>OZ024702.1:11828357-14303653 GCA_964016905.1 Perithous albicinctus | reverse complement strand
AAGAACCTAAAGAACCTAAAGAACCTAAAGAACCTAAAGAACCTAAAGAACCTAAAGAACCTAAAGAACCTAAAGAGAACCTAAAGAACCTAAAGAACCTAAAGAACCTAAAGAACCTAAAGAACCTAAAGAACCTAAAGAACCTAAAGAACCTAAAGAACCTAAAGAACCTAAAGAACCTAAAGAACCTAAAGGGAGAGAACCTAAAGAACCTAAAGAACCTAAAGAACCTAAAGAACCTAAAGAACCTAAAGAACCTAAAGAACCTAAAGAACCTAAAGAACCTAAAGAACCTAAAGAACCTAAAGAGAACCTAAAGAACCTAAAGAACCTAAAGAACCTAAAGAACCTAAAGAACCTAAAGAACCTAAAGAACCTAAAGAACCTAAAGAACCTAAAGAACCTAAAGAACCTAAAGAACCTAAAGAACCTAAAGAACCTAAAGAACCTAAAGAACCTAAAGAACCTAAAGAACCTAAAGAACCTAAAGAACCTAAAGAACCTAAAGAACCTAAAGAACCTAAAGAACCTAAAGAACCTAAAGAACCTAAAGAACCTAAAGAACCTAAAGAACCTAAAGAACCTAAAGAACCTAAAGAACCTAAAGAACCTAAAGAACCTAAAGAACCTAAAGAACCTAAAGAACCTAAAGAGAACCTAAAGAACCTAAAGAGAACCTAAAGAACCTAAAGAACCTAAAGAACCTAAAGAACCTAAAGAACCTAAAGAACCTAAAGAACCTAAAGAACCTAAAGAACCTAAAGAACCTAAAGAGAACCTAAAGAACCTAAAGAACCTAAAGAACCTAAAGAACCTAAAGAACCTAAAGAACCTAAAGAACCTAAAGAACCTAAAGAACCTAAAGAACCTAAAGAACCTAAAGAACCTAAAGAACCTAAAGAACCTAAAGAACCTAAAGAACCTAAAGAACCTAAAGAGAACCTAAAGAACCTAAAGAACCTAAAGAACCTAAAGAACCTAAAGAACCTAAAGAACCTAAAGAACCTAAAGAACCTAAAGAACCTAAAGAGAACCTAAAGAACCTAAAGAACCTAAAGAACCTAAAGAACCTAAAGAACCTAAAGAACCTAAAGAACCTAAAGAACCTAAAGAACCTAAAGAACCTAAAGAACCTAAAGAACCTAAAGAAAGAGAACCTAAAGAACCTAAAGAACCTAAAGAACCTAAAGAGAACCTAAAGAACCTAAAGAACCTAAAGAACCTAAAAGAACCTAAAGAACCTAAAGAACCTAAAGAACCTAAAGAACCTAAAGAACCTAAAGAACCTAAAGAACCTAAAGAACCTAAAAAGAACCTAAAGAACCTAAAGAACCTAAAGAACCTAAAGAACCTAAAGAACCTAAAGAACCTAAAGAACCTAAAGAACCTAAAGAACCTAAAGAACCTAAAGAACCTAAAGAACCTAAAGAACCTAAAGAACCTAAAGAACCTAAAGAACCTAAAGAACCTAAAGAACCTAAAGAACCTAAAGAACCTAAAGAGAACCTAAAGAACCTAAAGAACCTAAAGAACCTAAAGAACCTAAAGAACCTAAAGAACCTAAAGAACCTAAAGAACCTAAAGAACCTAAAGAACCTAAAGAACCTAAAGAACCTAAAGAAACCTAAAGAACCTAAAGAACCTAAAGAACCTAAAGAACCTAAAGAACCTAAAGAACCTAAAGAACCTAAAGAACCTAAAGAACCTAAAGAACCTAAAGAACCTAAAGAACCTAAAGAACCTAAAGAACCTAAAGAACCTAAAGAACCTAAAGAACCTAAAGAACCTAAAGAACCTAAAGAACCTAAAGAACCTAAAGAACCTAAAGAACCTAAAGAACCTAAAGAACCTAAAGAACCTAAAGAACCTAAAGAACCTAAAGAACCTAAAGAACCTAAAGAACCTAAAGAACCTAAAGAACCTAAAGAACCTAAAGAACCTAAAGAACCTAAAGAACCTAAAGAACCTAAAGAACCTAAAGAACCTAAAGAACCTAAAGAACCTAAAGAACCTAAAGAACCTAAAGAACCTAAAGAGAGAACCTAAAGAACCTAATAGAGAGAGAACCTAAAGAACCTAAAGAACCTAAAGAACCTAAAGAACCTAAAGAACCTAAAGATAGAACCTAAAGAACCTAAAGAACCTAAAGAACCTAAAGAACCTAAAGAACCTAAAGAACCTAAAGAACCTAAAGAACCTAAAGAACCTAAAGAACCTAAAGAACCTAAAGAACCTAAAGAACCTAAAGAACCTAAAGAACCTAAAGAACCTAAAGAACCTAAAGAACCTAAAGAACCTAAAGAACCTAAAGAACCTAAAGAACCTAAAGAACCTAAAGAACCTAAAGAACCTAAAGAACCTAAAGAACCTAAAGAACCTAAAGAACCTAAAGAACCTAAAGAACCTAAAGAACCTAAAGAACCTAAAGAACCTAAAGAACCTAAAGAACCTAAAGAACCTAAAGAACCTAAAGAACCTAAAGAACCTAAAGAACCTAAAGAACCTAAAGAACCTAAAGAACCTAAAGAACCTAAAGAACCTAAAGAACCTAAAGAACCTAAAGAACCTAAAGAACCTAAAGAACCTAAAGAACCTAAAGAGAACCTAAAGAACCTAAAGAACCTAAAGAACCTAAAGAACCTAAAGAACCTAAAGAACCTAAAGAACCTAAAGAACCTAAAGAACCTAAAGAACCTAAAGAACCTAAAGAACCTAAAGAACCTAAAGAACCTAAAGAACCTAAAGAACCTAAAGAACCTAAAGAACCTAAAGAACCTAAAGAACCTAAAGAACCTAAAGAACCTAAAGAACCTAAAGAACCTAAAGAGAACCTAAAGAACCTAAAGAACCTAAAGAACCTAAAGAACCTAAAGAACCTAAAGAACCTAAAGAACCTAAAGAACCTAAAGAACCTAAAGAACCTAAAGAACCTAAAGAGAACCTAAAGAACCTAAAGAACCTAAAGAACCTAAAGAACCTAAAGAACCTAAAGAACCTAAAGAACCTAAAGAACCTAAAGAACCTAAAGAACCTAAAGAACCTAAAGAACCTAAAGAACCTAAAGAACCTAAAGAACCTAAAGAACCTAAAGAACCTAAAGAACCTAAAGAACCTAAAGAACCTAAAGAACCTAAAGAACCTAAAGAACCTAAAGAACCTAAAGAACCTAAAGAACCTAAAGAACCTAAAGAACCTAAAGAGAGAGAACCTAAAGAACCTAAAGAACCTAAAGAACCTAAAGAACCTAAAGAACCTAAAGAACCTAAAGAACCTAAAGAACCTAAAGAACCTAAAGAGAACCTAAAGAACCTAAAGAACCTGAATTTCTTTAGGTTCTTTAGGGTTCTTTAGGTTCTTTAGTTTAGCTTTAGTTTACTACTTGTACCGACGGATGAACCTAACTTTTCTTGTTGGATTTCGATAGAGGGATCCTTTGCGCTTCTTTTGCCGTTTTTAGACCTGCTCTAACTAAATACACCAGTGTTTTAGACCTGTTTTAGTGGAAGCACTTTTTTTCCAATTTTTCTTTTTTTTTTTTTTTTTAGCCGGGAAAGCACTAACTTTTTTGTTCCAGTTTTGTAGAGAATCTCAATGCGCATCTTTTGCCGTTTTTAGAATTTTAATTCCTTGTTTTTAGCCTGATTTAGACCTGTTTTAAGTTTAGGAGGTCCTGCTACGTTTGCGTTTAGATCCATCTAGCGGCGTAGTTAATTGAGAAAACCTAACTTTTTTTTTGCAACTTTATAAAGAATTTCAAGACGCGTATTTTCCACTTTTTAGAATTGTTCTAAGTTAATACGTCGTTGTTTTAGACTTGTTTTAAGTTAACGACGACCTTACTTAGACCTGTTTTAGTGTTTTTTTTTTTTTCTTTGGATTTTTGAACTTTGTTTTTTTTTTGATTTTTGAATTTTTTTTCATTTTTTTTTTGGATTTTTTTTTTTTTTTTTTTCTGTTTTTTTTTTTTTTTTTTTTTTAACTTTTTTTTTTGTTAAACTTGTTTTTTTTCAACCTTCTTATTTGAAATTTCATCTTGAATTGTAATTTATAATTTATATAACATTTTTTTTTTTCCAACTTTCTTTTTTTTTCAACTTTTTCCTGTTTCGAACTTTTTTTCATCGAACTTTCTCCGTTATTCGGACTTTATTATTTTTAACTTTTTTTTTTTTTTTTAACTTTATTATTATTAACTTTTTTTTTTTTTTAACTTTATTTTTTTTAACTTTTTTCTTTTTTTGAACTTTATTATTATTAACTTTTTTTTTTTTTTAACTTTATTATTACTAAGTTTTTATTTTTTTTATTTCATTTTTTGGAACTTGTTCTTTTCAACTTTTTTCTTTTTTTCAACTTTATTATTACTAACTTTTTTCTTTTTTTCAACTGTATTATTACTAAGTTTTTATTTTTTTTCAACTGTATTATTACTAACTTTTTTCTTTTATTTCATTTTTTTGGAACTTGTTTTTTTTAACTTTTTCTTTTTTTTCAGCTTTTTTTTTCAACTTTTTTCTTTTTTCGAATTTTGTTTTCTTGAATTTTCTTCAGTTTTTGGACTTTGATTTTCAAATTTCTCTCCTGCTTTTTTAATTTTGTTTTTTTACTTTACTTCTCTTTTTTAACTTTCCAGATTGATATCTTTACTGACCGTTACGACCAGTCGACAACGCAACTTTTCTATCGCTCGATATCTTTACGATCGTTAATTTCGGTTCTCTCGGTCAGGTTAGGTCAGGTTCTTTAGTTTAGGTTCTCCTTAGTTTATTATTTTTATTTTTTTTAGTTTGTTTTCGGTTTTTTAGGTTCTTTAGGTTCTCTATCTTTATCTCTTTAGGTTCTTTAGGTTCTTTAGGTTCTTTAGATGACACGTTACGACTGGGAACTCGCTTTTTTAATACATGTTCGTTTAGAGAATGTTAAAACGCAACTTTTTGGAGAAAAAAAATGTACCTACCTATTTTTGAGGTTATGTGTCATTCCTAGATTTCCTACTTAGAGTACGATTTTCAAAATTTTTTTTTTGGATTCATGTTTGTTTTTTGGTCTCATTTAAGACGCCATATTTGTTTTATTTTTTATTTTTTTTTTCGAACTTTTTTTTTCTGTACAGCCTCAATTTATTAAGGGTAACTTAACTTTTTATTTTTGATTTCGATAGAGGGAAAAAAACCATTAATTTTGGATGTATTTATAATTTTTTATGTTATGCGCAGCCTGAGTTATGCTCAATTAACCTGTATTTTTGTAATTTCGGCGAAAATTGGCGGCAAGCGTCATTCTTCGAGGTTTCGCAGCCCTGCGGGCTGCGCACTGGACTAGTAACCAGAAGGACGCGAGTTCGAATCTCATAATCGAAATTTTTTTTTTTTTACTTTTTTTTTTGTTAAACTTGTTTTTTCACTCGACTTCCCGTGTGCGCACAAATTCAGACTTCATACAGACTCTCACATCAGATTTTATTGTACTGTAAGAAAAACAGTCTCTCGGATGATATAAGAGAAGTTGGAAAGGAAAAAAAAAACTTCAAGTACGAGTACTCCACAACCCTAAAGCAAAGAGTTTCTTGAATGGTAACGGCGTGCGAGTAAGTAGCTAAGACTCTCCGGTACCTACCTCACTGGAGAATTAAGCCAAAGCCTAATGGCATCACGGTGTGGTTCTTGTCTAATTGGAATTGCTAATTAACAGCCACAGTACTCGCACAAGTGACATTCATACATTTGCCAAGTACCTCTTGAGACACACTAGCAACACTATCCAATTTCTGTTAATTTTATAATTCAACGCTCAATAATGCTTGTCCTTATAATGCACACTTGTCCAAATATTTGCACAAGAGCCACAAATAGAAAAAGAAAAGTACGGGTTTCTTCGTCAAGTCTGAAGAGCGAGCGACACATTAATATGACATTTCGTCGTGCTTCTCGCAGCAAGCGAACAAGGCTGTTTTCCAGGGCCTGAATAAATTTCTCTTCTCTAAAAGCTCTTCTATTTCCGTAGCTTTTCCATGCTCCCGCTCTTTCTCGACTATACCATACTCTCAGCATATGTACCTTATGGCAATGTATTATGTACTATAGAGCACGCCCCTTTACGATACCACGTTTTTTTTCCTCTCCTACCCTTATAAAAGTGTTCACCCGAAGGTCTCGTTACCTTCAGGCAATTCCGGAGATAAAATTGGCTTGCCGGTCCTGCGGTTTACCCTGGGTAATAAGATTTTTTTCCCATATAGAGCAATGGTTAGAGATGCAACCCTTGCTACAATATAATAACTTCTTCGAATGGAAAATCCGCACGTGTAGGGTTGGGGGTGCGCGGAATATATAGGGTATAGGGGGACAATTCGAAACACCTAAATGGCATTAAGTATTGATGCTACAAATGTTACAAACATTTTTCTTCGTCAACCAGCATATCTTGTTAAAAGTCAAAAGAAGTCAACTTTCGGATAAACTCAGTGAACTGGATTTTAGCTTTTTCTTCTTTATGAATTCGCATTTTAGATCAATACAATAAAACTATTTATTAAAATCTACGAAATAATGTTTACTTATTTCAAACTAAGTGTTTTTACATTTTTTTTATTTTTTCTTCATTTGTTACAAAGAGCCGGAGAAACGAGTCGACAGAAAATTGTAGGAAATTCCTGGATCTCCGGGATTTTGGCCACTTAGGAATTTCGGTAAATTCATCGTAGCTGCCGAAAATCCGCGCGCTGCTGACACACACACACGCTTATGCGAACAAGCGCGCATCCAGAGAGCACCAAGCCGCAACGCCGCTGCCGTTTGCCGCTGCCACGAGCATCCCCTACGGGCCGTGGGGGATGCTGCGTCCGGGACCATACTCGCAGGCAGCGGCAGCAGCAGAGCACCGTATCGATCTCGCACCCTACCAACCGACCAACCGACCGACCGACAGACGGACAGACAAGCACACACAGTGCTCTCTCATCGCGAACGTTCCACACCAACGTTATCACGGACCAACGTATACACCAAAGCTTTTCCGTGCTCTCCGCGAGTAAGACTCTCTCGCTCTCTCGCGCTCCTCTGTCTGTTTCTCCCCCCCACGCCCCTCTCTGTCTCTTTCTCTCTCTCTCTCTCTCTCTCTCTCTCTCTCTCTCTCTCTCTCTCTCTCTCTCTCTCTCTGTCTAGCTCCTCCGGCTCTTACGTTTCCCCATCGAAGCCTGGCTTCAGTAAGCTCGAAGCTTTCGACCGGTGCACGCCCAACATAACAAACCTTCTCTTTCTCACCCAAACGATCAAAATAATCGACGGCCTTTTATTCTCAACGCAAAAGAAAACAACAACAACAAAAATAATAATCTTTTTATTGTTATTTTCGTGAAGAATTTTGACAACCACAATGTTCCAAGAATTTCACCAAGACTATTTACCCCGAAAATTATGATATAAAAAAACGAGGCTTATGTTGAGAATGATATTTCGCGATTGGAGGTTTTGATTTTTTTTTTAAATATGATTCGATTAAATGAAGATAGCCACACAAGAAATCACCAACAGTGTTACAATATATCTTTTTTTTTACCGCGTCTGGAAACAGTCTGCATACGGCTTTACTATTGTGGTTCTATATAGAGTATAGATCGTACACTGTTGTGCAAGGTTCGTAACGCTGCGGGGTACCGTCGGACAAATGAGTATCAAATGTCTTGCTGTGTAACGTTTGAATATTGGTAACACTCGTTCCTCATCGAAAAATTTCTGGTGAATCTTGGTTAAAATTGACAGTCAGGTGAACACTATTCAACGTTAACTCGTTGAAATTACGAGTCTCGTATACATATAGTCACTTGGACTCTCTACCTATTATCAGCGATAGCGTTATCGTTTAGCGGGATGTCCGACCAGCTTGTTCAGTCACCAACGTCAACCGCAACTATTTCTCAAGTACCAAAGAATATCGTGTTCCGAACGTCCTGAAGAATAATTCCTTCGAGCCTGTGGCGAACAATAAAATGATTAACGAGCGAAAAAAAGAAAAAAGTCTTTGGAAAAATGTGTATGTCACTTAGAAAAAGTAACATGTTTCGGAGCACAGTATGATTGTAGAGACCGAGTAGAGTGATGTTCTTTTGAGTATACACAGCAGGGCTAAAAAAAAAAGAGTTAAGAGACTCTTGAAGCCGCGACGACTGACTCAACAGCACTGAATCTATTCGTCGCGGCTGTCGCGGGCTATATACTGTGTGTTGTACGACAATCTGCCGAATGATCCGCACGTCGGAGCGAAGGTCGCGGGAATCAGACCGGAAGCGATTGAGATTGATAGTTTGACGCGGCACGAGCATAGAAACGACGCACGGAAAACCGCTCGTGTTCTCTACTATCTACACACATTGGTGTATATATATATATATGACAGAGTGTGCATGCGTCATATCGGATCTTACAATCGAGGCCCTTGCCGAATGGCTTCGTCAACAGCGTCATCAACATTCGACAAATGCTTTGCGAAAAATTACCACGCATGCTTGTACGCACCGTGATGAGTATCAAGATAGAACGTGGACTCACCTCCTCGTCGAGGCGCGCGACCCTACTCACAAACGAGGTGACTATGAATAAATAAATGATGTGTACACTTTGTTTTTCAGAGGTGAATACCGAGAGCGTTGGGTACCGCGTTTGCATAATATACTCTACAAACGCGGTGCTTAAAGTCTAACTATATGTAATATGTACCGCAACTCGGCGCTTTCAAGTCCAATAAAATTCTATATGTCATACATGTCTCTTGGCGCGAAAAGAAACCGCGATGGCATTAAATATTTTTATCCTCGCCTATTATCAACTTTTATCCGTGGCAAATTAATTATTTACTGGTGAATAAAAAACAATTTGTTGCACGTATATTATTATGTTGATGTATTTTTAAATATACGCATATTTTTAGATATATGTTCTGCAATGTATCTATTGGTGTGTGGGGGAAGAATATGATCTATTTTTATTTTCAGATCTCTATCTCAAATTTTTTTTTGTGGCTTTAGTAAATAAAGGTATCCACCAAGAGAGCTTAAACAAATAAGTCATCAGAATTCGATGATGCTGTTTGATCAATATGCAAAGTGTCAGATCATTTGTTTCAACATGTGGCAAATTGTATAATTAAAAAAAAAAAAAAAACAAACAGTAAAATTCTCCAAAATCTCAACTACTTGGTTGGATCATCACTAACGGCACTATTAAATATCGACAAATTCTATTAAAGCTTTATGCATGATTCAAGATTACTCGCTTGAACCGTACACCCGAAATTATAGCATAAAAACATTAACGAACATACGAATTTTTACGAAACTTGAACGACTTATCGACTTGGCCCAAATTCAATTCCAAGATCGCATCACTCCAATAAATATTTATGGTCAATTTTATCCCGTTAACTAAGAAATTGTTCGAGTTAGAAGAACACTTGTACCGCTTTTTATACAATGTATATGAAAGAAACATTGGACATATCGTTTGAGTTGAAATTTTATCATTTAAATATTGACAATTAAAATTGAAAATAGTCACGAGATTAATTAGATGGGAAAACCTTGTATTTTCCGCCGACGACAATGCTGACATTGCGTACCGTCTAAAGACTCGTGGATCGGGATCGTTGGGTGCCGGGCTCTTAACCGAGATAACATCGCAAGTTCAAACGAACTCGATGAACAGATGATATGGAGGCCGAGGACGAAGTGGACGAGGAGCAGCCAGGAGTTGTGGATCACGAGGTAAGCATCTAAAAAAGATTACGAATCAAGATATAGTTTTATCAGACTACCATCTTAGATGTCTAGAGCTCATTTTTATTGCTTCTTTTTCAACTTGATGATATTTTTCTGCCTTTCCCGGTCATCGTTATAAGGAGTTTAATTTAGATAAAAAATAATTAAAGAAAACACACAGATATTTAGTTGGGCTATTAAATTTCGATTAACTGCCTAGAACAACCACAATAATAATTTCGAGAGTTTCGGAGGAAGCATGAAGATCTCGACGATGCCAACGAGATCCACGGATTCACCGGAGCGAAGAGTGTCCGCCACTCTGGTGAAATCATCCCCAAGCGACGCACCTATAATCGAGGACTGTCAGGTACAATATCATCAACATCAACAACAACAACAACAACAACAACAACAACGGCAGGATAGTACCGAGAGTGAGTGCGGTGATAAGAGCGAATCAAAATTAACTCCAAGTACAAGCCCGAAGACTGATGGCACGAGGGAGGGAGGCGAACCAGCTAGGCTCATTAGGAGCAAGAGGATTCCATGCCAGGACACGATTCACGAATCCGAGGAAGACGATGGTCTTACCATGGACAGAGTTGGCAAGTGAGTGTGTGGCAATTTATTGTATATTTATTTTATTTGGATATGGAAATGAAGATTTATTTAGAAAGATAAGTTTTTACAATAATGTTAATACTAAATTCAAGAGAATCATGTATAAATGGTTTCTCAATAAATCATCTTTTCCATAGAGAATATACGACTTAGATGAGGCGTTTATTAAAATCCATTTGTGGACTTGACTAAATCCAATTCGATCAGATACATTTAATAATTCAAAGCATGAAAATAATCGTTCTTCATATGTTCCATTTTCTCGCTGTTCAACCTGTTAGTTTGTCAAGAAACAACCGGCTCGTCAAATTAGATATCTAGTTAGAGCAATAACATTTCGCGTATCTTCAATGGTCATTTGGTTAAGCTGATAAAAACACGTGTTTTAGATAAAGAAAAATTAAGTGTAAATATTATTAATTGACAAATTAGTGGGAAGCTACAATCTCACCGACCAATAAACGATTAACGCTAGTACGTGACTTGACTCATTTCTACAACGGCCAATTAAAAATATGTTGTTTTATCAAACTATTTCCATTATGATAGATACAATAATTTACTAAACCTGACAACTACGAAAATCTGTAAGTCAACACAATGGAGTGCTATTTAATCCTTTGAAGAATGATGGGTTATTTTTAATTTCAAAAATATTCTTTTACTAGAAAATATAACGAGCATTTTTAGCTTATAAACAAAAAACGATTAATTCCATAATAGTAATATCCATAATAGAAGGAATGTATATTATAGATATTGCTATATTATGACGGGTAAGTGTAATTCTCTAGCGTTGAGAATTGGAAATCTATCAGTCAGCATAAAAGGGTCTTATTGAAGGTATTTGTATCGATACTCCATTTAGTCGTGGTTAGTGGATGCTGATTGGGACATCCGCATTCATGGAATGTCAATAAGCTTATATACAGTTAACGTATCCAATTTCACGTTCGTTTTAAGTACTGCATTCCTCTTGAATTACCATAGACTACACAGCTGCATTATACTGCACTGTGCTATATAAACTTGTCCCTTGATACTTAGTACGGTATGATTTATAGGTATATTAGATGAGTTGAGAGTAGTGTAGATAAGTTGAAAGTTAGTTTGACGAGGGAGGGCGTATTCTCTACCACGAAACTTGCAAAGGTACCTCGAAGCGAATCCGGCACTCGTTGAGGGATGGCTCCGTGACAAAGCGAGCACCGAGCTGAGAAGAAGACTCGAGACGTCGAATATGCTGCCCAAGTCTACGAGTCTGAGTCTTCGTCACGAGGAGAGCGTTCTTGTTAGAAGCAAACGCAACAGCGTCACGTCCGACTTGTTTCAATCGTGGCTCGCATCGAGTTCTCCGATAAAAAGGAGCAAAAGTCCAAGCAGGTAAATGCCGAGGTCACGCGTGAAACCTATACACGCGTGGCATCTCCTTCAACTATATATCTACTTAACTTGACTCCAACGTATACTGCAAAAATGTTCTTTTTTTCTTTTTTCGAAAAATAATCAAAAGTATTACAACTTAACGGACAATAATACCACGATGACGGTTGAAAAAATGTATTTTCTTAAGGGTGACGAAATTGAAACCGCCAAGTCAACCGCATTTCTCTATTGTGGGAAACCTGTAATAAAATCTACCCGATGTCGGTTAATATTTTCGACAATAGGCAAAATCGCTTTCATATGCTCTTTTATTCTAAGCCGCAATGAAACTAGATTTACTTTTTTCTAAAATAGTAATTAACGGTGAGTAAAAAAACAATTCTACTAAAACAGGTGACAACTGCTATATATATTTCAAATATGTGATAACATATTTTAACAATATATGCACTTTCAAATATAAAGAATATACAAGATACTTATTGTTTGCCGGATAATAAAATTCGAGAAAATAGCACTTTTCAACCGTTAACGCGAATTGTATTTGTAACAGCAATAATGAGGACTGTATTTTTTCATACTTTTTTTTTTTGCGTTTGAAAGATTACCACTATCTTGGTCCGGTCGCCGTGAACAGCTCAACAGGCTCGACGAGGCTGATCTTTTTATGGAACTTATTCGCGACATTGCGAACGAGCTCGATATCAATGTGCTATGTCACAAAATACTTGTCAATGTCGGCTTGCTCACTCACGCCGATCGTGGCAGTCTGTTCCTTGCAAAAGGTCCCCTCGAGGATCGGTATCTCGTGGCTAAGCTATTCGATGTTACCCAAGATACCGAGCTCGAGGATGCGATCCAACGTGCCAAAAATGAAGAAATCAAAATACCCTTTGGCGTGGGAATCGCTGGTTCTGTTGCACAGAGCAAAGAGATAATCAACATTAAAGATGCGTATAAGGTCCGTCAAAAAAAATGATAAAAATAAATGTTATGTACAGAGATGCAAATATTTTGCTACTTTCAAATTAGCATTTATTTCTTTCTTATTCTAGAATATGATTATTATTAAATGTTATAATGAAAGTGAGCAATGATAAAGGAATAATGGAATGAATTAAAAAAAACAAAAACAAAAACAAAAACAAAAACAAAACAAAACAAAAAAATTGAAGCATCAAATTTTCCAAATTTGTTTCTTCATCCTCTTATTCTTCTGAATTTTCTTTAGGATCCAAGATTCAACAGTTCAATTGATATGCGAACGGGTTACAAAACAACGCTTATACTTTCAATGCCGATTTGCAATTACGAGGGCGATGTTATTGGCGTCGCGCAAATAATCAATAAGACTAACGATAGCAACGAGTTTACGGATCGAGACGTCGAGGTATTTCAGAGGTACACCAGCGTTAATTATCGCAATTGTATAATTGATTAACGATCTTGTTTACTGTGACCGATCCACCCTGTTATTATTATTATTCTTCTTAAGGTACCTCACTTTTTGTGGTATCGGTATTCAGAACGCCCAACTGTTTGAGCTATCTGTGCAGGAATACAGAAGAAATCAAATTCTGTTGAATCTCGCGAGAAGTATATTCGAGGAACAGAACAATCTCGAATGTCTCGTTACGAAAATTATGACAGAGGCGAAAGAGTTGCTCAAGTGCGAGAGATGCGCTGTTTACTTGTTGGATTTGGACTGCGGAGAAGCTGTGAGTCCGGTGTTGAATAAAAATAATGCACCGGTAAAACTTTATGATAACGCGTGTGCGACTCTTTTTAGGGACACTTGGAGAAAATTGTCGAACGTCCCGGTAGATCGGTTCAGGAGGATCGTAAACCACTATCGAGACGAGAGGTGATTACTTTTTTAAAGTAATTGGTATTTATGGGAATAATTGAAAAATTTATTGCACTCGTGATATTATTTCTTGCAGAGTAACAACATAGACATGGAGGATATCTTTCAACGTCATGTAAGTTGATGAACGAGTCATGTTATCGGATAATAGAAATGTTAGATTATAAAGTTAAAATTTCATGTGCGATCTTCTCGTTTTGCAGTCGGCAATGGATGGAAGCGCAAAGTTTACGATGGCTTTCGAGATGGAGAACGAAACTCAAGAGGCAAGAGTCTACAGGCCAAGTTCCAATGACCTTTCGACTCCCCTTGGTAAAATTGCTCGATACGTGGCGACCACTGGACAAATTCTCAATATCGGTGACGTTGCTACTTGGCTGAAGAAGGAAGTCTGGGACACGGAGGAGCCCATCAAGAGTATCCTGTGCATGCCAATAGTCAATGGTCAAAGAAGCGTTATAGGTGTGGCACAACTCATCAACAAGGTCCGTCGCGGTACGAATGAGCGAACCAAATTAAGAGAAACCCTTTCGAAAAAATCTCACGCGATAATTGTCATTTTCGTATCCGCAGGACAACGGAAGCTCCTTCACCGATTCGGACGTTTCGATATTCGAGGCATTCGCGATATTCTGCGGTCTGGGAATTCACAATACCCAGATGTATGAGTCGGCTTGTAAACTCATGGCCAAGCAGAAGGTTGCTCTTGAGTGTCTGAGCTATCACGCTACCGCGAGCAATGACGACGCTACCAGACTCACCAGTGACTCAATACCGTCCGCTGATAAATACAATCTGTATAGCTTCACCTTCATTGACTTTGATCTCAGTGACGATGATACCTGCAGAGCTACCATTCGAATGTTCAAACAATGCAACTTGATACAGAGGTTTCACATCCCTTACGAAGTGTTATGCAGGTGGATACTCAGCGTTAAGAAAAATTATAGGCAAGTTCAAACGCGCATCGCTGTTTAATTTCTTTCTCTCCTTTTTTTTTTTTTTCTTTCTTTCTTTCTTTCTTTCTTTCTTTCTTTCTTTCTTTCTTTCTTTCTTTCGTTCTTTCTTTCCCTCCCCAATTGATATCCAACTCGTCAGGTATTTCACTGATTTCATATCAATGAAATATTCCATTTATAGGATTGGTAAAGTTAATTACCAATAAGTTAATATTTTTCTATTTATTTCTTCAGGCCCGTTAAGTATCACAATTGGAGGCACGCGCTAAACGTCGCCCAGACAATGTTCGCGATGTTAAAAACTGGAAAGATGGAGCAATTTATGACAGATCTCGAGATTCTCGGTCTATTAGTAGCCTGTCTGTGTCACGATCTCGATCACCGAGGCACCAACAATGCTTTCCAGACAAAAACGGAATCACCACTGGCGATACTCTATTCAACCAGTACAATGGAGCATCATCATTTTGATCAGTGCGTTATGATTCTCAATTCGGACAGCAACAATATCTTTCAGACTCTGTCAATGGAGGATTACCGAAAAGTAATGCGAGTCGTCGAGAGTGCTATTCTTTCGACCGATCTCGCAGTTTACTTCAAGAAGAAAAATCGTTTTATGGAGCTGATCGATGAAGGTGAATTCGACTGGCAGAGCGAAGAGAAAAAAGAACGTAAGTCGACAAGCCGCGTCGACAATTGCATCGGAAATTGACGCGTCGTCATTGGAACTGTAATGGTTTTCTTTTGTTCCCCTTTTTCAGTGCTGTGCGGAATGATGATGACTGCTTGCGACGTGAGTGCAATAGCAAAACCCTGGGAGATTCAGCACAAGGTGGCAAAATTGGTAGCCGACGAATTCTTCGATCAGGGTGACTTGGAAAAATTGCAGCTTAATCAACAGCCCGTAGCGATGATGGATCGTGAGAGGAGGGACGAATTGCCACAGATGCAAGTCGGTTTCATCGACGTAATATGCTTACCCTTGTACAAAGTAATGGCCGAGACTTTTCCCTGGATAATGCCACTCTACGAGGGCACATCGGAGAATCGAAAAAACTGGCAAGATCTCGCTGAAAAAGTGGAAATGGGTCTGACGTGGATAGATCGTGACACGATCGAGGAACCTGTAGAAGAATTTGTCTCCTACGAGCCCAAAGACATTGAATTCACGGTGACGACACTCAACTGCGCTCAAGCTGAGAAGAAAGACATTCCCGGTGTCGCAAGAACATCGGAATGTCCAAAGACGGCGCTTGGAAAATTTGCATCCCTCAGAAAGGGTGGCAGGTCTCTTGGCAAAGGAGTAAGGCACCGTTTAAGCAGGTCCTTGTACGCGAGAAGCAGCTCCGAAGACACTGGAAAAGCCAAAGTTCTTCTGCCCGAGAGGAAAAGCAGGAATAAACTGTGTCTACTCATTTGACGACTTACGTCTTCAAGCAACTTGGAGAGTATACCCGAGTGACTGAACTTGGTTGAGAGCTCGGGCTCATTAAACGCGGCTCACTCTAATTCCAACAGTTTGACACGTGCGGCGGTCTACAGCGATAAGACCACCCGGGTATATGTACTTAATAGCCGATTGCTATATCCAACCCCCCCCCCCCCCCCCCCCCCCCCCCCCGATCGCTTCAAGCTAGTTTCGTGTCCTTGTTGAGGACACTTGTAACTCTTGATACTGCTATGTAGCAGAATCGATCGGGCACGCGCCCTCTTAACCAAAACAATTCGTGCATCTAACGAGCAAGTATTTTACCATCATCCTTCGTAATCTCGACGATTCACAGCCTCTTGCTTTTTCAAAAGCAAGAGCTTGCGTTGTTGCAGGAAGAATGAAAGGCTAAAGCGGATATAAATTTCGTACAGAGATAGAAGACGGGATTTTGAAAAATATAAATAAAAATCAGTAGGCCGTAGGCACGAGTGAAAAAGCGTAGAATAATAATGTCTATGGCTAATCCGCCGTTGGTTAATGTCACTTAGCCCAGACAATTTTACGCGTGGTCTTCGATGCATTCACGCCTCGAGGGAAACGCAAGAGCAAAAAAAAAAACAAGATTAAAGGAAAACCAACAAACAAAAAATCTCCAGCACGGGGCGAGGCACTGATGAGCTGGGTCTTGACAATTTTTTTTTCTATTATTTAAATAACTCGCTCGTTCGACGAAGAGGAAGAAGAAGCGCAGTTAGCGAAGAAGATAAACGTTAATGTCTCACGAGTTCAGAAATAGAACGACCAGCATATAGTAGAGAAGCGATGTCGCACTTATGGAACCTTTAGACGATAAATAGCGAGAGACGTGAAGCGATCCTTAAAAAGAAAAAAAAAAAACATAAACCAATAAAAAAATTAGAGGGTCGTAGCAGCGTCCTGCTAATTATGTTATCTCTTGATTTTTTTTTTTAACAACATCCCTAGGGCGTTTCTTCACTCGTCTCAATGGTTTTTTTTTTTCAATGGAGGAATGAACCTCGATTAGATTTATTGTCACGGTGGATGATTTAATCGAAACAAGCGTCACGCACGCTCTTTTAATATGTCCTTGATCGAGTCCTCCAACAAATCTCGTGTTTACTTTTGTCGTCGATTACGGTTGCGAACGAGGAATGAACCTCTCCGATGATGGTTTTTATATATACATACATAAATATATTAGAATCGAGAAGAAAAAAGCAAGATGAACCGGTTTCTAGTCTTTTGATATAAGTAGTTAAAAAAGGAAAAATGCGAATAAATACGCCTGTGAGAAAAATACTGCATGAGGTTAAATAAACATTTGGATGTACATGTCGACGGATTAATGGCAATTCTTCTCGTGACGTAAAAATGCACTCCCATCGATACCGATTCATTTCGATTTATGCTCGTTTTATTATTAAAACATTTAGAAAGTACAGTAGCGGGACGTGCGATCGACAGTCGATCGCTCATCGATTCCCAATCGGTATTTGTTGTTTTGTTGTTGTTGTTGTTGTTGTTGTTTTTTCGATTAAGTAATTTTTTTCGTCTTTCCCTTTCAGTTTACAACAGAGTCCAACAAACCGTCGTTCTTCGATAATTCTCGTGTACCGGTAGTATTCTATATACATTCCTGTTTTTTTTTCCCCGCATTTGCGTGGATGAAACGGATCGGCGTGATACTCCAAACCCGACGCACGTAAAAAACATAACAAGTAATTGTTCGAGTAGAGAAAGTAGAGAGATTGCATCGGGATCGTCCGATAGTATCGCGCCAACCTATTTCGTCGGATACAATTGGCAATTTTACATTGCCAATTTTATATAAATTAAATTAAATTTTGAAGATATTAACACCGTTGTTACTTCGCCAGTGGTGAAAAACCGACTCGGAAATTTCTTGGTTAATCTCTATTACTCACACTCTATGCATACGCGAATGACATGTTGCACGGCGAAACGATATTCGTTGTGACAATACCGATACAACTCAATGTATTTACAATGTTCTTTCTTTTATTTCGCTTTGTTTTTCTTTTTATGCCTCTCTGGTACTAGTCAATTTTAAGGATCTCAAGATGCAATCGGTGCTGTTACGTCGTTGCGTTGTAATTAGTCACAGCTTTATCCTCTGACGATATAAATGTAAAATAATAAGAGTAATTATAGAGGGAGAGAGAGACTCGACGGACCTTCGGGACAGCAATAAATTAAGGCGCCGAGACGCTTACCGCGTCTCTTGATCGTAGTATTTTGTTCGTTTCCAACGAAATTAAAAGTGTGTTATCGGGGGCAGCGTAGCAACGGTCAAACCAACCGAGCTAATCCTTCGATTTTTCTATGCTTTAATTACATATCAAATAAGAATAGCTTTGTACAAAGTAATTTCTTCCCGATACACCCAGAGCATTGTAAATATTATATTATCGCATATATATTAATTGTTTCGTAATCAGACTTGTCGGATGTTATTGCAACTATAGTTACTTGGGAAAAAAAAAGAAAAAAAAAAACTCATTTTTGCTTTCTTTTTTTCGCGAAACCCATTTCTCCTTTTGGTTCTTATATAAACGACCGTATCATCGTATGTTATACTTAAAATTTAGAGGGTACGTCGAGCCGAGATTCCTTCTCGAGAAAATCCCAGTTATATGACAATCTTTAATAGCCAATCCATGAAATCTTTGCGACGAACTTTGACCGAAATATATGCTCACTTAGTTCCGTGTTAAACCGTATAAATGACGTTTTTTCAACTTTATATTTGTATCTATCATACGAGTTGTGTATGAGATCGGTACCGTTTCGAAAAAAAAAACGTTGGAAGATACAGGGGATAGTATTAAGGAAGAACTATCGGAATTATCGGAGCGTCTAACCGAGTCTCGAAAATTTTCCGCTCTTTAATCCTTCTTTTACGTATTACGGAGACAGAGAAAGAGAGAGAGAGAGAGAGAGAGAGAGAGAGGGAGAAAGACGGATATATCCGGCATACATAAAGTTGATCCGCGTACGCAAGATCCGACAATTATGGCTCTTTGCCATACGGTCTTACTTTCTCTGGACTCGTTCAACAAACGTGATCGTTCGATAAATGCATTTTTCCTATTATCTATAGAATTGATACCTATATAAGTGAGGTATCGACTATGAAGAACCGTAAAATATAAAAGACTGTCCCCAAAAAAGAAAAGAAAAAAAAAAGAAAAAAAGAGGTTTGTGACCCTCGTGATCCTCATGATTTCAGTATTACACTTGTGGAATTATCGTAGAAGAACCGTCGTACCGGTGCGTAGTTGTCGATCTGGGCATTCGCGTATTATGCGTTTGCTCGTGGACCAAGACCAATAGGGATTATCGTCGTTGGTGAGTAGAGTAGTATCAGCTCGCTCGTTTGGCAGATTCGTTAACGCACTGCAGGGTTGAAGCCCGGAGATACGGTGAGAGCGCATACGAGGGTGTTATTCCGGCAAAGTCGCGCGAACGCGCGGGTCACATAAAGAATTCCGTGGATCGGCTAACATGCAGTCACGACGGGGGCCTATCGAGTACCGAGATCTCTATTAGTCTAAGACCGCGAGTCGTTGGATCGGTAAGTAACAATCCACGTGGCCTGTAAACCCTGTCGTTTTGCTCGCACACGAACTTTGCCACTTTACGAAGACACTTCTCATAGTGAGTTTCGGTGCATATATAAATTAAATAACCAGTGAGACAAGCGAGACAGCCTTCGCAGTAGGTCGAACAACTCGCTCTTTCGGCCTCTGCGAAATAGTTGTTCAACTGGTTGATTGTGTATTCGAACGAATCGACGTCCAGCTGAAAAGTAAAACAAAACACGATTGATGAGTGCGGAGTTGCTTCACGGTAATTAAATCAGTGATAAATTTTTAAAAGCTTCTCTTTGTGACTTATATATTTTGTGACATCTATTTTTTAACAAAGAATTTATATCTTTATCGGACACATCAGCCCGATACAAATACTGCAATATCCTGAAACATCACCCGAAACATCTTTACCGTATTATAACTTTGCTGTATTAAAAATCTAAGAGTAGAGTTATTACAAGGCAGAGCCGTTGAAACTGGTAGAGATGATTTGAGGTAGCGTTGGCGAGCTGTTATTCAAACGAGTAAAGTATTGAATTACGACAGTCTTGTTTTCATTAAAATTAAGTAAAAATTAGATAATGTAACACGCTAACGATAATTGAATAAATTCAAGGTTTGCCATATGCGGGTAAAATGCTCTTGAACCGAGTGCTTGACTGGAATATCATATATTATGATTTAAAAAGGAAATCAAGCGATGTACGTGTGCAATGTTCAATAGCAAGTTGTTTCTTTCTTTTCTTGACAGTTGCTATCTATCGGCTGTTCAAGTTATAACTATTTGTTTATTCCAACCTATTAGAGATATGTGAAAAATCTATATTGTCGATTGATAAAACATGTTGGGATAAAGAAAATAATCTATTGCGTTATAGTTTTCTCAAAGCTATAAATGAATTTCATATTACAAGCTATCGAAGCGGCTCTTTGGAGTTAAAAAAAGAAAAATGTAGAAAAGCCTTTACTCCTTTTTGTTAAATAAGTTGATAGCGGTGTTGAGCTAGTATAAGATAAAATAAGGAAATGTCAGAGTGATTTGAATGAATGTTGTGAGTTTGCAGTACGATAAGTACCCACTTGCACTGAGAAATACGATACGTACCCTGTCGGCGAGTTCTGTGGGAAAGCGATTTTGGAATTTGACCATAGTTCCCTGGCTATAGTCACGCTGAATGAAGACCTTTAGGCAGTTTTGCGGAGGTCCTCCACCCGCTTGTCCTCGACCACCGGACATGTCCTCCAGTGGTGTAAGAGCGACATGATTTCCCTGTGAAGCAACAGAGTCACCGGCTCTTGAGACACATTCAAGGTTAAACATTGAAGCGGTATCAGTTGTCATAATAGAGCTACTCCCAGTATTATATTAACACTGGTAGTAAACTCATCTGATTTATAACCAAGAAAAAGAAACAAAATATTGCAGTAAGCTTGTCAAATAAACTATGTTAAATTTATGCGATTTATTGGATGCTGGATATATGTTCAATGTATCGTTAGAATTGGCTAGAGAACCTCGCGATGCGGTATTACTCGAAACAAGTTTGATGGATTTGGAAATATCGAGCGATAAATTAATGACAGCGTGATTATCGAAGGCTAGGCGAAAACTCACTAGTGGCATTTTGAGCTTGGTCGTGGCCGCGTAATCGACAAGAATGTTCCACGGCCAGAGTCACCGTCTTTCGACCAACGACTCTCTTTATCACTGCGATTAACACTTTGAAGAGAGAAAATTAACAACGACAACCATCTAATAATCCGTCGACGAGACTTGTCGTCTACTATGGACGCGCGATTTACGAGCAGCGCGACCAGCGTCAGCAGTACACGAGAGCTGGGAGCCATTACTCGTGCGCGCGCATTTCTTTCTCTCGTACTCTCGCTTTATACGTACATTAAACTCGCGCGACGCTTATTCACTCGATGCATTCCTTTTCAGACAACAAATACCACCCACGTACCATACAATATTCCACAATTATTTCCAAATTATATTTACTTAAAAAATAACAATTTTCATTTTCTCCTACTTTAATTATTATTTTTTCCATCCTTTCATCATTTTCCTTATGATATTTCAAAATATTCCACTTGAAAAAAATGTTAAAAATTTTCAAACACTCTTTTATCTTTTAAGCACACTGCAACCCAATAACTAGAACCGCACCAATTGCTTTGGATATGTGTTATTTCATCACCACACAAATTTCGTTACCCGTTTCTTTTTCAAACTCGGTATAGCTCATGCCTTTTCGTTTTTACATTATTTACTCTTGAAAACAGTGAATAATCGTCACCCTGTTTAATGCGATTGATAAGATAACGGTAGTACCTGTTTTATCAATATTCCTCATGTTATTCCGCAAGAATAATTTAATCGTGTTACTTTTGCGCTAGCGCAATATTCTGGTGCAGCTAATGAAAAGAAATCTCTAGTTAGAAGTTTATGTGGGTAGCGCAAGCGCAAGTTATATATCAATGAAATTCTCATCTCCAGATATGAATAAGTGCAGAAAAAGTACTCGCGAGTCCCGCGATGTATACTTGCAAGTTGAAAATCATTTTTATCGATGCTTCAAGCAATAACAACGAACAACACGTTTCGCGGATACTCGCAAATTAAAGCAATCTAGAGTGGGATTCTTTGTAAATCTTCGCAATATTTTGTTGAATTACAAGAATTATTAATCGACCTAAATCGTCTAAAGAAGCGAAAAAAAAAAAGAAATTTCATTCACTTTAGACGCTTTGCATTAGTTTATCCTTACTCTAAAACACTTTGGCGTTAAGGCACAAACTAATTGAAATAGCTAAACGACCAAAGATAAATAATTAATAGTCGACTGTTGTCGTTGAAAAAATCTTTTTGCTTTACCGCATTTTTGTCTTGACATTCGTATTTAAAAGTGATTTCAGTCAGAGGGGGAATACGTCTTCTTTTTGCGTTAAAATAGCGGTGGAATTTGAATAATAAACGAAAAACGTGCATCAAAAGATGAATACAGAGATGAAAAATAATAATTTTACTAATACTCAAAAATCCACGAAGTTTATTCTGCGCAGCTACGAAAATTTTCAGTGAAAACCACATTAAAATATTTATTCTTAATGTTTCAACATTTTGTTGAATTGAAAAAAAAAAACTATAAAATGAAAAATCGGCCTAGTTAATTTTGGGTGAAATATAAGATAAAACGTTTTTGAAATAATTTCAACATATTGTAGATATTGATACGATCGACATACCGTTACGAAGGATCATCGAATTTCTTTTTTACCGATAAACAAGATGTTTTCGCCCAAACCTTTTTGGGATACGTCGTTAATGTGACAATCCGAATAAAGAAAAGGCACATCAATACTCTTCTCTAGCATGTTAAAGTGAATGTTTAATTGAGAAAGGGAAGGAGGTGGCTTAGCGAATCTCATTTTCAGAGATTAGTGCTTTCCACTAGTCGTAGAGCTTGGTGAATTTTGTTTCTTCTACTTCTCGTTTTTCATTGAAAAAAGCCTCGAAGCCTGTGCTAGAGTTAATCTCGCTCGTCACTAGAGACAATAGTCGCAGTTCGTAGGTCACCACCAACTGTGTATGCACTTGTCTGGGCGAAGAGGGGTATTCAATCACCAGCACATACGCGAGTGCAATCCCGTGCGACGATAAAATGCCTGCTGACGCAGGCTTGGTTGGCCCGCGAAATCCAAGTCGCGCAATTCGAGATTATAAGCGTTAGAACTCTTGTTCGCATTTCAAATATAGTCTACGGCATCAGTTGATATAGTTTCTTGTCATACCTTTTTTATCGTAAATTTTCTCATACTTGTTTGTCACTGACAAGCCTTATCTGCTCTTGACGATAGTAGCTGTATTCTCCAAGTTTTCTATATCTCGGAAAAAGAACATCCGTCAATGTTGGACGACTCTCTCTCTCTCTCTCTCTGTCTTATTCACAATGGAAAAACTTAGTTCGGAACTTTTTCCATCACGATTCTCTCACTGATGTGGTGTATCTGTATCAGCTACACAGTGTGTCCAAGTTGTTCCAAGGCCATACAAGCGAGATTCAAGAATCGCACAATTATTAATAGAAATGATCCTTTATATCATAATTTCAGTAGAACACTTCAAGTTCGTAAAAACGACAATTGCAATATTGCCGTGTTTTATAGATGCATCGTTTAAACCCTGAAAAGTCTAAGGAACAATCCATATGATGAAGGAAATTCTAATATTTATAAAAATGGACGTGTTATACATACCCAACGAAAATTTTTACAAGTTTCTTACAACGGAAGATTGCTTTTTATCAATGTATATGATAAATAAATGCTTGACAAAGCTTGATGCTCTGTGTGAGGAAGCCAAAATTAACCAAAGTTCTTTCTCAAAAGCTCTGAGCATTGGTGAGCAAAAAATATGTGGAGGAAACAATGTGCAACGTTCTATTTTGCAACATTTTTTTACAAATCATTATATCTCGACATAGCCATCATGCGTGCAATCTGAATATAGTACGTGACCTACTGATACTTGTATTTCATCTGTCTGCATAGAAAGGGCAGGTAGACGGGAAGAGACTGGTATCACGTATGTCATACCCAAAGACGAAATTATACGTGGAAGGTGCTGGCCGCGTGCTCTATTTCAATTTAAACTCGTCACGTTCTAATCCACGAGGGAGATTGGAAGGAGATTCAGCGAAAAGTTGGTCTCGCGCGGTAACATCTCGGTAGCGTCGGTACATTATAATCGAGGGGCAAACTCAACGAGAGGGTAAAGTTGGAGAGAAGGAAAAGCGCAAGTGGCATCGTTTTCCCTACCACACTGGCTAATCCAACTATCTCGATATATACTCGACCTCAACTTTTCTCGTTGATCTTTTTGGAGCTCAGTCGTTATTTTATCGTGTACCCGTAAAACTACAAGTTGCACTTGTAGTTTTTATTTGAGGATTGAAAACCGGCTATAGAAGGGATGAAATAAAAAAACGAATAACAACTGCGACAAATAGCTTGGTAATGTTGATAAACATAATGATAAAAACTTGATCCATTTGGCTTTTGCATTTGCTCGATAAAATTCTTTTTAGCTCTGTGTCTTTGAGATTGTTTGAGTTATATAGGGATCGTTCAACCCTATCGCTACCGGTATAGAAATTTTCTTTAAGTATTGCTTCGCGTGTACAATTTGAAACTAAATGTTTAATACGAATATAATTTCAGTAGAATTCTTCGACATATTTTCAGATAAGTATTTTTAATAACAACCATATCTTGTGAATAAATAAAATTTGAAAAAAACTCCTCGACAGTACAAAAAGGGGAAATGGATGGTGAGGATAAAAGGAGTCAATAAGATCCCGCGGTGTTGTACGAAGGTAGAGAGGATAGGGGTTGCTGGTTGGTTATATCGCGAGAAGAAGAAGAATAAGATGAGAGCGCGGTGACTCTAGGGCGTCTTGCGTCGACGATGGTCCACGAGAGTCTGCGCAGCCGTGGTTGCCGCCGTGTCGGCGGCAGCTCACGGTATGGTGGGAGGATTTCGGTTTTCTAATCCTAGGGTGTGGTAGAGTGGGGGCGTGTGGGCAGAGTGTACGCGAGCTCTGTGCGCGTAAACTACCCTCGTCTCTGTCGTGTCGCTCCGTGGGTGCTGTTTAGTGACTTTCCATGGGGCTCGTGTGACACGTGCGTGAATTCCCTCGCCCCGCCGGGAAATACTAGAAATCAATTTTAAAAAATATATTAAATACGCAAATATATAAATTAAATATAAACAAAGAGAAACAACAAAACTCCTAGAAAAAATTATATAAAGAAGAAAAAAGATCGAGAAGCTGAAGCAAACAGTAAATTTTTTTTTTAATTCGTTGGATGTGAAACAAATGTCAAATCTCCCTCGACAAGTTTCTTCATCGATGTGTGATTGCTACTCGAGAACACCAACTCGGGAATCGAAATTGTTTCGTAAAGATTTGTCTGTACGTCACTTGTGAATAATATCCTCATTTTCTTTGGTTTCATCGTTGCTTTAATTGTGTAATCTAAAAACACCGGGAGTCATGCGATGATAAAGATGACGGGGGGGGGGGGGGGGGGGGGTGGTACGCGCCCCAAAAATAATACGTAAACCCAGCTATGGGAATAGAGTTGTTTGCTCATCATCCAAGGGAATCCAGGAGGCAGCGCCGATCGCTGCGAGCGAAACGATATACGAAGTGACGTTTGAGAGGCCGAAGGGCACGCGCGAGCGACACCCTTAAAATCTTCACTAATTCTCTATCTCGCTCGTGTCTTTCCTCATCACTCCTTTCCGTCTTTGCGTACCACGTTGGGTGGTGGCCGGCTGCGTGAGTCATGCGTCAAAGTCAATGAAATCTTCCTTTTCTTTTCTTTCTTTTTTTCGCTCGGGGCAAAGCGCGAATCGAAAATTAATAATATTTTTTCACCGTTTAAACAATTTTCTTCGTGTCTACTGAAATATTATCGTTTCCTTGCTTTTTTGTTGGCTAACTCGAAGCGATAACTGATCCTGACGATCAGAACGAATTATTCTCATAGACGTTCGTGAACCTTTGAACTTTTCTCAATCTTCGGCGAAGGAGTTCAATTCGGTGGGTGGTGGCTTTACTTGATCGACAACGTTTCTCCGCAATTCTCATAAACGTAAGCGTTGATCAAAGTTTTGCGGTTGTGGCAACTAGGAACTGTAGAGCAACCGCACCAAGACGGCGACTGAATCGTCGAGAGAATTTACACAGTCACGGACAAGCTGTTCTTCCCGGGATTCAGGCTATCGGATAATCTAGTTATTTTCGAGAGTATACCGATTCAATTGATCGAGCGTCGCGCGTGTCTTGCCTCCTCGTTCGTCACTTCTGAGTGCAGCACTTGAACGGCGTTGCAGTTATTTTATGCTCAAGTTGACAATGTTGGATCGCGATAAAGTTCCGCGGGTTTCTCTATGCTGGTTGCCCAGAGCGACCAGTTTCTTCCAGCACTTTTAATGTCCCTCTCCAAGTTTAATGCAGACAGTGGCAACAAAAAACACCAATATTTCGTGAATTCAGAAGATTATTATTTTTTTTATACGATGTCGGTTGGAGATAAAATTTTAATTCTTGGATTCTCCGCTGGAGATAAGCGAGTCTCGGTTGGTAACTTCAATCGTTAAATTTATGGTAAGATGCAGAAGAAAGAGTTTTGTGAGCACAGAGTGTCCTCACGGCTTTTTGCATCTATTTTACTCGAGTTATCTGCAGACAATTTTCTTTGCGAGCAAATATGACTTGAGTGAACCTCATGTATTTTATGAAAAAAATGTTAGTCATTTTCGTTCTGTCGGTACATTTAAAAAGAATTATCTGTAAAAAAATAACATAAAGCCTTAATTTATTGGCAATCAGTGCGCTGAAATAATCTGTCTGTTATTTTGACAATAAATCGTGAAATGTCAAAAATAATTATTAAACTTTTCTAACTTGCCTTTTCTTTGTGTAATATTTTGTAAAATGAAAATTCAAACTTTTAACCATTCTTTTGAAAACTTGAAACATACAAACTTGTTCTTTGTTCTATTGATAGAAAAACTTGTCGACGTTCGTGGATGAAAAGTTTTTGTTAACGATACAAATATAGTCTTATGTCTCGTGCGTGCGTGCGTGTGTGTGTGTGTGCGTGTGTATGTGTGGCTTGAACGGTTCGATCAGTCACTCAAAGTCAAGATGAAAACCCCGTGGAAAAGTGAGTCCATGAAAATGAAATTGAAAAATGAAGAGGGCAGAGGTAGCGCAATGATCAATTGCTTCAATCCTTCGGAAACCAACCAATAAATTGATTCTGCCGGTGCGGACAGTAGGTATATATCGTGCAAGTTGAACGGGCGGGGAATCGCGGGGTAGTCGCAATAATCCTATCGTTGAGCGAATTCCGATTTTCATTATCGAGCGCTATGGATACTTCATCTTCCGCGCTTTATTTAAAATCAAAGTGCAAGCTGCGGACGCTATTCTTCGAAAAGCTAAATATACGACTATAGAGAAAGTATTGCGTGCTCATATGCTTTTTTTCCGTTAATTCTATATAACTAATTTTTATCTCCAACTTATATTTCTCGAGATACGTTGAAATGGAAAAAAAGTCAATATAACAAGTTGTGTAAAATATTTGGAAGCGTGAAAGAAAACCTGGATGAATTGACAGACGATGCCTCATTAAGGTGTCGCACAAAAAAAAAAATTAAAAGCAAAAAAAAAAACATTTTTCTCTCCCACCTCCACACATAATTACAATTAACCAATATTTTCTTTGCCACTATTGTATAAACGCAAAATCGACTTAATTTAAATGAGGCACCCCTCGTTTGTACGAAATTGTATATTTAATTTGTTTTTAATGTCATTTTTTGTTGAGGGAATATGTTCAACATCCTAATGTCTCATATGCCATAGAGATTTTCAATAGCGTTAATAATATTAATGTGAATAGAATTTTTTGAATTCTCTGCTTTTCTCTGCAATCGAAATGTGAATTTATATTCGATTCGTTATCATTATAACGTTCGCGGAGGGGGGTCTCTTGTTTGTGCCGGATTAAGGATCGAAGATTGCTTTTGGCGTCGAAATTATCAAGTCGGCAAGGCTGATGGACCCTCACAGTGGAAGGTCTCGCAAGCTCGCTACCAGACTTAGCCAAATTGGCCAAGTTGATGAAGCATATCGATTGACAGTTAACGAGGCCGAGCTGTGTAGCAGTCGATGGCTCGAGGGTCGTCTCGCCTGCACTCACTTCCTCTGTGTTTGTGCGCGCATATCCATGTGTCATCTCTTGCGCGAGCGATTAAGTGTGGTACTACCGAAATACTATCAAGATCCAACAGAAAAGCTAATAGAATCTTTATCGTTGTAAAATTCCTTTATTATTTTATACAAGTAAGTGTGTTACTAATTTCACTGAGGAATCGCAAAATCAAATGGTACGAAACCCATGGGCGTAATTATATTTTATCATTCGGTGTTTACGCGGAACATTAGTCCCTATCACCACTCTTTTATCAAGACATATTCCTCAGTCTCCCAATTGTCAGAACGACTAATTGCATTCATATTAATAATAATAATAACGAGCAGTCGTGACGTGAGTTTTTTATCATTAATAAATTCGATCATATTAGCAGCCTCTAGGAGTAGGAACAACGAGGCTGTGGTACTAAAATTTTGAATTCCCCTTGGATTTCTGTTGTCATCACCCCGGCATCTTTCTCTCTTGTTATGTATGGTAGTAAGTACCTGTCGTTTCATCAGAATAAGCCACGATCTATTATTGAGGAAGCTCGTTGGTTTGGGTCACATGGGGCAGAGAGTTTATAATACGAATGCGCCATCACGGCCAGGAAACGCGCAGTAGATCCCTCCGAAATTCCACACTGGTCTCTTTCGAGCTTAGCTAACCCCAAGAAAAGTGTGCGAGGGTCGAGAATCAGGGGTGCAATGAAAAAGCGATCTTCAACGTGAGTCTCTTCCCTCCCCTTTTCTTTTCTTCCTCTCTTGTTTTTCCGAAATATCTCTTTCAGTCGATCCCTCGTTCTGTTTCATCGTAAACGAGATATAACACTGAATCGTCCGATTGACAAATTCACCGAGTCACGTTATAAATAAAGATATTTCATTGGGACGTTATCGATCGGTTATATTTCTGGATAGGACTATAGTTACAAGTAGGCGATATTATCGAATCTTCCCTTCTGTTTCTTCCTCAAAGATGATCGATCGGCGTCGCGTATTTCATCCTCCAGTTACAATGTTAATGCAAAATATCATTTCGAAAGACGATTAGTGCTACACGGCACTGTTGAAAATAATGAATGCTTTAATGCATAAACTGGTATATATTATATTACACATGCAATATTAAATTAACGCAGTAAGACTTGTGATGAGCGGGCGTCACCAAATGCAGGGGATGAACAAAAATTCTGAGATTCTTTGTGGCAATTTTGTATATAATGTGTAGTCCGTCGATATGAGGATCTTTTTTTCGTTTCGGTCGAGCGAATTGGACGGTAGCTGAATACCTGAGAAATTCAAGTTTATCCGACGAGTCAGGAAGACTCGCGCGACACAGGACGCGGAAAGAGAACGGGAAGTGCAGCTCGCAGTCTCGCGGCGAATCTTTCGCTCACTCTCGGCCTCACCTCTCTCCCTTTCTCGCTACTTCTCGCAAAGCGCCAGCGAAATATCGAGCCTCGTCGAAGTGACTCTTCTGCTAAATCCCTCGCGACCCACGGAAATTCCCAACCCCTCCCCTTGGCAAATTCGCCACGAATGAAATTAATAATCAGAGTGGATTTCTAATATGTTCAGAGGACATTTTTTTATTCCGAGTGTATCAAATAGATACAAAGTGCTTTCGTAATATACACCTCCGTAGAATTCACAAAAAGGATGCTCCTCTGATGACGAACAAAATCCGAGCTCACAGAGCCCAAATTACCCATCAGTTTAGTCTCTATATAATGCGCTCAATGTAGAAACTAAAAACATTGCTTGCGTTAGAATAAAAAGAGATAATCGATTCTGCCAATCAACAACAATCAACAATATACAGTTTCCAAGTGATTTTTTTATACAGAATAGTACAAGAGACATTTTATCTTGAATTTCTATTTCTTTTTTTCTTCAAAATTTCCTTTTTTTTCCTTCGATAACCCTTTTTAGTGCATATTTTTGGAGGCAACTTTCTGCCAATATACATTGTATACTTCTGGAAAAATATTCAAAGTACTGCAGAATTGACAGAGTCTCATTCCAGGGCACAAAACAAAGTGACAGCAAAGTAAAGGACGAAAATATTTTTTCTGGTTGACTTTTTTCACAAATCATCTGGAATAGCGATATTTCGATGTCTCATCGTAGATTATGACTGCATAATTTTCCGAGCCTAGAAAATGGGATGTTAGTGTAGGCTTGCTTGTTCACGGGGTGGCAAGTGGGAGGGTTTCGCGCGGGCCGAGAGTTTATGATAATATTTAATCCAGTTACGAAGGGATATAGAGCGCGTCGTCCGCGGGGGTGGTAAAGCGCGAGGGTCAGCGCTGCTGCTGCTGCTACGGCTCTGCAGCGTGCGGAGAGAGGGGTGCAAGGGAACCGGGGAAACGCAGAGGGGTTTGTCGCTGGTTGAAGTTGCCGGACCTCGTGGTCGCCAGTCGATGTCTCGATATGTACCGTGCCGCGTTGCTCACGGTAATCCAGTTAAACGCCAACTGTCGGACACTCTCTCCAACGATAGACGACTCTCCACTGGCATCCAAGTGCTAGTAATATAGTTGTGCTGTTTTCTATTTTCTTCTTACATCTCGAGAACATACACTCGAGACATATATACTAAGAGTTATCTCACGTTTCGAGTAACATATCATAAATTCGCGTACATACATTATTCTACAAGATACATTTACTCCAATTATTATATAACAAATTTAGTGTAGTACATCGATTTTCGTTGCTGATGAGCGGCATATCGTGTTTTAAACAATCGGCTTCTCAGGGGTTCAATGCCGCTACTGCTTAGACTGTGTGAACTATAAAAAAAAAAATTCACAACAAAAACTAACGACACAGCCTCCAAATAAAACAAAACTTTTAATAATTGACGACACGTCAAAAGAACGTTTGAACCAGAGAGAATCCGGTTGTTAAACATCACTAACACACATTCAATAACTTTGAAATTTTAACAAATTGCTATTGGCATTGAAGGACTTACTTTTCCTATAAAAAAAGTGACTCTTAATGGAAAACAAATAAAAAAGCTCTCCTACGTTAACGCACATTTGGTAAAATTATCTTTTACAAAATTTATTAGTAATAAACTAATAAAATTTCGTATATCCGCGTCCTCTTGCTGCGTAAATCCCTGCTTCGTAGAATCGCGAATAAGCCCGTGGCTTTTCCATGTGATTACATTTTTGGGTTGGCGAACGGAAGATCCGCGTTACGAGAGCAATGTACTGTGACGCAGGGTGGAAAATAAGACGCGCGTATCCAAGAATCTAGAGGTATATTCGTGAACGGGAGAAATGTCGCTTCTTTGCAGCTCTTATATATATATTCTCCTTTGAATGTCGCGTTTATTTTATTTTCCTATATACTTTATTATACACAGTGCAACTGAGTTGAGTCTAAGATACATTCTTGTGAACGCCTTTGTAACCTCGTAGGAGTGCAGTTACAGCGACAATCGCAAGGCAAAGCAAAAAATGTCAGGCTTTTCTGCTGATGCGGCTTCGAGTTTCTCGAGGAAGAAATACGAGAGTGTCGAATGAAAAGCTGTGAAAAGCTTGCGCCGGCTCTCAGCTGCTTCTCCTTACACTTTGTCACTTTGGTCGTAACACTCTATAGTATTCTTTATCTATGCTCTGGTTGACGGCGACATATATTTATTTTTTTTTTAACTTGAAATATACTTTTCAATCGTTTTTTTTTTTTTTTTTTTTTTTTTCTCTTTATTTCAACCACTGACCCAGATGCAATTGAAAATCACAAAAAAACATTTTTATTTTCCACAGGGGTAATAGTGGATTGGTGCTGAAATCTACACATCATAGATTTTAAAGAATATCCGAGGAACGAATGTAAAATAAAGACCAAAAAACCAAGTTCAGTGCGTGTGCTGCGATCCTCACGGCTTCAGTGATAAAAACGGTGAATTTGTGCGGATATTTAACGGCTGCTGATATCTGCCGAGTGTGCACCGGTTAATGGATAAATCGATAAAAATAAGTGTAAAACAAAAGTTGTATTTTTTTATGAGTGCAAATGGTGATGGAGCGTATGCTTAAATCAGCGGTAAAGATCCGTAGTAGGAAAAAGGTAATAGTCTGATGATTCGTCGTGGTCATCATCGATGAGAAGTCAAGGACGGATCATTGGCCGAGGTGCCATAGGTGGGAGAGAGAAGTACAACGGAAGAGGTGAACCACGACCAAGGACGAAAGAGAGGATGAGAGACGCGAGAGAAGGAGAATTAGACGAGGTAATCTTGAAAATCGGTTTGGCAGTAATTCATGCCTAAACATAAGTATCCACAACTACACGACTTACATACTATCTTGCATTCTCTCAATTGTGCTCGAAGCACGTAAGAAACTTCGTTCAACGGTCGGCTTAAATCTTCTTATCAAAATTGTGAAATAATAACATTTCAAAGAAAAACTTTTTACGAGGATAAAGACACGTGTCTTTAATCTCCTTGAAAAAAAAAAAAAAAAAAAAAAACAAATTTTTTTTCATCACGATTTCATTATTCAACACTTTGAACAAGACGACGAATAGACTACAGTATTTGGAAACTACTCGAATTTCTAAGTTCTTTTACGATATAGAAGGGTAGATAAAAAGCAAGAGATATAGGAAAGCTCATAATTGGAGAAAAGTTGTCCATGAGAAAGGCGAGAAAGATTGATTGCGGCAGTTGGAAAAATCGCCTCGGAACACGAGACGAAGTCGAGTCTTCATCGCCCAGATTGTAACGGAAACTGCGGCTTGTTTGGAAGGTTTATATTGGTCGGATGTTGGCTTGGAGTATCACCGGATAGACGCGAAAGGGAAATCGTTACGGTTCTTTTAATTTTCGAGGGTGATACGAGTGCTACGGAAGAAAAGTAAAAGATAAAGAGTTCGCACCACGAAAAGAGCGTGGATGATATTAAAGTGCAACGGGCAAGAAATAAAAGAACAGAAACGAAAGGAAAACAAGCAAAAAATTATATATATATATATATATACATATACGAACCTCGCCGCTGCGAGAAGTGCGAGTGGCAGAGGAATCGCGAGCGGAAAGTGTGCGGTCTACCGAAGAAGAAGAGATAAAAAGAAAGCCCAAGCGGTAGAGCGAAAACTCTTGGTGGAAAATCTCGCCTTAGGGGCTTTCTCGTGATCTCCATCTGTTTCTACATTCCCGAGAAACTACGAGAAATTGTCACGAACTGTCGGATAAATTAGCGTAGTGGAGATTCGTATCGAACGTGAGGCATCAGCTCAGCTTGGTGTCCCTGCCGGTGTCGGTTCTCCCCTCACCACAAAGAAATCGACGCTTCCGGCTGTACAACCTCTTGATCCGACACTTTTTTTCTTTTTTTTTTCTCATTCGACGTTGCTCCAGATTTCCCGTTGACCGAGTTTTCCAACTCTGTCCAAGTCTCTGCCGTATCCACTTTGTCTGAAGTGTACCAGTCGAAGAATCGTCGACTCTATAGGGAACTTTTTCTTTTAATTTGAAAGAGGAGAACTTGACTGAAAAAAAAAGAAGAGGATTTGTTGCCGCGTACATACCTACGACCATCTCTACGAAAAATCGTCTTTTGTCAAGAGCATCCATTTCCAGGTATCAAAGAGTGGGCCAAGAACGAAGAAGGAATAAATACGGTGCTGGTTGGCACGTTCTTCTCCCGAAGAGCTTTTCCCACGAGTTATATCCAAGCATCGAGTATTACCAGCTGGCGAACGAATATTCCTCTAAGAAAATCTCTCGTGACTACTACTTGGTCGATTTTTGTGTGAATTGAACGAGACCCTTAGTTGTACCCGCGTTCCGTTATTTCTGGTATTTCCCGAACGAAGGATAAAGAGAAAGAATATGTGCGAACTGACGCTTGAGAGGCCAAAACTTTTAATTATTAAAATATTTGGGCATTCGCATTGAAGGAAAGAAAGTGAAACAAGTTAAGTGAAAGAAAGGCCACGTGAAACATACTTTCTTAACGGTTATTTTTTCTTTTTCTTACGAAAAGAATTCTCTCGTTTATTGTCCTCTACTCATTCTACAGTGGATCTCTTGTGTACATTTCTTGTGGGTTAAAAGCTCTTGAGAAAATCTCTCACAAGAACAACGGCACGTCTGTCAGGCTCTACTGTACTGTCTAACGACACACAAGGGTTTGTTAAGATAAGGAAAGAGAGAGAGAGAGAGAGAGAGGGGGAGAGAAAAGTAGAGCGGACGAGGGGTATTAATGTGAAGGATAAAAATATAATAGTGCGAAGCTGTGACACTCGGGTAAAACGGCCGAGGATCGGATTTTCATTGACGAAATTTAAACACGAATGCTTAAGCCTTAAGTACTGACTTAAGGATATCGAAGAAGAAAAAGCGAGGATGTTCGTTGCTGGTGTCGGTTGGGGCGGCAGGGCGCCCACTGGACCCTTTATCGGGAAAAGGGAGAAATGAAGTTATCAGTGTCGGCTTACAGAGCCCAGGCCAGTGCTCATAAAAAGATTCTCTGCAACTATCAGCATCAGCTGAGCTACGGTGCCACCAATCAGGCGTCTTCGGCCCGGACCCACTCTGACCCTGCGGCTATCCTCTCTGGCCTCAAGGTATGCTAAACATTTTTATTAATATCATTTATACCATTTTTTCTTTATTACAATTATGAACTCTAATTATATGTGTACGAATACCTCTCCAAAATCCTCCGTATATCCGATAACATACACATGCTGTAATACAAATCTCTCTTCCTTACTATTATTTAAAGAATAATAATCTACTAGTGCGAAACGCTATAATTCTCTTAACCAAAAAAAAAGTTGTTTAGTCTTGTACCTATACTCGTCTATATTCTACGTAAAATCTTGAGTCTCTATAAACATAAAAACTGTCTACGCCATTAGAATACGTGTATAGTCACCGTTTTTCGGCTCTCACTCATTCACTTTTTCCCCTCTTGTTAATGCCACCAGACCAGTCTTTTTCCGACTGTGGCTCCGAAGTGACGAGGGTTTCGTTACCGCATGCCACTCGCAAGTTCTACCGTTCCTGCCTCTTTGATGTACTGCTTTCTCCGCTGGGCTTCTACTGGGTCAACAGTTGTAGCACCTGACTACTAGTCCCTACGGACTCTATACGTAACACTCTGTGTGCCATACTCCGTTAACTAGATACTATTTCAAATTCTCTGCGAGTTAACTGTAATGCTGGTGACATCGCGTCACTCGGAAACATCCAACAGAAATTCGTACGGTGCCGTATATATATATATATTACAGATTCGGTATTTCGCATTTTGGATTCGTGCCAGTTACCCAGTAACTGCAACTTTTGTCTGGATCTCATTGTTTCCGGTTTTCCGTATTACATACAGATGCTTAACAACGAGTATCGTTTCCTTCTTCACAATTTTAGCAGATCAATTAAAGTACCCTAATTGTTGTAACAGCTTTAAAGAAAAAAAAATGTACTCAAGTCGTTGTCTTGCAACAATCGTGTACTAGTTGGGTCAGGTACACAGTATTAAAATTATGTATAACATCGCAGTGCCAAATTTAAAAGTAACAAAGCCCGTTGTATTAATTTTTATATATATGCAGCGGAGTTTTAAGAAAAAGATTAAAGAGCATTAAAGTGAGCCAACTAACCCCGGCCTCCTCTAATAATCTATCCCGCGAAGGTGAGCGATCACTCAAACGTGACGAGTATTAGTGATGCGCGTCAATCGTGCTCGAAGGATAGCGAATAATGATCGATTTCGTATCATCGAGATTGATGCATGGTTATACGAAGCGTATTGGAATTACGGATTGACGGATAGCATGTTGGGTCGTTGCCTTTCTCGAGGGACGACAAATCATTTTTTGAGAAGAAAAAAAATAAATGAAACGAAATTTCGTTTTTTTTTTACATCCATATTTCCATTTTTTGTCGGCCAAGAAGGATTATTTTTTCTATCAGTAGTACGCTCGCAGTCCAGTCGGGCGCGACTGAAGAAAGGGAGATGATTAAAAAAGAAAGAAGGAGGGCGGGAATTGTCGAATGAGGATTCTATTTCACGATACGATATGAACACGATCGATTCATTCGGAAGGGTTATCTGTCGCGACTCTCTTTCTCTACGGCTATAAAAGAGACTCGACGGATTACCACGTCGGGGCAAATCGTACTCGCGTTTCCTCTTCTCTTCGAATATCGGTGAAAGCATATTCATTCATTCGATCATTGGCAGTGGCACGGAGGGCGAATGTTAAAATAGTCCGAGACCAAGAGAGATACATTCCCTTCCATTCATCCTCTCAACTGCAGCTCAACTAATTTACTCCCAGGGCCCTCATACAGACAGCAATTCGTGGTACCTTCCAACGCCTAATTAGAAGCTCGATACTTGAATTTCAAATATTCAAATATACGGTATGCATAACGCACAAGCGGTGTTCGTATGAAGAGTTCACTATAATATTGTACAGTTGGTTGTAAAAAATTAAAAAAAATAAAATAAATAAAAAATAAAAACATAATAAAAACTATGAGCATTCGTTTTGTTTTGTTTTATTTTTTCTTTAACTCAAGAATCACACCAGAAACTGTGAGTTACATGTGTTTGTCGTTTATTTAACGCATTCGCCATATATTTAAACAGTTATGTATGAGTGTGCGCATAAGTGACGTTCCTCTCAGGGCATGACGTGTAAACGACTAGTGTGCGTCAGGGCACCCACGTGTACAGCCGGTACGATATATTGCAACAACACTTTAATGCTTGTGTGCACTCAAACGCTCAAAGGGAATTTACGATCGATATGGCTCTTTCAACATTTTAGGGAGTCAGCAGAGCAAAAGAGGTGTGGATTCTACTCTCAGATGAAAATTAGTGAAACTTATAACGAGGTATTCACGAAAAGCAACGGAATATATATTATATTTCAAATATTCAGTTGATGAAAATAATATAAAGAAATATTTTTATTGATGACCAATGGATAGTTCGAAAATCGTAAAACTTGGCTAGAAAAGATAAGTGGAAATTTTATTGAGAAAAATGAAATGTTCCAAAAACTTTCATTGCTAAATAATTTTGAACATTATTCTTAGACACATTGAAATAACGTTGTTTAATTTGGAAGTTAAATTTAACGTGCCGTTAAAATTGGTGTATTGCGCAATATATTCATGGCATATTGTTGTATTTAAAATTGCATGAAATTTTAATTTAGAAAAACCGGCACGCTCGATCGTTGAGAGTGACAAAAGTTAATTGGATACTAATTTTCAGCAAAAAATATTTAAAAACCTGTAAGTTATTCGACTTAAAAAATATCGATATCACGAAAAATCATATTACGAAAGTTGTTTTTCGTCGGTTCATAGTTTATTCTGTCGGGATACTCAAAATGGTCTGAAACGTCGAGAAAAATGGTTTATCAACAATGTCAGAATGTCATTGTTTCAGTATTTTCTGGTATATACAGTGCAGTAGAATGTTTCTTTGTTATACATTTTATTAAAATCAAAATGGGGCATTTTGATTTTCAACTGATTTTGACGTTGAAAATTTTCCTTTTATCGAAAAGTAACGTTGTTCAAAGGAGAAAGAAAAACTACGCAAAGTTGTCCCTCCGAGTTGCCTTCGGCGCTGGGAGATATAAAGAATCAACTTTACACAGTATACTAGAGTTTTGTTTCCAAAAAAATAAAACTAGTTTCACTGTGGAGGTGTGCATTCTCTATCTGTACATGACTCGAGGGCATAAAGTAAGACGCTGCTACGATTGGCACCCGAAGGCTCAGGGAATCGCAGTTATTGGCAGACTTTTCTCCTTTTCCTTTCAGACTCTTCCATAATTCATTTTCGGTAAAGTGCCAATGACTGAATCGTTTCCCGCGACTTTAAAGCTTTTCCCAGACACCACTCCAATTTCTTTTTCCAATCGGAAACTCTATCTGTATTCCAGTGTCAGAAACAAACCAAGTTATATGTCTTATTCTTGTTATCCTCGCGTCAGTTCAGTCCAACTCGTAATCGCTCGAGCGGAGAAGGTCGTGACGAAAATTCTTACCTTCAATTCAGTTGAAAGTGTGAGAGCCAAGTAGAACTTTTTCTCGATAAGCTACCAGAATTAAATGGAATATTTGACAATTTTTTTTTTTTTTTTTTTTTTTTTTCTCACTAATGCTTCCACTTTTTCTCTTGTTTCATTAGGTCTTGTAGAAAATAAACTATAGTACGATAGTGATATTTTCTTCATTCTTTCAGTAGTTTTATTATAGTTGGTTATTATCCTTCAAGCCTGAGATTTCCCCCCCTTTTTTCTCAATGTCTTAAGTAGAAATCAATTGAATATGTAACGATTATTAATAGCGTAATAGTATAACAACGAATGATTTGTTGTGTTTGTTTTTTTTTTCTTTGTGTGTGCTGGGACGCAGCCGAGAGTCTGGATGACACAACACACGCCGAGAGCACGCAATCGTAGAAAATGCCAAAAGAACGACCAGTGGTTCGTATCACGTTTTACACATGCACAGTGACACTCCCATTTTTAGAATAAATATCCAATTTTCGCGCCTTTGAATAGATTGTAGAATTTCATTTTATTATCTCGCTTTTCGCTTCAAATGCATTGATATTAAGAGCAAACTCGTTTCTCACTGTATTTGTTAAAATCTGTTAAATTATTCTATGAGGCCTTGATGAGGAATGTATCGCCATTACACATGTGGTTCTAATTCGAGGCTATAATCCCGCATTCAAGTAGGTCCTGATCAGGGTGTGTCGTTGCCGAAGCTACAATGTAAACAAAAAAATGAAGTAGAAAAAATGTATTTTTCGTAAATCTGATTGTTGGTGTAATTATATACTTTCAATCATCAACTTTTCACGCAGTCGAGTTTGAACCAATGGACTGAATTGACGTTCCAAGGTCTCATTTGTTCTAAACTCCGAGGAATTTTCATTTCATGTGTGTAGGACTTGAAGTATAGGTACATGGAAATTTTGCGAAAAAAGTGATCTCGTAAAGAAAATTTTGCATTAAAAGTGAGTAGGTATATGTTTTATGGAAAAACTTGAAATTTATGTTCCCAATGGGAATTCAAGTAGCGTCAACATCGCGGACGCATTGGCATATATTAATATGTTGACATTTCCCGATACGCCAATACTAATGCTAATCTTTAGTGTATGGCTTTTTGTACATGAGAAACATGTGTTATTTCAACGCTGTGTGACAGTTATTTGCCGTGTGACATTTTATCACGAGATATTATGTCGTGCCACCATTTAAACGAGTGATTAACTCCACTTTATACCGTAGATTACACACTTCTCTCGTCGTGTTTTGCCTTCAATACCACGATTGCTCCCGCCCTGTAACTGGACATGTATACTATGTACATTTAATTCTCAAGTCTACTCGGTTTGCTTCTGCCCGCGGTATAGTGCCTTTAGTAGTTCCGTCGTCGGTGAATGCCTACACCGGTTTCCGTAATCGCTTCTACGAGTACTTACAAATTGGTTTTACTCGCTGCCTTCATTATGCTACACTGTTATATGTGTATATCGTAGAAACATTACGATACAGTACTGTCAGCGGAAAGCACCATGACATTGATCAATTGAGTGTAAAGTACAAGTTAACAATTGACAAGTGGTATTTTTTCTAAAGTTGCAAAAATTCATTCGTGCAATTGTCAGATAATTTTATTTTTTGAATTTTGGCAGTTTTGTATCATGGCAGAACTGTAATGCGATAGAGCTATAGACTTGTATTTTGTTAGACAAATTAATGGTAGAGTTACAAATGTATCCGATAAACGTAATAAGTTTCGCTACATTTTCATCGTATTCTTTGCTAGCATTTATTACCATTTTGGGTAATAGGCGTACAAGCTCCAGCCCGTATAGTTGTGAATAATTACGCTACGTTTCAACGTATTCTCGCAGTACGTTAAATTCTGATAATTGTTCCATCATGACAATTAGTTCCAACTGGGTGTCTTGTCTCAACCACATTTGTCGTTGTCCTCTGAATCTCTCGTTGCCTTGTCGCATCAACTTGCCCGAGGCATTTCGACACTATCTATGCTCGCCGTTAGTCCTTGGCCGTCTAGTCGTGAAACTCGTGAAACGTAGCAAGCCGTGTGCGTCAATTTCAACTTGATATTCGCGTCGGGAATTGTGAATTGCGGCAAACGAGAGAGAGAGAGAGAGAGAGAGAGAGAGAGAGAGAGAGAGAGAGAGAGAGAGGGTGTGGGGCGTGTGGCACGTCCGAAATGGAATAATTTACGAGGTCAGGATTCAAATGGAAATATAGGTATGGGAGGCTGCGGTGATGCTGATACAAAGTGACTCGTAGCGCGTTGACGCTCATTGAGACTGGAGAACCGAGCGAGTGTTCGTCATAATGCTACAGAGTTGAAGCTCGTACATGCTGCTCGATGTGTCCCCCGTGGGTTCAAACAGACGAATGGGTACAAAAAGAACAACGAAAAAAACGTTGGTAAAAGAGGGTATGTGCATATTGTAGAGGATTTTATATAGATGTGCCGCGTACTATCCTGATTACCGGCGTTTCTCCGGCAAGGCGATCCTATATGCTCACAGTTCTATTCTCATGTGCGCTATAAATTATATTTACACTAGTATCTTCGTCCGAGAATGGCATGTTTTGCTTTGCAATGGTTATTTAATATAAAAGATATCACCGAAATACCGATAAGGAGGCATATCAAGAGACGATTGAAAACAGGGCTGGCCCATACTTGGTGTGTAATTATCGCTTTTCTTCTTGATACATTTTAGCGGGATTCTAACTTGTCCGAAACAACCAATCGCTTCACACATTAAAATAAAAGACTCAACGTATAAAAACTAAACCTTCTTCAATTCTTTATTTATACTTTGCCAGAAACTAGCTTGTTAAATTTCATTAATTTTCTAAGCATGTTTAAAGCGTATTTAATTACAAAGAAAACAAATGGAATGAGTTATAATAAATGACATTATTCTCATAATGTCCGCGAGGCAATTATAATTGCAAGAAGCTTTGAAACTCCGGTGTTGAAAACGAGAGTTTGAATTTGTAAAAGACTTTGGTGCGCTAGTATAACTGCTCCTGCTGAAGATAATGGATTTTCTTATTAAGGCCAAAGTGAATACCGCAGGCTATATTGGTTGAATTGAAGCAAATGTCTGCTGGTACTGAACGTTCTCTCGGTCTCGTATTAAATTAGCAACTTGCGTGACTTATATACCTTCATTGCTCTCGCTCAACTGTGGCTATACCAACCCTTCGCCCACGGTAAACTATCGTAAAGGCCAATGCAGAATAACTATATGTGATGATTCACGCCTGCGGCATTTAGTTTTCCCTCTTCTGGAAAATATCCGGACATGACAAACATGCACCGGCGCCATCCTCTCGATATCGTCTAAGTATATTCGACGTAAAATATATATCTCCACGGTACTGTCAAAGGATAGAGGTTTCGATCGCAGAGCTCCCTTCTCCCCGAATCCACCAATCAACATAGCGCATCACGTGTAAGACACACTTCAGCACGTTAAATTATTCTCCCTTTCGCTGCTTTTCTACGCCCTCCGTCATCACAATTTGCGTAAGCTTGCCACGATTTTCTCTCTTTTTTCATTTTATGTGTCGTAAAACTTTTACGTTCATTTACCGTGCAGAAAGATCAATAAAATTCTGTCACAATATTACAATAACCAAGTACTTTGCTAGATTAATCCTGTAGAAAAGGTGTAGCGTTGCATCTGGTGGAAATGAGATCGTGCCAAGGCAGGCAAACTCTATTACTCGATCCTACGCATTTTATAATAGGACTAGGGCTACACAAACACCGTATCTTTTTATGTCACATTTTGATGTTTTAAAAAATTGTAATGCTTGAACTTGATCCTGTTCCCTATGCGTCTGACGACAAATCATAGGACGAACGAAACGGCAACAACGATTTGAGCTAAAGAAAAAAAAAACAAAAACAGCCGTTGCAAAGTAGAACGCTCAACATCGCTTTCTTATTACTTTCTATTTTTCTCAAAGTAATCTCTATTAAGCAGAATTATAATGGAATTTAAGTCCGAACTAAAGTATCGACTTGAGTACGTGTATCTCAAGTCATTCCATAATGGATATTCAAACACCTGAAAGGGTGAATTAAAATTATATTACAGATGGTATAAAAGATGGTCTCGTTTTCTTCCTTAAAACCGTTTGTCATGTTAATTTCCCATTGATAAAGCTATATACCGAGGACATTCGAGTTCGTAAAGAAAAGAAATGCTGTTCGATGAAAACGTTGAATCGGCTTTTCTGTCAAAGTATCAGTGAACAGAGAGTAGCCTTAGCCTAGTTTTATCGATCCCCAGAGGCTTCTCTTCTCTCGTGGTCGCCTCGGGATACTCATTCAATCGAGTGCTCCCGAGGGAAATGCATCTCCTCCTCCTCCTTCAGTTCTATCGTACTTACTGTTACCTTGCGTGACGTAACCGTATCTTAATTATCTTTAGGGAGCCGTGCCAAGAGAGCTCTAAACAGTATACAAACACACACACACACACACACACACACACACACACACACACACACACACACACACGTTGATTTATACACGCTGCCGAGGTTTGTGCCAACCTACCGAAACGGCTGCAATCTTCAATTAGCGTTGGCTTTCTAGACACAAATTACAGTGTAAGTATTGGTGATGCAACATGCATATCACTTTTAGCTCATTCGCTGAATCGAAATTGCAATTGAACAAATTGCCGATACTACCAAAGCTCCAAATTGATAGATTCTGTTCGTTTTAACTTTTATTGCTTACCGATCCTCGAATTTAGATTAAGTTTCGTTCCCGTTCGTTCGTGTGACACGCGAGGCAGTTTTGTAGCATCAAGCAGGCGGTTAAGTGCCTCGAGCAACGCTAACGCCATTTCCTTTTCTTGTTATACAATTAAGGAGCCTCGTTAAGACCGTAGCCATAGACGCGATTAGTTTTATGAAGCAATCAGTGATATTGCCAATCGTCGGCCTCTTAGCACAGAGATGTGCATTTTATATTGATTGTTATTAAAGCGTCTTCTGAATTTATTCGCTTATAGCACTTTCCGAAGCAGAAGAAGAGGAGGCTCCTTTTGTTTATTCCAATTTATTCTTTGATATCTCGCCTATAATGAGTAGCAACGAAATTCAACCGTCGGCATCTTCTTGTCTATTACGTACTTAAATAATTATCAAGTAAGTTAATATTCAAAGAGAGCGGCAGCAGCGATCATGACTGGGTGAGCCACTGCTGCGATGTCTAGTGGAATAAAGAAGGGGTGCGCAGCCGGCAATGCTCTTGGCGAAGCTGTTGATGAGGAGGGTCGTTGGACGTTTAAAACCGTGTTAAAAATGGTCTTGCTAATGTACAACACCACTTAATCTGAATAGATTAGTTCCCGTGGGTCAGCGACAACCTCATCGTTATACCTGTTGTACTGCATATACATTAGTGTGCGGTGATAAAATTTAAAAAAAAAACACACACACTTGCACGATAAAGATACGTGCTACACATTTGTTTTAGCATAATTCTCCACTGTACGTAAAAACTCGTTCTCCTTTTCGATTTGTGCTTCACCTTGGCGTCGTCGTCGTCGCCGTCATCGTCATCGTTGAAGACGGCCAGCAAAGCAGGATCTCTCCTCTCGACGTCGATTGGAATTCGATATCCGAGTGATGCTGGCTCTGTCACGCTTCGGCCGCTGCACGGGCATTATGACGACGACGGTATGAAGTGGCGCTGTACTTGCTATCATTTCCACTGAAGCTTCGTCGTAATTCATGATTACGACGAGGTGGCATCAGATCCTCTTGCTGTTCTCCCTTGTTTCTAGCGAAACGAGACTACGCCCACCATCCCAACGAGTGAAGTTACACGCCCTTACTCGTGTTCATTGTATTATCTTGTATTCAGTTTGGCCAGTATTTTCCGCATCGTGCAACATGACTTGCAAATTTTCTAATTAATTGTCAATGCGAAAACGAATTACCAATGTCAGTTTGCTACCAGAAATTGCCCCCTTCGTTGTTAACACGTCTGTCCGTCGACGTATTCGCCGACGAAAATGAAATTTCAAAATTTTCGATCGAATCGGCGTTAAAACCCTGAATAACAGCGTGACAGCATGGAAATTAAGTTACAATCAGCGACTGGGATATCTATCTGAAAAGTTTAAAAAAGAAACGATAGACAAAAGGCGAAATCGTGAAAACGTGATAATAATAAACGAGGTTGATTGGACGACTGAAACGGACAAAACACTAGTGCAAAGCTATTCTCTAAAACACAGAACCGTCAAATCTTTCTAAATAATTATTGTATTTGAATTGTTTTTTGAGCGAATATGTTAAATCATTTGATAAATGAACGTGCAATATTAAAAAAATGTGTTTAAACGGCTAACTTGAGATTAGGGAAAGCTTTGACCGTTGATCGATCGGTTTGGCTTTTCTGCATAAATTCTAATCCACCGGATGTGACGCAATAATCGTCGAATAATGCGGAGGTGGATCCTTTAGGATGATAACACATGTGAGACGCACATTATCTGAATCAATTAAGCGCGTCATTGTCAAGTATAATCTGTACACGGTTGTAGTACATGGGTCTAGTAGTTGGAGAGAGTGAGTGAGAGGGAGAGAGAAAGAGAGGGCGGTTTACGTACTCGCGTGACCGCCGTAGGACAAGTGGTACTGCTGGGTAGCATTGCCTCTGTGCTGTTGGGAACAGCGCGACACGATTTCGAGAGGTTCGAGCGTCCGATTAGGTCGCTATGCCAAACACTCTCGCTCGTTCGCTCGCTAGCTCCGCCAATTCATTGAGTGTATGTAGTATACGTAGAGAGACGCGGATGGCTTAATATCGCGGTCCATTGTGCTAGCCGCGCGGTCTACTGACCACTCAGCAGCGATGCTTCTGATGCTTCGTGTGTTGTACACACGTCAAGTATCACGGATAATGAGCTCTGGCATAACGCGAACGCATAACGTCGTCAATTCTCCGGACGGTCTTTGTCAACGAGATGAGTCAACGAGCCATCGAGCCATGGCCTCTATCAACTGTAATAAGGGCCAAAAAAAACGTTTTTTCTTCTCCAAAGTATCCAGCACGGAAATGCATATCCGTCAGTGACTCTGGCACAATTCTTAAAAGATGTGATTCCTATACTTGTTTATAGTATACTGGCTTTGTAAAAACAACAACAAAAAACGATAAATAATGGGGAAGCGATATGCAACATTCTACATTGCATCCTCATTTTCCCTAGAAAATTGCTCGAGCTCTATTTGCATTTCAGGGCATTTTGCGCAGCGTGTTCCATTGGTTACGCAACGCTTCTACATAGAATTGACTGAATTGTTGCGTATTCCATGTTAAATATATTCGTTGAGGTTGCGTGATCGATGAAAATATCCTGCAGCTTATATCGCGTAAAATGATATAACATGTACCAAACACATGAACGCAATGCTCTTTAAAAGGCTTCCTCCAGTTTTTTGTTTCTTTTTCTGCGCAATGATGCACTATTCGCGGTATCTATTATTAAATGATATCGCCCGCCTCTGCAGTACACTCTATACCTATCTTCGAGTTTCTGTATTTTCTCCTCTCTTTCATCTATGATCTAGGATCTAGGATCTACGTTAGTCGAAATAGTAAGTACATGATATAGGATAAAATTCAATGGCGAGTTATATACCATTGCAACGACAACAACAAAAACTGGTGCTAAAAGCAACCGGAGGGTGTACATATTTGAGTACGTCGAGAGCCAAGTTTTTTCATATTTTATTTTTTATTTTCAACCTAAGTAAAGTCCTCGTTCAGGGTAAGGGTCATAGAAAACTTTTTGGAGGTCGCTCATCTCAAGTAGATTTTATCATCCCCATATGATTAACAAGTAGAATAGAAGAAATTTTTTTACTAAGAATGTTGCAGCTCGGCCAAAAATAAGTATATTCAAGTCCTAAAATTGAATATTCCTAAAATTTTGCATAAAACTCAAATAGAATCCAACACAGCGTTGATATTTTCGAAAATTTCACATTTTTCATTTTTTTTTGGAAATTCAAAAATTTCGAAATAAATTGCCTGTCAATTTGCACGTTGATCAAGCAAGATGAGCGAAATTTGAACAATGTCTACAAATATTGCTTTTTATAAAATTATATATGATAAATAAATGGTTCTGTTTAGCAGTAATTTTGACAAATAAAGCAGAAAGCGAGGAGATATAAGAAAGAATAGTGATAGCCCAGTGCATTATTCTGCTTGACAATTCACTTGGCAATCGACAACTTGTTTGCTATTGGCAGCTGACACAAAGTACGGTAGCACTGGGATGCCCTCCTCTGACTTTATCGCTTTGACTTATCGGATTAAACCGCATTATAGCTTCAGTAGAGGTTAAACGTTTTAATTCTCCAACTGTGATACCCATCGAGGTTTATAGAGTATCGTTTATCTATAGGCTTTATCGCAATATAAGGCTGGCGGAGAAAAATGATAAAACACTTGTCAGTTTAAAGACGTTACAAATTATATTATCTCGCAACAAGTGAGAGTCTCATGCCACTTTAATCGCGGCTTAACTGGGAAAAGTTATCATCGGGTTGTCAACGACATAGGCAGAAATGTTGAAAATCCGTACAATAGTTTTAATCTACGTTTGCCCTTAGTATTTTTCTACGTCATGTCACAAAATACGAGACAAAATACGAGACATCATCAAGAGGAAAGTTCTACCTTTCCTCTTATGAGCGTCGAGTGGTTTTGACGAAAAATTCGGAATTTCAAGTAATATTCCAACTGGGATATTACTTATCTGAATAAATTTCATATCTGTCATCTGCTTTGACGACAACCGTCGCTATTAATTCAACTGCACATATTATATTCCGATGATTCCTCTATCATGAGCACGAAAATGAGTTGGTCTCGTTAGTTTAAATACCGGCATTTCAAGTTGACCGCACGGGAGAATAAATACACATTAATCGAGCAGCCAAGAGAGTCTAGAGTTGGACACTTCTGTCTGTGTATCGGATAGATAGTTCGCAAGCGTCCTCGCTTGTGTTGGTTCTACGCGTGTTCCGTATTTCATACACACGTATAGAAGAAAGAACATATAGAGTCGGTGCTGCAGCCACGTGTACACACGTAAATTGAGTAACGGCTCGTGGATGGTCTCACGTAGAGGAAATATTGACCAGCGGATTATTACTCCCTCGTGCAGGAAGCCTTCTATCGGTCTCTCATCCTTCTCTATATCGTCTCTTATTCTTTTGATATTCCGACGCTCTCTTATAACCGCACCTCGGCTTCGCGTTCTCCCCGAGCCCCGATGCGCTTCGAGATCGCCTCGTTTCTTGGCACAAGGAGCTCAACTACTTGCCAGTAGTAACGGTGCCGTTCCGGGCATCCATCCGTCAGTCGGTAGTACGTGTTACACGTATCCGATAAATCCTCTCGTAATACTCGTGCGTGCAACTAAGTATGCGCACAATAAACTAATCTTCAACTACATTTTGCATTTCGTCAGATTTGCCTCGTTGGAGAAAGCGGCTACACAACCTTTGCCTGGTTGGTGTGTCAAGTACAATGTATCGGCTGAACAATTTATACTATTGGCTTTTACAAAGTGAATATTCCTAAATCTTGCAATAACAACAACAACGCTGTTAAGCAACAAACTATATTTCATTAAACATATTCATTAATCTATCATCTTAATTTTGCTTGATATTGCTTTTGACATTTCTTCCGTTTGGGTATCTCGTCCATATTATTGCAGAGGCTAAAAATTCGCTCCTTGTCACAATATACGGGAAGACAAATCGCATACGAAGAAGATACAAGCAGGAGTGAAAAACGTAAAAAAAAAAGGTAGAAAATAATATATAACCCTCGCGTTCCCAGCACCAGTAGTATCGCTGCGACAAGCAGGGAACGAACGATCGTCAAGTCGTTGGCGTGGACCGCGTGTTCCACATCGCAATAACCGAGGAAGATCAATATCCCCCCGCCAATCGTCTCTCACATGACCACCATTGCGTACTATATGTTCCGAATGTGTGCGCTGCATGTCTGTCTATGGTAGGACGATATATGGGCCACGTTCGGTCGGCCTCGGATTTCCGACCTTTTTCGATCTTGGCCCCCATTCACTAGCAGTTTCCTCGTCATCCGCGCCACACGCATTTATTCTACTGGTATTACGCGTAGCAATCGTGGGTATGCCATGCGAGAGAAACGTCGAGTCTGGTCTGGTCTGGTGTAGTCACACCTCGCCTGTTCCTCCTGTGGAGGAAAGGAAAAAAGCTTGTTTTCCATTGAGCCTCCTTTCCTCCCATATATCATATGCAGCGTTGTATATTAGTAATAATATTTTAGTAAGCCGAATTAACACAGTCTTCAAAATATTCCACGCCTAGTTGTAAATAAATGACTCAACGGCACCTATTAAGTGTATATGCGTAAATGAATTTTTCATATGACGAATACAATACGGATGATATATATTTAACCCTATTGTAACAAGTCTCAGTATACAGTTATATGTAGGAAGAAAACTTTTCAATTTGCATTACTATTCATTCTCGGAACTTGTCAAACCCTAGAAAAAAGGAAAAATCCAGTTCATAGAAGAAATTATACGTTAAGAAAATTACTTAAAAGTTTCTTGAGCTCTGTTGGGACGTGCAGTATTCTTCATCCATAATCCATGTCTTCTTTAGTCTTTATACTTTCTCTCTCAGACTTTTTCTGCTCTTTCCCGCTCAACTCTTTCCAATGACAAGTTTGCTCTCCTACACGTTATGAACTCCTTACATTTAACGTCCTACGCTCTGACATTTGTACGAAAATTTGTTGGAAGCACAGGAGGTCGGTGCACTGAGAGGTTGCAAGTAATGGAAAATCCTTGTTGTGGGAAATAGCGTTGTAGCGACAGTGAGTGAACGCGGGACTAAGGCCGGAAAACCCTATTTGTAGTTTACCATTAGGGTCACAGGCATGTTATACAAGAAGGAGAAAATTACCCGAGCACGTATATTTATTATGCTATGCGCCGTACCCCAAAACTCTGGTGAACGTCATATGGTAACAGAACCCAGAAAGTCCGTAAAAATCTTTGTAAAGACAAGGTCAAAACAAATATAACGACGTCACTACTGTCTTGTCGGGAAAAAACAAAAATTTCTTGACAAAAAGTCGACGCCCGTGATAACACATGGGCTCACTGTCCATCTTCCTCAATACAGCATTTTTATATTCATACAATTGATTGTTATAAACTGGAACGGCAACGATTTGTCCCCCCTATTGTCAGACAGAGGTAACAGAGCCAAGAAATGTTACATCAATTTTTCGAACAATTAAAAACTCGATAAAATTTGAATCCCTTTAGCAATTTCGGCCAAATTCAATACCAAACAACTCCTATCGTATCTATATTTCTTTCTCATAGATTATTCAGTCAGCAGAACATGAAGCTTCCGTTATGAGCGCCGAGTCAAATTTAAATACATACTTTCTCTTAGCGAAAACTCCGGGTGCTTCGGTCATGGAATAACTCTTGGTACTGACCATTGGTATTTGTCACTTACCGTTTCCAGAACTACCACAATTTTACTGATTCTGAGTGTATTTAATATAGGGATCGGACGCAGAAAAATGTTCAATACATTTATATACGTAGGAAAATGTCTCTTATCTCCTCTATTGATCCCCAAGTAATTTCAGCCCCGCATCCTTTCTGGAATTACATTGATCCCAGCGAGAGAGGTATCTATGAAGCTGGAGATCGAGGCGATAGAATCTTCTCCAAGTCCCTCTATTCAACGCCTCCACAGTGTTTCAAGCTCTCTCTCTCTCTCTCTCTCTCTCTCTCTCTCTCTCTCTCGGGCTTTTCACGTATGCTCCACTGCAGGTGAATTTCCTTTCCCAAATCACATTCTCCGTCAGAGTATGGAGAGAACGACATTTTCGATACTCCAATAAAACGTGGTCGACGCCCCCACCATTTTACTTCCCTTTTTTTTCATCCCCTTTCTCGCTGTTCCTTTTTGCTCTACTACTCTGAATAAGGGGTCGACCCAGAGGTACTTTCATTATGGTATTATGGTACAGTTGGAATGACGAATTATCGTGGCACACACTCTATAGAATAATATTTGTACAGCGGTACACACATGGAGATAGTCACGGGGTTGTGAGGCAAAGAGTCGGGAAAAAAAGAAAAAACTGGTTGATTCTCTTCGTGGCTGCAGAGCCAGCTTCTATCGAACAAAAACAAAACATCTATCTGCTTCTGACTGATCGAACGTTTTGTCAACACGGGGCTTGACCCAATTACCGTTCGCGTTACCCATGCCGTGAGAAGAATCCTACTGGCGTCTCTCCCCCTTATCCCCTAGCCCCTTTACACGTCCACCAACAAATGCGCAGTTTTATCAAAATAATTCTCATGATCTACCTGCACCTAACGTCCTCTGCTTCTCTGACTTTTCGTTACTTTTGTTATCGCCATTTATTTGTTTATTTTCATGAATAAATGTGGCGTGACAAATTTTATCCAGATCGTTATATTAGATTTTGTTGATACAGTAAACGGTGAATGTGCAAAAACTGTCGAGTAGAATTTGATGAAGCTCACGCATCGGGTTTTACGAGAGTGATGGTATTATATATTCCATATTGATGTTATTAAACGTTTAGGGCAAGGGATTGGCGGTAAAGTATATATACTAGCACCTGTAATATACTACTACACTAGCGGTGCTTCCACCGAAATTTCGCTAAGTATATCAAGTCTAGTATGCTGCTATCATGAGAATATTAAGTATCGCATGACGGCAGCTACCTCAACGTATGTAATGGGCAATCCTGCTTCTACAAGCTATTTCGCACTATAGCTCTCGATCGTTGGAATGTTGGCCGAAACTTTACGATGGAAGCCGGAGCTGCTGCTTCATTTGTCGTTCGTTGCGCAGCCCAAGATATACAGGTCAAATTTCAACTACGACGGAGTAAACTTGAATATTCGTGATTTAACAGTGCCGGTGATTCGACTACAAACAGAGACAGCTCATCCATTCTTTGACAAATGCTTCCTACCGCCGAGAATTATGTGTGCAAAACTATCCAAACAATTTTTTCCCCCGTCATCCACAATTACATCTTTTTGAAAAACGTTGGTTAATTAAAACTAAAATTAATAACGCATCACAATTGATTTCTGTCCAGATGACAGATTGGGGTAGTAATCCAATCATTTGCGGAAACTGTTAAATAGAATCATTTATTTATTATATGCTTTTAAAAAAAGCAATCTTTGCAGAGAGTATTGAAAATTCATTGATCCTGTTTGATCAATATGGAAAGTGTCAGGTTATTTATTTGAACTTGTGGGAAATTATTACATTTCCAAAAATATCGACATATTCTATTTAAGTTTTACACAAAATTGTAGATCAGTAACTTGAACCGTTCTCGAGTTATAGCATTTTCGAAAGAATATGAAAATGCGAATTTCTATACAATCAAAACTACTTTATTTCTATAAAATTCGAACCACACACACAGACATTCAGACGTTTGTTTCTAAATCACATTTTCGACCAAAATAAAAAATATTGTATCGTAAAATTTATGCTACAAATTGAGTATGCGATGAATTAATCAAGTTGATGATGGAGCGTGCTGTTTGCGGAATCGAAGGGTAAATAATCATGGATTAGGTTGTTAAATACGTGCAAACTATCGATAGTTGTGGCGTGTTTCGAATTAATATGAGCGTGATGTATGTGAAGTGACGTTTGTTCTGTTATCAAAGCTCGACGTGACGGTCACACGAGATGAGACCAATCAGCCTGGCATGTAGATCGTTTAAAGCACTTGAAAGCATTCAGTTCAGTCCTGTTATTATTATTTCGATTTCATTGCAATTATGTGTTTCGGAAATGTTATGCGAGGTGCATCTCATTCCATGTGACGCAGTATCGAATACCTATTAGCATTGATAGAGGGCAAATAAAACTCTCGTAAAATATCCGATTACTGGAAACATCAACATCCGGACATTGGGAAGAGTGTTTTTTTTTTAGACTGATTTGTCGATGGCGATTTGAATAATAGATAGTTCGAAATTGTAGGTTTTACGTGAAACAAATGAATTCTTTTAGTTATCGAAATTGTCCGTACGCGGGCGCATTTGTCTCATTAAACTCTTGGCTCCAATATGAAACAACAGTTCGGCTTTCCGAGGCATCAATGAATCTTCAACCTTTGAAGAATATCATTATCATAAAATAAACATTTCAAAGTCAATGAAAATATTTTAAGAGTCATTAACGATAAGAAGGATATCTCTGTTACGAACTTTTGTCATCTATCGTGATAACATTGATAGACTGATAATATTTTAACGGCTCTAGAAGGATATTTCACAAGGACGACAACTATCGAGTTGAAGCTGGCAGATGAAAAACTAACTAACAAATGAAAACAATTGACTCTCGAAATCAAGAAGAGCTAGTCAATAAGATACGGCGAAAGAAAACTGGCTAATATGCCTGCACCTATTATCCAGTGACACAGATGAGATTTACCGACGAAGCGGATTACGGGGATTCGAGCAAGAGAAAAACAAGAGGGACTTCGTCCTCGTCTCACTTATGGACACCGGGCTATAGAAGCAATTTACCAAATGAAAAGGCCTCGTGCAACGCGTTATGTTCGTGGCCTCGCACGAGAGGCGGCTGATAAAACTTTTCCTTCCCGAGAACAAGCCAGGAGGAACCTTCGGCAGTTTACGTACAACGATGTACGGAAAGACGGAGAAAGTACATCTGGCCCTCCCGTAGATTATTTGCGCCTGTCCTGTCCGCAGCAGGACGAAGACGAAAATGAAGAAGAAGAAGAAGAAGAAGAAGAAGAAGATGAAGCAGCCGCACGTGTTTGCTTATCCGCCAAGTGGACACTGTGCGACGAGCGTACGTGTTATCGGAATGACTTTTCGCTTCGCATTCCTTTTATTCCTCGTCGTTTCTGACTTTTTCCCCCATCGCTCTCGCGACTGCACCAACCACTTTGTTCCTCCCCCTCCCCCTTTTTCCTTCGTTGAATTATCCCGACATCTTCCATTTCCTCTTTTATCCCAGTATACTTCCTTTTTTTCTTCTTTTTTTTCCCCGTCATTTTTCTTGTCCTCTCTATCCACAAACTCACAGCAACGGTATTTTATTTTCATCTTATCGTGACTGGAAGCGTGGTGGAAGACCGGGAAAAGAAGCAAAACCGCTAGCTAGGCAAACCCAGAAACGTTCTGTCTACTTGCCTGCGTCTTCTGAGTTATTTCTGCTCTTCTCGCACGATATATATATTTTTTTCTAGCTATCGCTTACTTTCGTACCGTTTTCTGTTTATCACTCTCAGAACCTCGTTATTGTTATATTCACACTTGGTTGTTCCGAGAAACACTAATTGTTGTGACCTTCTGTGTCTCCTTTTGTTTTGTGACTGAGGGTCTAGTGTTGCTTGCCTGTAACATTACATAATGTAAATGGCCGAGAGACCGTGAAATACAATTAGTGACTGGCTTTATGACAAACCGTAAATATTCATTGATAATGTTTGTGAATATATAATGGATGAGGAGAAACTGATGAAAATTCATTGAAAATACTATTCCGATAAAATATTACTGATATATTATAATATATCCCACTTTTCTTAAACCCACCAATTTTCTATCGGAGATAAGTTGGGCGACTTTGTGAGTTGCTTTAGGCAAGTGCTAATAAAAAATGAGTTTTAATAAGGTAAAAGACTCGGTAACGCACCTCAATAATCTTCAGAATTTCATTAAAAAGCTATTTCTTATGCCGCGAAATAAGCCAATTGTATTCGACGCGATTCGAGGTCGATGTTATCGAAACCTATCATAATTACGTTGAGCCCTTCCTTTGCTTTATACCCTACTATTTCTTCATTTCTCGCTGTCGCTAGTACGGCTTTTCAGTGAGCTGCACCTTTTATTCGCAACCCACTCGTCAGCCTCCAGCACGACTTCTTCCACTTCTTCTTTTCGCTTTGCCCCTGTAGATGTTTTCATTGTAGTGTACACGCGGAACCCTTCCCCACGCTAAAACTTGGCATTGATTTCCTTCTCTCCGCTAAGTTGACGAGTACACTTCTCTTTGTGAACAAGACCGGAAGAGTCGTCGCATACGCGTCTTATTTGGTGGGTCTTTTTGCCAAGGGCGCGCAAGACTGCTGAGAACAGCGAAAAGTGTAATATGAGATGGGTTGGTTAGTTCTCGAAACAATCGACGAGCGCGGGGGGAATGCGCGAGGCTTCTTGGATTATCTCCCTTTCTTCATCAGTGTAACAGGGAGAAAGACAAAGAGAAGGATACGAGGAACGGAGACGACATTGCCGGTTTCACAGTTCCCGCGCGGCACCAACTGTCCCAACTCGACTTGATCTTCTCGTTTTGTTCAGGCATCCTGCCAGACGAACTCATCCGAGAAGTCGGAACGGCTCTTATTCCCGTCTTTCTCGATCCTTTGAGCTTAATAGAATATTCCACCAGTCGTACAACTCCTTGAATTACGTATTTCGCGGATGGCACGGTAGATGCTGTCATCCCGCCCGTTCGAATTCTATCGTTCCTTTATATTCCTTTGGTGGTGGTGGTGGTGGTGGTGGTGGTGGAGCTGCTGCTGCGATGGATTTGGGAACGAAGGGGCGTGGGACTAAAACTCTGGCTGCAATGAGAGGGCAAGTTGGCCATGTGAACAGTCGACTACCACAGTCATTAATTACAAATACGGAGAGCAGGCTAATAGAAAGGAAAAGATCGAAGCCCTATTTCCTTTAGCGCGAGCTCGTCCACCTAAATACTATGCTCAGATAACTGGAAATATTTTTGCAAAATGCAAATACTACCTTTGGGCTATATAGAATATTAAAATTCCAGTTGTGCAGCCCGACCCTTGTGGGATATTGACGACTATAGCTGATACTGGCACTACGTGCTATTTGGCTGTGGTGCCGTGGAGGCTGAGAGATCGGCAAGTTCCGGATGAAACGTCAACTGGAGGAACGTGCCTGAGGGCATATTCTACCGATCTATCGGAATAATTTTATCGTATAAGCCATCCTGAAGTTGACTTGCATCCGAGAACCGTATCATCGGTTCAACGCCTCGATTGAAGCTTTCAATTGCAACATGAATTCTTCCATAATCTTTTTGCCCTCTCTGCAAGGGGTTGAAAACCGGTATTTTCTTTGTCACCTGGATAATCCTGATGAAATGAACGAAAAGACAAAAGTCTTAAGATATCCAACGAATCCCCAGAAAACCGGAATGCGTCTCAACGTAAGAAGATATATTTATTGAAAATACAGCAAAACACGTATTTAAAATTAGTTTGTCTAATAACAACTTGGGTTTCCATTCATCTACAAATATAATAAAATATAGTTTAGTAGATGTTGCATTTAAAACACGCAATATTGCATTATATTCAAGAAAAAAAAATGATATTTACGTATTGGCGTAGAGCAAGATAAGAATATTGACTACGTGTGTCTCAAGTGACCAATCCAGTTGGAAGGAAACCTCACGTCTCCTCTTCTTTCTTCCATTTTCACGTTGGAAATCTTACTGCGCTTAAAAATTCACGAGAAAGCACGTAGCTTCGAAAAGCAGCATGACACACGTTCCCGAGTTGTTACCATCACAAGCCCGGAAACTACTGTACTAAAATTCCGAAACTCTTATCTCCGTCGAGAGTGCTCCACATCGTGGTCTCTTGCTTCCGATATAAATATTCCAACGCAAGACACGTAATCTTAGCTGATGTAGTATTCTAGCCCATTTGAACTCACGACATAGGTAGAGTGTCGAATGAATTGTGTTGGGTTATTTTCGATAAATATACAACTAAACTTGCATGTAGAGTATCCTCTAAAATAGACTGCACAACGTATATCAATCCACTATTGACTGCAATAAATGCCTATGGGGTGGAGAGTCAGATTATATGGTTCAAGCGCCGTTCATCAGTGTACCGCTTAATCCAAACAACGTTGGATCAGCCGCCACGAAAACATGAACCTGGTAAAAGTATCCTAGAAAGATTTAACCGCGATTGAAAGCCCTTTCGTGTAACAGTGTCCCGGTACAATATATAATATACGTGCTGCCAATTCTGTATTCATGGTAATACCTTGTCAGATGACCGAGTGCTATATCTTTTATCGAAAGAAAATATTTTTTTCTTTCATTTTTGTGGATTAAATAAATGTTGCTCTCTCACACCTTGTTGCACGAGCTTATAACACTCGGTACTGATTTTTATTTTTAGACAAAAGTAATCGAGAATATCCCCGCTGGAGATGTTCCTCTTGCGGTTGCTTTGCATTTGCGCTTTACCGCCTGAATAGCAGTGACCATGCATTGTCCGGAGCACTTGGAGCCCTTTGCATATTTTAGAATTAATTCGTCGCCTGTTTGAAATTTAATGCGATCGCTATCTCTCGATTCCTCGTCCCGAGGGTGAAAAAGAGTTATTGGTTTGGCGGTTTGGCTCCGAGCCGGATTCTCGGCCAAGTGAAAGCGAATTACATATTCGCATCGGGGCTCGTCCAGTGGATATACATTTTACCGATCCATTGAAAAATTCAAGTCGCTCGAAGAATTTATTTTATGCTTAACGTCCCACAAGCTAATGGTAGTGACCATGTATTCCAACCGCCTGCGACATTGTATAAATATAACGTCTAACTCGAGCGAATTATTGATATTAAATATTTGCACTTGCCCTCGTAAACCTATCAGTTGTAGTGACTCGACAGTGAAACAGTAAATTCATTTGAAAAACCATTATCGATGGAAAATTTTGAACTCAGTTGAGAACTTTCCTACTGCAGTGTGTCATTCTCGTAGCGGTAATTCATTTGGTTGTAAATTTGCTTGGCAATTTACGGAAATTAGTTTGCTCGCTAGTGGCACGATTACCTGTGTAGGTACTATGTAGCTGTGTGTGTGTGTCTGTGCGGTTACACAGCACACGAGTGCATTTTGCTTCTCCAGTAGACAGAATCGATCTTGCACTACATGGCTCTATCGTACTTGGCACTAAACGCTCTAAAAGGATATCGCCTACGTTTTATTCTTCTAGCCCGACAATTTTCCACATTCTACACATCCTCGTTTCTATCATTCGCTGCTAGATGAGCGCGACGGTCCTGAAAACACCTGCCACCCCGCGTACGACCACGAGTCAGACGGAGATACGTGATAAAGACGATGATAAGAAACGCATAAAGCTCTCGCACACGTAGCTCAACCAACCGTTTTCCTGCCAGCCAGCACTTTCGTCTAGACGCCATCATACATACAAAAGATCGTAAAAGATCGATTCGAAAACGAATTGCCCAGTAAGAGCAAGGCAAGAAGGTGATGGAGAAGGGAAGAAAAAAAAGAAAAAACTCGTTCATTGCCTCGATCTCCGAACCAATCTTCTTTGAGATATCCTACGTTACTGCAAATACATCAGCACTTCTTTTGTCGATTAAACAAGGTAATACTTGGCTTGAATATAATATTCTTGTCCAGAAGCCAAAAATAGGTGGAGTGGCTAAACACGGTGGATTGCCAAAAATTAAATACTGTAAAGTACGGAGAAGAAAATAATTTTACAAACAAGGAAAAACAAGTTTCCACTAAATGTTCAAGTAAAATTATTTATTAATTTTTGTAGAATAACAATTCGTAAGTCGGGCCTTTTTATTACAACATTTTTATCTGATTTTCTTATTTTATCGTTTTTATTAAATATCGTATATTTATCTGCTTTTCTCATTATCTCGCAACGAGGGTATGATGAGTTACACGGGTTTCTCCATGTTTTGTCTTAACTCGAGCTCGCATTCCCAATCACCAAAGACGTCGCTGAATACTCGTGTACACCTCGTAATTATGCTACTATGTTACTTCATCTCCGAGTTGACTCGGAAACTTGCCGCATTTCCCTGTGTCATAATAAACTTTCTCATCGTTTCCGTACGCCAGATTGGCGTAAACGTTGTACGCTCGAGAACACGCAGTCAAACAGTTGGCATGAAAGCAATTTACATTTACAAACTTTATATCCTACCTCTACTGTAAATAATTCGGGAGAGAGATTGTCGTAGTATCAAAAGTAGCGTACTCGGGCGACACAAACTAAAAAGGATTGCAAAAATAAAAACAAGTCACGGCGTCTTTTGGTAAGGCACCAGAGTAAAATGACATTAGTTAGTTTCTCGCATTCTTTCTGCTGAATTTCGGCAAAATCGATAAATTTATAAATTTTAATGCACCTTTTTTAGATACAAAGCTGATGTTAACGTATAAAACTATATCTTTCTTCATCCTCATTTTTTCTCCGCTTGATAATTTTCACCCGTGGTATATAATTTGAACGAGCTGCTTTAGTAGGTTACTCGTAGAAGAGAATTCCGTGTCCGCACACCGGTACCTTGGCAGAATTTAGTAACTAAACTCTAGTTAACACTGGATAAGAAGTAGGGGGAGCGGGCTCTTAGGCACGCGTGCAGTTCGGGTTAAGTGGATTCTATCTCATTACCGTGGTGGCGGATTACCGGCGTAAGCAAAAGAGTATGCAACCTCGCTTTGGAGTATTATACTCTGCGGCTCTACATGTATTAATGCACATATATCGTGAATGGAGCCCTATTTTCTCGTGCCTCGCTTATTGCCCTGTACTTATGAAAAGTCTCGACTTAACATAATAATAGAAGAGTACGGTAAGATGGCCTGATAACAAGGGCTGCTATCTCTATCGTCTGCTCTCTTTCTCTCACATGCCTCTGCACGCTTTACTTAAAAACTCACACTCTAATCTCGTGCTCAACGACAAAACAAGGAATCAAATTAAAGAGGATATGCGTAGACGTGTTCCATGTTACAGGCAAGTATTCCACAGTTACGTGTACAAAATTTCTACATCGAGTTATCATTTTTTTTTTTTGCTAAAATATGTATTAGCCGCAATAAACCGTTTTAAGCCGGAAAAAAAGTTTAAACTTGTTGTTTAACATTTTGACTTGGATATCATTTATGATTTATCGTTGCGTTGGTTGTGTCGAGATAAGTCGAATTTGTTTATTAATTAAACTCCTCCTTTTAATCCGGAGTTGATTCTTTTTTGCAAAATTATTTCTATATCATCCTTCTTAAAGTAATTAACTATTAACATCGAAATCAGGCGAAAGATAATATTTGCTTTCATTAATATGGAGCAGGTTTGGAGATGGCTAATGGTGGTCTGAATCAATATTTTCGTACCGGCTATTTATAAAAGACATATAACTTACGGAGGTAAGAATTTATCGTACTGAAGTATTTTTTAAAACCAACACATACACCACCGAAATCTGTTAAGCTATTTGTTAAGCTTCGCGTAACTTAGCTAAAAGCGTAATCAAATTTTAAGTTAAGCTATTTGTTATGATTTTTGAGAACATTCGCGACACAGAAAATCGTGTCAGTCTACTAATCACCGATAAACGCACAACTCAAATATATAAGAATCTTATCTTCCATTTTATCGTTTCATCTGTTTTGTCTCGAACTTTCGCTCCTCATCTCATTGTCAGACAATTGAACGGCATTGATCTTCCTGTTGCTCAAATATCCAGAGGTATAGCAAATATTATGCTTTTTTCCAGATTTGTCGTGACTCCGGTAATTTTGTTATAGTTGTCGTGTGCGCATCTCCGAAGAGTGAATAGTGTGAACCCCTCCAGCCCTGTCCTTCCTTTTCACTTATTTTCAGTTAGTTCTCGAGTTCGTATCGTCTACACGATGTCGGAATCGATAATAAGATTCAGGAATGATAGGGAAAATCGCATACACCCGGCGGGCATTTTTCGATGCTCGCATTCCCTGAGACGTCTTTTCAATATCTTGCTCTATTATTGTTGTCAAGAACCAACAGCTGCAGCTGCCATAAGTCATACTTGGAAGTTTGATGCCTAGGAACCTATCGCGAGAATGAAATGAAATTAACTCTTGATGAAATGAAAATTATTAAGTGAACTTGATTCGAAGGGTCTTGTAGCGCAGAAAACAACAAAAAATTTCATTTTCCTGAAAATATAATTTCAACCCTTTTGTCGGAGTGCGTCACCTCATTTTATGTTTTAATCTCTGTGACTAGGTTCTGCAATGTGAGACGAGCATGGATTCTCGAAGCATATTGCATTGTCACTACTCATTACATTAAACTCAGTCACCCTAGGATGATTCGGCTCGTAGAGCCTGAGTTAGTCGTGTGTGTTATATTTTTTTGTTTACCGCTTCTCGCGTTTTCGAGCATTCATTTTAGTTTAAAGCAATGAAAAAATCATTACAGTCTATCCGCCGATACGATGGTAACGATGTTAAGCCTAACGCCAATGCGACGGATATTTCGATTGATTCCCCGCCTTACTGTGTCATGTATCCTATCGCCCACATTCTTTATTCCAGTGAAAATAAATTGGTTTTGCGAATTCGCATAATTTGATATTCAGGTTCTGTGCTTCGAGATTATATGCACTGGGTAATGGATTATAACGAAGCCAGGGTTGTACAATTCCTCAGGGAAATTATTCACAGTACATAATTGTTTTGAAATCGGTATACAAATTCCCAGCGGAGTATACCATCTATATGACAATAACCGCATCCTTTACCCTTTGATAGCAGAATGTTACGATGTGGTGGACTCAATGTCAAAGGGACAAAGGGGCCAATGCACTGATCCTGCATCGACATCGATACCTTCCTCGGGTTGATATCGATACAGTTATATTGCTATTGATACAGTACCCGGACAACGACACGCACTAGTATTCTGCAGGAATATCCCGAAGAGCTCACTTAGATATATCTAGAGTACAAGCGTCGTTGATGGCTCTCAAGGTCGTAAAACTGTGATGATGGTGGCTTTAGAATCTCGAATATCGGTCCGTCGATGTTACTCGACTGATGAGGCCAGTCAGTGAGCACTATCGAACTTCGCCAAAGCTCTGAAACTCGAAACTCTCTAACGGATTCTCCGCGTCGGTTGTTATCAAACGAGCGATCTCTGTGGCTATGTGGAGAGTCTTGGACAATAATAGCATTTCCAAATCATAGGGTTACAGGTGAAGAACTTTAAGACATAACATGTGGGCTCTTTAAGTATCCACTATTTAGCACAACGACATATTTAACTTCAATTTTCAAGATTATCAAGATATATTATGCATTAACTGAAAAGTTCATAAGGTCTCTCAAAGGGACTCAAGTGTCACAGACGAAAAAGTAGATGTGAGAGAGAGAAGAAAATTTTCTTTGTCTCTTGTCCCTCTGGATATCGACCCTGTGTCCCTAGGCTAGCGCCTTTCTCGCGTCGGGACGATTGACGAATCGATTTCAGGATGGCGCAGTCTGTTAGCTCGTCGACGGTCCTCTCTCCCCAGTAGAAGCACACAGACTACTCTGTCTCTTTTTCTATCTTCATTCTCATTGGGCTCGTTCACTCGCTTGCTCTGAAACTCCAATGGTCATTGCAGTCGTTGTCTCGAGACACACAGACTGGCAAAGCCCGGGAGACCACGAAAATTCTCTCTTTACCGATTGTGCGATCTTCAGCTGCAACGAGGCCCGTACACTGCGTCTGCTTGTAGGATGTCTTAGAAACCAAGAGGAAGCGCCGACAAAACTCCACTTCAAGTTCAATAGAGCTGCTGGTCTTCGTCTTTGTCTCCTTTTTCCGCGATAAGATGCGAACCAAAGTATCCTGTCCAATCGCACGAAAGAGATGTGAAATTCTCGAGTACCTGTACCAACACTTTTCAGTGAACGATACATAGAATAAAGAGAGTGGAAAAGAGGACCGGAGAGAATGAAAAAGTCAAGTGATGTTCTTGTTACTGTTATCATAGTTGGTTGGACAGCAATACGACAGTAGATTCGAGCAGGCGTTTCCCATTCGAGGTCAATCAAACGCCAAATCTTTCACATCTCGGGATATAGCCAATTAACGAGCTACAACTCTAGACGAATTAATCATGAGCATCTCCAATAGCCACGGGAGCTCTGTCAGCCAGATATGGCTAGTCCGTTTCCTGGACCCATCCAACTCTGGTTGCACCGATTCCGTTGAAACTTACCGGAGAGGCTGTCCCGGCTCGCTCTGCTTACAGTACTCGCTCTGCCTCTTGACATTAACGCGCCACTCGAATCCTTCTAGTGGTTGAGATATATTCGTAAGAGCAGAGGGTGAGAGCCCGGAAGTGGTGTACGATGCCAAACCGAATACCAATGAACGCTTTCCCTCATAGCCTTGTCCTTCCCTTCTATCCCTCACGATTGGTCCTGTCGCATCGTCGCCGACAGGATCCTTCCTCTTCGTCGTATGGACGTAGCGTTCGGTGTCGGCACGGTCTGCCGCCCTTGGACGTATTATACCCCCATAACATGTCGAGGAAGCATCTACGATATCCAGGGAGAGTGATAGGAAGGGCGAGCAAGAGAGGCCTAAACGCCCGCGTCCATCACTGTCAATCGACGCGATAACCCATCCGAGTACCGAGATCATGACGTGGAGAGAGATTCTCCAATATATATATATATATATATGTGTGTGTGTGTGTGTGTGTGTGTGTGTGTGTGTGTGTATGTATGTATAGCTACAAAGCTAAAAATAGCTTCAAGCTGAAAAAATTTACCAAAATAGTTGCCCTTAATAGTCTATAAGCTATTTGGAATTTTGCGACTCCTGTTCTCCAGCTTCTTCAGCATGTATATGTTTCTTTCTCGTTGCCTCTTTCACTATATATATCTTCCACGATTATCCTTCTCTTGACGAACGATTCCTCTGCTCAGCAGAGTTTCGAAACTGCGATCGTTGCCACACAGCTGTCTAATAGTTTCCTGGTGTTCTCTTGCTCTCTCCTCGCTTCGTACCCCTTACGGCAGTACGTTTCGTCTTTCATCCTCTCCGGCTGGCGAGAAGCGCGCACTCATACCATCCGAAAGGCTACTCGGTCATTAATTACCTTTCTCTCTCACTCTCTCATCCCTCTCTTTTCCTTTTGGAACGAAGATAACGTGTAATTAATGGATTAATCAATTCTCGAATATATATTGCGGGCGTTTATAGGACGATCTCTCGATCGTCTCTTGTATAGTTGCAGGATAAAATCTCTTTCCCAATAAATATCCTTCTCTCTTGAACTTGCATTTAAGTCCTTCAGTTTTCACTCATCGCCAGAGAAAAAAATACTAGGATCCATAAAATGTACTTTTTGAAAGCCAATGGAATTACGGAACGGTTAATACGGATCCACTGTGGAGATGATAGCTACGCATCCTACCCTCTCTCTCTCTCTCTCTCTCTCTCTCTCTCTCTCTCTCTCTCTCTCTATCTATCTGTCAAAATTCAAACAATTGCCAAAGTCGCACGTCATTAGTTAGTTAGACAGAGAACTCTGTAATTGATTCCTTTTGGGAATAATAGGGGAAAGCCCCATTTTCATTAACGCTGAGTAGTTATATAATATATCGTCCACACTTGGTGAACATTGTATTTATAGAGATGGTGCAATTACTCGTTTCCTGAGGTCCTTATTGTTTTTCGCAGAGCAACTTATCATTGAGTAAAGCATCAACTCCGTAATTAGAGTATTACAACATTCTGTAATTGCTACTGCTATAGTTTTTTGTTCTTTTTTGATGATTGGAACAGTTAATGGGACTGCTAGTAATTTTATATCTCGAGTCAATAGCAATCTACTGGGGGAAATATGATATAATAAAGTACATATACTTCATAATACAGTGTGTACAAATTGACTCATGTAATTATAGAACTTTTAATTGTCACACCTATCAAGAAACTCGGTAGAAAGTGGGCTAAGAAAAATTAGAAAGTTTACGTTATCGCTGTGCTTCTTTACAACTTCTTTACAACGACTGCAATGAATTTGGGCCCGGTTCCAATAACATGATGAATTAACCGACGATCTGACATTTTTTTAATATCAGAGAGACTAAAAATAAAGTAAGTAAAAATTGCTGAACAAATTATAAAGTCGTAGTCAGTCGCTTGTCAGTTTTCATATCTTCTTATCATCAGAAATTGGCAAATTTTGATTAATTCACTGGAAACAGCATCACTGTTGAATAATTGTAGGGTGAATGTTTTTTTTTTCTCTTTTTCTTTTTTTTAACTATTAAATATTGAATATCGCGATATAAGGGCAAGGAATCTCAAAAGTCATTGCTTTTTTTGTTTATCAATTTCACGTGAAAAAAGAAACGAATTTATCGGTTTCGGCTATAAAATTCACAGAGTTGCACCTGTTTTTTCACGACCACTGCACTCGTCACCTTTACGACGATACACATGGGAAAAATATATTGTAACTGACAAATCCCCCTACAAACTGGAATCAACGATGCGAATTGAATCACCGTCCCACGGGGTGTGCAAGGATCGGAGTCGGGAGTCCCATAGGTACGATGAAAATACCAGCGGCGAAGAAAGAGACAAAACAGAGTGTGAGAGAGACGAAGCTGAGAGAACTGCCGCGGGCGATAAAAGCGCCAAATAAAATGGAACAACGATAAATATCTTCGGCACCCTCGCGCCACACGCGCCTGGTCGCAATTTCTCTCGTTTCTGTATCGTAATCGATTTATCACTCTAAATTTACCGTCGAGTTAAAGATGCCGCGCTCGATTTACTCGGGAACGGGAAGACGACACACCTTTGCTTTCTCACGCTCAGTCATTCCTCCATTTGCCTCGGCTCTCGTCGCACATTCTTTTCTACCCTCTTTTCCCGAGACACCCTTTTCCCTCGACATGAGTATAAGCCAAGACGTAACTCACTCCCGATAAATAATTTCTTCCTTATTTTTATACGTTTTTTTTTATAAACTCTCCGCACACTTGTTCTCTGTTTCTCGTTTCATCAACGTGGAAAATGTAACGTTATCGAGGCGAACGCTGAGGAAAACTCGACCCTTGTTTACCGCAAACTCTTATACGAACTCGTAGTCTTAAACGTAGAGATAGGTAGGTGTGGAAAAGATTCTTTACGCCCTTTATCTTGGATGTTGTACTGTCAAAGCGACTTTGACATATCCGAGAGACACATCGTACATGGGCTATTCCAGACCAAATCGTCTGGGTCGACACTATCGTCAATTTTTATCCATTTATTATGGTTTCGAATCCTATTAAATAAATTCTACGGAATTAATTTTACTGAAGGGAGCAACATACAAATTACTAGTTAACAAAGTTTATTTTTTTTTTTTTTTTCATTTTACACTCGAGAGGTACGTTCTCTTGTATTTATGGCAAACCCCAATGTATATACAGTATATGGTGTAATCCATTTCGACCTGATGTGTCAGACCCTCGACCTCCCGGATTTGGTTCATGATTTATTATATTATTGTTCCACCTCTAAAAAGCACTTCAAATTTTCTTTACATTTGCTTTCCTTAAGTTGACTTGGTTATGATTTTTCAAATCTAACATATCGTTAGTCTGAATTGAAAAATCGAAAAAGAAAAAGCTGAAAAACCCTGCGGCAAATATCAATATTCTTAAGCCTAGACCCAGAGTGGGAAATATATTTGGCACAGGCCTTTTCTGATACTTTTCAGATTTTTCAATTCTGGCAATATCAAATTTTGGAAAAAAAGAATCTTAAAAAAATCTGAGTGCTTCTTAAAGTTGGAACAATAATATAGAAAATTATGGAGCAAATCTGAGAGGCCGAGGGTCTCATCGGGGTAGAAATGGTATGGATTGCCCCATATATGGAGTGTTTTTATACCGCCCTATTAAAAGGAAAAGAGAAATAGGAGCGTCATCCCCCGTCGAGTTGGCGTAGAATTCCCGATATGCGCAACTACAAAGTATACAACAAAAGCATTAATCCTGTACAATTACTGTGTATTATATATGTATAGCAGATGATAAGCTACGATCCACCGTGGTGTGATCGTGTCACGTTTGCGTTTTCCTCAGTATATATACAATATTTTTCGCCAGAGAAAATATTCTCCTCTGCACGATCGTCCGCTCGAGACACAATAGCGTCACGTGAACGGGCACTTGTGGCAAGAAAATCCAAACAAAATATCTTAACCAATTGATTTTCCTCAACCTCTAGTTTTTAATGAAAAAAAGAATTTGGTTATACAAGCTGCGCAGAAGATTCGTTACAGATTCGATGCAGAGTTACCGACGAGACAGAACAATCGCGGACCAAGAGAACACGTGGGCGTTTCGTGAATCACCAACATCGGAATCGGTGTGTTGGCAGGAGTGAGGGCGGAAACCTCTGCTGATGTACAGAGCAGTTTATCGTGCGTATCGCTATCACGGTAGCAATGACTCTCTTTCGGATTCGCTTCACTTGAATTGCTCTGAATCCGCACGTGGCTATTTTTCTTTGACTTTAATTTTTTTATTCCGAGTCGAAATAATAGGGAGCCTGATAGAGACGCAGAAACTTTTAAACGCGATAGCCAATAAACCACCACCTTTTTATAGGATTATGTGGTTAACCGGTATAATTGAATTTTCATACATCAGCATACGACTTCTCTCAGCTGTAGCGCACAACTCTTGTTGCATTGGCAGACCCTCGTGCGAATGTAATGTATGCAGAGTTAGACAGAGATTGAATCTAATGGGAGGTAATTGGTTTAGTCGATTGGTCTCTGCGCTTCCGAACCATTCGAGTATACCCAGGTCATTCCACGATTCTTCGTTACCGGGTCAGCTTCTTATTTAATATAGTATATGCCAATTTTTACGAGTATCACATGTTACGCCTAATTTCAATTATTACACCTGAAAAAAAAAAAAACAACAACAACAACGACAACAACAAATCTATGATCGTCTTTACTATACACATATTTCCCTGAGGAAATTATAACAGGAGTTATTATTTGCATAGTGAAACTCACTATACTCTTCGTTCTATCGCACCAAGTAATAACATTGTATAGCTTTAGGAAGAAATAAAAAGTAGAGTGAGGATAAGGAGAAAAGGAAATATTGCAACTTAGCTCATATTGTTCGTGATATACGACACTCCGAAAACGAGATATTATCGATTCCAAAGGCGAACTACATGAAAGGGACAACTTGTTTCGCCGAGGATCCGGCAATTTTTCTTTTAATTGTAACTTTTGCTAAGGTTAAAATATCCACAGGCGACAGAGCAATGGTCTTTCCGAAAGTACAATCATCGTAACCCAGTTTCCCATTCTTCGATCTTCCCCCTTTTCGACGCTATTGGTTGTCACCTTTCTTGTGAATCTTACACGTCCATGAAAGCGGTAGCTATGTTGGTACGCAAAAAGAAGATTCTTATTGTAGATGATTCGAAGCCTTATTATTTTTGAAAAGTTGAGCTACCGAGAAAAGAAGAATAGTTTATAAAAGAAAAAAAATGATCTTCCAGTTTTTTAAGCTACTCTATGTGTAGTGTGGAGAGAATGTCTGTGCCTGTTAATAACCAAGAAACTTTGGTATGTTAGGTAAGAAGCATCAAAAGAGATGACGGAAGCGAGATGTTTACTGTGTTGTAACCGCCGCGGGTGTGGTAATAGTGTGGCCCTCTCTCATCGTTCAACTCGTGCATTTCTCGCTCTTTCTCTCCCGTTTCGTTGTCGCGAGGTCGTAGTCGTCTTGAGTATCACAACCCCCGTGGCTCACCCGTGTTCTTCACCGGAAACAAATTACCTCTACTTCTGCGAAGGCCGCTCGTAGACTATGTCGGTACACGACCTATAGCGGGGAACGATCGGTGTAAAAGTTGGCTTATCGTTTCAGGCAAGTCTTCCAAGCTCGCTTTCCCTCCTGTATCCTTTTTTTCAATTATTTTTCTTAATCGTTTATCGTAAAATTCTTCGAACATGATATATTGTAATTTGAATTTTACAAGACGATAGGTCTGTAAAAGTATAAAATTATACTTTTATTTTTTCTCTCTAATTCCGCTGCATATCCTTGAGTTTTTAGTCTAATTTCTATCGTAGAGGTAGAAACCGGTGGGACGAGCAGGTGCCGATGCTTACCGATTCCGGTTAAATTCTCCTGTTCTCACTTTTGTATCTCGTTCGCCTCGCTTCCAGCACCTAGAAGCTGAGGTTCCAAGTTGAGGTTCGAACCCTCCGGTTTCTCGAAAATTGCATGTACAACCCTTGCGAGAATGCAACGCTGGCACAGTCTGCCGCATACAATATCTTGCTACGTGTGCGAACTAATGCATTCTCGTTACACATGTTCACGGCAGGTAGAATTAGATTTCGTCTATAGGGTCTTTGCTTTTCGGGCAAAATTGAGAGGCGTACACCGGAGAGCTTTGTATATCGCTACATATGTCCCATGTTAAATCGAATTTCCGACTACTTTTGAACTCTCCTTTCTCCTACAAATATTTTCCAACATTTTCTATGCTGCAGTGTCAATTACCCAAACACTAGAAGTTAAAACCGAAATAGTGCAGTTGAGTAAATAAATTTACAATTTTTGGCACAAGTGTAGCGTGAGAATCTTGAAATATCTATAAATTTTACCTAACGTGAGGTACGTCTACATGAGGTATGTGTAGACGTCTAGTGTTCCCGGGGCTCAGAGCACTACTATTCTGGACACGAATGTTTTGTCGAATAGTCGTGAACCTCATATCCTGGAGAAGAATTATTTTTCTCTCACTCACCACACCGTACTTAAACTACAATGAAGACTTTAAAAAGAGAAATAAACCAGTGGTAAAGTTGCCACCAACCGTCGGCTCCCCGTGTTTCAAGTAGTTACTTCTCCTTTTTCCATACAAATATCCAGTAGAAACGGGGTCTAGAGTCAGACACGGCACTCGGTCTTCCTTTTCTACTAAACATATTCTATTCTCCTTCCGTCCCGAGCGGTGCACCGCTGACATTGCACATAGCGGCAAGTAGTAACGCTGTCTGAATTCCAACGAGAATATAATTCTCAGCTCCGGGCGATTTCCACATTAACCGTACTCGCTTGCTTGCGTCGTCTTCCTTTTTCGCTTCTTTTTTTTTTTTTAATCTCGCTTCTCAACTTATATTCCTACTTATTTCTGTAGCAAAGACATGGTCTACCTTTGTTCTCTGTTCTTTCAGTAGAAATGATGCATAGAAAAAAAATGTGCTAAGCCAATATACCGTGTGATTTCGAAAGACTACCAATTTTTCTGTACATTCTACAGACAACCCTATAAATTCTACACAATTCACTGTAAAATCAAAGATTATATCGTACGAAAAAAAAAAAGAAGTATTTATCTAAGTTCTAAATAAAACAAAAATTTAACTCCTGCTGTATTAAGTAATTGATTTTAATAAAGTAAAATCTTGCTTGAGCTATTTTTTCTTGAAAAACATAAATGTTTAACAAGAAAATTCGTGTCTTCGGTTTTTGTGAAAAATAAAACTCTTTAAAGATTAACCGATAGTACTCTCAAGTAATAATCTGACTAATTATGAGAAATATCTGAAAGGACGAGGAAAAAGTGTTTCAACTCACAGAGAATATGTCTCCATAAACCAACATTTCTACTAGATTTATCATAATTTTTTTTTTCAGCACAGCTAACAAGAACATTAAAAAAAGGAATAAGTTTGAAAAAAATGTTGGAAAGTAAGCTATTTTTGTTGTTGTCAGTGCGTGCTGGGTTTTTAAAAACTCTGCTTTACGCCGCGGTTCAATAAAAAAAAAGCTCTGGCCATCCGCGTGAGCAGCTTAACCAGTCGTGAGCTTTTGCTCGTTCGTTTACGATCACGTGCGGGCACATTGAGCCTGTGGTATACACATATAACAAGGTTGTCCACACCACAGGACTAGAATCTCAGTGTTAGCGGACGAAACTCATCCTGTAGCGTGGGAGTATGTAGCCGCCTCTCTCGTCCGGAAAATACTATGGTTTCTGGAAAACGGTTGACTCGAGTTGGCGTGGTGGTGGTGGTGGTGGTGGTGGTGGTGGTGGTGGTAGTGAGCATTCTACCCCATAGTGTGTTTACGCTATTACATAATACAGGTGTACACTATATATTGTAATGCATATAGTAGTAGAGACAGTATATGCCGGGGTTTTATTTACGCTACTACATATACAGGCGTAGACTGTATATTGTAGTAGAGAGAATATACCGAGGTTTTATGTACGCCATGCACGACGAGCGTGCAGAGCATCCTTAAGCTCGCAAATATACGTATGTGCTTATTGCACACGTGCGTACATAAAACGCAAAATGTACGAGAATGAGAGGAGAGCGTTGGACGGTCCAACTAGCACTGCCTCCTGGTGCCGTTCCGCTTCCAGGTAGCAGTGCACATGACGTGCTGGCTAAATAATATTCCTCGTTGCTCTTCTCGCGAGCTCACATCGACCTGCCTTGACGTAATTCTACCGCGAGTTCATTATTGTCCAATAAGAGAAGAGAGAACGACGTGGAAGACCTTTGGTTTGGATTGATATTTAGATAATTTGGATGAAAAACAGAATTTTTTGAAGAAAATTCAAATCGCCATAACATTTAAATCGCTTAATGAATTAATGCCAGATTCAATGACAAACCTTTTCTAATAATAGTGTACTTGTAAACTAAATTTCAGCTAGATATCTCAAAAATTGTCTAAGGTGGAGAAAAAACGAACGTTTTTTAAGACAATTCTAAAATCCCAAAAAATGTAATAATCTAAACGGTTTAACGGTTAATTCCATCTCAAACCTTGTCCAATGATAGTCTATTTTAGAATTTTATTTTGTTCCATTTAGGAATCACCGTTTCCACGGAACCTTGTCCTTGATGACTGTCACTCCTTGCCACCCTCTTCTAATTGTACGGAAGTGAGCCCGTGTCTTTTACCACACGTCGACGAGCAAACAGTAAACGAAGGGACTAGATGAAACCGGGGGAAAAAAAGATCCCAGAGCACAAACTCAATTTTTTTATCCGTGATTTTTTTTTCATCTTTCTTGCACTCCCGTTTTTCACGTCGGCACTACATCACACCTCGTCAACCCTTACACTTCATCTGTTCTTGAGATCGAGCGGTCCTGGATAAGGTGAGGGCGCGAGTTCCAGTATGCCCGCGTGTGGCGCGCGATACATGGGGTAGAAAAAGAGCCCGGGGAGCCTGAAAGTGTTTGGTCGACTGCAAGAGATGCCGCAGGAACACACTCCAGGTTATAGTTATAATACAACCCACATCCGAGAGACCTTCGGTATACGTCGAGTCGATAATGCCCTTGTGTAGTACATAGTTCAAGCCCGCGCTGTGCCATTAATGGCCGGTTTTTTTTCCATTCTCTTATACACTTCTTGACTCTCCAGACCCGTCTCACACATGCAAACTTGCTTTCAATATATCCTTCCTCTTTTCCCCGAATGAATTACGGGTCATCGGGTTTTCCTAAATATACACCTGCCACTCGTGGTGAGCACAGCTTTACATCGGTACATTATAGAATACCAGTAACGATGACGTCGAACAGCGAGAGAGAGAGAGAGAGAGAGAGAGAGAGAAAGTCATCCGATCGTGAAATCGTTATCGCTGAATATGCGCGACACTCGTCTCCAATCCTACGCCTCCGGAGCATAAACCGTACTTTACACTTTATATATATACAGTATATGACAAACCTTCGTGAGGGTCCGACCCATGTCAACGGGCCATCACAATCCAGTAACCCGTTCCCTGCGGCGCACCGTACAGGAATTATTACTCAATGTTGGTGTTACAGCCAGGAAGTTATGTGCTAAACACGCTATAGTGGGCCCGAGTGATAGCTGCAGTGAAAAACTGTACACTTGTGCCGCAGTACCTACTATAACGGAATAAGTGTCGATCTCAAAGTTGCCTCGGCGTGGTTGTTGAGACCTTGAAACCCTAAGTAAATGACGGTCTTGTGCTTCTAACGTAACTCTTCGAGTTTCATGCGCAGCTTAGCGCATTAGCAAGTAATTCTTGGTTTTATAGTTAAGGTGACGGTAAAGTATGGGCCAGGAAGAGAGAAAATGTGAGGAACAGAGCGTTCACGATTACCATAAAGACGAAAACTACGGTGTGCATGTCCGCGCTATTCTAGAGTAGCACCTGTATATCTTTGGTGTAGATTAACGTCACGGTGGCGTGTTCCACCACTGCTGTACCGTTTTTGGGCCACCGGTTTACTGGAATGCCAACTATGCTTCCTTATATCCGGGAAGAAGATGCACAGGTATAATCTCAATCAATGACAAATTAGAATTATCATTATTTTTTCTCTTACCAGGGTAGTGTTGGTGATTGACCCAGAGGATGAAACGTGTAAACTTATTTATAGAATTCAACATAAATTTTCAATCTTTTTCCACACTGCGTACATATTACGACGTATACTTGATTTGCTACCTATTAAAGAAGTAACACTTGAAAATAATTTAATTTGTGAAATATTGTGAATATTTCTCACAAAGAAATTCCCGAAATCGACGAAAATAAAAATTCCTTTTTTTTTTCAAACCAATTTTTCACATGAAAAATATATTTACATTCGTATTATGATTAAAGGGAGTAGCTTCTATAAAAGGTTCATTTGAGCCGCTGATTGCAAAGCTTTTGCAGCAAAAGCGAAAGCAACGATGGAATCCGAAAAAAGAAAACACAGTTTTTGACAATATGAAAAATTCATTACCCAGAAATATCGGACAATTGATAAGATGTAGAAAAGCTGTTGCAACGTCGATCCTAGGCGAAATACGGGTTGCCACCCGCATTTGGCACTATGGCATATTTCTACTGCTCTCTATTCGTTCCTCTCGGGACCACCACGTCTCATTTGGAGATTGAACGGTATATTGTTCGTACTGCTGGTGTCACTTAACCCGGCTATTCCAAAGTCGTTACTTGGCGCTGCAGTGTCTACGTGAGTGCCGAGAGGCGGATCTAGCCTTTCCCGAGGCGAAACAATGTACCATCTCCCGTAATGTGTTACTCCCACCACTTTCACTGGCTCTATTCAACACTTCTAAACACCCTTGTCGAATGGGCACTTCTCCGACAGATCGTACCCTGTTCTGTGCCTGTTCGTCCACGCCTCGTATCCCAGACGGTCACATTTTCGCGAGATTCGTGGATGCCCTGTAATTGTCACACGCAGCTCGTTTTCATTTAACCTCACAAGTGAGCTTTAACTATGATTCTACGATCTTTCATCATAACTTGGACTTGCTGGATCAACTAATTAGACCATTCAAGTAGACAATTAAAACTTACAATTCAATTAGAGTGGAGAAATTTCCAAGTATTCCATTTTTTTCTTTCCATTTTTTTTTCTTCATATTCGTAGGTGATATTTTTTTCTTTCCCTTTCTATTGTTGCGATAGATAAACTGAATAACAGATTAAGGTTAATGAGCAAAGTAAGGCTTGAAAAGCTGAAAAATCACTCGTTCACTCATATTCTTCTTAACTCTGTCTCAGTCAAGTTTCATTTCCGATCACCTCAGTAGTTTAATTTATAAAAATACATATTCACTAATTTTTGGCAAAAGCACAATAATTGTTTTAAACACCCTGCTGACGACAGCTTAAGAAAATGATGTTTTTATTCGACATGGAAACATGCAAACTTTGTTTCATTATCAAACTGGTGTATTGGAAAACGATTGCCATTGATGTTTTATTGGTGTGCTTGATCGACAGGTGGATCGGGCGGAGAACGAGGAGGCCCAGGGGGGAGGTCTGGCGCCGTCGTCCGCCTACAGCGCTGCTTCCGGTTCGAGAATGGGTCCTGGACCCGATTCCGGTAGCAGCGCTCCATCATCGGTCCCCCACTCACTGGCGACCTCCCGAGACGAGGAAGACGACGAGGATGAGGAAAGTAGCGGTAGACGATCCAACGGTCACGGTGGATCCAGGTGAGTTACCTTGGAGAGTTTCCACGATCCTATTGAAATAAGCGATCCAAGAATTTCTCAATCAAGAGTTTCTCGCTTCTCCCGCATCGTATAAATCCAATCGCACAGATCCCCGCTGACGCGAATTCGATTCCCAATCGAACTTGCTACATTGAATTTAGCCTGAGAAATTCCAAGCGAATGCGCCGCACGTATTTCTCTGGAAACTTCACTTGTGTGTACCTACTTAAGAGTCTCGTATAATGCAGTAGATCTCTGAGTTGGCGGTACTCGATGTTGCAGAGTTAGTATAGAGCGAAACTGTGGTTGCCTCGAATTCATTCAAAACCAACAACATACCACAGCAGCCATTTGCCACGTCCTAGAATAACACTAACTTGTGCGTTACTATATAGGTCAATAGTTCCTATCTTCTGGCAGTTGGCAAAGCAAACCTGATATGCTATACTTTTTGGCACATTCATACGACTCTTGTGTATTTAGCAATTAGAGCTTTCTCCATCCTTCCTGTCATCCTCTTCGACTGCAGCAAGTCAGAAATCAGTCGATCTCTCGATACCATGTCAAACGTTACATGCGGGAGAGGACGGAGGGGGAGTTACTCTTGGAGTTTTCGAAACTGCCGTAAGCCATCGCGTGCTCCAACATAAGCCAGCTAGTCAAATCCTTCCGACAGTGTCGTTCGGCCCTATAAGCCGTAAGCTCTCGCAATCGCCCTCCCAGCCGTTCCGACGTCGGCGACGTCACCTTCACTGCGTTAAAGCTCTCTCGCCTCGAAAAAGTTTAAAGGGACTTTGAACTTTCAAGTGTGATATGAGCGGGCGTGTGTTTGCGAAAAGATCCCACTTCTAATCCCATTTCTCTACTTTCTTAATCCGTTCTCAGGCTTTTTCACGTGCTTTTTAGCTTCCCAACCTTCTCACATGTCTATATACCGAGACTCGGGTCGAGGGAAACAAAATACCACCACCCGAGCCTGTGTGTCGGTAGAAACGATACATTTTATTTTTTTTTTACACTTGCGCAGACTTGCTTTTTCCACTGGAATAATATTTCTTACTTCACTCAACTTCCATGTAAAACTTTGAATTTTTCTCGCTTTCAACACTCCTTATAGCCTCACCTCAAATATACGTCATGTTCCGTAATACGTTGATTTATATCTCAAATTTGACAATTAACCTATTGAACCTGATAAAATCAGTCGAATAATCCTTAAGAATTCTTTTACACGTCATCGACATCGCATTTCCAAATGATAAAAACCCCCCAGATCCCTTTTCTTCGCACGCTACTTTAGTTACACTACACTATGTACTCAACGGACTAGTCAAGTATGACGATGGTCAAGTGTATTTTATATATAAGTATACTTTGACCTCGGTGACCTCGGCAGTCGCTTGACAGGTCGCAACCGCGCGTCCCGAGTTTCCCAGGTTTCCACGCGAGCGTCAGCAACCCGTACAGGCAGCTCTAACGAAGTTGACGTTGCACGATGGAGCGACAGCGAAAGAGCGAAGACCAGATGTCATTAGTTTGACGTCCTCCGGGCACGAAGGATGATATACGATGAGCTCCCTCAACGGATATAGCCGTAGATTACAGATTTCGCTTTCAGTTAGCTATCCCGTCGATGCAAAACTTGCTCTTGAATCGAAATTTATACTACCTCCATTCTCTGGATTAGCGAATACCAAGTCACAACGATTCCCTCTCTAAATTCACAGATTTTTCATTCCCATCGTAGGTAGAGCAAAATTTCGCAAAAATTTGTCGTCCGATGTGGTTAAAGGGGAGCGCGATTTGTGTCTGGTTTACATTACCTAATGACATTACCTTTACTATAAACCGTCCCCTTTGGAATTGTTTAACGTTGATTTTGGAATTGATCCAACATTCGGTAATGCCAAAGAGGATGGGAAAAGTTTTCCGACAGAATATGAAACTCGGAGCAGGCTATGGAGGAAGGAAATAAGCACACAGGGGATGTTCAGGGTCACCAGCAGCTACCCCCTACACTCTTTCGCTTGAGCTTTCCACACTCTCGCTATGTGTATAAGCCTCCCGTTTGCACTATATGTTTCACGTACCACACAGATTCCCGCATGCAAGCTTCACGACACGCCTATATCCGTCTCGCTTTCTGCACCACTCCTCGAGAAGTGGAATTTTGCTTTTTTCTTCTTTTAGTTTGTTGGGAAAGGGAATACTTGTCCCACGATCAATTCGGTTGCCGCCGTTGCCTACATATATATATATATATATATATATATATATCTATATAATATATGTATACAGTGCTGTTCCATGTCCAACTGTATCACTGAGCTTTTGCCTTTCCTATACATACACATACGTTCTTTTTTCTTTTTCTTTTACTCAAAGTAGTTGAACGAAAAGTTTGTCCGGACGAAGGGGCTACTCTACGTTTACGCCGCAAACACTTTTCCCCAAGGATAAATCGTCTTTCGCCTGGTATATATGCGCCGTTATCCTGAGCAAGAAAAAAATCCATTCCTCAGCATATTTCTCCATAATAATCCTATCACCAGAAGTAATTCAGATTTAGATAAAATCAACAACTATCTTGAATCAGCGGGGTAAAAGGTTTTCAGTCGATTCGATTAATTCTCATATATAGATATATTTTTGTGCGATGTCTGGATTTTGTCAGGTAAAACCTTTGATTCTTTGATCGCATATGTCGAAGCTCCAGCAGAAGCTCGGTGGTGTCGAGAATCCTGAGAATCGTCGAGCTCTCGATTTGCAAGATGTGCCACGAGAAATGGATTTCGTACCAGTACCAGCGTCCTCTTTCATCACGAATTCACACAGACATAAAAATCCCGTAGTACGGATTGCCATAGTCGTTCTATGTTGACGCATCCGGTGGAGAGATTGTGTGTCGCACAAACGTGCTTTCCGTTACTCAATATTCGGGGCTCGTGCATTGCATGTAGTAAACCGCCAGTGACTCGCTTCCTAAAAGAGACATCTCCTTTTTGCATAATTCAAAAGATTCTCGTCGTCGTGACCGAGGCAACGGTCTAAACAACTCCCTTGCCTATGTCTTTCTCATTCTCTACTACTTTCTCGCTCAGTCGAGTTATTTTTATTGTCCGGATATCGACTACCAGGAATCGCCGCATAGGTACCAGCCACGTGATAGTCTGGTACACTGTAGACCCGGGGGATAGAAATTTTTATAGACAAGAGAGCACCAATTCAGTTATATATATCCTCGTAAAGCAAGCTGACCACCTATCTCGCTCCTGGGGTTTGAGGAGATCCCGGCCGGGTTATAAACCCAGTAAAGCTCCGATGATCATGCAGTCCCTGCTTTTCTTTCCTGCCCAACTCATGCTTTCATGATAAGCAACATCTTTCACAGAGTGGACGTTCCGAGACTGCAAAAGTCACCCGAACGAAACTTGCATTTCGTAGCGTGTCGTCGCTATCATTATATTTTTATTTATCACGCTGTCAAAAATGTCTACACCAAGTGCTTAATATGTATATTATATATCACAAAATTATAAAGAAGGATTTTAATCAGCGATATGTCATCCGCTACTCCATGAAAGTGATCTCGGGACCGAAAGCAACACGGGTCAATTGTAACTAAAGTCATTGCGGTGATAATAGAGTTGAATAATATGAAGTAAGACTTGAAACAAGTTTGTAGGTTGTTCAAGTTTTCATAGAAGGTCGTAGCTTATCCATTGAGCCTGATTCGCTGTTGATATCGTTGTAGAAAATTAGCACAATCTACAAGCATCTTTGAAATCTCTCTCTTTCTCAAAGATAATTGCAGTTTTCGGCTAGTTCTTCGTAGGTGATTGAATCGCTGATTTCATCTGGTAAGCATTTGATTAACTACCCAAATAATAGAACACGTTTGAAGTTTACGTGAAATATATTAAATCCGATTTTTGATTTTACTCTAGGCCCTGATCCTCACTCCCCGCTACTCTATACGTTCGAAAATTACTGTTTTGCAAATTTACTTTATCAAGTATTATTTGTATTTGATATAATTGATGCCAGTTCGGCGGTGGATGCTGTGATGGTAAAAGTATCTCTTAGCATTAACCTAATTATGATTTATCAATTGACTCGCCTCAACTCGTTGTGTCTTCGGAAACCCTGACGCGAGCCTATCAACCGACACGGGGCTCAAGCGCCGGGATAATACGTGTAATTGGATCGATGAATAAAGTGGGATACTTTATTCAGCACGTGTAGTACGACGAGAGGGTTTATCATGTAGCGCTACTAGTGCTACCTGCTTGTGCAGCCACTCCCGCATGAACGCAAATACCACGTGCACCAAGTAGAGAATGAGAATAAAAGAATGGGGGAAAAAGATACGGCGCTACTTGCTGGACGATTTACATTTATTCTCATTAAAATAGAGTTAAAACTTAAATAAATGCACGAATTTTTACAAGTTTCATTCGAAGTAATAGCAGTTTTATGTTGATTTTTTGCAAGAGCAATTAATCAAACTCTTACATGTTATAAACATAATAAAGCACAGCTTTAACCCAAATAAGTAAAACGTGCATCGAGTAGAGAATAGAGATGGGAAGAACAAGGAGCTACTTTCACGTTCAATTACATCTATTAAGTTGTAAGAATGTTCAATTTTAATACAGATTTATATGCTTTAGTGAAGGAAGAAATTTAAATGAAATTGAATTGAGTGAAAAAGCATTAGAGAAGTAAAAAATGTGTAACAACTGAATAAAAGTTTGTTAACATTCAAATGCAAAGTAGTGACATAACCCCGTTGTCGAGAACTATTCAATACCTGCCGAGTACGAATATTGAAGAGCGAGAGATGTAAAGACGAAGATGAGAAGCACGAGCATGCAGTAGGTGTATTTACGCAGAGAATTAGCCGAGGCTGAGTGCGGAGACGCGACAAAATGGCGTGATGGAAAGCTCTGGAGCTTTCAGTGCATCTCGTGCCTGCCGATGCAGCTGCACCTCCCACCGGAAGCTCATGCACGTGCCTCGAGCGTGTAGCGCGCCAAGGAACTCTCTTCCCTATGAATAGCGCCAAATGAAAGAATAAACCAAACACAATTGCACACAGAAATAGTGCATGTACTTCTTGTTTTATTTAGCACACAAAGCATTCGTGTTTGTCTGGCAAATAATCTATAGCTGACAGTGGAACTCCAAGTAAAATAACCTTTAGATTTTCGTTCTAGACTTCTCCAATGAAATTTTTTTTAAACTGACTTCACAGACTGTTCAGAGCTTTTCTCTGCTACATTAGGCCGCTTCAGCTTCGGGTTTACACGTTATAACTTGTTTTTTCCTCATGTGCAGAACAAAAAAAACATTTGCTTAATCGTATTTCGTATCTGGGAAGAATATCATTTCGGATTGCTATCATTAAAATTTTTATATGTGTCGAAAATACATAGAAATTAAAGAAGAAAGGATAATTGAAGTATTTCGTTGTTTTTGTCTTGTGCTTTTATTTTTCTTAATCGCTGTACATGGTCAGATATTTTGTAGCTCAAGTCACGGCATATGTTTGGAAATATGTTCTGCAAATGATTTTTCAGCTTTTAAAGAATATGTCTTGAATTCTGTTGAATTTAGCATTTTTTTGTTTGGAATTGAGAATAAAAGATTGAATTTCTAGAATGTGAAGGGCAGAGTATCTCTCAGATGATTAAATATCTCATTGAGCCATCCAGGATGAAATAAAAAAAGTCAATGAGCTTATCTCTATATCGAGGATAGATCTGACAGGACTATTGATATTGAAGAAGAGTTTACTTGAGCTTTTTTTAGCCGGAACAACCGTTTCACACCCCCGTTTCAATTATCAGAGTTCACTCTCGATTTTCCAGTCGATCGTCTCTCGTTGACAAAACTGCCTGACGACCGGCTTGATACTGTTACCGGCGTCGATCCAACTGCGTCCGAGGATATAGCCAGGATTTGGCGAGTAGAACGATATTGTGTGAACGTAGGTGCTGGACAGGTCGACGTGAAAATTGAATTAGCCGAGAGCAAATAAACTATTATCCGGGGAGAGGCGATCGGATCGGAAATAACCTCGGGGCGAGTGGGCTGTCGTGCGAAAGTTGGCCAGTACCAGATCACTGATATATATATATATATATATATTTATATATATATATATATATATGTGTGTGTGTGTGTGTGTATTTCGACTAAAGAGAGCTAGTGGGGATGACCTGACGACGATGATAGTGGAGCAGGACATGAACCGATATGCCCGCACTCCTGCATGGCTATTCGCTTCGCGTCTGTAAAACTTCCTAGGCCAAATTGACACACGTATAAATAATCTCCGGACTACTGTCTAATAATAAAACACGTTGCTGAGCTCGTCACAGATTGAGGATAACCCGAATACACTTGACCCCGACGTGTATACTAATTTTCAACGTTGCACACAGATTATATGATAACCCGCGGCTCTCGTATTTCGCAATTTTCCTTTTATTCCTCATTTTATTCAGTCAACTTTCATGCATCGTTAAATCCTATTATGAGATTCTTTTGTGCTGATTATCTTGAGATAACTTTCAAGCGGATTAAGAGCACTGGGTCATGTAAACAGTGGCATGGAAAAAATTGCTTATTAATAACCATATATCTTCGTTCGAAAAAAAAAAAACTTTCGCGATTTTCATGTCAGGACGCACGGAATGTAATTTTCCATGTATCTTGTTCAAATTTCCTTCAAAATACTTAATCTCCTGTAAATTCTCTGATATCCGGCTGAAACTTTCCACGTAATTTCACGATTATTGATTAGAGAGTGATTTTTATTCAAATAGCTCCCGAATGCCATAAAATGGCGTTCAGGAACTATTACAGTGGTTTGGGAGGAACATTTTATGAGGATTAAATGCACGTATTTTAAAACTAATCACCCATGAAAAATATATTTTCATGCCCTTCTTGAAGTGACTCGGTTCCCTTAACGAAAAGTTATATATACATTGAACGTTTATTGAGCTTCGAAAAAAGGAAAAAAAAAATGATGTCTTCGGTTTGAAAGAATGCATGAGAGTTTTCGAGCAGCTGATGTTATGAACAATTGAACGGCAGTATCACCGAGAACGAGTGCTGTATTTTGTTTACAAGATTTTAGTTAATTATGAAAACGTAATGCATATAAATAGCTGATGATAGACACAGACGGACAGAGAGAAAGGGCGTTAGACAGAGAGACGAATAGGCGAGCAGAGGTAGACAGCGGAGCAGCAAAGAGACCCGAAAGGGCCGTACCTGTCTTATTCGCAGGTTCTCAGCACCAGCAACTGCACTATCCGAAGATGAAAGTTTCACGGCAGCTGGTACTTCCTCGGTGGGTCATCGTCGGGCATCTCTCAGGAAATCCTTAAGCGACAGTCTCCAGCAACAAACTGCCAATACGTCAACGGCTTCGGACAACTCGTTGGACAGCAACAGCACAGCAGCCGATACTGCGATACCATCTTCCGCTAGGCGACCCCGTAGCTCGAGAGGTTCCCAAAAGTGGAGTAACGTACGCGCCGTCATGGCCCTCTATTCCTCCCTTCGCAAGATCAAGAGGTACCTCCCCGCAAGTCCGCACCTATAGTTGCCCCGCGGAGTTATCCCGGAGTTATCGCATGATATCAAAGATCAAAGATATCTTCAATTTCACCCGTCATTTTTTATATGGAAATACATGTTAAAAAACTCATCCCAATTTTTTTTTTTACATTTTCCAGAGTCGCTTCATTTCCGAGACATAACTTTTATATGACATTTAAAAACCATCATGTTCTCAAATCTCATCAAATGCAGTATAATCTTATAACATATAGGAGAACTTTTCTCACCGTTTCGAAAAAATGGAGATTTATGAAAAATGCGGGAGGAAAGTTCGAAAAACGATTTTTTTTTTTTTTTCATTTTTCGAAATCTTCATCTTCTCCAAATGGTAAAAAAATTTGCTGTATTTCACAAGATTCTTTAGAATTTCTTGCTTGCTGTTTTAAAAAACAGTGGTTTTTTAATTCCTTTGAAAAATAATATTTCAGAAACGAAGCGCTTAAAAAATGTAAGAAAAATCTGGCATGAGTTTTTCAACATGTACTTGCATATAAAAGATGACGGGATAAATCTAAGACTTGGCCGCCAGACCTTGATCGAGATGTCATCGAGTGCTCCTTATATAGGTACTTGAGCCATTCTTCGTCAATTTACACACTTTATTCTCACTCTCTCGGATATTTATCAGTTCAACTTACTTTCTGTGCATTTTTTTCAATTTTTTTTGTTCCTAAGAATATAGGAGTTTAAAAAACATCTAATTCTTGTGCCAACGAATTGCTCATTCATAATTATAACTGTGGAGAAATCAACATGATTTCGATGATAGCTGTTAGTTGTGGGATGATATTTTGGGATGAAATTTTGTAGTGCCTCAGAAATTCAAAAAATTCTCGAGAGTCCTTTCTTATAGAATTCTTATTTTAATTTTCGGAAAATCAGTGCTCATTTGATTCTTAATACGAATGAATGACATTTGCTATCGGAATAGTAAAAACATAAATTTGTACAATTTCAACACTAAAAACCATATCGTAATTCGAATTTTTTTGAAAATATTTATATAATCAATACCCCTTCGATTTTCTTTTAGCTTTTTACCTCGTCTCTGACAACTTAAGAAAAATTCCTAAGCATTTATTTGTTTATTTATATCAATAAGATGTAAACACACATTATTATAAATTCTGTATCAAGTTGCGTCTAACAAACACGATTAATTTGATTAGTTTGCAAAAAAAATGTATTTTTTTATTACAAATAAAATTTAATTATATTTTCATTCAAAAGTTCAAATCACAAACGTAATATCTATCTTGCATATTATTCTATATTATTCGTTTTTTGCTAATTTTCCCTCCCACAATATAAAAAGTTCTTATTGATGTTCGACTCGGAAATTTTTGAGAAAAAATCTACAAAGATGCACAAAAAGTATTATCAAATAGTAGTAAACCCTGGCTAATTCTGGATAAATATCCTAGATAGTCAGACATAAAATAATTAAATTGACAGATGATACCTCAAATATACTTACATTATATTGCCTATCAGTAGTTTTTGCATAATATTCAAGATGAAAATAAAAATACTATAAATCATAATTTTGATTGGTTCCTAGATTATTCTCCATTTTATACAAAATAGTTAATTATTCTATACCATTTACTGATGTGTGTGTCTCCCTACATTCTCATGACCTGTACTATAGATACACACTATATATAGTTATGTGCATGTTACACACATTGCCCGGAGAAAATAAAGTGTTTAGAGCGTAGATGAGATCGGTTAGTGACAGCTCTCTCTCTCTCTCTCTCTCTCTCTCTCTCTCTCTCTCTCTCTCTCTCTCTCTCTCTCTCTCTCTCTCTCTCACTCCCTCCTCTCCGCTGTGTTAGTGCAAGAAACATAATCCTGGCAACAATTCATCGTTATCATCTCTCTTGCACGATGACAGTAAAGTGTCTCTATCTCTCTTTCACTTTCTCTCTCTCTCTCTCTCTCCATCTCTCTATCTATCTATCTTTATCCTACCCTACGGTTATGAATAAATTTGCAACCCCGATTGGAGTTACACACATCCCCCTGCTGTGACGATTAGTACGGGTATTACTTAGTTTACTGTGCTGCGACATCATGCCTTCACTCTTCCCCTGCACACGATGCTTTACATAGGTTACAGAGGATATCTGCTGAAGAATGTTACTAATATCATCATCAGGATGCTGTACGCTCAATCTGCTCTCTCTCTATCTTGTCTTTGTCTGTCTCTCGATTCACTATTAGTTTTATGTGTGTGTCTTAATACCGTAACACGTGATGTCTATATATATATTTGTGTGCGCGTGCGTGTGCGTGTTGTATTTATGTCAATCGATGTTTCTGTACTCTCCGCCTATCTGTCTGTCTGTCTGTCTGTCTGTCTGTCTGTCTGTCTGTCTGTCTGTCTGTCTGTCTGTCTCTCATCTATCCGATGCCCCGGCTAATCATAGAAATGTAATGGCAAAATAGTGTGGCCATCATCTCGGGGGAAAACTCTCTTTAATACTTTCTCAATGGGTAGGAAACGACCGAGGTATTGTTTCGAGAGATCAGATTGCTACAAAAGAAACGAAAATACCGAAACCTCCGATAACGCAAGCCCTTCCTGATGAACGCAAACTCCCTCGGGAACACGTCAACAACGGGGACGATATATAAGTTGAAGAACGAGATAACGAGTGGTTGGCTGGACAACGAAATAATCGTGGGGCAAGAAAAATCTATCTATCCGTGTCCAGAAGGGCGACGACGCAAGATAAAACCAACTTTTCTTTTTCAATTTTTCGATTTTTCGAAGGGATTAAGGCTTTTCATAGGCTTAAAATAGTATGTTTAATCGAGAGTAACAGCGGCTCTTTTACCTTTTCTTATTTTAGCTTCTATTTAAATAAATATGTGGCTTCAAATATCAGAACGTTATATATTTTATATTTACAGGTCGCTCAAAAGGCCCAAAGTCAGTTGTTTCTAAAAACCAAATGTCGAAGACTCTTTTTTTTCCCCAATTCAGATTTTTTAAATTTCGATTTTTGGTACCTATGATCTACAGTTGGTTAAAGCTTTAAAGTGAAAATGTAAGCGTTACGATTTACAGATCTTTCACCAACATCGGGAATTTTAATTGCTTTAATTTTATTCTTCATGATAATTTCAGCATTTTTATTTTAAGCCTGCAAACTCCTTGAGAAACAATCTACACTGTAATATAAATTACAATGAGTGTTTTTTTTTTTGCGTGAATTTTCATGTATAATATTTAATATGTAAATATATCGTATCTAAAGCGTTGCCTCGATGAGTCACCCAGTGATGAAAAAGAGGATGAATCAATTGTTTTCTCTTTTTCTGTCAGCTCTTCTTCACGTATTATATCTTCTTCTTCCGCTTTAATCCATCTCTCGAATAATAACATTTCGTATTACATACATATAGTATAAATATTTTCTTGCACATAAAAAGAAAAAAGTTGTATAACTTTTTTTTTGGAAACGGTGCGAAAATGTGATGGAAAGCTTAATCGTCTATGGTAATTTCAGAACGAAGAGCAATCAGCGGTGGATGAAACTGCGAACGACGGTACAGTTGTCGTCTGCAATATCGACGATACAGAAGAAGCCGCCGTTGAAGCGCGAGGATTCGTTTCTCAAGAGATTTTCCACGCGGCAAATACCCGAGAGCCAGGAGACATTGGACACCGGCGAGGGTGAGGGCGACGCGAACGATGACAAGGATTCCGGGCAAAGAAGAAGAAGGCCAAGAAGACCACAGAGGCCACCAAAAACGGTAGTGAATCCAGACGAGAACTTTTACTACTACTGGCTCATGTTGCTATCATCCTGCGTCCTCTATAATCTATGGACGTTGATAGTACGTCAAAGTCTCCCGGAGCTTCAGGCATTGGCGCCTGTTGTTTGGTTGGCTTGCGACGGTTTCACCGATCTCGTGTTTTTCGTCGACGTTGGCGTGCAATTTCGGACCGGTTATCTCGAGCAAGGCCTCATGGTGTACAACAGCAAAAAACTCGCGGGTCATTATCTTAAATCGAAATCTTTCGTGCTCGATCTGTTGGCCCTATTGCCTCTGGATCTGCTTCAGGTGAATCTGGGCAGCAATCCAATGCTGAGGTTTCCAAGGTTCCTCAAGGTCTATCGTGTCTACAATTATTACTACATGGTCGAGTCGAGAACCGTCTATCCAAATCTGTGGAGGGTTCTCAATCTCATTCACATACTACTTATACTCGCTCACTGGTTCGGATGCTTTTATTATTTGTTGAGCGAGGCCGAGGGCTTCCAGGGCGACTGGGTGTATCCTTACAGACCCGGCGAGTACGCGACACTCACGAGAAAGTATCTAGGATCTCTATACTGGTCGACACTCACATTGACTACCATTGGTGACCTGCCGACGCCGGAGACCAACGCCGAGTGAGTTCCACTATATATACGACTATATATATATAACCCTTACTATACTTCTTCTTCTTCTTCTTCTTCTTATCTCGATACCTAGTCTGCCCTCTTCTGCCTCTCTTTCCATTTCACATTCGTCAGAGTCGCCACTCTCTTTGAAAACCAGTATAAAGTCAAATGCCAGGGACATTTCTTTTTGTATTCAGTCAAAGACTATGGAAAATGAAGTTTTCAAGCTGGTGTCGTTCCCTGTTGCAAAAATATGGTAATGCTATTTCAAATAATATAGAAAATTATAAAACTTTTTATACTGGTACATGCCAAAAGTTCCCTCTGTGTAGGCTCCAATATTGTATGGTGATTCGGAAAAATACTAGAAAAAGCTAGAGTGGCCACCCTGTTGTCCTCTTTTTTATTAAGTAGCCTTAGACTTGTGTGTTTTTTTTTTTTTTTTTATTTTACATGGTAGATTATAGTTGAATACTACGAAAAACTTTCCAAAAAGGACTCGAGAAACCATGGAAAGTCCTTGCACGGAACCACATTATTGTTATCTCGATGGGAAACTGTAATCCCGGGACTCACGATGCGTAAGTCGAAATTATCTAAGAGCTCTCCAAGCTGAAACCAATCTTGCAGCAGCCGTTGTGTAGCGCGACTAATCGTGTCTCTAACCACTTGGACGTATCTCCAAGAGCATTCGTGGGCGTCGTTGGCTAATACATAACGCGGCGTGTGTGCTGATAAGTGCCGGTTCAACCTAAGATGATAGAACGAGAGGCTATACGTCAACTGTGTGTATATATGTAACGCGCAAGATCACGCTGCCGACTTCCATCGTGTCTCGAGTCCGCGTTGGAGATTATTAGTCGATTAGGAATTAGACTCGTGAGCGGAGTGTTGTTGTTGTGTTGGCAGAGTCATAGCGGGCGGCAATCCCCGGAGCCTCGCTCGTCGTGGCCGACTGTCCCGGCTTCTGCAGTTCAAGCATAACGGAGGGTATCAGTATCGTTCCCAAAAGACTAAAGATCGATGAAAATGAAAAATATTACAAAAATAATAAAAAGAAACGAAACGAGAATAGAAAACCGCAAAAGCCAACCTCCCGGCTATCAAACTTACGGCCCGTCCGCGCGCTCCGTATCGCGTTTTAACGACGAAATTACAAGAAAATCAATCTCTAAGAGAGAAAGAAACATCGGTATTCATGGTTGACGCGATGAGGTCATATCAATTATGACAGTAAAAATAATTACAATTCTGTTTAACTCGTGTGTTTAATTGCGACAATTATTATAACCGTCGTGTTGTTTGTTGTTGGAGAGATATTTAAATGCAATGGAACGCTGGAGCCCTCTCGACACGTTTCATCCCGTTTCATTCGTATAGCGTAACACCGGAGCAACCTTGTTCAGACGAGAACACATGGTATACGGAGAGGGAAAGAGAGAGAGAGAGAGAGAGAGAGAGCATACGTATATAATTCGCAAAAGTAGGTCGAGTATGTAGCGCGGATGCGTGTCGCGAGACGATGCCGGTCTCTCTTTGGAATGCGCTCCCTCGCCAGGGTCTCGCTCTCACACAGCCTGGCTATTCACGCTCGTTGAGCTGTAATCGGCGATTGTATACGCCCGAGCTGAGCCGTTGACAGAATACTCGTACTTTTCAACAGAAAAATGTCGTTTTTTGCTCGTTGATACAACTCGAAGAATACAAGTGTCGCAGCGCGTTATCTCAGCTTAAGACGATGTAACACACGTCTGAGCGGCTCCATCGACGCGAGGGATAGGCAATATTTGAAGAAAAATCTATTGAAAATACTTGTTATCGAAGAGCAATACCACATTTTATTAAAGATTAGTTCTTTTCAATCATACCTTATTTCTTCACTCAATAAAAGATGTATCATTTTAGCGACATCTATTTTTAATATATTTTATTCGTGTATTATTGTTGATCCCTGCTTCGACGTGTCATTTTGTTACGTCTCTCTCGCATCCGTACCATACAGAATATCTGCGGTAAATGCATTTAAACTCTAACGAAATCCATACCTTGTTGCACTTTTTAAAAGCCTTATTTCTACGAAAAACTGTTGTCATTTTTTTAAAGCATCTTTTATAACTGCTCAAGTATTACAGCGCATTAACATTTTTTTTTAAGCAAAAAGCTCAATTTAAAATGGAATATTTTACAAAGACTCGAAACCTTTTCTTGCGGGAAAAGCTATTGCAAAGAGGGTACAGCCAGGTCTGAATAGAATATAGGGGATGATAACCAGAAAGCCAATTTCATGAAGAGAAAAAGGTGTACCTAATTCGAGGGAGCACGAGTGACATCGAAGATATCTACCCTCTTATAGTCGACGAAAGCCACAAAACTCTTGTGGTCCCTCGATGAAAGAGAGACAGAAACGCGTGTCGCGCGACGCTATTATACCGCACTGTGGCATCGGTATTCATGGTCGACGAGACGTGATCTCCCCCATTGTGCTGAGAACGAAGGCGTGCATGCGTCTGCCGCGCTACCAACCAATTCGGCATAAGGAGAATGGAAGGCTGCGAGAGGGTATATCGTCAGGTCTAAAGTCCCGGTGGGATAGACATCGAGGATCTTTCTCGGTCACGAGTCGTTCCATTCGGCGCCCCTTATTTTTCTACTCTCTTCGACAATCGGCTAAATTCTACCAAACATTCGCAGCTCCTCGCCAATCCGTACAGTGAATCTTTAACTCTCGCGTCAAATTCCCATCAAGTCCATTCAAACTTATATCCGCGACGAAATTGAGGCGAATTCCTTCAATTCAGATATTCGGTTAAAAATATATATTTTTTTTTTAATCAAATCAACGTAAAATTGATTGAAGCAGTAAAAACATCAGTTATCAAATGCTCGTACGGCTGTAAATTTCAATTTCCGAAAAAAATACAGCGGCTTTAAAAGACAACTGTCGAATACGGTAAATTACATTTTACGAATATTTTGCAATAGTAAATTGCAAAAAAAATGATAACGTAAGTTTGCGTTTGTGCACTTGAATTCAATAAATTACTTGTCTGCTCCAATTTGTCTGATAAACCGACCACACATATCCCAAGTTGGAAAAAAAAAATTACCTTACACACACAAACCAGAGATGTTTTGCCCAAACGCAAATGTTATGCATCCCAACTTTGAATGAAATTACGAACTTGATAAAGTTCGTCGGTACAAAGTTTGCCTTGAAAATACAATTTGCCTTTTTAGTATGTTAAAATTCTCTGTGCATTGCCACTATTAATTTTGATATTCATTTGATAGGCATATTAGGGATGGCAAAGCATCAAGTAAAGTACAAAGGCTCTATGGAATTAACTATGGAGTAACTCGTAGTGTCGGTTAATAAAAGCATTATAAACTTCCATGCTTACTTATTATAGACGCCAGAGTATACGATATATAATTTTACAGGTATAATAATTCTGGTGCATACCCATAGAAATGACAAGACACAAGAAAATGCTATCTGGATTATAATGTGTACTGGAATGAAAACAGAATAATTCCAGCATCTTTCCAAATTATTCTGGTATGAAGAAAGAAAAAAGTTTGCCTTCTCATTAAATAGCATTCATTAAACAGCTTCCTCTAAAAGGACGCCGTTTTTCTTATAGCGGTGGCTACAGGAAAATTGGAAAACAATGAGCAGTTGATACGCCACGTTATACTTTGGTTTCATCACAACATTGAAAAGCTTGGATAAATGTGTTGGTGATTAAAACTGATAGCGTACGGAATAATTATTATCATGAGAAGTATAAAATTACGCGATTAAATCCCTTAATGAATTCATTCATTGGGGATAGATTGTGAGTCGAGTAATAAGAGAGCGTCGTAACGATTACTATTGACACACCAGCCTTTCTCCTTCGTTTGTGAGCGATAAACGATAAAATCTGAAACGTCAATGAGTATATGAATAGTGTTAGCCCGCACGATGCGTTTCCGCGGTTCATGCCACTTGTCCACATCCGTGGAACCGTATAACATAGCTCACGGAATTTCCGGACACGCGCCACGACGCGTAATGCATCATGCAGCAGCGGACACATCGAGGGTTCATGCGCTCGGTATGACCCGTGTTTTGCTCAGCATACACCAGGAAGGTGTACCTAGCTAAACGTCGCCTCTTCTATCTCCACTGTTCGTCATTCGCTCGCGCGAATGCCCTCCAGTATTGATAGTAGAAATGTCCGCAGTGGCGATTTTTCGGTCAAACGCCGTACCCACGGTTTCTAACTAGTTTTTTTTACGCAAAAAAGGATAGCCGTTGATTTATCGTCCATTTCACGCTACATACTGATCTGATAAACGATGAACAAAAAGATAGCACATTTTTGTCAGTCTGCAAGAAACAACAATAACATAACGGTATGAAATAACAATAATAGAGTTTGTGAAAAAAATCGGCTTAATCAAAACCTACCCCCAAAATGTACAACAGGATAAAATAAGTGGATATTCGATTACATATTTTTACATTTTAGGGCTGTTTAATAAGGGTAAGTAAGTAAAGTCCGTTGTTAATTTACGATAAACCGGTATGTTCTGGAATATAATTATCCCTCAATTTGAAACAAGATAAAATAACAAAAAATGAGATTGCAATTTTTGTAAATGACAAACTAGATTTCTATGCTAAAAAAGATGAAACGATCGAACGAGATCCAGTGGAGCGATAAACATACGATTAAAAGTAGCAAGTTTTTTTTCTTCCGAGTTACCGAGATTTTGCGAATCCAACGTGCAGTAATCGTACACAGCTTTCCGTTCAAGTCGTTCTCACCATATTCTCTCTGGCGATGATTCGTCCTTTACGACCTGCCACTGTTATATTCCTAAGCGTCGTTCTGCACGACGTCGAACCCAGAGGCACGAGAATGGTTACGAGATACGAGGGCGCGACCACGCCCGTAAATCCTTGCCTGTTGGCCCCTGCATTCGCAAAAGAGACAGACTATACGACGTCGACGATGACGAACAGACGATATTACGTCTCGTCGTTTCTTTTCTCGTCTCTTAGACTGTATACGAAAGAGAGTGACTGTGCGTGGCCTTGCCGAGTTAAATTTCAATAATATCAGAGCCGGTCTCTGTCGCCACTCTATAAAGAAAATGGGGGACAGGATTCCTCGTTCTAGTATGCAAGACGTTATCGGTGTTACATCTTTTTCCGAATAAAGCACAAAGATCAATATCGTAATTTCATTAAAAAGCATTTAAGACCAACATCGAAGTAAAAAAATTGCTTCCACGTTATATTTCAATTTCATGGATGAAGCTTTGTAAACAATTATTTTTTTTAAATTTACATCTTAAGTTTTATGCTAAAATGTTCATCACTCGCTTGAACCATTATCGACTTATAGACTTTTCAAAAACACTACAAGAATTTCAAAATTCCATAAAAACTGAACGGCTTTTCCGATTTCTGTCAAATTCAATAGCAACTTAACATTAAATACACTTGCAATTAAGAAGAACTATTTGAAATTTTACGAAAGTAAAAGCGACCACGGCCTTTTTTTTAATTCAAAAAGCTATGAAATAGATATTGTTAAAGATCACAACCGTCAAAGCGGGGCAACTACTTGACTTGAGTACCAAATTTCAGCTCAATCGCTTCAACGGTTCTTTAGTTATGAGTTATTGAAATTTCGGAGCCCTGCAGGCACGCTCATACGGACACTTTTTGTAAACTACTTTTTTCGACCATTCCGAGCTTCGCGACATGAAAATCTTGAAAAAAAATGAAATTTCATGAAAACAAAGCTTTCCTCTATGTGGAAACAAAATGAAATTTGCCATAACGTTCGAGCTCCTTTATTGATTTTGATGGGTAAATGGTATAACGAAAAAATATTATTTTAAACATTTGATATATCTCGGTCTATTTATAAGACGGAGATTTATGAATGAAAAATAATAAGGTTCTATTCGAAAGCTCGGACACACATTTGGAAATTTAATGGAAATCACTTTTCTGAAGGTTTTATTCCATTTTCGGTACTCTAACATTGGCGTATGAAACAAACAAAAAAGTCACGAAAACAAATGATCCTTTGAAGCGCGATCAATTCCCATGACGGTATCCTCTCACCAGAGACTTGTGGCTTTCCGTTTCACCCTTTTTGCTTGAGCCTCGTTTGGTAGCAACTTCTCAGTCTTGGTGCAGGATATACCTGGCCTCCAAGGAATTGGCAATTCGTTTTTCCGACTGCGACATTCCCAAGCGATCCCCTTCGCTTCTCGCTAGTCTCCACGTTTTCTTCATATATATATACATGCATATGTATACATATGTCTACCGGCATAAGGGACTGGTACTCGTCACGCCTCTTGCACACGGTCACTCTAGTTTCTCACGCATTTTATTAACCCCATAAAAGTTGTATCTGTTCTCCTTCTCTCTTTCCTTGTTAGGTCGCAGGTATGTATAAGTACTTTCAACTGTAGTATGCGGTGTAGACTCGCGCCACTCGTAACTTCGGAACCGAGGCAATAACGTTCGCAAAATTATTATTCGTAGCCACAGCTACAAATGACCAATACCTATTTCTATAGATTTTAAAGCAATAATAGTAAAAATGACTTTTACCACTATGGGATAAAGTGTGTTATGAAAAGAACAGACCGTATGGTTTCATCTGTAAGACGTCTTTATTTCACTGCAGATAGAACAATGCACACTTTTAATGCAATGCAAAGTTAAAATATAAAAATTGGAGGAACGTTTTTTTTATCTTTTCTTAAATGCTATAACTCAAGAACGTTTCAAATAACTGATGTAAAATTTGGCCTAAAACTTGAATATAATGTACGTTGTTGATTGATATGGAATTTGGTGAGGATCCGTTAGAGTTGATAATTGAGAAAATTAAAATTTTTGTGAAAAAGCCGTTAAGGAAAGTTGAAAATGATTGGCCTTATTCTAATGGACATCCCCTTTGTAATTTTGTTTCTCTTGATCGCATGTAAATAGCCGAGATGTTGCTAGCCCGATGATGTACCAATCGAAACTTGACAAGCGACCAAAGGTCTCATAGGATCAAGGTGTGCGACTATGTAGTATATGGTGCGTTTTCCCTCGCACTTTGCGTTGAAACGTTTGAATTGCAAATCTTGGTTGAGATAGCGAAGCAAGGTTCGGTTACACACACACACACGGTTTGGGTTTAATTACGATTTCGCTTAAACGCCAACGAACCGACATTTATCCCGGATGGTCGATGTCTGGAGCATCAGTAGCGTTACTCAACGTGTAGGCCGACGACCCATCAGCCGCTCTGATGTGCTCTTGGTGCAGCACCCCGTTGTCATCACAGCAGTCACGGAGATGTACACTTATAGATTCACGAGCACGTTCGACCTCGGTGACTGTACATGTTCTAGCACTGTGTGTATCTATTGGAATTATATTACACACACAGATCGTGATTGTGCAGTGCGTTATAGCTAGTGTCCTGTACCTCGTGGGAGCCTCCAAGCGCTTCGAGTCTCTCGTGTCGATAGACGGTATATACTATGGAGATTACCGCGCGCTCGTGCGAGGAAGGCCGTCCACGCACACCTCGCTCTCCGTCACCCGGGGAATCGTAATTAAGCCGTTCCGACACGGCTGAATCGCGTGGCGTTACCCCTGCCGCTATCCGTAATTAATTTATTCCGCGCGACGAGCTCGCGCCACATCACCGCGCTTCGCGCTCGACTAACGCGTGTGTATCGAGCGTCTACATAAGCTTCCAATGTTATCTCTATTCGATGCATTATTCGTGCCGTGAGCGGGCAATATGTGTCGTTCAATCGTAACTGAGACCATAGAGACAGCGAGAGAAAAATAACCGGAGACTAATTCCATAGGTTAGAGTAAATAGTTCTTTAAGGACGTTGATCAATTTTGGCTTCCCCATACAGACAATCTATGAGCATAAAAAATCACATAAATACAAAGTGGTCGTGATCCGTGTGTTTACCCTACATTTAGTAAGTCGGATCTAATAGATATAGCATATTTCGTCTCCATAATCAATGGATCTTGCAAGATGCGATAGGTCAGCAAAAGAGGGGAACTCTGATGTATCGTATTTTTTCTTCAACCATTTGAGAAATGGTTTACGAGGAAAGCTTCCCCCCTAGGGAAAATTACCTTGATTAAAATATCGACATTGACTTGGGTTGAATAAAGAGGGAAAATATTCACAAGAAAAAAGAAAACCTGTCGACTCCTTTTTACGACAAACTTGGGTGTAAGAGAAGCGCAACGAGAAAGAACTACGAAAATAGAGGTGAGAAACTTTTTGATGCTGATAAAAAGCAAACGAATATTTCATAGTGAATCGCATTCCTTGCGCACAAGCCGCGCATGACAACCAAACGATTCCCGTAATTTGAGCCTGTATTTTTCGTTGAAACTTTTATCACTACCGACTTTTTCTCTTGGGCTGCAATTCTCCCGTGAGTGCTGCGGAATTCCCACTCGCTGAAGCTAATAAATCCCTTTTGTCACCCTGTAAGCGTCCTTTGAAAAACGTCTTAACGTATATTGGTGGAGCTTCGCTCCACGGGGGCTTGCGAGGACTCCTTTTCAATTTCAATTCTTCTTATCATTATACAGACAGTTTTACGACATGTAATTTCCAAGCAAACGTTTAAGTTCATTAGAGTGCGGAGTCCATACGGACATGAGAAAAATCTATAATCACACAAAATACTAGCTTGTTTAAAAAATTAGGAAGTTTTTTTTTTTTTTTTCAACGTGAAATCTATGATTTTTCACATAGTTTGAAAAATACATTTTCTTGTACTTATGAAATATCCATTTTTTAAAATGTTCTCAAAGCTATTTTACAGAACTAATTGTCCAATGACCGTGAATGTTTAACCCAATGTATAAATAACTTTTTTGCCTTTATTATTTTGGAATCAATATATTAAAGCGATATCAATATACCTGGCATCCAAGTGTCGAGAATCCTCGGTAAAGTGGCACGTCTAGTTTACAAGAGAGCAAAAGGATTATTGTTGCGGTCGTTTGGTTTTTTTCCGGTTTACTACACCCGTGTCTGTGTATACAAGTATACGAGTAGGTGTGCCTTATCGTGACTACCGAGTCGACTATCGAGCGTGATACAGCGCGAAGCATCTTAGAGGCCGTGAAGAATCGCGAAATCATGTCCAACACTCAATTCTCCTCGTTTTTTGGCAACGAGCCACCGTCGTCCCCCTCTGGCATCTTTATAGCTTCGAATAAAGTACGATTTATCTGAAGCTTATACGAACTCGTCCGACAAACTTGTGTACTGCAATACAGTTTTCCTTGTCTCTGCACGACTCTGTCGCTGAATGCGCCCGAGGCGGCGGTGAAAATATATGGTTTTCACTATTTTGTTAAATCAACATTGAAATAATACAAGTAATTCAGTTGAACATGTACGAAATTTCCAAACGAAAGATACGTAATTAATATGATAATAATTTGTAGTTAAAATATATGTGCAATCATGCACATTTCCGCAAGCTTCCGAGACCAGAAGCGTATGTGTATATCCTTGTTAAAAATGATAAAAATGTACACGACCTCGATTACACAAGAGTAGATATCCCATAGTTGTCCAGAACGATTAAGAGAGTAGCTGTAATACCTGGCTGCAAAGAAGATCGTCTCGTTTGCTTTTACGAGGGTAATATCATTAATCATACAACCTAGAACTCACGTTAGGAATTTACCGAGGCGTGATCTTGCCGAGTAAAACGTTATTTGCTCTACAAGTAGGCAACAAGGAAAAAAGGGAAATACGAGAAGAGGAGGGAGCGTCTCTAAAAAGTCTTGATGGCTGCAATTTTATATCCCTACGGTGCATTTTGACGGCTCCCTTCCTCTTTCGCGCTAATTTTCAAACGTATATATACCTACGAAGAACCCTCGAAAAACCGAGGATAAACCTGACGGAAACTATAACGATTTATAGACCGGAAATCATCATCGTTTTAAGAGAAGGGGCGAAAAAGCTAATCTTTCAATTTCTCATCTCTCTCTCTCTCTCTCTCTTTGACTTTCTGGAGAGACACATATAGTGGGGGCGATGAGTGTTTCTCAAGATCGACAGATCACCCTTGGCCTTGAATCGAGAGTTCTGCGTCCTTTTTGGTGGATATACAGTTGAGAAAGTTTCTTAGGGGACGCGAACAGGAATAGCAGAGTGAAATGGAAGAGGAAGATGGATAAAAGGAAAAAATATCTGGGAGGCTAGACATTTTTTTTTCTTTCTTTGAGGGCGTGTGCGAGCTTACGAAAAAGAGGATCGGTCCAACCGGCGGCACACGTTCATATGACGTGACTCATACTGCTCTCTCGTCATCATAAGTCACATGCGTACGCGGTGGTGGCGTTGACCTTAATAAATCACCTTCCTGCACGAGGCACATAGCTCGCTCGCTCACCCAACGGCCCGATGCTCATCACGGGCATACATCACTCACCGGACTATATAGAAAACCACCTAGAAACTCCGAACGTGTCCACGTCACATGAAATTTCGAATAGTCATGGGAAAAGACTCGCGCAGCTTCGTGACTTTTCATTTTTCAGTCGTTCGTTGACTCGCATGATGACGACATATGGCAGAGCGTATGTAAAGCGAAATTTTAAATCGCAACACGAGAACAAGACTTTTATCATTACCGACGGTTCGTATTAGGCCCTGACAATAAGGTGGTTAAAAGTAAATTATGTTTCTTCTTCAATGGCATTACATTAATGATGTTTCTTACAATGGTGTTATGTTTTCTGGGTGAGGTATATCGTATATTTTTTTCCTCGAGAGCAAGCAGCCGAAATGGCTGGACGATGATCGCGAGCATATTGAAAATGTTTTATCACACGATGGCGGGCGATAATATCGCATAAAATAAGCCCGTGTAAAAGATACCAAAGCCATTATTTGCCAACCTGCAGCACTACTCTAAATTTTCGGCGCCGACGAAATACGTTATCGTGGCACGGTGTATTGAAAGAAAAATAAATTTGACAATTTCACGAAAGACTGGAGAATGTTTGAAGGAGAAAATGCCGGCACAACGTGGCGGAAGTTGCTTAATGTTGTTCGGCTCCATTAGAGCAGTGGCAAAGAATGTCCCTCGACCTGGCTGGAAGCCTAACGACTTTTTTTTTCTATCGTGTCGTTCTTGCAGACTGTAACGACTCGCGTCTCCTTTCCCCGGTTCGACCGGAATTCTGAAACGTACCGTGAAATTTCCGGTGGCTCTTGAGCTAAGTAGAGATTCGAGAGAAGGAAGCAAAGACTGCATCGACGAGTCAGAATTGCTGAGTTTCGAGCGAAGCGTCAACCCAATCTGACTGGGATTTTGTTGAACGTGAAAGCAGGCCACGAAATGCTGGTTCTGCAAGCTATCGATCGTTGTACGTCCCGAGGCAAATCGAATTTCCCTGCGCGTCCTGACTACAGGAGTACGCTTAGTAGAGCAGTAACGTCGGGGCGACGAATGCCCTGCGGGCTGGCACACATCATTGTATGCAACGAGCGGAGCGCTAGCATAGCCGACGTGTCGATCCAAGCCACGAGCTCTCTGCCATCTCTATTTCCGTTATTACGTCAGACTTGTATGTCAATTTCTCTTTTCTCTTCCCTGATACTTTCACCCGCAACACCCCGTCAACGTACTCTACACCTCTTTCTATTCCATTTTCAGCAAAAAGGTTTATTCAAGTTAGTTGATGCATTTGCACTCGACTTGTGCAATCTGTTTCTGATGGGGCTACCTCTGGCGAATTCGAGACCCCCCTTATTCAGTATAAAAAAGCAACGGGAGTTTGTGAACAGCGTCGTCGGAAATTGCGATACTCATTCCATTTTCTTTTTATTATTCCTATGATTGAAATCATAGGAAATCACGTGCAGAGTTAAAGCCGAATAAAATCAGTAACGGGGTCGTTCACCTTTAGGGATTAGTTAAACAGTCGCTTTATCTCAAAATCTCACGGAGAGAGAAAACTAATTTCAACATTATTATTGACTAGTGTTAAAATTAGTTTTCTGTATTTTATACCACAGTGAAACATAGAAAAAGAAATGCATAGGTTAGCATTCCTACAGCAAAGTGATCTACGTACTAAAATAGAATGCAGATCGCCATTAATTTTTTGCCAAAAATCTAACAACCTCAAAGTATGTTTCCCGCATGTAATAAAAAAATATTTAATTCTAAAAGAAATCATAGAAAAAGTCAATAAAAACCGTTGTGTTACGTATTATTTCAAGTCTTTACAAAATAAAATGATTTTAAGAGAGAAAAAAAAAATTGTATTTATAAACTACAGTCGAAATGCAGTTTTCGACAATATATCTCACTGTAGCAGAGAACCCATCCCCCTATCATGAGACATGTCAAGTACTTACAACTTGGCCAAATTAACGAATTTCGACTTGAAATTTCGCGCAAATATTTTGAAGACCATACTGATATAAGAGTCCGAAAAAATTAACTATTTTTCTTTAGCTACAATAATAAATTTACCCTACTAACGTGTTAAACAGAATTTCCACTCAAATGTACCTAAATTTGCATGAAATTTACAACTTATTATAGATAACGAGGACATTGATAAATGATTTTCGAAAATTAGTATGATAAAAGTATAATGTCCCATTGTAACCCACCACCTTGCCTTAAACGCGCAGAGACCTCACGAGACCATGAATACCGAATACGCGTTACGTTCAAAACTATTTATCAAATCGTCGATTCCACATCGATGCAGTTCGATAGAGGGTACATAAATATTTGTGCTTTATATACTCGGGCTCGCGATTAAAGGCAGGAGACGCGGGCGAGGGACACCGGACAAAATTGACTAAAGAAATATAAAGAATCGAATATTTATTCGGAAAAATGTATTCGCGTTGAAAAAAAAAGAAAAAGAAAAAGATAAAAAAAAAAATTAATAAACGAGAGGAGGAAGGCTCCGGCGGGGGCCGCTCGTCCATACTCGGCCAACGAAACCATCACGACTGATCCTCTCTCTCTCTCTCTCTTTTTGTCGTCGTCCGTCCACAGATACGTATTCACGATAGTGAGCTACCTCATCGGGGTCTTCATATTTGCAACGATAGTCGGACAGGTTGGCAACGTAATCACCAACAGAAATGCCAATCGTCTCGAGTTCGAGAGGCTGCTGGATGGCGCGAAGACGTACATGAGACATCACAAAGTGCCCGGTGGCATGAAGAGGCGGGTTCTCCGGTGGTACGACTACAGCTGGTCCAGAGGAAGAATACAGGGAGGTGGTGACATCAATACCGCACTCGGACTGTTGCCCGACAAACTTAAGACCGAACTTGCCTTGCACGTAAATCTTTCTGTATTGAAGAAAGTCACGATCTTTCAGGTGAGCCGATTTTTAACAATTTCGACATTTAATTTACGCGGATATTCCATAGACAGATATAACGTTAACTCATTTCACAACTCAACTAATTAAAATAGAGGAAGGAAACTCATAGAGGAAGCTTTGTTTTCATGAAAAACATTTTTATCGAGATTTTTCAAAGCATCGAGAAAAGTGGTTTAGGAAAAAACCTATAACTGAATAACCGTTTAAGCGTTTGAGCTGAAATTTGTCACATCCGTCAAGTAATTGCCCCGCTTTGATTGTTATGATTTTTAACAAGATCTATGCAGACATTTCAATCATATAGCTTTTTAAATTTTTCGAAAAAAGCCGCGGTCACACACTCACGACTATCGAAAGATTTACCAGATTTTTTTCTAAATAGATTTTACCAAGTATATTTAATGGCTTTCGGATTTTATGGTTCAAACAATTGATCTAAATTTTGCATAAACTTTTAATAGAAATGTGTCGTTGTGTGATACTAAATTTGGTGAGCATCCAACATAGAGTCGATGATTCAGAGAATTTTTAACTTTTTTTTCTAACAAATGTCCCTTGGTAAAAATTGAAAAATAATGAGGAAGCGATGTGCAAGCTTCTATACTTTGCTACATTCTTTATTATTATTTAAGGTAATTACATTTAAATTGTTCGAGCAATACTAAACTGATGCATATTTGGCACATAGCAAACAACAATTCAATAATACAGTCTTCGTTAAAAATGTATAATTAAATGCAATGGTTAATTAGATTTTTCATATTTTTCCCACAGTGCGCTACTGTCTTCGTGACACTTTTGTTTTTTAATCTTGCTTGTACAATCAATAGCGTACAATGCAAATGCTGAAAATTTGAATAACGAACAGTACGAGTGACGCCTGCACCAATTATTCGAATGCGGGTCGTTCATTATTTTGATTTCTTATCCAGAACTCCCTGCAAAAAAATGGTCCGATACTCGCAGCCAAGTCGTCGATTCTCTTAATTATCGAATTGTGAGATTCGTTAAGATTATTTCATGCTCAGTACAGTTTTTATCGCGTATTGTAGGACGCCGGCTACTGTGAAAAGCAAGAGTTGAATCTGCACAACGTGAATATTCATTTAACGCGAACGTATGAATATGTAACTGGTGAATTATCATTGAGGCTCCCAGGGCACTTCGATGTCGCATACGAGACTTTATTTTATATTGTGTCAATCGCGTGAGGAGTTAACAAGGAGTTAACATTTTAAGAGGATGATATGCAGATTTTTTTTTAAATCCGTAATTCTCACGCCCTTTTTCGGTGATTTTGTGTCCTTAATGCACGATGGATGCTTTAATTACGATTATAGAAAATGACAGATAAAAATGTTTGGCCGTGGGAGGTTTTCAACACGCTCGAGTGAAATTAGAGGCGGTATTCATTTCGAGCTTGCTGATGGGGAAAACGAGGTCAAAGTTTGTTCACTCACCCATCCAGATGGGCAACTGTTAAAGGTGAACTATGTTACAAGCGACTAATGAATATTTAATATGTTCACGTGACGCTACGATACCTGCTCTCAAATTCTATCGGTATGCTATTGCACTGGCACTTTTGTCTTCCGAGTTATCGTTATTCCTCAAACATTCATGCGCGACTGTAAAATACATCTTTTAATTACGCAAAAAAAAACCGTTGGAATTTCCTCTTCACATTGTACGCCATGTCATCGCCATGAGTAATTACGAAACGAAACGAGAGAAAAAAAAAAAGGTTAAAAAGTAAAACAATAAAGAATTCATTTCGAACAAAAGCTGGGCGGGCGGAAGCACCGAGTGGCTTGCGTGAATATTGCAGCGGACATATTGCGAGACCCTCGTGAGTGCATGTGTGAGTCAAAGTGAGATACGTTGATAGAGGCGATGGGAAATTTTAAACAATAGAAAGAGATCTTCCTCTGAAATTCGTGCGGTCCTCGAGACAGTTAAATACGTTACTCCCTAAGAGGTAAAAAAGAAGAAAAAAAAAAACAAGCCGGCAAAGTATAGAATGATGCAATTTTTTTTCTCATTAGTTTACGTCTTTCGCAAAGCCACCTCTAAGAGGAAATATGTTGTTCAACTATGGCTTCAAAGGAAGCGCTATAAAAAAGAAAAATAACTTAAATTGAACGCATGTGATATGGTCAAAAGAGTAAATATTATAAATATTCTGAAGTCTTATTGCTTCAATATGACCAAAGTTATAGCTAATAATCAGAAGTTACTTTCTCTAAAGTATCGGAGATTTCAGATCAATTGCTTAAGAACTCTTTATTTTTTTGTAAGCATCAATTGTATTTGTCAAAATTCCAAGATCATTAAATGAATAACAAAAAAAAAGAAACAGGAGCAGACGGAAATTGAAAAACTCAAAATTTGTCAAATCGAATATCTAGATAGCGAATATAAGATTGTTTCCTTAGACTTGGAGTACATTTAAGTTGAAATAATTGATGTCTAATGTGCGGCATCGTTAGTTTTTCGGTAAATCCAATATCCTATAAAATCCGAACGCATTAATGGGGGTTTACTTTTAGTATATATTGAGCTGTAGGTTTGGAAATCGTACCGAACATTTCTTCTAAGCAACTCTTATCAATGTATAATTTTGATGACATGAAAATCTCGAGAGAAGAAAATATTCCATAAAATCAAAGCTTAAGCAAAAGGCGTGGGAGTTTCTGTTTTCCTTATTAAATGGCATACGATAGAAAGAAAAGATGCCACGAATTTTTGAGATAGAATGTCGTCGTATCGCTCTTCGGTTCCCGCGGTTCTCACATGGTTTTCCGCACTCGAGATATTTATATACGTATTTCACTATCAGCTTGAAAATTCTCCCTGCGGCTTGTACGAAGCCAGAGGCAAAGAGCTTTCTTTTCCGTCGCTTTCTCTCATCTCACTCGGCGTTGAATCGCCTTTATTTGGACGCGGTGAATTGCCGCTGATGACGAAACATAGAGAGAGAGAGAGAGAGAGAGAGAGAGAGAGAGAGAGAGAAGCGCCGCCGGAAATAGAGTAAAAGGTCCTCTCTCATCGGCCGCTCGATTTCTATAAAAAGGAAAGAGCTTTAAAGAACGTCGCGGGAAATGGCAAAAGCATGAGACGAGAAACAACGATAGAAACGAGCAAGAGAAAAATAGACAGACATAGCAGATAGAAGAGGACTGAATAAGGTGGCTGGCTTCTGCGGTAAACCTCGTCACTGTGTGGAAATAATATCCGAAGAATTTCCTATTACTTTCCGTTCAGTAGATCCGTTCACTCCGTTGCTCCGAACAAACTACGCGCTGTGTAAAAAAGTAAAAAAGTCAAGAGAGTCCAAGGAGAGAGAGAGAGAGAGAGAGAGAGAGAGTGATGAAAAATGAAAAAAGAAAAAAAAAGACTCGCAGCTAAAAGAAGCTGGATTGGGTTAATTAAATTTCAGGGTCACGCATATTCAAAGCTTTTTGACGTTGATCTGGATTTGTGTGCGTGTGTATCTGGGACCTTTATATATACCGATGGACTTTTATAGCCCAGAGCGTTGCAAAAGGGAGCGAAAACGACGGATAGATGGAAGAACGGGAATAAAGGAGATCGAGAGCCGATTGTGCACACCAAGAGATGCACAGCAGCTCTCCGCATCTCTACCAAACAAGGTCGGCCGGCCGGAAGTGAATCGATACCACAGCAGACCTTGTGGACTTGGTAGTCACCCGTTATACGGAGCTTTTCCACTCGCTCTTCCCGCCCTCTGTCTCTCCTTTTCTGTATCCTCCATCCATCCGTACGTCTCTTCAATCTCTCTCCGGCTTTCTCTATCGCCCACGAAATATAGAGATATCTTTTTACGCTTTATACAGGTCACGGAACGGGTCCTGTGGAGAGGCGAGGGAGGTGTTTCCTTCGACGGCCCCCCTCTTTTCCTCTTCTTTCTTTCATTCGCATTTTATTTTTCTCGAGAATATAAGAGGGCTCTGTGAGGAGAGATCCCGCGGGGTGTCTCTAACGAATGCTAGAGGTGCGACGAGTGGGTGTGCAACGTAATTAACGAAAACGTCCTCAGCATCAAAATTGTCGATACCTGCACTCTTCTCTCTATCTATACTCGCGGGAAATCAATGTCTCGATCATTTGTATTTCGCGAAATTTATATAACACACTTGGATGGACGTATGTCGTACTGACAATTTTTTGATTAAATTCCCGATACACGTTTCCGAGTTTTCAACAGACAAAAATAAGTATAGAACAGAACTTTCCACGTGTCTCCTCACGGAGTTTTGCCCCGTAGTTTTCTTTTACACCATCCTACAAAGCTTCTATGTCGAAACAACTTTGGGCAATGGGAATATTTTCCTCCTGTACTTCTAGTAGATGATTTACGTTGTGTTACAGATAAAGGCCAGATAAGCCCCAAAGAATAGCGAACTCTCCGTGCAATCGCACACATTTTCATACAATTATTAGTCTTTTCTTGCTTTCTTTTACTCCGATTAATAACGAACTTGCGATGCAACACCAGAGACGCGGCGCATCCATTGTCGCGTCACGCACTGTCCGTTCTGAGGAAAATAATGAAGAAAATGAGAATTCAAATGACGACCACTGTGTCGAAGAATCCGGTTAAAAAAGAAAATGGGAAAGTATTGGAAAGACACAGTTGCTCCACTCGTGACCTGACAACTACGCAACAGTTCGTTAATTGGCGCACATGTGCTACGCGCCACCGCACACTCTTAATTACGGCGCCCGGAATCTCCTTTAATAGAACAGACGATCCAGCATATAACGATCTTCTATTGACTAGAAACCCCGCGCTACGTTCAATGTGCATTTTCAACCGACACTAATAACCAGAGCCTATGACTTTAATGAGCTTGTTCGTTGATTTTCGGAATAAGTCGTTTCCATTTAATTATGCGAATTTCTTTTTAAAATATTTTATCCCTCGAGTATACTTGGCAATAATTATGGGGAAATTACTCACCACGCGAAACGAAGGAAGATTGTTTGCTGATTTATTGGAAACGCCTTTAAGCTTATAGTGCGGCGGTGATGAATGAATCGGCAAGGGGGACGTCACCATAAGTTTTCCGTCATCTCCATCGATCAAAGTGACCCATGGAAAGGTGGCAAATTGTCGATTAAATTATGCAACACGAGAGTTTACGAGTGTCGGAGATTAAGCGGTGCTATCAACAGCGAGAATGAGCCTTATCGTACCACGTTAAACGCAAATTTCATAATATCTTTCATCAAATGTTACAGGAGTGCCAACCCGAGTTTCTTCACGATCTCGTTCTTAAGATGAAGGCTTACATATTCACACCCGGAGATTCGATATGTCGAAAGGGCGAAGTTGCCAGGGAAATGTTCATAATTGCCGATGGAATTCTGGAAGTCATCAGCGAGACCGGTAGGGTCCTCACGACGATGAAAGCCGGCGATTTTTTTGGGGAGATTGGCATCTTGAACCTCGATGGCCTGAACAAGTGAGTCTTGGAAATTCTAATCTTTCGAGCTGTTACTATATATACCTGCAACGTAGAACCTTGCAAAATGCTTTCTCATTAGTTTTTATTTTTGCCAAAGTTTTTTTTTTTTAAATATGGAAAAAGAAAACAAAGCTTTCTCTATGAGAAAGCAAAAATATAACTAATTCTAGCAAATACGTGAGAAAAAACTTATGTATATTAATACTTCGTGAAATGATGGTGGTTTATCGTTATAGTGGATCTAGAAAAGAAAATGTCTTGTAATACATATAGCCTGTTTGGGTTGGTTTCTGTTTTCAACAGACGAACAGCGGATGTCCGTTCGGTCGGTTACTCCGAGCTCTTTAGTCTTTCCCGAGAGGACGTTCTCGCCGCGATGAAGGATTACCCCGAAGCTCAGGAAATCCTTCAGAATCTCGGTAGGAAGCGTCTTATGGAGGCCCAAAGAGTTGCGAGATTATACAGGATGCCGCCATCACCGGGGCACGACTCATCGGACAATAGTACAGGCAAGAGAATCGTGGACAAATTGAAAAGCGACGTGAAAGGCCTGAAGAACGTGTTAAGAAAGAGTCGTCGAAACACAAGGCCGGAGGAGAGCCTGGAGCTTCAACCTTTAACACCAAAAGTGCCACCGCTGCGAAGACAGACCAAGGTGGACGAGTGTCAGGAGACATCGGCTCTGGTGGGAGAAGCACCTATATCGCCGCTAGGCGCGGGTCTTCCTCTGCTGTCGAGACTGAGGTTACTCAAGGAGAAACAAGATCGCGAGGAAAAGAGGAATCTGATGGAGGTGCCGATACAAGCTCCTGAGCCACCGCCACCTGCTGTAGAGGCTCTTAATCCCACCAATCCGAATCTCCCTCTCTTGCAGAGGATACTTTTGTTGAAAACAAAAGCAGAGCCCGAACCTGTCTGCCTGGACAAAGAAGCGCCTGCGAAAGAACCTTTACTACCAAAGAAGACTATCCTACCCGAGGGTGGTACGGTTGCACATCACAAACTTCAACCGACTTCAATTACGGTCGTAGAAACGATAGCCAAGTCACCGACGTTGTCCATTGAAAATGGAAACTCCGGAGTGGCCAAGAAGCCCTGGGCTATGCTCAAGGATGCATCGCTCACCGCCAAGGACGTTACTTCACCACAGAGAAGTCCGCCCGCTCGAAAAGCTCAACTCAAGCAGAGCCTCGTTCATATCCGTCAGCAAACCAAGATGTACGCGTCGGTGGACGATCTATCGCCGGAATACTGCGGTCTACCGTTCGTCAAGAAACTCAAGATTCTCAACGAGAGACAAAAGCTCGCTGAACTTGAGAGAGCTGTGAGAAGTTCCAGTCTCGACTGCGGAGAAAATGCCGAAGCTGAATTCGACGGTAATCTCACGAGAAGTCACTCGGAGGCTTGCGCTATGGAATACGCGAGAAAACTTGCCAAGTTCAATAGGGTAATTTCTTTGACGAGTTTCATAAACATTAAAATACATCTTTCGCCAAAATATTGTAGAAATTTTTCTTTAAATGCTTCTTAAAGTCAAGCTATAGAATTATTTATAAATAAAATGTGAAAATAAAGTCAATCAATCTATGACAAATGTTATTGCGAAGAGCCAATTTTACGGCTTCTTATATTATGTAAGAATATAATTGAATGCTCGCTAGGTATAAAATGATGGGAAGGCGTATTGTTGTATATATTATTGTCAATGAGTGAATAGTTAAAAATTTAACGATTGACAGGCACACCGGTCATCGGCCTCGCCATCCGATCCTCTGTCACCGGAGAACGAGACACTTGAGAGGCGAAACCTCAAGAGTATACTGAAGAAACTGTCGGCGGGCAGTAGAACCGGCAGCTCGGAGACATCGGCTACGAGTACACCCGATCGAGAGAGGGTTACCGCGGAATTGCGAAAATTAATGAGGGCCCCGACGATCGAGGGTTACGCGGCGAGACACTCAAAGTTATCCAAGAGCGTCACGTTCAATAAGTATACCCTGCAGAGTCCACCGTCCGAACAAACATTGAGCAACACTCCGTCGGACGATAATGAAAAGATGACCAGGAGCCACGAGCAGAGCTCGCTACCGCCGCCCAATAAACTTAGCTTCCGTCCTTTGGGCAGTGGAGGATTACTGCAAATGATAACCCGGCCACGGGACGAGGAGTATCTCGGTGAACTTGTAACAGGCATTCGAGACGTCATCCAAACTAGATTGGTGAGTTTCAATTGTAAAAAAACGTACGTAAGAGAAGTTTCTCAACAGTTGTAGCATAATTTAGATTTACATAATTAATAGATAAATGGACATTCCCATAGCCAGCATTCTTGCAGTCATGAAAAACGATTTCAAATACATTGACAATTTTTACATATATTTCGGTATTTTTTCCTTTGAAAATAATTCATTTTTCGTGCACAACATAGTGGACTAGCGTGTAGCTCAAAGTTGATGGTTTATTGGGAAAAATAAGTGATTTAATAAGGTAATAATTCTGTACGCACGCCGTTTGATTTAATCAGGAGGACATTCAGAGTAAATTCGAGCGTCAGTTCACGTCTCTCGAGGTGGAAATAAGGAAACGCGACGAGATAATATCTCAGCTTCAAGCGAGAATTCAGGAGCTGGAACACCGTGAGGTTCCCAGGGCGGATGACTCGCCGGACGACAGTACCGAGCCCGATGTTTCATTGGAGTCGGACACAATCGAGGGTGGCGAGGATCATCCGTTTATGCGGGACGGATCGGTGGATACGGTACTGACTGCTAGACCACGTCACAGACGTTCTTCACCCATGAGCCACGAATCCTCCCGTCATCGAAGGTCCTGGGAAGAACATTCGGAAGAGGAGACTTTGGAATTGCAGGATCTTCCAAGATCAATATCGCCGCAGAGTCTCTGGAAAGACGACGTAGCTATCGATCTCGAGTCCAATAGCGACGAGAGCAAGTCCGAGGACGAAGCGGCACGACCCGGACTAAGAAGAAGGGGTCCGAGCGAGGACGACGATAACGACGATAACGACGACGACGACGACGACGACGACGACGACGACGACGTCGACGACGACGAATTCGACACCGAGGACCAGCCGGGACACAACAACTGGGAGGTCACTCTGCTTGCTAAAGAATTAGAAGCGAGGAGAAGAAGTAGCGAAGGTTCTAGCCCAGGTTCCTAGCGCATTAATGAGATTCTAGAGATAATGTGTTACTGCGAGAAAACAATAAATTCGAGAGATTGGCGCGACACACCGGAAACAGGTAGCAGTGCAGCTTTCCGCGACGATGACTGTCCATATTTGGGTTTCTCACGTTTCAACAGTTGCAACGAGACTATGATGTGATTTCGGTTATTACCAACCATCCAATTTCTCTTTTTGCACCTCCTCGAGCTTTTTTTTTCTTTCAACCTTTTATAGTACATTAAGACCCATCCTCCTCACGGTTTTTTCCACCAAAGTATATTCACCTCTCGATCGAGTCCCAATGACGTTAGAGTGCCGATCTTTCAGTCAATAGCGATTAATTAGCGTTAGGTGCGATTTAAATAAACGCGTTATGTTTCAGCGCGCTGCTCATCGAGCTTTTTATTCCTTTTTTCAAATAACAGCCCTTCGAATTCGAATAATTCAAAATTACAAATGGAAAAGAGGTTTCTTTTTGTGTCAAGGAACTTGAGCAGCTCAAGGGGAAAAAAAACAAAAAGGTTTCTTTAACCGTCCTATGGTTCCAATTCATGTTTCCCGAATGATATATCTTTTCGATAGAGACTCAGCAATGTCATGAATGTTATTAGAAATTGTTAAAAATTACAACTCGAATTGGACTATCGGGAATGAATGTGAATGAATACTATAGTACGTCAACAGCCGAATATGTGCACAACCGACAACTTAGAGTATCCATTACTTTAACCGCAAAATTATTCGATAAAAGCGTATTAATCGTTATTACGTACCATCGTCTTGGTATAAATACGCGCGATCTCTCGCATAGATACATAATGAAAAGTATACACGTAATTGAAGTGATGAAACGTTTTCACTCGTCATTATTGAGAGCTGACGGTGATCTCGATGACGAATTATGCGCAAAAATGTCACGAGGCGTTGCGAATTATGCGCTTCGTGGCGAATACAAGAAGAAAGTCGATGTCGATACTCTGTATAAAAATGCCACGGATTGTAGATAGTTCGTCTAAGCGATTTTTTTAAACAAACTGAATCACGTATGAATTGCTGTTTCTTCGGTGCTGAGTGCGAGATTCGTATATTGGAATGAATGGAGAGAATCGACCGTGTGCCCGGCCACGTTCGCACGACTTTCCTCTGAACCGTGTATTTTTATTATCCTTTTTTTTTATTCTCTCTTTTTCATTCCTTCCAATTTGCTAGTCATAGACATAATGATAAATTCGATGACATTCAAGCGATCTTTTTTTATCTGTAAATATTCACAGGTGCCTGAGAGAATATAATACTTGCGATATTCAGAATTTAAAACTAAACGTCTACTTAAACGTAGCTATCAACAACATTTTCAGTGCTCTTTCGTTGGCATTTTTACTTTTTTCTTTTTCATTTCAAATTAACAAGTATTTTAAATGAATATTTATTCGGATGTCGACTATTAGGGTGCTCCAAAATAACTCTGTGATTTTTTTTTTCGCTCTTTCTCAAATATTTGCTTTACATAAAGTAATGATCCTGAAGAGAGAAAGAAAAACTTTTCGAGTTCACTCTGAGTGATTGAAATTTTGGATTTCGGTAAAATCGTTATTTTTGAAATTCATAAATCGTTCTTCTGTTAGTTTAATTTGGAAATTTCATCGTGACGAAAATCACATCGATATATTATTCTTCGGAGGCCGGTCAAGAGCACTAATTTTTCAGAAAAATCTCTATACAATTTCGGAAGAAATAGCAATTTTTCTATTTTGCATATCAATATATCGATCTGAGTAAAAAACTTAACTTTTAATTTTGAAGAGAAAATCATTGTCATTGAGTTATTTTGAAAGCTACTGACCAATATACTGAGCCGTCGAGAAATTTAGACTCCGAATAAGCTATCGGTACTACATTCCTTTGGGCCACTGTGTGTACTACGATAATCCGATAGCCGTAGCTAGTTTTCAGTCGCTCAAGTAACTTTGTATAATTATCGGCGTTTATCACGATTAGTTGTATAATATCCAAGTATGAATCTCATTTAGGGAGAGAATTACGAATTAATATCAAACTGTGTGATTCTGAGTAGCCCTGAAGAAATTAGATGGCAGGGTTATAGACACGACGGTGTGACCAAAATTTCATAAAGCAGATTTTGATAACGAAAGTTGGTCGTAATATCTGCTAACGTTCGCCGGGTTACTATCGTTTCAACATTAAAGAAAAGATTTCCTTATCAAATTAAGAGAGAAGAGAACTGCACCACGCGCGACAAGTATTAAACATTGCAAAACTAATCAAGCCATTCTTAAAGAGCAAAGATAATTTAATTTAAAAAACGGTAACAAACTTGAATGAATATATATATTATGTATACCGACCAGACCAAGCTCAATATTTCTAGAGTCTTTACAAAATACACCTATTAAGCGTACGAATGAGTAACTAACGAATAAAACAAAACTACCAACAACTTGTACATATTAGCCTACGATTTATTTATTTATCAGTGTGAAAATGGGAGTAAAAGATATTGAATTAATAAAAAATAAGATACGCAACGAGAGAACGTGCACTTTGGATACGAATGTGTTGCATAAGAGTGAATATAATGTATCTATTATAAGGGCGAGAAGAATATATACAATAAAGCAAACACTGTTTTCAAATACACCACTGATGTCATTTACCGTCGCTCCTATTCATTATCTCAAATGAGGTATGCATGATTTTTTAAAATTAACACACTCGTGGATCTCCGATCGTGATCTCCTGTAGGATCATAAATCTAAAATATATTGGTTTACAGAGTGGCTTTTCTTTTTTTTACATAACCGTTAAACCTCATTTTAGAGAATTTTTTTTTTCCAGAGTTCTGAAAAATTTAACCTACATACATTCCCAATGTAAAATATCAGTTGATCAGGAGTCGAGTACTTTTGGATTTAAAAAAAAGCTCTGAAAAGTCATATCAAAGTCATTGAAGATAACAATGCCATTAATTTCCAATAATTATTATACCAAAGTAGTTATTAATCAATAAGTGATAAAATTATTGACAAATTTCATAGAAAACGATTTTTAAAATAATACTACTTCATCGGTGCGCTCCACGCCCTTGTCCTGTTGATGCTCCACATTACTTTACTAGATTTTCTCTAGTATCAAACTAATTAATGGACAATGAAAGTAACAAAAAATTCGTTGCTCCAACGAATTTTTCTACCTTTCCCGCTACCTCTTTGTTGTAATGAAAATTGCATAAAATATCATGTAACACTGTACAGGACACTTTTTTTTTTTATAATTTCAATTAAGTTTACGACATAATTTTGTATACATTATAGTCAGTTGATCGCCCCAATGAGCGCATCACAGGTCTCAGTGTCTGCAAGATGCGAGAGTCCAAAGAAAAAGAGACGGAAATACGATTTCTTATGGGTGTGAGACGCATTAAACTTTTAGTCGCCAACATTAACTTACATTTCTTCGACATTGTCTCTGCCTCTCTCTCTTTCTCTTACGCTGCCTCTGCGAGAACTGCCGGAAGATTAGGACTTGTGCAAGGATACTCGGGATGCTGGGAAGAAATAACCTCAAATACAATAACACGACTGTATCTTCTTCTCCTCCTTATGAGGCGACTCCGCTCGCGCAGGCGTCGCAGCTCCAACCGTTGAGAGTGCAGCGCGACAACGTTCGCACGAAAAGAAATAATAAATAAACAAAATAACTAACGGACAACGAGTGTTCTTGCCGCCACCGCGCTGCAGTGGGTTATTCTTTTCAACGTGCATCCTTTTTGTTGTAAAAACTTTTCATACTTTAATTTTAAATAAAGATATTGGTTTCGTTTAACTGCTATGCGAACTTACATCCCTTCAATTAGTCCGTAATTAACACATGGCTGTCGCCATCTGTGGACAGCATGGGCCGTAACGGTCGCAACTGAAGCTGCTCGCCGAATGGCACGGCTTCGGGTGCCGGGGTGGGGTGGGGGGTCAAAATTATGGATATTTTTTTGTAGAAAATTTCCACACTACCAATAAAAAACAGTTTGATAAAAATGCTTTAAACAAATTTTCGAAAGAAAAACATTTCAAATTAAGGAAAAATGTTCAACAAGAAGATTTTAAAAAAGTATTCTTGACACTGTAATGAATTTTTTTTTTCTCTTTTTTATTGACTTTTTTTTAGTTTTTTCGTTGTTTTCGTAAATTTAGACGAAACATGTTTATTATAAAAAGAAATAAAGAGAAAGCTGAAAGATTTTTACATTTGCATTTTTTTTAAATATGCTTGGATAAAAATATTTTTCTTTATTAATAGATATATGGTATCCCTTGAAATTCATCACAAATATGGAGGTAAAAAAAAAGTATCGTGTGTTACATTTATTTTGATATTGAGTGACATTATATATTCCAGTAAAGAAATAAGTTGAAGAATTGCAGGTAATGAAAATACGTATAATTTTCGGTATTGTGTGTCATTTTTTATTGTGTTATTCAGACGAGTTGCCGGAAGAACGAGGGTTCGCTAATTTTCTTAGAATTTTTTTTCGGAATTGTCCGAAAATTTCATGAGAATTTTCGCATCTTTCGGGATATCGATGACTTTAAATCGCAGATTCTCCGAACGTACGAATTTTCCGTATTCGTCAGATTAAAAATGTTTTATTGAAAGTTTTAAGAGTATAAAAATGAGAAAATGAGGATCACGGAAGAAAGGTTAGGCAGACATTAAAGAGCTACGAGGATTTGAGTGTAATGAAAAGTATGTTTATTAACAATATTCTAAGCTCGTAACCTCCGTTGAGGTTCCTCCTCGATCTCATACTCGATCTCCACGCGCGGTCGCGTCTTCTTCTTCGATTGATTCTTCTTTGAGGGCTGCTTGGCCGATTTTTCTCTCGTCGACGCTCCAATATCCTGCATCAATCGCATATTCCAATATTTCATTGTAAAATCGTAGTATTGATTTAAAAAAATGTCAAACCTCGATATCGCTGGTTTCGGATTCAAAGTCATCGGAAACTTGGACCTTCTCCCGCCCGCCCGAATCGCTTTCGTCTTCCTCCTCGTAATAATAATCATCGTCCTCGTCATCACTTTCGGCTGCCACATAGCGATTCGTTTCAACTTCCATCTCGTCAGTTTCCAACTCTTTTTCCAATTCCTTCTCAATTTCTTGCTCCTTCTCGTCCTGATTGTTTTATTTAAATTTTTTAAATTATAACCTCAAAAGTCGTACTAGACAATTAATATAACTCTTACCTCCGCTTCGCTCTCCGCTTCGCTTTCACCTTCCACTTGGACAGCCTCGACGGCCTTGTCAAAAGCTTTTTGTGGAAAGTTATAGATATCGTTGTACTGAAAAACAATTCTCTTGGATTTTTGCACTTCAGAGACTTTTATAAATGGAAAGATTAAGCTTTTTTTACTCACCATTCCTTGCTTTAATCTATCCATAAGTTGTTTCTCAATTGCGGTGTCAAGTTTTGCAGCGACGAGTGCCTTCTCCTCTCTTCTTCGCTCGCGTCTCTCAATCTTTCTCTGCAGTGGTACAAGCTTCTTTTGACGTCTCAGCCTCAATTTTCTCATACGTATGAGATACTGCGTTATCTTTATGAACCTCTGCTTGCATTTTGATTTTATAAATCCAGGCCAGAACAGCAAATTCTCGTTTATCTGATATATGGCTTTCTCAAAATTTCTTGAGAGCTTGACACGTTCCCACTGCTCCTTTGGTGTGTGTATTCTGGAGCAAAAAGCCGCTTTTACAAATCATTACGTACAGACATAAGCTCTGCTTGAAAAACGAAAAATTAACATTCTTACCTCTCGGCTGTCCTCATAAAAAGGTAAATTATACCGTTCTCTTCACGAACAGTGGCGTATTGACTGTTGGCCAGAGGACACGAAGCCCGACTACACAATCCTGTCAGATTGTATTCATTTCTACAGAATCTCTGTGACTTGGTGCTGTAATTATGCAATTAATTGACGACTATTCTGACAAAATATTTTCTCAACATACGATTGCTTACGTACTTTACTTTGAAGGAACAAAACGATTTGTTAATTATACTCCACACAACCTGAAATACAAGACAGGTTATAACATTTTTTTTTACACATGAAGACTACGAATCTTCATCCGTAATCACTTACATCGTCGTGCTGCATTTTAGCTAGTTTCTCACTCACGCAATTCCGACAATATTTATTTCTTAGTTATGTACAATATTGAATTGTTGGAAATTTTTTTGAACCGCTTGAAAAACACGTGCAGCCAGATGTATATAAATTGAGAATTTAACGCGCGTCAACAGCGTGACGCGTCCTCGAATGATACGGCTTGGCTGCAGGGATCTATGAATACTTGAGGGTATTGTAGAGATCTGTTGTCCTTTTATCCGACTAATCAAACTTAGCAATGTCAAATTATCATTTTTCTTACCGACCGAGCTGTCACAAGTTCGGAAACTGATACGATCTCGGTATATTAAAAGAAAATTCTAATCAATTCTAAGAAATCTGCAATCCGATTGATCTTTTGTCTTTGTCCGCCCGCATGTGTCGCTCGTATCAGTATCCACCATTTATCGTTTTTTTTTAAATCCAAAAGATCAACTCGTTGTGGCTTCACATCACCATTCGTGAATCTCTTTCAAGTCTCCGTTCTCGAAAATTACTTTAGTTGGCTGCTTTAAATAGCAAGCAGCTTATTGAACCATAAAAACTTTTTATATCGCGACGGTCCCGCTTAACGACTACAAAGAGGAAATTGTTCAAGGACAGGGTTTAATTCAAATAAAAAGCCATTTATAATACCCTCCACAGTGTATTTGGTGACCTAGATTACAATGAAAATATCAGACGTAACATCGATGTACGAGATACTTTGTATTTTTTTTTTTTTTTTTTTTTCTTCAAGACGATTGATAATTAGAATAATCTATATAAGATGCACATGTCTCATCGTTATGTGACGGTAATAATATGTGGTTTCGTTACATTCGACCCACCAACTAACAAACAACATTTATATATGACTCTAGTTTTCTTTTTTTTCGTCTCTTTTCTTTTATACACGTAGAATAGCGTAACGACACTGACAATAGTTTGTATATTCGTTCATATATATATATATAATATCTCATACCTCATTTTTATTATAATTTTCTTTTCTTTTCTTTTTTAATCGTAGTTTTATAATAGAGAAGTTGCAATTTCTTGAGTGAGTCATAAGCGAAACTCATTTTCACGATCGAAATGAATTTCGCGGATAATAAAAAACGAATTGTTCGTGATCGGCACCGCGTTCGTTTACTCGATAAGAAAGAATTTCATCGCGCCTCGTACATAAAGTACAAGACGTGAGATTCGCAGTACAGAGTTTTGGGAATGACCTGAACGAGAACCAAAGATCTCGTCGCACAGAGTAGTTTACTATACCGTTCGAGATAGATTGTAACAAGACGACAGACCGCTCACGAACGATATAACAATCACATGAAAAAAAAAAAAATACAATTGTTCGCACATCGGAAAAGCATCGAGCATGCAATAGGACACGTAAAATCATGTACGCTTCTCGCTCGTCCCTCTTTGGACTCTTCGCGCGTTCTTAAGTTGGAGTAAAAAAAGACGTCGATCACTCTCACTGACGTCACAACTTGGGTCTGCGAGATCGGGCCGCAACGCTTACAGTTTTTATTATATTATTTTGTTCTTCTTTTCTTCAGTTTCTTAATTTCTTCCTGATGCTGTGTGATTATATGAATACTTGTTCGTACGGCCTGTGATGGATTTCCCAATAGTGCGCGCCCGAGTTGTCGTTAACTACTTACGGGATGCCGTGCAAAGTTTCTCTATCGTTTACATTATTTGTTGTTTTTTTAAAATTTTTTTATTTGAACAATAAAATTGCGCGGATGTTTTTAATACGCGTGATTGGCGATGAACAAAGCAGCGTCGCCTGCGGCACCGGTCACACCACCCGCGTACTTTCCAAGGGCAGACTCGCTGTTGGCCTGTGTTACGTCGAAAGAAACAAAAGAGAAAAAATTTATGTCAGAGACTGGAGTAAAAGGCTTCCCTCAATGCAGCACAAGAGAAGTCAGAGAAGGCACGTCCTTTTTACATTTTTCACGACTGATATATTCTTCTCGTGCCCGACATGCACTTTCATAGAGCTATGAATTTTTTATTCCGTAATAGCTTTATCCACCACCCGCTCGACTCGCTGAGTTTAAAATGGAAAATACGACAGTTTTACGAGAATGAAGAACTCAATTTATTATGTTATAGACATAGTTCAAAGAAGTCTAGCAGCTTTTCGAGTCTTTTTTTTAGGCGTCCCGAGAACCACCCATGTGCGACGTTTACCTCGAACATCTTGTACATACTTTAACGTTTATCGCACCCCCTTACTGGCTTCATCTGCACACCCGCTTGTTCCGTTGAGATTCTTTTTTTTTTAGACATAAAAACGCCAGATCGACATCTTTGACGTATTAAACGTTGAATATTGTGTGGACAGAGCAAACGGCTAGTTTGTATTTATTAGGAGCTTGCCTGATGCATAATTAGGAGGATTCTCGATGAAACTTTTCTCTCAACTGAAATTGGGTCGACGGTATTAAAAATTAAACCAGAGATGACTATATTTCATCGTGGACGTGCCTTCCAACTTTTCGTTGTATACATTATAACATATTTTATGTATTTTCTTTGTTATTTCACAAAAATTAAGACATTGAATAGAAAGAAAAAAAGTTTTGAATACCTAGAAGTAAGCGAATGCGAAAGGTTACTAAATAAAACATTATCAAATGAAAATAGTATTCTGGACGAATAAGCGAATTAAAATAATACAATTTCGTGACAATGATACAAAAAAATAAAAATAAAGAAGGAAATTTCGATCGATCGGTCCAAGCAAAGTCGCTGTAGCGGAACTCAGAACGAACGTTCGATAAATTCGACGGATGTGCATACTTACTACGATAACATGGTGCGAATCACACACACACAGAGAGAGAGAGAGACGATAGAAGTATATCGCAGGGGTTTTAGTACGCATGGGATTTGACGAAGAGAGAGGTAGCTCCGGCTGTGCTACTTATACTGCCGGCGATGTATTTGCCTTGGCAGGCAGCGCCGTTTGCCTAAACAAGCATATACACAGAGTGGGCAAACGTACATGCACAAAACAAATAGAAACTTGATCATGCTGCGGGAAGACTAAGTAAATGTCAATGTGGCACATAATATTGCTCATCCCTGCGGCACTTTATTTTCGAATAAAGAAAAATCAACAGCCCGAACAACCAAAATTTACGTTGCTTTCTTCATATTCTTATTTTTTTTTTTTTTTATGTACTACGTTTTTTTTTTTTTTTTTTTTTTTTTTTTTTTTTTTTCAATCTGAACGCTATCCCACTTTAGACAAAATATCGAATAAAATGAAAAATCGTAAACATAAAACGTGGTTAACTTTTTTCAATTAAAAAAAAATAGTTTTAATATTCTTTCAGGCGAAATATTTTAATTGTGAATAATCATTTTTTCTTATATAGTTTTCTACGCGGATCGCAAATAGAAAATGTAGATTTTTGTCGCACGCATAACGAGTTAACTGGATTAATCTATAGGGGATTAAATACAACAAAAATACACACAGAAGAAGAATCGACATACAAAATTGTTCACAATGGCAAGAAAAAAGAATTGTTTTTAAATAGAATGAGCAAGTTAATTGAAAATACGGGAGAGACATAAAATAATTAATGAAATTTGTAGAGATGCACATAGAATCGTTGAGGATTTGACGGCGACTGATTTGAACTTACCTTGGCACGCTTGATGAGTTCCTCCTGTCCAGCTGCGATCTGATCGGGTTTGCCGCCCCATGCGCGAAGCACCGACGCTTGGAGAGCACGTCCATAGCTGAAGGTCAGAGCCCATGGCTTCTTGCCAGGGAACTTGTTGATGGCGTCAAGATTGACGGATGCCTCTTCCTCGGACTGTCCACCGCTGAGGAAGGTGACTCCGGTTACCGCGGGTGGCACAGTGCGGCTCAGAGCCGTAACGGTGGCAGCAGCAATTTCCATGGGAGCAGCCTTCTTCGGGCAGCTCTGTCCAGGTGTAACCATATTCGGCTTCAGGAGAGTTCCCTCGAGGTAGACGTGGTGGTCGGCGAGCGCCTGAGTTGCCAATAAAAAATAACATGGAAAATTTGAAAATAATTTTTTCGGAATTTTATTTTGTAAATAATGTCAAAGAATATTTGGTATTGTAAAATTAACAAAAATAATATATTATTGTGCAATTAGTAAAGGTAGATAATTGACCTTGTAAACGGCGGCGAGAACCTCCTCGGTGACCTGTTGGCATCGGGCAAGATCGTGATCGCCATCGGGAAGGATCTCGGGCTCGACAATCGGGACGATCCTGGCACTCTGGCAGATGGAGGCGTAGCGAGCTAGAACGTTGGCGTTCTCGAGGATAGCCAGCTTGCTTGGGCAATCCTTCTTGATCTTGAGGACGCATCTCCACTTGGCGAACTGGCAACCGTCTTTCTTGTATTGGATGCAACGAGCCTGAAGATCATCGAGACCCTGGGTCGTGCACTCGTCGTCAGTGCCGAAAAGAGGTACAACACCCAGGTCGACCTTGATACCCGGGAGGATGTTACGCTGCTTAAGCAACTCGACGAAGGGGGTGCCGTCCTCGGACTTCTGGTATAGTGTCTCGTGGTAGAGAATCACACCGGAGATGTGGGTGCTGATTACGTCCTGAAATTCATATATCAAATACGTTTTGAAGAATAACGTGGAAAAATTAGTGTCAGGCGGACAAGTCAGCAGTGGTTTTTTTCGTTTCTTTACTGTTAAATAAACCACAGGAAAAGGTCATTTATATTACGACATGTATGAATTTATTTATTTATATATTTCTAAAATACCTTATTGGTGGTGAAGAGAAGCTGTCTGTAAGCCTTGCGGTTTGCTTCATTGTTCTCGACATTGATGGCCTGAAGACGCTTGCCAATGGTGGAGGTGGATTCGTCAGCGGCGAGGATTCCCTTTCCGGGAGCGACGATCTGCTCGGCGATTTTCTTCAGTTCAGCCTTCAGCTCTGGCTCGGCTCTGTCGTACTTATCTGCCATTTTTCTGCAACGAGATAAACAAATAAAGTAATATTAATACATCATCGTAATTAAATTAGTCACGAACACATATTTACTCCGAACAAAGTAGTCGTGACGTCAGTGTTGCATTAACTAATGTCTGTTGTACACAGAGCTCGGTGCATTTGGCTAATTATAATTAACCCAAGCGGGAGACGCGGCTCTCCGTGTGCACGAAAACAATAGGCATAATAGGATTTCTCCTAGTGCGCAATTTATCCCGGGGAAGACGTTAACCAGAAAGCTTGGAAATAACGCTCGAGAAATTCTTGGTTTTTTTTTCCTGAAAAAATCGGAAAAATGTTGGTAACGTGAGACAATGATAAATCGTTTTTTAAACGGAACGATAAAAATTGTCAAAGAAATTTGTCAAAGTCCAAAATCCGCGATTTTTTTTTCTATGTTCCCTCGTAGCAGAATTTTTCGCTGTCACATTAATGTTTTTCTTTTGTGTATGCTATGTATCCTTAATGAAAGTAGGGAAACGAGTGAAACAAGGATCAAGAGGCAATCTTTCTCTTCCGAGCCACGAAATGTATTATTTCATCGCTGTCTCGTCGAACGAGCTTCTTTGCAAAGTCTCCCACCGAACTAAAGACGAACGGCTTTACCGTAGATTCTATATTGAAGAAAAATAGGACTGATACAGCGGTTGGACGACAGTTAGCTGATGCCGCAAAGCCACAGAACCGGCGATAAACTCGTGTCGCTGTGACGGGTTAAACCCCGCCGTACACTTGAATTTTTTTCGTACTGCAAATACAGAGGATCGTATGGCGGTTGATAATGAATTACCGATCTACGAGAATTCCGATTGATTTACGATATTCGCAATTCTTTTTCATTCGGTTACTAAATGTGGTATTTTAATTTTTTTCTAATCCAGTTTTGCAAGCCGTTATAGGAAAACCTGTAGAATGCGTAGTCGCGTATCTCGTCGTATCCCTTATCAACTTTATCTGCGATACTTGAAAAATTGAATAAAAATTTGCTGTCCTATCGAAGCATTAATCTCCACTAATCTCCATATAACATAGCGCTCTTCTCCTGAATCTTACCTCAAAATGTTCTTCATCAGTTCAGAATTTTAAAGAAATCGCGTATAAGGAAGAAAAATCAATAAACAATTAATTTAATACGTATTACGATGTTCACATTTTGTTTATACTTAATTAAGAAGTTGGTGAAGAATTCCATTTACGTATCGTGTTATCGTAAGGCAAAAAGACACACACATATACTATAAGGTACATTATCGTATGATATATATCATAATGCGTATAGAATAATGATATTTTTAAAAATTACAGTGTATCGGTATTAGCTTCCGAATAACAATGACGATACGCTTGGAGAACGTTTCATTATTCTCTTAATTGTTAGCTGTACGCGATTATTTTGATTAAACATCGAGAGATAGCGAAAGAAGAAATAACTTTTTGTTTGTTTTTAAATTTTATTTGAATGCTTTTGATGTTTGTCAACCGTGGTTATAACGGTCACCCGGAGCAGGGCTCTCGGGCCCGATTTGCTCTCGACTACATTTTTCAAACTACTGCGCGCCTTATGGGAGAATAGTTCGCGAGGAGAGCGAACCCTCGACTGGTGCAGTGCCGTAACAACGAGGGTGGTTCGTCTCGTACGGAGAGAGGGCAACCCGCAATGCAGCACGCGCAGACGTTCTGGGCTTTGCGCGAATTATTCCCCTGCTGCTGGCGACGCTGAGAGCTCTTTCACACTAGCTAGCCCCAGCTCCCTCGCACCAATGAGCATCACTCGTCGTTTTCACTAAAGGGAAAACAAGATAACCGGTGCTTCGGTATCCACCTAATACAGTACGTACGGCCCTCCCGAAAAATTAATTAATAGATCATAACCGATTAAATGTGCATTCGCAAAATCGGCCACGCATCGGTCATCTCCAGGTGATGAAGGGCTATAGTGGGATGGCTTGTAAATCATCCCGGTAAATTGACGTTTCGGCCCTACCCGCGGACCATGGGTCCTGTGGGTCCGATAAAATTAAAAAAGAAGACAACGGAAGAGGTGTACGAAAACCGACACAATCAACTTCGGGTGCAATAACGGGCTTGATTCTCTCGATGCCGCAAAAGCACCGATATATCCAAGACCGTATCGTGACCAGATTAATTTATTGCGACATAGCAACGAATGCCGTTGGTTACTTTGGTCACGACTGTTCCCAGTCGGTCCCTCGCGCCATCAACATTTTTCTTACTGTCTCCCTGGGCTTTCTTTTTATTTATAACTCTTTTCTTATTTTCTCAGATGGCCTCACGCCACACGATTTTTATTTAATTGCCAGACGGGTGTTGATAGCGAGTGTTCATCACCTGTAGTATGAGGAAGAAGCGGAACTTGACGAACAAAGAGAAACGCAAATTCTTATCAATGTTTTTAACAATTATTGTGGCAATTCACCAGCATTCCGAGTGTTTCGATCAAAATTAAAAGACAATTTTCACTCCAACACTATTTTCTATAATCGGGTCTTCTGACCGAGCTTTATTTTTCGTAGTAGGATATACGTGTCACTCTGCCCTCTGATAAAAATTATCGTCGATCACTTATCTTATTTTGAGTATATTTTTTCTTCACGTAAATACTCCTTGAGCATAATTTCACTTTCAAGTGATTTAGAGTATCGATGACCATCTATTGTCCGACAGTGAATTATATACGGAAAACTGACAAGAAATTTTCCTCCAAGACTTTACTCAACGTCGCCCATTTTTCCGGCATTCCCTGTGCAGTTGCGCAATCGGACTAATTATTCTAATTTCATTGTTTCATAGACCAATGTTTTTTTGTTTAAACGGTGTGTTTCTTTCAGCAGGTATATAAGATAAAAAATGTCGGGAGGCGGTCTGAGAATACAGCTTGATATGCTGTGTGTGGTTCTCATAAAGCTATTGTAGCAACTACGAAAATATTTGCGGTGTTCCACAACTCAATATAGAAGGTAGGCCAGCGCAACGATACATCACTGTTATTACCCCAGCGATAAACAGAAATTTCGTGGTTGCATAGTTATCGGATACGTGTCTTCTCTCTTGCCTCCGGTAGCTTCGGTGATAACGTCGATTCAGTTGGAATAATGGCTCGCGGCGGGAGCATCCATTGTAGTGGAACAAGTTCCATTACAAGTTTCACTGGTCTAGATGTCGAAAGCACACAGGAGAATGAGACAAGTCACAAGGACGTCTCTATAAGCCCCGGTTACACGATAATTCCGACTTTTTCCTTTCCGGAGCTCGCTCCAAATAGTTCTGGTTGTGTTCGTCGAAACTCTCGTAAAAAGTTTTTCTCTCTGCCACACTTTTTTCGACTCTTTACTTTGGGCGAAAGCTCGAGCGATAAGCGAGCGTACCGCGGGGGCTTCCCTGCGAAGGACTGTCTTCTACGGAAACGTGTGGAAAATGCAAAAACGTTCCGCATCGCGATTAAACGAATTCAAGTTTAAATTGCCGCTATACTTTTTATACATCTTTGTACTGAATTTCTTGCGATTCTATCGTTATAATAATTGCATTCAATACTAATTTTGTATATTAATTTCTACTACTTCGAAATTGTCATTATTCTTGATTAGAAAATAAAACTCAAATTATTTAGATGCACCAATATCATTTTTTTTCATAAAAATTTAGTAACAAACAAAAAAATACGTATTTTTGATTTATAATATGTAGCATTGTTTTCGCGCTGTAAACAGACGAGTATTATGAGGATTATGTTTAGCCGACAGGGAGTAGCTAGCCCGCCGACAGCTAACATAAGGCCACCCGCCTGACGTGTCTAAAAATAGTAGCGGCAAAGTAAAGCTAACAGCGAGTTTTCGCGCATTTCGAATTCTCCTCTGGCATCTTGTCCCCCCTCGTGTCGTCGCACGTTCTTCTGCATCGCGGAATAGAATCCTGAGCAGCGACCTCCCTGAGGATATATCCTATACGCTACTGTTATACTGCTTTTCGTTATTTTCCAATCTATCTATTTCGTTGTGTCCCCAGAGCTCAGTAGATCCGAAAATATCGAGGTTTCTTGCTGGCTTCGCATGATTTTTCTCCAAAATAGATATTCGCCATACGATTTACTCACGCGAATATTTCCCGCTCGACTCAATAAAAAGAAAAATATTAAACTTTGAGAAATGTAAATAGCCGCGAGAAGTTTGTCGAGGATCTTCTCGTCTTACATTCGTTTCTCGGAATCTTTTCTTCCACCCTCGTGTCATAGTAGAATCAAATCGAATGTCAACTCGGGATGGAGTGCGTTGTACACCACCAAAAATACATACATTTCTGTCTGTGCTCTTGTTCCTCTAGCTTCGCTGTTCTTCACCTCCTTCGAGGATCCGACCAAGAGACCCGTAGCTATATACCTGCAATATGTATATACGTCCTCGAGAACACGAATGCCTATCGGAAATTCCGTGCTCTCTCTCTCTCTCTCTCTCTCTCTCTCTCTCTCTCTTCTATACCTGTCCAAACAAATTTCACGGCCGGAACGCATAACCTGCGCAACGATCCTCGCTGTTCCTGCGTGCCCACTCTGGGCTTCGGGAGAGGACGAAGAGAATGTCTACCAGGGTTTACTATGGGGTCGATACACGCAAACGATTCTGCGCCGGTCCCCCCAGCCCTTCTGTGCGCATGCCTTTCACCTCTCTTCCACTAATATTAATAGAAATATCTTTCAATTAAGAAGCTGGGCACAGGTGTCCCAGTATATTCGCTCCTTCAAGTTTTAATTATAATTATAGTAGGATATTGAGGTCTTGAAATTGGAAAACTTATTGAAGCCTTCCCGTAACTAGTCTATTACATTATCTTTTAGAAATGCAACGCGAGTATATATATATATACATTCAACGTTGGTGATTGATGAATTGCCGAATACGACAGACCTGAAAAATAGGCTTTTTCTGCGCTATTTCCAATAATTTCCTTATACTTGACTCATAAAATATAGCAATAACTCCAGTCCTCTATCAATGACGCAATTTCGCGCAATATTTTAACATATCCTCGAGGCGCGAGGCTGATGGGTATCGTAAAAAACCAAGCCACCGAGTTATGTATGATATATTCGCTATACATACACAGCCATGTATGTACCGCTAGGTATGTGTAGAAGAGGCGTCACGCGTTTGCGCCAACTCCGAGCCCGATGCTTCGAGCATTCGGAAGTTGAGCAGAAGCCAAGTGACAGCCAAGTACGCGAACCCTGCTGAAAACGACACGTTAGAACCTTGGTTACAATGCGAATTTACAATTACATTCGGACTACGTAATATTTCATCGGTCAACTCTCCCGGGGTTGCCGGTCCACGGAGATTGAACCCGATCAAACGACCAACGCGTCACGAATACGTCTCAACATTCACTCATTCGTGGCTCAACCGAGTTCGTATCCAACACAACCGTAATTGGAGAATACGTCTACAATTTCTAACAGCAGCTCTCAGCTATATTTGTAAACAAACAAAAAATATACATTTTTTTTCAGCTGGTAAACAGCCAAAGTTTCGTTCGCACTCGCCTCGGTCGGTATGTGTGGCGAAATCCACTGTGTCACTATATTACACGAGTTATATCAGTATCCAGCGCTCTGATCTACAGGGTGTGCTGAAAGTTGTGTTACACGCGGTGACAAAAAAGAATTGAGAAACAAAGTTTAATAATAATCAAACTTTCGAGCCCACGTGAGTTTCTTCACGAGTATGAACGTGCGAAAAGCGTGCATATTAATGTACCCAAGTGCCCTGGCAACTCAACTGGCAACTATCAATTGTTACTCCGTACAACTAATTTAAACTATTTTTATATTTCAATTACCTTTTTCATTGTCATCATAATTACTTACTGGTTAGAAAAATAATGGAAAAACAATTATCGATTGTTAACAGGGCTTGAAGAATATTCAAATAAAAATGGGTTGAAAATATTCTTCAACACATTTTTCACAGATTGCTTTGTAGTTTTTGTGGATGTATCGCACTGCGAGGGTTAGCACATTTTTTCTCCGAGTTGCTTGTATATAGCTGTAAGCAATTACACGTGCGAATTTGACAGTCTCGTAATTAGTTCAGGTTAGAATCAGTTCGACGACTTAGTTCGTCAATTGTCCGATAACTTATATTTTGCAAAGCGCACGCACAGAGAAACAAGCGTGCCGCGTGATAACGAAAATACTTCCACCTAATTCCTTTTTTTTTTTTTTTTTTTTTTTTCTTTCAAGTTGTTTGTACTGTTATCCGCTCAAGCATGCTCAAGAGCGTGGATTTTTGTCGGTCCATTACTGCCGACAATGTCTACAGAGTTTGCTCCCCAAAGTGTGTCACGGGATGAAACTGCGCGTGCTTGCTTTCCACTATGAGATGCAAAGAAACGCTTGTGAAATATCGTTAAAAACAGCGTTCCATGATAAGTCACGCTTAATTCCAGTCGGTATGAGAAAACTTCGATCGTGAGTTTAAACATTCAGAAGAATACGAGTCGCGTAGTACTGTAACAGTAGGAACCGCCTTACGTCACGTTGTATGTATGGTCAGAATGACACATTAACGAAAAAAAAATTCGTATCGATTTATCTGTGTATTTGTGTGCTCAAACCTAAAATAATGAACACAGATCATGAGCTCAATGAATGATCTGTCAGTGCCTCAAAAATTTCACTGGCGGGTGCAAATTAAATGTCAGTCAAGGTCGCGGTGATTATGAAGCTGAGATAACGAATTTTCGTCATATAAAGTGTTTTTTGTTTTGTTTTAAAATTCGCTCTAAAATGCAATTTCTGGACGCACGATTTATTTGTTTGAGATAGCTACTGCGGTGATAATTGATGAATACGATGAATGATACTTACGTGCTTGAGAGTAGATTTGTGCCGTGTATGTGGTGTGCGAACGACGAACCGCTGAACGGGTGGACAGCGAGTGAGCGACTGGCTGTTGAAAGTCTCGACTGTGTTAAGAGTCGCGCCGGCGCTCTACGGTTTCCCTGCTACTTGGTTCTCAACTTCGTTATCGCCGGGTTCGTACGTCATCTTCGTGAGGCCAGGACCGTCATCAGTGCGCTCGATCATGTATTTTGCTAAAAACTTGAGACACGGAGTTTGGAGTTTTTTGTTGTTGTTATAAAAGCTTCCTTATCGCTGTACACTGAATTTAAATGGTTAATTTTATCAAATTCAATAATAAACCGCTGCCTGTCTTTCGCGAATGTCATTTAAGCTTACTTTCGTATTTCATTATTCGTTATTGCGAAACGATGAATTTGCGAAATGCAACGATACGCTTGCGTCATCTTATAGAGCTGGAAAATAACTTATCAATCATTTTGCGGATAACAAAAATTTTGTTTACATTAACGAGCAGAGCAGAATTCATATTTTCTTGGCCGTAGAGAAAAAAATCATTTAGATTATTCGCGACAATTTTTCGTAACGACCATACAAAAGAATTCGGAGAAGTGAATATTAAAAATGTATTTTCTTCGAAACTTTTTTAACGAAAGAAAACAATGAAGTTTGTTGATTAGTATTCTTTGCTAATTTATTAATAGCTTAAAAAATGTTCTTATTCGGTCGGGTTTACCGTAAAACAAATGAAACATATCGTTTCGAAAATTAATATACGTCCAATGTATTTTGTTAATTTTGAGTCAAGTATGATATTTATAGATATACATAACTTTTAAAATATATATAAACTGGCTTTGATGCAACTCGAAATTATGGTGGCTGACTTTCTATATGGAAAGCCTTATATCTTCGAGAAGCTTAGGGGTGCCATTTGTCGGAACGAACGCTTTAGGCATAATCATAGTAGGTACATCACTGAGGTACATCGCGACCACATAGCGATGGAAGGGTTTGGTAGGGAGTTTCGGGTTATGACGATATATCGAGCAGTGGACGGGCAACGCTCAACGTTCGCGCGTTGTACGACATTCGTCGCACGTACAGCGTCATACCGCGTTTCGAATGGCCTTAGTTTGAGAACCGCGGTTTTAGAGGTCACCCAAGGGCACCTTCGTTGACATTCGTCCGAGTATAATTGACAACAAGCTTTTCATTGCTAAGGCTAACCCGCGCCCTGACCGCTTTTCTTTCGTCCACGAAAGAAAAGCTCATTAATCGCTTTTCCGACTCTCGTTTCTATGAAAAGTCCAATAGGAAGATTTTTGCGAAATATAATTTTTCCAGGGCAGCGTCAAATCAGGCAGATGTTTTTGGGATGCGCGTAAACTATTATTATATATGAATATTACGAAAAGCACAAATCCTCTATTTTCGTGTCGTCCAACGTATTATACCGATCATTGACATAGGTGTCCATATATATTTATAGATACAACTCGTTACGAGCGTGATACACACGCATTAGGATACTATTAATATAATTCTCGGGTTTGTCGCTTAGGCGCGCGGCTGCTTTTTTACTTGGCACCATCGATTAGTCAATGTTTTTTTTCCGTTCGGTCTTCGTAGTCAGTGGCTGTGGGAGGCCTCGTGGATTTCTCCAATTCTTCGACGTTCAGCTTTCCCCGAGATGCCTCGGAGCACCGCTTGAGTCGCTGAAGAAAAATCGATTGAGCTTCCGCTATGTTTTCGGGATTCCCTTTCCACGTTTTCATTGCCCTGTCCTTTTAAATAAATTTAACAGATTTTCTCGATTTATTACGAATGCATCGAAGAATAAGGAAGATGATAACAGCATTTCCCGATAATCTCTGCGAACAATTTCCGTATTCTCTACACCAATCTCTCGGAATTTAGTGTCCAGCGAAGAGGATGATTCATCGATTGCCAGAATTCCCTTTCCTGGTGCATTTAATGCCTCTACGATTTTTTGCAATTCCTCTCGTAGAGCTGGCTCGAGTTTCGTATACTTGGTTACTCCGTCTGCGATCTATAAATCGTTGTACAACAACATTATAAATCATTAATTGCACAATTTTAGCGTTAAGCATGTACGCGCGTACTCATTCGCAAGAAAAACTTTGCTTGTATTTCAATTTATATCCATTGTGAGAAAAAACAACAACAACAACAACAACAACAAAAACTCGAGTAAATCAATGTTATTAGAGGCAATAAGAAGAATTATTTTTCAAAATTAATGTTCCAAGCTTCTTTAATGTAGCTGATTGCTTTCAACAAATTGTTTTGACTCTGTAACGCGAGACGAATGACGAAAGATAGTTCGTTATCGTTTATACGTATTTATGTTATTTCAGTGGGGTCCGTCCTGTTATCTAAAGCTGCGTAAGCTTTCTTAACAGAAGTCACCGTTATCCGGTGTCACGGCTAGTCAATAAAAAAGTCTTTATAAAAAGATTACATAGAAGCGTAAAGAAATTGGGACTGGGGGCTCGACCGCCGATTAATATTTCTCTCTCGGTTCTTCGTATCAGTTTCGTCGAGCGATATTAGCTAATAATACCATTTTTTGCTGTCTACGCTCTGACAGCTATAATATGTGTCAGCTATGGTAAAATGCTAACAAGATTGAGGACAAACCTTTTGCTTGCAAAAGCAGTTTCCTCCCATTCGGGCCATACTGATTATTATCTTCTATTCTCAAACATCCATTGTATAGAACTGTTAATTTAAAATTATTACGAAAATTTGACAAGTTCTTTTGCACACTTGAAAAACAGCTAGGCGATGTAGCTCCGAATTTTCTACAACAAACAAAAGAACCGAGCAGTGGTTTCGTCCGGAGAAGGAACGTCCTTGTTCCTTCTGAACGCAAATGTCATTGGTTGAGATTAGAGCAGTTAGAGAGTCGGACTCTCCGAGACGAAGCTAAAAAGATTTTTATGGGAATAGAGGATGTCGCGGTTGATGTTGAGTTGTTGATGTTTAATGCGGAGCCAAGAAGAACATCGTTTGGTAATAATTCAAAATACCCGCGAAAAAAAGAGAGATGCCGCCACCGGGTGGCCGGGTACACATAATTCTCGAATATCCATAGGCGTCGTCGCTCCTCTACACGTCTCAAGCGTGCCACGCAGCGTAACGTAAACTTGCGCACACAGCGGAGATGTGCACGCTACTTGGAATAAAAACAAGTAAACAAAAAAAGTGTCAGTAGAAAATAAATATTGTGGCAGACACTGTAGATAACGAATTTGCATCGTTATCGTTAACGATGCTGAGAAATCAAAGCGGCGATTTATAGCCAACACCTATTTTTTTCTTAACCTAGAGACCGTTAACAACACCGACATCGCCACACCATATAGTTATGGTTATTCGATTAATTGAATCGGAGATCCGCTGTTTGCCCGTGTTGTGATTACAATATTGTAATACAGTGCTGTATTTTTCAGTTTTACCAATGGTTTTTTTTTTTTTTTTTTTTGTAGGTTACATCACCGAACCGAATTCAAAAAAACATTATCAGATTTGTATTTCGGCAATGAGCGGTCGTGTGAAACACAAGTCCAGAGATTCCGAAGGTTCGAGCATCGGGCACAAGAAGAAAAAATCACAAAGACATTCCAGTTCGGCGTCCGATGATTGTGCAATTGTAAATGCACGCAAGAACGTCTGTAGCAAAGAGAAGAGACAAAGGTCGGAGAAGTCAAAGCGTCGTGGGAGTTGTTTCGATAGTAGCAGCCCCAGTGACTCGTCTCTTCACAGGCTAATGTCGGTCGACAGTTCTAGACAGCTTGTAGGAGAGTGTCCAGAATTCTGTAGAAATGGAGGAAATCAAGATGAGAAGAGTTTAGCAAAAGATGACACGCAAAGGGCTCTTAAATCGAAAAACAATCGTAGCGAGGAAAGGGCGATTAATGCGCAATTGAAGGAACGTTTTGAGATGCTGGAACGTCGTGTACCGCACACAGCGGTGAATGAGAAGCACAGTGCTAGGAAAAGAGCGGCGGAAGATCTCGACAAGAGGTCGATTGTAACAAAAAAATGGAAAAAGTCTCAGAAACGAAGAAGATCAAGTTCAAGGTCCTCGAGCAGCGGCAATTCCAGTACAAGTTCCAGCGATAGCAGCAGCTATTCGGGTAGAACAAGCAGCACAGGCAGTAGCCGCAGCCATGAGAAGCGAAGAAAGCGAAAGAAAAGAAAAAAGAAACTTGCTAAGAAGATGAAAAGAGAGGAAAAGAGGCGAAAGAATGAGAGGAGAAAAATGAAGAAAATAAAGGAAAAGTTTAAAGAGTCGGTTAACGAGATGAAACACGGTGTAACTAAAACTGAGCAGGATCGGCTTCTGAAGGATATTAATGTCGAATTAGCGGATAGAGCGAGAGCAATGGCACCCATGACCAGGGAACAATGGGAAAAGAAACAGAATGTTGTTCGGAGAGTCTACGACGAAGAAACCGGAAGACACCGGTGAGTGAATTTTTTTGGCTCTTGCGACTCTCGAGTTTGTTTTTGAGGCTTGTTGATTATTTATTTATTTATTTTTTTTTTCTAATTTTTCCACAGGTTGATCAAAGGAGACGGCGAGGTACTGGAGGAGATCGTGAGCCGCGATCGACACATGGAGATCAACAGAAATGCGACTAAAGGAGATGGGGCATTTTTTCAATCCCGTCTTGGAGTAAATAAGTGAGCCTGTTATCAAACCGGATTGTACCATAGGACTTGACGAGTAATTAAAAATTCCGAGATTATACATACTTGTTTTATTTCCTTTGTTTTTCCTCTTAAATGTGCTTGTATGTACAGTTTATCTCACAAAGCCAAAATATCCGTAGGCGTGTCAGGCTTTTACGAAGAGTCGAATAACAAAATGATATTTTGAGAATTAACATGACGCGGACGAGGGCTCATTGTTCTCATATATAGTATTATTCTCACCGCGACTTATTTTCTTACAACCTGTAACGCGTCATTCCACCGGCATATTTTCTGTTGTGTCACGAGCAACATCATCCAAACATACCATTGTAGATGTACGTTACGCATATGTTCAGTACCACTGGATAAAATCGGTCGTATGGCCGTCTCGGTATATGGGATTATCGGATATCGGTGCGCGGCACAGAGGACAAGTGCGCTCTCTGTCCAGCCAAGTTGTTACGCACGTTTCGCAGAATATGTGCTTGCATTGAAGAAGTACCGGATTAGAGTATTCCTCGTGACATATTACGCATATCGAGCCGGAAGCCACTAATTCCTCCTTAGACGGAGATACGCCCAAGCTCTGCAGAATAAAATTACAAAATTTTATAATACGCATAAATAATTCGGAAAATATTGAACAATTATTCAAGGTTGCTTACGACGTTCTGCCACATTTTCTTGAAAGAAGCCCACATGAATTTCCCTCGACCCACAACGTCGCTGAACTTATTGTTGGCATAAGCAACAGCGAAGAGATGAGCGATAAATGCTTCCGGTCCTTCGTAACAGTCCCACAGATAGAAGAACCAAGGATAAACGGGTGCGGTACACCGGTAAAACTGCGAGGAGGCTTCCATCACGAGATAATATTTTCCCTGTTAATCGTATTTTTCAATTATGTTAGTCATTAATTTAAGTTAAATTTTTCAACAAGCCGAGTTTTCGCAATTCCGCGTGAGTTTCTGTTGGCTTTCATTCAGTAATTGTTTTGTTTCCTAGATCCATTGAGAAATTGGTAAGACCACCGAAAGCTCACCCTTTTTTGATACGGTAGTAGGCCCGCTGGCAGACAAGTGACAAGGACTTTGAGGGCGATGGTCGTGAGTTTCAACATCATGTCAGTGACGATTACCGACCACAAAAGTTCCCACATAGTCTCGGGTGTCGTGTACATCCTGAACAACGGCTCCTCGAATATAAAATAAATAGCGAAGAAGCAACCAAAGATATAGAGAACAATACCCAACAGAGTCTTCCAGCTTCTGTTGTGCTGCTTGGCGATTTCTCGCTTAAGATCTTTGTTGGCACTCATAAATGCTAGTAGCAGTCCGAGAAATTGAAATATTCCAGACTTGTGATCGTAAACAATCTTAAAGAGTAATATCGTCGCGAACGGAAGATATTTGTTGCATATATCGAACAGGGAACACAGCAAGTCCCGAGTGTCCGAGCTTAAAGGACTCGTTACCGACGCCTCATCCTCGCTGCCGCTGCTGTTGTTGTTGTTGTTGTTGTTGGTGTTGTTGTTGTTGTTGTTGTTGTTGTTGTTATTCGTATTGCCGGTGGTTGTGGCTTCCCGAATATTGTTCAAATAATTGTCGGTCATCGTCGCGTGGTGATAGTGAGCGTCATGCTCATGGGAGGACTCTGGCTGACTGGGAGTCGCCGCCTCTGGCGATGATTCGTCATCCACATTTATCACGTAACTGTCGGCTGTCGTTATCCTCGTTGCGGGAGTCTGTCGATCTTGTAGCTGCATGTTCAGCCAGGAAGTCAAAGAAATTGCCGGTTGCTGCATGAATATATATTCTCATGTAGAGCTACGATCTTGGCACCAAGTGTTCGTAGCTTTTTCATTAAAAACATAGGTCAGAATGGGCGCTCCGTCGGTAGTTTGGAATATCGTCAATTTTCCCGGTTTCTTCGATCAAAATCTTAGTATTTTCCTCGACTGATTGCGATTAAAATCTTGATTATGAATGACGAAACTTAACTTTTGCCATTCGTTACAGTTTAAAGCTACGGCATTTAAAGTTACAACGACGGCTCACGTGTATTAGAATCCTACAGATAGACGGTTGTATATTTTAAGCTCAAACTTAAATGAAATTCTTCAAGTTTTCCAGGATTCCATCAGACAGAACGACCACCCTGCACATAAATACTCACCATGCAAGACTGTGTCATAAGGGGCCTTATTCCCTGTAGAGTAGTTGGCATTCTACCTGCAAAAAGTCTATTTTGCTCCATGGCTCTGGCAACAAAGTTGCCGTCGGAGGCTCTGTGAGTCGCCGTTGGAAGAGGTTCGACGATACGCGACGTATGCATCATGAGTAAGCCAGGAGGTAGTTTTAGACAAGTTCTACTCATCGAGTACAGAGTTTTGCTCACCCGGAATTCGTGACAAACTCTCAGTTGTACATTCTGCCATACCCTCTGTACCCTATGAACTCAATTTCCAATTTTGCTCCGTTGGTGCTAAACAAAAAAATTAATAACATTTCAAATCTACATCTAACGTCAGACTTTACAGAAATTTGTTAACAACATTTACATAAAGATATTATAGACGGGGATGCGGTATCATCCAGAAGTGAGGCTGTGAGTTTAAGCGAATAAACATGAAATAAATATGAAATTAACTGAAAACAAGCGGATACCGAGCTTAGAAATAAGAAGCAAAAAAATTAAATTAAAAGAGATTATAGGCCAGAGACTCTATTTTTAGTTGTAGCGCCCTTTAGCTCCCGGACCAGCAAAAGGACATAGATCGGAGATAGTCTTCTTACGACCCTTTGAATTATAAAAAGAAAAAATCATTTGTTTTCATTATGTCGTTCTACTGATTTATTTAATACCAATTGATGTATGAAAGCGCTAAATAAATATATTATTATTATTATTACAAGTGAACGATATTTAAGTACACATATTGTGTAGAAAAAGAAAAACACAACGATATCTCGTCGATAAATGATTAATGCGGATATTGATGATTAGAAATATTATCAATACGTCACGTCCGCAGTACGGAGACGAATGATAACAAAAACAAGGAGATAATAAGGTTAGTTACATGTTGCATCAGCGAAACAAAGGAAATTGACAAGCTTAAGAAAATATGAGAGTAATCGTTAAGTATTTGTTGATGAAAAAATCATGATGCTGTTTACCTTGTGGCACCGAAATATCGCGTCTTTCCTTTTGAAAACTCCACTCCATTCGTCTCTTATCTCGTGGCAAAGATCCTCACTGGGTTTCAATGCGAAAAAATACACCGAATGAGATTGAATATGAGATATCTCGTCGGTGTTGGAGAAAACGGACCTACGTGCTGGCTGTAGGTAACAATAATACAGAGAGTAACTGATGCTCGGTTCTAAGCAACGATGTAACACCACCATTTATTTTCGATTATTGTCGATCAATTGACGTCCGATACCATATTCTCAGCTAACCTTTGATACACACTCGACTGGCGCTCGTGTGCGCTACTTTACTGGAGCCATTTTTTCGACGACGCCTTTTCATACAAGCGACAGCGACAACCGACGAGCGACGTTACTATATAGATCTACTAGATCGACCGCGGTCTAAAGTGCTTTAAATTGCAAAACCGGCGTAAAATAGCACAACGCTATGGTCCTCGGTGTATATTATCGGAATCTAGCGATCAAAAGAGACCCTACGATGAGGAATAACATTGCAAATATTTTCGTTCTGTGAGTTTTTTAAAAATTATTTTTCCTTCAGAAATTTAACCCTTTGTTAAAAATTTGTAGAAAAGACAGGTCTTGGCGCGACGAAAAAAGAGCAGGAGTGGGGTTTGTCGCGCGTATCGGTATACATCACGATATGATTCGTGAATGGCCCGAGATATCGGAGTAAGATTCTGTATTTCGCGATGTTTTTCCACGCGTCTTTTGACGTTTTTCCGTCGAGAGTACCGTTGCGACAAACACGGTTCCATTGCAACCTGGCCCAACTATAGTGCCATCAAAGAAACATATATGGCAACACATCCTTCAAAGCATTCAAAGTCCAGGGCGGGGAATTAAAAAAAAAAAACAAACAAAATATCTCAAGTTATTTGAAGGTCATCGTATATTGAGTGTGTATACAAAAGAATAAACTGTTATCGACTTCTCGGTTGTTATAACAAATACTGTATTTAACACGGAAGATTCTTACCTCAAATATATTGTTATTTCAAGGTAATTTTACAGTTGTTAGTAGATTGAAAGGTTGTTGGTAATTGTGGAGTTTGAAAGTAAGCGAGAACTTAAAAAAATGATATATTTTTAGTAATCATTTCCGTGAAGCCTTTGTGCGCTTAAAGTTGAGACGTCTAATTTCATGACTCTTCCGTGTATCTCGGAAGGAGTTGACGTAGCTGTAAGTGGATCGAGAGTTTGGATGTTCAACCGGAATGTCGACTGCCCTGTTCCAGATAATCGAAGCCACTGCGCCCAAAGCACGAGACATGCAAAGCAGCACTTGATTGAATTCCATGTCCCTCAGGCCATAAAACTTTAGCAACGAATGTACAGATATTTTCGTGGTTTTTGTAGGAAAAAAGGAAAAAAATGTTCAACTCGATACCGTACCCGAAATATCGGAGCTGCGAGAGTACTCTGTTCCGGCGACATTATTTTCTTGTAAGTCGATTGCGCCAGGGAACCGAGAACACGGGAGATTTCTTTTGAGAGCCTTATTTCCGCATCTTCCGGCAGATGCTCTCTGGCGAATTCGGATAGAACGGTGTAACGAGGATCGCAGCGAGCACTCTCCTTGTAGCCGGTTAGCTCGTTATCCCTTTCGAAAAAGGTACTAATCAAGTCTCTGAGTGCTTCCTCGTTGGGCTCCCTACCCAGTGCACTCTGAATCTTCAATTGAAACTCCATACACTGCGGGAGGAATAAAATTGAAAAATTACAATAAAATACATTGGCAATCGTGTGTTACCCTGGAGAGGGACATGTAATATTGCCTGATGCATAGACCCGCTCGCTGGTTCATTGGAATATGCGAGTACACCAGAAGCAAGTGCTTCGCTCAATTGCATTGGTGTTGCTCCCATTATTTCGGTAACATGACCAGCTGGTGTTCCACCGTCTTCGTCCCTGTATAAAGTTACACGAAATGAAGAAAAAAAATGTGCATATCAAAGATATAGAACGAGTTATACCGACAACTCAAATTCCATGTGGATTTGCAAGTAAATCTCACGCGTTGCTCGCTATGTAGACTCTGAGAAAGTCACCCAAAGAAGCTTTTCTTCCTCCATCGATCGTATCTGAAACACAGCCCGAGCAGTCGAGAAAAAAGTCAACCCAATCGTCATCCTCCCTCGTGTTTCCTTTCATGTCTTGGCCAGTTTTTCTCACAAGTCCGACGAGCGCTGGCAATGTCGCGAGCAATTCCATTCCCTCCTCGTAAGTATGCTGACAAAGGGCCAGCATTTTATTTCCTAAGCCTATTTATTACGCCGTTTCTATCGAGCAGTGTACATTGAGAAAACTGAGATATTTCGTTTTTTAAAATCAACGTCACTGCGAAGCTATCGAGAACATTGCTTTTTCAATAACCGAGTTAGAAAGCTTCTAATAAATTAGTCAAATATTTCTTCAACAATATTGAAATAACACTAGGCCACTGATGGTGCAAACCTTTGATGCAGGTTTTATACGTTGGAGCGTGTACTCGACGCTTCGGTCACAATTTCAAACACTAAAATTTGCATTTTAATCGCTATTCGTCGAATCGAATCCATATCGCGTGTACTCTTGTATTCTAGAGTGCGCGTTGCGCCAGAGGGCATTTCATTGATGCTTTCATCTGACACAAATCGAAAAGCTCTGCTCCGGAACAAATAAATAATTCCGAGTACAGCTTTATTCGCTCTACGTAAAACACAGATGGATGCTCTCCGCTGTTCCCTCTACCAATTACTTGGCATTCGCCAAATTCCTCACTACAATCAACTTGTATTGAGAAAAATTTTCTTTATTGTTTGCTCAAAATAATTGGTCGAAAATATGCTAATTCGTATAAATTCTCGAATCTTTTGTAACAATTATACAATTCCCTGATAGTCGATTTTTTAAATTCATTATTATACTCAAGCTCATTGACAGAAAAACCTAAGTTAAGTAAAACCTTGTTTTGATTGCTTCCTCTTTATTTAATACCTTCGATAAAGCCACTATTATCTCTATGTGGAAGAAGTACGTTGATCTATTTTCTTTTGTTTTCTCCACTAATTTCGATTACTTGGACCCTTTTGAGTATCATCACAGTCGTATAATCGTCTAATCACTGGTTAATAAATAATGGAAAATGTACCTCCCACTGAGTGTAGCTCATAAGCCCACCGGGTCTTACAGCTTTTTTACAATTTTTTGCAGATTTGCCAAGAGCTGTAAGAGCAACCGAGAGTCTTCCAAGAGGGCTAACGTTTTTGGGTAACGCTCGAATAACTGCCCCAATGAAAGAATCATCACCGGACTCGAGCCACAAGTTCCTCCTCTTTTTACGCCTTGAGTTCCAGTCAGCCGCGAGGGATGCAGTTTGTTCGAGTGTCGGTACGTCTCCGGTCAAGAGCAACCAGAATACGGCTTCGGGGCTAGGTGCATTACCATGACGCGGTAAGAGTTCCAGTACTTGCCTTATCGTAAGACCTCTGTATCTCACCTTTGCTCGAGGTTAAAGAAAAAAATATTTTTCAATAACAAAAATCCACATGTCTGTGCTTTCTTCGCGGGAAAATTAAATTTTAAGAATTTTTTTTTCTTCTTCTTAAAACTTAATATAGGTTTGGTGTGCGGAAAAAAAAAATTGTTGGCACATTTTTGAATTATCGTAAATGATCGAAAAATAGAAAACTTTTGCTGTTTATATGTTTGCCAATCGGGATACTAATCGGTGAAATTCTTGTATACCAGAATGCACCGAAAGTTAATTAAAAAAATGTGGTTGGATGGAATGCGCGAAATATAATATAGTTAAAAATGTCCTTGAAGCAACGGTACAAAGTTCTACTCTGCATAGTTTTTTACTTTTTCAACTGACTCGGCAACCATATTAATAGACTCAATCGTTACCCCGTGTTGTGGATGAATTTCCGACGTTTCCCTGACAAGAGTGCTAACGCCTTTTAATCCGTTGTACATATCATTGACGGTGATTTCACTGATAACAGAGGAACCATATTGCGATCGAAATTTCCTGAGACGATCGTAGTGAAGCGGTATTTTCTCGCAGAGAGCTTCCTTGAGGTCGTTACTCGTGCTCGGTACTCCCCGGGTGGTGCTTACCTATGCGTCGGCACGCTCGGCATTATTCCTCAAATCGTTGAGAAACTACGTCTAATAGCCAGCTCGTGTTGGTTTAATTAATTGTATCAATTACTCCGAGTTACTAACCATCGTCACGTGCCGCTTTCCGAGTTCTCGCCGGAGCAGCTCAGCGCCGTAGGACTTTGATCTTTCACTGTTGTTCCTCGTGCCACTGCTAGTTCCATAACTTTGGCTATTGGCTGTCGATGGAGCTCCCTTTAAGATTGAACACCGAAATCCACGACAAGGGAGCTGTCGCATAGTTTCCGCGATGGTAGCTGTCTCGGGCCAACAATTTCAATCGGTATTCCAGCTTGACATCGCGAGCCTCTCATTAAATCGGACATTTCCCACCTCAATTCACTACTACCACATATTTTATTATTCAAATAATGTATACGAAAAATTTACAATCTCAACATTTGTCAAACATCCGTCAAAAGATCTTGTTCACTCGACACCAAAACGAGAATACGGAGTCGGAGGGATTGAAAAAGTTGCGATCCTCATCTCTTTATTTTCCGCACTCTTTGGCTGTAAAGAAATTTCTTTCAACTCGAAAGACTTATTTAAATAGAAAAGTTTTCTCGCTGTTTTATCAAGAAGCTTGTCATAGGATCATTCAACTTCAACACGAAATTAATGAGAATAAGAACGTAGTCCATTTCTAGTTTCATTGGATTTTTATTAAATCAACAAGGGAACTTCGGCCCTTGTATACAATATATAACCTGCGTCGCATGATTTTTTCTTGTCAACGATATATAGTAGATTCGTTTGAAATTCCAAGATTTCAATAATGTCGCATCGGCGAGATCCAACGAGAAAAATGGGCCTGATTTATTCCGATTATTCAATACTTTTTCTCATATTTGTCCTATTAATACGAGAATGAAAAAATAAATAATCTTTTATTGCGATCTCTCGCGTCACATGGAGAGTTCAATAGCTCGTCAGAAAAAGTTTTTGCGTTTTACTTTTTGTTCTCGAAATAATGTTAATAGAATTTCGCACGCAGTGCGCAATCTTTCCCTTTTCTCTCGGCACGATACAAATACCAATTGAATAAACAGGTAGATTAATCGTAAAAATTCGTGAAGGCAGTTTCGATTGCGAGAAGATACGCGTGGGCTTGGTAATAATACATAATAAACCCTCGTGAGCTTCAAATCGTGAGACACACTGTACACTTGTTTATTATCGCAGAGAAAGTTGATCGAGCGATTACGCCGAACGATTAAAAATCCTAACACACTGTAACCGGCCGTTGTGTCTATTTCCAATATATTTTCTCATCTATCATTACAATTACTTGCTATGTTACATCGATCCTAATTGTTGAGCTATTGACAGGAAGATTTTTCGTTTACTCTTCATCACGCTCTTACGCTACCGTAAGTCATTATTAATACTCTTATTGTTGTTATATGACTACTATTACATAGTGTATGTTGTATATATCCGCCCGCTCTCAATTTATAGTCTGCTTTCTTATAGAATAATGTTCAACAAACGATTAAACAATGTTTTCATTAAACATCTTGTACGACGCATTCTCCGTCAATTGCCTTTCCGCCGCACTCCCTATTGAGTTCTTATTGTATTCCTATTCATACCGATTCGCCGACACATCCATTTTCTTGCCAGTGGAAATTTTCATTTGCGACTAATAGTCGGGGAACGCAAAGACTTGAGAAATTTTCTGTCAGTCAGCATCGAGCTACGAGTACAAATAAAAAATTATTTGTATTTTCGGAGAACGCTTGACACGCGATTTCACGCTCCGGACGAGAACAACGAAGTTTCAACAAACAACTCTGTGACATACTTGCATCAATATGATCTTTTCGTCCAACAACAATACGATCGATGTTTGCAAAACTTCATTTTAACATGTTTTGTACACTTTTTGGCGCGTACTTGTGTACAAATAACGATTGCGGATCTGTTGATCAAGATCCCAGTGCTATATATGCTATTGCTACATTGTCAACGTCTACGCTTTAGAGTCACTCACTTTCTACCGATTAATGCCTGATGTGCCTTAATAAAACAGTTGACAAATTATGATAGTAGTATAAAACAACTGTAGGTACTATTGCTTGAGCTGGGAGAACCCCTTTGGCGCGCGTTTTACTATTAGGCCGTAGATATTTTATATCATTTATATATGATAACGTTCACATAAAGATTAAATCAAAATCGTAACAATTAAAGATTTTTGTTGTTGTTATATACCCAACAACACATAAACCAGAGACGGAAAAATCCTACAAGTACAGAGAGATGCTTCTGCCATTCAGACTATATTAAATCGGATTCGTCTCTGGTTGTCTCAATTCTTTTTCCTTTTCTCTTTTCAATAAAATTCATTTATAAAGCGCTTTTCCTTGTTGCCTCGTCTCGTATTGAGACCGGTGGTATCTGCTCGACAACGCGAATACAACGCAAACGATCTTTGGCATCCCGAGGAATATTATTAACGAGCTCCCTCTGTCTCAATTCAAGGAGGTTGTTTGATGGAGAATTGAAAGTTCGTTTGACAACGTCGTTCCGAAGGACTCGAGAAATATTGGGTTTGTTCATTCGACGTTTCGTTTATAGAATTGTGCTCTCGGTCTCGTTGATGTCAAAGAAGCACGCACTTGTCGTTGGGCTCACGGGAATGCGATCGCGGCTGCTGGGACGGCATCGGGGTAGGCGAGGGCGGTCTACCCTCGACAGCCTGAATGCTTTTCATAAGCTCTCGAAAAACCTGCAAACATTCAATAAACTCGAGCTTACGTATCAACAATAACACAAAGTTTAATTATTCGAGAAATCGACGAAAAATCATTATTAATATTTCTTTTCGCCACGGGACAAACTAATGGAATTTGGATGACTATTTTGTTAATTCTAGGCAACAAATCAGTTTGTTACTTTGTCAAATTAATCCAGATTTTCTCGTGGGAAATTTCGATAAAAGAGAATATGGCAATTCGGGAAACTGATGTGGTCGGAAGAATAAAATGGATGTACCTGAACGACTCTGCAGTTGAAGCGTGCGCTGCACTCGACGTAGCCGCATCGCCAGTGTTTTCTCACGAGATTGACGATGTCTCTGTATCGAGTACTTGCCGCGACGGTACTCGATAGTTTGTCCTGCTTATTTCCCACGACCAACAGCGGCACCCCTCTCATGTCCCGAGCTTCGTATATTTGCTCCCGCAGCGTCCTTATGTACTAAACAAATTGTCGACTCTCGTTAAAGCGACATCGAGGAAAAGTATCGATCTGTGTGCAGATAGCATAGTCTACAATTGTTCTTTCATACACATGACCCATGTATGATATTGTATGTCAGTGGCGTGTCGTCGATGCACGTCTCCTTCTCATCCTTTCATTCGAGTTAACTTTTTTCTTTTCCCGTAGACAATATTCCATTGGAAATTCACTTAAAAATTAGAGGCAGCTCGCAGCTGTGATGTCGAGTTGCGAGATAGCTGTGTATCTCTCCGATAAACGTCACTTATCGTTAGATCCAACTGCCGAGCTCTGCAGTTTCTATTGTTACGAGTGATCCGCTTAAATTTAGAGTGGCACTAACAGGAAACTCGACTTTTCACGTGCATATTGCCACACTGCTCCACACAGTATAATGTCGCTGATTTGTCAAGTAAGATATATTGCACGGCGAAACAATATATCATCTGTTTGACGGAATGCACGGCCGTGCTGGCTTAAAAGTTGTTCATTTCGACACGGTAAAGAACATATTGCATGGATTTACCGTTCACTTTCTTTTCGTACAAGCTCTCTATATCGAACATTTTACAAGTTTAATTTCTCTTGGCATATTTACTACTACAGAATTTCTCAACGTCAAACTCCAGGACGTCCCCTTATTTTTATTCCACTTTGCATTGCGATAATTCGATTGAAGAAGACGCGGAATTCATCTGGCTGAATCTACTGTGAAGCAGTCTAAGTTCACTCGTGAACGTGACACACGGAAAGTTATAAAACTTTTCTTCTCGCGCACACCTAATTTTTCCCTGGTGAGCTTTTGAGAGAGCTTTTTCCGGTCAGCCAGGTTACGCTGAGAAAGCTTGCTAGCTTGTTCGTTGAGCTCGCACGTCCAGTGTACAATCACGAAGCGTGTACAGAGTGCAATTGGAGAAATGGTCTTTGAGTGCGGAAACTTTTCCGTTTCCAGTAACGCGCTTCAACATTCGTCGACGGGCTTTTCATCGATAACTATAACTGGAGCACATCTTGTTTATATATCGTCTATTTTAAGAGCAAATCGACAGAATCGCGACTCCAGTATTTTTTATATTTTTCCTTCCTCATACAAGAAGCTTTGTTTTTATGAAAAAGAAAAAAAAATAGTCTACGATGTGATAATTAAATCTTGTAGAAATTTCTATTGCACATAAACAGAATTGAGAATCGAGTCGAAAGATTGTGCAACGAATGCGCATGAATTCACCATATATTTACCATGCGAATTCAAAATTTCGTCTCTTCAGAATCAAGTGAAATATTCTATTGATGCCACTCGGTTTCTGTATATTTTTTTTCTGTACAGAATATTTTTCTTGCGGAACGTTTGTATTTTATATGTCTCCTGAGAATACAAAAAACAGTTGCTAACTCAATTATATAATACATTCAATAATCATATATATATATATATATATATATATATATATATAGCTCTATACGGAAGCCGTAGATACTTTGCCACTGGGGAAATATTCCATATAGTTGAATTTATCATACAATTTATTATACTTACTGTCTACCTTCTCATAGAGGAGACTCTGTGGATGGCGGGCGAAAATAAAACGAGGTAGCGATGTGCAAGATTACTTTGCAACCATTTGGTTACTTTGCAACCATTTTTTCTTCTTGTCAGTTTGGTCTGTCTATTTCACTTGGAATGGCCCATATATATATATATATATATATATATATATATATATATATATTTAATAAGCATCAGTGAGAAGGAATATCTCGAACCACTACTCCTGCGAGAACTCAACTACCTCGTAATATATCTTATCGCGCTAGCCAGCCGTCGGCTCCAACAGTTATACCGCTGTTCTCTCACTTTCCCACCCTTTGATTCGCTCAATATTCGCTTCATAGAATCTTCCCCCCCCCCCCCCCCCAATTCACGTTGTCAGACGCGGCAAGTGCGGTGAATCTAGTTTACGTTCAGACACTTGAATGGCGGAAAATTTGATATCCAACCTGCTCGTTCCCAAACAACAAACTCGACACGTTCAAATGAAAATTGTATTGTCATTTTTGTCTCTTGTGTGTACCTGTGAATAATATACTCGTTAACGTCACGATTCTATAATACTGTGTATGCAGCTTCTGGAAATCCTGGGTAATTATTTGTACGTGGCTAGGTTATTTAAATAGGATTATATTTTGGACGTGAAATGCTGGGCTCGTGCAACTATATAATAGCGCGAGTGTCCTATGAATTGAGATAACGCGTCCTGCATGTATACCGTTCTCTCATGAATTATAGCACGAGCTTTCGCTTCAGAATTCATGTCGTCGTTGCAATTTCTTGAGAAGCTTCTCTACCGCGTTAACTTCCATTGAAAGATGATACTTTGATTTCTTTTGAGTAATTTTCTCGTGTACACGAGTCAATGCCAAAGTACAGAGTGATTGGGGCATAAAAATTATTCGAAAAATTGTTACAAAATCGTTTTGCAAAAACTTATATTACAACACTACACTCTTTTTTGTTTGTAACAATAATTGTAATTGAAAGTAGAAAATACGATTTTATGCGAATACCTATACGCTAATTCTCTGGTGGCAATCTATATATTTTATTATCAACTATGACTAACGAGTCTGGATACAATTAACGAGCTACTCAGAGACGTATGCTATGTACCTGAAAGGTGTCTTGGTTGCTGAGGTCGAAGACGAGTACGTAGGCAGTCGCGCTTCTCAGTCCGTAGTATCGAAAATCCGTCCATTCGAGATGAGTGCTCACCGGAAAGTAGGGTATCGTCGGAAGATCTGTGATCTTGAGCTCGTAGAGACGTTCGGCAAGTACTACGCTCGGATAAAATGTCTCTCGTCTTTCTGTGGGTCTGTACTCCTCGAAGAACTCGCTCCAAACGAATTGCTGAAACACCATTTGTGTGAATAACTTTACTTTCGTTGTCTTTGCGAATATGTCCGTTGTCACTTCGAGACTCATTGAATGTCAGACTACCCAAATGGAAAAAAATAAAAAAAATAAAAACGATACACTCAATACGATAAAAAATGATCAGATAGCTGGAATTATGGTCAATTCGAAAGAAGCAGTCGCGTTTAAGTTTTCCCAAGAAGATCCATTTCTTAAGATTATTTTCTCGGCGATCGATCAGCGCGGAAAATAAAATATTCCGAGAGAAAACGCGACCCCAGCACTCACGGTTCCGTTTTTCCTTTTCATCTGAAATATTTTCTCCGACGTCTTGATGGAGAACCTTCGGCAGCAAAACGGGCGAGCCTCTCGATCGCGATTGACGGAAACGACATGAACGGAAATGAACGGAAGCCCTCAGCGTCACCGGAAATAAGTTTCCTTGAGAGCGAAAGAGGTCCGTGAGTGAAGCGAGCGAATGTTGCTCGTCTTTTTTGTTTCGTGCTTCGGGTTAGGTATGTAGACCCGGCTACTTTGTCACACAGGGAACCATGTGACAGAGTCGAGTTTGTCGACGAACTACGTCCCAACGACGTTTTTTTTTTTATCATTTGTTTAGCAAAAATTGCCCAGTAGCATAGCACATTGAAAAATCACAACATTCTTTGTCAATACGATTTTCGAATTATTAAGCTTATTTCAAGTACTCTGACATTACAACGATGAATTTTCGTTTTTAACTGAAGAAAAAGCTTGTTTCACGAGGAAAGAAAATTTGCGAGGATGAAAGGTACGTGCTCTCAGGAGTGGATTGATTTGCCGCAGTTGTAATATTTAACCAGGAATTCGGTAAATAATATATTGCAGAGAAACGAGAGTTGGGACACTCACTCGAATGATGCTCGACTTTCCGACTCCCGGAGCCCCGAGGAAAACTACTTTTACTCTGTCAAGACTGTCCGCAGGACTCTCCTCTTCCTTCGTGCCGCTATCGGCATTCTCGCTGCCAATGGTCTCGCCCCCGCGTCTCTCCAAATAATCCAAATCGAGATCTGAAAGAAGATGCAAGACAAACGTTTACTTTATCCGAGGATGAATGATTGAAGAACGTCTGTAGCAATTTAGAGGGTAAACAGTTGATGGAAAAAGAGCCGGTGAAACGGATGTAATTAGTCTAGGGTAAATTCAGGAAGCACTAAAAATTTCAGTTGATATATGCTAATCAGCCCACACTACTAAATGCGTATAGACTGCTCTGTAGTGCGATTTGTTACTTGAGAGCTTTCTAGCTATTATTTTGTTTGCTTTACAAGCAAATAACGGTTGAATCGCGGGTTGAATATCGGCGAGTTCATGTTTCCCCCCATGTTTCACGAAGTTGAAGAGTCTGTCGAGACAAACATCAGAGCTGTTTGTTTTCGCGAGATACATTCTATGTGTTATAGAAATTATCTCGATAGAACGAAAATTAATATGGAATTTTCACGAACCGTATTACATTGAATAGTGGCATATCGCCGTAATTTTTACTCTCAATAACAGAGTGCAGTAAAATTTGCATTTTTCATGATGACGAAACAGCGAATATTTTCCTTATATATTAACAAATGTCGATGTGTAAATATTACTGGAATGATACTGTCAAATTTCTTCATATCTGTGTAGATTTGGAATTTTGCCGGCAACGGACAATGCGTAATGCCCAATTTTACTTTCTTGTTTTCAATAATAATATAAATTATTGAGTATTAGGCAATGTTTTTATTATATATTTTTATATAATCAATCTGTCTATAAGTTATTCAACGTTCAAAATATCAGGTCATTTTGAAAAACCTAATAGTTGAATTTTCAAAAAAAAAAAACGATACATTCTATCCAATTATTATGTAAAATTGTGGGTCAGTTACTTGAACCGTTCTCGAGTTATAGCATTTAAAAAAAAAAAAAAAAAAAAAAAAAAAAAAAAAAAAAAAAAAAAAAACGAAAATGCAAATTTCAAGAGCGGTTCGATACGCTATCGGCTCTCCCTCCCTTGCCAACGCACGGGTATCAAAAACAAATTTTTGTTCGCTTTTTGAATTTTTATTTTTCACTGTTAATGAAAATTCCCGTATAATCCAATATAATGAGTTGAATAATTGGCAATTATTCTTGATTTATATTAATATTTCAATAAAATGAATTATCTCTCATGTTTTAATTACCCAAATAATGTTTTCTCGCAACAAGTTCTGACTGTTGAGATGGCACGTAGAGCCTTGACGCCGGCACGTCCATGCAACGGGCAGTGCCGTTTGTTTTTTCCAAAGAAACTTGATAATTAGATTTTCTCGCGACGATCAACGAGAACGACACTTTTTCAATAGTTTGAATTTCCAACAGTTAACACGTGTATTCAAGCCACAGGGTTGTTGTTTAGATGGTACAGAGTGTGTTGTACTGTTCGACGACTGGGTAGGTGCGCGCGCGGGAATCGCGAGTCGACTGACCCCGCCGGAATATGAAATAGAGATATCATTGGGTTCTCCCACCCCCTCAACCGCCACTACCCGATGTTCAACCCCTACAGCCAGACACCCGTTAGTCCTCGCTCGGCGGAAAGCATCTTTCGATTTTCGTTGTCACGTACAGTGACTCAGCGATTTTCTAATATACCAACGTGCCAGGGCAATTTATTACTCGGATTATCCTAGCGTCGACTCCGATTTCGAAACGATTTAGTTATACTCGTGACTTTTTACTTCCTTATAATTATTCGTTTTCATTGAAATTTCAGCATTCCAATGTCAGGATACTTGAAATTATCTTGAACGAAAATACGCGAGTTCTTGAAAATTTTTCAAAACTTCCAATGTAGAATCTTGCACAGATGTCCTTGTAAAAATAGGCTATATGGACGATGGACTAAAACAATAAGGAAACAACATTGCAATTTTTATTCAATACATTTTTTTTTTAATCACATTTCGGGAGACGAATTTCGTCGGGTCATCGTATACCGTGTGTTATACTTGTTGCTCAAACGATTCTCATCATCTCCGGGATAACAAAGTTACGCACATATATGTGCAGTTGCCAGTTGAGAGGCAACTTGAATGGCATTCGCGTAGCGCCAAGAAAAATATAGCAATCCCTGGGGCACAATATCGAACATCACCCTCTTATACACATTTTGGTCGATCCGTCACGAGGCCTTTGATACTTGCCCTATTCAAGCGAGTATATGTCAGGCTCTCCCGTCCGCTCTGTTTTTCCCTCTTTCGTTCAACTTGAATTTCGCCAACCAATAAAGATTCCTAGCTCGGAATCTTGCAACATTTCATTTAACCTGCACGACAGCCGCAGGGCTCACGAATTTTCATTAATCACACTTTAAATGCTCTACTGGCTGTGATATCCCGCTTGGATCTTGTAAATGTTGGTCAACCGACAATTTAAAAAAACAACAATGCTTTCCTCGTTATTTTCTTGACATTAAAAAACTTGCAATTATTACTCTTTCTTATTATTGCACGCGGTCTCTCATCGTAGCTTACGTAGTATTACGAAAAGCTACGACTTATTTTCCAACGATAAGCCGCACATACGCGAACCTAGATGATTAATTGAATATCTTGGAAAATGAGAGTATCCCAGTTAACCCTGTGATAAATGACTCGCTCTTTCTTTTTCATCTCATTTTTAAGTCACAGTGCATCCGCCGCGCGGTTACGTACACGCAATTTTCCATGCGCAAACTCATTTTATTTTCATTCAACTTTACGTCGACCAGGATTGAGGATTTAGCGGAGGTTTTACCGCGAAGCGGTAATTAATCGCTTGGTCCGCGTGTGGTGCTAACGAAGCTTCGCGGTGGGTGTGTGACCTCGTTATCGAGTATTTTCCAACAATATAATCTACCACTGAATAAAGCAATTTCTGTAAAAAAATTAAAATAACAATCTTATCAATCGTACCAACAAATTTTCCTGTTATACCATATTTATGTATTTCATCAAAAGAACCGAGCAAATATAACAAGGAGGCAATGAGATGATACATATTCTATGTTGCATTCTTGTTTACACGAACTTTTTTTCATCTCATCTATGTTGCGAAGATGTTCTTCGTATGGATGAGCTTTTGGGGGTGCCCGGTATGTGGGTAAAAAATAATAGAAAAAATGAAAATATTTTAATCGTATAATGTATCCGGATAATATATTATCCGATTCGCCGGGCACTCATCGAGTATCGCGGTGTGGGTCGGCAAATTCGATGGTATGTAATGATACTTGATTCGAGAGACGAGCCTCCTTCTCGTAACCCTTTCGAGTGGCAGCGGCGATGGTAGATTGGATGGCCGAACGCCTGATGAACGATACAGTCAACATTAGAGCCTCCGACCAGAGGGATGAGCATCCACGAGGCATTGCCACTCGTGTATACTATATACATGTAAAGTGGATATGTATCATATTGATGTTGATGATCAGAAATCGATTTGGGAATATCAAGTGCCTCGATAAACATCGAGTGACGATCAACTTTTCCGTAACTTCATTTTCATATAAACTCAAAAGAAGAAAAAAGACAAAATAATAATACTTACGATATTGTCTATGCGGCGGGAGGCTTCGCCGCCTCTTGCCGCTAGCCGTTTTCGTACCTATCTTGATGGCTTTTTTCAAACGCGTTAAACAATTATTATTTTATTTACGCGCAAAAATCACGCACTTCCAGCTTACAATTAATCACAACAATTTACAACCATTTTCACTACGATTATTATTTGTCGTTGCAGTATTATTATCACGTCGTTTGTTTAATTAACGTGACTTACGCCACAATAATATATAATTCATATGTATATATAATTTTTGTATACAGTCACTTGTCATATATGTCGTGTATATATATCTATTTTTTTTGGCACTGAGAATTCAATGATTATTCAACTGGTGTATATAACTAATTATCAACAACATGTGAGTATTTTTCATCGTTGTATATACGGTTACACTCACTTTCCTCGTACGATTCTGACTGTTGCACTCAGAAAAGCTAATTGTTATAGTGTTTCACGCAATAACTCTAAACTATCGGTCTAATTACGTTGGCTGGTAATTATCACACGGTACGAGATTAACTGGTGTGCGATACACGCACGCCTACCCTCTCCTATGCACGTTACTTTGATTGTAATACGATTGGCTGTCTCGAATACTCGAGGAGATCCGATGTATTGCTCAAAAATTCTACTATTCATTTGTTTAATCGCTTATTTTTCTCACTCTTTTATCGATTTCATGACATCGGAAGTAGAAAAAAAAAGAAAAAAGAAGAAAAAAAAGAGACGATTAGAATTTCTGTGTCGCTTTTATCTGTAGCATCTTGTGCACGCAAATAAAACACAAACTCCGTCTTTTGGCCCTTTGTCTCGGATTATAACGAGCGATTATCGAGTTTTTACGATTTTTCCCGTGCTTTCACGTTTCGGTTTCTCGCTCCGGTAATTCTCGAATTACCCGAGGCTGAACGTGGCCACGATTTTCGAGATTGAACGGTCGCGAATCGTCTCGATGATGTTTCGAACGACGTTTCACTCACAAATCGACGGGTTATCGAAAAAAAAGACTGGAGCCCAGTGTAACACATCGCCAACGGACACGAGGAGAGCCTCGGCGGCTCCGCTCTCTCTCTCTCTCTCTCTCTCTCTCTCTCTCTCTCTCTCTCTCTACCCTCTACCCCCAGTCGATCGAAACTCCCCGTCGGCGACGGGAATCCTGCGCAAGCGCCTCACCCCTTCCCGCCAATTTATCTACTCGGAGAAGAAAAAAACAGGACTTTTTTATAAACAATATCGCATAATAATAAATCTCCCACGATTGATTATTCGCAATCATGGAAAAAAGATGGCCACTATTGTTATTACTGTATATACCGAATATACAGCCATTACTCTTTTGTGTATATAAATGTATAATTATATTGTGAAAAGATTAAAATTTATTAGGAGCGGTCGAACTTTTCAGACATTGATTAATGTATTATTGCATTTTCTGGAAAGATTAGCATTTTTTAAAAATCTCATTTCTAAATAATCAACATATTAACGACACATGGAAAGATTCGAAAAAAAGGTCGCTTTTTTTGGGTAGTAAGTACTGCACGGAACACGGCTCAAGAACATACACGATTTCGTACTAAAGTTCAGTTTAGCAAGCTCTCACGTTCTTCGGATATATATATGTATATGCTAATTTAAAAGTTATTCCTTGCTAAGCGAAAGAGACGAATAAAAAAGTGCCGGTAGTTTGTACGCAAGACGCTGCCGGTAAAATTAAGCTCACTCTACTCGTTGCGAAAGAAAAAAAAAACGACAAAAAAGGGATATTAGGAAGATGGGAGAATAAAGGAGAAAAATAGAGATAAAGAGACGTGTTTAGAAGGCGGGAAAAAAAGTGTTTATATAAGAAAAAGGGCAATAAAAAATAATTAGGTGTCCAATAGTAGCGCGTTAATTCTGTATATATGTAATAAATGTGAACTAGAGGTTTAATCGGGAATAAAATCACTGTGATATGTATATTTTTAACGAATAATAAAATTGACGGTGATCGCGGTTGGGAAGAGAGGCAACAAAATGGGATTGGATTAACGTCAAAGGAAAGTACCCTCGTCTGGACAAGAGTGAGTACCGCGGGCTATATGTAGTATTATTGAGTGATGGACCAAAGAGTTTTTATGCTGTACGCTTGGTCAACGAGAGGCTCATCGATGCGCTTGCGAACGCAACGTTAATAGGGTGCTGGCGTTTGGCCCCACCACCGATGAACAGAGCCATGCATCAACTACCGTAGCCGAGACGAAATATTTTTAATAGCGTAATCAAAAAATCAATAGCATTTCTCGTATCATTATTTCTTATAATTCAATTCGCGTTTGATGAAATATGTTGCGAACGCAACGCGAATCGGGTGGTGACACGTATGAGCACGACTCATGATCAGAGGCATTACCATAACTGAGAAAACTCATGTACAACAAACCCCGCGAATCAGTCACGTATTTATATTCTAAAATTCAATTAATTATACCTTCTTAAAAAAGATTTTTCAACATGAAATATATATTAAATCGGATATATGTCGTAGGAATTGAAATAATGGAAATTACTTTGGTTGGTTCTTCGAAATTTATTCAACGTTAATTATCAATACAACATACTCTTATATTTGTATATAAAAACTTTATATTTCAAGAAACGAATAATAAAACAAAGATCAAGAGATATAGGACAGTAATATAGTATTAAGCGGGTATTCTAGTTTAACCATTTGTTTTTTAATGTCACGTTTGGTCATTATATTTTCCTTTTTGCTATCACTCTTTAGATACGTTTAACAAATCAGTGTACTTATATTCGACATTTTTATGCATAAATCGGTATATTAAATTGAATATACAATTATAAAACAATATTAATTTTACATTGTACGGGTATACTAAATTTAATATACCGGTTTACGCACAAAGACTTCTGACAAAAGTATATTTATTTTCATTTCAAAAATACACACATTTTTACGACTATTAAACGTATTTTGCAGCTGGTATTTTGCATTTCTTTTTATTTATCTTTCAAGTAACGCCTCAAATTTTGACAATTAAGTTTTTCAACGTTGTACCGCAGGTTACAGACACGCGGGTTAAGCTAATTTTATTTATTCTTAACAATCGTTTGGCTCTCAATAATTTGAAAACAAAAGAAAAGAAAATGTTTCGCGAGATGCGAGCATTGTTTTAAGTAAAAGTCAAAGTATTGGAAAGGAACAATGATAACCACTTGTATATTGAATATAAAAATTTGTGTTGGTTTAATTGAGACAACTGATGCGTCTATCTATATCTCGCAATGAACGCAAAACACCAGCCCCGTTGATTAAATAACGTGTGAAAAAAGTGTGTCATTGCCAAAATTCGCCTGTAAAAATGGGCATTTTCACTAGATTACACCCTTAATATTAATGGGTGTCTCGTAGGGTGTTGGCCATATTACGGAAATGAAAACTGCTAACGTAAGTGATTTTTTTACAACAATTTTAGTAAATACAACGAATATTAACTCTAGAAGGACGGTATGGGGGCATTTTAAATCCGAGCTCTCCACAATGAATGCGCGGTACGAAAAATAGCATGGTACTTCCAGGGTTAATTCAACACTATGTAATTATTATTATTATTATACGTTACGTTTGTATTTACACGTACTTTTGTTAAATTCCTATCAAAGCAAGACGCAAGCTCTTGATGTTATTATTATTATTTCCTTTATCATTCAAGTCTATTCTGAGGTAATCGTTCTTAATTAGAAAAAAAGAAAGAAAAAAAAAAAAAAAAAAAAAAAGGAATGAAAAACTTGCGCCTTACTTGACACACAGTGTCGACTAATAAATATTCTCGTGACATCGTATAACACAGCTAAAATAAACTTTGGGATTATTATAATAAAAATCTTATCATCGACTCGCCTTCTTTCGCGTATACGTCATTATCATTATAAAGATTATTCACGATGTTTAGCGTATTGGTTCCCCGAAATTGGGTGCGGTATATGGAACATTAATCTGCGTGCAAGTCAACTTACTTTATGTAAATTTAATAAGGCTTAGATATTTTACGTATTATTCGCAGATTAAAAATATTACAATACTCTTGACAAGAAAATGAATCGTCAAATTCTCCCGTGCTGTTGTATATCACTTTTAAAGTGTATTTTCATTCGGCTCACGTTACCTTGCTTCTCTCCCAATTGAAGTTTCTATCAGAAAAGATGTTCGTTAAGCGCCAAATGATCCTCCATCTGTCCCGCAAAACCAAATGGGTGGTTGCAAAAAATTCTTTTTTTCAATTCGCAGTTGCGACAATATATCGCTGGGTTCTTGAAAAAAAAAAAAATAATCCTCGTAAACGGTTCTCAGTTCCGTCGGAGGATTCATCGTGTCGAAGATTCACTTGAGCTGCACCAACACCATGAAATAGGTGACGACTGCTCCCAGCACCTGTGTCAATCGGAGAGATAAAGTGAAAAATTAGATTGCCGTGAGACTCGAAGAGACAAGTCTCTCGTCGATATTCGTAATGATAAAAAATTATTCACCGAGGCGAAAAGATCCAACGATACTGTGAAAAATTTCGCTCCCGATATTGACATTGCTTTCTGGCACTGCTGACAAACGATTTGAACGAAAGTCTTAGCCTCCTCGGAGCCATCGTACCAGTGGCAAGAATACGCTGCTTCCATCACCGATGAGCTCTGCATCACAAGTAGAAAATCAGCATAACGCAATTTAAGTAGTAGTAACTTAAGACCCAAAATATCTTTTTAATAATCACATATGCGAAAAAATTAATTGAGAGAAAATATAACTTTTTAATTTCTTTATTTTTCACCTTAAAATTCAAGATAAAAGGGTGTGGCAACTTTTAGAAGAAGACAAAAATTAAGTCTTACAAATAGCGAAATCTCTCGGTTTGACTCAACGTGACAAACGGGGGTTACATCTTTAATTATATTTAAGCAATGAAAAAACTTACCTCTTCGATGAGACGGTTACCAAATATGCAGAACAAGAAGACCTGTCCGAGAGTATATAACAAATATCCGATGGTCGTTGCCGCGTAAACATCCACGCTGTTTACCTAAGGTTCGCAACAACAGGTATAAGTCAATTATAGTCTTCGATATATTAAATATTGGATAGGACATTTTACCTTGGTGGCCTGGTACGCGAGAAGGGTCAGCGTGATCGTGGTAATGAGCATGTGGAACAAGAGGGCAACTCCGTAGGCGTCTCCAATGGCCGTCACCAATCTGGAATGTAGAACAAAAGCGTGATCGTTACTTTTGATACGAGAACACTTGCCAAGTATTGTCATACAAGCGGAACGCTGCTCCATTAACTCTATATAGCATATTATTTATTAAAACTTCGGAACATAGCGCTATGTCGTCAGCCATGAAGCTTCGCGATGTAACGAAGCGTAAAAGGGACATAGCATTTTTTGTTTTCCGCACCGATGTTGAGTCGCTTGTTGAAATAAAGAGAAAATTAAAATTGCGTAAATTAATGAAAACGACACTTGTGCCAATATCTTCAAATATTTACAATCCCATCAACCCGTCGCTGGATTGTAGAAAGAAATGATAATTACCCGAAACTAACCGTTATTATACTTCCTTATTGTTTTCCAACTTTCTCAAAGCCTTTTCGAGCAAGCACGTTGATCGACTTTGCCTGATGTCTCATAGAGGAAGCTTTGCGAAAGATGGAAAATAATGAGGAAGCAATGCGAAAGTTTATGACTTTGCACATCACTTGTTTTAAATAATAAGTCTCATAACTCTGTTGAAGCTCATTGCCGATTCGGGCCAAACTTATTACCAAACAAACTTCTTCATAACTACACTTATGCAGAAAATGTCAGTTTAATAGTTTGAAATTTCAACGAGAACAACGAGGTTACATCGTTTCACATCACATTAAATCAATTTATCACGATGATCGCCGGACGGTAATTCTTCTATTTGCGTGTTAAATTAACTGACGGTATTTAAAAAAAGGAAAATAACCGTTCAAGCCTTTTCTTGGTGAAATGCAATACCACAGAGCCAACGTTAATTAATAAACTATCGTACACTTGGATAGTGTGGCACTTGGTTTCTATAGTAGAGAATTCACGAGACTAACCTTGTGTCGTTGATCGAAATACGATGATTCATTTTAAAGAATAAATACTCGACATTTCTCCTGATTATAGCATAGATATTCAAATATTTTCATTAGAGTAATTGCCAAGTCCGGGCACGGCGCTAACAACAAAAGTATCTAATATCTCATATATATATATATATATATATGGTGTACTGGTGTACTGTCGCGTACGGGCTCGTATAGTCTTCGGTAAACATTTAACCGACATATCCGTTGGCGGACTTTGCATGGGACAAAAGGGCATAGAGACGAAAGAGGGTGAAGAGAGAGAGAGAGAGAGAGAGAGAGAGTTGTCGGTGGTTCGTGCATACAACACACCCCGCAAATTGTTCAGTCCGGAGGGCACGTCCCCCGTTGCGGTCAATATCGCGCTCTCGCGAAATAAATACTTAATCATTGTGGGAACTTGAGCACTCGCGCCTATATCTTACCTGGGCTCTATCTCTCGACGCTCTATAGCCTCGTGATTCTACAGAGCGATTCAGAATCGAGCGATATCGTATTCATAGATTTTTCTCGCCAGTAAAATGCGGCTTTGACTTGGACGAATAATTTCGTCCTTTAAATTGGTGAGACAGTTTCTACTGTGTTTTTTTTTGTTACTAAAAAAAAAAAAAAACGGTGAAAAGTATGGTCTTTCTCGTTATTTCCCAATTTGAGCCAACTTCCCTCGGTGACGACGAGAAAATTGGCCAACAATTTTGGCTGACTCGACGAGGAAGCACTGACAATTGGTTAAATTGCAAAACAGCCTTCGTCGCTTTGTCACGATCTTGAGCTACGAAAACATTGCGTAGCGAAACTTTGCCGGACCGATAAATTTTCCACTTTTCCGAAACGTATATCGCATTATGAATTTTATTAATTTTAATAGCAAATGGCTTGAGCATCGATAGCAATTTTTGAAATGACAAACACAGGCAACGTTTCTTCATCGAGATCTATAGTTGCAGATACGCGTTGAAAACTCAGTAAAGCGAGACTTTGTCTGATCGAGAACGCTCGGTTTTCCGGAACGTATATCGCCGTAGCATCTCATGAATCATTCGTGTAAAACGTTCGTTCGCTTGTGGTGTAATGGATCTAAGGGGGCCTTCGGTTGGCTGTACGACCGAGAGCACACGCGACTATCTCCCGTCTCTCGCTTTCGTTCTCCTTTTTTTCTTTTTCTCTTTTCTCTGTGTGCCGTGACATACGAGACACTCCTTTCACCTGGAGGGTTGAAGCCTTGTGAGCGGCCCGTTTCTCGCGGCCACGCACCCTTACGCCGATACATGTATCTATATAAGAGGACACGCGCGCCATTCAGTGTTGGATACAAATATTATCGAAGCTTTTCTCCTAAAGAGCAATGAAATACAGAGCAAAATGCTTTGATAAAAAAAAAAACAAAAAATTCTGTTATATTTCTCGTTTTTGCGGCGAATACACCAAAATAAAGAGCAATATAGCAAGAATTTTTTCACCGTAACGCTTATTCGAAAGCTTGCGAAAAGCTCACTTTTCTCGACGGACTGAAAAAATGATGACTACACGTTGAATAAGGATAGATAGTTTGTTGGCTCCTACAATTTTAGCCGTATAATACGTTTAATCGCGGTCGAAAGCTTCCACGTTCTAGGGGGTTGTCACGCGATACCGTTCAGCGTTGAGAGCCCGTCATTACACGTTAGATTATCGTGCTATCGTCGAGCACGATATATTACACGAGGTATTCATTATCATGGGTGAGGGTTAACCTCAATTGGGACAAGATGGCGATATATTATCGCAAAAGTTGACGTTCGATGCTCGATGTGACACGACAGCAACAATAGCTAGTACGAAAAATGCTCACGAAAATTCATTAAACCCAGTGTATTAGCGTAAGTATCGTTAAGTGTATGCATTATACATAATCAATTGGATTAATGGACGGCTCGTTTTTCGATGAATGTCTTTTCCCTAATTAACTTGCAATGGGTCGATTCTCTATTTGAAAATTGTGAAAGCGTAAAAATTGGGGGGAAAGGGCGAAAGACGGATACGCCGTAACTGGTAAAATGATAAATGTATTATGAATCTAGAGGAAACTCACCTGACGACGTGCTTGTGCCTCTCCACCCAATACTTGATGGCACTTCTCACGAGCATCTCCTGCTTCTTTGTCAGTCCGTTGGGTCCTACACCACCGTTGAAGGTCATACCTGCGGTTGGTCTGAATGTCGCTGTAAAGTCCTGCCGATTGCTGTATATACCACGCAAATCGAGATCGAGCATGTTCTCTCCTTGTGGCTGTGGTGCAGGCGGGGCTGTTCCAGTTGTGTCCCTCAAGTGTTCTGCACTTCCAGCTTTAAAGAGTTCATTGCTGTTGGGTACCACTGTATCCAGTGTCGCGCTGAGCTCCATCAACGGTTTCATTATCGCCTTGAGATGCTGAATCTGTTCGCAGGCATAAAGCAACCACGAACAGAAGAGTACGTCCAGAGAATTGGAATCCATCATGGTGAACATTAGCCAATAAAACTGATAGACCAGCATCAAAACGTGCATCATTCCGTGACTGGCGTCGAAGGGATACCAGGATCGAACCATCAGTCTTGGAATCTCAAGAATAGAAGAAAAACGCGATTTACTATATTTCGTCTTGGAACATCATTTTATTGTATTTTGATTTTTTTAACGATGCATTTTATGCATGCCATTCCCAAGGAAAAATATTCATCAGAATTGGGGTACTTTATCAAGAAAAGCATTAAATTTTCATTGATAATTAAGTACTGATATTTCAATAAAATCAGATTTTAGGATGATTAATAATTTTCTTGTCGGAGAAACTGGAATGTGTGAGACTCACCTCGACCATCATCGTCTCGTTGGTGACTGGATCGGTGACTTTCTTGACCGAATCACCGACAAAGGTGATGCCAGTCCAACAGAGACAGGAGAGGACGGTAGCTCCGCCAACCGCGAAGAGCAATCGCCTCATCTTCGTGAGTGCAATAGCGTGATACCTTGCATTGCTCTCAGCGAACAGTGGATGACTGTTGGGATTGTTCCATATACCCAGTGTACGATAGAAGAGTTTGCTTCTCACCGCGAAGTAAATGACCTTGACTATGCTGTGCGTGAAGAAGAGGACTGTGATCGTGTTCGCCGTAAGATCGTCTACATCGCCGCTTTCCAGCACGAGATTCACCGCGCACAGACCGAATTGCAGCAATATAAGAACCAGGTGGACCTGACGATGTAACAATCACGATTGACACATTTTCCGAAAACCGACCAACAGGCAAAGAATAATATCCTTTAACATCTACTTACGATACAGTAAATTTTGTGCATGAATTTCATGCCGTCGTTGTAATAATTAAACATGAAGTGACCGCTAAATTGCATGACTCTGATGTTGGGCATCAGGTCAGCGACCAGGCCCTGTTGCTTGAATTTCATCATCTGACGGGAAAAAAAACACAACAACGAAGGAATATAATAAATGGTCGCGACAAAAAAAGACAAACTTCCAAGTTACAGCTTTCCCGTTATTAACAGAGTCTCATCTCTAAAAGGAAAGCAGATTTTCACCTTACTCTGTATAAAACGTCTCTAAACATTACTCTCTTTACATACTAACTTTTGGCTTGACAGTTTTCGTTAATATTTGAAAAAAATTCAATTCCATGAGCTAAACAATCGGTACATTCGAGAAAATAACAAAAAACTCGTGTCTAATACAAAAATACTTGAATATTGCAAAAATTTTCATAAAAGTATGTTAATTTTCCAAATATTTTTAACAGCGTTAGTGTTATTATATCTTCAATTCTGTGTACATTTTTACAAACATCACATTACTCGAAGAGTGATTGCAATTTAATTTTCCCTTTTCGTTATGCCGATAGCAAAACATTGCTTACTAAAGCAAAGGAAAATCAGGGAAAGACGCGGTGAAAGTGAATAACGGAAGAAAAAGTCTAGACTAGACATAGACACAACCCTATTGTGTCTACTGTTTTGCGACAGTCGTTAATGCAACAAAGTTCTCGAACATTAAAGAACGAATGGCCAGCCGAAGGTTCCGCAACGCCAATCAATTGCGAACTTTAAAACTGACACATTCGTAGCAATATCAATATGATGAAAATAAAGAGTCAAAGAATTTTCACACAAATACGGAGACATCAATGACGACACATCATTAGTTTCAAACCTTCAGGCCGGTTTTTTAATCCAATATCTCTGGAATCAATGAGAAACTCTTCACGGTTAATCCTCCACAGTAATCCTCGTGGTTAATCGCTAATGGCTCAGAGAAGATTCACCATTAACGAAAATAAAAAGCACCGGATGTTAATGCACGGCATAAATTGGAAGAAAAAAAAAAAAAAGTACGTTATCGCAGCGAAACAACGAGCAACGTAGCTCGTCCGCGTCCGGACGTCTTCGTCGGCATCGGCTTCGTTAACCTGTCGCGCGTTTTTCTCTTCTTGCAACGCCTGACCGGATAACTCCAAGGTGCCCCTACCGTACGTAGTAACGTATTAGCTTGCGCCCTTCTCCTAGCTATTGTTCAACCCCCGGAATCACCAAACGTGGACGAATGGCGATGCGATACCACGATGCGCAGTCGTTATTCTTCCGACGTATTCTTCCATCCCCCTCTTTCAGTCAGGCTGACGAAAGGGCCGACCACCGTCTGGCGTTAGCCATGTTGTTGCAAAGCCCCCTGCAGATACGAGACTTCTTCTTCTTCTTCTTCTTCATCGGCGTTGTCGTTGTTCCCGCAGTTCGGAAAAGTTTCTTAATAATTCATCATGATGATGGCTATCGATGCCAAGACCACATTTTCCCTTGAACGGGAGCTCGACACGGATGCACGCGTCCCTCTTTTCTTCTTTGGCGTCGCTCGTCTATAGCTCGATCGCGTAGTACACACAGCAGCAATGCGATAGCACCGTCAACTCGTATGTTATATAGAAGGAGAGAGGGTGAGAAAGAGAAAGAAACTGGTAATTTAATATGCTCTAGGATAGATCGACGTAAAATAATAAAAGTAAAATATACAAATAGGGGACAAACCTTTATTCAACCTCCAAAGATAACCAACAAAGCCACTGACAATTGAGGCCACATAATAAATACAGTGATGACCTCTTAAGACTCTAATAAATGTAATGTATCCTTTAAATATTCACTTGTCAGCCGATAGCGGAAAACTTGATTAACGCAATTAAATATATATTTTCCACTGAAGATGCTCTGACAAATGGCTTTTTCATAATGTCTATGTATTAACTTTATCACTGATAACAGTTCTGTTTCTATCACTCCCTCCAACGATTCAAATATTGAAAATATTAATAAATGTTGAGAGATGTGGAAAATATGTATAGTCTGCAAGTAAATAAATAGTCGAGTTTAATGCATTAACAAATACTGCGTTATTCAACAGTTCATAATTATAGTCATTAATATTACTGTATTATAAAAATTTTATTATTTTTCCAAGTCCCCTTGTGTCCGCTACATGTCCTACTGGTGAATATCACATACTTTGACCGACGATGAGTAGCTGCGTGTAAACTCAGTGTACGCGGTATAATCAAGCGTGCCCTCCTGCTACGCGTCGTAGTTGTTCGTCAGTACGATCAATCAATGGTTTTCTCAACGTAATATATATATATATATATATATATATGTATACGGACAATTATCTGAAATACTAGGCAGTTTAATTGTTTAATGTTTGTGCGTGTGTGTGTGTGTGTGTTTTTTTTCTATTAAGGATTAAATTTTTTATTAAATTTTTGAATTCACGAGACCCTGTAAATCTTGTTGTTATGTTTCGAATTAGAAAAAAAAAAGAAATACCTCGATTTTGCATGCCACCATGATTGGCAGAAATTGAAATGACGAGTTAACATCGACTTTTTCATATGTTAGACCATTCCAATAATACACTTTCGCATAGGTGACCTATGTAACCGGTTAAATATGTCAGAGGCAGAGTATCGACTGTAGTTTACGACCACACCGCTGGGACTCGCGTAGCAGTCTCGCAGTAATAACCGTAATCATAGTTGTGGTCGTTGTCGAGAGGCCTTTATTATTTAGGGTGCTAAGGGCGCTAATGTTAACTACGTTAACCGATGATAGCGAGCTCACGATGGGTCCCTTTATTCACGGAATTTTTTCACGGTTGCCATCCAACAGCCAACTTGCTTGTATATCAATGTTACTTGCCAAACAACGATATATTAAAAATGATATGGTTCTTTCGTATTATAATATTTGCGGATGAAAATTCCATTGCAATTTCAAGTATAAAATCTTGCAACTTCATTTTAAAAAGACCAATTGAGAGACACAAAAAGAAATGAAAAAGTTTCATAAGTGAAACTTTCATACACATGCCAATTATATCGAATAAATGTGGCTGGAGTTGAATCTAGTGTTCGGCCGACAAGAAAAAGAAGAAATCACATTTGCGTGATTCGTCGCTTCTTTTGTCAATCGTCTGGGAAACAGATTGTGTTTGCCGTTAGCTTATTGTTTAGTCGCTGAAAGTTGAGTCGAGGAGATCTACGTATTTTCTTGTCATTGATCGTGAATCCCCGCTTTGACTAGACTTTGAAGAAAGGCGCATGCGAGATAAGTCAGGACAACTTCCGTCGTCTCTCTGATACGTGACTTCATAATCGGATTGACAAATCCAGTGAGTATGCAAGCTAGTTTATTTCTTTGCTTTGATTCCGAGGTCTCCGAGGTCTTGTTTGCAACAACGTGTACCATAATATTGTCATCTACGGTAGCATTAGGGCGATAGAAAGCCTTGAAAGTCAATATCCGTCGAGATGTCCTTGAATTTACATTCATTAACGTAAAGTTGAAATAAAAACATATTTCTAGCCGGAGTTATGAATCCATGTGTAAGTTCGGTTTAGTGTAAGTGGGTGACTAAGGGTCGCATCGAAGACATTTCATTATCGATTCCATTTGACGGTCACGGGTTATGCGTGACGTCAAAAAGAAAAAAAGAAAATTAAAATAAAAAAAAAGCACATTCCTCGCGTGTACGCATTTTTCCCTTTCTTTCTTAAGGAGGGTATAGAGCAACTTCGTACCAGTCAAACTGATGCCATATTTTTAAAGGTATTTTTGCACTTTCCGGCGGCGTTATTGATCTTTCTCAAGGGTAATTTGCGCAACGATATGCACTGTTAACATATTTATGCATTCGCAATTACATTTTCAAATCATCTTTGAGATCAGCTAACATAGGCACGTACAAAAACAAAATCACTTTATTAGAAATTTACAAACATTTGTACTTTTTAAATCAAGAAAAATGTTGTCATGATGAGCCTTGAATAAGCGAATAGCAATTAATGAATTACAGCTAAAAAGCTCGTTACGATGAGCAGAGCTTGGATTTTTCTTCTGGGGATGACGGGCATCGTGACGACCAATTGCGTCGGATTCACGATGAACAGATCGGATACAGACATCTTGATTCCCGCGATCTGGCCGGGCCCGACCTTCAAGGCTGACAGGCGTGGCTCCATACAGATGTTATTCGATGGAAAAATCCATGCAGCTGATAGGGATAACGTATTGCGAGGTACCAACGCTGACAAATCTACCAAGGAAGAAGAAGAGTGCTCTTCCTGCTCGGATGATTCACCGCGTGTCAGAAGATCCGATGACATCCATCACCAGGAAAATCAACTCACAGTCAAACACAAAAATGCTTCAGAGTTCAAGGAATCCACAATCGTTTCCTCCAGTTCGAGAACCTCGAATGTCGCCAAGGAAAAGAGCTCGGACAGTGAGGCTCCTCGCAACGTCGTTTTTTTACTGGTGGAAAATGCTGGACCTGATGAAGAAATTGTGTGGAGCAGCTTTGGTGCTGGACGCGAATTCTCCGTTCAAGGATTTCTTCAGGCACGACAATTGATACGACAAAATATTGGCCCAGAAAAATCTAGAAATAAATAATTTGTAGACTTTTCGGTGAAAAAACTTCTCAACAGAGAACAGGAGAAAAAAAATGTAGTTTCGTTTTCATTGTGCAAAAATTTTATAGAACTGTCCCAGTACCGATCTGTCGGAAGGATCTTCCAAGTTCTTATTGAGCGAGTCTCTAGTTTCCGGAGGCAAGAACGAGTGCGAATGCGAACGATTCCTACGCGCAAATGTTGGTTCTCTGTTATCGTGGGCTCGTCACACCAAGAACATGGCAACCGGTAAATCATTTTGATAAACTAATGATTGGGCAATTGATTTATGAGGAAAAATTCGATTTTACTTGCCGGTGCAGTTTCAGCGAGCAACTTTTCGATTCCCTCTCCAATGGGTTATGAAAGACTGTCAAGTCGAGTGACGAAGGAAGCTGAGGACAACGACGATGTAAACGGCATAAAGCAAAATGCTCGACTGTCCCGTTCGAGTTTGAGGGCTAATAGACGTTTGATCGAGCTACAGAAACAATCGACTCTCTCTAGCTCAATGCCAACGTTCAACCCGGAATCGGCTACAAAGCCGGACGGCCTTAACGGATACGACGGAATGTGGGACGTCTTCGACATGTTCTCCAGAATTAGAATGGCGTTCTTCCGTATATTGCTGGAGAGTCTCGGGAATTTGAGAGGTTCCGAGGATGAATTTTCAGGGAGAAGACCATTCCCCGTCCAGCCAAGTGTGGTTGATCTTGTCAGCGACACGCTCAGAGAACTTAAGTCGGTGCCAAACGATCAAGGATTTCTGATGGTCGTTGATGCACCGGGAAACGAACTCTCTGCTGTCGTACAAGTTCTTCAGAGCGAGGTAAGCACAATTCGATGAGTCGAGTACGAACTTGAGGGTGGTGAATGCCATTTTTTTTTCCTCATAACGAGAAAAGCGAAGAGAAAAGCGGAAAGAACAAGGTAATGTCTATTTTTCTTTCGGTTATTCGGTTGGCTCAGATGCCAAAGTGTCCAAGTCGGACCAACTAAAGTGATTTTACGGAACAAGCACAAGTACGCTTGTACATTTGACGAGACATACGCTTAAGAGAACTGACCAATCGACGAAATCATGCAATTTGAATTTTTTCGTCTACTAGGATAATAATTTTCACTGTGAATTTTTTTCGATAATAGTCATCAAATCTGGTTTATTTACGAGAAATGTATGATAGAATCAGATAAAATATAGCTAAATTTACATGGAATGTGTAATTTTATGCCTCGTGCCGTTTGTACCTGACTCGTTTTATTTTTTTATCAATGAGGTTTCGATCGAAGATACTTTGTTGGTCGTTTTGGGTATGTGCTCGGAAAACAATGAACCTGTACGCTTGTTCGCCAATGGTCCCGGCGGAAAAGCTCTTCTAAACGATCGCACTGTTTGGGATGTTCCTCGATCGATCAGACGCATTATATCCAATGGATGTCACGGTAAAATCTGCATGAATAAAAGTCGAGAGGAGTCAGTCGCTGTTCCCTCTCTCGAACAGCTGATGTCGTTCACTAACGATCTTCCGCGCAAACGTGTCGCCAGAGCCAAAGAGGAGGACGAGACGGTAAGACAATAACTTGAAGAATGTCATTGTAAATCTGTAATTTTTTTTTCTTCACAAATTGAGGACTGAAAAAAACATTTTAGTGTTAACGATCGAATGACTCGTGCATTATACTTTTTTCCGCTAAACATAAAAAATAATTCTTTTTTATTTGCAGGAATATTCTTAATCTGACATAAATTCCCATTAATTTGTCTACTTCGCATAGACTTCATCGACCGCGGATGATAAGACGAGCAAGGATACCGTAGACGCCGATAATACTTCAGACGAGAAAACGTTCGTCCCGGAGAGGAAAGAACAATCCGGAGCTGAAATTTCGAGAATCGACAAAGTAGCGGCAATCCTTGGAACAGTGACTTCCATTACCGCGATGTTCGCACTCACTTCGTAACGGTTGCACGTCGTATATCTTCTTTTCTCATTTCGTCTAACGATTGTCGACTCCATCTCCGAATGCCGTTGAAAATGAAATTTTAGTCATCGGTCATTTAACATTTCTTTACTATTTCCGTTCCAATTCGTTGCTCGCGACTTGGAGCGAAAGAAAGATATTATCATGAGCCGGTGAATAATTCGCGTGAAAATTGTTCTGCTACATTGGGACGTACGTGTAATTATTACATGGCCGACAATTTAAAATTCATTCCCGGTCGCTAAATAGACATAATCTTCTACACGATTGTCTTGCGTCTGCAGCTATATACCGTTAATATCCACAATGTTTCGTCGAGAAATCGTGAGATACATTTTTTCAATAAAATCGTCCAAGTTTTGTGATTTCACAATCAAATTCATTGATCGTTGTTTCTTCAATCTTAGACCGATTATATGATCCGAGATCAGATTGCTTGACTTTCTCCAAACGAAACATAAATATAATAAAGAATTTGCTTTTTTGTCGTTGAATTTAGAAAACAATGATTTTTCTATAGTCGTTTTTCGATCGCAATTCCGGTTCCAAAGTTTCACGTCCATCGCACCTCTCTCTATATCTATTTATATATATATCTCTCTTTTTTCGTCCAATTATATCCAAAGGCAACCTGAAACAATTACGATATATATCACGCGTTGCATTACATCCCTAATATCGTCTCGCACGTGAACTTGTTTCGTCACACCGAGCGACGATAGCGTAACGATAATTCGATGCTGGTGCGAGGCAAGTAAGCAGCGAAACTCAATTTTATTTCGTAAAAAAAAAAAGGAGAAAATAAAACACGAAGGTACGATTAGCCACGATTTCTGCGTGATTCTCAGCTTGTAAAATAGATTGAAATTGTGAAAATTATCATTCGACTTCGGAAAGACGATAATCGAAGTCCAGCGTTAACTCTGTTACGGAAATTTGCGTAATGCGTGGATGAAAAGCTTTGATTGATTATCCTGGGTGATGAACGTGAGGTGTAAAAAAAAAAAAAAAAAAAAAAAAAAAGAATCAATGGACTCTGGAAGCGAGGTTTCGTTGTTGTTGTTATTATTGGAATGATTTGTTTGTGAAAATAATGAGGAACCGCCACTCTCTCGGATGGTCGCGAGACTCTCGCGCCAATCGGCCACTCGGAACCCGGAGTGGGGCACTTTGAAATATAAGTAGAACCGGTCCAAACCGTTCTGTTTCCACTCTGAGAACCGTTCTCCGTCTCTTCGGTTCGCTAGAGGATCACGTCGTTGTACTTGACTCGTCTGGCCGATCGTCAGTAATACGACATAAACGCGAGTATCTTTCTCCAGTGGGTTTTCACGATTTCTTCTCAGTGTTTATAGTCATCTGTTGTTTACCACGTTATCAAGGTAAGCGTATACCTACAATTTCACTGAAAAACATCGTTCGTACTAATGGAACGTCTAATTTAAGCGATGATTTTAACTGTATTTTTGCCTTCATTCGTGTCCTTCACTTTTATTTTCGATGCTACTTCTCTCGACATCTTGATCCAACAATAATTTCATGAAATAATTTCGTCATGTCTCCGGATTATATTATTATTTCATTGTAAAGACCTTCGCTGAATGTTCTCAAAGTAGAACTATAAATCTGCTGTTGATATTTTTAATATTACGACTATTAATATTAATTAATATTACGAGATTAAAGGATATCCACTTGATATACAAAAAATGCTAACGATGAATTTACAGAAGAAAAAAAAAACGTCAGTTTACGCCAATAAATACACGGGCACATTTTTACGTTGTTTTTTCGAATGTCGTTAAAAAAGTCTCAACTTTACGATTTTATATCTTCAACACTATACGATTGGTATTAATCAAGTTTTAGATTTCGGTCGGCTGGATGCAGAAATATAACATATTTAAAATATGGATTTTTATCACATTTGAGTTTTAAAAAAGTGGTACTCCTAATACCAAAGTGGCTCTCAAGAGACTTTCACTGAATCGTCGGTATGCGACTAGACCGCTCACTGGGCAACCGCAAAGATGCAGTTGAATGGTCAAGTTCGCCACGTTTTTAATTCGACTAAGCGTGAAAAAAAAACTTTCACTTATGCATTGTTTGATTTCGAGAGACAAAAAACGTGGAGATGATGAAAAACGTACTAGAGACGCTACGAGTTTATTCTTGTGAGCCGCGACGAGTAGCACAAGAGAAAGTCTCAACGTGCTTAAGCAACCTTTTTGGTCAGCATGATGTATTTCTCAAGTTAAACACGCCGTAATATCTTTGCCGGTCGCGCGGTACAAACTCAACTTGCGCAATTTTTGTCGAGTGTAACATTGCGAGGTTGCGAGAGTTGCGTGTGCATCGATGTAGTGCACCACGTGGAAGCGGAGATTGGCTTCTAGTGTCTCGCGTTATCCGGTTATGTATCAACAACATAAATCGTCGATCAAATGTACGAAGGTGATCGTGATCGTTCGACAAATCTTTTTTCTTTTTTTTTTTTTTTTTCTTTTCGGACATCATAACGTATCTAACCGGAAATAATCATTTACTCGATCTCCTTGACTCAGTGGCTCGGTTAATAGAGATCTCTGATGTGATTCTACTGTATGGCCGATACACAGACAAAAGACAGTAAAATTATGAAACTATACTTATCGTAAGTGGGATGTAAATTATAGGCGCACTTTGTACCAGATCTCGTCGTCGCAGTGAAGCGTACGTCAGGTAAAACGTAGTAACCGTCAAAAGAAACCGAGTAGATCTTGCATAAACGACGCGACCTGCTTGACGATGATGACCCCCAACATAATACTCGACATCGTTTTTCTTATTCTATTTGTACGACGCAAAGTAATGAACACCTCGTTACTTTTCAACTCACTCTATTTGTTCATTCGTTCTGCAGGTAAATTCATATTTATTTTTCTTTTAGAATAACCTAACGTAATATGTGTGAAAATCTAAAAGCATTGACCAATATAAAAATCTCGAAAGTTTTATTTTTCACCAAAAACAAAGCTTACTCTGTAAGGGTCAAGCAAAAATATATGTATATCTATATTTAAACACACGCAATTTCTTGTGTGATGTAATATTGCTTTGCACAGTCGCGCATTTACTTATCTTCGGAAGAAGCAAAAGGTACTTGGAAAATAATTCGATTTTGTGCTTGACGCTGAATATTTCTAGCGTCACGTTTCTCATTTTTTTGTTTTTTTTTTTTCGTACAGATGTTGCTGATACAACCAACGGAGGAGATGTCGAAACAAATTCGAGTGGAATTGAATGAGAATCCAGAAACACGTGAGAAAGATTTGGAAATGATGAAGGAATGGCTCGACAAACAGCCACACTTACCCACGAACTTTGGTAAAATAGACATTTCTAGAAGATGTATGGATTTGAAGTTTACATGAAAGTTGAATTATTTATTTTCAGATAACCAAAGACTCATGACCTTCCTCCGTGGATGCAAATTTTCCCTGGAGAAGTGCAAGCGAAAATTGGACATGTACTTCACGATGCGTGGCGCAGTGCCGGAGTTTTTTGCCAATCGGGATATCACGAGACCAGAGATGAGGGAGATCACTAAAATAATGTAATCGATGCCTGACATAACAAAATATTTTCATTAACGCCAAATCATTGTAATACGGGGAATTTTGAAGACGTTAGAAAATTCTTTGAAAAATCATATGTATTCCGGGAGAAGAGGGAATTAATTTTATAAGGGAAAAAATGAAGTTTCCTGAAATGTTTTTAAACGATATTCTAATATATATTGTTAAACAACTTGTTGGAAAGAGTATATTATATTGGAAATAAACCTTCGGTTAGCGAATTCAGTTTTGTGATGAAGAATTTTTCTTGTTTTTTTCTTGTTGTTCAGAAACGTTCCTCCACTTCCGGGTCTAACGAAAAACGGACGTAGAGTAATCCTGATGCGCGGTGTCGATAAGAATCTTCCAACTCCGAATCCCGCCGATGCCATGAAGCTTGTGCTGATGATCGGTGACATACGACTGAAGGAAGAGCTTGTCGGTGTCGCCGGTGACGTTTACATCATGGACGCGACTGTCGCTACGCCCTCACATTTCTCCAAATTCACACCGGCGATCGTGAAAAAATTCCTCGTCTGTGTACAGGAAGCTTATCCCGTTAAACTCAAGGAGATTCACATCGTTAATGTCAGTCCCCTCGTCGACACGATAATCAATTTCGTGAAACCCTTTATCAAGGAGAAAATACGAAATCGTATATTCGTTCACAGCGACATGAAAACTCTTTATGAGCACATACCCCAAGATATTTTGCCGACCGAGTACGGTGGCAAAGCAGGTCCCATTCGGGATATTCATGGTACCAACATAAATCTTATCTTTTATCTTTAACGCATAAAAATCCATTGCCCGTACATTCCCAACTAAAACTTTCGTTCTATTGCAATTCGAGTACTTTCAAATGGGAGAGAAATACCTGAAAAAGATAAACAACAAAAATTATTCAACGAATCAGGAACATCGATTTTCGAATAATGCCAAAAACCTTATTAATTAATATGTCAAAAACATACCTCGACACATCGTGATCATTATCATCATCGTTCTACCATTGTCTTCTCTGCCAGAGTCAAGCAAATTATCGAAAGTTGAAAAAAGTTCATTCGATATGAAAAAAAATATATATCGATCGGTTAAAAGATTTTTTCAAAGTAGCCGAATTGTAATTGAGGGAAACGTTTTTTTTTTTTTTTTTTTTTTTCGGAGTATACGATTCATTGATACTTAAACAATTCGTGATATAAATTAATATATTTGTTACGTTATTTTATTTTTAGAAACCTGGATAAAGAAACTGGAAGATTACGGGCCCTGGTTCGCAGAACAGGAGTCAGTTAAAACGGTCGAAGCGCTCAGACCGGGAAGACCAAAGACTCAGGACGATCTCTTTGGTATAGATGGATCCTTCAGACAACTCACCATAGACTAGGCACATGAAAAGATCTATCAAAAGATTCGAAATAATAATAATAACAGCCCGTGACAAGTTCCAATATTCCATCCAAGTTTATCTATCGCGAATTTTTTTCTTTTCACTTGGCCGGATGTTGTAAATTCGCTAATTGCAACAAGAAGAAAAAATAAGTTGTCTTGTATACATGTTTTGTGGTGTTTTATTGCATAAAAATAAGCGGTCGTTTAGGCGAGCTTCCCGAGCGAGCCTGCAATGAATCGGCGTTACCACATTGGTACGCGTAATGTGCATAAAGTACGCGTGAGAATTAACTGTGCGCGACTACCAAGCGTATAACAATAGAGTCCAAGTCATGTTGGAGAGGTGAAAGCTTGATTCTAAAGCAACGTTAATTGTTAGATATATTCTTGGTATCCCGGGAAACTCGGCTCTTTCTATTTCTTACATAATTGAAAAATCGCAATTGTCGTTTGTGTATTTGATAATACGTTCGGTAGTTGTTATATGTATATTGATTTTAGTAACAAACTACGAAGCAAAAATATTGGCTTCGCTACAGTAGCGCTTGGATAACAATTTCCAACTTTCTCATTTACGTTATTACCTTATGATCCACTGATGTGAAACGTAAATCGAGATACCACGCCTATTATTACACCTCTTCGATGTAGATAGATTGCGAAAGATACATATATAACTTGGTATAAATACCGCTCATTACATCCCATTAATCGACGACTTCGTTATTTTCACCACAAACAATTCGTCTTTTGTTTTTTTTTTACGAGATGACGTAGAAAATCTTTTTATTGTCTGTCGCACTCGCGAAGGACTTTTTCCCGAGGTTAGCTAACTTGTTTAAAGATAGATTGGTCGTGTTGCGAGACACAGGGACTATATTTAAAAAAATCATTACGCATTAGGTACATAAAAATAAAACTTGATTTTGCCAATAATGACTATTAAAAATGAATATTATTATTCTGCTGTTTATTCTTATGAGGTTGAGTTTCTAAAGAGACACGGGAAAATGATATATATTTAATAGGATTAACGCGATTGAGTTCGGCGAATGCCGTGGCGTCGATGAATCACAAAGTTATGAATATGAGCAGACTGCGTCAAGTGACGCAGACTCTTGTGAAGAAACGAGAAGCATCCTTGGAGCAAGATGCTTGTTCTATTTGGGGAAATTTCAAGTATGGGATTTATCGGTGTTTCTGGCGACTTGACAGGTGCAGCTGCACGAGCGTTCTACAAGCGCAGTTGAATGTTTTCACGCTTGCATGCCGGTTTGATTGTATCAAAGCGTCAAAGCGACGCATCAATTATGCATGTGAGTGAGGAAGGCTGAAAGATCGATTGGTTCGTCGCGTTGATCGTGACGGTATCGGTAGCTATGCAAGGGGGATTCCCACTCGTTTGCTCGAACGATAACTCATGCTCGCTCACTCTATTACCACACAATATACCTCTCGTTATATTCATCTCTGTCTTTGGTATTGTATACCGAGCGACTTTGCCCCGCTATATCTCCAGGGAAATTCAACGAAACGCTTTGTTTCCCTCGCAATTAAACATCTTTCAATAGTCATCTTTTATATCCCGATAAAGATGACATTTTTGATCGTTAAAGATCGTATAAAAAAGTAAGCGAAAAGAAGGTTACGCCTGTTGTTTCAAGTCGGTGAAACCCCCTTAAAGAATCTATCGGAGAACTTGGAATGCTCAATGAAACCAACAATTTACTCGTTAATTGCCCGATGGAATCGGAGGGAAAAAATGTTCATACTCGAATGCGACAATTAAAGACCAATTAAACGAAGCAACGCGCAAATAAAATCAATATATGGATAACTCGTCTATTAATTGGGCAAATTAGCGCAGCGAGTTCTGTGCAATTAGGTAGAATCGTGTAATTGAATGCGAGAGGATGATTTAGATGTGTGCGTTAGTCAGGAGAATTAATAGAGACTGATTGAAAAGCTAAACGGGAACTCAAGAGTCCAGCGCAGTGAGACGCGTTATCTTCTCTCGTGGAAGAGCGGCGCGCGCCCGATTACAGTGTGGTCTACACCTATGTATGTACACTATATGCTGCGTCTGCTGTGCCCTCCCCCGCGCTTAATCGTCATCGTTTTCATCGTCGTTGACGTTACGCACACACAAAGGAGCAAGCGTTTGCCTTCACCAGGACAGTCCACAACCGCGACGTATAGTCGCTAGTGTAAGAAACGAGAAGGAGAGTCGTGTACGAGCTCCGCTCGTGTGCTACGAGAATTATACACGAGAGCGCGAAACCGAAGAAATCTTACACGTAGCCTCGCAGTCGTTCGCCGTCGAACCAGTTGCCTGTCGAACACTCGCACTTGTCGATTCGTCAGTGCTTTCTCCCATCGTATTCAAACTACTTTCTGACCTTTACCGACGATTCCAACCATTTTTCAATGGAATTTTCTCCTATTTTTTTTCTTTTCATTTGAATTCCTATCGAGAAGCCATTTTTTCACATCTCTGTCGGAGCTCATTTTACACGAGAGTCCGGAAATGACTGTGCGTTTCTCGGCTCTTTACGTCATCGCAGGATCCACCGCAACGTGCAGAATCCTCTTCGGCTTGACGTTCACGAAGCCGGTTATCGATTAAAAAATCATTCAGATCAACCTTTCCAACAATTTCTCTAAATTATCGAGAGGAAAGTTAACACTGTGATTCTTGTGAATGACAGAGTCCCAAGTGGAGATTATATACTCGTTAATCGCTAGTGTTCTATATATTATTATGTTTGTACACAAATGTTGACGTAGCTTTTAGAAGAAAACAAACAGTGCCGGGCGTCAATCGTGCTAGAATAATCTGTCGAGTGCGAACTTGGTGAATATCAAAACGAGAAATTATTCTTCTTCTTTATATATTAAACGTCAATAATGAAAAATTCGTAATTATTCAAAATTCCGATAACCATCGTACGTTCTTCCTCAAATTAAATAAACTCATTTCACCTGGTTCTTCAGGTGGAATTTCCACGCATTTCCGGAACAAGAATCTTTCGTGAGTGAAGGTTGTTCTCCAGTTAACGCGAATAACTTTCTATACATATATATATATATATATATATATATATCAAGTTTCACTATCAGTGACGCGAGTGCGTGAAATCCGTGAAGGAATCCAGTTTTTTTTTTCTTCAATTGATTCGTTCCACGAATATAGAACTTTTCCTGGATCACGATACGAAATCTGGAAGGGATATGCCGCAGTTGACTGTGTGACATGCGTGTTGGTAGCGCAATTGACCCCAAGACTGATGATCCGCGTGCTGGATGCCTTCGTACATGGGAGAGAATTTTATTATTGATTAACGAGACAATAATTATCGAGACGCTGCAACGACAGAGGGGAAAACCCAATAATGGAAGTCAAAGTGATTGTTACGAAACTCCTGGTAAGTAACGTATAGCCTCAATTATTTACAGCCATTATAGTAACGTCCGAACGAATAAATGAAAGATTTTAAAATTAAAAATTCATTGAATTATATCGACTCTTCGTTGGATGCTAACCAAATTCAATATCGAAAAACGACACATTCTAGTTTTATGAAAAAAATTGAAACAGCCGCTTGAACCGTTCTCAAGTTACAACATTTAAAAAGAAAAAACGAATATGCAAATTTCTATAAAATCTTGAACTTTGGAATTTTTATTAATATTATTTTGTTTTAACACACAGAAAGACAACTACCAACAGTCCTTTCGGCGCACTCGATAATCGCAATGTCCAAAATATATATATATATACATATATATGTATGTATACAGTAACGGAGTACTGAAGTACACTAAAAGTTTATTTATTTTTCCATTATTCTTCTGAGAAAACGGCGAGTTCAACGCTCTCGTAATTTCTGTGTGACGAACGCCAATACTCATTGTAAATAATACGTGGTTTCGCTGTTATATTCTCGGGCTCTCGTGGTCCTTCGCACATATCCTCCCGCTGAGAGTACGTAGTACTCGACCCCGAACAACCCGGGATATGCGCTGCAGGCTGCAGAGAGACCCTCAGCTCTATATACTTATATATGTGCTGAATCAGTGCTGCACATGAGCTTCTCTCGAGTAGTCGTAATATATTCCAGCACCACATTTTTCATGCGTTCTTTAAAATAATTATATTCTCAAACGTTCACACAGTAACTAACATTTTTTTTACATTTCAAATCAATTTTCGTCTACTATTTTTTTCATCAATTTGCAAAACAACAGTTTTTGTTGGTTTTTTTTTTTTTTATTATCATATCGTACTGTCAGTTTTATTTTAATATCATAAAATTATATGTTAATTTTCATTGACAAGCTGATATAAAACTACAACATTAATTGTGTGATGATTTTTCTGTAACTGACAGTTCTCGAGACACGTTAACTTGAAACTAGAAAAAGACGGCATTTTCTGAGACGTTGAATATGTAAAAAAAAAAAAAAAAAAATCGCACAAAGTACCTTTAAATAGTACTGAGATCGAGCTAAATATATGAGATACATATAGAACTTTTTACCGGCGTATACAACGTATTATTTGAATGATGATTATTTATCGAATTTGCTGTGATAATTAACCAGTTTTCGCCGTGCTCTCTCCGTGAACCGCAAAAGGTCAAATGCGTTTATAAGGGAAAAAAAAGTTTTTTTTAATTTTTATTTTTTCCATACATAGAAGCGGTCTGGAGAGTTTCGTTGCGTCCGCTTCGTAGTCCCAAGCACTCGGGGTTTCGCACACTCACGAGTACGATAATTTTCTCATAGTGCAGAATAGCCGGGTTTGCACGCAAACCCTTTAACCGCGGCTGCATTCTCGACCGAGGGGGAGTACGAATGGTTTGCGTGCAGCATATGTATATCGAGGAAACTACCCGCGGGCTTACTCTCTACAATACGTATATACTCATACAGGTTATTTAACTCGGAGAAGGGAGGGACAATCGCGTGAATGCCGAGAGGATTTTCAGAGAGATACTATACACTATATATATATATATGCGTGTACTCAAGTTTATCTCTGAATTTAGCATCCCTCTTAATTAGACATGCCCTCATTCGTGAAATTGTATCCAGGTCCTTGCGGTAGTTTCCATTGTGGCGTTCGACGAGACTCGAGGATCGCCGGTACTCTCAGTGAGACCGATCGACGATAACGATTACGCTAAAGTTTTGGAACTATCGCTCCTCTTCTACGAGGCTCAGCGCTCCGGAAAGCTTCCTTCCGATAATAGGATACCTTGGAGAGGCGATTCCGCGCTACAGGACCGCGGCTTGAACGGTGAAGATCTCACTGGCGGATATTACGATGGTTAGTACTTGAAATGTTATTTAATCAAACTAAAAAATTGCTCCTCTTGTAGTTGCATCATCGATGTATACATTGATTACAGTCAAAACTATATTTAACATCGTGTAGCTCTAACGGATAAAAAATTGGCTTCGCGGATGTACACTTTGTCTTAGTTTGACGCACCAATATTTCTCTCACTTTTTAATTTTACAGAAATTCTACATAACATTTTGCTTTCTTATAGAGGAAGCTTTGATAATAATTTGTATTCTCCGAATTTATGTTGGCTATGCGAGGTCGTAAAGCACTTATATAGTTACGCTTCTTTTGCCAATATTATTATTATTTTTCTTGAAATTACAATGTCTTGCAGCCGGTGACTTTGTCAAGTTTGGCTTTACGATGGCCTCGACGACGACCTTGTTGGCGTGGGGCGCGGTCAGTTGGCCGGAAGCTTACGCAGCAGCAGGACAGCTCGACGAACTCCGGAACACATTAAAATGGGCCACCGATTATTTCATCAAGTGTCACGTCAGCGAATTCGTTCTTTACGGTCAGGTCGGTGACTTCTCGGTCGATCATACGTTCTGGGGAAGGCCTGAAGAGTTGAACACCACACGACCGGCATTTAAGATCGATCCGGAACATCCAGGTATGAGTACAGTTTACACCACTGGTCAGCAACTACCAATAAATATACAACCTGTTGGAAATGAGAATTTACCGAAGAAATTTCGTAAAAAACGTCTGCTTAAAAAGATTCATCACTTTGCCAAGATGGCTTCGCAAATTTTCATCATTAAACTTGATAAAATGTCAATCTTGGACTTTTGGTCTGAGTCTCTGCGTGCTGCGTTTTAGATAGAAAAATAGAGTTTTGGAACAAAAATGACTAAGAAGGATAAGGTGATCATAGGCATTATATAATTAGTCCACTGACATTCAACATTGTTTAACGAATACAAACGTATTCGTTGTGTTAAAATCCTAAAGTCACGACGGTGTTTTCTCATTGTTACGTGTGAAATTCAACAATTTTATCACGAAAATTGTGGGTCAGGTCTAACGTATGTTGCAAATAATGACGAATTATGTATATGCGTAGATGGTACAAAAAAGTAAAATTTCTATGTTGGTCTTGTCACGCGGTCACCGCACGTCCTTAAACAATGGTGCGAGAAAGAAAGGTCGAGAGGGGGAGAGAGAGATATATTCGTATTCGCTTGGTATTCAAAGGAGGCTCAAAGCAGACAGAAGACGCGTTGAAATTTTAATTTCGCGTTGTGAGTTCCTCTGAAGCTACATAGTAGGCTGGTGCAAGAGACCGGCTGTATTCTTTGAATTTATTATAAATTATCGCCACGGAGTATCAATCGTCCGGCAAACGACGAATAGTTGAAATTTATCGCTGTGACAATGTCTGAATTTGTACAGAAATAGTAATAATGCGCGTGTATATAGATTGGCTGTAAAATATACATCAAGGGCGACAGTGATTACCGAGTACGCTCATCACGCGAGAATGTTGCAATAATTCTTCGTACTCTTGTTCGCAGGTTCGGATTTGGCTGGCGAGACTGCAGCTGCGCTCGCAGCGACGAGCATCGTCTTCAGGAACTACGATCCTGAATACAGCTCCAAGTGTCTAAAGCACGCTCGGGAGCTATACAAATTTGCGAACGTTCATCGCGGCCTCTATCACGAAGCTATAAGGGGCGCCGCCCAGTACTACGAGAGCACGGATTACGGCGACGAGCTCGCTTGGGCCGCCGCGTGGCTATTCAAGGCCACCAACGATTCGTGGTATCTCGAGGACGCTGAACATCATTATCAGCATTTTCATCTAAAGGAGAGACCAAATGAGTTTTTCTATAACAAGAAGGTTGCGGGGGTCCAGGTCGGTTGATTTCATATAGCCGGTTCGTACAGTCAAAGTCCGAATGACACACGAAATTTCACGAAACAACAGTGTACCTCCAGGCCTGTTTCACAACAGTATCGGAGTCTTGTCCGGAGTTTATTTCCTTATCTTGTATTCTGATATATCGTTTGGTAGAATTAATTCTTTACATGGATATATTTATTGGAATAATTTGAATTTTTTCTCAATGAAATTAGGTGCTACTGGGCCAACTGACGGGTCAGCCGGAGTATCAAAATGCAGCACGCGCCTTTTGCGACTTTTCGGTCCGTCAGCAAAAACGAACACCAAAAGGACTGCTGTATATCGATAAATTCGGGACCCTCTGTCATGCGGCAAACGTCGCATTCGTCTGTCTCGAAGCCGCGGACTCTCCAGATATCGGAGACTCTCAGGAGTATCGTGATTTTGCCGAGCAGCAAATTCACTACATGCTGGGAGGTGGAGGTGAGAATTAGACCGGTTGGAAAAATGATAATTTTTGTATCGGCTTACTCGCTGTTATGAACAGTGAATCGACTCTCTGAATTGTTGTCTATTTTCAGGACGGAGTTACGTGATCGGATTTGGAAAAAATTCACCGAAGCAACCGCATCACGCTGCCTCCTCTTGTCCCGATGCACCAGCTACGTGTGGATGGCCAGAATTCGATCGAACGGGACCAAACCCTCAGACTCTGTACGGTGCCCTCGTTTCCGGACCCGACGAGGCTGACAAATTTCGTGATCGTCGCGAAGATTACGTCTACACCGAAGTCACCCTCGATTACAACGCCGGATTCACCAGTGCGCTAGCCGGATTGCTTCAGCAACTTATCATCAAGAACGCTGGCTCTTGATTCGAGAGTTCGGGAGCCGCCGGTGAAATCGCGTTTCTTATTATTTTTTTCCTTTATACATAACCATAAGACTTGCGTCGCAATTGACTCAATTGCCGGATTCTGACAAACGGACGATTTTTCTATTCGAACCATTCGGTTAGTCACGATAATCGCCAAGTATTAACAGGGATTTTTGAAAATAAAACAACAAAAAACTCGACGTTTCTGTGCTGGCATCGTATCAAATAATTTACACAATCATTAAATCGCACATTTTATTTGCCTGTCGATTGTGAGAGATTACAGTTGTACAGACTTTTAAAAACTCGAGACAAGATATTGATAATTGAGCGTTCCAATTTCTAGTTAATCGAGTTTCCACCGATACTCAAATAGAGGCCTCGCAATTAATAATTCGACGAGACAGAACTTGAGCCTCGTAGTTGAGTTTTTAATTTTGTATAACCAATCGTTATGGAGAATCAACCGGAGCCTCCTAATTACCGTTCATTCCTATTCGATTAGTTGTAGTGAAATATTATTATCTTATGTCGAGGCTGGAGCTTTAAACTCGGGGATGGAAACTCCAAGTAATTGTAGATTATCGATGTCTTACGTGACCGAAGAGTCGCCTTGACCGATCATCATCCACTCGAGTCTTTTTATTCGTTTCATTGTCTTTAAGTATCTCTTCTCTTTTCTTGTTGTTAAAAACTTATTTATTCACCGGACTCGATAGCCCGCACGAAATTTCAATATAAAACATATATATATATATATATATATATATATGTATTCGTCATTAATTTTATTATGATGAAATACGTACGTCCCCTCGATACGAATCGCGTAGTATCTATATATTTATAAATCTATTTGCCGCAGGCTGTGTATTGTATACTTTAGTAGTAATTAATGCGTCGGGCATGATAATGCTTGAGAATCCGTCAAATTGTGTGAATACAATATCGTAACCGATGTATGTGATGTCATGTATATTGAAGAGTTGGGTAATTATTGTTGAACAACGACCGCAGCAACCTTTGATAATGCAATATTAAATTGAAATAAAAGAAAATGTTACGTTGAGAGTGTTAATTCTGTATCTTGGTCATTTTTCCCGATGAGAATAACGTTGAATGAGCCGCACGAGTAGGTAATTAATGAAGAGTATCTCCTACTCGTCGTCATAATGCCTCAGTTTATTGATACTTTACGTCCTGTGTTGAGTTTCTAATTACGACAGTGATTCTTTAGCGATATACACGCCAGTGGAATTCTCCGTGTTCATTCATTCAAGCTCGTTTCGCATCACCGCTATATTCCAGTTACACTCCAGCCAACACATTGCCGCAATCATAAAAATTTTATTGCTATGCTACTCAAAGTTCTTAATAAACATATTAATCTCCGGCTGTTGCTATTGTTATTATTGTCTATGTGTGGAGATGTGCTACCGAAAAATCCGTACAAAAGTGGTCGGTGATTTTATCTACAAACAATATCACTTTATTCGATCGTACGTTTTCTAATTATACGATAATTCTACAATAATTTTTAGGAGAAGTTCGTGCCGATTATCGAAAAGGGTGCGAGCATCTCAATTGCAAAAGAGGCGACCAGTGTGTGAACCGAAAGTTCTGGTGCAAAAATCCACCCTGTCCGAGCATGCTCTATTGCTCAAGATCGCGAAAGGGTTCGTTCGGCATTTCCCACCTACACTTAACGCGAGACTATAGTGACTTTTTAACTTACTACTCTTGTCAAGGACTTTTCCAAGTGGGCCATACTTCTTTCGATATGTTACAAAAAAAAACCTTTATAATTTCTTTGAGGGGGCTTGACAATATCTAGAGTATGCATTATAATTATAAGAATTTGATTTCCAAATTGTACTATGTGGAATTATACTGTACATTGTAGTTGAAAGTTGCGCAACACAGCAACAACAACAAAACTCTGGGACAAAACATTGATTTCCATGAGGCAAGACTGTGTTTTCAAAGCCAATTAAAAGAAATTAAAAAGCTTCTATTGTCTCCCGTTTAAAAAGTTCAAATTAATTTTTCTTGGATTTATTTGTAGAATCTTTGAAGGGACCTTCGTCTTGCGAGGCCGTGCGATGCAGCAAAGGTTTTATCTGTCTCGCGCGAGTCCGTCATTGTCGATGGGACCAATGTAATTTTGCTCGATAATTATTTCGAAACTAGTAATAATATATAAGTAACGAATATGAAATATGTTTTGAGCCCATTTTTATTAATTGTCCAGCTTGTCAGCAGCAAATCGTAAGATGCGTTTCAGAACGCGATTATTACGACGGACCGGCGTCTTGCGTAGACTTTAAATGTCCTACTGGTCTTGGTTGTATTCTGCGAGAATCGCTGTGTGCAAAATCACCCTGTAAACTTGTCAAGAGCTGTGCAACCACTAAAGGTAAAAGAGACAAAATGTATATTCGGTACGAGGCAATCCAGCTCTTATCTTAAATTTATTTTTCGAGCACCATACCATTGGGTATTTCCATTTTCGAATTTTTTTTTCGATTATTCAAATCATATCTTCCGTTCCATCGAATTGAATACTCTATGGGAGAGATTTTTTTTTTTCATTCATTCATTCATTAAAAATAATTTAAAAAGTAGTTTCTAAATATTTTATTAAGTAAAATATCAGGATTTTATTAGAAAAGAGATTTCTTTAGTTACTACCTCGTAAATACAATAACGAATTATTAACGGATTGATAAAAATGACGGTTTATGCAGAAATTTTCGAACTGAGGTGGAATACCTTTTTTTTTTTTTTTAGTTTGACCCCCATTTTTTCGGTGAAACCTTTTAGCAAGGTTTGTTTGTTTTCTTTTTTCTTTCTTTCTGTGACAGACGTAAAAACATGGTACGCGGGGTGCAAATCTCTAGGATGCCTCTCGGAGCACGAGTGTTTTTTACGAAGACCGTCCCGCGATTGTCGTACTTACCCCTGCAAACACACCCCCGACTGTGCAGCAAAGAGTGGTACGCGTTCTTCGTACGGTTTGCTTTTTCTCTTAAAAATCATGAAAATTAAATGACGCAGTATTTATATAAATAAAAAGATTTACCTTAATGGAAATAACACATTTTGGTGAATTAATTAATCAGAAAACTATTTTCGTTTGCGCAGGAGTAATTTTTATCAACGTAAAAGGCTTTACGTGGAATTTCTTCAGCATCTAATTTTTATGATTCTTAATTCAACAGAATAAGTTTTTCTCTCAACTCAATACGCACATCGTTAAAAATCTAAAAAAAAATGATAAATCTGTAGTTATGAACGTCGATAAAGAAATTCATTTTGATGTTGATCATCCTTTGAGACGAAACGTTCAACTGTTGAGATCTGTTTTTCTACAACTGTTTAGAAGAGGAGTTAGAGGCTATCGAACAGTGCCGTGGCTGGGTTTGTCCCAAGGAAGAGGAGTGCTCGGCCCACACTCAAGGAGCTTGCAAGCGCGACAACTGCAGGATATCCAGGTCCTGTCACAGACCGTTGATGCTCCCATTGAACGTAACGTCCGGGCCAAAGCACTCTTGGAGAGACGACGTAAAGCTCAGTTTTTATTCCAAGGTTGAGAAAAATATCTCGACGCCAACGATAAATCGTCCATCCGATCTATCTACGAATAATGAAAATTCGCAAAACGACGTTGTGGGGGATAAAGAAATCTCGTCGAATTCAATTTACGCGTCACCGAACCCAAGGTCAGCATCATCAAGGCCCTGGTCAGTTTCGCCGAATATAATTTCCGGTCTGGTCGTTCAGCCCACCGTGACTTCTCTTTCAACTTGGCTCAATCACCTCAAACTAAAGACCGGTGTTGATGCTATCGAAGCGTGGATTAAGAAGGCTGAGAAACCGGAAAATTATAGGGTATTCTCTGATATTTCAATTACATTTGCTTAGTAATCAGTGTAGAGGTTTGTCGTACGTTTACTGATTTACTCCTTCCGTTTGTGCAGTCATTTCTCGAGTGGCTCGAATCCGTGAAAGACATGCTAGGATCCGCTGCTTACAACCTGTGGATTGAGGAAGTAAGAACTATGACCGTGACGAATCCGGCCTTTCAAAGGTGGCTGCCACCGACTCCAACTGGCAGTCCATCGGTTTCGCCTGATTTTCTCGAACCTGCCGGAAAGACAAACGATGTGAACAATCAGGGACTTGGAATTACTACTGGGTCACAAAAATCGATACAATATCGAAATAATGAATACAAGAATTATTCTCGGCAAGGATGGATCAACGGTGATGCGTCGCAGGAGTATGACGCAAGGAAGCTCGATGATTATAACGATGAAAGTTACATATTTCCACCGAAAAACGATACATCGACATCGCTACCTCCGGTGAAAATAACCGATTGGCAACAGTTTTATAGTCCAAATCCGAGGCTCGTCCAGCAGGCTTATCCGTTTCAACCGAATGTTGGAAACTTCGTACCTAGGATTAATAAAAAACCGTTTCAAAGATTCGGCGCTGTAGATCCAATGAATTCTTGGTACCAACAGTATCAACAGACTCCGAGTGTCGATTCTTATTTTTCAAATGACCAAACTTGGCAAGGTCAGCTTTCTCCACTAATGAACACTCGACGCAATCAAGAGTCGATGGATCGAAGGTTTCTAGAATTCAACAAGTCATTTCAACAAGCTCCAAATCCACCTCTTAATTTTCTTCGTTACAACCCTTGGGCCGACAATGATTTTCTTCTACCTATGACTCCTCAACGCAATCAAATGTCGATAGATCCATTCCTTGAACCTGCAAGAGCTTCGGGGCAGCGATACCAGACCGATTGGCCATTCCACCAACCTCAGGATGAAAATTCTCAATTTTTCCATTCTAATACTTGGCAGAATCAGTTTCATCCATCTTTCAATCCGCAGCAGCAGCAGCAGCAGCAGCAGCAACGTCCGATAGATCGGAAGCTCCTGACACCGGAAATATTTCCAGAACAACTTCAAGCCAATTGGCCTTTCCAGCAAACCTTGAATAATGATCCCAATTTCTTGTCACCTCGTATCTGGCAGGAAAAATTATTCCCACCTCTGAATTCAGATTCGCGACAGGAGAGAGATCCTCATAATCAATATGAAGGAAGAATCCTTGAATCGGCAAAACCTCCAGGCGGGATGCTTAGCCAAGTGAACGAAGGACCTTTGCAGGTATATTCTGATAATTCGACGACCGAAAATACATCTTGGATGAAGTATTTTCTTGGTAAAACGTCGCAGCAGCATGCACCACCGGAAAACATTGGAACCTTCCCAATGACCGGCGAAAAGGTGGGCTATGAAAGTTGGCCGGGGTCCAGTTATCAAGGATGGAGCCTGTCGGACGTGCCGCATCGACGAACCAAGCACGAAGACTCGACACGTGACGCTGCTGATGTATTTCATTCTGGTGACAGAGATTCAGAAAGGCCAGGACAAATATCGCGAGAGCTACTCGAAGATACAGGATTCGTTCGACGATTTTCTTGGCTCATAGATCCGAGACTTCACAGCTACTATCTTCATCTTCTGAATCAAGATAGGAGAAATCTTTATGAGAAAAATAATCGAGAGGGTCCTTCAGTTCTAGCCATGGCATCGAGGACTCACAGAACCGATGCTGATGCTCGCTCACCTTCGTCCAATCCGTTCTCTACGGATAACCAACGCAACGAGCCTCGATTCAACTATCATTGGCCGAATACTTATCTGCGCGATCGACTCTATAGACTCTACGCCGAGCCTTGGCCTTCCACTATAGCTTTGCAACGTTCGACTATTGGAAACCGAGAATATGACGAATGTCTTGATTCTCCTCCTAAGCTCAATCGACCTGAGGTCATTGAAGATCGAACGCTGGGATTTCCATATCGTGATAAAGAATTTGATGCTCCGGGCCAACCAATGGGAGTTCCCGATCTATGGGATTCAAAGTTTAGGATCCCATTGAGTTCTGCGGTTCAATCGAGCTTTCCGAATGCGATAAAAAAGGTGATGAGCGAAAGCAATTATTACGTAATTGAATTGAAAGGAGGCAAGTTTCATTAAACATATTAGACTTTTCTTTTAGCTAACCGGTATATGTGCCTCCAGTTTTGAGATAAGCGAGGTTTTTCTTATTTATTAAATTCACATTGGCAGTGACTTTAAAATTGATTTTTTGCTGGGTAATAATGAGAATACAAGGCTTTTTCACGGCATTCTTTTACCACTTCATCATTAAATACAACTTCCACATGGATACTGAGACATTTTTAAGAACAGGCTAAGCCGAAAAATGTTAATACAGATGTTTTCACATGAATAAAAATGTTTCTCCTTTACTTATAGACACATCCAATTACCACAACGATTTCAACACCGGTTGTACCCTCGTCTAAAACCGTCGCACCACAGCAGGTTATACCTATCGCGAGCGAAGATTCCGACGACATGGAAAATGACGATTGTCAGAAGGACTTGAACGGCATTGAGACTTATGACGACGATGATGTGATTTTTCCGCTGCTGCTCAGCCTCCAGGGTTACATCGAGACATCGAAAGAGAAAGGACCCGAAAATCCGGCATTTCTTACAAAGAATTCGACAATTTTGCCTGTTTACACGGTCGAAGATGCCGGTGACGAAGATGAAGACTACAACGATGATTATGCGAGTCCTCAAGATAGAACAGGGAATCTAGGATCTACCTCTGGCGAGCGGCAGGGTATTAATCTTTTCAAGAATGAAATTTACGGAGGAACACCAGATTTTCCTAATAATCTAAAGAGTGTCTTTGACCTGGAGGCGGCTTTGGTTATCCAGAACACAACGGGTGAAAGCGATGTTGAGATAAAGGACGTAAAGTGGGAGTACGAGGATAACGATGAGGATATATTTGGGGAAGATCCTTCAAGTTTTTTCGTTTCGTCACAGGTATAATTCGTGTCTTCCAATCGAGTGCTGGATACATGTTTGCCATATTCGAAGCTTCAATGTGAAAAAGCATATCACGCCCCCCCCCCCCCCCCCCCCCCCTCTCCCCATAACTCTGTGAACGAGCTCGCTCAATTAATTAACATCTCATTTAAATAGAGTTACAAAAAAAGTATGCAATATCGACACAAGTGCTTAACGCAGATAATTTTTATTTCAACAGTAATTAAGAATGTATTTTTTAAATGTTATTTTCATTTAATATTTAGGATTCTTCGACGTCTACCGAGGGTTTATCGAGCACCGAAGAAGCTCGTGACTGGGTTGTAAGCACGAGTGGATCGAGGAACGCGGCTCATTCGGAAAACGATTATTACGATGAGGGTGTTGATTACGAAACCGTCCCCGGGGACAGAAGTAATTATAACTTCCGAGCAGTTCTGGATACCGGCGACTCGCTCAACCGTGATCAAGTGCCGGAGGATCACATTGATAGATTCTACAACGATCCAGACCACAAGAGATTCAAGAAGAATCGTCCCTGATTATCAACTCGACAGTCGACTATTGATCCGCGCTTTTTCCCGCTTCATTTACTCAACATAACGGTTCATTGCACCAATGGATTTTTATTAGAGGATGAGTCGACGAGCTCTCGATGGAATGTGCATTTACCTATTTTTAAACACCTATAAATGCCGATCGTAGAATGAGCGGAAAATTCATACCAGTCCAGATTGTTCTGCATTTATTAAAAAGAAAAACTTGTTACTCCGGAGTGTTTTGCTCTGTTTAATGAAAAGAGTTAGCTCTCGAGTTGTCTCGATGAGTGTAATAAATCTCTAGGGAAATCTTTCGTGCCTTTGTCGAGTCCTCATGGGACGATATAAAGAGGTAAAAAGCTTTGTTCGAGTACTTGGATAGCGTCGAGAGCATTAAACGGTTATATTTAACGTGACTAGCCAACTAATTCTATATATTTTTCGTACGCGGAAATGACAAAATATACGAACGTCAAAAGGGTCAATTATCACGGCATAAATAGACAGTTACAAAGTATAGCGAAAGCCTTTCACGTTCAACATGAAATTATTTTTAAATAATGAGATATTAAGAACGAGTTACACATACATCACCAACGAATAGTTAGATTTTATTAGCATTTTCAGACGAGAGAAATATATCTTTTAAATAAATCAGAATATTAATTTTGATATTATAAAAATGAAGTTTTTCATTTCTTTAAAACCTACCTTTTATCATTATTATTGAAGATCAATATACTTTGTACGTTGATAATTGCCTTGAGTTTTTTCGGATGTTTCTCCCGTGGGTTGGTTGGGAATGCATGTGTAATGTATCGTTAATGCTGCGACGGGAAAACGCGTAACATAATAACAACACGGAAAGTAAATAATATGCAGAATCGGCGTTAGAATATCATTGTTATTGTACTATAAAACCCGGAAGCTCGCACTGTGGGGCAAATTATGGAGAAAAATGCGTTCACCGAAGTAGCGATAGTACATAGGTATGGAGCCTGCGGTGTCAGCAAGGAAAGCCATGGCCGTCGGCTGTATTTAAACGTCCAGTGATTATTTGCATCAACGCGCGGAACACGGTGAAAGGTGAATCTGCGAATATAGCGTAAATACTTGGCTGGGGCACAGCTTGACACGCAAATATGGCATAGCTGGGGTTATTCGAGCGTCCGACATACATTCGACTCCCCGTATTCGATGGAACGGCGCGAATTTTAAGGGAATTTCCCAAGCAGATCGATAACCGTAATTTCACGAGTCCCATAAAACAGTCGATGCTTTCTTATTCGCACATGTAACTGCTACTGTAATTTTGCCGGTAATCGCAGATAACATTTCCAGTAGTAACGATCGAGTGTTGCGGCAACAACGTTTTTTTTTCTTCTTTTTTTCTTTCTTACAGCTGCCAAAGAATTCGGGGCAATTAGAAGTACCGCTCGGTGCGTCAAAGTGGATACACGTTCTCTCGAATACTGGTGTCGCTGGTACGTCGCTCAAGGAGGTTATTCAAACGGTTTGATTTATCGACGAAACTTTCGAAAAACTGTAGGTGCCAATCTAATGACGGACCAACGTCGCAAACATCTCAAGTAACGAGATGCGGGTAAACTTACAAGTACCGTGTACGAGCATGGCAGCTCGTAAAAGCTCCCCGATGGTCATGCTCGTCCTTGCCGTTTATCAATATATGGAAAATATTATTCAGAGAGACACGAGCAGCCCCATTCTTTACTGCACAACAGGATTATCCATAATAAATATCGAGCAGCGCCACCGCGATACAAGACATTTCACAAAAAGTGAATTTTTCAAAATAAAACAAGAATATTGTTTCTAAACCGAAAATACAAAAATCTAAGGCTCTCTCGGGACTTTGCCAACAGGGCAACAACTATCGTGACAAAGATTTAGTGAAAATAAAGAATAATATCCTACATGTAAAATCTGACGAAGATCTCACTTTAAAAAATGTTAATTCACGGTAATCATTGTATTACTGTTTTGCGTAGATATTTTTTTGTTTTTTTAACAAGGAAGAAAAGTCTCGGTAAAAAACAACTTTTTTTTAGTCATCCTAGTATTTATTTCTAGACTTTGAAAAAAATCTATCTTTTGTTTCTATTTGCCTTGACCGATTCCCCCAATATTCTTATACTATATATGCGAGCTAGAACGTGTCGTACGCTAGAAGAATAGGGTCAACATTTATATTTGTCATGGCAATTCCGGAATATCTTGATCTCCCTGTCGATGATGAAATCCTTTGCCCACAATACTACACGAAGTCGTATACCATATACACAGCACTCGGTTATTCGGGGACCCTGAGCGAGGTGAGATTCTATCCTTTCCTTCCCGATATTTATTGCACAAACAGCATCGTGAGTATATGTCCTGGGACTATCCGAGTCGTTCGGTGCAATTTTTTAAGTGGGACAACCTTCCATCGGCAGCTCAAAGTGAGTGAACGATCCCAACTACTCCCACCGCTCGGAGTCGAGGAGTCCGCGAGTAGTTGCTATTACTCCTGTGAGGTCACCGAACCTGTTTTAGCCCGTAAATCATTTATCGAATCCTCGCGGACACGTGTGTACGCTCGCTCGGGGTCTACAGCACGAGATATAGTGTATAAGCCAACTGACACGTGCGGTCCAGCGAACGAGCAAAATTTTAACGCTTTGGAAGAACTATTCAGCAAGTATTTTCCAAGCCCTGGACATTTTTTCCAAACCAATTTTCTCAACGTTTTGCGTTTCATCTCCGTGACGCACGTATGCGCGTCTCTACTGTATTTACTTTGAGATTCATGTGGCGAAGTTAAAAAAAATGTACTTTACGTCGATTATGACTGCGCCGGAATGTATTATATATGTTATAAGACAGTTATTCGGGCGAGTTTTTTCTTTTACAACGTCAGACATGGTTATATCTATTAAGCTTATCTATCGTCTATTATAGAGCCGGTTTAGTCGTTGTTGAGCTTATGATGTAGCCAGACAGTACGTACTCTCCCATTGAGGATAATAGCCCGTTTTGTCGTTGGCATTGCAGCGAAGCCAGGTATTAGCATTACAGGTTGAGCGTTTTCCCATAACACACATATGCGGTTAGTCATCCTCTTTTATATTTATTTTTCTTTCACCATCGGTAGGTCGACAAGTCCCGGATCCGGTCCCGTACAAAGGGCAACTCCCCCCAGCTAACTATACTCGTGCCTTTTATGCCTCGTAGAAGCTCAATGACGAGGCTGCTTCGTCCGTCTACGCTTAAGTATAAGCTTGTTTTCCAATACAGACACCGAACCGCAATGGCATTTCATTCAATACATCGAACGAAGCGCGCTGGCTAACGACGATTTATCGTAGCTATCCATCAATGAATCTCATTACAGATTGCGAGCCGATAGCGCTTGTTTTGTCAATTAAGCGCTATCGCGTATTGTGTATTTAGCCTCAATATCGTTTTTAATAATCGTATATTATTCATTAATATTGCCGGTTGAGTTGTCAAGTTAATGAAAAGCTAAGTTCCTTAAATATCATTAAAATTTCAATATATCGAGGTGAAAAAATGTAACGACTGATATTGAAAGGTGTCTTGTTATATGTGTGGACTCGGGTAAACGGAGATGAGCGTCGAAGGGAATGATTTACAGTTGTCGCTGGTACGGTTATCGAGATACGGGGGGATGGAAGCGCGTTTCCCGCCGTGTACAGCGTCTCTCACACCACAAGACTCCTCCGCGGTGCTCGCCGGTAAAACCCACGTCTCTCGATGCCCCCGCTGAGAATGCAGAAGAAGTGGTGGAGGAGTTTGTCGAATATTGCAACCGCGAAGGAGAATGGTAACGGACTAGTCGCTTGTTGGTCGTGAGACCGCGAACGAGGACCCATCGTCTTTCGTATACATCCGAGGGGCAATCGTTTCACGCTTCCCAAACTGTTGGACGACAAACTTCCTCGCCGTATAACTTATTGCCGCAACTGCTATTTACTAATTCTCACAAAGTGAGTACCTCTGCTTTTTTTTTTTTTCTTATTATACAAAATATTCTTTTACCAAATTGGAAACAAAAAAATTAATAAACTTATTGAATTGATAATATAACGTTCGATGAATGTAATACAAGTGAGACTTTGATCAACATTTGCTCAATAAATATAACTCGAAACTCTGGCCCTTTGTTAATTTGCTTGAACTTAATTTTTTAATATCTATCGTCACTCGCTTGATGTACAATTTAATCGTGACGAAATACAAATATTATACATTGCCTGATTGAATTATTTGCTAATCGATGCCAAACAATCGGTATTAGGATATTTACAAGTTATTTTTAGTCCACTGCTATATTCATTTTTTTACTGTGCACCACATAACTTGAAGTTTTTATGGTGTTTAATATTATGAAAAGGTTATTGACGCTTCTAAATATCTATTCATCGAGCATAACGCGAAATATTATCGTAAGAAAATATATTTCCGGGATTAAAAGTTCGCGGTCGTTCGTTATGCATTTATGATAAAGGTTGGCCTAGCTCACAACTCAAAGTCCAGGTACTAGCATAAAATAACATTTGCAAAAGTTGCATGTCAATTTATGAGGGAGCGTTGCCGCTCGATTACCAAATAGCCGCTATTCGTCTGGCTTATAAATATTTTTTTTATTCCCTTCGTCGTTGTTGTCCACAAACGCGATTAACTGGCGAACGGAGCCTTTGTATCTCGGAGGATTCCTCCGCTTTTTTTTACCCACAACGGTAATGCATGGAAAAGTGAAAGGGTCTTTGCTTGTTTCGTATACAATTCGTCGCGGGTTATTAATCAATTATTATTTCTCCAGTATACTTTAGACACTAGAGTCAGGCAGACAGAATGATTACTCAGACCATCTACTGTTCTACTCTTTGGTAGATGGTCCACTACCATTTTTTTCTAATCGGACTGTGATTTTTAATATGCTCCCAATTTCATTGATATCTTTATTATTTTTAATTATCAATATCTTTGTAAATTTATTGTCGATAATTTTGTGGTGATAAGAAAAATCCTGACGCTTTATCGAAACGACAGATGGAAATATGATTCCAACCAAATGTTTGAGCCAGCAAAATATCATTTTCTCTTTTTGTTTTTAGATAATGCTGGAATGACTAAACGATAACACTCTGGCCCATGGCTATTTTTATTGAGCCAACGTCATACAATACCGGTTTTTCATTCGCATTCTGTGAAGTCGTTCGTAAAACTCGATGATAATGGGACTGCTCCATAATTTCACCTTCGTTGGAACCAGGAGACAGTTTCACGACAGTCGTCGAGATACTTTCGACAAGTACTCGGGAACATGTATGTCGTAAAAAAAAAAACGTAAAAAGGAGAAAACGTGTCAGTCAGTTGATTTAGGAATAATTTTGTTGAAAATTTCAACCCTTTGAATAATCTCGTTCAGAACCATTATTTCCATGGTATCAACATTACGGATCATTGAATTATCGAAAATATCTTCATAATTGCAAAAGATTAATTTGTTTAATGGAAAAAATTATATTTTTATTCGCACTTTTTCTTTGGATTTAGTAAATATCGACTTTTTGAAAAGACAAAAAGTTTAGCACTCGTTTGACTATTCCGAAGCGTACGAAACAAGAATTGACAATCTATGGAAAAAGACAAAAAACGTATCAAACGATTAATAGAATAGAACAGTGAGTGTTGGTGTTAGCAATTTACAATATCAAAAGCGAACATCCACGCGCGTGTATTCCGTCAAGATGCTTCTGCATAGATTCGTAATTCGCTTTGCGTGACGGTCACGGTATGCCGATTACACACACACACACACACACACACACACACGCGACAACTGCCAACGACATCGTGGTTAGAAGAAAAATATAAAAAGAGAATGTAGGAATGGTCCGATAATTATAAGCATAGCATACGGTGAGCCAGTAAAAAAAAGCAACTGCTTTCGTGACAATTATTAAATCCAAGCGTTAGAATAACACACCGATATAGGAATCGTGTGTGTAGCGCACTTTTAACATAACCACATGAATATTGTCAATATTGACAGTATTCCGAGTGACAAGTACACTGGAAATCTCTGTGTCCAGTGTTCTTGCAACCTTCTCATACATGTGTATATATTTTTTTCTTTCGTCCTCAGGTACACGTTACCACAGAGTTTTGCACATCCCTATATTTATCTCTTGCAAACTGGAGCACAGCGTTATAGTTCTTACAGCAAAAAAGTCTTTCGTGTCTTCTGAATAAAAAAAAGTACAACACACAAGAAATCTCTTAATATATATATATATATATATATATATATATGTATATTGACTCGGTAACCAACGGCAAAACACCAAATCCTGAATTCGGAACACGTAAACAGTTACCGCGCGTTCTCCAGTTCTGTGGTTCACCTGCGTGCATCTGGTAGAGCAATGTAATGGGGCGATTGAACGAGTACCTGGTATGTACTGGGCAATATACGGGGATCGAGTAAACAAGAGTTATAGACGAGATCGCCTGGGAGAATATATGTGGTGGAAACGTTGGATATGCTCGTAAAAGGTATTCGCGAATCTGAAGCACGTTCGCTGCCAGAGGTACACCCGCTACACATATATGTGTGCTTGTGTGAGCAATACAATTGCTTTAATTGTTTTCTCTGGATCACGTATTTCTGTGCGATATGCTTTATGGTAGCCAACACTTGAGTCGTAATAGCGACGAAAAGTGCTAAGGTAATCGGCTCCGAGTAATTAACGTACACGTGAAAAACAATCACACGTTTTCTAATTTCGGGGATTTACGGAAATCCCTGAAAATCTTGCGGACAATTGTCGACTTACCGATTGCATTTTCTCCATATTCTAGAATCAAGTTTATTCGAATTATGAGTTTCAATTATTTTAGTATGTTAGTGTTGTGATATTTTGATATCGTTGTATTATTGCCAATTCTGACAATGAGTCAGCTCTTTCAGTTAGTCAAAGAGTTAATTTAAAGTTTCATTTGGCCACGAAAAGTTGAAATAGCCACCTAACCCGAGTACCCTTGCACTCACTTTGCAACCGGTATACGCTAATGACGTGTTTTACTTTTGACTTATGGATTCCAGTCTCTATTTCCTTGCGTGGAACGGGTCAATAAGCACGGAATGTTTAGTCGCACACTTGTTGAACTTTAACCCTGAGTCGAAAGAGTTAATAATTGCCGGACGAGGACGCGTTCAATGTGAAACATGTAACGGGAAAACATTTATTACGTTTTTCTGAGTAGAAGAGAGAGACGACTGATTTTGCGCCAAGCTCGTCGAACCGGTCACTCGGGTTTGATTAGTCAAATTTCAAGAAAAAAATCAAATAAAATAAAGTGAAAAGCAATGTTCCGACGAGCTTGCAAAATACTTTCGTAATCGTCAAAGGTGAGACGACAGCGCCGGTTCTCGGTCAGTGAACGTAGCGGTTTTCGAGTCACCTTCGATGCGAGCTCGCGTGTCAATTATAGCATGCCTACTCGAATACTCATACCTAGCTGTATCAAGCAAATCGTATCTGGTATATTGTCAACAAGTTCGAGAGAATCTTCATACATATGTGGATATCTTTGCCGGGATTCATAATAATTTATTTTTTACGAATGCGAAAAACTAATAAAATATACTTTTGATGCACTCTGACAAGCAAAAGACTTTTGGTTATTTGCACACGTGGCACCGATATAGTCTAGTCAATTCGATCACGTCACACTCAACTATTCGTCGTCAGTTCGACCAAGGGTATTTCTTCAAAAGTACGCCGCTTCCATCGAATTTACCAACATTTTTTCGATAAAAATATGAAGGTGAGCTCGAATTCCAGGTGAACTGCGGTAGAAGAGCACGAACGTCATTAAAGTCCTATATCATGAAACCTCGATTAAGGCCAAGGATATTTTCCGAATCAAAGGCCCTTTGAGCTCGGTTTAATAATTCATCCGACGAATAAACTAATCGAAACCAGAGGTAGTTGTTATAGATCAATACATAAATGAGAAGAAAAAATATACTTGGAACACGACGAGTGGCAAACGAGTTGAAAGAAGAGTAAGAAAATGTACATGCTGAAACACCCGGACTAGCGTTATTCATAGTAATTTTATTTTAAATGCCATCATTTCCGGAAGAAAAAACGTCATTTTACATCACAGCCGAGGTCTATCGCGCTTGATATCTTGGACAATTTAAAATCTTACCTCGACACACTTCGACAGCGGATTGGGTTAATGGATTCGGTCTAAGCCATCGTGTACGCTCGCTGTATTCGTTTAGCGAGACCAGTAGATAGAGGAAGAAAGAGACTCGTCGAAAGGTCCAAGTGCATTAATTTCCGCTCGATAAATATTCGAAAGCTGAAAGCAAATTTTTTGCTTTGTAAGAAAAAAAAAATGATGCCGAGTGAGAAAGTAAGTTTATTCGTGAAATATTGGAAAATAAATGCAGCACGTGGGTGTTACGCTGGAGTTGGAGGTGCCCATACGCACCGCATATGCAATACGCAAACAACAAAGTTAAGTGTACTATTGTGAGAATCATAGGAAGAGGAAACAAGACGTTGGCGAGAGTAAAAATGTTGCACAAGCTGTTGGCTACCGTGGTGATGCGTATTCTTCTGGTGAGCACACACCCACACGCACCGATCCATAGGCACCAGGAAGAATAGGATAGGTTTTGGTATATCATGCCAGACGTGAAAGCAGCTACGACGGTATACGACGTTGTCAGGCTACAGAAGGACAGCAAGATTTTTCGTTTCATCTCTCTTATTTGTCTCACGCTCTCGTCTATATTAGCTTCAATTCTCAGAAAGAATTGTATCAACCGACATTGCGTATGTACGAGACGAGAATTCGCAGAGTCAACGAGTATGACCTCGTAAACTCATTTTACATTATTCGAATAACATTTTTAGCTTTCTTTCTATAGCCGAAAAAGCATTAAATATCATTTCAATGTACTATGGAGAATTCAAACAAAAACAGCACTTGACTCTAAAATATATAAATAACTATGGAGCGGAAAGTGTGAAAATAACGGATAATATCGATTGAGCGTTTAATTCGAAAATTTTCAGATATTAGGCAAAATTGTTTTTTTTTTCTTTTCTTACAAGTAAAGGAATATTTGCGGAAAGTTTGTGTTGAATTTCAATTCTTTTGAACCTTTTGAAACATGGCCGATTATGCAAGAGATTTATATCCTAATAGAGAGTGATTGGTACTCTATTCGTTCACCTGCATCCGCGCATCATTACCTTTTGTGGTTAAAATAATTCAGCCCTGAAATTATAAATGGAAATGGACTTTCTCGTTTCAGATGAGCTGCAACTGCCCGCTGACCGCGTCGACGGGTCCGACTCTGGCCTCGACATGCGGCGGACCTTCGTTCATGCTCTTCATGGGCCTCCTCGAGGTCTTCCTTCGTAGCCAATGCGATCTCGAGGATCCTTGCAACCGGCCTCATCCTCGAGACCAAGTTAACGCCAGGTGATTTCCACTCTTATTTCTATCATAGCTCTCGATTTCTCTAATATTCTTCTTATTACCGAATAGAAGACTTTTCAATTTCATTACATTTTTATTTTCCGCCGTTTTCTTATTTCTTTCGAGCCATTTTTTAAGCGCATTACATGAATTATTTTCGGTGATAACAGCAATGTCAAGAAATATTAAGAAAATTGAAGAGAGTCGGTTTTCCTCCTGTGCGAATTCCACAATATATTCCCGAGACAATTACGTAATCTCACATAACTATCCTACAAACGTCAAGATAACATTTTAAAACCGTTATACTGTATATGTATACATATATATATAGAGTTTCTCAATTGTCACGAATTTCTCACGTGTACTTTTCCCGGCGTCACAACAGAAATATCTTTCTTTCTCTTTTATTTTTGTTCCACTACTATCTTATTTCTGCTGATACAGTTTGCCTCTCGTTGCAATTGTACTCTACGTAGCTGCAATATTATTGTTAAAGGAACAATCAAACACCACGGCATAGAGTACAAAGTGTAATGAAATAGGAAACTTTTCTTCTAAGGAAACAAAATGGTACTGAGGATTGATGAAATATCTTACGGAAGACCGTTTTTTTTTTTTTTTTAATTTTCTTTTTTCGTCACCGGTATTGGTAATCGTTACTATTGCAGCTCCTTTTACCCTAAATGGTAATAGTCACTATTACCAAGAACGGCGAAAAAACGGTTTCCTGTAAGGGAGAGATAAGAAATGTCGTTAAATTGTAATAGTGTCGTCTAACTTATAGCCATAACAGAAGTTGCCAAACGCCTCATAAAATAAAGCTGGATTCGACAATCCATAATTCCCAGTAGTAGTTAACGAAAAGTTTGAGAAAAATATGGATCCATATGCTATGGATGTTACTCCACAGAAATTACATTGTCTTACGTAATTGCAGTGTTTCTGAATTTCAGATTTTTTCCAAATCTTGGTATGATTCATTAACAAGGAGCAAAGTCAGGAGGAATGAAAATCGTGGCATTTATATTTCACAAGTTGTCGAATAGCGCGGTGCATCAAGCTTGCGAACGTAAAGCCATAAAGTTATTCAGCATCGAATATGCTCTGGCGTCTTGCCAAAGTATCGTTAGAAACTCTAGCTACGATCCACATATTCTATAGATGTATGCTTTATACCGACGCTATAGGCACTCTCATTGTTGTTCCCGGTGCGTCTTCGACGCCATACATTGCGTCACCATTGTGCATTTCTACCTCGTTCTGGTAACCACGGCAAATCTACCGGTAGTACCTCATGCTGGATATCTTGTTATTTATTCAGACTATGGTCTCCGTTATATTATTCCAATAGTTCTCGTGCAAAGTGACGCCCCGGAGATCGAGAGCTCGAGATCGTGGCGTACCCGCCCTCGAAACGCTCGATCCCTCTGTGAGAACTGGGATAACCTTTCGGTTATCCCAACCCAGTGCATACAGAGAGAGAGAGAGAGAGAGAGAGAGCACGTCGTCACGAATGGAGATCGAAGATTCCAAGAGTTTTCCCCCAAAGGGGAAATACCACTGAGCTTGGCTCTTCGCCTAGTGGAATTATTTTACCCCAGAATCGGCCCACTTTATTCCACATGTCATCGAAATCGTTCGAAAATATAATCCAACTATTGCAGTATCGTTGATATATTGCAGCTATCCTACAATGTCCGCTTAAGGTATTGCAAATCTATAATATTCTAAGAACGTTGCAATAATATACATGGAAAATATTGCAAAAACTTTTAAAACGAATAAATTACATTTCAAGTATACGTTGCAATAATGCAAATTCTATTTAGCATATCCTTCTTCTTTGGTCCGACTGTTGATTCGATGACTTATTTTTTTGCATTATTTCCCAAGCTCAAACGTTTCTTCGAATCAACATAAAAACTAAAACTAGAGTTTTCTTATGATTGTGTCCTTTTCTAGAGGAGCGGGAGTTGGAGATTTCCCCTGATCCGAATCGCGACAGGGCGCTCACAAATTGTTCGTTAATAAAACGTCGCGGCGGTCTGATAAACCAAAGTGAAAGATTTAAGAGGAGAGGGAAATTGGTTGAATAACAGTTTCCCTTTGTCACGATTGCGGGAGGCAATAAAATTTTCGATGTAAAAGGGAGCGCGCGAGACACGCGGCTCCCTACCCGTTAATACGATATTTATACCGTTGACTGTTCCAGCGTACCGCTTGCGCAAGGAGGAACACGATGGAGAGCTCCGGTTCGCCTGGGGCCATTTGCGCAAGCGAAATCAACATCTCCGGGCCCTCGCTTCTTGTTATATTCCCCTTTGAAATCTATTCCAAATACCGCACTGCTATAGCGTATATGTATAATCGCTATGCGTTATTTCACGAATATCTTCAATGAGTATACAATGAATTTTATCAAAATATTATACAATGCGTAAAAAGCACATAAGGAGCTTAAAGAGAGGTTGTCAAAAATTTTTGATAATTCTTACAAATGTTTAGTTTCCCTTGCCGTAGCTGCATAGAAAAAAAAGAATTTCTAATTAATCTTGTTGGATTTAGCTACGATTTTATAGTAATTGGCGGCGGTAGTGGCGGAGCAACAGTGGCTGCGAGACTGGCCGAAGAGGAGAGATTTTCCGTTTTACTATTGGAAGCCGGGCTGGACGAACCAACGGGAACACAGATACCTTCGTTTTTTTTTAATTTCCTCGGAACCGACATAGACTGGCAATATACGACAGAGAGCGAGACAGATGCCTGTCTCAATAAGGAGGACCGTCGTTGCTACTGGCCTCGAGGAAAAGTGAGCGATTTTTTTATAAGAATTCATCCAATTTACACCCCATCGTTTATTCTAAAAGTCTGAAATACCGAACCAAGACAACCTTCGCGCTATTCAATACTGATTGCAACATAGATATATGCAAATACAAGTCACGCAAATCGTTGCAGTTTTATTGAGAAAATTAATTCTGTGCTCTCCGCTTCATAATATTCGTAATATATTGCATAATATATTGGTCCACTGAAAAGAAGAAAAAAAAAAAAAAAACAGCATAAAACTCACAAGGTAAATGGACGGAGCTGCGTGTATGAGAAATTTCATAACGATAATCAAGTCCACATTGACTCGGTCTTTCCCGGGCGTAAGAGCTTGAAAAAAACGAATTCACATGTGTTATCGCTGGGATATTACAGGTTCTCGGCGGTACGAGCGTAATGAACGGTATGACCTACATGAGAGGCTCCCGCAAGGATTACGAAGACTGGGTGAAGCTGGGTAATCCCGGTTGGTCCTACCAGGACGTTTTGCCGTTCTATATCAAGAGCGAGGACAATCAGCAAGTTCACGATATGGATTATGGTTATCATGGGATCGGTGGTCCTTTGACGGTTACGCAATTCCCGTACCATCCACCTCTGAGCCACGCTCTCATCGACGCCGGCAAGGAATTAGGTAGGCCTTCCTTCATCCAAATCTCCGTATGTCAATGCTCACCCTCAAATCTTCAATCTCAAGACGATAGTTTCAAGAAATTATTAATAAATTAGCTTGAAAATTAATTGTTCGACAAGTTGGTATTTTTCATATGATACACGAATTCTCTGATATCCGCGATCAGAGTAATCATATCATTTTTTCTTGATAATGCGTAGGATTTTTTTTTTTAATTTCCTTGTAACTTTAAAATTCTCGTTTTCAGAGTTATTGCACTGTTGTATAAAGCATTAATATCAAATGTTTTCATCAAATATTGCCATATTTTAAAAGAATATCTTCATAATATTTTCTGAATAATTCAGTGCTACGAGGGATGTTATTTTAAATAATCAATGTTCCGTTTGGTATTTTCTTGGTGACTTGGAAGCTTTTCAGATTTTCTCATCAAACTTTTCGTTGTAAATGAACGTGGATCAGTGGAACCTTAATGATAGGTACGATCGTGTAATATATTACCTCGTAGAAATAATCGATCGAACGATTTGCAGGTTATGCCAATGTTGATCTCAACGGCAGAACCCATACAGGGTTTGCGATAGCTCAGACAACATCGAGAAATGGATCGAGACTATCGACCGCTCGAGCCTTCATCAGACCATCGAAAAATCGTCGTAATCTCCACGTTATGCTCAACTCGACCGTAACAAGAATACTCTTCGATCAGAACAAACAGGCTATCGGCGTGGAATTCGTTCACGATGGCAACGTTCAACGAGTCGGAGTCACGAAGGAAGTCGTTGTGAGCGGAGGTACGATAAAACGTGTTGTTTTTTTTCTTTTTCTTTTCGTTCTTTGTTCGAACTGTTGTTATAACTTAAGAAGAACTTTGCGTCGAAAAATTCGACCCGAGATATGATGACATTGCGAAATTTTCTTCAACTTTTTTAGGAGCCGTAAACTCGCCACAAATTCTTTTAAACAGCGGAATAGGACCGCGTCAAGAACTGGCTGCGGTTGGAGTTCCTTTGGTTCATGATCTGCCAGGTGTTGGAAAAAATCTGCACAATCATGTGGCTTTTGCTGTAGGATTCACGATCAACGATACGGACACGACTCCATTGAATTGGGCTACAGCCATGGAGTATTTGCTGTTTAGGGATGGTCTCATGTCTGGAACTGGTAAGATGAATCTTAATTAAAATTGTGAGATTATCGGTGGTAGCTGTGGCTGATTTTCTTGTTCTCTCATTAGATTGAAAATCGTCGGTGTAACATTTTGTTACGAGTATCAGCTTGAATTCTCTTATGACGAAATATTGCATGTTATTGAGATAATTGATCGAGCGATTGATCCAATTGCCATTGGATTAACATGTTTATTAATTAACCGGATATGAAATGCATATATCTGGAATTACTGACTCCCCGCGGGTTGTATTGCGAGCTCCTGCCAACGCGGCTCAGGCAGATCTCGCGAGAGTGATACCCAACGTACAGTGAAAGCGTATTGCGCAATCATCTCGTTCGTGACTGACGTTCAAATGTGTTGCAATAGCTTTTCCGATTTGCACCCGTTGCGGCGTCCCTTTGCTCTCGTCCGTCTCTTTTTAATACACGATTTTATCGAGACGACATATACGAATAGCGTGAAAAGCTCTTACCTCTTGCTTTATCGCACGAAGCTCTTTCGCCCATTCGATAATACAGAAATCGATGCTTGCTATCTACGCAGTTTCATTATTTTTAGATCTTGCCTCGTCCGTCAAACTACATTGACTCAAACTTTTCGTTGGATCCTCAATCCAAATCCATATTGCCTAACTCTAGAAATTTATTAATAAACATATTGATCGCTATTATGGTTCTAACGCGGGTTCGATTAATCATCGCAATTTATATTTCATAATAATAATAATTATCATGATAAAAATATAGTTGATATTACTTGGATACTCACGGATATTTTCCGATTACACGTTTCTACCCGCCGCTGAAACACGGTAAAACCACATAAAGAGACCTTTCACGAGCGCAAAACTCGTTCAAACGTACCCCAAAGCGTTGCAACGGAGCGGGGAGAGCTACACGTGCACGCAGCCGCGAGCGATGCGCGTTTTTTTTTCTTTTCTTTCTTCGTAACGAGCTCGTAATCGAAAATTACTGTAGGTAGATGGGAAGCCGGTAGTCATTTTGTTCTAATCAGAAAAATCTATTTATTTACGTAGCATTTACAACTGTAAGTACTTGTGAATATGAATTTCATATCCATAATCGAAAATTATTAGAAAAGAGCAAATGCATATAACTGCTTCTCTCATTGCAAGCTTGGAATACTCGGTAGAAATTTCAAATACAATGTTGTCCGCCGATACACCGGCGGCTATCGGAATTTAAATTGAAAGCTCGTGGCAGTCAACGTATACCGATGCATTTGTCAATGTCGGCGGTGACGCGATAATGAAAGCTGTATACAAACAAGATAATAATAACAAGTTTGGCAAACTGATATACCCAGCGTTAGAGATATTATTAAAGTTGAAGCGATCGAGTAGCAAAATAACGTTCTGTCTCGTCCTGAAATAGCTCGAAAATCAATACGGTATATGTGTTTTTCGGTTGTTCGCAGGTATATCGGAAGTGACTGCGATGATAAACACGAAATACGCCGATCCAAGGGAGGATCATCCGGACATTCAGTTGATTTTCGGTGGATATCTTGCGGACTGCGCTGAAACGGGAATGGTGGGAGAGAAGAAGGGGACGAATCGTAGCATCTACGTAATACCGACTCTGCTGCATCCCAAAAGCCGTGGATATTTGCGTCTGAGGAACAACGATCCACTTTCAAAGCCAATGATTTATCCCAAGTACCTAACGCATCCCGACGACGTTGGTGGTCTCATTGAGGGAATAAAATTCGCGATTCGTTTGGCCGAGACCCGAACCCTCCGTAAATACGGTTTTAAACTTGATCGTACGCCAGTGAAAAACTGCGAACATCTGAAATTCGGGTGTGACGCTTATTGGGAATGCGCGATCAAGCACGACACTGCACCGGAGAATCATCAAGTTGGATCGTGCAAAATGGGACCACCCGAAGATCCTATGGCTGTCGTTGATAATCGTCTTAGGGTGCGAGGCGTTCGAGGTCTTCGAGTTGCCGACACGAGCGTCATGCCCAAAGTCACTTCTGGCAACACAAACGCACCGGCGATTATGATTGGCGAGAGAGCAGCCGATTTTATCAAACGAGCGTGGTTGGGAGATCCTAGTTTAGGCTAACAGAGACAGACTTTGCCGATCGTCCTAGCGGATCCGCATGTTCATCGGAAAAACCAACGGAACCTGGCAAATTTCAAAAACCGAACATCAGAGAATTCGTTTCATAGAACATTTTTGTTTTTCATTATTTCAATGACGGTGATTTTATTTTTCAGTCTTTTCTCCTTTTAAACCACTGAAATTCTAATGAATAGTAAACTTTTCTTTGAGAATGTACGAGCAATGCCTCATAAACGTCTAGGTCGAGAAAATAAAACGGAAAAAGAGATATAGAGTAAAAAAAACGAATTGTTTTGCCGATTCGCTGGGACAACTTGGCACGAAAATAATTATTCTTTTTTTCTATAACTATGTATGCCTAGACTTAAAATATCATATCGAATTGGACGATGTAGACAAGTGGGTGATCGTTATCGCGTGCACTATGTCCAAGGCGCACCGATGGAACTATATTATAGACCGACACGATAGCTACATTTCAGTGAGACTGGGCGTAGATAAATCTCCTCCATTTATCGCTACATAATGTAGAGTGTACTATAACGTGGCTATCAAACGATTAGGCTATAATTTATGGTGTGTTCCGCGCGTAGTTGTCTACAGTCTTATTCACACTATTCGCTGTTAATAATAATTCTCGATTCGTTATTACCTCGTTCAGTCATCAAAGACTACATAGTGCACTTATTATTTGTATCGTGTTTGCGCGCGCGCCCGTGTGTGTGTGTGTGTGTGTGTGTGTGTGTGTGTGTGCGCGCGCGCGCACGCGCGCTTCCCGAGGCTTCCTCCGAAAAGATTCGCGTTATTATGTATATAACGCATTACTATGTACAAAAACCCCAAACAGCTCGCTGTAATCAAACTTTAAGAGTTTTAAATATAAACATCTGATTAAAACTCGAGTGTTTATCTGGCGGAAAAAAAATCTACAACTCACTGCGTAATATCAACAACAAAGTACTTATTTCTGTGATAAAGTATGCGTACTCGTAATTTCTTGTACAAAATTTGTCCATCTTTTTATGACAACTACAACAGGTACCAAAAAGAAGCAATTGAAAATTTGGAAGATTCGGTGAAATTTGTTGTAAAAATGAGAACTTTCTATGGGACATTGGATGAAAATAAGTAACGAGTTTCTACGACATAATATAAACTCTAGTTATATTATCTTTTACGTGCTTGAGACGTATTCAAGTGGGCTTGGATATTATAGAGATTGAAAAATGGTGACGTCGCTCTGATGGACTTCCCAATGAGGAAAGTACGTGAAGCGTATGAGATTCGATTATTGAGAGTAGGATAATATTTCAAGGAAGTACTGGAGAAACGAAAGATGGCTTATCGCTCAAAGCTCTCGAGCGTAAGTCGAGACTCGGACTGCAGCAACACACACTCTGCCGTTTTATGTTACATGACGACAGAGGGGGAGAGTCGAAGCAGTAGCAGTCGCACCAGTTTCGACACCAGTAGGTCGTGATCGTGTTTATACAACGTGCATAAAACAATATCGCTGCTCTCGACACTGGACAAATCATCGTCTTTGAGACGCAATTCTCAAATCACATTTCACACGCTTGTTTCGATAAATATACGATTGATATGATTGATCCAATGTTCTCTTGTCGATTTGTTCATTCACTCGGTGCTGCTCGTGCCGAGAATCCAAGTGAACCTCGGACTTTTAAAATATTCCTCGTACGCTGGACCGACGAGTTACCCATCGATTGACTTCTCTTTCTTTTTTTTTTTTGGTTTTTTTTGTCCCCCTACACGTTTGCACGTAATTACTACGAAGAATCGCGTAGATTTCGTTTGATACTATTGAGTGCGAAAAATTGTTGTCATCGTCGCGTTCTATCGATACGAAGTTCGATTTCATATCTGTATTCGTCATTGACAACAGGGTATTTATTACGGAACCTCTTGACACGGGTAAATCGTGACTAGTACTAGCTTTTCACGAGAGACAAACGGGCTGTGAAAAAATTTCTCTTCAATCGCAGTTTTTTACGTTGATATACGTTTTAATATGCTGAGAATCAGTGACGTTTCGTGGATTGTACTCGGTGGTGCTTTGATTGGCTTGCACTTTGCCAGTTCATCGGTAAGAAAAACAAATTATTTCCGCAAGCAAGTGGCATAGCAAAGAAAATTCAATTTGTTCTTACTTTGGAAACTCGATGATAAAGACATTTGTACGTATAACCTTGTTAATTTTGGAAAATATCTAGAAATATAAATATTCACGATTTTAGAATAAATGATGGGATATCTATGCAGGCCAATACGTTGAATTATTATAGGAAAAATAATAATGCCCATGGTGCTTCTACTCTCAGAAGTAGAAATAATATTGAATTGAAGAGTTTTCGTGAATTTAGTTGCGATGCCAATCGCCATCCAACGATACGACAGAGTGTATACGTTGCGACTATTATATCAAACGATTGTGTATTTGAAAAATTGTAGGGAATGAAAGATGATATCGCGGTCGTGCGTATCTGCAATGCCACCGACCCCGTGGATCTCGGCGTATTCAACGCTTACATGATGTATCACAACTTGGAGAGCTTGGAAAGCCATTCGAGAGAGCTCTCGGTAAATATCGATCACTCAATTAAACGGACCATAAAACACTAAAAATAAAAAAGAAATACGGTTATTCCGATAGTCTGGAATAGCTGGAGAACCGCAGAGCGCTTTCGATCATTCGATTCGCTGCAACGTTGAGAATTCTCGTTATGCCTCTGTAATTCCGATATCGTCTGGCTTGGCCGATTTTTCCCGTCGAGTTGCCTCTTGCGAGTCTCTTTGGCCAAAGGGAACTTTCGATTACACCAGAATTAGCCCGCCGACTAACGCGATAACAAATATCTTCTCCGTTTTACTTCTCTCTTATTTAGCTTTGATACAGATTTTGCCGCGCTTGTAAATAAATATCGGTTAGATAAAACATTTGGCGAATGTCCTCGTCGCGGATACCAGCGATTGGCCAATAACATTTCACAAGAGAAGAAAAGGTCCAACCTCATTTTTCGAAAATAATTATAGAGGATCTATGTTTACAGTGCTTTCTGCTGTGCATCTACAGCGAATACAAATGGGTGCGTAAACTGCAAACCGCTTCAGATTCATCACAAGTTGACATTTTTTTCTTCTTCTTTTCTTCTTCACTGTTTTTCATCGTTTTTACATCGAAACTCGATTACAGATGGATCGTCACGGAAATTTCAAGCTCCACAAAATACAATCGTGGATGCACAGAGCCAATTTGACGGTGAACGATCGCGGGATATTGCTTCACAAGTGCATAACAGTAGGTCAGGCTCCCATCGGTATAACATACGAGATATTGCGGTGATGAGAATAAATTCAACGATTGCTCAATGTCATATTTTGTTTTTCAATATTTTTAGCAGAACTAGCGGATCCGTGTTCGAGGGCTCGACACTTCACCGAGTGTTTTTGGTCGAATCATCAGGTATCGAGGAACAAGAAAAAATCAATTAAAACGATAGAGCATTGAATTTTTTAAATTAATATTATTACACGTGATAAATACATTTTAATACTGATTGGAGTCGCGTTCGAGACACACATGACAAAGTGAGATTTCATACCGAATCTCTGTTCAGTTTCGCTATAATTACTAAGCAATATTATAAGTTAGCTTTGGTTCATTTGGCTCAATATATTTTTCTTCGCAGGGCACGAGAAGTTTGGACGATGACAAGCGTACGTTAAGCTCGATAATTGGGAAGAAACGAGTGCTGTAGTAGCGGTATATTTTGTCGAAAAAGATTTTCGCGCGTTCGCGTGTTCAGGTTTGACGAATCGAGATTGAGATTGGAAAAACCGATCAATTGTAGCTGCGTCTTCGATTGCCACACTTGTACATCCTGCGAATCTTCTGAATATCTCGTTTGCTGAAACCCTCGCGCTGTCCGAGCTCGACCTTGGTCTTTCCTTGGAATATCTCGCCGATGAGGTTCAACAGACCGCCGGGTTCCTGCCAAAGACAAATCGCTCTTGTATCATATACGCACAATATTTCCATATTACGCAATCATTCCATTCGAAGCGCTGTATCATTTCCTCTTCATATTTATCAAAGATATTAATAAATATACAGTGGACGGTGTTGTAACACGAAGATACTGACCTTGGGTACGATGGTGGGTTGACCGTTTACCGAAAAGGCATTCGAAGAATAGTGCATCACGCTACCGTAGTCGTATCCAACTCCAAACGCGTCAGTCGTAGCTCGAGATGCTTTGTCAAAGTTTCCGGAACGACCTGACAATTAAATGTCCCATCGATATATATTTATTGCCGATAAAAAATTGAGAGTACACGACATACCCAACGAGACTCTTAACTGTGCATCGCGGATGATAACTCACCCGACATAATATTGTTCCACTGTATCGTAACGTAGTCGTCTCTCTCGTATCTGCTTTGCTCGTGAAGAAAACCCACGGCGTGCATGAGCTCGTGTATTACCGTTCCCTTTTTCGTCACGCATCCGGGCACCTGAAGATTCACGTCCTGAGCACCGCCGACTCTACCAACGCTGCTCCAGCAGCCGGTGTTTCCCGCTGTTATTCTTATGTAGTCGCTCTCCTCGCCGGTATAACGCTTGAATCTTATGCACGTGTTCGCGTGATAATCGTCCATGGCATCCTGAATTAATTTTTGTTGAGCGGCGTCTGAAGAAAAAAAACGCGACATTTTTTCCAATCATTTTTATGTATTCCCGCAAGTCGAATAATTAACATAATTTTAACCAAAGTGAAAACCTACTGAAGTAAGGACTCAGCATATAAGGCACGACGCCTCCCGGCCAACGAGAAGTCTCCGCCGTCAATCCATTTCGCGCCATTGCAAGTGGAAAAAGAATATCACCCTCGGCATATTCGCCGAGTTCCTCGGGATTGACCTCCGCACCTTCGTGCCACTCCGCGACTCTTTCACCGGTCGCGTTGCTCGGTAGACCGAACATTGATTCCTCGAGATGCGTCAGATGAGCGATCACACTGTCGGGACTGTCTACCGCATTATCCAAAACGTCGCGACGATGAAACAAGGGCCAAGCGTTCGCTAGGCTTATCGTCACCAGGAGAACACCCGGCAAGACCGAACAACGGAATTCCATTTTTATTTATCGTCTTAAAACAAAATACAATTTTAATTGACATTTACATGGTTCATTAGAGTGACGGAAAAACGTCGTCATTGGAAAATTACGGTAATTCTGTCATTTGCGATATTTTTTCTATCTCCGTTAAATCAGCAAAATGAAGAAAAAGAATTGTAGATTTCAAAGGTTTATATATCTGACAAATGAAATCTACAAAGTTTCACATTTTCCAGCCACTTTGAGTATCGAGTATTTGTCCTTTTGAAAAACGAATATTATTGTTGTAACATATGAAAAATGTGGTAATACTGTATTTAGAAAAATCGTTGACAAAAATATTTTGTGTATGTTTGAGAAATGTTTTTTAAACATTTCCGAAGGATTTTGTTGACGTTTTCGCAGAGTGCTTTGAATTAGATAAAATGAACGATAAACTGATACCTTGTGAAATTTGGATTTTGCGATTAAACGAATGTCAATCTATGAGAAAAAATGGAAGTAAAATGATGATGGAACTTTTCGGATTCGAGATGAAAACTGAGCAGCTTTCGATGGACGATGTGTGTCTTTATACAAATGCCAAGTCACCTGAAATTCCCCTCCCGTCGAATTTCGCGACAATCTCAAAGGCCTCATACGGAAGTATCGGGGCCACTGCTGATAACCGTGGACTTTGGGTACCGGAAGTTCAAATTTATTATACCGTGTCGCCGAGGTGTAAATACCCGAGGTGGTGCCTGGAGCGCGCGGCATCGTGTCCTTTTTTCTTCTTTCTTCGACTCGTCGCCCACCGTGTGCCCCTGCAAAAACTCGTTTTTAACTTGATATCCTCTCGTGACATTGCCCCGCGATTCAAATCCGTCCCACGATTATTTTACCTACCGTCTTGCGAGTGATTGTTAAATTAAATGCTCTAACCGAAAATCCACTGTGAAGAAAGACAATCACTATTGAGTATCGAAGGAAGCTCTTCTGCTTGTGAAATTCAAATTAAATGTATTTATGAATTTCTCACAATATCTTGTTGTTAAACTCGTATTTACAAATAAATATACAAAATATACTATGAATTTATTCATTCGATTAATTCGACTAATCTCATAAAAAGATTATTAATGTCTAAGAAATCGCTTGAAGATTATTTTTCTTCGTTTCTGTGTGTTTTTCATCGACTTGTGAAAGACTTTTTCATATTTTCAATAGACTCTCTCTATTCGCGTCGATGTCAACGGGCACAACGCGAGTCAGTCTCATTCACATGCTAATTTTCTTCAAGAACAAACATTATACGATATTACACGACAACCGTGAAATCTATATTTCTTTTTATTCTCTTTAGATTTACTTCCTTCTGGGATGAAAAGGTAGGGAAAGCAATTGAGCGTCGAAGGTCCCGCACGATTGACGAGCCCGCGTGACGCGCACGTTCAAGGTTAATTGTTTTCGATTTTTGCGATAGCACGCCTTCATAAAGTAAACCTCTTTGATGGCCAATCGAAGAGAACAGGGAGACGTTTACTTTGCCACGTAAGCTCCGTACAACCGACTGTCTGCCAATCGAGTTATTAACCGCGGCATTTTCATGTCCATTCGATTCAAGATCACAACGCAATTGTGCAGTTCGGTTCGGTGATAAAAGGCCCGTTTAGAAGCTTCACCGCAGGCTCAGATTTATCTATGACCTCGAGAGTTATATCTGCGAAGCATCGGCAAAAATAATATAAACTTGAGTGACTGTGACATTGTCGCGAGCAACGACCTAAGAGATAAAAAACGATACGAGAATAAAGTACAAAGAATAGAGTAATGTGCGGTATTCTGTATTTGCACGCGAGATTCCAACGCCCCGGTACTCTTCGACGTTCGTGTACGGCTTAGCGAGGAAAGAGATCGGTGAAAAGTCTATTTCTCTGATATTTCATGGAATATTATGGATAGTTGGTGTGTCCACCCGTTTTACAACGATCGAATGTTATTCGTATTGCCGAAAACCAATAGATTTCCTTATCCAAGACACAACAAGAAAAAATAAGATATCAACGAGTACAGAAAACCTTGGAGATAGTGTCGCATAAGTGACGTTGAATTATTTCCTCGAAGAAGCGAGGGCGATTATAAGTACACTGGAATACTATCGCGTGAAACCGGTCCGAAATCATGCGATTCTCCATATCCTAGGAAAGACTCAGCTCCGAGTCTTTCCTAGAAACGTATTACCATAGATACTTGTATTAACAACTTTTCAACCAGTGATAATAACTCACTTGTATATATAAATTAATTATTTCCCCGGACGCCAGAAATCGCATCTCATTTCGTTCCCTGTCGCAACGTCGCGGTACACTTTCCCTAAATTATAACGATAAAATATATTGGATAATAACCTCCGCAAAGTTTATTTTCCGAAGTTCCATTAACTACACTCTGTATCGGTCATTGCATCTTGGTACGTGTGCGTACATACATATAAGGCATTCTTTGTAAGATCAACAACTTTTTCACGTCGCATCTTGAAAGCTATAATAATGTTAAGATAACCGGTAGGTTTATATTAGTTTAATATTAAAATGTTGCAAATAATTTGTTTAAATGTGACTAAAGAGTACTCCTGGATAGTAGGAAAATCAGGCAACCGCAGTTGGAAAGTTATGTGTTAATAGTGGGTGAGGCAAATGTGTGTGTCTCAATTGGCAGAGAATGCCTCGTACATGAGTTCTACACATATATCATGAATTTGCGCATATAGCACATACTTTATTCCGTGGCTTCCGTTTCTTTCATCGTCCATTGATTTTTTCTTCCAACTATATAGTCTACGGGACTTTCTCAAGTCCGCACTGAGAGTTCTTGCGGAGGGTTTAATGATCGTGCCCCAATTAGAATCTATTTTGGTGTAACCTTTTATAGACGGAAAGCTCGAAAACGTCGCGAGAAATAAGGTGCTTTGGGAAAATATGCGCGCGTGTTATAAATCGGATTAAAAAATAACGCTATAAAATAATATGAGGAAGGAATTTGCAACGTTCCGCTTTATACGGAGGCTTCTTTTATTCGCCTCGTGCGAACAAAGGCTATACTTGATTAAAAGTAAAAATAAATTAAAACTTTGAATTAAAAAAAAAAAAAAATGATACTCTGGCTTTTCGCTCGTGGTATCGATCGAGCCTCGTGACGCTTCCGTTGCTAGTCGGCCAGTTTCGATTAACCGTGCACGATGGCCACATGTTCATTCAATGCATATATTATAATTTTAGGTACGGAGATGAATTTTCATTGTCCGCATGACCGCGGGCATCGGCGCGCACTTCAAGTACGTCATCAGCAGCGCGCACTTGACGTCAAAGCGTTGAAAGCGGGTAAGCGAGGCGCGAACGACGCTTCTGCCACCAGGTGTCGGACGCTAGAACGACGCTCTTTCCGTCTTTTGAAATAGCCGCTAGTAGAGGCCAGATGCGGATCAGCGGGTAGTTCTCCCAACGACTCGAGCTCAAAATCAATCCTGTCCAGATATTAGAGAATAACAATTTATACGTAGGCCTCTTGGCAATTCGTTGATTTATCTGTGCATTGAATATCTCTTAATTATATCTCACGATGGAATCGGCAATCGTGCATCTCGAGCAAAGTGTGAGTCCGGCACACGATTTTTCGGTTAACCTGTCAAACGCAACAACTTCTCCTTGAGCTTTTTACTTTATTTTCCCTTTTCTTCTCTTCGTTTCAAGGTGAAGGAGGCCGACGGAAAACTTGGCATGATCACCTGGAGGATCGACGCTTTTGAAAAGGAGTTTCAGGACCCTGATAATGAGGTACGTACTTTTTATTATCTTTTTTTTCTTTTATATACATGCATTTATTTCTGGCAACTATTGTAATTCGTCTAACATATTCCTTCAATATTGAGATATATCACAAATCACCGCTGTCTTTTATCAAAGTATTTGAGTATTTTAAGAGTTACCGTAATCTTAACTGTATTCGTCGGTTCTATCTAAAAGTTACGAAAGATTCTGCATAGAGTGGACAAACCCTGTTTCGACGCATGGCGATAATTGTTTATTGTTTCTTTGAGAGTCGTGTAAAATATCTTGAATATGTATAAATTATTTTCAATTTTTTAATCTTATATTCCACCCAAAATTAATACTACTCGGCGTATATAAAAAAAAGAAAAGCATCTTAAACAAAATGTTTTAGAATGATATGCTGATATTTCAGTGCAGTTTCCACTGAAAAATGTTGATAGCTGTGCAAAATAAATTTCGTGCATTTCTGTGAAGAAGAGAGTTTTGAAGAAAATTTTGTTTATTCTTTGTTTACACAACAGTACCTCTCGACGGAAAATAAATTTAGAAAAGATTTTGTCGTGAAACTACATTGAAAGACCTACAATTTATGTTTAAATATTAAAACACAATAACGTAATGTTTTAATTAACTAGCTTTTTTGCGATAAAACAATGGGAGCAACCTTAGACCTAAGGGGCATTAAAATAGCAAGCGCGTATCATAAAAATTCAGTTGCGTAATTAGTTAATTATCTGTTTTATCGTTTGCGCGCAGGTATCGGTGCTGAGATTGCTACGTTCGGTTACCCAGGTGAAAGAGGAGTATCAGACACTCCGGCAAGATATTCTTGAAGTACAGCAGCTACAGAAGCAGCTCTCGGATTCTCTGAAGGCTCAGCTTACCCAGGTACACGGCCACTTCAACATATTGCGAACTAAGATATTAGGACAGAAGAAAATACCGCAACTCAAATAAGACGTTAAGATAATTCCAAAAGGCTGTAGATGTATTCTCATATTCTGTACAAAAGCTGCGGGATCAGCGGGAACGCGGAGCTTGTTCGTACAGAACATGTACCACAATGTTTTTTATACCGTATTCCTCCTCCATGTTCTTCCTGCGGATAAAATGCGAATGATAAACGCGTGGCTCAATTATCGTTTACAATCAAATTTTACAATTTAACTTTCGATTACACCTGTTGAGTAAATATAAGTGTTTGATATAATCAAAAGTAAAGTGAGCCACTGTGAAATTAGAGGCTGAATATCACCACCATGACGGTGATGGCTATTAAAGAGACAAAGAAAAAAATAGTCACAGACACGCTCGAATCAAATCTTCCTGGAGCGTTTAGCGCGAATTAAATGAATTATCGATGTGATTGATCGAACGATAAATAGTACGAACTGTGCTATAATATATGGTACTGGGGCCAATCGGTGTGTACGAATGAGCAGCATGGATGAAACGAACCAGCAAGATTTGAAGAACCGCTGAAATTATTTATAGTTTGCTCCGCTCTACACAGTACGAAAAGAAGTATATATCTTTTCGATTTGCCTAGTGCCAATGTTCGCCTAGCAATTTTGCTTATCTCTGATGAAAAATATGAAATATCTCGCACAGCGTTCTCAGTAGTCGATTACACATTAGCTGTGATAAGATTGATATTAGCTCGTAACGAAGTTTACTCTACTCGAATAGAAAGAAACGCTTTGTTCGATAGTTGGACGTTGTCCAGTTTCCTTTTCATTGTCATGTCTTCTACGCGAGTGTCAATGGTACATCTCGATATCTTCCAAATTTTCATTTCAAACGAGTACCAAGAACGGCCCGATGCGGTAAACTTAGAATTTAGACCTTCGGATTATAGACCATGGGGTAACAATGTAACGTGTTAATTGCCTTAATACATAGATGCACATTTAATGGGCTATGTGTACTATGTTGAAGAGAAAACTAGGTGTCCCTCTACTAAACTATTATATCTAACGATCCATCTTCTCTTATATACACGTGTAAATCAAGTACACTCGTAGTATTGTTCTATGAAACTCAACTATTATTTCTAGTATCTATTGACTGTGGAAACTTTTATATCGAAAAATGTTAAATTCTCCAAGATTAATGCCAAAAAAAAATGGATTATTCATGCGATAATATTAATTCCTCTAATGGACAATAAGGAATAACCACTCAGAGATGGGCAACTTTCGCTACTTACTTTTCAAATACGCACGTTTATTAATCGTATTGTTCATTTATTATTTGATATTCAATCAAAATAACCTGCACGCTATGTTACTGCATGTTTTAACTTTATATTAAGTCCCGAAACAGCGCGTTTCAAAACGGGGGTAACTGATATTTCATAAGTTTTCAGCTCTTTTAAGGCACAAAATTCGAGTTAATTGTTTCGTAACATTTGAGATATCTGCGATTATTTTTAGTGCTGCCTCATCAATCTGGAAAGTTTGTGAAACGTGATTAAAAAACAAACAAAGAAAAATCAGTTAATTGCATGTCAATTGTAAATATTTTTTATTAAAACCAACAGAATACTAAAATTTGGCAAAATGTGCAGTTGAAATGAACAACTGTATACATTGAGTGATACGTGCCGATTTTAAAAGTGAACTTTAAAAGTAGTGAAACGTGCCGATTTCTGCAACTCTGTAAAGCTCTAAAATTGTTAAGAATCTCGAGTGTTGGTAAAACGCGCGATGTATTCGTTCCATTCGTCGTCAACTTGAATTTCTCACTCTATGGAGAAACGATGCCTGGATAGAATTAAGCCAAGTCAATTTTCTGAAATTTATGGTAACTACGACAACCGGGAATGAATTTCATGGAATAGAATTTAAAATCTCCCAAGCACAATTGTCGTATCTATTTGCTCTGGTCCGTATACCGTAGTTGTAGACAGTGAATAGTAAAATTCCCTAGTACGTAAGTCAAGAGAAGAATGGTCTGGAACACATTCTCATGTGTCAAAAATAATACATTTCTACACTAATTTTCTTTTTCTTTTCAATCACGCCTTCGTTGAGATAACATATTTATTTATCTTTATTCCACATATTAGCATTTGAGACTTTACACATAATGTTGAGCGCGCGACAATAAATTCAGTCGCAATTTCGATCCATGTTGCTAATCTTATACGTATATTGCACTATTTTTGCGATACGAGAAGAATATTGAAATTTCGCTGAAGATCCGACAGCGGAAAACGGAATATTTAGGAATAACGTAAAATTTATTTGCTCTCATCTGTTTTGGCAATGAAAATTAACGTTCAGATTCTTCCAGTAATGAATTAAATACTTTTTCAGATTAGATGCTTAAATATGTTCGGGTCTCGATGTAATACTAATCGAGCGCGCTTTCCTGTCCGATTGACGGAATTTTGGAAGCGTTTACACTTAAAATTGCACGTTTGGCACTTCCGTTTTTTCAATCTCCTTTGTCATTGAATTATATACATACAGACACACAAACACACACACAAACACGTTTGCTCAAACTATTTCGATGAGTATTTAAAACGAAAGCTACACGTACACACTAACGTAAAATAACAAAAAAATCTGTATCTTTTTAGATATTTATCGTACTATTGCGAAATAAACTGTTATCGACGTAGAGAGAATATTGATTTGTTCGCTGTTTATTATTCATACAACTGACTAATATCCTCTCGCTTAATTATTTTATTTTACTACAAGCAGTTTTTCTTTATTTTAACATTAAAACGTAACGGTTTCACGGAAGAACACGTCTCGTCCAAGTTATGCGGTGCGGTATTATGTATCAGCGCGAGAAATGACTCACTTTTTCCCACGTTCAAGATAAGTACTATTCTCAGTAGTTTGAGACTGACAGTGGCGTGTGCTATTATTTTTTCTTTTTCTTATTAAAGAACCTGCATCGTCGATAGTTGGGTGAAGCCACGAGTGACTGTTGTCAATCGAATATCATCAAATAGCAAGTGAGTGACTATATTAGTTGAGTGATAATCAGTGATATTTACGAGAAAACAAACATCAAGATTATAGAGATATAATTTATGCTGCTTGAGAATTGACACAAGTAAACATATGACTTGAATTTTTAAATGTCATCTTCAACAGTTTTTAATTTTATTTCTGGGCTTGAGCAAAGAAGCAAGAATATTTCTGAATATCGTAACGCCGTTAGTTCGAACGAGTTCTGCGTTGGCGCAGAGCATAATTTTCTTTTTTTTTTGTTCAGACTACGCTGTGAGTATTTATACTTATATATTCTTACGCACAATAGCTTCGAATACGAAGGCTGATTGGACGATCGTTGGTGAACGCGAGGACCGGTTACTCCGTCTAGATGCCGCAAACATGAGTCAAGGCTATCTCAGGGATAAAGCAAGTATACGCTATGTACTTGAATCACCAAGGTGGTGGCTGTGTTAGGTTTTCGACCCTCACCCACGTTTCAGCACCTTTTTTCATTCACTTTAGGCACCGTCTATTCAGGCCTCAAAGCAAGGAAAATCAGCTGAGAACGTATTAAATATGCAGCCGTTCTGGCAACATACTATGGCGCACTAATATTAACCTAGTAAAATTACTCTCCAAATTTAAATGTTAGATTACAAAAGTATCGATCGATCTGAAGGTCTGTCCAAAAAAAGGTGGAATGTTCTTTTTAATTTTGTTGTTGAAATTTAAAAAAAAATACCTAAATTTTTCCAATACCCAGCCTCCGGTTGCTTTGAATTTAAACGTTAAATTAGCAAGTAAAGCGACTATCAGACTCACGGAGGGCGTATAGTAGTATAGTATAGTATAGTATAGTTAGATCGTCCGATGTACTGTACGACACGGCAGAAGGGTTTCTCGGAGCTGCGAAAGTATCATTCTCACGAGCAACTTCTCCACCACCTGGCGAGTAGTAATAGCCGAACCGCGGAGTCAAGACCAGAGGACGCGACGAGATTCACCTTCCTCAAATGCGGCCGTGTATTTTGCTATGCTCTACAACACCGACGAGCAAACAGCCCGCGGAGCTCGCTTATAGTGACTCAACTCAACCCGTGGAATATACCTTTTGGCTCTGTCATGGTCTTTGACTCTCTCTCTCTCGTTGAAAGCACCAGAGTGAGGCTCGTGTGGTCGGATACCAACCCAGACGGAAAGATTTGCGGCCGCAGGCGAAAGCCACCTGAGAGCTTGTACTCCCATAGCCGAGGCACTCGGCACATCGTCTTGCACTGTTGACACTCCAGGTGAATCTTTTATGACAATACAAAGAGCTAGATTATACAGCGTAGTTGTAAAAATAGAGAGTGGACTATCGGTAATCATCCGTTAAATATATCTTTTTTTTTGCATCACTGCAATCGCGATAACAAAAAAGTTAAACAATACGCAGTGGTAAAAAATTAAAATAATTGACGGCGACACTCTTTTGTTTACAGTGCAATCTCGGCTCTGTGTCTATTGAACTCGTAACAGAAAATCTCTGACGAAAGAATTTTATAAGAAAAATATAGAAATTAATAAAAATTCCATCGTACTTGTATATTTGAAATATTCTCTGCTTTATTGTTGCTCTTGCCTCGTCCACGAGCTCGTCGACGCCACCGAGAAAGTACGGCTATCCGAATTGACACGACCGGTTGTTCGCGTATATGTGTTGGTGTGTTGGTGTGTATATGTGCTCGTATGTGTCGTATCTGTGGTGTCGCACGAAAGAGCTGTGTAAAAATTGGAACCAATGAAATAGCGAGAGAGAGGCATCGTCGTGAAAGGTGTGTTGAAACACGCTTGTACGTCCTTGTTGCGGATCAAGAGATCGACGGTTGAGCGCAAGAGCGTCCTGAACGCGGGTCAAGTGAGCGAAACCTCTGCTCGAGTGTATATAATACAAATTACTCGAGCCGGCTAATTAACTTACAGCGTCAATGAATTATTTTTTTTCTAATTGAAGGACCTGCTCGAGCATACTGCTTGTTTGTCTTTCAAGTTTCACGACTGTTGTAACAGTAATTTCTTTCTAGTTGTTATACAGCAGTCAGTCAGTCAGTCGAGCCGCAACCGAGTGTAATTTGTACGTCACGATCTGCATTTTATCCAGCTTCTTCTTCTGGTTTTTTCCCCTTCAAGGCGTAACGGTTGCTTGCGCTTATTTTTTCTTTTTTCATTCATTCGTTTTTCTATATCCACAGAGCCTCGTTAGACCCACTTAGCCTGACATGTGTGTGTGTGTGTGTGTGATACTGCAATTCGTGTTTTCTCTCGATTTCACTGGTGCACCTGCGCGACTCGGAACAAGACCCATCGTTACTTTTCCGGGGCTTCCTTATTCTCTCGTTATTCTATGTGGATGCGATGGACGGTATATGGGTTCTCGGTGCGCATCGAATCCCACGAATGCGGGCAAACGCCGTTGCCGGCTCGTTCTAATGACCTACTCCTACACGCGGCGCTCTTGACTCGCCAGACGAACGTTTCTTCAACAGTCTCGAGGCACACCGAACTCGAGTTTCAGTCTTCATCGACCGGTTAACCAGTCACCATACTTGACTATAGTGTGCGTGTAGTGCTGACTTTCGCTAAAGTTTCCACTGGCAATTCTATCGATGCCATTGAGGCTTATAGCTTGACAGCTCCCTTGCTCATAATTTACGCAAATCGTGAGTATCTTCTTCTTGTATAGACCGATTGCATAGATTGTATAGATCGGCAAATTGTATCTAAATTGATTGTATCACTAATACGGATTTAATTGAATTTACAAACAGCCGATAAATTAATATTGATAACTTGATAACTTAAAAAGTTATTTAAACAAAAGGTTTTATCAGTGGTGGTCATCCTTAGCTCGCTAAACGATACTCAGAGTTTCTTGAACCCTGATGAATAAACTTTCGTATGGACTACCGAAAGATCGGTAAAAATAAACTCGCTAAAAAAGTTAATAAATAATATTTTACACACTAAATAAATAAAATACTAAATACTTTGTTTTATCTAATAAAGTAAAAACTACAGTCTCAGAAGTTTACAAAATATGATTTAGCTCCTTCTAACTCCTCTATACAAAGAAAAAAAATTATTTTTTTATTATTTCATATTTTATTCTTTTTTTTTCACTGTTTTCATTCCACTTAAACTATTATTTGCCAATAATTTGCCAACTGTTGTCACGATAAATACATCGGCCAATGCATATTTTTTTGGTGAGAGTGGATCGAATCGAAGGTGCCTGACCTGCTTGTGCTTGAAATTCGTGAGGGGAGAATTTGGTTCCGACAATCGCTTATAGTTACAATCGCCTCGATCTGCTCCGCTGGTTCCTCACAAGCACCAGGCTCTTGAGGGTCTTAGGACTCTTTGTGTCAGTCTCACACGCGAGAGCCTTGATGCTCACTGCAATTATTCCATCAACGTGATTAGCATTAATGTTTAGAGGAAGAAATGTGTTCTAAGCATTTGTCTTTTGTGCGCCCAACTCGGAATGGAACAATGCTATCGGTACAGCATTGTATGTTTATATTCTAGGAAGGAAATACCGAACGGAAGCTACGAGGAGCGTGATTAATCATAACCCAGTAGAGTGAAACATCTTAAAGGAGGGTGTGGCTTCTTTGATTAACGAAAGGTGATTACACTTATCGTATTACCCTTCCTAATTGTCGTTGCGCAATATCCCGTGGCAAAGAGCGTAACGAATCTTCAGATCGCGTTAAACGGCCGTTAGAATCTTGGAAATTTTAATGAGATGATAGTGATCGAACATGCGAGAAGACGAAAGCAAATAAAAGAAAAAAAAAAACAAAAAAAAAATAACGGGGAATGAAGATGATGCTTTCAAGAAGCCCGCAGTGTTTTTATTATCTCTGATGGTTTGAAGCTCGGTGGCGTGATGAGAACTGGGACAAAATTATAACGCGGCACGATTGCTTTACACCGGACTGTCCAATTAACGAGTCAGCTAGAATATAAATAATATTAACAAAATAATAATAATAATAATAATTCACGTAATTTTCATGTGTACACCAATTTTCTCTTGTGAGTCCAATAATCCCCGACCTGGTACTTTTCTTCTCCCGCTGGTCGATAATCAGCACGTATAATAATTATATTATCGCGGGACGACACACAAAAGTCACGCGTAATCATATTCATCCTAATGCAATAATTCGCGAGTATTGTCTCTTGTATTCTATGTTATATAAAAAGAAAAAGTGGAGCTACCCGATAGTATAATTGATTGTCCGCAGTGGTTTTGTTCGATTTTATAGCTTTCTAATCGGTACGCTTGACTTTAGTGCAGCGGCGCGACTTCGCAGGTATCTCAGACTTGTAAAACACTATTATTGCGCATAAACGTGTCTCCGGTTATGTATTATATTTACTGTATTATTGGAATTTTTCGAGCAGTGATCTGCTCACTGGTGAGAAGAAGATAACAAGATGCGGGCAATGGTCGTGGGTTCAGTGCTCCTCGCAGCTTTTTTCGTGATTGGCGTCGACTCCCACGGAAGACTGATCGAACCACCGTCTAGGGCGTCCATGTGGAGATATGGATTCGACACTCCACACGATTATAACGATCACGAGTGTTACTGCGGCGGATTCAACAGACAGTATCAGAGAAACAAGGGGAAGTGTGGAATTTGTGGCGATGCTTGGGATATGTCACAGGTAACTGATTTTAATGTAATAATGCGACGGTGCATATGATATTTCATTTGAGATTTATCGAGGGTTTTACGATTTTTAACGAGAAAATTCTCTATAAAATCCTAGCTACAGACTAGCTCGATATTTTTACCGGGATATACGGTGTGACACTTGTCTAGATTTTACGTATTCTTAACGCATCTATACCGTATGTAATTGAACTTGTTTCCCGTTGGCAGCCAAGAGCGCACGAGACCGGAGGAAAATACGGTAATAGTGTAATCGTACGAAAGTATCGAACTGGCTCCGTTATTCCCGTACGAGTGGAATTGACTGCGAATCATCATGGTTACTTTGAGTTTCGTACATGCGCAATGACTGTTCGTGGACAGGAAGTGACGGACGAGTGCCTTGAGAAATATCTCCTCAAAGGGGAGAATGGAACGGAACGCTATTATCCAGGACCTGGAGCGAGAGTCTTCGAGGCTTACTATAAATTACCAGAGGATCTTACGTGCGCCCAGTGCGTCTTTCAGTGGAGATATATCGCTGGCAACAATTGGGGCGAATGCGGCAATGGGACAGGTAAGACATCCAACTTATCGTATCATTTTCACCGCTAGTATTGTATCCATAATGTCGGTGCACGAAAGCGATATTGCCAATCTTCATTGTATTGATAATCGGTTCGAGTATCGATTGGAAAGCGCTCGGTGGCATTTCGCACGTTACTCAATAACAATTACAATGATTATGTGACATCATTCCTACGTATCGAATTATATAGAGAAGCCTCATGATTACTCGATATGTCAATGAACTTTATTATCAAGAGACACGGTCTCGTCGACCCAAACCTCAAAAAATGTTAATACAATCTTGTCAGAGGCAGTTGACGTTTGAGAAAATCTTTGCGTAAAGCTCTTTTGTTTTGTGACTAGGCAGAAAAATGTACGGGAAATCTATTTTGAAAAAATTGATTTGAAAAAAATATAAAAGTTGATGATAAATTTACAGGTGCCGTTGGTTGCGGTCCTCAAGAAGAATTTCGCGGGTGCGCGGATATAACGATCGGCGACAACGTTCCTGCATTACCACCGAGACCAAAGATCAAGCCTGGTAGAAAAAATTCAAGCGAATTGCCGAGCGACACAACCGAACCGACGTACGTCCCGGAGGACGCTCAGGCCTACTGGTTTCTCAGTTTCATCATCGCTGGCACGTGCCTTCTGGTCGTTCTCGCTGCTATGGCTCTCATATACGCCTACTATTATCATGCGAGCCGAGCCAAGAAGTGGCTGAAAGCGAGATGGCTCATATCATCCGAAAATCCACCTGTCGCACCACCGAGAAACAAGAGACACTCCATGAGCAACGTGCAGTTGCAAATATAAGACTTACAGTAGTAGTTTAACTACAAAGAGATCATTACGTTTAGCGCGCTATGAATACTACCGCGATCTATTGAATGCGAATTATTTGAATCTTGCGCGAATGCCCGGTGAAACAAGAATCGTTTGAATCATCTTATTTTAATACATTCTTCGTTGTTGCACGTGAGATCGCGAATGTACCTCCCTACTACCGTACTGTACATATATAGCTTTTTACATTAAAATTATTTATTTTATATATCTTTTACTCGTTCAGTCTGAATTTCCTCAATTTAATTAGATAATAGCTCGTTGAATAAAACGTCTATTTCATCGATAAGCTGTCGCTGCGAAGATTTTTCGAACGCATGATTTGGTAAAAGAAAAAACCATTTTTTTTTTTCAGACTTATTTTATGAAACGGTTTCGAGAATGATCTTGATAATTCTTGTGTATCTTGCAATCTTTCTATAAAAACATATTTTAGATCCGTAAGTTTTTTTTTTCCATTTCTACACTTAGAGAAATTGTGATAACCATAAAAATATTCTCGTTACCTCAAGTACGATAGATAGAAAAAAAAGTTTTCTAACAAATTTGCTAAACCATTACTACTTTTTAAGTAATTTATTTAGTAACTATTGGCATTATTATTATTATTGAAAATCTATGCTCTTGATAGTTCTTCAGTGACATTGATTTTGTTTGAGATTTTTCTCTTCGTGTCAAAATACTAAAGTTCAAATGAAATGAAATTTCTAGTTCCGAAATGGTAGTGATTTCCTAAAGAATGACAAAAGTTCAATAGATTTTTCTGTTGGAATCAATGCAAGGAGACGAAGATGAATGTTTGATAAACTATTTTTTATTGAGTAGCATGTTTCTGAAGTCTTGATTGTTGAGTGGTTGCTTACTGTGATTATCCGGAAGAACGGAGGTTCCATTATTCGCGGCTGGCTTAACGTTGCGCGGAATCATCGATAACAAAGTTTTCGGCACGCCGAACGTATGTCTGCTGGCACTGGTACCGCCGAGGGATTTTACCAGACACATTTCATCTCCCAGAAGCTTTTTTCTCTCAGGCGGTTTGCTTATCGCAACGCTTATTACCCTGTCCTGTATTGTCATATCGTCAGTTGCGAGAAGAGCTTTTCCCGCGCTAGCCTCATCCTCGAATTCTACGTAAGCTAAACCTTTCGAGTGTCCATTTCGATAAGTCACGATACGCACGTCCTTCAGCGATCCGTACGAGCCAAAAAGCTTTTCCAGTTCCTGTTTTGTCGTCGAAACCGGAAGTCCTATGAGGAAAATAAATATGTAATTATGAATGTGAAAAATGTGAAACTATTATCCCGGTATATTTACCTTTAACGAAGAGCTTGTTCTTCTCGAGAGCACATGCATACTTGAATCCCGGTCCCCGAGTGGTTTTGTCGGGATCACATCGAGAAACAAACATCGGTCGTCCTTTTATCGGTGTTCTGTCCAAATTTAGCGCATCTTCCACAGCTTTCTATATAACGAAACGAATAAATAAAACCGAATACGAAAAAAATTTACTCGAGGCGGGCTTTTCATGTTCTGAATATTGTTTCGGCAACTAAATCGACGATAAAAAAAAAATCGGAAATTGTCAATTTGCGCACTTTCTAGCAAAATATAAGATTACATAATAACGCCCGTAAAGATTATAGTTAACCAATAAATATCATAATATTGCGCGTTTAGTTGTGATACGAATAAACAGTACCCATGGAATTTTCTGTTATAAAAATTGAAACCCGCTAAGATTTCCAACAGCTGTAAGATAGCGGTATCCGAATACGTACCGAACTGCCGAGCTGCACGTAGCCAAAGCCCTTGCTTCGCCCTTTATAGTCGCGAATCATTTTCACAAGTGTGATCGGTCCAGCCGGGTTCAGCGCTTCTTTAACGTCTTCCTCAGTAGCCTCATAATCCAAATTACTAACAAATACCGTAATTTTATCATCGACTTGGTGACCATGATCCGATTCCATTATTTCATTATCGGACTGCTTAAAACCAGGAGGCGGTGCTATTCTTGACTTGGCCGTTTCACCGCCACTCGTAAACGGCTCTTGCTTAGAAGTGCTCTGTTTCCTGTCAAAATTTATAGAGCTTTCCCTGAACTTGGGCTGCGAGGACTTTTCGAGCCTCGACCGTTTGTTCGGTGCGCTAGCGAGATTCTTCCATCGCCCCTCGTCCGGTTTTCGTTTGTTTGCTCTCCTACCAACACTTTCCGGAGTGTGCGAAGCGGGTTGTTGCGCTTTTTCTCTCTCCTTGATGACTTGTTCGAGTTTTTCCGCAGTTTTAATCTCGCAGTATTCCATTTGCTCGAGAGTACCCTCGTCGCGCTCGAAATCAATCCACGAATTGGCAATACTCTCCGGCCAGTCTTTCACCGCTGCCAGTGCCTTTTGGTACAATTTTCGTAGATGTTTCGTGTCTCCGTAACAACGCTCGAGCGATATATACTCGAGCCAACTGGCGGCAGCGACCGAGTGACCTTGCGACAATATATCCGACCACAGAGATCGCGCCTTTTCCATATCATTGGCATGGATCGCTTCGGTTCGCGCCCAGTATTGTAGAATCACGCAATTCGAATCTCCTTCAAGTCCAAAGAGTTTAGCGAGATGTTCGCAAGCTCTGTTGAAAGTATTACGAATTATTTCGATTTGCTTCTCCTCGTCGGATGCGGATTGCCCGTGATCGATTCTACGTCTGAGATACTCGATGTACGTCATCCAGAGACTTCTGTATTCTTCAGCGGTTGAGAAACCTGCGCTCAGAGCGTTCTCCAACAGTGCTTGCACTTCCAACAACGGTTTTTCCCACTTTTCCATGGCTCTCATCCATTTTTGCCAAACCTTGGAGCACCACGGCACGTTTCTCGTCGCTCTTCTGTAAACTTGTTCGAGAATAGACTCGATCTTGATGGTCTTTTCGAGATACGAGAGATAGTCGAGCCAGACGTGAGATTCGAGACTGAGATCAGCTGCAGCGCGCTCGTAGAGGACTGTCACTCGGCCAGGATCACCGTTCTGCTTTTCGTATAACAAATATCCCTTGTAAGCGTCGAGCAACCCGCTCTCACTTTCCGACGATACCAGCTTCTCCTCGAAGGGCAGACGTTCGGTGAGCTTGACGAAAGCTCGATCATAACCACCTCGCACGATCCTCTCGTCAAATGTCACGTCCGCACCGTCGCTGGCTCGCCAAGCTTCCAACTCTTCAACAGTTTTCTCCATGTCTAACAGGGGACAAGCTAACTGACGACGAAAGATACTTGCCACGCGTTCAAGTTGCTCATTTCTCTCTGCTTGCTTACCGGCATCAATCTGCAATGGTTTTTTATAATGTCGATTTTTATAATATTTCACGAATATTATGAAAAGAACTAAAAAATAGAAATATCGCTGATGTTATCTTACCGTTGCGACGAGTATAGACTCAAATTCCCTGAAAGCCTCCCATACGATTGCTCCTTTAGTCACGTGCAGTCCCACGGAGGTCAGAGCTCTCTCGAATAACTCCCTTATCTTCTTTTTTCCATTACTATCCGTACCCATCGATCCAATGCTGAATTGCAAGTATTCCAGCCATACGTCTACAGCTGTAACAAAAATTCTTGGGATTAAGACTCGCCACCCTTTTCCCAGCGTACTCTCTTTTAGAGTCACTTTTCTAAACAACATTTCTTTTGGAATATAGATAAAAGAGGGGTGGCGGCTATTTATTTACTTTTTCCAAGATATAGCGTGTAAAATAATGGCTCGAAAACAGTTTTTCTTTAGATTTCATTGACGTCTCTGTTTCCTGTGCAATTTATTATTTACCTTTCCTCAATATTTCTATTTCTTTAAATTTGTTATTTTTTTTTTTACAACTCTCTCCTCATTTCTCGTGAGTTTCTCTTTTCAGTTTAAATACTTGTCGTGTGAGTGCGTGACTCAAAACTTACACATGTAGTCCTTGACCGCTCTCTCACAGAGGTCAGTAACTGCAGCTCGCTGCTCGGACGTTGTGGCCAATTTCATCTCATCTTGCAACCAGGATAACCAGATATCGGGGCTCAGAGGGTATTTCGAACTCATGTTTTCCCTGGCTACACGCAGTTGTTCCAATTCGCCCATAGCTCTCAATTTAGAGATAAGCGCAATATGGCTCGTGTAATCGTAAGGATTTTCCTCGAGGGAAGAGCGGAGGAGCTTCACCTCACTTTCATCGGCATCTTCTTCGTCGTCGTCGTCGTCGTCGTCGTCGTCGTCGTCGTCGTAGTTATCGTCAACTTTGCCGCTGTTTTTCTCGTCCGGTACGTTAATCTCCCGGTGACGCTCTTTGTCCTCGTCTTGGATCATTTCATTCTCGTTCTCACTGTCCTCCTCAGCTAGATTATCGACAGGAGTATTTTCGACACTCTCGCCGTCCTCTTCGGGAGTTTCGGTTTCCATGTCAACCATTTTTCTCAGGTTTTAGCGTGGTTATTCGAAAAAATGAAATGTAGCGTAGAAGAGACGGTTTTCCGTTTGTGTCGACGCTCAAGGTTATATGCTTTTCACTGTTTTCGTTTTCAAAACGTTCGTCGTTCGTTACTTCTAGGCTGCATCAACAAAGCTTGTGGTTGGCTGTGTATGTATGGAAAAGACAATTGTGTTGAACGACGTGCGTTATCGGTATCGGGTGGCGCTTCGCCGCGGTGCGTCGCTACCCGGCTTTACACCGGCTCTAGTTTACCGCGCAGCCGCGCGCGCCTCCTTTATTATTCAGGATGAAATGCGTGACGAGATACAAAGCCGACAAGTAGATTCCCTCATGGACTCGCTCAACCAAAGGTTAACCGAAAAATTCTCTTATCTTATTAGATCTTTATTTTCAGCTGTTGTTGATATTTTCAAGAAATTTTATTTATAATTTAAGAAAATTCTAACTTGAATATTTATTATTTCGTGTAACAGCAGTTACTCATAATTATCATTGTCATTTGTCATTGATAAAAAATAAAAAATGTGATTTTTTTTTTGTGATATTTTTGTCGCAACTCGCTTCTCAGGAGAATGAAAAGAAATGTTAGCACCGATTGGTCTCCACTGGAGTTAAAATATGGCTTTTTATACTGAGCGATGATCTTTGTAGCGTTTACACTATATTTGTGGTATTGCAGTGAGGAAACGGTTGACGAGGAAATGCCAACTCAACCGATGAGTGATATTGCTATACCGTATTCACGTGAATGGCCCATTAATCGAGGACGTAAATATACGTGACTAAGGGACACTCTGTTACGTCGGGTTATTACCGTGACGGTTGATTTGCGCGTAATCGCGGTAAACTGAAAACGCGCGTTTATCCCTTTCGAGAGGCGATATTTTCTTTTGGAGGGATATTTTTTTCCGGCCAGTACAATGATCGATTAACGAAATTTGTCTATCACTACTCTGCGTAGTATATATTGAAGAAGGAATACGCGAACGAGAAAGAAAAAGCGTTGTAACGAATAAGTCTTCGGAGTCAAGTGTCAAGTCCATTAATTTCTTAATAGACGTTTTTTAGCTTGCTCAGCTATTTTATTCGAACCCTCGGAGCATTTTGTGCAGTGAAGTAATTGACGCGCGAAGCAATAGCGAGGTGATTCTGTCATGCTGAGGTGAGCAAACGACACTTCTCAAACCCAACTGTCTCATCTAATTAAGCTTCTTCGAAAAACGATACGAATTTCCTTGTCCTCGGTCGATTTTATTAACGTTAACCGATTGATTCAAGTCAAAATACCCTCGGTGAAACAACTTGTTTTATACTTTTTATCGAGTGATTTTCAACGCGAAATTCTAATGAAATTAAACTTTTCTTTGTGCAATGCTCGTCGATGAAAATTGTAAGCGACGTTCGCATAGCCCACCGCCTCGCGTCTCTCGCCTATTTTTTTTTAGATAGAAATACCAATTGTCCAAGAGACTGTAGGGGAAAAGTGAGAGGGAGGGAATATGACTGTGTGCCGGCCCCACCACTGAGCTTCACTAATTGGAAAAATAAATCTTCCCTCGCTTCTTTTTCTCTCTCCTTCCTTTACCCGCACCTTTATCGAAAGGATCGATTTTATTCAACGGATCGTCGGCATATTTCGCGCAACAGTTCTCCCGGTCAGTGTCGCACTCCAGGATATCCGCGATTGAAAAACCTCGATATAAACGATGAATTCATCTTGTTCTCATTGCAACAAGATTTTTCTTCACGACTGGTTCTACGATCATGAGAATACCTAATTATTTTCATTGACAAATTTCTCAAGTGGATTCTCTGGGATTGTAGAAATAACAAAGAAGAAACTCCAGTGATTTTGGTAAAGAGACAGTGTTTTCAGTGTACGTGAGAGTGTACGTGAAGAAATTTCCAATGTATATACCATATTACATCATGTTTGTAGAACAAATTAACTCTATAACTAAATTAGCAATCACTCAGTTTCATTAGCTTTGTGTCATTTGGCACAGTGTCCTTTTTCTATCGTGTCTATTTTGGGGACAAAGATTTTCTCTGTCTCGACAATCCCGACTTGTCGGTCTCCCGCCGATTAATCGTACATTCCATAATATCCCCGATTGACAAGTAAATATAACAAATTAATAGCCGGTGTTTTCGTTGATTGGAAGGGGGATGAAAAATTCAATCTCCCGTAAAAACCATGGTAGTTTTCGTCTTGACGTTCAATCCGAATCCTCCGCTTCTTCTAATACGTTATTATATCTTCTGTTTTCAAAGCTAAAAAATGATAAAAATTAAAAAAAAAAAAAAAGAATCAATCGATGCATTTTCAGTGGGAAAAATAGCGTACTTTTTGTACGATTTTTGTTGTTGGAAAATCCTTAGTCCGGGCATAAGTTGACATTGATGTTGATTTAGAGTGCGCGCATACCGCGAAACATCTCCTGTGACGAGAATTGACAATTTTCGAGGAAAAAAAAACTGCAGTTTATTACTCGCGGACTCGACGGTGCATATTCACAGCGCTATAATTTAGCATTCCATTGCTATTAACTCGCCTGTCGACTGTAGTTAGATTCATCTCGTAGTATTGTGACGCACGCTGTATGCACACGCGGCGGCAAAGAATACAAAGCAGCAAAGAAGCATCGTTGCTTCGAACGGGAGACGCATATCTCTATATCAATACGGATACATATGTATCGAGAGTCGCGAAAAAGAAAGAAGAAGCGTGGAAAGAAGGGAGAAGATTTGAATAACCAATTGATGCAATCCTAGCGAAGAGTTGTGACGTTGCGGTATTCCCCGCAGGACCTTCCCGCGGAGCGTGCATCGACGCTTATTTATAATGTAGTGTTTCGTGGTGCCGAGGATTGTCAGACACGCGCCATTCTACAAGGTGGACGTAATTCACCGGATTTCACAATAAAATAAGAATAATATTTCGCTCCGACCTATCTCTCATCCACCCGATTCATTACCCAGCTCATTACTTTTCTGAAGCATCAGTTTCTTCAGAACTAGAGAAATATCGAGAAACTGATTTTAGTTTGGATTATATTCAGAAATCGAAAATGTTGGGTGCGACTTGCGGGATCGTCGTTCTCGGCTTGGTGCTGTTCAATTCGATAATTCCAGGCTGTGCCCAGTCGCCCTGTCCGAATATATTTCGTTATCTGAGGGACGAAGCTACAGGCGAAATAACGGGAAGGATCGAGATACCGGGAGCGCCTAGAAACGTTGCGTTAAATCTTCGCGTGACACTGAGCGTCGCCATAGCCTTACCTACGGTATTATATTTTTAATTTGAGCAATGAGCAAACCAAGCATCGGTGGCTTGTAATGTTTCTCTTATGCGGCGCAGAAATACGTAGGTCGATTAGAGTTGGCGACGTCGAGAGTCGATGCTGTTCGAGCTGTACAGCAGGGCAGACCTCTGGTTTATCGTTTATATTTTCCACTTCGCCATCCGATACCTATGCTTACCGAAATAACGTTCAATGGTGATCGTTACTGCATGGGAAACCGAGGTAATTACATTTAATTCGTTGATTTTTTTTTTCATTCAACAACAAAGTCATAATAAAACTTTCTTTTCCATGTTATTTTATTGATGCTTTTCTAAAGATTATTTCTCTATTTTTGCAAAATAACGCGGTTTTACGGAGCTTTCGACATTCACATGTTTGTTCTATTTTTGACACGATAATTCTCCAAAATACACAGATATTTCATTAATTATAAATGTCTCAAAGAAAATAATATTCATCCGCTACTCTGTGTTAAATGATTTTAGCAAGTGGAGCGATAGTGACGTCGATTTTTCTCGAGCACACTCTGTATCCTCCTGGTGTGATGTCCCTATCGGACAATCGACCTGCATCGACGAAAAACGATGAGTCTTCAAACGCCGTTCCTGTACAACCGGGAATCAATAACTACCCGCCTCCGCAAAGAGATCCTAATTTAACCGGTGATTCAAACCTTATTCCCATTTTAAGGCCTGGCACGAATAAAGTTCCAACGTATATAAAGATAGAGCCCCCCCCGACCGAAAGACCCGAGACCAAGTTCCAAGCGCACGGTACGATAATGAATCCTGGGGAAAATCCATTCGTTAACCCACCGTCGAATAACAATCTGGAAAACTGCGGTCGCTCGAGTATCGGAGGTGTTAACTTCCTCATCGCTCACGGTGAGAGAACTACGCCGGGTCAGTGGCCTTGGATAGCTGCGATTTTTCTTGTAAAAATCGAGTACGAGTTTCAATGCGGTGGAAGTCTTATAACTGATAAACACATTCTCACAGGTATCTCATTCTCAATATTACTCAATTGACAAGACTCGTTTATCCGTGTCATCCAGACCAAGCTCATGAGTCACCGAGAAAAATGGATGATCGAGCTTTTTCTTTTTTCTCATTAATTTCGCTTGCATCAAATAGTCGCCTCAATATTTTCTATCTTCGCCCAAGCTTTTGCTAAATAATATTTCTGATTACATTTTTTCAGCCGCACATTGCAAAATTAGTAATGACGTGGACGTGCCAGCGAGCGCTTTCCTCGTTGCCCTCGGTCGTTATCAGTTGAACGAATGGCGCGAACAAGGCTCTAAAACAGTCGAAGTACTGGAATTCAGGACGCATCCGGAGTATCGCAGTCGCGCCAGTGCAGAGGCCGATATCGCGATGATCGTTCTCCGCGATAAAGTCGAATTTACCCCGAGAATCCAACCGCTCTGCCTTTGGAGTGGTCCCATCGGTCTGGAAAGCGTCGTGGGTCTCGACGGTTTCGTCGTTGGTTGGGGAAGAGACGAGCATGGCAATCAACACCTGAATGAACCCCGAATGGCTCAAATGCCAATTGTTTCACAAGTGAATATTACACTATTTTTATTTTACGCTATATGCTTCCTCTGGATATAGAGGAATTGAGAAAATTGAACAAAATTTGCATTATTTTGACAACCCTTTCGACTATCTTCTTGTTATTGCAGGAGGATTGTCTTCGAAGTAATTTAGCTTTCGTGCCGTCCACCTCGAATCGCACATTCTGCGCTGGACGCAGAGACGGCAGTGGACCGTGCAACGGTGACAGTGGCAGTGGTCTCGTAATTCTTGACTCTAAATCCGGGAGATATCATTTACGGGGCATTGTCTCGTTATCGCTATTGGATAAAAAAACTATGTCTTGCGATCTCTCGCAATACCTCGTGTACGTCGATGCTGCCAAATTTTTCGATTGGATAAGAGCACAGACAAAAAAGTAAAGCGAATCGTATCGAGTGTTCCCACAAGACTTTGAGAGTAATGCTACATCACAATGTCGTATTCAATACATCTATCCAAGTAAATCTCGAAATTTTCGTCTTTTGGTATATAGTACACAAGTTAAAAATCAGTAAAAAATTAAGCGGCAAAGTCGTGATTTAAAAGTTGCTACTGTAACATACGCGATACGACCGGTGTATGTGCAACGCTATCGATAAGCTCCACGTTCATGCTTCGCGAGCAATGTAAATTTGCATTGTTGTGTTTGACACGCTTCGACATAGAGCGCGTATGTCAATTGATCGACGGTAATTCAATTCTATTGGTGCAACTATGAGTATTGCTCTCGATAAAAAGAAAAACTTTGTTTTAATTGTTTCGCGATAGCAAGATGTAGAGAGAAACGTAAATTCAAGGCAGTTCACTGGCAAGGGAGACCAGTGACGGAACAATCTCACTCTATAGGCTTTCTTTCGGACTCGACGTTGCTCGTATGATCGAATGTCGAGCTCAAGTTATTTCGTCATCTGTGTGTAATATTATGAAACAGCGATGAAAAGCGATGAAAAAAAGGTATACAAATAGAGTAGGGAAATCCTTAATCCTGAATCTATATGAAATACTTGTTTTAGGTACGCATCAATAGTGAAAGCTTGTTTAAAAGAAATAAGTGACGAGTGTATTAAAAGTTCATTACAGGAAGACTGCTCGGTAGAAATAAAACTGATAAGCGTATAAGAAAGATAGCTTTTCTTTTTTAGAATATACTCTCAAACAAAGTGAGATTGCTTTTGAATCGTCGTTTGTTCTAATTTTCGGTAAAATGTGAAATGTCTGATCGCAACATTAAAAAATGCAATAAAACAACTTTCAACGACTTGATGAAATAACCGTTGTTGTTGTTGTTGTTGTTGTTTTTGAAATATATCCAAAGGGGCAGGCCGTTGGCCCGATGTCTCATCCTGAAAACCGAGACTTCCACGATGACTTTTCTCAATAAAGCAACTGCGAGTGTTAAAGGAGTCGATTCTCGTGGAACATTTGAAAAACTTGAATCCCAAATGACGTAGCCGATAGTTGATGGCATACCAAATGCGACTGACGAATCGTATTCGTCTTATCGCCACAGCTCATTCTCCCCATAAAAGTCCACCTCGCGATTGTACTTGACGAATGTTTAATTAAAACTTCATTTTCAACTCGAAATATAATGATGACGGTGCTAAATCGTATACAAAATCTCTGCCACAAATTTTTTCTCTTCGACCTCTTCGCCTACCGCTATAGTACTTTGTGATCTCGAGACTCTGCACAATCGACACTTTAAGCATCTGGCTCTCGTTTAATTCAACGGTTGTACAACTTTTGTCTTTGATAATTTATCAAATGGAATAATAAGAGTATACCGTTGGTAGAGCTAATGCAGTCGACAGTCATGTACCGCACGGGTAAGCTGCTTTACGGCTGCTCGAACGTCTTTGTCTTATACCCTTTGATCATTTATGTCGCATTAACAACATTGTTATTAGCCGCTGAGGGGGCACAAGCCCCACCATCCCAGAGGTAATTAAACCGTGTAACTTGTATATAAAATCCCACAACGCGTGTTATACATGTTCTTCATTCATCTGCCGTCCAACGTCAATGCCAACTTTATTAATTATTAATACTTTATCATTGATTTCGCTAAACATACCGTGATTTTTATCTTGTTATTTAATAGTTAGAAAGCAATTTTAAAGAGTTGAAGGTTTCATCTTCTGTAGAAATAAAAGAAATGTCAATCGATTTGTCTTTCCAGAGATATTAAGGAAGCTGAAAAGATCATCGGTCGTTTTTTGCGTAACGAAGCAGGCAGTACGTGGCTCTCGGGACTCGCCAAGACGAGATCTGCACCTTTGACGAGCCAGGATCTCATGAACGAGATTCTCAAGGCTACTCGACCAGGCGGAAAAGTGTGGGAAGCTGCTTCGATCCTCAGCAAATCTCTCAAGGACGAAACTCGGAAAGGAAACAATCCAGAGTCTGTACTTGGACAAGCTGAGAATTGGAAGGATCTTATATCACATATCGAGAATCAAGACGATATAATATGCCTTTATCGCAAGAATACCGAAGAGACGGCTAAGAAGGCTGATGACTGGAAGAAATTTTTGCGCACTGTCTCCCCCGGTTACACTGTTCATCTTGCCATCGACACCGGTCGGAAATATGTTATTTGCTTGAAGAAGATCGATGAAATCTTCACCACGAAAAAACCTCTTTCGACTCAAGCTGCTCCTTCTTCAGATCCTCCAGTACTCTCAGTCGAAATGACATTTCCAACGGCACCTGGAAAAGAGGAAATGTTATCGACTTCGGGGATTCGTGAAAATACAAATAATACCGAATCAAATGTAATGCCTGTTGAAAGTGATGAAAATTGCGACGAAGAAAATTCGGAAGGCACGAAAGACAGTAGAGATCGTGATTCGAATAGTGATTATAACATAGACGATAGAAAAGTCGAGGATAAATATGATGGATACAACTCATCCAAGGTAGAATACAACTTAAAGAAGCTGCAGCGAGTTATGCAGGACGATTTGAGCGCGGAATCCGAGGATTATCCGATAAACACTCAGAGAGAATTATATTTAGGAACTAATGGTCGGTCATTAGTAAATTCTCCTGTACGAATATCCGGCAGAGATAATCGTAAGTCTTTCCAGAATCCTGAATGCAACAGGCCAATTATATTGGTGATGCAGAATGGCAATCGACCAGGATCACCGTTAAAAATTCCTATTCAACGAAATCTAAAAGCAGCAAAGTCACCCTGGTTTCCACCGCATTTTGCGCAATTTCAAAAAATGCCAGGACCTATGCATCCGTCTAGAATACCTGGATCTGTTCCCTTGAATCCTTTCGGGTTGTACAATAATTCCCCGCCGTTGCCAAAAGTAGACGTTAAGACGAAAGTTTATGAGCCAGGTACACGACAAATTCTCTTGGAAAACACACATTTAGTTAACCAAACTCCACGAAGAAAGATGCGAATGCCCGAGCCTCTTCCGAAGCTAGTGAAATCTATTGTACAGCCGGTTGCGATAACTATAGCGAAGCCCGTTCAGCGAACAGCTATGAACAATTTTCTTCGTCAGCCTCTCGGTACAAAATCTCGAGGCAGCGAAATTCTTCAACAAAAGCCGAATTTTAGTAAAATTTTGAGAAACCCCTTTGGAAGTAACATAGCGAGAAGAATTGAAGGATTGTCAAGTCCAGGGGGTCGTAATTCATTGATTCGCAGATCGCCAGAACCCACCCGGTGGAAAGTTGAACCTAAGAATGACTACAATCGTCAATCGAAATTCGCTAAGACGAGGAACTTGTACCATCTTCCTGAATTCTCGCCGAACAACAATAGTCCTCATTTACCAGCTCCGGCGCCTAGATCTTTTTTACCTTTAATTAATATCAGAACTCCTTCTAGATCGTCTTTTATAATGGACCGCGAGCTTTTGACACAATCTTCCTCACCATATTTTCAAGATACTAATAAAAAAAATCGGAAGATTAGCAATTTTTTGAGACATAACTCACCAGCGGAGAAACTTTACCAAAGACCCTATTTGAATTTTAATACGAATTATCCTACGACAAAATATTTCATACAGCCTGAAATGCCGGCTTGTACACCACCACCACCGCCGCCATTAATCCGTCCTTGTCTCATCCCCTGGAATACACTGTATGCCACCGGCAATAATAATCCTAATGCTATAAATTCTTTAGGACATCCACCTACACCAACGAGCGCTCCAATAGTTTGCTCACTGGCCGGATATCTCGCTGAGCGTACCTCACTATCTTGTCGAAGCTCTTGTGATGTACCGGTAAAATTGCAAATCCTAATTAACGGAAACGTGCAAGAGCCTTTGAAAGTGTCTGTGATAAGTGAACCTGGACAACGCATAGAAATCATTGGATCTGATAATCCAATTATGGCTTATGGATCAAGAGCTCTGAAGAAAGGATTTCCTTCGGTAGGAGGTTTGAGGAATGAGGAAGAAAATATTTTGTCGAAAGATTCGCAAGTGAGCATACGAATGAAGGAATCAGAAGAGTACAGCGAGAGGAAAGAAGAGCAATATATTTCGACAACGGAATTCATAACGACCGCCATCGTACCGGACACTGGAGGCAGCGAGGGCTCTGAAATTGGAGAAAAATTTCTACACGAGTCGATAATAGAAACGACCTCTGAAGATTCGGTTACGGAAGCGAAGACAACGGTGTCCGAGATAACGAATTCTACGATTCTCGAGTAAGGAATTAAAAGGTTGAAACAGCAAGTTATTTTGTTATTTGTTGTTACGTCCTGGCCATTTTTCCCCTCTTCTCTTATATTCAATTACTATCATATTAATAATTTATATTTTTCTCCTATTCCCAGCACATTCCAATTTCGAAACAATATTCTCTATACATCCTTTATTTTGCTCATCAATTTCTGTATTGAAATTTTTTTGTTTCATGCTCTTGTGTCCTCTACTTAACTCTTTCCATGGATATTCCAGAGCAAGCTCGATGGTTGCTCGCACCGCGCGCGCGCCGTTGTCAGCATTTTTCGGCCTGTCAACGGCCTCTAATTACCCCTCACCTTACACTCACCTAAGCCTTATAGACAAAACAAATATTATATAAACTATTTGATCCGGAAGCTATACTACATTATTTTCGTATTTTTTTACGTAAATTAGGAAGAACACGAGGTTATTAAAAAATCGTAGATTACCATAAAAGTATGTTTATTTATTGTCCCGTCGAAGAAAGGTAAGATAAAAAATTTACATTTTGAAAAATAACTCACCAGAATTTTTTTTCTTTTTTTTTTTTTTTGCAAGTTACACATAGTCGTATATAGTAATATAGTCGTCGTAATATTACATCCAGTTTTTTGTTGTTGTTTTCTTTCGTAAATTGATTCACCGGAAAGAAATAATGTTGGCAAACGACGCTGTAGTCGCTCGTGGAGGTTTTGGGTACCGTGAAGGTTTAAAGATGTATTCAATTACAATTTCACTATAAACAATAAAAGCATATTGTCACGAAAACGTATCGTCCGTTGTACACAATTAAGGCGTACGAGGAACGGAGAAAGTTGATTCACGCGCGATTCACAACATTGCGTGCAATATGAGAGGAATATTGAAAATAGTGATTCTCGAATAAACATAGATAAAATACAAGCTTCTTGTTGAAAGATGAAGAGGTCGAATGCGAGTTTGACTCGCATAGATGACGCACTAAAGAAAGAGTAAATTCTCTTTCACCTACCACAGGATTATCCACTTGCGAGGAAAATAAAGCTCGAGGGAGTTAATCTCGAAGGAAACAACTAATCCAATCATCACCACCCAAGAGAGCTATTTGAAAAGAGACTAGACGCATAAACGGCAGTGAAGCCTCTCGAACATTATTCAGAATTAAAGGCGATACTCGACCCTCCTGTCTAACTGAAAGATTCGTAATATATACATCTCATCAGTATGCTTACTTAAACTTAAGAGAATTGTAATTTCAACATAACTGCTTGGATGTGTTGAAAATTTTGAGGTGCGAAATTAAAACATATGTGTGGCATATTAATGATGCATGCAGTATATACCGCGAATCGTCTGTTTTGGTAGGAAAAACGGGAAGGTGCAAAATCGCATTAAAGTGATTTGTAGAATTGTCAGACGGCGACGTTTTTCGCTGTGTTCTCGTCTATAGATCAACTATTGGCAGCGAAAATTGAGTTACCGGGGTGTAATCGGGGCAAACTTGACATTAACGGGGGAATAATCGATTTCAGACAAGATGGCGCGCTTTATTTTTTCTTGCCGGTTACGGTGATGTTGTGTGCCCAATTGCCAGCGGAAACTGTAATCCAATTTTTTTTAATGGATGCCAAACGATTCTGGTCTAAAGCAAATTTAGTTGCACTCCGTCTGTTAGTCAGTGTAGTGAACGCGAATTTGCTTCCGTTGACACTCTTGAAACAAGTGCTTTACAGTTTTTCATATCGATTGCAGATCTCGAAGCGTCGGTGTATTTCAATTACCGATAAAAATAGATAAGACACGTTTACTTGCCTGAAATCGGTTGACTCGCCTAAATGTCAATAAAGCAATATCGTAGAAAAGCAGACTACCCTCGATACAGAAAAGAAATTCAATTTGTCGACAATGCTGCTATTCCAAAGATGGGAAAATGCAGTGAAAATTGGAATATCATTGACGAATAGGAAGAGCAGATTGACCAGTTGATTAATCTTGCTAATGCTTCGGATCGAAAAAAAACGATCGAAAAAAGGAAATCTTTATCAGACACATTTGTAAGACTCGAGGAATTCGCCACGAGCAACACTAACCAGCATATCCGAGGCCCCATTCACATAGAGGTAATATTACACAGAGATTTTATGTTGAAATCCGTAAGTTCATGAATCTAGTTGGAAGTGTTGCCGACATATTGCTCCCAATGCGATTTCGGCGTTGAACACACCTGCAAAATGACAATTTACACAGTAGAAATAATGGAAAATCACTAACAAGTACACATGTTTCTCTACGTAAGTCACCCTTTAGTGTAGTCGATTAAAGCACCAAAAAAGTGTAGCACTCGGTAAATCACTTATCTCGGAACATGAAAAACTTACTGATGTTAGCACGTAAGACATCGGACAATAAGTGAAGATCATCGTCGTGAGTGACGATGATGTAATTGATGTTGGTCGCATTCATTTCCTGTATTTGCACTACGGATCTTCGGGTTTTTTCCAACGTCCCACCGGCGCTTTCAATTATTTCTGCAAACGCTGCCGGTGATGGCACGACACTCGGGGTCACGTAGAAAGTTTTATCCTGTTTTATTAACCAGTTAGAAAAATTGTATCGCTTGAATTCGACGAGGAAAACTAATTCATCGGTCAATACCTTAAGTACGGATCCTTTGTTCGGACTAGCGAGAGCTTTTCCGATATTGCAATTAAACGTTTTCTCGAACTCGACATCCCCAAGAATGTAAGAAGCCTCGTCGACGAAAGTATTTTTCGTCGAACAGTCCAACAACCACTCAAGACTGACTATGTATTTGCATCGTGACAGACAACAGAGAAGTTTCACTGTTCTGATCGGTGCAATCATAACAAGATGCGTTGCATCTCGCCAACTTGAGGCCAGAGCACCGCCCAACTCGCGAATTCTCTGTAATTCATCGTTGTTGATAAATTAAATGAAACTCTTAAATAATTTTGTTTACGAATAAAGCTATGTTAAAGGAGGATCGCTATTGAATTTGTAATGAATCGACAAATAAATTCGGTTTTATGAGATTTTGAATTTTTCGAGAAAATTTCATTTTCCTCTAACTCGCGTTAAATCTCACCAGATGAACTGAAATTTTCTACAGCCGAAAAAAATATTAAGAAATGTATAATAAAAATAGTGCAACAATTGTGAATATATAACAAAGTTTGTCTCACCTTCGCATGCTTCTTCGGATTGATACCGGAGAACAATATTTTTGGCTGTTTCTCCGGTGGAGGAGGGTCTGGATTACTAATCACTATCGGTTCATCGAGGCCCAGCAAATGAGGTTCTTTATTCATCAAGGAATCCTCCAATCGAGGCTTTTTGTATTTCCTCATTGCGTTAGGTCCCTGACCAACTTGCTTTACTTTGTCGTAGGACTCTTGAGTTATGTTTATCGGCATTTTCCAAGCAGCTGTCAGAGAAATTACGAATGTTTACCTCTCTCTCTCTCTCTCTCTCTCTCTCTCTCTCTCTCTCCTGCACCTCTAACTTACCCATAAGATGAGGTACGAGGGAATAGTCGAGTCTGAACGGATTTCCTTGACTGAATTGTTGATATTTCGGCGCGTCAGTTTGATGAAGGGCTCTTTGGCCGCACATCAAGTCCGTCAGCCACTGAGCATTGACCACTCCAGTTTGCCAGTCTCTAGCTTTTTTATATTTTTTCCCCTCGGGTCTGAAATATTACGAGTCCATTTGATAAGCACAAAATTCGATAGACTCAAGGATGATGTTTGAAGAAGCTGTAAATAACGAGAAACTACCTTCTGCAAATAAGAAGATTGTTCTCTCTCGAAAAGTACGTAGTACATTTGGCACCCAGTACATCGAGCATGTCCTTGATTTTCGTCCGCTCGTCAGTCTCGAATCCGGTGAGTGATATGATTTGTTTGGTGCACGGCAATTCATTGAGGCTAAATGGTATTGGAAAGTGAAGCGCGTGCCATGGCGGCAAAACTTGCTGTTTGTTGACAACATCGGATAGCCAGTGAGCGCTGACGCAACGCTTTCCCTCGCGTAGTGCTTGCACCACGATTGGGTGCTTTTGAGTCACGGCAAGTACGTGAGTCGCACGTGCGCAGTACTGTGGCTCAACCTCGCCACCGTGACGTTCAATTATTTGTTTCCATTCGAGCACGGTGCTTGATGAATAATGAGACTCGTATTCGACGATAACGAATATACAACCAAGTAGGAAAAGATCTGGTGGCACTGCAAATTTAAAAATAGATTTATCAACTTCGACATCATCAGTATCATACGGTAAAACGTTCTTGAATATGGAAACAACTAACGAAAGAGCTTTCATCTTAGATTTTTACTCTAAGCTATTATAGCAACCTCTACGCCAGAGAATTGTATTTACACAAACAAAATATTGCAAATTTGTTCAGTAAAGACAGAATTACAAGGAAAAAAAAATGCGAAGTCTCTTTCACCGGTAGACGGTCATTACGGTATTTTTGGTAATTACTTTCGTAACATCCACTTCAAGCCGTAATTCCTGCCTATGCTGTTTCAACGTGAAAAGCCGATGAAAAAAAAATCAAAATAAAGAGCAATGTCTATCCATTTTTGTTTGTATTGCTCTAACAGATATAATAATTAAATGAATTTTAGTGGAATAACCAAAAATACTAAATAAACATCAAAGCTACATCCATTATATACAACTACGCGACTTATTATTCGCTCAAGGCTTTAACTTTTGATAAAAATTACAATTTTGTTATACATACGTTTAAGATTTGGATTATGGCCGTAAAACTGAGCTTTCGGTTGCTGCATAACAGGAGCGTATTGCATCTTCATAGGAGCACCTGCGGCTGCTCCATTTGTTATATTTCCAAGAGTCCTTCTCTGATAAGCAGCAAGAAGTTGAGGATCCTGGGAAGGAGGTGGCGGTGGCCTGTGCTGAGCAGTCATCAGCCGTAATTGTCCAGCCGCACTTCCCTCAGCAGCACCACCTTGCAATCTGTTAGTTAGCATATTCGCTAATGCGGTCTTGGTCTTCGCGTTCACGACTAACTGTTGATCCGGTGGCATTTGTGAATTTCCGGATAGCGGCGTGAGCGGTGGTTCCTGTTGAGGCCCCGGTGGTGGTGGTGGTGGTTGTTGTTGTTGTTGTTGTTGTTGTTGTTGTTGTTGCTGTTGTTGTTGCTGCTGCTGCTGCTGCTGTTGAACTTGCTGCTGTTGTACCTGTTGTTGCTGCTGCTGTTGCTGCTGCTGTTGTTGTTGTTGTTGTTGTTGTTGTTGTTGCTGCTGCTGCTGCTGCTGTTGTTGTTGCGCCTGCTGTTGCTGCAAGTGTTGCAGCTGCAATCTAGCCATTTGTTGTTGTTTCTGCATGTGCAATTGCGCAAGTTGTTGTGGAGTCAGTGGTTGACTCTGCTGAAAGGTTTGACCAGGCTGAGCTGACGGAGGACCCTGAACAGCTTGTCCCGACTGTACGATCACCTGGTTTGGCGAATTAATCGGTGTGAGAGCCGGCGGCTGAACACCAGGATGCATAGCTTTTTGTCCCGGTGCTGAAGAAACCTGTGGTCCCATCATCGGAGGTCGTGGCTGTTGAACCCACTGTAAGCCCGGTTGACCAGGTTTTCCAGGACTCCGTATAACAGCAATATGAGAACCTTGCTGAGCCTGACGATTCTGCATCTGCCGTTGTATCATCAAATTTCGCTGTTTCGTTATTTTCTGTATAAACTGCGCCCTTTGTTGAGGATCCATTTGCTGGAGTTGTTGATGAGTTTGCGCGTCCAATTGTATCAATTGTCGTGGCGTCTGCGGAGGTTGTTGAGCCCACTGTCCTCCGGGTCTCTGTTGACCCAGTTGTTGCTGCTGTTGCTGCTGCTGCTGTCTCTGAAGCTGCAAGTGATATTGTTGCTGTTGCCACTGGGGATCTCGTTGAACGAGGAAGCTCTGTTGATTAGGACTAATCAACTGTTGATTAGGCGACTGTTGCTGCAACTGACCATCGCGTATGACAAATTGTTGTGAGCTTTGTGGTGCCGATTGTTGCAACTGCTGCGATATTTGCTGTATTTTCTGTTGTTGCTGCTGTTGCTGCTGCAAAAGATGAAGCTGTTGACGTTGTTCGGCCGTCAATGTTTGTTGCTGCTGTTGCGGTACTTGCTGTTGCTGTTGACTCATTTGGTGCTGTTGCGTAACGATTTGTTGCTGCTGTTGCTGCGGAGGTAATTGTTGTGGTTGCATCGTCATTTGCGGCGGCTGAGGATTCATTTGAGCCTGTTGCGGCGCGGTCTGTTGCTGCGGAGTCATTTGCTGCTGCTGAACCGCCATGAGTTGCGCTTGTTGAGGCGAAATCTGTTGTTGGGGCCCGAGTTGTTGTTGTTGTTGTTGTTGTTGTTGAGTGAGCAGCTGATGTTGACTGAGTTGTTGCTGCTTCTGTTGAGGCGACAATAACTGCTGCTGCACGGCGAGTTGGTGCTGAGGAATTGGCATACTCATCTGTTGCGGTTGTTGCGGCGACATTAGTGACTGTTGACTCATCACCTGTTGTTGCGACGTTATTGCCTGTTGACTCAACACCTGTTGTTGTGACGTGACTATCTGTGGCTGAGGCGTCAATTGCGGCGAAATCTGGGGATTCAAAAGTTGCTGCTGCGTAAAATTTTGTTGTTGTTGCAATTGTTGTTGATGCTGCTGATTGATTTGCTGTTGCTGTTGTTGATTTATTTGCTGCTGCTGCTGCTGTGCCAATTGTTGCTGTGTCAACTGTTGCTGTTGTTGGTGAGCTAATGGTTGATGCTGTTGTTGAGGCTGCTGCACCAACTGCTGCTGTTGCTGATGATGGATCATTTGTTGCTGTTGCAAGTTGATCTGTTGCTGAGGTATCTCTTGCTGTGCAACTTGTGGCTTTATTTGAGGAATCGCGCTCGTTCCTTGAGCATTTTGAGGATGCCAATTATTTTGATTTTGTAAGTTTGGATTCGATACGGCAGTCGCAACCGGTGGTAGATATCCCGGTAAACTCGTTGGGGGCGCCGGCCGAGTATAGTGTTGTTGTTGTTGTTGTTGTTGTTGTTGTTGTTGTTGTTGTTGTTGTTGTTGTTGCTGCTGCTGCTGTTGCTGCTGCTGCTGCTGCTGCTGCTGCTGCTGCTGCTGATGTTGTTGTGTCTGTTGAATTTGCATGGCACTGACATTCGAGGCTATCGATGCTTGGACAACTGTGGCAGCGTTTGAAGTCGTACTTTGCGATGGCGCAGTGCTCGAGGCTGCTGACGTGTTTGGCTGATTCCAAGGCATACGCTGTTTGAGCTGTTCGAGCATTGCTTTTGTCCTATCCTGTTCCTCTTGACTTGGATTATTCTCTCCGTCTTCATCCATGAAACCGGTTATCAGAGCTGTCGAACTGTTCGGCGACGGGTAAATCAAAAGGCGCGGGTGATACTCCGCCTCGCTAATCAATGTCCCTTTCCTACAGCTCTCAGTGATCCAATCAGGCGTTACAATTTGTATGTGATGTGTATCGAACCTCATCGCGGTGTCGTATTTCGCGCCACTCGCTTTTCCCGTTATCAAATGAGTGCAGAAACGATCGAGATGCAACTGACATTTTCCACCTTGAAGAGTTATCATGGCCCACAGGGCTTTACTGTCTGCCCTGCTTACCTGGGATATGCATGCTCGCATGTTGGAAAACAGTTGGTCCGTCTCCGGAGAGAAATATTTTGGTCTAACGATATATATGTTAATGGTAATATTGATTATGAAACTTAAACTAACCTATTACCTTGGTGAAATTGATTAAAATGTAATATACGTAATTTGAAGGATACGGAAGAAGTTTCTTGCATTTTGCAGAGTACAGAATCCAGTCCTGTGTAATTGCCGGTATCTCGTACAGATCTTTGGCATCGGATATATCGCTTTCCAGAGCTTCATATCCCGCTATCAGGTGCGTAACACGATCGCTATAATAGTTGGACCTTGCTGCACCACCCCTTTGTAACAAGGCCAAAATCTGAAACGCCAATAATATTAATTCTACAAACTAGTCGTAACATTGAAATTTCAGTTTGTCACAGGGAAATGTTCATCGCACTTGTAACAACAAATCGCATAATCCAAGAAAAGAGAATACCGAAAAGAAGGATGCTGAAAAAAAGTAAAAGAGAAATATAGCGTGTAATCAATGACGCATGGCTCAGTAGTTTGGTGCAACAAGTTGACATACAATTTGTCGTCGATTAAATTGCGGTGGAAGAAAAAAAAATGTTACCTTAGGATCGCCTTCACCACTGACGTAGTATTTCACATCGGCGAACAATGCAACGTCGAGCTTGAGCTCGTCGAGACCAGCTCGTATATCTCCCATTTTCTTTACTAATCACCCCACGAATATTCCGTCGATGCACAACACATTCCATGAATTATGCGAAATCTTTAATTCTCAATTACGTGGTGTTTGATAACAAAAATCTGCCGCGTCGCTTTGTTATTATTATGATTGTAAAATTTCGAGGTTATGTGGTAATAGCCCACTTGGCGAGAGTGTCGATCAACGACCCATGAAGACTAGTCTTCATGGCTCAATTCACAGGTACTCTTTTTTCTTACCATCTGAGATTCCAGATAAGTAGGTTACCACGCGCTACCTTACCGACGACGACGACGACGACGACGAATGCGAGACTGGGCGAGATACGGCTTATCGCTTATCTCGGCACGGCACGCGACAAACGGACAAAGTAAATCTGCAAACAGTTGAGTAATATAAGCAGAGGTATAAGATGACGCCAGCCGCTCGTCGTCTTATCAGTAACTATTGGTTGGTCACATGAGCAGCAGAATCCGCGTGTCAATAATGGCAATAGCCGCTAATCTGAATTTGGTTAAAGAAAAGATCGCTGCCGCAGCTGCGAGACGACCGAAGGTTCGTGTAACTCATAATTTCGATGTGTTTCTCGTGTCCTCATGAGGATGTGGTCATCGTGTCTCGATGCGAACAACAGGTGTCTTGAATGACAACAAATTTAATCGGCAGGAATTTCATTATTTTCAACCACGTCTAGTCGCGATAGGAAAAACAAAATCAGCGGAATTGCTGATCGCCGCCTACGAGGCGGAACAGAGGAATTTCGGGGAAAATTATGTCAACGAATTGGTGGAAAAGGCTAATAATCCAGATATATTGGAAAAATGCAAAGACATACGTTGGCATTTTATCGGACACTTGCAACGAAACAAAATAAACAAAGTTCTGGCTATACCAAATTTATACTTGATCGAAACAATTGACAGTGAAAAATTAGCAACTGCCGTTAACAATGCTTGGTCAAAGCTGCGAGACAAGGACTCTAAACTCAACATTATGGTCCAAGTGAATACAAGTAAGGAAGATGGTATGTATCTCAAAACTTGTCCCTTTAAAGATGCCAAGCAGTCTGAGGAGAATCATGAAAATCTCATTGATTTTTGCAAATTTTTTAATTCTCTAGTACAATTTGCTTATGTATAATATATTCCGAATTTACAGTGAAAAATGGCTGCAATATTGAAGAGGCTCCGACTCTAGTGAAACACATTCTAGAGAATTGTGGAAATTTAAATTTTATGGGACTGATGACTATAGGTGCTTACGGCTATGATGTCGCCAATGGTCCGAATCCGGACTTCATTGCACTAAAAAAGTGTAGAGACGACGTCTCTAAATTCTTGGAACTAGATCCCAAAAATGTTGAAATTTCCATGGGAATGTCGAGTGACTATGAACACGCCGTAAGTCTTGTAAAAGTGTTAATGGAAAATTATTGTAACTCGACACAGCGTAAGATGTTTTCTTTTGCTAGATCGAGGTTGGCAGCACAAACGTGCGGGTGGGCAGCTCTATTTTTGGTGCAAGGGAGATGAAGAAATAGTCACTGAATGAAAAGCACATGGAAATAAAAAATGGACAATAACATATACCATCACGAATGCTACGGGTCTTTTTATTCCCTGTAATTTGATCCCACAAAAACATGCCAAACAAGACGGACCAAAATTTTTCCACACTGCTTTATTAATAGTAATATACGCGTAATGAATCTCAATCGTACAGTAGTATGTCCGAATAAATAACGTACCATTATTTCTCCGAACATGAATTTTAAATGAGCCCTGGTACGGTACGGATTAAAAAGAAAAGTTTTTATTTAGGCACGAAAACAAAGCTTCCTCTATGAAGAAGCAAAAGCATACTTAGTCGTGGAATAACTTGTGCATGGACAAATTCACGGAACAAAAATCGCGGATAAAATGAACAAATGACATCTCCAGAAGAATATAATTATACAAATATAAAAAGAGTATTTCGTGAGAAACGGTGATTGAATTCTATTGAAAAAAAAAAAAAAAACCTTAATGCATGCTGAAGAAAAATATAACTGTTTTACTGATTGAGCTACGGTGTACTGAAAGCGTCATGTTACTAGACAATTACCCTTGACACGTTATCTACGCGCGAACGATAGGATAATAAAGATAATTTGCAGCAGATTTAGGACGGGCGTCGACGCTAATAAGCAGGTAGGCGAGAGTTCGGGTACTCCATGCTGGTATCTTGCCAAGATTTTAATGAAGACGCAGAGCCGCGGCCGATGATTGAGAATAATCGGTGTGGCCGATTTCGTATTACTATTATTACGTCGCAATAACGTTTACACACTGAATCTTACAGACATATAGAATGATTTTGCATTGTATGGTGTTTTGAAATACTTTTATTATATGAACGATAGTTTAAGGATTGCGAAACCTCCTTTAACGGTAGGCCCGCTTATTTTCTTACGAAAAAACGAGGAAATTACATCTCAGGTGCGAAGTAAACTTCGCCGGGAACGTCTATTCGTGTATTACATATATATAATATATATATGGCTGCATCTATTTAGCAATCTAGCGTGTACTGCACCTGAGATATTGTTAATTGTTTTTGTTTCTCTTTTTAATTATACAAGGAATTCTGCTTAAAGTTGTCGGTGATGATTTATTTGTATTTGTTTTTTTTTTCCTTTTCTTTCCTTCGGGAATAGAGGCCATTCGCGGTGATTGTCATGTAACTCCATGAAGCACAAGCGGGCCTGCCGTGAAACGAGACACTGCTTGTAATGATAGAAGAAGATAATGCGTTTTTTTAAATTTTAGAACGATGCGGGGCCAGCCGTCTAATCATCATCGTCGTCTCCCTTTCCGGTCAACATGGCGATAAGGCTGGGGGTGTCGATGAATCCCTTGTCGTCAATGTACATGTTGTCGAAGGCTTCGTTCACTTCCTTCGAGGTGAATTTCTCGCCATAGGTGGTAAGAGCGTGCCTCAGTCTAAAACGGAGAGTATCAAGATGTAACGGCAATCGAAATTAAACTGAGAAAGTAACGTTGCTGCTTAATTATGAAATTTAATTTATTGGACATCCAGGAGGTCACCCGGGAAAGAACGATATATATTTCAAAAGAATATTTCTCAACGAGATTTGTGATGTTATTTCGCAAAATTATTAGACGAAAAAGAAAGCGTAGTACGTTGTTTTTTGTAAACTTAATTATCATTGTATAATATTTGTTTTAACGGATTATCGATGATTTATTAACTTCATGGACTTTTGGAATTAGACTTTTTTTTCACACCCTATTATATATTATTATTGATTATAATCATTATTTCCTGGGCAAGGACTCTGAAGTGGAACACATGCGGTAGATGGTACTTCAGTTATAAAAATTGGAGTCAGCAAAAATGCTTCTCAGTCTTAGATCGTACGTTTGACGCATCACCAGCACCGAAAGTTGGGAGACTCGGGATCACCTCGAGGAATATATGTGTTTATTCAATTTTCTACCATACCTATTGCCGTCAATTTTGCCGTTTACGTCGAAGGTGCTGAAGGCGTTGATAACCACGTCATCCTCATCCGATCCTGCTGTAACCATGCCAACGGGGCATAGTGAGTTTCATGGAAACGGTAAGGTGCACACAGAGGTATAGGAAAAACATATAGAGGTGGGCCTTGGGCGGGGGGCGAAACACGTTCGCACACACGCATTACATGGATACGTTCAATTTTCAGTGATAAACAACGGATAGTGGAATTTTGACAATATTCAGGGCGTTTTTTTTTTTTTGCCGGCATTACGATGAAAGTTCTGACACAGTGGACCAATCATTGAGTATTGACAAATTGGGGGCACAAGGGACTTTACACTATGAATTTTGAGACTAATCTTCATAACATTTTTCAATGGGGAGACACAAATAGAGATGTTTGAAAACAACAATTTTGCTTTCCACGGGGGAACATAAACGATTAATCAATATGAAAAGGAATTTGTACAAATTATTTGATACGAGGTAGACAAGTAACATTGGAAAATCCACATGTATATACTTCTTTACCTCCAAAGCAGTACTCATTTACTTATGAACTTTGAGCATTTCATGAAAATATTACTTTTCAGATCTCGCGGTACTGGCATTGGCACCATGACTCTATCGCTTTCTACACATCCGCGTGCACCCTACCGTTTCAAGTAGGGTACAAGCTGGATATGTCTCGTACTAACCTCCCGACATGCGAGCGGCGAAGAGAGTGAGCAACTGGGTGAAGTTTATGGGTCCGGGAACCTCCCCAATCATCTCGTCCAATTCTTTGTCAGTTGCGAGGCGACCAACAGAGTCGAACGTCTGACGAAGATCCTCCTTGCCGATAACTCCGTCCTTGTCATGGTCCATTAGCTGGAAGGCCTGTAAATATGCATCCGTCGAGGATAATCATCATTTATTCTATTTCCGGACGTCTTGTTTCTCGTAGAGAAAGACCTTCTTTACCTAAACGTTTCCCAAATTTTTATCTCAACCTTTTAACTTTCTTTTTTCAACATTTTTATCTCTACGAGCTGACATTTCACAGAGCTCTATTATGGCTTGATGTTCTCTTTGATTTTCCTTGAGTTTCATATAATAACTTCATGAAAATCTACAAGATTTATGTAATTCTATATTTCTTTATTTTTCCGAAATGTTGCCATAAAATCTACATTTATTGAGCATAATTTAACATAATAAAAAATGAATTTCTTCTGCAGATAATGAAGAGAAATACTTCTCCAAACTCATCGATTTCTTACTTCCTTGAATTCGGCGACCTGCTTCTGGGAGAACATGGAAAATACACTGGAACCAGAGCGCTTGGCCTTGCGACTACCGCGGCTGCTCGCTCTTTCGGAGCGTGACTCGGGGGTCGCAGTCGGGCTCTTTGGTTTTTCTGGTGCGGGTGCTGGTTCGGGTTCAGGGGCCGGGGCCGGCGCTGCCGCCGCCTCCTCCTTCTTCTTGGGCTTCTTCTTCTTCTCCTTATCCGCCTGAAAAAAAAAAACCATTCTCTTGATATCTCAAAAGTTCCGTTCCCATTTCGAAATCCCCTCACGGACTCATCCTACCGTTATTTTCATAGATTTTCGGTTGGATCTTGGTAGGATTTCGGTAGGATCGAAAAAAAAGGTTGAAAAAAAGGTTCGTTCTCCCAGCTAGATGAGATAACGAGGAGCAAGAAAATCGGTTGAATCGATCGTCGGGTCTCACCATTATAACTGCCGATATTACGTCAAAATTCGCGACGTTAATTGAGTAAATGCGGGGGACAACAAGATTTTATTAGCCGAGCGGCAGCTAACGAACGGAGAAACGAAGCGTTCACCGATGAGAGCTCAAAAGCAAGTCGTCAGTTCTCGCAACGCCAGGAAATTGGTGAGGCGCGTCTTCTGCCAGTAGCGCCTAATAATAGAATAGGCCTCCGTTGCCCGTTGGTGATATACCGTCCTTACTACCGAGACGTATATAGACCGAACCGGCTGCGTCTCGCTACGCCCCGCGGCCTCTCGAGTTACCGATATTACGTAATTCATCCCCAGGACGTATATTTATATTCCCAGGATTCGAGACATCGTCTCGCGATTCGCGAGAAGAATTCTAACGCCGGAAGCGCTGTCTCCATTTGTTATCATCCCGAGGCACGCGAGTAAATAATAATAAATCAATCGACGGAGGATTAACATTGCGTTAGTTTCGTTCTCTTTTCAGTAAACTCTGACGTTCGTCGCGTTTAGCACTGTTTTCCACTGCGATTTTTCACAATTTCCACTACAGTTTCGTCGCAACTTTACACACATTGATCGTAATCATCGCGCGTTCGACGTCTGCGGAAACTTCAGCACCACTTGCCATTTCTTTCTCATTAAATCACAACCCTCTCAATTATTTCTTTTTTTTTTTTTTTTACATATGCGCATTTCCGGGAGCTCAAATTTTTTTTTTGTCTTGCCGAAGACAGAAAATTGCCCGAAAGATTTTGATTTTTCGTTAAGAAATTGTAGAACGATGATTCGAGATTATAATAACGAACGCTCGAACGATTCCGTAAGTTTGTCGCACACACACGTTTTTTTCCCCGGAGAACGTTACTTACCATGTCTACAGTTGGTTTCTAAGTGGATGGCACGAGATGGTTACGGGGAACCAACTGTCCAAGTAATAGAGGTGAACTTGTCTAAGTAACTTTCGGTGGTTCTTCCCCCACCACGGGTACCGGGAGTTAGCAGGGGCTGCTCGGTCCGGTGGGAAAAGCGCGGACGCGCCCATCTGACCATATTTAGTGCGAGCCACCTCAAAATAGCGCCCTTACTCCGTTCGGTTTCGACTAAAACGGTTTGCCGGGGGAGCGTATACGCTACGGGTTCCTCTCGCTGTGCGATATGCCGCGCAGCCGGAGCCATCCGGACTCGACCGATCTCTCCTATGTTCTTTTTTTCTTCCAACGAGAAGGAGATATATAAGTCAAGGGTGCCCCTGCAAGGGAGTGACCGGGCGAACCGGGAGAGAAGGTGGTGGTTAGACGCGCGGAGACGTTCTCGCGCGACGTCCCGACGCCTCCGATTACGTGTCGTCGGCGTCAGCGTCGACGGGACCTCTTCGGAGTGCGTTACCGCTATAGAACGAGCATTCAGACACCCTGTGTGTATCGAGTGGCACGTGGATGACGAACGACGAATTTCCTTTCCGTTCTCTCTCTCTCTCTCTCTCTCTCTTCGCCAATGTGAAAACAACGCAGGGGGAACGAACCCACTGTAATAATATTATTGGCACAGGTTCGTGAGGTACGCGCGCGCATCGCAAACCCTTCAATGCCTCTTATTTCCGGCCTAGTCGCAGATGCGCTAATAATAAAAAGAATGAAAGTGGAAAATTCAAAGAATCGGCTTACCACAACGCCCAAGCGTTAGATCCTTTTCTTATTTGAAAAAAAGAAAGAGGTAATAGAAAAACGAGAAAAACGTAATGCATGGCTCATTTCTATTTGGATGGTCAGAATGTGGATGCTTCATATGCGTTTCATATAATGCTTGAGAGAGATTCGGATACGTGTGCCACGTGGTTTTCTATAAATACATTTTTCTTTTTTCTGTTTGAGCTAAATTCGAGCCCTGTCCCGTAGATAGACACAGCATTTTTGGTGCTTTGTAATACTCGAAAATACGCAATGTCAAGAGGTTACAAAAAATCGAGATAAGAAATCAAATGGCTTTCGACAGTATCCGAGAACACTTGACGCAGGTGCTAAAAGAATCGCTAGCATGACTGGTCGTCCTGACCGAGGACAGCTTCCTACTTCTCTCGCGCTTCCGCTTCGTCGTACTCGAAGTTCGCCCCTCTTTTGGCCAGAATCCCAACACCATCGTCTTCGTAGATGCGCTCCTCTCCGCATGGGGCCCGACCTCCGATGCTCTGATAAAAATAAAAGCGATCCATTACGAGAATATCGCTTGTTGCGCTAGTGCACGACGACCACCACTCGTGGAACACACGCGCGGCCTGCTGTCTCGTCTTTTTCTCTTACTTGTCTTCACAGCACGGAAGTATCTTATCCGACTTGGAGGCTTCGCGTGGTTTCGACAATTGGGTCATATCGTCCGAGCACGATCTGGGCAAGATATAAGTCAGTCAAAAAAGACCAAACTAAATTTAAGGGATTCTAAAAAATCCCGATAATTTTCTGTTAGCATATACCTTTGGAACGGCTTTGTAATTCTACCGTACGAAAAAAAAGATTGAAATATATTAGGATCATTGAGCTATTGAATAATTTCAAAAGTTGCATAGTAGAACTTTGGACATTGCTTCCTCATTAATTTCCATTTTTCACAAAGCCGCATCTACGAGGAAGCTTATTTATTATGTTTGGTTTCCTCATAGAGGAAGCTGTTTAAAAAATGAAAATTAATGAGAAAGCAATGTGCAAAGTTTTACTTTTTATATGAATAAACAGTTTTTTCAATGCGTTATCTCCTTATCTTTGGTAGTTACGGGTGCAACAATACTAAAGAAAACAATACCTGATGTTATTTAAGTTTTATGCAAAATTTTAGATTAGTTACTATTATAGTATTTTCAAAAAAATTTCAAAAAGAGTAAATATTCATAAGTTTTGAACCCCTCAACCGATTCGAGGCAAATTCAATAGCAAACAACCTTAGTGCGGTAACTCGACTCGCGTGCAAAGTATCAGCTTTAATGTCCTCGTCGTCATATACACGTATAATGTGTTATGCAAGTAAGAGCTATAACGTAAATTTTTCAAAAATTTCATTCATCAAATTTTCCGAGTCCGACGCGCACGCATTTTTCTTAATTACTGTTCACGACGTTTTAGGCCATTATGATTATACGGGCATGAAAATCTCGAAGAAATGTTTTTCAAGATTCCTCTACGAAGAGACGCTAAATCGAAAATTGTACGCACTTGTTGTCGGCGACTTCGGAGAGTGGAGTATTGGTTCGCGACGCGTTGAAGGCGTAGCTGAATAAATCGGGGGTTCCGGAACGAAAGCCAGAAGTAGCGGAAGAATATTCCGATCTTGTGGGATTATCCAACGGGCCTCGATACAGCGGAGGCATATTACTTTGATCTATGACATTCTTCCACCACGTTTCACCGGTGCCCAATGTGATTTCCCTTTGAATAATTATTAAAGAATATTGCTCGCTCGTGCTGTGAATAATTCAATATTTTATTCGGTGTTTAAGCAGGAGACACGTGGACGGCTGTGCGGGTGTCCAGTCGAAATCGAGATAAAATTTTGAAGCAATCAACGTGATCCATGTTACGAGTAAATAAAAGATATAGACTGTCAAGTATAGATCTCTATGAACCTCGCGTAATTTTGATGGCTCGTTAGCCTCTACTTGAAAGTTACTCTCGTTCTTTATCGGGTACACACTGCGTGCAGATAATATAATGTATATATTCATATGAAACTTCATCACTTGTGTCCCTCGTATTCATCAACTCGTACTCACCCGACTGTCTCGACGTCTCCCATATCCATCGACCTGAAAGATATATCCAAACAGATTTAGTAAATGTAATTAGCAACCCTCATGGGATTTCTCTACGAATCTCGGAACTATCTTTATGCCACACGGTGCGATAAAGTTGTATACGAAACTTGTGCGAGAAACTTTTCCTCATTTGGTAAAACGCGAAAAACGTTTTTCAAGGCGAATTCCCGAGCAAATATTTTTATCACGAAACTAATAAATGTATAAGCTCGAAGACTCACATCTCTTTGTCTTTTGAAACTCGTTGATTGTACGCAAGATTCGCCAGGAAGTCCGGCTCGATAACGCGTTTCTTCTGAGTGTACCGTAAAGCCCTATTTATTAAGATTACTATTATTATCATATCACTCGACGAAAGCAATAAAATCGTTGAATTGGCTGGTATACTTACGTGCACGTACGTTTGGAAGATCTCTGCTTGAATTTCCGCTTGCATCCGTCGAGTAGCCGCTTTTTCCGTCTGTTTAATCTCTTGGTCACGATTTCTCTCTGGCAATGTCTGCAAGAACGATAAACAGGGAAATTGACAATTGATCCGCAGAGTAATTCGTTGTTCCCGATAGAACCAACGGATACAACTGTGTCGTGACTCGTCAAGTACTCCGAGTTTACTATGTCTACTCCAACGATCCCCGATAGATATCGATTATAGTGTTATTACACTGCTCGCTCCATGCAACTACCGATGTACTCCACACTATTCCGCGTAAATTTGGGCAGGAAATCGAGTGACAGATATGCCTTGAGTGATTCCGCGATGTTCCTCAGCTTCACTAGCTTCCAAACCATTTTTTCCCCCAATGTTTCCTAAAATAGACGATTAATTTTTGCCTTCTGCGATGAAGGTTACGATTCAGACTGAAGACTGTGTAATGCTACATCGGTGAACTCACATCAACTGTTTATTCTTATTGTTAAGTATCGATTTAATTGCAAGTATCAGTGAATACTTTCACACGAGACTGCCGGAATTTCATTGAAAACCACTTCCACACGTGAATCAATCGTAATTTAATAAATCTTGTGAAAATTTTGAATACATTTTTTAGACAATTTGAAAGCAGCGAGTGAGAGTCTGATATAAAAATGTGTAAATAGCAAAATAAATTGTAGTGCGGCAATAAATAAATGATACTTTCAATGTTGTTTCATTTCACAAAACTTAACGATTATTATACTTTCTCATAGCTCTTGTTGAAATTTCAAGCACTCGATAATAAAATGTCCTGATGGATTTCCGACTGCTTTGGTATATCGAAAGATCGTTGCCTTGCAAAAATGAGAGAAAAATGAGGAAGCAACGTGCAAGGTTCGACTTTGCATTGTTGTTTGTTTTACGGTACATATATCGTTGATATATGGTAAATAATTGTGTGTGCGCTGCCAGTAGATGTAAAAGAATGTATAACGGGAGCTCGACTTGTGTCCCATCGGGTCTTCCACCACTACACCGAGTGGTCCCAACGTCACTCTCCCACCACAGCGGACAACGGGCCCCGAGAAATAAGAAAGTACAAGCTGTTGCCAAGCTAGTTTCATGGTGGAGAGAGTCACGGAAATTCAGTGCGGTATGGACTGCGACGTGAGTTTCTCCAATCTTTATTTTCGTCTCTGATTCTTCAATTTAAATGACCCTGGCCAGTGAGAGAACTCATGCCTAAAGAATGTGGTGGTTTTTCTTTCTTCTACTTTCCGGTAAGTCTTGAGATGAAGTTTTAGCGGGAAAATATATGCGTTCCGTCAAGGTCTTGCTCTACATTAAAAACTGCTCAAGCGAATACATGTTAGATAATGCAATTTTTACTTTTTTTCTTCTCATAGTTTCGTCCGGAAGTGCGCTAAGACTTGCAGCTTATATATCCTCCGGTGGACTTCACGGTGAATTCAGGTTCGAGCAACAAACCGAGGATTCCGTGAAAATTCGTTTTGGTCTACAAACAACGCTGCAATATCCTGATCAGGAGTGGCAATGGACCGTCACCAGATTTCCGGTAGACAACACCGTCATCGAGAATCGTTGCGACGACCGTCGTCTCGGAGAAACGTAAAAAGCATCGCGACCCATTCGCTACTATTCGAAATTGACAATTTATTCGAATAACGTCATTATTTTTATCTCGAAGAACCGTTGTAATTGACATTGACAACGACATTTACTTAATAAGAATTTATATTTTTTTCATTATTAAATTCATGGCTCAATTACTCGTTGAGATTATTCGAATAACAATTCGTATGTAGCTCTATAGCTCTGAAAATCATTCTATTTCGTTCAAGTGCAATTAATTGAAAGAAAAATTTCTTAGTATAATCGATCTAACGGAACTCGTTGGGCCACTCGTGATGCCTGGAAATGAATCGAGCGTCATCGAAGTTCCTGGACTTACTATCACTGGAGACAAAGGTCTCTGGGGTAAGGGCTTGCTTCTCCGTGACGTTTATTCTCCACGAAGAATCTGCGCATCGATTACGGTAATAATATTGACAATTTCGAATTGGCGGTATTCGAAAAAAATGCCATTCTATCCAATAACCGGATAATTCTTAAAAACAAGCATAGAGGTAGCTCTGTAAGCAAAAAGCTTTGTCAAAGATAGAAAATAATATGAGGAAACAATTTGCAAGGTTCTCTAGCTTCTAGGCACTCTTCTAGGTTCTTTGTTTTCAATTATTTTAATAAGCCTCAAAATTCAAAATATTTCAACGATTCGCACTAAATTATTGTACCAAGCTTTAGCTTTTTCCAAACCACTTGCCTCGACCTTTTAGATCATTCTGGAAAAACATTTCCTACATACAAACAACATTTCCTCTATGTGGAAGCAGACATTATAATTCCGAAACCTTAAAAAACACTTACTAAAATACATTTTTATTCGAATTTTCGCCCATCCCTGACGATAATAATAATAATAATAATAATTTACCTATGAGAATATTTCTTATGTTGATAATTACAGGTGCTCGAAAGAAATGCCGAGAAAAATGCGGTAGCTCAGTTTCACGGACCGATCGCTGGTTCCGTATGGTTTCGGTGGTTGGGTGGTCACGCCGGTGACACGACGACCGACACCATAATGTACGCCGATCTTCATCACGTGTCGAAACAGAAGTTACACAGCGTCGATTTCACAGAACACAATTGGAAGATATACGTTACCGATATATTTGACACGGGAAAAGGTAAAGTTCTAACGTCTCCCTACTCTTTCAATGAGATTAAAAAGAAAGCCTACAAGAGATTTGTCTCGTTTACAGACAAAAACGATTGCGACATTCTCCAGACAGTGTTCGATCCCGATGACACGGGTACGGGAAATTCGATAGGCGATCTAGACAGTCGTCTAGGCAAGATCAAAGTAGCCGTGGATACGAGCAAAAGCAACAAAGTTTCGTACAGAGATTCCCTGATATCTCTGCTTCCAGCTGATCTATTGGGCTCTCATCGTTCGCTCTATGTCGTCATATTTCATCCAACTCACACCGACTCGTTTCTAGCTTGCGCCAAGATCAAGCAGAGAAAAGCTTCCCTGGCAAAGTGAATTGAAATATCGATTAATTATTCTTTGATTAGGCAACAAATTTTCGCATAAAAAAATCTTCGCATTTCAACACTTTCAACGTATCCAACTTTTATACATACACCCTATAATTCATTATTCAATATATAATTAAAGTTACCGAAATTCTCTGCTTACTTGCAGAACTCTGATCAACTCTCAAGGGATTAAGGGCGAGGTAACTCTCTCACAAGAAACGCCTTTCGATCCCACCTGGGTGAATGTTTCCTTGAGCACGGTCAATGATCTGGAGACTCGATTACGATACGCAACTAAAATTGCAGCCTACAGAATCCACGAATTGCCACGAGACCCGCTGGCTTTTTTGCATCAAAAAGGCAGCAAAGAGTCCTGTCTAACGACGAACAACATCTACAATCCCTCCAATATCGATCTTAAATTCCTTCCACCAGCTGGTGAGCACGTTTTTATCACAGAGATATAATTCAGCAAAACGAATTTCTAAAGAACTTTTATTTTCGTACTTAAATAGGTTTGGGCACCCAGGATCAATACGCGATAGGAGATCTCTCGGGAAAGTTGCAAGGACGAAAAGAAGGCTCGTCCCACAATGACATTCTTCCAGGGAGTGCAAAGTTAACTGGTATCTACTGGGACCTTTATTTACCACTTTCTGGCATCAACAGCGTCGTTCACCGATCACTCGTTCTTCACAAGTAATGGGGCACATTATCTCTTAAAATTGTCAACAGCTCGATAGGACAGCCAGATATTATTATCATTTGCGTAGATACAACGAGACCGATAACAAGGGCATAATTCCTTGGACCTGTGGAACATTGGCGAATCAATTGCCGCATAATGCTGGTCAAATGCCAATGTTAACAGCCCAGGCGATCTTCAGGTATCCCATAGTCGGAAGAATTCTTTTACGTCAACCACTGAACGAGCCTGAAATGGATACAACTATAATAATAGAAAATTTGGTTCACGGTGACGGAAGTGCGCTAAACAACTCAGCCGAACACAGGTATCGTGACAACCGTTGATTTTAAGCTTTACTTTACGCATCCTTGTTATTCAGAGGGATCAAATCGATGTTTTAGTTTATTGACGCTCCTAAATGGCCCGATCGTTTCTCGCTTAGATGGATGATTCACGATTTTCCGCCGGGAAAGGACTTTTACAACTGGACTGGCCGGTGTCTCAGTACCGGAAATCCGTATAACCCTCACAAGGTTTGTTTAGCTTCCACACAGTCAACAATTTTTCGAAGTACGGTCGAACCTCGATTATCCGAATCGAAATTGAGACCGAACCTAGTTCAAATAATCAAAAGTTCGGATAATCGAAACAGAATTTTTCAGACTAGTCGAAAATTCACCATTTTCGGACTAGTCCCGAAAATGATATTGTCGTGGATGTCTACATGACTCAATTTCACTGTTAAAACCACACAATTTTCTCTATAGTTTCTACTATGAAGACAGAAATCAGAAATCTTATTTTATGTGATAAGAGCTATTCACGTGTCTCTTTATCAGGTCGAGTGGTATCCTGATCATCCAGAGCGCTGTTCACCAACTGAAGTTACTCTGTGTCGATTGGGCGATCTCACGAGGCACGGTACTCTTTCTATTGCTGGCCGAAAGCTCGACGGTCCAAGGATCACGCGAAAACTCTTTACCGATACTTCGTTGCCTCTCACGGGACCGCATAGCGTTCTTGGCAAGAGTTTGGTCCTATACGACGACCATGGCCCCATCGCCAGAGGCGAAAGACTCGCTTGTTCGATGTAACTATCGCATCGCCTCTTTAATTTCTACTCTATTTCTAATTAACTATATTTACCGATGATCGGTGTCTTGTGTATCCAGAATCAGCCGAATTTATAGAAAAAAAGCTGTAGCGAAGGATTGGTTTCGTAATGGAGATGATATATCATTGAGAGGAAAGTTGGAATTCATACAACAAAGTGAATACGACGTTACAGATGTGGAAACTATTCTGGAAGGCCTCGAGGGAATAACGAGCGGCTATCACGTCCATATGGTGAGTTTCTCTGCGCAAACTTTATTAAATGTCGACTGACCATATCGCCCATAAGTTATGAAATGTTTTTCGTGAATTACATCGCCGTACCTAAATATCACAGCCGTAAATATCACAGCTCAGGGAATCGGTGGTTATATCTTTTCACCACTGTATTAGCTTCCCAGACCTCCTTAAACGGTGAAAAAGCGATTCCAGAATAACATAATAACAAATATATGACAAAGGTTCAAAATATTATAGCTTTTCTATTAGTTCAATTTCTCACAAAGCTTTGATTATCAGGAAACCAATGTCCATCAACATGCATCATCCTCAAGAAAGTTTGTGAAAGGTGGAAATAATCAGGCGCAATTCGCAATGCTTGACTTTGTACTGTTTTATTACTCTACTTACGGCTTATTATTTACTTATGTAAATAATCTTTTTAAAGACTCCGATCGAGATGGATTTGGAATTTCCGTGCGAGGCAACGACGCTCTATGGTCGCTTCAATCCTCAAAATGTAAGCGCCGAAGCTGCACCCGCACCTGCCGAAGGTACTATCGATCAGTACGAGATGGGTGATTTAAGTGGAAAGTTTGGGACTCTGGAGAACAGAAAAAAATATACAACGACTTACAACGACACCGAACTTCCGCTCTTCGGTCCTCGCAGTATTTTGGGTCGAAGTATAGTTATTCACAAGAAGCACAGAGACTTTAGGTATTTCCATCTCTCCAAATGATAATCATCGTAAGTAGAAAACTTAAGCAATATATATATATATTTATCATTCAGATGGGCATGTTCAACGATAGAACGAGGCTACGCTCCATCCGAAGCCAGAGAACTTCGGGCCATAGCTTCCTTTCATCATCCGAACGGCTTTGCCTACGGATACATCAAAATGGTAAAAGAGAATAACAGCAAACAATGCTGACGGTAACGCGCGACAGTTTTTGATGTATTACCGGTGATTCTATTTCAGACGCAACTTATATACAAGGACAACAGTCAGAGCGAAACTGTAATCGAAGTGAAACTACGTCATCCTGGGAATCACGATCGAAACGTCGTACGTACAATACTAGTTGGCACAGCTTCAAGAATTTTCTAACCACCGATGGAGAGTGCGAGTAGCGAGTGTATTAACGACTGTTTTCAGACTAGAAACCACAACTGGGCTATCTACGTGAATCCGGTTGGTGTTGACGCGACTGTTAAGGTGAAAGACACCCGATGCGTCGCAGGCGGATATATGTGGAATCCCTATTACACGCAGCTTGCCGATCCTTTAAACGTAATGATCGATAATTTACACCTGCCTTTACTTTTTGATGTACACAATATTTTTTTTTTATAAATATATATTACACAAATATTTCGCCGCCGCTGTGTAGGGCAAAAGTCATTAAAAAGAAAGGAAGGCTTTATTAAATAGCTTTCTCTTAAGCCGAATTGCTGTAATGTTATAATGTAGGTGTATCATTAACAAAATGTTGCTATATGATTTATCTTAATAACATTTCGAATTTGTACTACACAGATTATATATAAGTATATCTTATCTCATTCATATCTGATTATATATAATAATTTTTTTTTCCCGGAGCACTAATTCGTAGCTATCTCCTTTTTCCAGGAAGATCTTTACAGACAAGAATGCGGTCCCGATTTACCGTTGCGTTGTTACGTAGGTGACCTTTCGGGGCGCTTAGGACCTGTAGACATTGGACTAGAAAGAAGAGTCTTTGTGGACTCGAATTTCCCACTGGAAGGCACAGTTACAGCACTAGGAAAGTCAATCGTTCTATTGGATCAGAATTTCGGTACTCAAAGATTCGCTTGTGCGAACATCGAACCCGATTATGATATCGTAAAATACGCAAATATCAGACGACCACCGCGGTTTGTAACGTTAGTACAGAAATCTACGATATACATAACGTTGACTTTTATTTCACGGAGATCGGCCAACGATAATTATATATGGGTTTCAGAGCTCAATTCCTTGAAGACGTGAGACAAGTAATGGGCATTCCCGAATGGATGTTGTCCATCGACAGTAGAAAGACTAAAACGCTTCACAACGGTGGATGCATTCAATTCTTGCTGCATTTCAGAGGTAAGAAGCATTAAAGTAATTAGCTACTTGAATACTTCAAAACATGGAAAAAAAAAAACTCGAGACCCGTAGTGTATGAGCCAAAGCCTGAGCCAAGAGACAAGTCTTATTCTCATCACTTTCCTTCGACCGAAAACCATTGCCGCTCATATCATCATTATTATCGAGAAAACGTAATTTAATTATATTTGTTCGTTTTCATTAGACGACTGATGGTACCATGCATTTAAAAACATTGCAGGTCCTATCGCTACCCGTATGGAACAAGACTTTAGTAGACTCATCTCAACGGGTCGTTTGCAGGAGCCGAGTCTCAGTATTCCCGGATATGTGCATACGAAACGAAAGACTAAATTGGGCTACAGGCAATGTGGATCGCGAGATCCAAACGACAAAAGTATACTATTTCCGTGACTCTAAATGAATTGTGACGCTACTGGAGGATTTGAACATAACGAGATGTGACACTCTATTTTTAGCTTCCAAACGAGGCTTCTGGAGCTCAGCGGGCGGAACGCTGTCAACGACAATCGCAGCATTTTTACCGTCGCTGCTCTGCACTTTCATGTAAACAAAGACTAAGCACGTTAAATATAAATAAAAAATAATACAGTAGAGCCTCGATTATTCGGATCAACTGATCCGATGTTCTGAAATGATGATAATCGAAATTCTACTGTAATTGAAGGACTACGAGTAGATCTCACCATTCCGAAGACTCGAAAAAATCACTGAAAAGAATCATGATTTAATCAATATATTCATATTTTATTCAGATAACAATGTTATAAGAGTCTTATGTTCTGTTAAATGTGTAAATATAAACGTCATTGCGTCTTCGGAGTGTTAATCGTCGCAATGATAGTTTCAAGAGCTCCAGTAATTATCACTGCTCTCTCTGCCTTTGCAGTCTAGTGTTTTATCAATTTCCACTAAACCGGTGGGACAGTCATCATAAAAATTCGAATGACCTGCCTTAGCCACCATCGTCTTTTTTTAAATCATTTCTTCTTTGACTTATCTACACTTTTACAAACGGTTCTAGCGGAATTTCGAGCGCAGTTACAAACTGTTGGAATTCTACATCAGCCACTGAAAATCTCATAGGCTTGCTTTTTCTTTATTTCCTTCTTTTAAATTCCTTTCATATTCGGACAGCAGCGAATTTGATACGCGTACGCGAGAGTTCCGGAAGTTGTCTGCGATTATCTTGCGGAAAAAGGCAACCAAGATGTGCGTGAAATTCTCAATAGTGAGAAGCAAACGCGCGGGAACCGTAAACCGAGCCGACAAAACGTGTCTACCTAATTGGAAGCCGTAGCAGTTGCGCTGGGTGTGGAAGTCGTCGTAGCCGCGGTACTCTCGGCAATAGATGTGGCGGCTGTAGAGCTCGAAGTCGCAGAGTCTTCGGTGACGATCCGGCGATTTTTCTTTATCCGCTTCCACTCACCGTTCGTATAATTCATCTGGAAATGCGTCTCAACAAGCATCGTCACCGTCGTGCCTTCGGGTTGCACGACATCCTCTATATTCTCCGACAGCATCACAGTAACAATGTTGCCCAATTTTGGACATGGATTATCTAGAAATATAAAGTAATCAGTAAATCGTTTGCAGATTATGCGAATCGAGACACTTTAGTGTCTTGTCTTCAAGTATAAATAGATTAAGGAGGTGGGGGGGGGGGGGTGAATCTTTTCGTTCGAATCTTTCAAAGTTTTGTTTTTCGGATCTTTGTACCAGAGTACTTAAAATGTCTCAAATAGTCAGAAAATCATACATCATAATATCGACTGCTTCAATTTTAATTCTACGTCCTTACCATAGGAATAACTATTTTTTTTTAACAAAGTTAATTAATTTTTCGAATGCTAAAAAAGATAATTTACCTCTTGAACCGGCCATGAATCCCAAAATTAGCGCCTTCTCCGGCCTGGTGACTTTGTTTGCTGTTCTGAACATCTCTTGTGCTTCAAGCATTTGTTCTCGCTGTAAAAAATAAGGAACATAAATATTATGTTCGATCTTGTAGAATATGTTTTTGAAACTTATTTTGAATTCATACCGTGAGTGATAGGCCTCTTCGTGTACTAGCAGCTGCATTCGCAGGCTGGGCCGTCGTTTGTATGCGAATTTGTGTAACTGTTTGGGCCGGCCGTACAGTTTGAACACCAACCGGGGTACTTTCGACAGGGGTGGTAGCTGCTGGAGTAGCCAACGGTAATGTAGTACTCGGGGTTGACGGCGTCGTTGGCGTTGTTGCTGTAAGTACAATGTTCCGTGTAAAATTGATGCAAAATATTTAAATTTTTGGCGACATTTTATGCCTCGATTATTGAGCTTAACCATTATATCGCAGATTTCTTTACCACGATCGATCTTCCGAATAAAAGTCGAGAATGGTAAGATGCAAAATAGGGAAACGTATGTCAACGTTCTTAAATTTTCGCAGAGAAATTAACTGCGGCATAAATTATACAGCAGCGAATTTTTAAATTTAATTCGAAAATTAGGAAGTTTAATATAAAATTTGTAGGCATAATTTTTCTTTCGTAATTGAAATTTACGAAGAGTCCAAGTTAAAACAATCTAAAAAGACTGTCCAAGTTTGGTAGCTGCTTGACAAGGTTGCATCACCTGTATACCCTTTAAATGATAAATGCGATAAATTACAAAAACTTACGTGTCTGCGGAGTTGCAACAGGAAGAACGGTGGTAGTTGTACTGGCAGGTACATAGGTCGCCGCTGTCGTTCCAGTGGTAGCCGGTGTCGCAAGAGGATTGATTGGAGCCAAACCCTGTGCATATTCGGGCGTCGTAGGCGCCTCGACAGGTGCAGGTGTAGCGGTAGCAGCCGCGGCTGCTGCAGCTTGGGCTTCAGCAACCTTTTTCTGCTGCTCCTCCAGTTCCATCATACGCTTACGTTTCTTAGCTTGCGCATAGCCAAGAGGCTGTTCGTTTATATCCAAAAGCTTGATACCACCGTCTTTCCGTATCCTACTACTTATGGGGGTTCTATTTGACATGGAAGTGGGGGTGAGCGCCGGCGATCGGAAACCACTCGTTGGTACTCTGCTCGGAATCCCCTTCAAAGGCGCTATAAACAGATAAATATTTGTATTTAGAGGCATCTGATATTGTAAATAACGATAATAATAAACATTCATTGATTAATTTGAATAGAAAAAAGAACTTACTTGTATCGGTCATCTTTCTGGGCATTCCTCTACTTCTCACTGGCACAGTTGGCCCTGTACTTTTTTTCAGATTGTTTGCCGCGTCGACACTTTTCTGAAGCAATTCAGCTCTGAGCGCCGCACTTTTTGGTTTCCTTTTCAGTGTAAAGTGTTTGGTAGGCGCAGGCTGTTGCCCAACTACAGAGGTAAGCGCTGTTTTATTGAGATAATGACACTCTAATGGAAGCATAGCAGGATCATTCTGCTTCTTCAGAAGTTTTCTCAGATCATTTACAAGTTCACCGAATATCGGTCTGTGTTCGTCAAGATCAGTGATGTCCGTGTTGAGCGAGCCGGTCGATGGAAATGTTTTCATCGCTTCGGATAACATGGAAACCCATAGCTCACTGTCGAGCGATGCCACCTCGATAATCTCTTCCAATTCCCCTCGCCACTGAAATAATACGCGTGTGTTTATAGAGCAAACACATTCCAAAAACATGAGGTTATGTATACCTGAGAAAGAGCTAATAAAATATGACGCTATTTTAACGTTTTCAAAGTCAAGCTACTTTTGTCGACTTTTAAATTAACTCTGCAATTACAATTCTATCATAACAACAATACAGTAAACGTACATATCGGCTTTCCATAATTGAAGAAGATAATAAAGTATACACACAGTAAAGGCATTTGAAAAACATTGACTGGAGCCAAAGTAGGTGGCGTTGTCAAGTATTTATAACACTGATTTGATTATTGTTATTCGTAGGTTAATTAATGAATATCAATCGCTCGTGAATAATAAGCAATTGTCCTCAAATAAGAGAAACGACGATGTCAATGAAATTGATGAAACGAAACATGTAAAAAGAGTTACTAAGCCGTGTAACAACTTGGCACTTACCTCCTCGACATTCCGTCTGGGTATGTGAAAGAAAGAAAGCAATAATTTAAGCTTGACTTGTGTTTGCAGATCGGGAAAACAATCCTTGATGTTGCGCAATACTTCGTCATTGAGTTGCGAGCATATCGAACTCCCGGTCCAGCTGTCATTCGATGTTCCTAATTTGTTATGAAGCCACAACGACGTATCACTGTCCCTCACATTCGCCATATTGGAGTCGTGTGATTCTCGAGATTTCCGTACCTCGCCGTTAACCCGCCACTTTTTACTCCCGCCATAAAATCCATCGACCAATTACGATATTCCGTTAAATTTTTTACACTCGGACGAGCCAATCATGACTCAGTATATATCGAATTCGTGACGTGGTTGGCCGATTCTCATAAGTGAAAACTAAATGTCATGATAAACGACGATACGAACACGCAACACGGTCATCGCGAAATTAGGGCTCGATCTAACGAAATGCATTCCGTTCTACTTTGCAGACTTTTTAATTACCAATTGTTATTACGATCAGCATTCAGCAATCAGAAATAAGCATTAATTTATTTAATATCCAAAACCTCAAATTCTCCTGAAATGAAACGATTCAAATAACCCCGGTGTAAAGCACTCGTAGCAGAACGGCGACACCCACGACATCTACAGATTCGATCCTCGTACTAAACCATTAATAATGATAATAATAGTATGCTAATTACCGAGACTCATCCAGTGCAACAGTCGGCGTGATTCGACTCTTCTGTTGACAGTTGACATAATCTCTCGCTCTAGGTGCTGATCTAACAGGCATTTCCAGCATTTATTCTCATAACATTTATTATAATAATACGAAGGAATGGCTGAGAAGCCGTTGCCAACAATACCGTCCAATGAACAAGTTATCGATGACTTAACCAAAGATCTAGAAAACTCGTGTCGTGCTACGGAATCAAATGAAAATATATCGAAAAATGAGTCGAAAGAGAGGGACGACGGAACGTCCGGTGATCCTTGGCAAGACATTGGCAATGAAAACGACCGTGAAGAGCATACGCCACCTAAAGTGGAGACTCCCGTAGACTTTGTCGACGAGGAGGGTTTGAAGGATCGAGAGGTCACTCTATCAGAGGATGACAAAGAGGTTTGCACTTCATTTCAGGCATCCAAATCAATGCTTCGTTGTAATTCAATTTGGCATAGAAATCAGAGATTTTCAGAACAATTATATTTAGTTTCAGAGAAAACAATGACTTTCTCTGAAAAGTACAAACAAGCATACAAACAAGTCTGCAAAGTACAACCTTGGAAATTGCTTTTTAGAAACCTACCTCTATGAGGAAGTATACCGATCTATTTTGGCTTCCTCATAGAGAAAGCTTTCTAAAAAGCAAGATACAATGAGAAAGCAATTTGCAAGGTTCTACTTTTGATAATGAATCTCTATTATTAGTTTTCTATTCTAAGTATTGATATTGTACTTGAAGCATTATTCAATTGATCTACAAAAGTTTACAAGCACATTTTGATAAATATTACAATCATTTGACGTGCGCTTAATGATAAACTAACTGTAAATCTTAATTTACTGTTCACAGAAACTACGCGCAGATGCTACAGCCTTAAAGAACGAAGGCAATGTTTTATTCAAAGCCGGAGAGTACAAAAAAGCTATGCTGACTTACACAGAGGGATTGCTCACATGTCCACTGGCCTTTGAAAATGACAGAGCCATTTTATTTGCAAATCGTGCCGCTGCTAAGATTAAATACATGGTAATTTTCATAAAAGTATAGAAGTGCATAAGTCTCCGGTACAGAAGTACACGTAGTCCTGGTTCCCGTGTACCTTTGATTCTCTTTTTCCTCTATTTTCAAGGTGACCCGAGCACTTCGGCGCCCGAGTCACCTTCTGTCAGTCTTGACATTTGACATAAACAAAAAGATTCAATGCAAGAACTTGTTCACGGTTCCGATGTCTGTCGATGACCAATCGGAGCACGAATAGATCGCTGACAATTAATTTCGCATTTATTGCGATGTAAACAATTACATTTTTGATAACAATGTGTTCTACCACTTTCGTGAAAAAATAATCAACCTTTCATTGCATACAAAACGTACGTGGGCGTCAGAGCTAAAACAAAAAAAAATCATTACTATATCTTAAATGGAAACTTGCAGGATGACAAGGATTCGCCGATAGCCGATTGCTCCAAGGCTGTAGAGTTGAATCCACAGTACCTGAGGGCATACCTCAGAAGAGCACAACTGTATGAGGAAGCCAATAAACTGGATGATGCATTGAGTGACTTTAAAAAGATTCTAGAATTAGATCCATCCCATTCCGAAGCTAATCACGCTGTTAGGGTAAGTGGAAAATAAATTATTTGACAATACAGCGAATAAGGCGAGGTGTAAATTTCTCTTCTTTCTAAACAGAGATTACCACCGTTAATCGAAGCGGCAAATGAGAAGTTAAAAACGGAAATGCTCGGAAAACTCAAAGAACTCGGGAATTTGGTACTGAGGCCTTTTGGTCTGTCGACAAACAACTTCGAGCTGCAGCAGAATGAGGAGGGCGGTGGATATAACGTTAAATTTAATCAGAACACTAGTTAATTAACTAATAAGTAAACATGCAGATAAATCAACGATACCAACATTATATTTATAAAATAAAAATAAGGAAATACTGTATCATAAGTCATTCCTAATTGAATAGATAAATGATTAATGAAACAACGTACCGTTCTTGTCCGAGTTATTGTCACGCTTATATTAGAGAATTTTACAATTCTACCAAAAACCTCTTCATCTTAAAGCAACTATAACCCAATTGATGCCTGGAAAACATGTAAAAAGTATTGAAACTATTACATCGCGACAACTTTTCGGCTTTTATCGTCAGACTTAGAAAGCCGAGAAATACGTGATGGATTTTGAAAGACCATCAAATAGAAGCTGATCTTTAATAACCGATTCTACAATTTTAAGTTGTTTGATCGACTGTTTAGAACAATAACGTGCATAGAAGAATATGTTAGTATATATTGAAGCGTTTATAACCCTGTAATTTAAATAAAGTTTTAGGCTTATGTCCGAAATAGAGTTTTTTGAAATACTCAATCCAAATTAATCGGTGTTAGTCGAAGTTTTTTTGTTTTTTCTTTTTTTAACTAAAAATGGTTGTGAATGTATAATAATCATAAAATTTTTAAAATATACCAGGCTAATCACACGCGCTGTCTCGCGTGCCTTAAAAACTTTTGCGCTGCTGCGCTCTTATTATAAAGCTTTGAAATAATGCCTCGGAGTTTTGCAGTGGCCGCTTGAGTCGTCGCAATCGAAAGGCACTTGGAGGTGAGGGACGCCAGAGGCCGGGGGGTACATGTCTGATATAATAAAAACAAACTAGTTTTTCGGAGTTTGAGATGTCTAACTCATTTAGTCTTTCTCAATGGCGGCATCTTGCAAGCTTGCTATCTTGTAAATTGCTCCCTCATTATTTTGTATATTTGAGAAAACTTTTCTTTTTACAATAAAGCTTCCGCTATGAGGAAGCCAAAATTGATCAATATACTTCCTCGTAGGGGTAGCTTTGTAAAAAGAAAGTTTTTTTGTCAAAGATACAAAATAATGAGGAAGCAATTTGTAAGGTTCTATTTTGAGGGTTTTTTAACAGTGAGTTTCATCTAGAATTAATAAAAAAAATAATAATACATTGAACGGAGGAGTAGGGGCGAAGAACCGGCGAGGCGCATGTCACTCGGGAGATTCGATTGAGCTGGTCTTTTTTTGTAAAATCATTCAAGCGAAAGGTAGAGTGTAGTGTAGTATAGTAGTGTAACTGAACGAACGGGTGGACGATATAGACTGTAGATAGGCGCCGGTGGGGTCGGGCCAGCGCGTGGAAGGATGACGGGGGCTAACAACGCTTGCCGATTCTCTCTCCAGAGTCTCACTTGGGGTTGCGCAAGCGTGTCACCGAGCCGAGGGCGACAAGCTCCATTATCCGCGAAATAGCGTAGGCGTAAAAGAACCGGCCGCAAACCTCGGTTGCTTCTCTCGCGAGAGAATCGCTCCAACTCAATCTGCTACTGCTGCCGTTGCTAGGAAAAACACACCGAATCACTACTACCTGCTATCGCCACTGTTGGAGCACCTTCCAAACACGGTCTCCACGTTAATTCGCTCAAATAGTCCAGGCTATTTGTCGTTGTTGTTTTTTACTCCTCGGCAGAAGGCATCGCGCGTCTACATGCACGTATATGCTGTGCAGATATATACGCGTTAACGCATCGGCGATAAAAGAGAGGGCGCTCTTTGTGGAGAGAAAGCCTGCACGCGGCCAGTGTGTGAGTGATACAAAGTGGACGAAGAGGGTGAGATAGTAAAAGAGAGAAATGTGAAAGGAGGGTGCGTGTGTGTGTGTGCGCGCGCGAGACCGAGTAGAGTGGCCGGTTGGAGTCGTGCGGATATAACGGAGTAAGAAGAAGACGAACAGCAACGAGCTTTTTACGGAAATGACGACGGTTGTGTCATCCAGGGTGAGTGTCTCGGAGTCCTGTACGAATTATACTATCCCCTTCGAAATTTTCCAGGGTACGGCTCCAGCCGGATGAGTATTTTCGTGAAGTAGAGACGGTGAGAGAGGGATAGAAGAGAAGCGGAGATACCTCGCAGAACGTGCTTCGGGGGTGGCATTGTGCAAATCAATAATTTCACCGTGTTAGCGACACCGCTTTAAGCTTCCTAAAAATATCTAGTCTTTCTACCCCAGTGACCTGTGAACGTGCAAACCCTTCGAGGTTTACTTAGACACCGGGCTTTCTGTCCTTACACACTATGGGTGGCTCATCGCTATACGATGGTTACGGCAGATTTGGCTATCTTCTCACATAGGATGCTTTCTTCCACGATCACTTTACGAGATATTTTTTTAGGTCACTATAAGACAATGATTTTATCAGACAGAGCAGATTTTATTTTGTGCTCGATATACGGAAAATTCGGTTTATTAGAATGCGAATAACCGCGAGTAATTATACTCCCTTATTGAATAAATGTCATTTGAGATAATTATCTTATTACTGCTTTTTAAGATTTATTGACAATTATTCCAACTTGCGATTAAGCGAAAGAGGAGCGTGTAACGAGTCCTCTGTATCACATGCGGCAATGGGCAATACCACAAATAAATCATTATATATAATATAATGTGTAATTATCCATGATTTTGTATCATCATACATGATCATGTATAAGTAGTACTCAATATGGTTTTATCCATCGTCTTATATTATCGTACATGTCGTCATATATGATCATTGTGAAACATCCCTCTTGTCTATTTATATCTGGAGTAGAATAAATTTGATCAAGACGATTTTTCCCATTCTTATATGTTGTCTGACGAGCGAATGCCCCGTTATATATACAACGGGTCATACAACACAGAGAGCGTACTCTACTCGATAGATATGCAAATTAATCGAACTCTCCCGATTCGAGTGGGTCTCCAACTCTCCTCTGTACGACAAGAGGAACAGCTATATAACTGTCCTTCCCGTTTCCATTGGTCGTAACCACTCGACGTCGATTTCCACCTAGTTGTGTCGACGATAAAGCAGATATCCGTCATTAATTGTCATGGAATACAATATTTCTCCGGCTATGAGCGGAAGAGCGTTTTCCCGGTTATTATCGCTCATTATATTACGTATGTCACTATCGCACGTGGCATATTGATCGTCACTATCGCATGTGGCATTGATTGTCACACGTAGCCCATCAACACAGATCGTAAAGACTGATATCCAACAAAATAAAGCTTTATCGTGTTGTTGAGTAGCGACAGATGTAAACTAAATAATTGGGATGACAGCGATCAGTACACTGCGAGCTGTTCCATCAATATTTCTGTATATTAAGCGAGACTTCTCACAAGCTTTTTCATATTATAAAAATAACCGATGAAATACCTTGAGGAGAAAATTTACAAAGAATATAACCGGGTTCTCTGGTTGAAAACTTTTCTTCTTTCGTGTATATAATAGAGACAGAAGATATATGTGGTTTTCTAGCCACCGTCTTTATAATTTTCGATTTTACCACGGAAAAAAGAGAAAACAACGCTACCGCGGAATAAAATGTCAACAAATTGAATTTGGATTGGATCGGATTTGGATGAAATTTCGCTCACATATGTGGATAACACTGGAAGAAAGTTCAGATACAAAAATTGCCGCAAATTGGTCGCTCGGTTAACATTTTGTTATTTGACATCTGGTTGGAAATGCAAAAACTACTAATATTGCTACTAATATAGTAATATATCGGTACCCCGCTCATAATGCCGAAAATTGTTTTATATTATCGACACAACGTTAACTGATATAAAAAATGAGATATATAAAACATGCTTTTTAACTGTGATTTTCCTGGGTGAAGAAAAGGAGAATAAGCGGATAATCGAGATGGCCGGGTCCCTCGTATATTCAACCCTCGGTATAGATTCTTCTCTCTCGAGTCAGCCTACTTTCCGACCCCTCCCTGTGATCCCCTTCCGGCTCAGTGGCCGAGTGTCACGGCCCTCATTATTGGGTAAACAGAGAAGGGGTCGCTGGGACTTTTCTTATCTTCTTCTTTCACTCAGAGAGCTTTCATTCGTTTTATCTCTTGAAGAAAATTCAGAGGAGATCGTGAATAAAGATCCAATTGGCTTTGAATCCGAATTACGAGAATATTTTCCAGTTATTGCCTTGATAATTAATAACTGGGATGAAGAGAAGAGGGAGCCCTTTGCGGCAACACGCGGTGCTATAATAATATCATCACAAATTGCATTAGTTGCGTCAAAAACAAGTACGTATAAAGTAACGGATTGCAAAGGACGAAGATAGTGCGAGAGAGAGAGAGAGAGAGAGAGAGAGAGAGAGAAAGCTCTCATGAGAGAAAACTCTCGGATGTATACCGATAGCAACGAGCGAGAACACGACTGAGTCATAGTTGAACGTCAAAGAGCTATGCAGGGAGGAGGTGGGCTGGTAGTTGATTGGAGTATTGGAATCGATTTAAGAAGCACACTTTGGCTCGAGCTCAAAAGCCTTACGAAGAAATACCGAGACTACTAGGAAAAATGTATCAAAATTAGTTATCGGAAAACGGTTTGTTTGCAATTATAGCAATAAATCGACAGTATAAATAATAGCTAATAAATAGAGCAGACCTAAATATCTTCACTAGTGTCGAACTAATTGAAAATCATTTCGCCTTTTTTTTTTTTTAGAATAAATAAACAAATAAGATGAGTAACAAAGTATTAGTATGACAACAACTTTGTTACAGTGTGGCAATCAACGTTTTTCGCTTAAATTTCAGAAGTGTCGCTCAGTCTCTCGATAGCTCTTTGTTACCTTCGAACGAGCTCGTAAACGTTACGAGTCGTTGCGGTGTAATATTAGCGGCGTGCTTTACAATCTCGGATAACGCACTCGTCGCAAATTTTGTCGCTCATTGCATTGTGCACTCCTGTCTTTAGCGAAAGCCAGGTCCGAGTGTATTTTTAGCTTCGCACGCACCCAGTCGTATAACTCTCTGTTTAACGTAAGTGATCTTGTTGCAGCCACAAACAATGAGCAGCAAACCGCGACGTAGGTCGCGTCGGGAGAAATGGCCTCTCCAAGTTGCTCTCTTTCTAGTCTACGTCTTAGTACAATTGGTAGCCTCTTCGACGACGAGAGTTCCGACAACAACAGTGAAAACGAGTACAGAAACAAGTTCGGAGAGGATACCAACGACAACGAGTATGGGATTGAATTTGGTGCCCGAATCGGTCCACAAAGAGAGCGACGGAAAAAAGTCCGAAGGATCGGAGGAAGTAACAATAGTGACGAAAGAGCCAACAACAACGACGCAACTTCCAAAAGTTGGCGAGCAAACCAAGACGGAAACTAAAGAAGCAACGAAAACGAAATCGAAAGAAAAGACGCAGGTGAATGAGAACGCGAAGAAAGAGATTCCTCAGGTAAATTATTCGTTCAATTCTTCCACCGTTGCTATTCAATTCCATTAAAAAAACAACTACGATGTAAAGTATTTACACGGCGGCGGATAAAAAATCTTTGAACAAACCAAATAAATTAAATTTCGTAAGGCGGAGTCGCCAAGTTTTATTTTCTTTTTAGTTTGCGTTTGTTGCACTAGATATTATTATTTATTTCCAATGTTTGGTTTGTTCAACCTTTTACAAAACTCTCTACCTCTCACAGTCTTCCTTGTCCTTATTTTTTCTTTTGTTAATCTTTGTTGCAACAGTTATAAGCACTACTTATTTTTCAAGTTCCGTTTTTTAGACCGGTATAGTCGGATTACTCCGGAAGTAATTGCACCTGGCAACTTAAATGAGTTTGACAACTTTTTTCTAAAAAAAAAACCTAAGAAAAACAGTTTTCAGTTTGCAACACAAACGCTTCGCATCATAGATGCTTTTTTTCTGAGATTTCATTTGTTTTTACTAATGTAATCAATATATGGTCGATCAAATGGTAAGTTAAATATTTACGACACAAATATCATTAATATTCTTCAAATTATTTCAATAAGCCATCTTGGAAAGTAACTAGGTTGTTTCTTCGAGTTCTAATAATGTTGTGCTCGAATCTTTCGTTAAAATTGTAGTATAATAAGCATTCCGCATATCAGGCATTAACCCTGCCCTTGGCGCGAGTCTTTTCTTCTGCGTGTTTATATGGGGCATTCCATACCGATTCGACCGGGATCTGACCCTCGACCTCTCGGATTGCGTCCACGTTTTGTGTCGACTAGGAGTAAGATCTTCGAGTGAAGATCGAGACTCGGTCGAGTTCAGCGCTCAAATGTACTTGGTCCATGACTCTGCCGAGTCGCTTGGTTGGACTCTTTTGAGTAACATTATTTTCTATCACCTTTGTAGGTGGCTCCTACGATATCCACCACGACGCCTGCAAACGAGGCACATCCAACATGGAGGCCAAAACGTGTGAATTGTTCACCGCCAGCGATCGAGCAATTTCCGCAACCGATTATGGGACCTTATGCGAGAAAGCACGGTGGTCTCATAATTCACTTGCTTGTGGCTGTCTATACCTTCTTCGGTCTTGCGATCGTCTGCGACGATTACTTTGTCTCCAGTCTCGATAGAATCTGTGAAGGTAAGAGATAATATAATATCTGTAAAATATATACGTTTGTTATTCTCTACAGTGAAACCCGAATAAGAATATTGATCTTGGATCAATGAAATATTTACACCTTCTGAATCGGCTTCCTGGAAAACCCTGCTTAATCGGGATTATACTGTTAGCTAAGTTTTTCATAAATTGATTAATATGATAAATAATATTTTGATAAAATAAATTCAGAGCTAAGATTACCACCGGACGTTGCTGGTGCGACGTTCATGGCTGCCGGATCATCCGCACCGGAATTGGCCACTGTCATTATCGGAGTTTTCTTCGCAAAAGACGACATTGGGGTATGTTTAAATTATTTATTCATCTGTATTATCATTATTGAATTACTGAGCTTTGATACCAATGGCGAAGGACGTTTACTGCGGCTGCTGGATCATCCTGTGGCTATTTAATATTTGATGCTCATGTGTGGTAGGTCAGTGGCGTAATCGGCAGCGCAGTGTTCAACATAATGTTCGTGATTGCGGTGTGCGGGCTGTGTACCTCGACCGTATCGAAGCTCAATTGGTGGCCGCTCTGCCGAGATTCATTCTTCTATTTCATATCGATTCTCGTGATGCTCGGGACAATATACAACGACAGCATCTCGTGGTTTGTTGGACTTGTAGTACGATACTTATAGAACCACATTTACGAAAGAAATGCGATCAACTAGTTCACTATAATACCATTGAGAATTATCGAAACAAAACAGTGATTACTGTCCTCGTGAGAAGATTTTTATCTTGGGTAATTATTGACCTCGCTTCGCTCGTGCAGTAAACGCACCCGTGGGAAAAATCTGCTACTTTTGCCTGTTGTTGCATAATGTACTATAACGAAACCTGTCTTGCACTTTATACAACTGGCACAGTGAGGATTTACAAGCGTTTCTTTTTTCATAATTGTTCTGAATTTAATACACTGATTTCCGATGCAAAAGGGAACTAAAAATATAAAATACAAATTTGGACCACCTTAATAAATTTGTTATTAAATCGTTACGGAATTGTGCTTTGAAAAGTTAGTAAATGTGATAATGTATTCATACAGGGGCGAATCACTCTTCATGCTGCTGACATACGTAGTTTATTGCGTGGCGCTGTCCTTCAACACTCGTCTCGAGCGTTGGGCCAAGTCCTTCAACATTCCCTTCCTTCCAAAGGACGACGAACCCGCGGAGGAGAGTGCCCTCGTGAGTTATCGGTCTCTACAAGAAGACAGACTCTCGTATACGGGGCCAAATTCGCCAGTTACAGAGCAGGTGAAGGGTCAAGAAGGTTCGTCATCGATAAACTGTGACGTGGCGCTTAATCGATTGACTGTCGTCGGGTCATTAATATGTATGAGTGATCTTCCGTGCTCTCTAGGTGGCGGAATACCGGAAGCGGGTGAACAACAACCACCCCCACCGAGGCAACCTCAGTATTACAAGGCGAAAGAGCCCGATCCCAATGAGGTATCACCCCTGGTTATGCCCACGGACGTCGGAAAATGGGGTCTCTTCTCTTGGGGACTCGTGTATCCAATTCACTATACGTGCAGGGCCACGATGCCCGATTGCCGTCAGGAAAAATGGAGGAGCTGGTATCCATTCACTTTCTGCATTTCCATGATTTGGATTAGTTTCTACAGCTACATCATGGTGTGGATGATCACGATAATAGGTACAATGATACGCTCTTGAAACAGACAAATTGCTAGCCGAAAACCACGTGTAAAATTTCTTCCGCCTGGTATTTTCTTCAGTACTGGGTTTCAGAGATATTTGACCTTCCGATAAAATGTTTATATTGGAACAAATTTTTTTACAGGCAGTACACTCGGAATTCCCGATACCGTTATGGGCTTGACATTCGTGGCAGCCGGTGTCAGCGTGCCTGACGCTCTTTCCTCGCTTGCCGTCATCAAAGAGGGCCTTGGTGATATGGCGGTGAGCAACGCGGTCGGTAGCAACGTCTTCGACATTCTCGTGTGCCTCGGTCTTCCTTGGTTCATCCAAACTGCCTTGATAAAACCGGGCTCGCACGTAAATGTGACGAGCAGAGGTAAGATATTTGAGGGCTTTTGTAAAGTTGCATATATTTGTCAAGCTATTCGTAAAGTTATCAAAAATATAACGAACACAAAGATTTTTCATCTTTTTCCAATGAAAAATCAATAAATGTGACAAGTCTTTTCAATTGTTGAAATTATGGTGATGTGATACATCTTCGGAAACTGTAGTGTAATGTAATCAGATTTTGATAGGTCAATGGGACATTTTTTTGAGAAAGTACTAGCGGCTTAGTAAGTCAGATCTTTGAATATTCGGAAATTTGACCTGCCTCCATCTCCTTAAATGTAATGATCTGTGTTTCTCTAATGGGAACTAGTGGTTTAATCGATGCTCAATTTTTATATCAAACAGGACTCGTTTATTCAACACTCTCGCTGCTGTCGACGGTGGTTTTCCTTGTCGTCGTGACGCATTTCAACGGTTGGAAGCTCGACCGAAGGTACGGCATCCTGCTGATGACTTGGTACTTTATTTTCATTGTGTTCGCGACTCTGTACGAGCTCAACATATTCGGTGAGTGGAATCCGCCGACGTGTGACAGTCTTTTTTAAAGGATTCCCAACACCGTTAATCCCACGACATTCGGTCCCGGGCAAGGAGCCAACGTAATATTAAATTTGCTCACATCGTCTTCGCGCCCAAAAAAATATCCAAATCGCACTAGCTGGAATGCAACGAGTCTCGATGTGCGTAAAGGACGGAAAGAACGAGAGATAAACTCAAGAATGCGCAACTTTAAAGAGTAACGGTATACAGGTGCATTGGAATTGAAGTGAAAAGCGGCGTGGCTATCAGGAGCGAAACATTTGCCGTATTCTAGTAAAATAAACAAAAAAACCTTCCCAGTCGATTATATTTTCCTCGCGATCGGGAATTTATTTACAAACACCAATTCGCTGTGGTACGAGAATATCACCTCGAGAGACAATATTATTGTCAGTATTCCGTTATAATTGTTATTCCATGCAAAGTCTATTGGCGACGAGCGTTTATTATTAATTATCTTTATTGTTATATTTATTATTGCGAGTATTTATAGTGTTATTATCATTATTATGATTAACCCAGTTGGAGTAATACCACGAGGGAGATCGGCCGTAGTAACGGCAATATGAGCCTAAAAAAGCATGTGTGTCGCTAAAAGTATGTAGTCGTTAATTAATCGATATATGTGAGGCAAAGTCGTACCAATTTTAATGAAAAATCAAAGCATACAGTTTCACGGATCTATGTGAAAGGAATCGCGACGAAAGAGATGGGTGCGAGGAGACATCGAAAGGGCTCCAAGTACCACGCATACGTCCGGGCACGAGTGCAGTTCTTAGCAGATTTTTAATCACCTCATTACTTTCAAACTCATCTTAGTTATTTATTTATACCATAAGGAATTTCATATTGTTTTTCTTTATCTCCCACCATATGCCTCACATACCCTATCTCGCTCCTATTGTATTCTGAAAAAGTAAAAGATTATTAACAAATAGTTGATGAGACACATAAAAAGAAACAGAGTGAATTCGAAAGTAATGGGATGATTACAACTTTGATCTCTTTTGTTAGATTGAATTACAATATCCATTATGAAGAACCAGCAGTCCGATGTACGGACGCGTTCATGCGAATGAAAAAATGAAATAAAAAAATGAGCGGAATAGAAATCTCATAGTATATTATATAGCTTTTGTTAGTCGAGCTCCACTATATAGGCCTAATACGCGTCGGTCAGTCGGGTGCCGTTTATATATTTATAAAATTATTAAAAAGAAATGAATCGTTAGTTGTTTCCGCAAGTGTATAGGCGAGGAGTGGTGAGAAGTTCGATGATAGCGAGATCCTACTTCACAATTATATTCAATATACAATCGCGGAACTCTTTTGACTTTTTCGCTTCTTCCCTTAATGTGTGCTATCGGCATTTCGTTGCTTCCACAATTCTTCCTCATTTATTTTACAATGAGCTCCGCATATCAAACGACACCACCGCTCTCTCTCTCTCTCTCTCTCTCTCTTTCTCTCTCTCGATAATTCGTATCAGGGTGATGCAAAAATACGGCGCATTTTATATTTCGTCGGTTATCTCAAATTTTCTTGCTTATAGTATCAAAAACATTCAACCGAATTATTCGAAAATATTTCCAAAGTTATTTAATTTTCGTAGTTTTCAGTAATTTTTCACAGAATTAAAATTTTGACATTCCCATGAAATATTTTGCAATATTCTGAATCATAAAGAGTTCATTTCTAATTTCACGAGGTCTACATATTTTTCAGAATGCCAATGTTTGCATCTGTTTTTATCCGTGACAAACGTATAACAAGCAATAAAAGCAGCAAAAGTTGACTGGAAGAAAAAAAATTGGTAATATTGAAGAATTTTTTTTTCGGCTATTCTTCTCGCAGATACTTCTTTTTAATGTTCAAAGGGCACAATTTAACATGTCGATAGTAAAATAAAAATATGCCTAATTTTTGCGCCACTCTGCACCGTATATATATATATATATATAATATAAACTGGATTGGACGTATATTCGTACTTATATAGTTAGGATGTAAAAAGAAAAACATGAGACACATGAAACAAGAATAATAAACGCAGCTGAAGAAGCTGCACGCAAAGACTTCGCGAGATCAAAGAGATTCCTCGTTAGCGTGAGTGGTTAGTTAACGTTCATAAACCTGGCGCCCACGTATCTTGTGTATGCAATGGAAAGTTCGTTCTGGTCTCCTAAATCCGAAAATATTGCTTATTTTTTCATGAAAGTGGTAGAACGCATTGTTATTACGTTTTTTCGGTAGTTACACAACTCTTCGAGATATTTCGATTTAAAGAATTAAATTGTTATAACAATGTGTTCTATCGCTTTCATAAAAAAAATAGCCAAAATTTTCGGATTCAGCAGACCAAAATTTTTTTTGGATACAGAAGATACGCGGACGCTTGGACTATCAGGGGTGGGACTGATGTTTATATACGAGCGGTACGAATAATGCAACGGTCGCTATGAACGCGCCGACATTACGTCGCCGTACCATCGGTCAATCACGAATTCCGAATTCCTTAATCCGTGATTGACCATCGCAGTAGCGAACGTTCTTGGCGTTCGTAACGTCCATTGCGTTAGTTATGCGTTCGTCAGCATCAGAGTTCCAGGCCAGCCGCCTTGTGACGTGCGACTATACATCGAGTGTTTTTGATAATGCGCGCCACAGACGCGAGACGAAGCAACGGAACACGAGACAGAGATTAATAAGTGGGAGGGTTAAAGATAAGAGATTGAGTAATGGATGAAAAGGGTTATTACGAAAATAGAAAGTGGGTGAAATATTCGATAATACCATTTAGGCTCCGGAGCCCCCGCGGGCACACGCGGACGAATGGGTGGAAAAAAAAGAAAGACAATAATTGACGCAGCCTTATCCGATGAAAGTATCTACAACAACCTGACTCTGCGCGTTCCTCGATACTTCCGCTTCCAGGATCCTTTGATCTTTCGACTGCGAGCTCCGGCGAGATCGTTGACAGATCGAGGATCGTCCCGCGCCCTCGAGAGCCTCGCAACAAAAAACGGAAAAAAACCCCACTCGCTAACCACCTTTCTATATCTTGGCAAAGCTCTCTTACCTTCGTAGAATTAAGTTCAAAATGCATCGATCTTCCGTGATTCGCGTCCTTAATTTTAATTATAATGTATTGTTGTATTACGCTCGTGGATGTGAACTCGAGCGTTGTCGAGGGGTGGCGATAGGCAGACGGGATTGCGATCGCAAGGATCGCGCAGTAGCTCTAGCGTATTATATTCTATTTGTTATCTAGCACCTATTGTGTAAAAATAATTAATTAAAACAAGAAAAAAGAAGAAACAAGATAAAAAAGAAGCGATTATGCTTAGCTCGGTTCAAGACGTGTTTGAAGCGTTTAAACGTTTATTATATATAGTTATTATGTTTAATCCCTTAGCGAGTTAGACAAATTTATTATTGTTATGCATTTAGGGTGGTTCAAGAAAACGCTTCATCTTTTGCCGAAGGTGCTCATAGAGATTTTTCTTCTTCGGCATAGAAAAACAAGGAAACAAAAAAGGGACAGCTTTAAACAAACGATAATAACAATTTCGTCTCTTTATGGCTGATCATTTTCCGTATACCCTTTGACTTGGAAAAAAAAAATGACGATGAGCAGCTCAACCAAAACATAAAGCATTTGTTTGATCATCCTTGATATACATATGAGCGGAAGGAAGCACGGTGTGATAAACACTGTATACATCGCTATCGGCTTCCGGCACTTACGAAACGCCACAAACGGAGAGACGAGTCAGGCAGATTGTACTTTAACATTGTACTATTGCGGACCAGTATCCAAACGGTACCGGTTTAAACGAGTTATAACGAAACACAAGGTTACCACTTTGAAAATGAAAAGTCTACGCTCTTTTTTCCCCTGAAAACTCTGAAAGAAATAAAAAAATAGCTCAGGCACTCAACGAAAATGTTCTACCCTCCACGACGAATCGTTTTTCTATTTAAAAAAGCGACTATACGTTTCTTCTGCACCTAGACTTGAAATTTTTTCCTTATACTCATAATGACTTTCGTTCAGAAATTGGTAAAAGGGTCAGTCTAGGTATTTACATAGATGTTATTAAAGATACGAACGAGTGAATATTCCTTCGGTAGTGTAGAAAGAACGTTGATCAATTCTAAACGTGCCCTTATGTCGTGAAAACGCAGTCAATACGTGTTGTTATTATTACTTTAAATATATTTTCTTAGTGAAAATTGTCTCTTGATCTACCAATTTCTGAAGTAGTCAATTCTTAGATGTATAATTAATAATGGTGCGAAGGCACGCGTCAATACGTGAGAGCCTAAAGTAAGATATTCAAGGAGGAAAATGGGACGACGAAGTTTGGGGTGACGTAATTCTGTAAATGAAAAATTGCGGATAAACGCCTTTCGATAAAATCTCTGTTGGAAACGGTCAACTGCGTAAATGCCTATGCGAGTCTCTATTGAGAAGTTGAGCTTTCAATTTCGGGTTCTGATCAGCTCCCAGCTTCGTCGTGTGATAGTAAACTCCTGATACCAACGATTAATGACATTACTACGTCTTTCCCACGGTTTCCAACTATTAAAACGATCCTAAAGCGTCAATATATCTAGTTACAATAGCTTGATAGCGTTATGTACATAATTGTTGTACCAACGTCGTGAAATACGTATATGAATATAGATATATTATATATTACATTATATTGATATACATTTTAAAAATATCGATATTGCAAATATTATATGCGTACACAACATGAATAGCGAAGCATACTCAAGAGAGATGTAGTAAAGAAATACCTTCATACGCACCATTCACGACAAAAAAAAGAGAGAAGAAGAATAAACTGTACGATTATCGCAGAGAAACAATTTATAACAAAATATAAAGAATTTGATTGAATTAGCGAGGGACCGGAAAATCCATAATAGGTGTTATGTAATCCGATATGTATTTGAAAAAACGTCTAACAATAAAGCTATTGCTAAATATTGGATGATTTTTAAAGAATACTGAACCACGTAATATCTCCCACCAAACGCATACTGTCACAGTAACAGTTACAGAAAACTTACCTACAGTGAAATTACGTGTCAGCCGGTAACGCAAAATTCTCTCTATTTCAGTGGTACACGTAATTACGAGGTTATACACGGTGAACTTGGTAACGCCAAGCGCCAACGCCGCACGTTCAATCTACCAATCGAATTTATATCACACGTGTCCTCTTCACCGAGCTTGTTTACATCTGTCATTTTACAATAGCTTGTTATAAAATTCTTTATTTTCAAATAATACTACAGTGAGAAAGAAAATGGGAGAAGATAATAAAGAACCTATCGTATGCGTTCCAGGTATGTGTTTATTTCAAGTTAGAATTTTACTTAATGCACAGCAATCGCCGTTAACCTTTTAAACATTTGTTTTTCAGGCCAAAGATTGTGTATATCGGACAAAATTAATCTGCCAGGTCCTGGCACGTACGAGCAGCATGGCTATATTTATTCAAAACTCGCTGGTACAGTGGAATTGGTTAACGATGAAAACGTACGGAAGATTCAATGAATTATAAATAAACTCTCTTTGCTTTCAATATTTACTATGTCATCTTGTATGTTACAGACAAAGACTGTCGTTGTACATGGTATGACAGAGCAGAGTATCGTACCAGCTCCAGGAGACATTGTCACAGCTATGGTTATCTTGGTTAATCAAAGGTTTTGCAAATGCATTATGAAATGTATAGGCGACGTAGTTTTGACAAGACCGTACAGAGGTATTCTGCGAAAGGAGGATGTACGTGCCACTGAGAAAGATAGGGTTGATTTGTACAAGTCATTTCGTCCGGGTGACATTATTCTCGCTAGAGTTGTATCCTTTACATAATGGAGTTCAGAGTGCTTAGCACTGGTTAAATTAGTTAACCAACTACTTATTTTCTTCAATTTTTAACAAATCATAGTTAGTCATGGACTGGGAATTGTAATAAAAGTGTATTCTTTGGAAAAATGGAAAATTATTTGAAAAATTGAAATACCGTATATTTTATGCATCACGGAGTTTATTCGGACCTTTGAAAAAATTTAGCACTCAATTGACTAGTGTGAAGCACTCCGATCTCTTTAACAATGTATTTGAGATATTTTTACAAGTTATACATTTCTTATGCTGTCATCAGATGCCCATGACTGAGGCACACACCTATCAGCTTAGCACAGCCGAAAATGAGTTGGGAGTGGTAGTAGCTCATAGCGAAAGTGGTGAGTATGCCAGAAGAGTAGGAAAAATACATGTACAATGGATACGACATGTTCTTTGTCAATTCGGCCATATTTTTCTGCAATAAGCAGATTTGACTACTTCTCGAGACTACTTTTTTAAATTCTATGTCATCAATGCATGTTTACAATATAAAAAGCCTACATTTTTACAACACCCTAATCGTAGTCAAGTCTGGCTAATTATGAGAAATATCGGATAAGGTCAGGAATAAAACGGCTGAATCGATAGAGAATGTCTCATATGAAAGCTATCGAAATTGGAGATGTTGAAATGACTATAAATGGATACCGACAGAAATGAGAAACCAAGATGTTCAATCTTTTATTACAGGAATTGCACTGGTGCCCATAAGTTGGACAGAGATGCAATGCCCTAAGACTTTAGCAAAAGAATTTCGTAAGGTCGCCAAAGTCGTTCCAGAGCAAGTTATCGTCGAGCAATAAAATAAAATTAATTCTTACCAATAAAAATCATGATATTTTTTTTCCATTACACTTCTCGCGGGAGAAAAGAATAAAAGAGAACTTAATTACCACCCAGCGACCACCATTTATTAGCTCATGGTAAAAAAAAACTGTTTGACTCATTAACATTGAGCAATTGCATTCACAACAATTCACATAAACAACGGAATCTCGCTCCCTATTTAATCCTACCTCTAATAAAAATACATCAAATATATTTACTGTACAATGATTAACGCGTCTCGTAATCCCGCCTGCTTTTCATTCATATCGAGTACAAAAGTATAATAAATATGCTAAAATGTGTTGAGCAAGCAATTGTTTCATACGTGTTCCAAGGGAGGGATCACGTATCACCGAATTGCAATTGTATAAGAAGAAAAACCGCAACTAACGAAAATGCTGTAAATGTTTGATAAAAACAATACGTTCTCAGACGGTAAATCGGTCTTCGGCGTTGCACAAATATAGAATCGGTGTATCAAACGTAGGATTCTATATTTTGATCTATCTTTATAGCTATAATCATGTTTAGGCAGTCTCGAGTTAAAGTCAATTCGACACATTTGCCACCCCGAGATACGAAGTATGTATGAGGAACGCTACGTTTTAAATACCCTCGAAATCCCGCGTAATGGATTCGCCCAGCAGATTTCGCAATCGCTACAGAAAAAATACTTTCCCTACAGTAGAATTTTACACGATCTCTTTGGGGGTTGCGCGAAAACAAAAACAGAAAAAGAAAATGATCCATATGGATCCGTATGCTTCGATTATAACTAACAAGAGTCGAATTCTCTAACCCTTCTTAAATTTGATTAGTAATATCGCGATTGTCTGGAAGATGAGAATCCAGATTAAGGTGGCGATAAATCCGTGATACACGGTGGGCTCTGTGATGGACCATCCTCTGGCCAACATGGCTCGTATTGATTCTGTGCTCTTTGTCAACGGTAGTACAAAACTGACATATCTCAGCACGGGATGCATTCCTTCGACGGGCCAGATGATACCGCACAGCATGACTATCGGCAGGAAAGAACCCATCGCCAGATACGTTGCACTTCTCTCATTTTCGCAACTGCACGCGATTACAAATCCTGCAAAAAAAAGGTCGAGACATTTTTTTTTAACTGGAACAAATAAAATAATTGAACTACTTGTATTAAGGAGGCTTCAGCGGTACAGTCAGATCATTCGAGCAACCAAGGTTTTGAAAATTGTACACATTTCCAAAAGGAAACTGGAATAAAGGCAGAAACTGAGTTTATTAGTACTTGCTTAAAGTTTGGAAAATGTATAAAAGTCAGTCGAAACAATCGACCAAGTAGCTTGACTGGAAAAGTTGTGTAAATATGGAAAAAACTTTTTACCGAAACACATTCCACACAATCCAGTGAGAATCGTTAGTGTTGTGACCCAGCCTATATCACCTTCGCAGGTGACTCTGAATACAGCAAAAGCAAATATGAGAACCATGACCGATTGACCGGCCATGACGACGAATTGCGTGACCACTTGTCCGAACAACATTTCTGGACCCGTGATACCGGATACCAAACTTCTCTCCAGAAGACCTTCGTTTCTCTCGAGTAGCATAGCGCCGGAGGTGAGGGCCACAGAGAGAAAGAAGATAATACTGAAATAAGTAACAAGAAATTTTACAAACACCAATTGATACTTTGCACATCTATTATAATAATTTGCGTATACTAACGTCAATATTATTCCTGGTGCAGCGAAATCCGTAAAATTTGGCTCTTGGGTTCCGTAAATTGGTGTTCTGAACTGGTGCCGAAAAATAATTCATCAGACTATAATAATTATTTACAAATTCGCTTGTAGTCTTCCCAATAAGATCGGAAGAAGATAGCATATTATAAGCTGGGCAAATCAGTGCTTAATAATTGTTATCTTTTTTTAATGAATATTTTCTGACGAATTAAAGTGAAAGTGGATCTGTATTGCAGCAGCACCTAATTTATATTGCTAGGTTTACCAAGTATCTACAATAACGTTTTTATTCTCACTGCGATTAATTGAACGTTAATCGGTTGAATTTTCCGTGAATCCATTATTAATCAAATAAATTACTATTTATGTTTCTCCGGAGACCCTCCACTACTGTTATTCAATATATACAAGTTAAGAAAAACGTTTACAAATATTCAGCACTAATTTGAGTAAAGTGAAAGCCACCTTAATCGTTGACTTACGTCGATTGGAATACTCGTCAATTTGGCACTATAGTTGCATGCAACTGTCACTTCTCTGGCAAAGTCCTGGTACGAGTACAAGAGATCACGTTGTAGCAGCTGTCCAATTTGTTGGTCTGAAGGAAGAATTATTATATATATATCTGAAGTTGAAACAAATTTTATTCTTATTTTTTAAATTTCGTTCAGGTTGAAAAGTTATTCATTCATTTTAAATGTGAAAAAAAATTATTTTTTTTCGATGTAAACAAGCGAAAAAAAATGATATGAAGCTAAAATTTACAGGAATTACAACTAGAACCTTTTCGAACCAAACGCAACCCCTACTTAAGTAGCTGTTTGAAACATTTGTACACTCACTGGACATGTCCATAACAACGTCTACCTCTGCGAACACGGTACTCCATTCGTCGACGTCCTTTCCCTGATCGATCCTCGCCATCAACGAATCGGAATAATTAGCTGGAAATGTCATAGCTCCCCAAGCCCAGCCTTTTTCAACAGCATAAGCAGCTTCATCTTCGTCGTCGTAATTCAACAAAACAACCGTTCTCTTTTGCAATTGATTCAAAAATCTACAACTGAGCCTGGATGTTTCACAACCTATCGCCGGGATACATGGTTCCATACTGTTGTTCAACTCGTGGTTTACTATCGCCATTCTAAGTCCCACCGGATCTTTACCGATAGACATGCAGAACAGAATAATCTGAAGTACCGGTAAGCCTATTATAAATGCCATCATACTGAAATCATACGAAATAATCAAATAAAAATAAAACGCAAAAATGTTTGATAAATTATAGGCATATTCTATGTAAAGACGACTACCCCACTTTCGTTTGGTTCCAAATAAGAAATCGTACATCATTTTTTCTAGTTGTTTACAGTGTCAAGAATATTTGCAAACTATTTTTTAATTTTGACTCGGACTAAAAGTTTTCGTTTTCATTCAATTTGTCCCCTCGTATATACGTATACACCCTCAATTCAATCTCAATTGATTCAATCGCTTTCTTTTTTCCGTGTAGAATGTTTCAAACAATATGTCAGCAATTCGACAGATCTTACCCAAAGTTTCGCCACATCCATAAGAAATTTTTCCAAATAAGAGCCTTCATGTGCTGACCATCGAGCATTGTAAACTTGGAAGGTCCGCCCTCCTCTTCCGGAGGAAGTTCCGGTGCCTGTTGAAAATAAATATTAATATTTACATCAATCGGTAGAAAAAATATCGACAACTTTGGTGATACTAATTTATTTGTACTACACAGTAAAAAAAAAAAGCGAACCTCTCAGTTTACAATAATAAAACGCTTATCCGATGTATATTGCGATGGATTAAATTCTTACATGAGCATCCTCCGTCGTGATGGCAATGCTTCGTCTTCGGCTGCTGATGCTAACGTTGTCTCCGAATTCTCCGCTCATTTCCTCATCGGCGTCCTGAAGAAAAGAAAACCAAATAAAAATATGATATCTTGATACGAATTGCAATGATGCTAAAGAAACAGTGGATTAATTGAAACTCACGACTTCTGGCGGTACACCAGTGACGCTGCTCAATATACTGCTTCTTCTTCGAAGGCCCATATTCTGTCTTTTACTGAGCTTGAGAAAGACTTCCTCGAGAGTGTCTAGGTGATGCATCTCCATCAGTTTTCTGGGAGACTCCTCGGCGAGGAACCTTCCACCTCGCATGAGACCGATAATACTAGCTTGCTTAGTTTCCTCGATGTAGTGTGTCGTAATGATGATAGTTTTGTTTCCGTCTTTAGTTAATTGAACCAAATGATCCCAGATGCTTTGGCGAAGCACCGGATCGACGCCGACCGTTGGCTCGTCGAGGATCAAGAGCTCCGGATCGGCGAGAAGGGCTGCGGCAAAGGAGACTCTTCTCTGCTGACCACCCGAAAGATTTTTCACAAAGCGATTTTCGTTCGGAAGTTCCAGAAGCTAAAAACCAAATAATTAGAATATGAAAATTCAAAGATCGCTTTGCGAACCAACGTGGACACTTTTATAGGGGAAATTTGTGTTTAATGTGGGACATTCTTTAAATAAACGAAACGAAATTGACATCCTCTTCATATATGTTTCTCATATCTGAAAGATAATAATTCAGCATACGTATTAAATATGACGCTTGCCTTCAAGAGAAACTCCATTTTCGTGTCCACCTGTTCGGTGGTCATGTGCGCACACCAGCCGAAATAAATGAAGGTCTCGCGGATGGAGAATTCCCCGTAGAGAGCGATTTCCTGTGGCATGTAACCGACTCGTGGTCCAGGCACTCCGGAACCTTTGGAACCTGGTCGTCCTCCGAGTACCCAGATCTCGCCGGAATTTAGCCGTCTTCGACCAACGATGCAAGAGAGTAAAGTCGTCTTGCCGCAACCACTGGCTCCCAAAAGGCCGTAGCTGTTGAGAGAAGAAAAAAAAATTCATGAGATCATCGTACTCTACGAGTGCGAGTGAGGTAGCAAAATGCGAGAATCAATTTATCGTCTAAAATAATTTTAGCATATACGTACATGGACCCCTTTGGTACTGTCATGTTAAGCCCATCGAGGATGACATTGGGATTGCTTTTGGGCCCATATTTCTTGAACGCTCGTCGTACGCAAATCGCCTGTCGTCTTCGCGTGTCGAGGGTCGACGCCTGAGGCTGGAATTGCGCCCTTCGGGTCTTGAGCTCGATCGAGGCCGCCATCGGGGCCGTAGCGGTCGCACTCGCCGTCTCCATTTCTATTTTTTTTCCATAAAAATATTAACAACATCAAAATTTTCAGTTATTTATTTCTTAAGAAAAATAAATTTCTCTTTTTGGCATCCAAAAAAAATACTAATCATTGATTCATATTTGTTGAGTTAATGGTAATTACAAATCCCGACCAGGATCGAGCCAAAAACAGGGTCTACATGGGACTCGGTATGCAATGCTCTATTATATCCTAGAATTACAATCATATCGGAGAAAATGAGGTTCACGAGTGTGTCGTTTATTTAAAGAATAGCCCATGTAAATAGCTATTGAAAATTCAACTCATAAATGTAATAGAAAGCAAGATGTGGAAAAATGCACAGAAACTAGTCCAAAGTTTCCAGTAGAATTTGAAATTTCTTTTAAATAACTCAGAGGGTCGAGAAATCTGAAGAAAAAAAAAAACTGAATTGACCGAGAATGCTCCCCACAATATCAAGTGCTGTCGATATAGTAAAATCGTATACATGTAAATTATGCAACATTAATTGAACGTGAAACCGCCACACGATCGACAGACCTACAACGTCATAAGTATAACAGGCCGTGTTTGTGGACTTTCGTAACGCGTCTCTTGAGTGGACTTTCTGGCTATATGAGTGTGAATGTGTCGGGATATTCCGATGCAGGATGTCTGCGTAAAAGTGAGAGACGCGTGTATCTGTTCAAGGTGTATGGCACTCTCTCGCGCTCTTTCTTACGATGAGTTTCGAGACACGGGGAAAAGCCAGTGTGGCAAAACCAACCGAGAGGTTCTGGTTTCACCACGTTCGTCTATACAGCCAACCGATAAACGCCGATTCATGATGGTGACTTGCTCTCTCGTATAACTCGCGCTATACTTGTATAATCCATAGAAGACCATGCGCCGAAGGTATATATATATATATATATATATACTACAGTACAATCTACCAAAGGACATTTTGATTGAGAAAGTAAGATTCGGTATTCTCCAGCCGAGACGTGAGGACGCGTCTTCTTCTCCGCTTGATTCACTCTCCTCCACGCTTCCGGTATCGCATATAGGGTAGATCAATCAATTATGGAACAGTTAAGCAAATGATGACTCGCAGATACGCGATCAAGAGATAAAATTCCTTTTTATCGCAATGACAGTCACCGGTGTATATCAACTAGAATTTAATCGAGTCTATTTTCTTTGACGGATAGTAAAACATTGTCCCCTCGCTCGTTCAAACTATTCATGAATTTCACGTGGTGTAATTGAATAATTGCTCGAGCTCGAAACTTTCGAGAGTTCTCGCGACGTTCGCTCCAAGGATAGTTTCGAGAATTTAACCGGACGTTGCGGGAACTCCGGTTTCCCTCCGGTTCCCCTTCACTCCCTCCAGATCAAACAGTGAAATCATCTTTTTACACAAACGCACGTTTCTTAATGATATGTGCAAGATTCTAATCTACAGCCTTTTTAGTACTTATTGGTGATTTATTATTTTTAGCTATTAAATTGACACACATTGCAGAAAATACGTGAGAGATATCAAACGTGCGTCCCAGATCATAAGAGACAGAGACTGTGAAGGCGTGTGAGCACGATGACTCGGGCGAAATGCGTTGAGGACCGATGAAGAAATGTCATAATAGGGAAGGTAGGTTCGAACATCGTTTTGGTAAACACATCAGGCGATTAATGTAAGACCTTGAGTAACAAGTCTTACAGATACGTTTCTAAAACAAGCTTACATAAGCAACTTATTCGAAAATTCATTGGTTCCTTCATATGCGCCAGCCAGTGATTGCCGGTTACTGATAATTATGCCTTTACGTAGATTTGAAAGAATATCTTAACGCTAGGCTGCTTGTGGGTAATGAAATTCTCGTCGGGATAATTGAAAATATTTGAATATTGTCAAAATATTTGAATATTTTCAATGGCAGAGGCAATCCTTCGACCTTAGGCGTTTCTTTTTCGTTCAATAATTTCTACATATTGATGATTAAAGAGTCAGGCCAAGTGGTATATGGGGCATTCCATACAGATTCGACCTGAGACCTGCTTCAACACTAAGAGGCAACCACAATTTTTATTACATTTTTTTAAACACTTGATATACTTGTGATTATTTAAAACTAACATATCATTCGGTATATGAATTCTTCATTCGAGTTATATTAGTCATTAGAAACAGAAATTCTTCTGGATAAATTATTGGCCGTTTCACGAGTTCTTGATTAAGATGCTAAAATCATTCGTAGATGGTGATTCGTCATGTTTACGAGTAACCAAAATATATTGAGACCGAGTGAACGTTTTAAATGTCAAACTTCAATTGGGTAATGAAAGTGATGAATTGCATCACAAAATTTCGTCGTTGAATGAAAAACCGTGCGTTCGCTCGTCCATCTTCTTTACAATGTTTGCCAATGTTAAAATTTCGACTATGCTCTTTCGCACTTGTTTAACGATCGGTGCTTCGAATTTTATAATACAAACATAATATTGTCGGTGTTAATCAACAACGCAAGGAGGATTCGTTGCCGCGGTTTTGCTGCTTGATTTTTTGTGGCGCGCTTGCCCGTGCCTCGATGACATTCCTCGCGTTGAACGACGACTACGAGAAGTCGCATGCTTCTGCGAGAATAAAGTGCCGATTTCGAGCCCGGGAACGGTAATGAAAATATGTCGCAACGTATACGAACGACCAGTTTGGTGGCTCACTGGGGTTTTCCCCCAAAAGTAGTCAGATAAATCGGGACCGCGATAATTAGCAGGTCCGGGATGGTAAGCGGAGAAAAAACCCTCGGAAATAAAACCCCCGATACTTCGTGAGTCCGAGGTTCTTTTAGGGTCCTTGGGTTAGGTTTAGTCTTCATTTTTTATCCCCCTTTTTCCGGGCTTTTTTGTCGGGGGTTCTTTGTCCGGAATTTATTCGATAATCCGATCGACTAAAGTCCGTTCAACAAATTGCATTATCAAAAGACAACGTGATTCGCCTTTGTCCAAAGGCGAATAAAATGTGACTAATGCTAAATTATGCACGTTTACACTTTCTGTAAACAATAAACTATCACACATAGTCGCGTAAGTATGCGGTAAAATACGTTTTTCGGAAAATTAAGAAATTCCCATAATTAAGTTTAATTTGTTAAATTTACACAAACTGTTTGTTAAATGAAAGAAAAAAAATTGTACATTACTTTGGAATTTGTTTAAAAACTGTACAATTGTCATACTAATTTATCATTGTTACGTTACTCACGTTTAGAGGTTCTATGGACCGATCCCTTAAAAGAAAAATAAATAAATCATCTGCACTGCACATGGCATCGGTACGCGTCACTATTTGCTCTTGTCATATAATTACGTAATTCCTCGTGAGAATTAGATATACAACATATATGTACTGAGAGAAAAAATAAGCTGTAAACAGTAGGTTTAAAATCCTCAACTGTATCTTCCAAGTTACCGATACCGGATAGCTTTCCAACTTTGCATGTTTTCAAAAAAATTCTAAACTAAATTACATATTGAAAAAATAATTAAAAAATGTAGATGCATTCGTAGTGAAATTTCCCAATTCATGAAATTCCTCCCGAATGATCGGATGACAATTATAAAATATGCTTCGAGAAATAATTTTCTTCCTCCAGTGCAGAAAATAATCTACGCTTACCGGCTAAAGGGTTAATAGTCAAGGAAAGTTAATGTAACTATAAAAAAAGTCGCGTTCACTAACAATTAATAGTTGTCACTTTTTTTTTTTCCGTGTGCAGATAAAGTTTGGAGCACCAACCTTTTTACTGAAAATAAATCACTATTGATTCACTATCGATCTGCTTGAACGCACTTTTATATCGGTTAGTTGTACAGCGCTTAGCCGTAGTTCGACGCCGAAGCGTTATTCGAATCGGCAAAAGCAAAGCGTTGTTTCTCGCGAATTCAGCAAAGTAAATTCACCGCACGACAAACGTGTAATCGATGCATATACATGTACGAGTAAAACTCCACTGTGTCATCGGGGGAGGATGACGCGCTCGCGGTTTTTATTCGGTGGTTCGTGAATCGCGACAGAGACACACCGGTCCGCGCGAACAAAGAAACGAGAGTGGCCCGTTCGCGAAGCCACTGAGAACTGGCTCGCGGCAGCCACACGACGGAGAATCAAAGCCTTGTGCAACATCGATGCTGGGCACAGGTACACCGCGATGTGGGAATAGCCGGGGGAGAGTTTAGTGGGAGCTCCCGATCGGCTGCTCGCTCCTCGAAAAAAACGTACACACACACACATACTCGCTGGACCCCCAGACTCCATTTCTCCTTTTCTCACTCTCTCATTTGCCATTCAGTTACCATCTGTCTTGGTCCTATCTTTATCGTGTTGAGCGACAGGTGTATAATCTTATGATAGAAAAAAGTGACCTATGTGGCGTTGAAATTGCTTTTAATTGCCGCAGAATTGACAATTTTTTCCTTCCTCGTTAAAACACGAGGACTAATGACTCACAGTAACATTTTATAAGAAATAAAGTGCATTTAAATGTGCACTCGATATGTAATGAAAACGCAAGCGCTCTTCTATTGCTGGATGCGGTAATAAAATTCGGTGAAATTTCATTGCAAATCGCGGTTTTCGGATATTTTTACGCGTGGACATTTCGTCGCAGGATATTTTTGTAAAGGGATATTCTTTCGCCGTGAATTTGGGCAGATATTTTGCCGCTGTGCATAACCAGAGTATTTCCATTTTACTATACGCTGTTTCGATCGCAACTATATTTCTTTAAAGACTATTCTCTTTCCGTTCTATCTCTTTGTGCAGATGAGAATTTCAACAATATTATTCAAAGACGTTGGCAAACGGTCTTTGGAGGGAGTCAGCGAACTTCGGACTTTCTAACCCTGCGGGAAGATCAACATCTTTTTTTTTCAGTTATTTCCTCGCTCCTACTCATTCTGCCGGCACAGGTTAAAGAGCGAGTGGAAAATTTGGCATCCGCCAGTATAATCGGTATAGATCTCTTTCGAGCTACGGCGATGATCAATTAACGTCTTCCATATGTATAATGTATTCGTGTTGACGAGCAAACGCGCATTCCAGTCTCATCGGTTGGCGAAGGCATTGAAATAATCCCGGAGATTTCAATGCATTCGCACGCAATATGGGTCCAGCTTTGACTAGACTTTGAGCTCTCCGGAGCTCATGTTATTGTTGCGCGACTAGTATATCACGATACAGGCGAAGACACAGAATAAAGGAGAGAACGGAATTTCTTCGATGTATTCTGTCGATGAGTTTTTGCGATAATTAAGTGTTAATTGAGGTCTCCAAGTACCGGTGCTGTTTATACGAAGTAGCGTGTTTACGCGCGAGGATAACGCAAGTATCTACGTAGAGAACAGAAGGGGGAGTGCGTATTGAAATCCGAGCAGCGTCTGAAAAACGCCAACTTCGACTAGTGACTGCAATATTACATATCCTAGCGTATCTGGACGTCATTGTCACTTTGGACCTAAGTCAAGGATTTTCCCATGTCTCTGGTCGTTATTGATAAAAATAACGTTGTTAGCCCTTTTTATGTAGAGTCAAAAGATTCTAAGTGATGATGCATGCTGCCGCAATCCAGGCAATTAGGGGTTTACCAGGCATTTCGTTTCGGTGGTGTAGTTGGAGCTCAAGGTGTTGCTTATCTCGGGTGGTCGCCGAAGCCGTACATCGACTGCTCAGTCACAGCGGAATCCCTGCGAAAAAATCGGCCGCAGAAAAAACTGTCGATGGAAAATTTAGTTGGCAAAAAAAAAAAACAATAAAGAAGAGCGCGATAAGCGCCCACGTCGTTGCTAGTTTTGTTTAAAAGCCAGACGCTCCGATGAGAGTACAGTGAGAAATTGACAAAGAGGGTGAAAGCAGTCTTGCATTCGAGCGTAAGGTTGTCTGGACGAGGTCATGAATTTTGGCGATCGTTAACCTTGCCTCTTCGAGTCTAGCTATTCACGCAGGAGGTCCCCGATTTAATGCGAGGAATTTTTTTACAGGTACTCGACGACCGAGTGGTAGGCGTCGAGTCCGACAGCCATCAAGGGCGGTGGCTTTTCTTTCTCTTGAGAATGATGTATCTACGGTTGACTTGGTAAGTATACTTATATACATATATCGCGCTCTTCTCTGTAATTCGCTGAGGCCGAAGGTCAGCGAGATATTGACACATTTCTTGTTAAATCTCACATACATGCTTCTGCCTCTTGCATGTATAATGATTCAACCATATTATGTTGTTTATCGTTTAAATAAATTGTCAATGATTCACAGAGTACGTAATATTTTACTTGTCATTTGCATATGTCTACGTAAAAGTCTGTAACTCAAATATCGTGCAACAGTCGTGCAGCTCTTCCAAGAATTCTTCGTAGACGTTCATACTATAGTTGCCACAATTACAGCATTGGATTAAAATAAACCAAAGCGAAATTAATTGAACATTTTAGTTTGTTTTAACAACATTAACTGTGTAATCGCAATCTTCCTCAGATTCTGCAGAGAAAAAAAATACTAAAAATTATAATAAAAAATCACATTTATTTTTTGATTATCTTTTATAGAAGAATGGTAAAATTGTTCTGTAGCTACTAGAAAATATATGATAAATAAGAGGGAATATCGGTGACGACAGTCCTCTACATATTTCTCGACCTGCATTTGTTTCGAGCTCCAGCGAATAAATCATCAGTGTTGAATCTTACATCGTGTTTTTGCAATAACGGCAAGCTCGTGAGTATGGAAATTGACGTGGAAATAATCTCGAGACACGGCAGTATTCATCACGAATTATATCATGACATAGTACGATTAGTGATAATAAGTACACAGCTAAAATTGCCGAGAGATTAAAACTCGCACGACATGTCTGGCTAGCTCGATCGTCTTGAGTTGCACTGAAAGAAAATGCATTTGAGGAAGAACGCGGAACAAGTGCTATATGCAAAAATAAGCTCATCTTACCGATGAAGAAGAAAAAGAAGAATTAACAGGGATGAGGGAGGGGAAGGTTAACAATACTGCTGCTCTGACCGCTGCCATCGCCGTCGTCGGAGATGGTGATGCGCGTGGTTAAAAACAAGATCGCCTTGACGCCACGGCGGCCACAAAAGCGTCATCAAATAGTATATCTTGGTGGAAATTATCGATAATACACGTCGTCGTCTCTCTGACGCTAATTTTTCACAATTTATTCAGCGGCATCGTGTGTATTCCCTTTTTATACATTGTCAGACCTTTCTCACATTTTTTCAGTTCCAACAGAGAAGATGCGATTACTTATCCATGGACTCAGAGAAATCGTGATAGCCGTGTCAACTCCCAAGTGACATCTATACATTTTGTATAAATTTGATATTCTAGGCTGTTTCACTAATTTTTGAAAATTCAACAAAAATGTTGTCAAAACCCAATAAAATATCATATTTCACATAAATTTGTGCACGGATCAGATTCTTCTACAGGTTCTCGGATTTGTCCCATAGTTGACAATATTGAGGAGGAACGTCATCGGGAGACTGATGACGAAACGAAATTCTTCATCGTTCGACCTAAATGAATTTAAAAAAGTGCATACGAGTACACTTCCGCGCAGCCGAAGTCAGCTAGCCATGCCTTTGCTACGTGTGTTCTTATTGTTTCATTAGTTTTTGATGTGCACAGTGCCGTTCTCTCTATTGAAGAAGTACAGAAGACCAAGTATTGTCGAGTATTCGTGACAAGAAGAGAAAGACAAGATTTTCTTTTCCATGGATCAGTTGTATCGCGAGTATCCATGGCGAGGATTGCCAAGAGGTAATTAGTTTTGATGACTAATTGCGAAAGTTATTGAGCTCGACACGAAATAATTTCAGCTCGAAGATGTGAAACCTTGACGCGCGTGTCACGTACAAGTTTGTCTTCATAATACTACGAGAATATCGTGATGAAACATCAATTCTTTTGTGTTGATTTATTAAGATAGTTTCGGATCTGCAGGCTACTTTAAAATAGTCCTTGTGGTACAGTCAAGTCGATCGAGAACTAAGATTTCAATCAAATTGTTCATACGCATCGTTTTAAAGAAGAAAATAGTGTGAGCTAAGGCGAATCTGGATTTGTATAAACAATTTTCGAAATCCTTGTGCTCGGATGACCTAACTGTACAACTGAAGCCTCCTTAACCCAGCCGAGAGAGAGAGAGAGAGAGAGAGAGAGACATAAACGGCGAAAAATCTGCATGAAAAACTTCTGAATTATCGGATTATCTTGGAATTTGAAAATTAGTCATGCAACAAAGTACACCGTTGTGAATAATTAAACCCGCATTGATATATACTCGGTGTGTGAATTATGACATGAATTATTCGTTTAGAATTTGAACCCTCCATTCCGGAACTTGTCACGTTTAAGTTCGCAACAGAATGTATTTATAATATTCAAGTTTGAACGAGTCCATATAAGTTTACGTATAAATTAATGCGAAATCTCCCGTTGAGAATTTATAATTTCAAATGTACAGCTCGAGGCGATATAGGGACGACTATAACTGCGAACTTTGACCCTTAGATTTCTTGTGTAAAGGGAAGCGAAAACATCGCGACCGTGAGTAATAGGAAACAGAGCTAACGTCCCTCAAGGGTATTCGAAGAAAAGAATACGTTAAATAATTACGTGGGTATGTGTCGATAGTTAAGAAGGCTCCAGTGCTTCGCACTGGTCAAACCAGTGATCAATGTTCACCGCTGGTTTTAAACGATATAATAATACACCAACGGTAGTTCAAGATAGACCAGACTAGGCTGCATAACCTTAACCTGTAGTAATGATAATAACAATTTATTTGCTAACAGATTATCTGATTTATGCCAGTTGTTGATGAATTCCAATTTCCATTCGTTCTTGCCTTTATTAAACAAAAAAAATTCAAGATTTTAATGTCAGGACACTCAGAATGGTCGAAAACATTGAGAAAAGTGGTTTGGAAAAAAATGTGCGTACGTATGCGTGCGCGCGAGAGAGGATCTCGAAATCGAGGAAATCGAAGAAGATCGGCTCGAATGATGAACGCGTATTCATTTGTCGAGACGATTGTTTTGCCACGGCCAATTTTTTCTCCTATTCTTTTCGTCATCTTATTTGTGCTTTTGTGATCACTCAGGTTAGAGAAGACGCACTAAAACAAGACTCGCATTAAAACGTAAACCAGCAGCCACGTGAATAGTTTGAAAAAAAAAGTTTTGCCCCACGGGCGTGCTTGACATATGACTCTCATACGTTTCCTATGCGTTTTTGTATCAATCATTGTATACATCGGGCTGCACCTACAGAAAACCCCTGAGACCTTGCTAATTTGCTATTTCGATGCACTCTCGCATCTAAGTAACAACTAGCCTGCCAGACAGTTCACTGACCTTGTGATAATTCTCTTTGCTTCCACATAGAGGAAGCTTTGTTATCATGAGAAATTTTTTTTTTTTCGACATTTTAATGTCGGTATAATTAGAATTGTCCAAAACGTCGAAAAAAGTGGTTTCGAAAAAAATATCCGTATGTATGTATGTGCGTGTGTGCGAGCAGGGTGTGTACATTTCTTCATTTTTCGCAAAGCTTCCTCCGTGAGGAAGCCAACATTGATAAATAAACTTCCTCATTGAGGTTTGTAAAAAATTAATGAAGAAGCAATGTGCAAAGTTCGACATTTTTTTTTAAATAACGTACATGGTAATTGATCATGCAAACTTTTATAATCAAGTTGAAATATGACAAGACAAAATAGCGACGAACGTCATCGCAGTTTCGGGATCTGATTTAGTAGTACGAGAAGAGCCAGATAACCGGATTTCACTAAAGAATAAATCAAATCAAACGACCAGAGACCGAGCGCGGGCTATGCATTTTATTCCGGATTCGGGCACGAGCCAAATATAATTTCACATTTGTATTTCTTGTCTTTCAAGATGTCGAGTCTTCTAGGACTTGTAAGAAAAAAATGACACGACATCGACCTTTGGAAAATTCCTCTTGTGTTTGCATCTTAGGCGCTCGAGACCTCAAACATTCGTCGACAGATAGTTTTCGTAACACAAGAATTTAAAATATTTTTTGTAATACGTGCATAAAAACTAAGGCATGAGAAGGAAGTACCAAGAATGAGTAAATTACACCAATTACTTTCTCGTATACTTTTTTAAAACTTTACTTACTTTCGCCTCCTCGTAGAGGAAGGTTTGTTTTTGTCAAAATTCTTTTTTCGAGATTTTCATGTCAGGACACTCAGAACGGTCCGAAACGAGAAAAAGTGGTTTAGAGAAAAATGTATGTATTTGTGTGCGTGTGTGTATGGTCGCATGCAAAATTGAAACTGAACACCGAAGATACACACAATTAAAGATCCGGCACTTTTGTTTTTGTCATTTTTCGACTACGGCTCAACAGAAACAAAAAAGTACTTGGGTTCTATAACTGCGTGGAGGTCTTCTTGTATGATACAAGGAAAGGATATTCGTGAATAGCGAAAAAATTCGGGACCCTCGGCCAAAACCTGTCCCGCTACCGATAGAATACCCCGTTGAATACAAGGTTGTGTTTTGTGGATCTGGTCGCTACCCTACAGTTGTGAATATACGGCTATGGATTCCCGTACCAATTGTCGGTAGGGAAGTAATGAGCCTTGCATACGTCGAGAATAGAGCGAATCGCTTTTTCGATACCTGCGTGTGATATCACTATCGATTGGTAAAACAGAAACTATCAAGGAATCGATCGTCGATATCTTTTGATAAAGTAGACCGCTTCTCAAGTCCTCGTGTCATTTGTTACTCTTATCAGATACAGCAGATCCCTGATAAGTCACTGGGCACACCTTCGGTTGCTCATACTGTACATGCGCCCTATGGCTATTACCATTTTTTTTTTTTCGTGTTCAGAGGCGATTTCATGAACATACGCCATTTTGGAATGAAGGTTTTTTTTTCATTGAGACGTCATTAAAATGCATAAGAGCACCATAAGAGTTAGTGATAAGGGTTTTGTCTTATTCCAAAGTCAAAATCTCAATGATTCATTCTTCTTTAGAAAAAAGATACGCAACGACCATGAGAAAATGTATAATTCATGATTCAAACTGTACAAACAAATGTTTATCGATGATTATATATGCGCTTTAGAATTAGCATGCATTTTTATTTCATTTTACTTCCTCATAGAGGAAGCTTTGTTTTCATGAATTTTTTTTTCGAGATTTTCACGTCAGCATGGTCAGTATAAAAAAACATCGATAAAATTAGTCTAGAAAAAATGTCTGTATGTGCGTGCGTAAACCGAAATGATCTACAGACGAAAGATAACAGACATCTCACTACTGCGGACCAAATTTGCTCATGATCTGTAAAGACGTTCGCATTTTACGCCAATTTGAATTATTGAAAAAATGTAAATTTTCGCTCTAACTTCGCTCTAAAAATGATGCAAAGTTCTTCTTTGGATCATTTTTTACCGTGCGACAATCGTCTTTGTCGATAAAACAGTGATGATCTGTAAATTCATTGCGTTTGACTACACACATGCAGTGCTGCCGCTCGAAGCTCCAACTCGGTATAACGGTTAACAGGTCGTGGAAGTGGAACACGAAAGTAGGAAGGGTTGCCTACGATCCGGCTAAGACGGCATAGCGGTGAGACGAGTGTCGGCCACGAAGGGGACACCTCGAACGCGGACGTGGATTGAAAGATCCACTACCCGATTCGATACCCCACTTTTCTCGAACATCCGGGCTCACTTGCTCGTTTCAATCTCTAAACCCGAAGCAGCAACAGTCGACTACGCGACAGCACTACGATCGTCACAAAGGGATGTTAACCTTTGGCGCTGCTTAAATTCCAATTTCGAAAACGCGCAACGCAACTCACTAAATAGCATCTTTTGACAAAAAAAACGACATAATTCGATTCGAATACGATAATTAAAAAAAAAAGCAGGTCACTTCAATCGACTCGTTAAAACTCTCGTTTCCGAAGAAATCTCTATAAGTGCGATTTTAAATTACTTAATTTCTAAGAACAATCTCTCGCAATGACTGTTTTGGGTTCGTTGGATCAACCGTACTTATCTTAGATAAGAGAACACTGTCTTCAACAAGACGTTCCACTTCTGCAAAATCTTCCGGGACATTTGTGTGCGGTTAAATGTCAAACGAAACTAAATAAATCACTGATTGAGTGAATAATCGATAACTGTTATAACGGTGCCGTTGATCGTGTCGTGCTTAATACAAAATTGAAAGAAATTCTTTTAAATTAATTCATCAATTAAATAACGAAATTGTTTTATCGTTTGATATCCGTCGCTTAGTTTTAAACTTTCCATTGTTTATATCGCGGTTGAAAGTTTTATTGGCATAAACGTTCATCGATAGAGAGTGGACGCGTACGTTGTAGACACTGTACGCGAGTGCAATTGTTTCGAAGCCAACTGTACACAAGTCGAGGACCACGAGGAAAGGAGCGCATTCGCGCGCACTTGCTTGGTTTCGTATCTCAAGGGGAAAGTAATATAAAAGAGGGTAAATCGTTAATCGTCGGTAAGTTGGAACCAATAAATATGAACATACGTAAGCAAAGTAAAAGTACATCGAGATTTAAAAAGGGAGAAAAGTATTGAAAATACAGGTTTCCTACTTGAGGAACAGCAAACCGTTAAATACCTTTTTTCATGTTAAGAAGCAGAACCCACGTCCTTTATACTGTGACCGATTTTTTTTTCTTCTTCTTCTTCTTCTTCCTCCTCTCTCGAGCACTACCGTTATATACGGTTTAAAGTATCCAATGGTTTGCAAAAGCGATGATACTATAGACCACATAGACCACACAGGCGCATTTGAAGGATCGATCGACAACCAGCTCCGAAGTTGGTCGATCTACATCTGCCTTAGCAGCTTGTGTTATAGTGTTCCGTTGTGCGTATTTCGGGACAAGTACACAAATTGACACCAGTTTGTAACGTCGACGATGATTTGGCACGTACTTATCGATGTTGTTGCTTCATGAACGAACGTGTCAATTAGAACCATCGCCGAGTATGCGAATCTAGTTCCTTGTTGATATTTTCCGTGTCTAAAGGCTGTCGGGACTTATACGCCAAAATTTCGTGTTTAGTGGCAAAAAGCCGTACAAGTATATGGCCGTACGTTAAGTTAAATCAAGTATCTTAAAGGCTTGTGTCTTGGTAAGCCCATATATGGGGCAATCCACCCCGTTTCGACCTGGGTCTGAGCCTCGACCTCTCCGATTTGGCTCATAATCTTTTGTATAATTAGTTAGAGCCTCAAATGCACAAAATTATTTGTTTGTTCGTTTGAATTATTATAATCGAGTGAGATCGTAACCCCTGGCAAGGGTATTTCAGCCTATCTGGCTGCGCAGTTGTTGGTAAACTTATGATTGGTATATTTCGTGCAAATGTCTTTGGCATGTGGAACACGTTGCGACGAGGCCGGCATTGTAAACACAAAGTGTGCTCGCACGTGTCGAATAAAGCTATACTTGGGACGCCTCACTCTGTACTGAGTCATTCAGCGTGTCGATGCATTCTCTTGCGTCCCAGTGTACGTATTATTCAGACGAATTTACGTTGTGGTTATCACTGGAACGCATAAGCAACACGGCTATCGTCACTCCCGCGGGCAGTAATGAACCGATTATCTCCCTAGGGAGGTTGGAAAACAGCTACTTTCCGCCCGTATTGCATGCATGAATGCCGCAATTACAGCGCAGTCGGGAAAGAAATTAATTATATCGCATAATAGTGCAACTTTTTGCAAACTATTTTTTTAAATTCTAAATACACAGATACAAGGTAAATACATCTGCTTTTGAGTCACGAGTCACTCGGTGTCTGTATAAATCTTGTGAATTGGTGACTTTACGTTCGCCCAACAAGCGAGTATTGAAGTAATAATCATTGTGAGGTCCGGACGAGGTGGCCGAGTGTACCGCGCGCAGTTGCCTCCTCCGCGATCAAGAAAAATAGGTGACTGTAGAAAGTAATGTTGCGGAGAAATTCGCGAGGAGCGGATGAACCTAGACCCCTCGGAGGTAAATAGAATGCTCGAGGAGCACAAAAGATATATCGGACTATTCCTGGCCCGAAAATATTTATAATAAAACGATCGTATCGCTCAACCGTATCCCTCAAACTGACTGAGCAAATCGAATTTATTTCGCTAAAAACTGGCTAAATAAAAAATTGACTTCACTCCAAAAACATGTAAGAAAACTGTATAAAAGTAATTACAAAAAGAACTGTCGCGTACACAGACAGGAGACACGTAGCCATGGCATGCGAGATATACAAGCGAATTTGGCGATTTTTACGGTACAATGCGAAGTTGCGTTGCAACGATATTCGTATAATATTGTACCTGTGTCCGAAGTATTATAATCCGCATGTGAAAGCGGTTCGTAATAAAGTAGTAAGTCGAGCATGAAAGTTTTAGTGTCCATCCTGAATTCTTTCTCTTTTTTTCCTGGCAAGACCTATTCACTCTTACGTGAGAGATAAAGCGAATAAATATTATTACGTAGCCTTAGCTCTCCGAAAACACCTATGCAAAAAAAAAAATACCTTCACTTTAGACCAACCCGTTGAATGAAGTAATTGCTTCTTGTACTGGCTAATAGACAAACTTCTGTACATGAGTTCAAACTTTCATTATCAGGTTATTTCGAGTACCAAGATTTTGTAAATTATTTGTAAATATTTTCAAAAGGAAAACTGGCATTGAAGCAGGTGTGACCGTATTTATGAATTCCCACTTAATGTTTAAAAAATGTATAGCAATTAATTTATTCAATTTACGCATACTCATATTTTTACGTAGTTTTTTAGTAATCAAATTTGCAATTGTGAGCTTTAATACCAGCTTTTTTTAAAAATGTTTACAAACAATTTTCGAAATCTTGATTCTTGTTAGTCTTATGAGTTAATATTTAATTTCAAGTGATTTGACGAATAAAATGATTTGTCCTTATGAAAAAAATAAGCTTTGCGCTGTTAATCGTTATTTACGCACAGCGATCTTTGCGCCGCAGTTCAAACACGTCGATAAAATGTCATGTGTATCCCTCTGAGGTTCGTGCTCGTTATAAAGCTAATGTGGATAATGACGTTAAGGGCTTGTGAATAATTGATGTGATACGTAGTCAACCACGGTAGTCAGTATAGTCAGGTCAGACCGAGGCAAAACGGGGATGCTATGATAAATCAGGCTAAAATACAAGTATTAACCTGGTTTTTTTCCGTAGCACAAACAAATATTTTTCTGAGGCATTAGGCTCTTAACGATCAGGTTAAGTCAAATGACTGTCTCGAGAAAAAAAGTTTGTTCGAGGATAAAAAAAACACATATTTGACATCGTTAGACTCAGCGCACGCTCAAATTTACAGAAATATATCCTCAAACAAATATAATGATTTTATTTACATGTAATCCCTTGATAATTAGATGTCTTGATCGCAGGTACCTACTTCGTATAGACAAAAAATAAATAAACATTTTTTTGAACTTCCTACTGCAAGAGAAGACTATATTTAAAATAAAATACGATAAAAAAATTTGTTTTAAAGAAAAAATAATTTTACAAAAATGAAAAAAGTCTCGAGTGAATAAAAATTTAATTAACAAACAATTGGGATAAACAAAAAATTTCATTTTCACGCCGAGGGCAGAAATTCACACGAGGTGAAAATGCACTCCCTCCCTATATTTATCTTTGGATTTCGTTAAAAAAATAAGGACATTTCGTGTGCGCAACAAGGACCGAAAAAGAGCTCATTTTTAACCTGTCACGAGTACGCATGCATAAGACTACCTTTCGGAGCAAGTTATTATTAAGCTAAATGAAAGAAGGACATACACGTCGTTAGAGGATTGAGGCCCTGATGATCAAATACAAGGTATATAATTCACGCCAACTGCTCGGAATCGTGTCGCGCATTGCATTTTACATTACAGAGGAATCTCCGAGAAAAATACCAAGCTCTTTGAAACTCTTTGGTAGCGGTTTTCACGATCTACGTGCATCAGAACGTGATTTGCCTGAGTAAGCGATGAAAAAAAAATGTAAATATTCGCGTTGCAATGCGTTACTGTCATACGATGAGAAACAAGAGGATCATTGATCGATACTAACCATCGATTATCTTACGTAATATCTCATCTATTAGCGCATCGAGCCTTTTGTCACACGCAAAAGAGGCAACACTCGAGCGAGCACATTGACTGAACTATGAATTATGTCATCTCTGTTCCCTCGGGCGCGGACCATTGGTGCTAAGTGTTTGGAACACTGTATACTGCACTACAGAGTATATATATTCACTGTGCTCGTAACACTTTCTGAAAACTTTCGTTCAACCATCTAACCGCTCCAGGCTTCGCGCAGATGAGATCTTCCTTGACAGAGCGCGTCAAGTTATGTCATCCGACTGTTAGACGCAGCTCTTTCGTCGCTAGTTCGTATTTCATATTATATACATAGCTGTAAAACTGCAATTGCGCGATACGACACTGAAAAAGCGTTTTATGGTCTACGTACAAATCTGTTTATTTTAGTAGAAAAAAAAGGTGAACACCAGCGCAATTTCAGCGAGCAATAAAAATACGCCAAGTTATTTTATTTCTTAATTCAAGATGTAGTTGCTAAGTCACGGCTTAAAGTCCATTAAAGCGCTCATCAGCATAAACGAATCTCATTATAGACAATGCAAGTCGTAATTCACTTCTCACATTAAATTATGCGCGACAATGCAATTGGCTTTTTTTTCATGAACGATTTCCGTTGTAAATTACATCTTGAATGGTCTGAAGGGGGATGCGATAGAATCTCATGAAATATTAAAATAATTATTGAATTTTCCGGAGAGTTCCATGTTGAGAATCGATTAAACCTGAAACAACTGAGCAACTAATCGCTCTTGGTAGAGCAGAAGTTGCTCTGTTTCAGATATTCTATCGGTCAGAATCGCCGACCAAACTGCTCATAAAACCACCGTGGCTTATTGCTAAAATGTAACCGATCACAACACTGCGAAATCCACGAGCCCACGGACCTAAATGATCCAAAGAGAGATCCATTTTTTAAATAATGAAAAAAAAAAAATTCACTGTTTTGTACGTCATTGAATATGTGGAAACCGCCCGACTATAATGTGCTAAGGATTGTTTATTATTTCAGAATTTTTATTTTGTTTATCCCATTTGTTTATTAATTGGCCTTTTATTAAGTCGGGAGTTTAAAAATTTTTTTAAAAATTTTACATTCGTATTCTGATATTCATATCCGTAAATAACTCGAGGCTATTTTCACTCCGTCGACTCGCTTTCTTGATTAGGCTATAATTATTTTGAATTATGGTAATTCATGCTAAGTTAGTTTACCCGCTTGATTAATCGAAAAAGATAATAATTCAGTACGATTATTGGTAATATGCGAATTCCTTATAATATATTATAATTAATAACACGATTTCATGACGTAGGTTACATTGAATAAAGAAATTGCAATGCGAGTTTCAGTCTTGCAGATTACTCTGATCTGTGCGGTTGTAATTTTATGACGCGTGCATTTGCTTGTCGTACCTTGATATTTACCGATCCACTTTGTTGATATTCACCGTCGTGTACGAAAGCACGTTTACAAGGAAGTAGGCAAAATAAAGTGATTCGAGTATCTAAACGCAAAAAAATCGATACTCCCTTAATAACGACGCAGTAGAAGTGCGCTTCGAGAGACAGTGATCCTTCGACTGGACGCGAAACTTAATTTTAGAAACATGAGAGTTGAGCGCTTTGCTCAACTTCGTATCTACTTTGCACTATTAATTACTACTAAAAGGTTTTTTCAATTTATTCAAATTCAGAGTTATAATAATTCATGACTCTTTTTCGTACATTGTTTTTAGATAAACCTTGGCACAACGGGGAATCTCAGCTGTCCACAATGATTCCGCAGGCAGCAATCGTTGTGAGAAATGCCCGAAAACAATATGGCAAGGGTGCGCCTATCCTCGATGGCCTCAACATGACCGTTTCGAGAGGATCCATGTGAGTCAACAGTTCCTGAGACATTTTATTATCTTTTTTTCAAGTTCATCTTATTCCCTATGAAAATGAACGATTAGTCCTGGGTGCTCACTCTCGATTTGGATATACAAATGATTTCAGTGAGTTCCCTGATTTCATGTGATTTTAAGAATGAATTCATAGATCTCGCACAGCTACGATTTCACAGATTTAAAATCTTAGATAAATCTTGAGAAATCTTGTGCAATGCTTAAAAAATGTAAGAAATTATAGAAACTTTGAGAAATCCTACAAAACTTGAATTATTATGAATTATTATGAAACTCTAGGGATCTTGAGGAATTCTATAAATTTTCAGAAATAAAAATTCTGAAAAATCCGAGAAACCTTTGGACATTTTAGGAAATCCTAAAAATCTTGAGAAATGTTGAGAAATCACGTGAAATCTGACGAAATGACGATGTGTGTCCACGAAAAGGCGGCCACCGAAATAACCGACATTTTAATGAGGAAAAGTGACTGAAAACAAAAAAAAGTTGAAAAATATTCTTCGCGGCGAAGACAGCAGACGTTTTCCAGTGGTTTCAACTCATTTAATCCGATTTCGCGCGATTTCATTTACGACTTCCTAGGAGGTGGTTTAATGCATCCAAATCGGAGTAGCCTCTCCGTTAAACCTGTGATTGTCTGAATATTGGATTTGAAAAATTGAGTAAGCGAGTCTAGCAATACAGGTCTTTAACGATATAACTTTGCGTATATACAAAAGCTATCTTAGGAGAAGGAGTACTCATCGCAAAAGCTTAAAATTGTTTTAAAGTTTACGTTGTTTTTTTTTTTTAATTTTTTATATTAGTTTTATGGATTGGAATAAAATTTCTCCCGATTACAGGGTGAAACGTTGAATGGTTACCCACTCATAATTTACCATATACGGCTAATGCATCATCTACTCTATAATAATTAACAACTGAGATCTCGTCGCTGTGCTCGACCACGGAACTTCGCTACCGTATTACATTTGAATGAAATTTGCTCTCTCGTCATACATAGCAGATCCAAAAATTATATGTACGAGATCAAGATTAATCGGAATATGTTAATTCGTGCATTGTTGCCGCGTTGGCTCAAGGAATTTCGGGTCTCGTAGCTCCGATTATCGAACACGCGTCATCCTTCTCATGGTATCGGGAGAGTTCAGTGACCTTGCTTCGCGCTCAAGTCTCACCGACAATACTCGCTCACATTATTACCTCAGAGACTTTCCGTGATCCGTTGGCTTTACCCAGTTCGTTCCGTTGTCGGCTATTATTGAGTTTATCGACTCCAATAATATGTCCATAATATATTTCTTTTTTTCCAATCTCTCCTGATCATGTTTGTGTGCCAAATTCTGATCCACCACTTGGTTTAATGTACTATATTGACGAGAAATATTGGGAGGCAAGCCGAGGGACTTTCTTGTTTCTTCGGTGATAATATAATTCTTTTTTCGATTATCAATGTTCTGGAAGTCGTTCGTCTTCAAGTTGCCGTTCGTTTCATTGGAAGTATTGTTCTTCATTATTAGAACGAGCTCTCGCTCGAGCGGATGATCGATTGTCTTGGTCGGAAGCGTCATCTTTTTTCCAGGTGAAGTCGCGGTCTTGGAGGTACTCGGTGACCATCCTGGAACGATCGGTTTTGAATCTTCATTCGGAGACATCGCTGTCTTTATATTGACATCAGGAGCATTATTTTTTTTGTGAATTTTTGTTTGATACAAATCGTCAAAGCCGAATCTCATGGTAGTTTGAATATCTGAATAATGACCTGAAGCTGTTCCATTTTTCCTGGCGCGTAATGGAAATGTCGGTTTATTGGTGTTTATACTTATATTTGTGTTGTGTAACGTTCTGTTACTATGAGTCTTATCGACTGATGATTTCCTTGTATTGTTGTTCCCGATTTTTCCTTCGCCATCTTTAAATCCAATTGTACCGATTGTGTCGTTATTATTGGCCTTCGCGTTGTTCGTTCCATTGACAATTGTTTCGAATAATAGATTAGTTGTGCTAATCGCAGTTTTATTTTCATACCCTTCAGTTACATTAGTTTCAATTGATAGATCGGTTTCGTTGTTATTCTTGATCTCACTTGTATTTCTTTCAGTTACAGTTGCATCGATTGATAAATCTATTGTCTTGTCGAATTCTTCATTTCTTTCGCTTCCTTCACTTGCAATTGTATCAATGAATCCATCTGATGAGTTGTACATCTCGTTCATTTCTCCAAACGCTTCAGTTACAACTGTGTCGAATATTAAATCAGTACTATCGTTATCTCCAACCGTTTCATCTTTAAGTCCCATTGTAGGCTTTGAATTCTCGCGATTTTCTGTTTTTGGAATTACGATAGTCTGTTTCTGTTCGCCAGCCTTTATTTTCTGTTCAACAATAGAGACATGCACAGGGTGTATTTTTTGCTCGTTCTTTGATATATAAGAAATTTTATTATCCAAAGTATCGGTGATTATCACTTCTGTCGCGGTTCTTTCTTCCTCGAGTTCTTTAATCGTATTACCTTTCGGTGGAACATCATTTAAATTCTCTTCTGAGTCACTGTTCGTCGTTATTTGCAATTCACGCACGTTTAAATTTCCATGCTTGCCCTTCTGAGAAGCAGTAATTTCTGAATTACTCGAAGTAACTTGCTTATTCTGCTGCGTTCTGTTGCGATCATTGGTACTTATCTCGCCAGCAGACTCTGGTATTTTGGCTCCAGAATAATGGCCCTTTTTCTTCGTGTCTGCATTTTTATAGTGATATATATTTTTGTTCTCCGAGTCACTTGATTTCTTGTTACTCTTAATTCCTTCATTCGTTACATCCTGATTCTGATAATCAAGGAGACCCTGTTCGTCTACATTTTTATTGCGAATTTTAATAATGCGATGCAGTAACATCTTCAAACAATTTTGTAGTTCGTACGTGATTTTTAAGTGCTTCGAGAAGCTCATGAAAAATTCAAAAGCTTCATTCAAATCATTAGATTCTTCGAGTTCTTTCGACTCCTCTTCTCGGTTACGATGACAATCGCATAGGTCACAATTCTGGAAAATCAATTTTCGCAGTATTTTCGTCTCTTCGTAAAGACTCAAAAGGGCTTCATATTCAGTATCGAAACGTGTCACCTGCATGGAAAAGTCTTGAACCCACAGGTCTGGTGTCTCGTCAAAATTTTCTATCTTCCACCCAGATTTCATTGCGAGGATCGCTATTGTCTGTTTCATAATTTCGGCAATCTCTTTGATAAGCACGACGTGCTTTCTGTCAGAAGGATCCTTATACCTCCGTTTATTTTTCGTATGATTCTTCAAATCAGCAAGGATTTCAGTCAGAACTTTTCTGACAATATCGCTGAAGTGGAGAGTGAGTGACTTTAGAGTCTTGGGCTGCCTACGAAGAGTACTGGCATCAGCGAGGAACTCCTCGCTGATGTCAGGAAAGATTGTTTCTTTTATATCAGACTCATCTCCTTCGCCTCCCAATGAGGTATGAGTACCATGACAATTCCGCTTGTCTTTGGATTTATCACGTAAATCGCTAAGGTCGATTCCGTCAAAATGATTCACCGCGATCACGTGAATGAGCTTAACAAAATTCTTCACGTCCAGTATTGTCTGGAGAAGAATACCCAAGTCTGTATTGTCATTGTTTGGGACTTTTAGCTCCAAATGAATCAGACCGTCTCCAAAATGTTGTCTTGCAACTCTTGATGGACTGTGCGATTTAAGCAAACGGTTACCTGACACCAAGATCAAAGTGAACACGAGGTGCGCGACAATGGCGAAGAAACGTTTTTCCATTATCCGCCTATTGTTGCTCACTGACTGAAGTTGATTTCTCCAATGCCTCAACCTTTATCTTTTCTCTGCTTTGCTATCGATTCCTCCTGCTTCTCTCAGTGGATTTATGCTTATTAGCGCGAACAAAGAGTATCGATCATAGCACATTACAGATTGTGAACATTCGGCCGTTACGAAAATGCTAATTATATTTCACTATAATGAATTGTTATGACCGGCATCAGGCAGGCGGCTGATTTTAATGAGCCCATAGGTGTTGAGTTTTAGTGTCACGAGGTGATTGCCTATTAATCGACGGATTTGCCTCGATCCCGGGTCTTTCTCAGTTTCGGAACTGTTAGAAAATCCAGAAAATACAATGATTCCCTAAACTTTAGGGAAGCAGAATTGAAATTAATTGTTATATTTTATTTACGAAATAGTTACGGATTACTGGGTGCTAGCGGTTGCGGAAAAACTACACTGCTGACCTGCGTCGTCGGTGCCCGGAAAATTGACAGTGGGGATATTTGGGTACTGGATGGAAAACCAGGATCAAAACAGTCCGGTATTCCAGGACCGAGAGTGGGCTACATGCCACAGGATATTTCACTTGTTCGCGAGTTTTCGGTTATTGGAGCTTTGTATTATTTTGGCCGAATCAATGGACTTGAAGACGAGACTATCGGTAAAGAAAGCTTCGTTCTTTCCATGAAAAAGACCCAGCAGCTTATTCCGTTTCTTTAACCATACGATATTTTTAGAGGAGAAGCACACCTTTCTCTCGGATCTTCTTCAGCTACCGCCGAGGAATCGTATGATAAAACACATGAGTGGTGGTCAACAGAGAAGAGTCTCGTTCGCTGCTGCTCTCATTCATGATCCAGAATTGTTGATCCTGGATGAACCCACTGTGGGACTAGATCCGATCCTGCGGGAGAAGCAAGTACTTTTTTCCTTTCCGCATTTTTCATTTCGGGTCGAATTTATAGTCGTAAACTGTAACTTTGAGATTGTGACTCAAGTTGTGAGCCGAGGTGTGACCGAAGTTGCAACTTAAGTTGTTACTCAAGTTAGTCAGGTCAAAATCAGTGACACCCCACCAACGACACAACTTTTACTTTATTCTCTTGTAGATTCCTATATTTTCATTGGACTCCTTCAATTATATAGTCAATAATAATAACTATTATGTTCATAACAAATATTATCTAATATTAATATTATTGTAACTTCAGTTATAACTTAAAATCCGACCCCCCAGTACAGAGACGTTTTTGTCCCTTGCTGAAAGTAACTAATCAACGGATATTATTTAGTATTTGGCAATTTCTCGCTGGGATCACCAAATCAAGAGGAACGACTATCGTTATCACAACGCACTACATCGATGAAACGAAGCTTGCCGACAAAGTGAGTCGAGTTTGCATAGTTAATTGGCCCTTTTTTATGTTCTGATGTTGACAATATCATTTTGTTTAGATCGGTCTTCTGAGGTGTGGTCAGTTATTAGCCGAAGCGTCTCCAAATCAACTGCTCACAGCATTCCAATGTGAAACTCTTGAGGACGCTTTTCTTCAACTGAGCCAACGTCAAAAGGAGAGTCAGGAGAGAGGAATAGCGGCTACTGAGTTCCTTCCAAAAATCGAGGAAGTCACGATACCTCCGACTAGCGAACATTCCATCAGTGGAGACGTAAGTCAATAAATATCTTCTCAATAACAAACGGTAAACATTATTTTGGACTGTAAAAAATCGCTTGGCTATTTAATTTTCTCAAATTTTTGGTTTTTCATGGAGAAAAATTTGTTTTTATAAAACATCAACAACATACAAGCCTGTATCATGTTTCAGAATATTATCCAGATTGAGAAGCAATCAATGTGGAATAAAGTAGCGTCGAAACCAGAACGAACTACAAGTTCCGCTAAAAAAAAGTTTAAAGCCCTGATGACCAAGAACGCTCTACAATTTGTTAAACATCCAGGGTAAATGATTCATTAATTTTTTTCCTACTTTTCTCGTCGACGATAAATGTCATACAAGCTAATATTATTTCATTAGAGGAGTGCTGTTCGCGCTGCTACTTCCGATACTGCAAACGTATTTGTTCTTTAACGCGATCGGTGGTGATCCGAAGGGTCTTTCTATGGCGGTCGTTAACGATGAAGCTGGTGATTGCAAAGGAGGGAACTACACCGGTAATGTTTATTACGTTCCTGAGAATTACACCTGCGACTATGTCGACCTGAGCTGCCGATTCCTCAACGGCTTTGACGAGCATATAGCCGAAAACGTAAGAGATCTCAAAGAGAAACTGTTAATATTAATGGTCGTCAGAAATCGCGGGAAATAGTTTTAAATGAGTTTCGCGTAACTGTTCATAATTACGTAATAGTATTTACGAGCTCGTTAAAACTCAACCGAACGAACCTGGTGCGCTCGTATAATACTCGATCCGATTGTTCCTCAACGCGAGTGTGTGTTTTAATAATACGACGTTACGCAAACCCGACGAACCTCTTTTTCCCTTTTAGAAATTTTACGCCGACATTAACGAGGCAAGTATCGCAGTGAAGCAGGGCGAAGCCGTAGGATCTATACAATTCGGAAGAAATTTTTCCGCAGCCCTACAAGAGAGACGTGACAACATGAATGCCGCGACAGCGGAACAAGTACTCGCCGGCGAGATAGAAGTATCTCTGGATATGGGAAGTACGTCATTATATCAGTCGATTCAATGATTGAACCCATCGTCTTTGTCTTAGATTCCGGGTTCTTTGTTATTCACACAAGTTTCACTTGTTTAACGTTCGCCTTGCAGATAGACAAATAGGCCTCCACGTTGAGAAACAATTGTACAAACATTTCTTCGAGATTTATTCGGATATTATGCAGGAGTGCGATTTACCGAAAAAGTTTGGCGACTTGCCTGTTCGGGTACGTACGGAATAGTAATAGTGTCTCGCAATTGACACGCTCCGTTGGATTATTCAACAGACTAATATTATTATATTTTTTTGTGCTTTCAGTTCGAGGAACCGATATTCGGGAAGCTGGATCAAAAGTTTTCCTCCTTCATGGCTCCAACATTTATACTCACGTGAGTCGCCTTGAATTGTAAAAAATGGCTATATTATAGGATTCTTAATAGGGACGATTAGTTTTTACATGGTGCGTTCAGTTTATCTGAAAATTGAATTATAGTCTATTTATACGCTAGGCGCGTAATTCTCCCGAATATACAACTTCCCACTTCGACAAGCTGTGAATTTAAGGATGCATTACACGTACATTCGCCAACGAAAATTTTCATTATTTGCTCAGAATTTGAATATTTAATTGGCTATATACTTCCAGGCTTGTATTTTTCCTCGCCACTTCGGTATCGTCATCCATTATAATAGCCGATCGTCACGAGGGCATCTGGGACCGTAGCCTTGTACAAGGTAAAAATACAAGAAATATTCTTTTAATAATAATCTTCATAAAGTATTGAAAAAATGGTGACCTTGCTGCGATGCGTGATTTCTTTCGAACCAAAAATTAATAAAGGCCCACAATGACTCGGAACTTTAGACCTCCCCGCGTTAAGTGCTCAATTGTTGATCCTAAATTGGTATGAAAACGCCGGAGGTGTGAGCAGCTCGAATCCGTTGAATGGCTAATCTGTATGCGACGCGCGAGACGAAGACCTCCGCGAAGCGGTCACTCTGGCATGCCTGTACGATATGTCAAATAATTGTAACGTGAAACGTATCTAAACAAGTAGCAGGGTTCCGTCATCACCACTGTATGCAATATGTATAGACGCTGGAGATAACATTGCACGCTTTGTATATAATTAATTGACACGAACTTGTGTTAAAAACTAATCAAGGTTCTTCCTGATTAACACAGGGGTGACGACCGCCGAGATACTGACGTCCCACCTACTGACCCAGGTCTCAGTCATCGTAATTCAAGTTAGCGTTACTCTGGTTATCAGCTTTGTGCTGTTCGATCTCGAATGTCGTGGATCCAAAGCAGCCATTATATTTTTGGTATTTCTCATGGGATTCTGTGGGATGTGCTATGGCTTTCTCATCTCCGTAGTATGCAGCTCTCACACAGTCGCCAATTACGTGTCCACCGGAAGTTTTTATCCCGTCATATTGCTTTGCGGTAAGTGAATTTACATGGTTATTTTACTTAGCGAGCCAAAATTAATGAATAAATTTCCTTATGGAGGTAGCTTTGAGAAAAATAAGATTTAACGAGGAAGCAACGTGCAAAGTTCTACTTTCCATCATTGTTTTTCCTTCTTTATTAATTTTAAATTTTTATTAAAATTGAACTCAAACATATTTTAATATACTCACATATGCTTTTATAATAATCGTCAGTAAAAAGCGGCTCTTCAATCTTCCAATGACTTTTTTCTAATTTGATGAGAACTTAATTTATGACAGATATAAATGTACATTTGGGGACAGAAATCCCAACAGGACCAATCACAGGGCTTTTTACCTTAAGAGAGCCAATCAGAATGAATAATATAATTGCAACAATCCATATATCGAAAGTGCGAGTCATTTTGATCACTGTTTTTTTTTTTTTTTTACGAGATCAAGGATTTTTATATTTTATCTATATCCGTTTAACAGGTGCCCTGTGGCCAGTCGAAGGAATGCCCAGGCTATTGCAGTTCGTGAGCTTTTGTCTGCCAACGACGGTACCAGGTTTCGCTTTGAGAGCCCTCATGGACAGAGGTTACACAATCGACGAGCCTGAAGTTTACAGAGGATTTCTCGTCACATCAGTCTGGATAACAGCGCTAATCACCGTTTGCCTCGTCAGTCTCAGATCGAAAGCGGTTTGACCGCGATAGAATCAATTACCGCGTTGTCGCGTTCAAGTGTACAGGCTTTTATTCTCTCTCTCTCTCGACGTTTAACTCGCTTTGGGATTTGAAATTCAAATGTGAATTATCGTCTCGAGGATGAGAGTGCCTCCGTAAACAGGGTTTTACAATGTAAGAGTCGCGCAGGAAACGGCTTTACCTCAGTTTAATTACAAGCACGGTCTCCTCGTTAGCTGTCCTTAATTAAGAGTCGGTGAAAGATCGGCGGGAACTTCGCAGCAAAATTCTAACTGCCTACAGGGTTGTCTTTGTCGCATCTAGCCTCGATTGTGGTTTCTCGGTTCTGACAACTAAATCAGTGAGAATTTCGGAACGTCAGAAGCTTAGTCCATTGGTACCATCTATCAGCGAGTATGTTCTTAATTTTGAAGATAAAGGTGGTCATAAGAGGCAGTGTCTCCACTTCCCCAACTACTTTGAAAATCTGGAAATATATTTTCTTCCAAATAACTCGACAGATTAAGTTGAAATTTTGAAAGAAAACGCGGAAGAGTGGTACGATTGGGATGAGCTTCCGGCTTCCCGCAGCTCGAATCAGTTTTTTCATGAGTATCGAAAAACCAAAATCAAGGTTCAACCCTATAGGCATTTATCATTGGTCGACGAAATTCCCACGAGTGTATCAATCTTAATACGAACTATATGTGGCATACCAGGTCAATCCAGCCACCTAATAAACAGAATTATTCTGCACTTTCGGTATGTCATAGTTCGCAGTCAGAAAAACATGTAGATGCAATTACATAGCATGACAGTACTAAACTTTGCAAATTGCTGACGACCGAAGTTTTTAGCAATTTTAAAAAAAGTCTAATTATCTTGAAAATGGCTAATCGAAAGACAAAGAATATTTGAACTATATAGTCTTGTGGATATGCAGAGTTTTATAAATCTAGGTATGGGTGAGAACACTATAAAATGTAGTAATAAATGTGTATAATTGAATACACAACAATAGGTAAGTATGCATCAGTGCGATATCAAATAACAAATTCTGTATCAGGAGCGAGACAAAAATGTATCTTTATGTGTAATACTCGTTTTTCCGTACATATATGTGATATCGGCTCAATACTACTACAAATGTAATTATTTGAAACTTTATCTTCCGATTAGCCATTTTCGAGATATCTAGACTATTACCAATATAAATTTGAATTTTCTTTTTGACCGCGTACATACTCTAAATACAGAATAATTAAAGCACATATTGCCTAAATTATTTTCACGATTTTACAGCTTTAGAGCAATATAAACAGCCCAATTATGAGATGCATGCATGCAAACTCGGGACCGCTAAATGTAGGGAAAGAAAATTCATCAACCTTCTAGTCAAAGGCCGACGCTCGCATGAATGAGAAAGAATTTTTGTGGCCCATTCAATCAATTGTAAACAAAAAAGCAACGTTAATTTTGCATCTCTACTCATAATATGTATACGGAGTTGGAGGAATTTTTGCTGGTGGCGGTAATCGACTCTCTCGCGAGTCGCACGAGTATTGAGACCCAGTAATTTTTATCGTAACGAGTATGTAGTCTAACGAGTATTTTTTTTTGTGTACGGCTCATTAGGATGTGTCTTAAGAATTAGCGATCCAACAGGTTCGGATCGTCCGATTCCCCATTCGATAAACGGGGTATCACCGCAATTTCCTGTACATTTATATTATGATTCAAATGTGTAAATAAATTATTTGTTAGCTGTAAAGTTTCATTGCATTGACGTGTAAGTCTATCGCTGAGATTACTTTGCCATTTATTTTTTTTCGAAGAGTTACATATGTTTTTTATTTTCATAGACACTTGGTACAGAGACTCGTTTTTATATACTTAGGTATACGGTGTGCTGTCTCGAACGTTTATCGTATAAACATGTACAACATATAAACTATTCACGTAGAGTAGTTTAACGTTTTGGAATCCGTCTATAATTAACGGATGCGTTTTACGATCGTTGTTGTTATCTTTTCACTACTTTAATTGCAATAGGGATGGAGGTACCGAACCAGATACGAGAATCATCAGTTGAGGGAAAGATTAGCTGAAATCCTACAGGAGTAGATTTCTACAGGATTCTATACAACATTTTCATTGCTATCTCTTCTAAGTAAAAGCGTCTACTTCGATGATATCGGTCAAATCTTTTCGCAGATAAAAATCAAGAACAATCCATCCCAAGGATAGTTTTCATATCGCAGCAGCCTTCGAGCACCTCTTCCGTCTCTCCGAAAGATTCGACAAAATATTTACAAACAGTCTGCATTGAAAAATATTTGACACCGACAATAGAAGAGCAAAGTTGAAAAAGATTCAATCCGATAAAATTCTGTATAAGGCAACGCGCGCCGCAAGAGACAAGACTTTACCGCGGTTATCATCCGTGGATTTTTTTTTAGGTATCAAGTAGCAAGTTTTAGTATACTATTTCATTTGCATCGTTACAGCTTCTCCAATCTTTGCCATCCCATCGCCTGCGCTTTCTTCTTTTCGATATACAAAATAAATTATCATCATTAGTTTTTTTTCCCCCTCTTCTCTTCAGACACCCGTGCACTCTATTTTTTTCACGTCTACAAATGACGCACTAATTTTCCTCACTGCGACAAAAAACCTACATCACCGATTACGTGATTCGCGAACCAGTGCAGCACTCGGTGTGTATAAACATGTTTTTTTTTTTCCTCGTTAGTGAAGTACACAGAGGCTCGCATTAAGCGTATACGTAGGCAATCGATTAAGCATTGCAATTCAGTGTCGATCTTTGTAATTTATGTCTTACAGAAAAACTGGATTATAATCGAGCAGTCGAATCGTCGCTACCTAATACTTTACATTACGCAAATTGTTAATGCTGGTATTACTGTAGGTCGATGCGAAGGTGATAACAGTATTGTCGTTAGCGTTAAGATTTTTCGGGTTTCCGAAGATATTTGCGTTGTCATTAGCCGTGCCACTAACGCAATTGGAGACATTACTACTACGACTGTTAGTAGCGTGGTTTATAGTATTTTTAGCGTTAAGGCAGGAGCCGCATCGGATGGGCATGGGACGAGCAGCAACAAGACAGTCAACTATCTGTCTTACAGTAGGCATGCAGGTTTTGCCGTATCCTGGAAAACACATATCACATGCTGCATCAGAATCGAACCACGCGGTGACCTCTCATTGGCAATCATTTAATATTTCAATATATTTATATATATATATATATATATATATTAATTTTTAACGACGATAACAAACAAAAGGAAAATGCATACTACGAGCTACCATTTTTCTACTGCATATATAATAAATGTAAACGATAAAATTGCCGAGGAGAGGTTTTAGGATGGTAAGAATTAGAAATTAATTGATTGAAACACACATAACACAAATGCACTCAATGGTATAAAAAAGCGTTAAATTATTGTCGGACTAACGGAGCCTAAGGCTTCAGTAGACCGATTAAAGGAATTCGAACGCATATCTGGCATTTCCGAAATTTTCGATGTTCAACGTGCAACTGGAAAAAACAACTTAGTTGCACCATAGTTGCGAGTGATGAAACGCGAACTTCCGAAATCCAATCATTTCTTTTTTTAGTTCAAGTTATCGAGAAAAGATTGTACAAAATTCTGCGTGATATTCGGAGGGAGGCCTCGGCGCAATTGTGGTGTGAAGTAAATTAAACATACGCTAAATGGATATCTCTCCGCGTAGGCGGCGCCGCATGGCATTACAAAGGTCTTTGCTCTCTGAGCATGGCGGGGGAACACCTTTCTCACGCCCGAACACGCCACTAGGGCGGTGTCACCAGAGATACCCGTGTAGCGTATAGAGAATTTGAATTCGCGACCGAATGTTTGGCCGGTACGAATAATTCATAGGCCAAGCTGGATTGGCCTCTATTCTACTTGTGAGGGCCCAGTGAAATTGAAAAAATAAGAAGAAAAATAATTCGCGACGGTAATGCCTTTAATGCAGCGAGATAGCAATTGACGTCCTGAGCAGCCTCCAGAGAATATAATTAAAAGCAACATTTTTTAGAGAGCGCATACATCGTGCACTACAGAAATAAATTGTTTGGGAAGAGAGCAGTCTATCGCAATACCTATGCAAGTCAAAGCTGTGAGATTTGTTTAAACTGTGACTTTTTTTTCATATAGGTACACCGTTTTACGTTAATTCTCAATCTATTTAATATCGGAGGGTCGAACGAGTCCTTAAGAATTGGTATTACAAACACGACGCACGCCTCATGTCTAATCGAGGCAGCCAGTAATAATGTGCGGTGTGATCTTACATCTTAATAAGTTTTCGTGATTTTATAATCTTTTGTAATAACTCTGTGAACGGCTCAACCATTATACGAGACATTCATTGTTAATTCAGTCACGTTCTTTTCTGACCTTCTTAAATTCTACTCATAATTTTTTTTTTTTTAGATACATTTTCCTAAAAGTTTAGGAGTTGTATTTTCTTAAAAACTGTTTATGGCTTTAAGAGGATAAGAGCGCAAGAAACATACAGGATTAAACATTTCTTCTATTAGATAACGTTTTTAATACAGTAGTGCATACTTGCATTTTAACTTTTATTTTAAGCTAATCCAAACAGATTTTTTTAATTTATCGCTGAAAGTTATTTAATTTCGCCCAATGGAACTCCTTCAAAAATTTCGAATTTTTTTAATAGCTTTATTCGGTAGGCGAACAAAAAAACACCTGGACAAAAAACCGCGAGAATAAAACTCTCGGGAAAGAGCCTAAAGAACCAAGGTTCTTTCCTTTATTCGGTGCCTATTGCTCCCGTTCCTCTGGATTCTACGCACAACACTGTAAATTTTGTTAATTTTGCAGTGAAATATAAGGTGTTCTATTTTGTGTGAAAATGAACTTCATTCCTTTAATATATTCAAAAAAATAAACTTCGTTTTTAGTTTAAGAAAGGCGTTTAAATATAACTACTACTGTATTCAAAAGTTTATCATAAATTTAAGTGTTTTACGCAGTAAAAATAAAAATAAAAATTTTATAGTGAATTTAACACAAATTTTTCTGTCAGTTTCACGTTTTACAGAAAAAGTACATAAATAATGTGCTAAAAATGATATGTTTTTAATTTTCATACATTTTGTATTGTTTTCACAGAATTATTAAGTGATTTGTTACTTGTGATTTAGTTAAAAACAATTAAATGAAATTAAGAGAATCATTTCTGTTAATTTGCCACACTTTGTTTTCTGTAAATTTGATAAATTTACACAATTTTGGTGTCATCACTTTAACATATTTAACATATAAAAATGTGCCAAATATAGATAATATTTGTGTTACTTTTCAAATTTAACGGATGAATCCGTAAAATACGCAAAATTTCTATTAAATCAACACAAAGAGATTTGTTACTTCGAAATCTAGCACTCCGAATTTACACATATATTTTTGACTGTGTACCTTGTATTCTTTTTGCGTTATTTATTCTTCCAAAATATAAATATTTTTAAAAATTGCGGCTCTCACATTTTCTGTAGGAGTAGTTTTCTGTATGAACGCATTCTCAAGTAAGTAGTAATAGAATCTGCATAATAAAGAGTAATATTTGAAGTTAGAAAAAAAGTCTCTAAAATGACAGATAATGTCTCAAGTGTGTCCATATCTTTGGACCAAATGTAATTAATCAATTGTATCAAGACAATAATTGATTTCACGTGATAATGGAAGCTCCACGAAATACTATCGGTTATACATTCAGTCGGAATAATGAAATTTTGTAAATTTCAACGCGCGCTCGTAAATTGGAACGATATATATATATGTATAATATATTGTGACTATTGTATCGACGTTTGTCGAAGATTGTCATTACTTAACTCGTCTCTTTATCATCGGTATAGAGTATTACCGTGATTAAAAAGTTCATTCGATTGCAATTGCATAAAATTGGCCGAGAAATGGCGAGAAACCTTTCAAGATTTGGCACCCGCATCTTTTCAACAAGATTCACAGACTCATCGTAGTTTTATCTTTTGCTTTTATTTTTATGATTAAAGTTTCATCGCGATCAAGGTTCGCCGTTAAACGGGACACCTGTACTCGTCTTTGAGACGAGCAATCACTTAGCAGATTGCTCTGTAGATTGTTTGGGCTTGATGTCGATGACACAAAGCAAAGTACTCGATGAACTTTGAATCTCGGTGGTAGTTTGAGAGCTTGTGATACTTTGAGAGCTCTTCTTATCGGAGTCCTTTTCCTAAAGCATCTCCGAGTAAACCCTCAGCTATAAAGCCGTCTCCTTGTCGCTAATTATCTTGATACCGTGCTTAGTAAGTATCATCTTGATTGTACCACTGTCACGAGGCTTTTGCTGATCTTTTTCATCAAATTTCTTTCTCTGTATATTCTCATAAAGTGGTCCCTCACACGTGTCGTCCACCGACGAATTGTATCCCCGCCCCACATCGTCAGCGGATTTTCTCAGAGATCTACTCCTCGAGCTTCTAATTGGTCGAATATTGTCAGCTGAAGCCACAAGCCCTTTGACGACACCTCGCGATCTCAATGAATTTTGTTTCTGAGATGTTGATTTAACGATTTGTCTCGAGTTCTGAAGATTATCGACCGATGAGTATCGTCGTTTGGCTTTTGAACGATCGACCGTATCCCTGCCGACTAGGGAGCCAGCTCGAATCATTTTATTGGCACTCTTGATTGACATTGCAACCTCATCTCGTGGAACAACATTTCTAAAAGTATCCACGACTTCTGACTTGTAACGCGAATTCGCTTCAGCCATTGCCTCAAAATCGAGATCAAGATCAAGACCGCAGTTCTCGATCTCGAATTCATCGTCATTGCTGTTGGTATTGTCGGATGACTGTTCGTCGATTGATTTAGAGCGCATCTTGATGATGTCGCGCTTTTCGATGGATCTTTTTCGGACCGCGCGATTATCTATCTCGAAATTGTCATCTTCGTCGTCGTTGTCAATATTATCAAAGGTTCTTGCGTCAAGTCGAACGACGCCCTTCTTTTTTTTTGGCAAGCTAAGGGGCAAAGGTCGAGAGGCAAGTAGACGGCGATCAACAAAATCGTCCTTTTCCGGCCGCGAGGACGCTATAACGTCCTCATCCATAGCTCGATCCCCGCATATTTCGCACAATTCGCAGACCGGTTCACCCGGTTCGGTTGGGGGTACGCTCTTTAAATCGGCTGCTTCACCATTTTCCTGTAAATCGCAATCACTGCATATATCGCACTCGGTAGAATCTTCCTCGAGCGGCGAGCTAGTTGTGGACCTGAGAGTGAAGAAGACTTCCGTGGATGATGGATCGTTGGCGTAACAGCATACGGAACAAAATTCATCAGTCTGAGCATCTTTACCCTCATTCGCTGTTACGAAGACGGATGTGCTGTCTGCATCACTTTTCAAATCTGCAGAGGGTATTTTATAGATAATCGTCGGTTGGACATCGGTTGGTTTGATCAATTCGTAACTCTTAGATTTTTTCGATATTGCCTGATGGCTATTGGCAGTCGATGACTTTGGGTGAGTTATGTTGATAGAGTCCAAACTTCCTTGGAAGAGAACGCCTCGCCTTCGTCCGCCTGATTTCACGGACATCCTCGTTGGCTTTGCAGATATCACGTGCTCAACGTCCTTCAAGTCCGCCGTCGATGATGGCGTGTCGCTAGGTGATTTTTCAAGCTCGACATCGCTCTTGGATTCTCTAAGTACGTTCATCAGAGGGTCATCAGATTTCAAAATACTAGGGGCACACGCTGGAAGTTCCTGCTCTTCGTTATCCTTCACCTTTTTTGGACTCTTTCGCGAATTAACCAAGGATTTAATATACTTTCCGTCTATTTCTATATTGGCGTCGCGTTTCGGTAGTTCACTTTCTACCGTTGATTCGCTTTCCGAACGGTCTGCTTCGTTCGTAGGACTATTTGGCTTTTCGTTAGGAGCAATAATTTCGATGGACGATTCCTCAATAGTCGTCGGTAGAGGTGTTCCTTCGGAAACTTTGTTTTTAGTTTGTACAATAATTTCGTGCTTATGTTCGCATTGAAGAGTATGTTTTGCTAGCGCTATGGTCACTTCGTCACTCTTAGCAAGAGAATTTTCTTTAATTAGCTCCACTTGCTGCTGGGGTTTATCAGGTTCGACAATATCTTCGTTCGTTTCTGCGTATGCTGGAAGAATTGGGTCATCGTTGCAATGCGAAATCGAGGGTTTCCAGATAATTGAAGTCTGATGCTGTTCGTCTGTATTATTTTCGTTTTCTTGTGGTTCGGGGTCATTTGCAGTTTCGATGTTTGCTCCTTTCTCATCTATACTAGGCGGGTTTAAAGGTTTTTCGATTTCGATAGGAGAATCTATACTAGGCGCGTCAGTTACGTCCATCGCAAGAACAACGGAGACCTTGCTTTCCGAATCATCGGGTGATATTGTTTGTTCCGATAATCTTAAAGTTTCCAAAGCCTCCGAAGGAGACGGATCGTTGCCAATAGTGACTGTTTCAGTTTCTATGACTATCTCGCCGCTACAATCAACTTTACATGGAAAATCTAATTCAATTTTATCGGCAATACGCTGCTCACCTCCGCCGTCAATCTCCATGTCGCTTTTATGCTTTTCGCTAATGCAACTTAAACCTACCTCACAAAAAATTTGCGATTCTCCAGTCTCGGTGGCGATAATCTGTTTCGCTTGGCCAGGATACGCGGCTTTGTTGGAAGCTAAGTGTTTGTTGCCGTTCTCCGAAATAACGTTAATAAATTTTTCGCGCATACGTTCCGTCTCGTCAACGTTCGAGGCTCGACTCTTGGAAAAGCTCGGAGAATTTTGCAAATTCTTCTTGAGTACAGAATCGGAAAAATCGATAGAGATTATCTCGACTGGACTCGGTGTCGTCATGGTAATATCGCTTGGTGAAGGTGTCAAAAAAGCGCTCTGATACTTTGGTTCAATGTTCAAGTAATCGTTACCATTTTTTGAAGACAGTTCCAACTTACTTTAGTTTCCAGATTATATGGCAGCGTGAAAAAAAGACACAACATCAGAGTATTTTGCACTGTATCCGAGCATGTCGGTAGTTAGGAAATATAAGGGTAACATGAAAGGAAGTTTTTTTTTCATAGTTTTTCAACTAGCCGACAAAAAAAAACGAAGCCATCCATTCAGCAGACGAATAAAGTTAATAAAACTGTTCGACACGTCCATATTTTTCGGAATTTTAACCTCAAGATTATTTCAACAGCCGAACTAATATCAGTCTATTATCGAAATTATCATTATATATTTTCCACGGGTATTATTCAATTAGATTGATTATAGGAACAGTAAATATCGGCAAAATAAATAAAGATAATGAAATAATATATAAATGTTTGTGTGTGTTTTTATGGAGGAAGAGGTAAGGAAATCATTTAGTGAGATTCCTCAAGTAGCGACTGTTTTACATTTCTCGAGTCCCTTGAAATTGCGAACGGAAGACACGGTGACTAGACTGGTGGAGTATTGTACAGTTTTTTAAAAACTTATAATCGAGAAAATAAAATCATTAATACTTTGGTAATAGTATGCGGAATGAATGAAAGACAATATACCCTCCATCCGTGATCTATTTCAAGACTACACAAAAATGATATCGACTCACCAACGTACGAAATTGTAAAATCTCTATAAAAAATATATTTATATCACCTTCTATATAAAATGTACAAAACAATAAGATTTCACTGTAGATTGTGAAATTCAAGTATTAAGTCACTTGAGTGATTTTCTTTACTTTCGCTAGTTTAGGATTGCCACTTGAATCAATTGTGTAAACTCACATTGTCGAGACAGTGTTTGCGCCGTACAGCCCGTGTTTGTAGACGTATTCGATAACCGAATCCTGCACCTCGTATTTCACACTGTCACCTCGTCTAAACGCCTTTCTTATCTTTGTTGAGCTCACTTCGTGACGAATCCAGTTAATGACTATTTGGATATTGTGCTGAAAAACAGATTAAAATGTTAGTAAAAATTAATTTATCAGCACAGTGAGAATGGCAGTTGCGTAATTATTACGTGATACGTCACTGACGCTTGCTTACCATATATTTTGATAGAATATCTGATTCATAGATAAATTTATGTGGATTTGAACCCTCTCTCGTTATAACTACCAGGCCGTGTTGCCCAACAATGGCATCGATCTAAAAAAAAAAAAAAAATATACAAATAAAATGATAAACGATTAATCAAATAATGAAATTTTGAGGCATGTAATATCATATATTTCAAAGGTTTCTTCCTTTGAAAAAATTATTTCAACCCCACCAAAAGATGAATAAGATCTTAAGATTTCAGTTTAAATGCACATTTTATTATTTGAATTGCTTAATATTGAGATTTATGCGATAATTGAAATTAATCAAATGTTCAGACTGTACGGCGAATCAACTGTGTAACAAAAAATTGCATTTGTATTTACATAAAAACAATACTAACATCTTCATCGGCCCAGAGGCCAGGAGTTCCAAAGCTCTCGAGCAAGTCAGCGCCACAAAGTAACTTTATTTGAATAGGAGTGAGATCCGTGCTGGTTTTGACCTTTTCAGGTATCCAGTCCAGATCTTCGATATCCATACAATGGTTTCTATCATTTGTGTCAAAGATCAGCGAGTTAAGTAAATTCTGATGATGCTGTAAGCTCAGTCTGGTTTTGGTCCAGCCGTTCTGTCTTGTTTCCCATGTGCTCACTCTAATCCAGTCGCTGTTATGCGTTGCCAGCTTGAGCATTGCACATCTGTGCTCTGCGCTTGCAAGATCCTTTTTGGCATAGTCGTCGTGAGTTGGTGATATCACAGCACCAACAACAGTGTGCATACCCATTCTGTGAAGGTGATCTCGTGCAAGTTCTGCAAAAATTCAATGTGTCTGAAATTTGCGTCATCTGCGGAGCAACAACGTGTACCTTGATAAAATAGCACGAGTGTTCTCGAGAATTGTCGCAATTCGTCAAAGATTACCTCAATTTATGTCATCGAATGGTGAGAAAGTTTATAAAACACGTCAATTATCGAAATGGGTTCGAGCGTTAAAAAAAAAAACAGAACATTGGAATATTCCACTACGTGTTAAAGTCAATATCGATTACAAACAAGTGTGTATATATATATACATATACGTACCAAACATTCGCAAGTGCATATCGGTCGGCGGGTTATAGCTACCGCACGACATCAAAATAACACGCGTCGGAGCCATTTTTTTAGTTTTCCTATAGATTCATTCAGATGACAACACCTTCACAGCATTTCTCAATGTCCTTTCTACAATTTTCTTACACCTTCCTAACTTTGAATGTAGATGCAGTTGTATTATTCACTCGAAATATCCAGTACAGCCGAGAAGCGACAGCTCTTTCGGACGGACGAACTGTTCGCCCATCTTCTTACTTATGTACTGCCAGACAGGGTGCCGACCACGGCCTTACAAGATCGTGTCCAATCGTGTCATCTAGCGTGAACCAAGCGGTACTTTCTTCATCTTCTTCTCTCCTTAACTCCTATTGCCATCTAGGGACAGCATCTGAGACTTCATACCGATATGAGTAGTGTAGTCGGTATAAAAGATCAATTGGAGCGAAAAAGAGATATGGCTACACGACATGTAGCACATCGTCTTAAATAAATTTTAATTAGGTTTTTCTTTTAATTTTATCATTGTTGAGGTGAAACTTCTATAGGCGTATACAGTATATCCAGAGATCTTCTCATCTCTGGTATATCTACAGAGATGAAAAGACATCTTTGATATTTGTATTTCAGTGGATGTTCCCCTATGCTCAGTGACATCCGAGGATGAATCTTGTCTTTGTCCATTGTCCTGTCAATTTGTTGTTTCTATCGTTCACTGTCCGTGACTCTAACGTCAACATTTGATTACAAAACAATTCCGATGGCTCGAAAATCGGATAAAATTGTACGTTCGAATCGAAACTGCTGTGTCGTGAATTGTACAAACACGGAATCTAAAAATCCGGAACTCCAATTTTATTGTTTTCCCGGTCGAAGTTATGAAGTGCAACGCAAAGAATTGTGGATCAAAGCTGTAAATCGAAAGTGAGATATCATTGTTAGGTGTAAATTATATTTTAAAATAATGTTAAGTTGACGTAAGATGAACGATAATAAAGTTATATCTATAACAAAAATATCAAAAATATATCCTAACCATGAGGTTATATTTAAATTTGTTTCACAAACATAATCTCTTTTTGTGTTGATAAATTACAGGATTGATGTAATCGAAGATAGTATTTAATTTTACATTTTTTCCAGCGATGGCAGAGGAAATTTATGGCGGCCACAGAAGAACTCTCGCGTATGCAGTGTGCACTTTGTTGGGGGCAAAAAATCTGATATTGAACACAATGCATCATACATTCCATCCATTTTCCCAGATATATATTACACAGCCCCTCAAAATCCAGGTTTATCAACAGGACGAAAGTGTATATTGGAGCAAAGAACCAGAATGGATTCAGCAGTATTGGTCGACAATGTTTGTAAGACAGGTAAAATGACAATAGAATAATTTATGAGTTCTTTTGGTTTATGTTGCCTCGGTAAGTTGTTAATGCGTGGTTTATTATTTAAGAAGAAAGTGTGCCATTCCAAACCATTATGATGACTTCGGTTCCATTTGTCGAAGAAGAATTTCAGACAGGTAAATATATTCAGAAGTGCAATCAATTTTGGGTCTCGAAACGGGTAAAGTTGGAAAGGGTTTGCATATATTTTTTTTGTTGGAAAATTTTCATCTTCCTCTTTTTCAGAATCCGAAGAGAGCCAAACACAAGTTAAAACATCAACGATAAGGTGCCAAACTAAACCCTGGTTTGATCAGCCACTGAACGTACCAACGGTTTTATTCTGCTCGAATAACGAAAACGAGAGCTCAACTCAAACGGAAATATACGTTCGGAATCCTGAGCCGACACGACGTGCCGTGATTGAATTTCCGGCAACACCGAAGTTCATTGACAAAGGCTGTGGACCGGACGAAGAAATGCATCGCAGATTCATTGGATTCAGTGACACAATGACAGATACTACCACGCGACAGTTGGCCGGGGTATCGCGCAAATTTTTCTTCGTTCTTTTGACCCTTATTGACTCCGGGCAGAATGCACAAACATCGTTTTTCAAAAAACTTGGAAAAGAAAACAGGCTGTTTCTCTTTCTTATGAAAATGAAACTAGACATTTCATTCTGCGCTCTCGGATGTCTGTTTCATGTCGATTCTTCTACAGCCGCAGATATATTTTTTCAAGTTCTTAGAACTTTAACAGAAAAAACTAAGACGTGGGTTTCTTGGGCGTCTAGAGAAAGTATACGGGGTAACATTCCGAAATCGTTTGACAACGATCCAAACTGCAAACATATTATATATTGCATTGAAATTCCAACTGACACTCCACCAACTGTAGAACAAAAAATACTGTTGTATTCTAATTACAAAGGCGAGTTTAAAACGAAATTTTTAATAGTCATTACACCTGACGGATCCATATACAAAGTATCGAAACCTTATGGAGGAAGAGCTACAAATAGTTTTATAATAAATGACTGTAGACTGCTAAATTTGGTGGAACGAGGGGATTGGGTATTAGAAGACAAACGTTTTCCACAAAATAAATTTGAATTGCTGAATCGTAATGCTGAGGTAATATTGCCTCAATATGCCGTCAATACACAGTTTACGACGGACGAAGATGATAATAATTACAAAATAACTTCGGCTAGAATTCATGCCGAGCGTGCCGTTGAAAGAGTAAAAATACTGCGAATCCTTGATCATTTTTCTATGGAATTAATATCTTACGCAGACTTGATAATGCATATGTGTTGCGTGATAGCCAATAGTCGGCCTCCACTGACCCAAGAAGTTTGAGACCAACGAACCAGACAGTTTATAGAATCAAAACTATATATTTTTCGACAGCACTTTAAGCCATTCGTCATCATTTCGCGTTTGCAACCAAATGTCAATGCGATCTTTGCGTCATACGGCGCAGATCGATTTAAACGATAAAACTTTACATTATTTCATTGGACCGTCATCGGAGAATCTTTTTGACGTTTTGGAGTTCGATGCGTCTTTCATTAAAACAGATGTAAATCGTGATAAGTGATGTTCTCTATTCTGATACTATGTTAATAAATTGTGTTCGTTGTTTAATCCATAAGGTTGTAAAGTTATTTATTTGGATACATAAGGTGGTGTTTTAAATTTCAAGGAGGGTCGATCACCAGCCGCGAGGTGAGGGGCGGGATAGGAAAGCCTATGCTTATACACGGGAGTTTGTAAGAGTGGCCAACTCTGTAGTGAAAAAACTTTGACCCATGATATCTAACGTTTAAGACTTTTATAGATCTATGCCAATTTTAAATGGCTTTTTCATATTTATATTGACAATTTAAAATTGATTATATGTATTTTTATACATAATCGAAGTATCCTTCATTTTTTTTTAATTAACCGAAATTTGACGCAACTCGTGGCAACAGTGCTGGGTTAACATTTTTGTTTTCAGTAGTTGGCTGTTGTGCGCGGTGCATCGTGCGTGATATACGCCGCCATATTTGTAGCATACATCTGCATATGTTTGCCATTTATCGCTACTTCCCTGAGCTATTTTATATATGTACGAAGGCGTATACGTATACAAATACATGCACGTGGCAACATTTGAATCGTGAGTCTTTCAAGTTTTACAATTTCTATTTAGCAGGATTTAGGTATTATAGTATATTGTTGCACTATGTCGTGCTGCGAATGTTCATGCTGGTGCATTTAAGATTCAGGAAGGATAGGTACGAATAAACACAACGTTCCATTGCCGACAGCTATTAATCAGCAGCGGTCGAAATCTTCACCTACGAATAAACACAACAGCATATCGATTCATAATACACAAATTTTATTTTCCACATAATTGAGGAAATCGTCTGAGAACATAAATTCGAATTACGAATAGTTACAAGTAATATGTACAATAATATAACTGGTTGATTTCTTTTAGTTTATTTTTGTCTGTTTTGTTAATGATAATTAATAATGGTAATTAATCAATTAATTAATTAATAATAACCGTAATCATCGTAATGAATCATATTAATAATATTTCATACAGCCACCTGCCATTCAAGTCCAATCATCGACAACAGCTAATAAAACCGCGAGTTATTGACGAATTGTTTAGAACGTGACACCCCCCTGTATCTTTTTTTCTTTGTTACTTTTCGGTTTTCTTTGCTCTCGAAAAGTTTGAGACGTTGTTCTCTGTCATCTGAGGACAATCATTGAGTTTTTTTTCTCCTATTACATACCAATTGTTCAGTTTTCTTTGTTTTTTTTTTTTTGTGGTTCAGACGCGAAATTTATTCTTACTCCATATTATCAACACACACACCTAAAAGTGCTCTCTCTCACTCTCTCTCTCTCTCTCGATTTTTCAATCTCGCCCTCTCTCTCTCTCTCTCTCTCACTTTCTTTCGAAGTTGCCCAAATATTACATAATAACATTATATTCTTCTTAATCTTCGTCGTCTTCTTAAACTGTAGTTACAACGTTATCGTTACAAACGTGAAACGTGGTATATTTTTGTTATTCTTTTTTCCGTTTTTCTTTTTTTTGTTTCTTTTAAATATCCACTAAGCATTCTCTACCATTGATTAAATGCTCTTAGTGCCAGAGCCTCTCGCGGCCGTTCGCACCTCGTGATTTAATTCATTTATTTTGTAGACTCCCCTCGTTCTTATCAACGTGCGGACATGCCTTGTCTCGACCCCGATGTACCTTAGACGGTGATATCGTCGCAGCACCCTCGGTGTAAGCTCTCGCCTGCCTTGCACCAGCTCTCCTTTTTTTTTTTCCTTGAACCCTCAGCTCCTCTCTTTCCGTCGCTCCCGTTAACGTTCGTGCAATCGAGTCACACTCTCCGTCTTCAACATAGTGATTGTTTTTTTTTTTTTTTCGGTGTGGAGATACGCTCAGCCCATTTTTAACGACGTGGCTCAACAACGACCGAGAAAAGGACCGCACTTTGCCTCTGAAGGAGTATCGCCACGTCTGTCGCCGTCTTCTTCGTCACCATACGCGACATATTAATAGGACAAAATTATTATCGGCCAATCGTATCTCTCCTCCGAAACCACTTTGTTCTTCGTGTATTTGCCATTCCTATACATTTTGGTCATGTCCGTTCGTCAATTTTGTAAAAACCGACGTACAAACTAAATCTTACAAACGATAACTGATAACTACGGCGCTTCGAGGCCACATAAGACGCAGCTCGTCGTCCGTGGTCCCTTAAGGTATAAGCCCATAATAATCCCCAGCTGTGACTCGAAACGCTCTCGTGAGAATATAAAGGAGGCTCGGTTTCGCGAGGCGGCGAGTTGCTCTGCGAGGCGTCTATGGCTATATACTCCATATAAGATGATATTTTTATTCTTTCGCGAAGGTACACACAGTGGCCAACGGGAGCAAACGAAACACGACTCCTCTATATCTGTTTGTCCACATCATATTCCTCCTTGTTAGGGCTTTAGAGTACACCCGTCTTCACATTATCTTCTCTTCATCATCCCTCTTTTATATTTCCGTTTATAGTACTCATCTAAACAATGAAAGCAGCAAAAAATGGCTCGAGGAGAAAAGTCACCTCGAACGATGAGAGAGAATCCGACCAACCCGACACGCGGGTCGACCGAGTTTCGACGCTTTTTTTTATACGCCGATCCGGTGTACCGGGACATTATTAAAGCCTCTCGGTACTTTCCAGTTAAAATTCAATTGTCACGATATACCGTGAGCGCCGAAAACTACACTTTGTAAAAACCTTGCACTTGCAATTTATCTCGCTTTGTTTTGTCTAATTTTTCTCTTTTTTTTTCTTTGTAAATTTCGTTTCCCTCTATTTGTGTACGTTCCAATAAACGATGCGAGGGAATACATGGAGTACGAATAAAAATAATAATAATAACAATATAAGACTACCTCGACTCGTCCCAGTAGACACCGAACAAACGTGCGTCTTGTATGTAAATTGCTCTGTGAAATTGCGTTTAACTAAGTTTTTTTTACATCTTCATGCCTTCATCACTCTCTATCATTTAAATCCTTATTACAAGTACGGTAGTAGTAGGTAGTTTTTCCTTTTTTTTTTTTTATTTATATACTTTTTTTTATTCCTTTTTTAATATTTAAGCTTTTTTTTCTTTAGTTTCTGGTTCTGATAATCTAATAGACATCTAAAAATAACACCCATTTTTTTCATTATTATTTCATATTTTGTATTTCTTAGTTTTTTTTTTCTTCCGTTATTCAATCAAGTATTAATTAAAGATCCTTAAATGTTAGACCGGACGACGTTAGCCAAGAGAGGCCACTCGAAACGTGTTCGCGATTCAGCGAGTCGATCGATTTCACTTTAATCGAGATGGAAATAATGCTATATGTGGGAGAAGCTCGAATTTCGATCAGGTCGCGAGAGGCACTCTCCAGTTCACCGCGACGAGCCGTAATGTACCGTGAATTACACTTACAATTATACTAGCGGCTGGAGTAACACGTCTTTTTTTTCATTCGTTTATCTGCGTCAATACTGTATCAATTCATATTGCTGCTGTGTAACCTGTCCATTCTGACCCTCAAGCCCCCCGCCCCTCCGACCCCCACGTCATTCTAATCTCAATGCGTCAATAATACTCAAAAACACACTCTCACACACACACACACACACACACACATGCATGCAACACTCATTATTAGTTAGATTGATCATATTTCCACAATCTGGCAACAGTTTTCCATTCGTTCATCGTATGTACACTGTTAAAAATATTTAGAAAATTAATAAGTTTGTATAGGAAGTTTTGTGTGCAGAATCTTCGTAGATTAAAATTAATATACAAACCAATAATTTGACATTATACTTGTATATGAAGCATCCCGGATCAATTGAACGACCTTCAGATCTCATGCGCTAAATAATTCTGCATTTAGAGTACGTTATAGTGCGCGCTTAGAAAGAAAATGTTGATGTATTTATATTGCATATAAGTACGAAACGGCTTGATTAATACTACAAAAGTAGTTGTTCTTAATTGTATCTCCCGATTAGCCGTTTTCGAGATACGGAGAATTAAAAAAAAAGATATACCAAAATTGTCAGTCGCCAACAATCTGCAAAAATTCGTACGTGCAATGTAAGTACATTAAGATTTGTATTCTGACCTTGAACCATTGCATACTTAAAGTGCAGAATAATTCAGGCACTTAGGGTCTGTGGGTGGCTGGAATGACCCGGAATGCCTCATATGTAATTTGGTAAAACGCAGCTTCTGCACAAAAAATACTTGTATAAATATATTAATTATCATAAAGAACATTTTTACAGTGTATCCTTCTATCCGCTCTGTTCTACATAGTTCTCACTTTTCGTCATTTATCGTCGTCGATTTTAATCCCTCTTAATTTTCATCCTCTTATTCAGTCCCGTATTTAATTTTAGTATCACATTTTCGCGAGAGCATACTGACCCGATGTGCGTGTATCGATGTTTTCCAATTAATTGCATCGAAGAGACAAGAGGGACAGTTCAATGTATCGAGCGATACAAGCTCGGTCATTGGAGCAGCGGACGTCACGCGCGAGAAACACGATATGTCAATAGCAACGACCCAAGTCCCTTCATCGTGAACAAAGAGGCCCCCGCTGGCTCTCGGTAAAGCTCTCTCACCCATACCGCTAAAACTGGACAAACCCTCCACTGCAACACCAACAGGCGAAATCACATGAGTGGTTGTGACTTATAAGCCCACGCGGTACACCGAGTAAATGTGCTCTCTTCGGTAGTATATGTAAAGTACGTGTACGTATCTTCCATCGACGCAACAACTTTGAGAAATTTTACTACACACCGTGCGAAAATCGACGTTGTACGCGCAGTTCACACCTTGTGAAGTAAAATTTTGTACAATACTCGTTGGAAAAACTTTTTCTTAACTCGTGTGATGGTAACACTCATGTTCGGCTCGTGTACTCGTCAGAAAAACTTTTACCGCACTCGTACCATAATGTACTATAATTGTACACCGACATAGTCCTAGCGCTCAGGTACCTTCCGTATGTAATCATTGGCCCATTCGAAAGCTAAGTGCGTCCTTTAGATTTTGGTATTTTCGGATTCAGAAGACCAAAATCTAAAGGACGGACCTAGGTTTTTAAATAGACCTTTCATTATGCATACAGAAGGTACGTGGACACCATGACTACGAATACCTGCCTCCTTTTTTGTGAAACAATTGTCTCTGCTAGCGCAGCCCCCGCCATTCTTGTACTTTCTAAATTCCCGATAGACTTCCCCTTTATTATTTCTGCATCGCTTCTTTTTTTTTGCCGCATCTTTTCCGCACACTCTCTTAACTCGCTCTTATGCGTTCAGTCCACTTGCCAATTAATCCCTACAGGCTTTGCGAAATGGCAACGAAGAACTTTTTTTTATTCATTATTTCATTACTACACTGTATAAAATGTCCGTTATAAAAATTAATATGCTTTTATAGAAAGCGTTTATGGATATGCTGGTATAGTAAATTTACTTAACAAATATAATGCAAAATTAACGAACGTTACATTCAACACGTCAAAACAGTCGTGTGAAATATAAGATTTGGATATTACTTTATAGTTGCATATTGAATATTATATACCAGTTAATACGTAAATGCCGACGATATAAGTATGTCAATTTTCTAAATACTTTTAACAGTCTATCTGCGTCCCATTAAAATTTTTTTTTTATTCTTTAGAACTGCTTGTTACTTTCAGTACGTAGTTTCTCATTTTGCGAAACAAAGTCTCGATTGTTGCATGATAGACGGTCAGTTATTCGTCACCTGCTCGTGGAAAGCCGGCAAAGCGTACAGATCGGACGATTGTACACTTCTTTTCGTGGGCTCATCCGAAAATTGTATAAAGAATTTTTCATTTAGATTTTTGTATGAGTATCGGTACTTTTGTCGTGACGACAAATCCTAAAGCTGGTCGTAAAGTATTTCACCACTGCGATAGTTGCGCAAAAATCAATATGATTCCATTTATTATACTACGCGTCAGTGGTTCAGAGTACATTGTTGATGCAACAATGCAACTGATTATTAATTGCGATAAACGTTGAAAGTCGCAGCTTCCAGCCGTGAAAAGTCACAGCTAGAATTTAAGAGCTTTAGGATTTGCGTGACGCAACAGAGAACGATAGCTAAGCGCTAGAAGGGAAAAAGAAGATTTCGTTACGATCGTAGCATTATGCCGTTTTCCATCGAGTGTTTTTATCGCCAGAGCCTTAAGAACTTCCATTTTTTCTCTGATAATCCATCAAATCAAATACTCGTTAACTTGCAGAATCATTCGCGATAGTCACTTACGTTTAAAGTAAATTTTTTTCTTTTCCACCGACATATAATATTTCCATTCAATTTTCGAGATCACTCGTTACGTTTTTGTCAGTCTATCTGATGTTCTTAATCCTATCTCACAACAAATTTCGAACGGTTTTTTTTTTCTAAATTTTTCCAGTCGTTTTACGCTTAAACGCGATTTCATCCACACTCTCTTCTTCGTACATTCATAATTCAACCAAAACCGCAACCGGATATTGCATCTATCGCGCAGTCACTCGATACAATGACACGCTACATTTCTCATAAATTGATCACTGTTCATCGAGTACACTGGTCAGTCACGCACTCACACACGCCAATATTCCCCCCCCCCCCCCCCCTCCCCCTTCGGTTACTCACATCACGTGAATACACGTTACAGCAGAAGCACCGCCGTCAAATACCTTGTGTACGTTTCAACGGGTAATGCGCGATACAGGGACTTACAGAATTTGTACTTTTTGAATGTGTTTTAAAGACGTCGCAACGTGTGTTTGGTTTTTTTTTCTTTACCATACGAGAAATTACAGTAGTTTTTTCGGGTTCTTTTTTGTTTTCTTTTAGCACTTATTACATAATTTTATTAAAGGTGCCGCACACCGCGTACGCGGGTGGATGTGTGTATAGAGAAATATGCATCCCTGTGTCAAATGCACGTCCGTCATGTGGGTTTTTTTTACTAGTTTTTTTTCGACTTTGGAAGTAATTAGCGGTAATTAACAGTAGTAGTTATTTGTAAAACTGTCGACAGCAGCTGCACATTCTTTCGGTCTCTAAATATCCGTACGACTTACTGCATCCCTATCAAGCCGGATTACCAGTGGTTTCCACCGTATTTCACCGACAAAACGACCGGTCGTTAAATGCAAGAAGAAAACCATTGCGAAACGCCAAATGATCAAACAACAATAATTTTACGCACAGTGCGTAAATTCGAATTCTACGCATAATACGTAAAAAATATCGTATGCTACACGTGCGTACGACTTTACACGCTTGTCGCATAACACACCATTTGGCGTTTATCAGAGGTTCATTTCTTGCACTTAATGATCGGTAACTTTTCCGGCAACACGGCTGATCATCGAGTCTGTTTAGGGATTGTTCTTACACTCATTTGTCATTTTCCAACCCAGATCAGCACGCGCACTCCCGTCGTTGACCAAAAAAATCACGGTTTTCGTTGCGGTGGCGCAGACTTGCATTTGCCAAACGTACGTCTCTAACAGCTACGTTAATTTTTATTTTTTTATGATTTTCGTTTTTTTTTTGTTTTTGTTACGTGTGTGTTTCCTTCGCTTTTTATGATTCATTGTGACGGAATGCGAATTTCGCAATTCGCATTTTGTTGTACATAGAGGCCTAATAATCTACGAGTTTCCTATGAAACGCCTTGTGATCTCTTCGGATCTTGAATCCGAGCAGGTCAGTGTTTTATTTTTCTCCCAAAATTTCAGAAACAAGTTTCCGAATCCATCGTGATTTGAAAGACATAAAAAGAAAAGTGTATGCGTGTGTGTGTGTGTATGTGTATTGTTCTTGTTGCTTTTTTGCTGACTTTTTTTTTAAAGACACTCTTATATATTTTATTTGTAGAGTGGGAGAATTCTCGAACCGCGAGTGGTCGCAAATATATTGTGTAGCTTGTTTCTTCTGAGCGATCAATTGAAGAAGTCTCAGGTGCTAAATTGACGCAGCAATCTTCATCACACGAAGAATTTACCTGTCGCGCATAAAATTGTAACGAAGCCCGAAACTCTATTTTATACGCTTTTTTTTATTGTTGTAGAAGTTTTGCCTTGAATATCCTGACGGTAAAGCCAATTTTTGAAAAATAAATATAAATACACGGCCTTTTAAAGCAATTAAAAGTTTTCTCACTCTTGTCTCGCTTAACTGCGTACGAATATGTTTGCGAAAAAAAAAGCTTTTAAAAAATACACGGAGAATGTAGAGTTGTTGGAGCGCGACCACACGTGCGTCCTCGCGAGTGCCGTGTATACGTGCTTCAACGTTAATTTAAAAGAAAGAATAGAAGAAGGGGGAGCAGTAGGCGGAAAACAAGGGCGGAAACGAAAAACCAACGATTTTCCTGTGGGACTTGCTATATGCGGATGGCTTTTGCCTCTCTCTCTCTCTCTCTCTCTCTCTCTCTCTCTCTCTCTCTCTCTCTCTCTTCCTCTCTCTGCCGCGTGGTCGGGCACGTACTTTCATATTTTTCCTCTTTCGTCCTTTATATCCGTTCCTTTTGCCGTATCTCGCGAACGAGAGTTCTGTTCTATCCTCCCTCCCCTCTTCACGTTAAACTTTCAAATCGCTTTCATATCTCTCGATTCATCCAGACTCTTGCATCTTCCATCGAATCCCCTATCTAAGCTGACTTTGTGTGTCCACTGGACTCTCTTTTTTTTTTATATACTTCCACCCTCGCTCCTCGGTCATTCGGCATTCATAATGGCGCTTACATCATTTCTATAAGACAATACCAAACCAAATCTCGATTCGACGCCTCATTAAAAATATGTACAATACTTTTACAATCGACATTCAATAATTTACAGATAACGCTTCGCAGAGGTACCTCACTGTATTTATCACGCACATGCGCAGCCTCTTCATTTTTTTCCCTCTTTCAACTTTATCATCGCAGTTTCTCGCTTGCACCCTCCCACTATACGAGATCACTTCGTTTAGCATTCATGCCCTCCCCCTCTCCTATTCTTGTTTTATTTCTGATAACAACGCCTTGCGAATGCTCGTACTCGGATTCTTCATAGTTTATTCTCTATTCCTCGCTTTCGCGCTTACATATTTCAGGCATTTCGTCTGAATATCCGCGTACTCGTAGAACACGAGGGGACTCCTTGGTCTCAGCAATACGATCTCGCAGACTTCGTTCCACTGCTATTTTGTTCCAATGCTTGTGCAAGAAATCTCTCTTTACGGCCCGCAAATAATTTTTAGATGTCCTCAATGAAGTCCGTTGTCGTTTATTCCACCTTCTTCTTTTCTTTCCCAATTTTTCTTCTTCATCTTTCATCATCATAATCATCATCTTTTTCTGCTCATCTTTCCGTCTTGTCCTCCACTTTCTCCACCTCCGCTTCTCCTCAATCTTCAACTGTATCCTCGCCAATTTTCGTGTCCCACGTATTGCCTCTTCATCTGCTTCGTAGAATCGGCAATGAAACAGAAAAGGATAAACATTCATCAACACATTATGATGTACGATCAATCGAGGTAATTTGGGCGGAAAACCGTACAAGTAGCACAGAATATGCCAGAAACATTGCAAAAATGTTTATAATATTTCATGACAATTGATACATCGTTGCAACGTTATCGTTGAATATTGGAAAGCATTTACTTGGAAAGTTACAATTATAGTGAAGTATATAGGGCACTCCATCCCGTTTCGACCTGGGTCTGACCTTTCGGATTTGATCCTCAATTTTTATGTTACTGCCCAATTACCCGAGACGATCCTAACAGCGGAAATTGCGAGTAAAGTTGCGTATGATATTCATGCAACCTAACGAGAAAATATATGGTATTGTTCGTTAGAATACAAGGGGGAAAAATTTATGTTATTTTAGGCAGATGTGTGTGTTTTTTTTTATTCGAGCAACATGAACCCCGGACTATTCTGCCGAGTCTGCAGAGCCAGCCCCAACTCTCAATTCTCCTTTCGACAACACTCCGACGCGCGCCTGCCACTCGAGTCGACGTGCTCGAGTGGCAAAGATCGAGCGAAGCGCGCGTGGACTAAAGAAGAAAAAAAAAGTTCACAGCCGAAGGATATTTCACGGTTGAGGATCGCTCTATCCGCCCGACTCTTCCGGCCTCCTCATTCTCGGCTTCCCTCGTGCTCTACCCACCACCGTTAGCAGCGCACCAAGGCGCTATTCAGCTTCGGGCGTTTGCAAGGCAACACCTCGCGTTATTTATACTCTTCCACTATACTCGAGGATGAATCTCGTGAATTTCCTTCCTCCGGGCGATTCTTCGTGCTCGGAAGTGGAGCGAGATATCGGGAGAACGTGGAACGAGGGATGAGCGAAAAGCTCAATGTGAGAGTGGGCAAAAGGAATGAAAAAGAATCGGCTATTGCAAAAACGTTCGACGCGCATGGCCACTCTCGTCGATGTTGGCCGCTCCTTGAGACGTCGTCACTTGTTCGCGAGGAAGAACCAGCGATTTTGCTAGGTCAAAAACACATGGCCCGAGCGGATGTAACATATCGCTCACGCCTTGAAGGAGAAAAATCGGTGGGCAGCAGTCGATAATCGAGCGTGTTACGCTTTCGTCCCATCAGTCAATGACCCAGCGCTGAAAGCTCGCTCTTTCTTTCGATCCATCGGACCAAAAAGAATGTACAACTCCATCGACGACTGTGATTTATTTCAGCAGATAACAACGATACCGTGAGTATTTCCGGTAAACAACATCGTAAAGTATATAAACATAAAGTACGGATGATTGTATCTATGATCCACCCTCGCAGAAATATCGTCGAAAGAAATAGAAATAAAAATTTCGAACGAATTTTTGAGAATTTTTTCAGATTTTTAAATCCCGGCTATCAATATTTTGCTTTTAAATTATGGAATAAAAATTCTGATTATAAAATATTGGGGATGTAATCCGAGAGATTGAGCGTCAGACCCAGGTCGAATCGTTATTGAATGCACCATATAAAGTTTTTAAGTAAAACATACACACCTAGAGATTGTCCATCATCTCAGAGAGGGTCAATCTGGAGGTGGACATCGCAACGCCGCTGTCGCTGCTGCTCTGCACACTGCTATGGTCATCCGTGTCGGACTGGTTGCTCGTGTAGCCAATTACGTCCACTTCGTCTGCAACAAGCAAAAAGAGATGCGAAATTTCGCGTAAATTTGGGAGAATCACGTTAAAAGAGGGCAATAGGTTTAACTTAATAATACAGAATTTGCGTAGTAAAGACTCACGGTGGGTCGTAAAACTCATAGTATAGTATAAATCAGAGTCATAGAAATGAATGGGGACCGATGGCATAAGCTCGTTTCTCGCTTTTCCCTTCCCATAGGGTTAAACAAGAGGAGCGCTCAAGACCTAGCTGCTCTCGTAAACAACGTTAAAACGGGGGTTGTCCTGTGCGAGAGTTTACCTCGTCGTCGTTCTCTTTCGTACTTTCGTACTTTCGTTCCCTGGCGACTCCTCGAATTTTACGGAGAATCGATATCAACCGCCACTCCTGGCAAGCTGCACGTGCTACGACACGCAAGTGCGTATCACGTGCGCCCATTCGTGCGTGCACCCACGTGCAGCCGAGATGTCGCCCACGACATATACCTAACTATGCTATATTTTCAGCGATATCCCCCTCGGTGTGACCAAACTGAACCCTGTCTGTACCTACTGGTTGTACTATAGGGTAGAAGTACCAATTTTAGCCATCGCCGATATTTGAGAAACTTTTCATGTGGATATCATTATTTTTTTACGTGTATTCAAACTATGTTGATACGAAATGAATCAGTCCAAATCCGTTTTATGAATTTTAATGCTAATCCCTACAGAATACAGAGAATATTTTGTTGCCATCAGCGACAGTATCGAAGTAAGTATCGATGTTTCGGTAACCCCTAAAAGGGTCCTCTTCACTCGCAGATGAAAGTTATCCCGAACCCTCCCACCGCAGCCGACGGACGAGCATCGATTTTTTTTTCCTTCTTGCATATTACAGTATCATGTCCGTGGGGTGTGTGTTTTCGAGGTTGCATGTAAAACGTCATACGAGCTCGCGATGCATAAATATAATCGCGCAACGGCAGCCTCGTACATGAGCGAGATCCCGTTGGGTAAAATGATGAACATGTGGGTAAGTATGCCACACAGGCTAGAAATAATCATTCGCGCGGTTTGTTAAAAATATTCTGTCGAGGTTGTGTAGCCCCTGCAGCCGCCGCCGCCGCCGCCGCTATGGTCGATAGGGTATGAGAGCTCACTGCATGCTAATCGGGCACGTCAAAAACAGAATCGAAAGCCGAAATGCAGCGAGACTATCGTTTGCGAATGGCCCATCGAGGCACCTTCAATTTCATTATTTTATTCGATCGACGAGCGTAAACGTAAATGTCAGAAAATAAAAAAGATATTAAATAATATCTGTATGACCCGCTATGAATCGATCTCTTGGTTATTATATTATCGGTAGGCTCGAATATCCCGTGAATAAACCATTTGATGTTTTTTTTTTATTTATGGGACCATTCACCGGCGTTTATGAGCGTAGTGCTGCGCCGGCATTAATATAACAATGATTTTCGGTATGATTGACGGTTTCGTCGTCGTTCGAGAACATCAGATTTATCAAATCATTTTTTTGCCAAAGTCGTCTACGTGATAAAAATTAAAATTTAATGTATTTTAAAATGACTGGTAAATTTGGCAAAAGTTTAATTCGGAAAGACCCAGTATAGAGGAGCGATGTCACATTTTATAATGAATAAAATGGCACGTTAATGTATGCGACCGACCCAATCTGAGCCTAGCCTTAAAATTTTCTCTCTTCGCATATCATTGCATTACTCACCTTCGGCTCGTGCCGCAATCTCATACTCGCCAGAAAAAAGTTTTACGTCACTTATATCATAATACGTTATTAACTAATCTTATTACCCGAGATTTCGAGTTTTAATTTTCGTAATTTCATAATGTACGACTCAAAGGGTTAATGGTATAGTTATGAATGTGCCATTGGTGACTATCTCCCATTAAAGCTAATGATAAACTGTGTCATTTACGATGACGGTCGTTCACTGCTGTTTCGCACCTAATATATTTGTAATATTTTACAGTATGGAGTTAGGAGAATAAACTTGTTGTTCCGAGAAGAGGTTGCACGTTTTAGCCGGACCAGTTATAGTCCATTATACTGAATAGATATATTACGCTAGACGGTGGGGCGGCCCATTTCAGTATTTTCTGGGAGAGAACGCGTAGCAGGGCATCCATCTTGGAGAGACAATAGACGTGTACGGGGTACATTGTAAACTTGGTGTTCTCGGTACCGGGTAATCTCGACGGTAGATATACTACTGCCACTACCACCACTACTAACTGCTATTGCAACTAGGGAAGGTAATAGGTAGGTGGCGTGGCGAACGTAGGGCAACATAGGGTGCAAGAGAGAGAGAGAGAGAGAGAGAGAGAGAGAGAGAGAGAGAGAGAGAGAGAGAGAGAACAGAGCAGAAGCGAGACGCAGCGGAATTCGAGGCGAGCATGTATTTTGCCTTCGAATAATTAAACTTTACGATCTCGACGGTTAATTAGAGGCAACAGAGGCAACCTCGGCTGCGGATAATGGTTAATTCAGTTTTAATGAGCCCTTTAGTTCCGTCACATTTCCTTTCTCCCTGTCTCACTCTCACTTCGTCTCCGTCGCTTACAATATTCTGTTAAATCCTGCGACGTTCCAAGTGGTTCGACATCGCAATATACTTCCGTATACCTATGTAGCTTACACGATCGCGTACGGTGGAGTTAACTCTTTCGACAAAAAAAAAAAAGGGTTTGAAATGAGAGCCGACATCATCAATCATCGATCTCCGTATATTGGGATGTCCTAAGATTGAAACAGGAAACGCGAAGTACGGCAGTAAAGCGAAAAGAGAGGATGAAACGCTCGAGTACGAATGAATGCACTATACGAAATTAAGGATACTTGGGCTAAAGTTGCGGGTTGTGTGGTGTCGGTAACGTCAGCAACTATATGTTCGACGATCTCATTTAACCACAAACGCCTTAGACTCATTGCTTAGATTGCTTACTAATTAATAAGCGGGTCTGGTGTTTGGATGAATGTAAGCTCTAATAATAAAAATCCCATCGGACCCACAACTACTCCAAAAAAGACGATTTCACATAATGTAGCAAGTACATAAAGTTTACTCATACATTTTTTTAAATGGTCAACGAATGTTTTGCGTCAATCTTATGACCCTAGAGATTTAATTTTCTCTGTCATGAGTCATGATGAATAGATTTCATTTCTTCTTTACTCAAAATAAATTAGACTGTACATAGTCCCTAACAGAAACCCTTTCGCTTCGCAATATGCCATGAAAATGTTGTATTCAACGAACCGAGAATAATAGTCGAGAAAAAGCATCGTTTCGGGGTAAATTTAACCCTAAAGTTTCCCTCGAACTGATCGTCTTGTTCTTTTTATAGATGCTGCTCGCGATTCGAACTCTTCATGGGCACGAACCTCCCGATTGGTTTAAGTATGAGCAACTGAGAAATCTCCGGAAGAGGCTTAGAAGAGTACGAAGGTATCCACCGCCACTACCTACATAGCCATGATGACTATACCACAGGAGTGGTAGCATTGAGCGTTTATAATGCCGCGAAACACACGCGGGTTCGCGTGCGATACGAACGAAATCCCAGGCTCGTTTGTATGCAAATTCCGTGAAGCCCGCTCGCGAGATCATCCACAGCGAGAGCCTCCGCAAAGCCTCCAGCAGCATCAGCAGCAAGCAGCCTCCTCTGCTCTATATATAGGTAACCACGTTCGCCTCTTCGACCTCTCCCCATCCTCGCCCTCGTTCTCCTCTTTCTCCGCGAGTACCCATGCTTGTTCCTTTGGCCCTTATCCGTCTCCACCTTCCTCTCTCTTTTCCAGTATCCAAGAACACAAGCCTTCATCCGCGCATTTTCTCTTCTTTAGCCCTTTCTATATGTCGTCCCTTCTCACTCTTCCATTTCTCTTTCAGTCGGTCTTTCCTACACCCTTCTGCCTCTGCCCTTCTCACTCGTTCGTCTGTCCCCCTTCCATTGCTCACCCCCGCGCGCACCCCACTCGCTCACGTTCTCTGGCAATTAAGCGTCGCTAAGAGGTTTTCGCGTTTTAGTAGTCCCGCGCTCCAGCATCCGGGCTTCCGGCTTTAATTGTTGTTTATCGAGCGAGCATCACTGCTGCTGGTGCTGTCGGCGCCCAACCTCTCCCAACCAGCGCATCTCCCCTCGTCCTCGTCCCTCTCTGCGACGAGCCGGTGCAAGGCTCTTGGGCTGATTTCGCGAGAATCTGAATGCGAATGCAAAAGAGCAACGAACCTGCCAACTGAGCTGACTTCGTACGACTCAGCATTAATAATTAATATGATAATTATTATTATCGCTCTATCGTATAAAATCTCCATTTCCCAATGTTAGTATTTTCCGTGTGATGCGACATTACATCCGTTGTTTATATCTTTTGCTGATACGTAATAGTGCGTTATTTAAATTTTTCGTCTGACACGGAATTTTCCGTTTCATGCAATAGGTGACATAAATCAGGCCGCACAACTCCGTGCGAGATAGTGCCATGCATTCTATCTCCGAAGATGTCCGGTCGAGCGCATAAGAGTAAAATAAAACAGAATAATCTAGAAGCCTGTGTTTTTAAAAAGTACGGTGGACAAAAGCCATCCCATGGGATTTAACGTGGGTTATTCCAATCTTCAAAGTACTCTCGCACTCCGCCATTGTGTGCTTGAACTTTGGCTTTCGCTACTGCTGCTACTTCTTCCGGGGATTAGCCATCGAACTTTCTTCTTCATCGTTGTCGTAAGGATCCGGGAATAAATTTGCGCAGTGACGGGTTAAGAAGACGAAGAGAAGGAGAATTTCGAATTGGCGATTTATCGGCATGGAGGGCTGCGCGATTCGTGCCTTGTGTACTGTAGCCACATGCTTTACGAGTACGCGAACACACGAAAAGCTGTTACCGCTGCCGTTGCTCCTGTTGGGCCAAGAGGCGAAGGTGGTGCGGCAGGACGCAAATATGTTGTAAAGTATACTGCACATTGGGTGTGCTCGTATTCGAGCAAACGATGAGTATTGGTGACAGGCGAGCGCGTGCTGTGTGTGATGCTAAGTTATTCTGGAGATTGGCGTAGAGCCAGAGTTTTCCTTCTATCTTTCTCCACTCTTTCCTCCGACCGTGCGGTTTACGAACCAAGCAGCGAACTTCGAGTCATCGGCGCGCTAGCGGTTCATCTCCTCATTTGGATTTACTTTCTAATGTTTTTATTTAGGATTTGGGAGTGCCTGATAATATCCATCACCTTTGTCGACACACTACGAGAGCTTTGTTTAAAAAATGTATGAAACTGGATGACTCAGATTCATAAATTAATACCCGTGTAGAATTCCGTCAGGGAGTCCCATTTGAGTCCTATTTATCAATGGAAAACGTATTTTACGTTTCTCGTTTGCCTGAGACGTAACACTCAGTGTACCAAAAGTGTTTACCAAGGCTTTAGCAAATTTAATGAATGTAATTAATTGGTCGGGCGCATTAATGTCTTTAAGGTGTATAGGAAGATTTGATAGAAACCGCACGGATGAAGTATCTGGACGTTGTTACAAGTCTGCGGCGCAGATGTCGACTTCGCTCTCAACGTGAACGCTCACATATAGCTCTAGAGGAATGTTGTTTCCAGAGTTAAAAAATCGCAGCTCGTTCGTTGTCGCCTTGCTCTTGCTAAAGTTATCGTAATATAGCGTTAGTTATTTATCATATAATGAATTACTATAAAGTAGAGGAGGAATAGAAGGAGAAAGCCAAAAAGCGAACTTGGCCTCAGTCCTCTTCTCGCTCGCCTCCGCCCCGCGCTATACCGCTCATCATCCCTCTTGAGTTCTCGCTAAAAGCCAATCCGAGGGAAAGTACTATTAGAGTGACCGGGAAGAGCGGCGGTGACGCGCCAGAGAGACCGGGAACTGGCGACGATGGAGAGACGACGAACTTTCGAGATAGATAATACCCGGTGCTGTCCAAGTTGGAAAGCCAAGAGTCTCTCACTTTCTCTCATGTCGGTCCCTTTTCGCGTGGCTCTTCCTCTTCGTCTCGACATCGTAATCCAGGCTGCTTGGGTCGTCAGACGGGAGAAAGAGAAATAGATTAGAGGAAGCAACGTAGAGCCGAAACGCTAGTGAACGAGAGATTGGCGAACGACATACCGAGAAGAGGGCCCTGCTGTATAGAGCCACTGTCGTGAGACAGGGGTTATAGAGGAGCCTGAAATCCCTCGCACGATACTCTCACTTTGCCTCCTCGTCCTTCGCGTTGCTTCGCATATACGTCCTCTTGAAACATCCCTGCAGGTACTTACGTACCGCCGCCATTAATTAATCTTGTATGATAAATGCTAAACCGTCTGCCAACTTCGAAGATGTGGAGAGTACCCACACGGGCCAGCTGTGCCTCTCGGCCAAATCGTCCTCGGCTTGTATATATAATCGAGCTGGCGAGATAGCCCCCCTCCGCCTTCCTCGCGCCGCATACTCTCCTCTATGTAACCAGGAGCGACAGATGCAACCGCGCATACGGTATCAACCGGAGGTGGAGGAAGAGTAGTTACAGCAGCGGTAGTCGCACGGATTATGGCACCCGAAATTCCGGCAGGCTGTGCGCTCTGAGAGAGAACTTTGGCTCATTCCTCATCTCTTGAGGACACGTCATCAGCCAAAAGTTGAAGATTCACCGATGATGGAATAATTGATGCGAGTGGGCACCGAGAGAGGGATGAGAAATTGGACGAGACAAGATTTTGCTGATTGGCCTAATTAAAGATTATTGGCCAAATGACAAGAGTTACTCAGCACATTACACTCGAGTTGTTTCGCCGCCACAGGTATTTTCGGCACTAATTTTATGATTATCTCCGCAAAATTATACTCGTTGTGCGGGAAATTTTTGTACGTCTCATTCTCGCAGCAGGAGAGTCAGCAATTTTCATCATAAACGCATAGAGTTAATGAGAATAAAAATTCTACGAATTACTAAAAATTGTACGGAATCTGCTACTGCTTTTTCAGTACGGTTAAATTATTTCTCAGGCATGCTTTCTGTCATACGACGCAGAAAACGTGCGCTATTTTTACAGACATAATAAAGAGAAGCATATACCCTCCCGGTTATACTCTATCATATGCGCTTGCTGCATGAGGTACACTTTTTACCGGCTTCGAAGGAGGAAAAAAAACATACGCGCTCATCTGTAAACGTGCATATGTACAATGGCTATATCCCTGGTACGTGCCATGCAGCTCGGATAAAGTCATCATCCCGGGGATTTTCGTGGAACGGGTTAGGCGCGTAAAGTAACTGCACACGGATGTCGAGGGATACATATGATGCATTCCAGGTCAAACAACAGTGTCATCAATCTCATATATATATATATATACTGATTCGACTTGGGTCGAATTTTTCTTCAAATTTGAACTAGTTACAATTTTTCTAAAAGAAAATATTGTTAGCTCTAATTTGAAAATCTGAAAAAATTCTCAAAAAACCTCTTTTAAATACGAAAATACCTTTAAAGATATAAAAATTGAAAAAATTTCACTGTCAGCTGTGTGGCTCACAGCCTTCTGAACGGAAAGAGTACGAGTATCTGACGATTCGTCGTGGAATGCTTTATGTGCTATAATTATATATATATATATTGTAAGCCACACACAGATGTGTATATATTCACTGAGTCCATACAGTCCATACGAATGCGTTGGAGTAGGATGGTATATGGAAAGAGGAAACGGGAGAGCGGGAGCGAATAAAATTTATGTTCAGTGACCCAGGATCGAGGCATCCCCAGTTAAATCATGCCCTGTCACCCCCACCCACTCCCATGCGAAAGGACTGCAGAAGCCCCCGGACGCAACGTACCAGGACACTGGACGGTCGGGAGAGCTCACGGGGAAGCTCTCTTTCCACTATCTAAGCGCATCCTCCACCGAATTGAATGTTATACCCGGAAAAAGCTGGAATGACGCTGGAGCTTGCAGCTTCGACTACTCGTTTGCGACTGTTGCTCTGGGTTCTTCATTTATTTCCTCTAAATACATGTGATGGTTGCCCATTGTATTTGAGGTAAAATGTACGTACTGGACCGTGCACGTGTTTCCATAGATCGCTACGGCGCTTAGTAAACTCGTACAGGTTTTCAACATGAAAATACCTATCTGCTGAGGTAGCATAGGTGCACGTAAACTGTACACCAGCCGTTTAATAATCTCGTATCCGCCCTTGATGTCCGGCAACCGCGCGCAAGGCTCGCGCGAATTATGGAATGCAATAAAACGGTGGAAAGCCATGGGGAGGCCGAGCGTACACGCAGACTTGCAGATCGCGTTGAGGACGGGATAGACAGAAGCGACTGCAATGGGGGAGGAGCTGAGGGGGTATGAGCATTAATTATATAACAAGTATGTAGAACCCGGCGCAAAGAGCGGATATGCTCGACCATCTGCAGATATGCCTTCGTTTTCTCTACGTTCTGTATTAATATTTGTTTAATTAATTCACGAAATTAGATATATTTTTTTATGTCTGCGAAATTTTTCTTCATATGAGTTCGAGAGTTTATTCAGATTCTCGACAAAAACTCGTCTGCTATGTATGTTTGGTATACCCTGCTGAAATTGGTATTAAAATGAAATTATTTTGCTTCCTCATAGAGGAATGTTTGTTTTTATGACAAAAAATTGAGATTTTAATGAAAGTATATTTAAAATTGTCTCAAAAGTGTCTAGAAAAATGGTTCAGAAAAGATGGCCGGCGTTTGGGTGTGCGTGTACGTGACAGAGACTTTGGAAGTGACCACAAAAAATGTTTGAAATCTTCGATTTTCAATATTCAAATAATTCGGTACTGATCCCCCTTAAGAATTCTACGAGTAATGTCCAAAGTCAGATGGATAAAAAGTGAGTCTCAGTCCCGTCGAGCATGTCGTTTGCCACGAGCTTTAGACTGCTGTAAAATACGGAATTAAACGAGAGAGCACACACGACAGTGGATATCACAATGTAGCAGGCAGTGATAACTTTTGACTGGAATGGCCGAGGAAGAGGATTTACCGAAGATCTCAACAATCTCTTATTTACTTCTCTGCAGTAACTGAATGCAGGTATGTGTTCTGAGAGTTGGTGAATACATGCTGCGTACATTCGCTTTCCGCCGCGCGTCACCGATATACATTTATTTTATTTGTAGAGTGTAACACGGGTCTTAGGGAGAGTTTCGGACGTATAAAGCAACCGCAATAAACTGATTTATGCGACGTTACTGAGCATCACATTTTATGTCATTTATACGTTGAGTCTGGATCGCCTTCATTGGTTTCAAGTGGAAAACTGTGCTCTCGGTGCGTTATGGGGAAGAGGTGGCCCCTAGCGACTAGCTTTAATATTATCCTCTTTCTCCACGTAAACATCGTTTGTTCGAATCGAAGATCCGAGTTTTGTACTTTGTAAAGTGATATATTAGTTTTGAAGCTCATTTTATGTTCTTTAAAATGAGCTTCTTCCAACGCTGCGTATTTTTTAAATTGATAAAGTTGTTCACAACGAAAGTATAAGCACAAATGATACTTTGTTCGTACGTGTTATTTAAATAGCAACACATCTGTCTGGAAATCCTAAAATTTATTTTTTTTTAGAATTTTCAATACACTCTACTACTGTATAATAGACACACCCACGTGTACTTCTGTATACGTTGTACCGCTCGTTTACTTGGCTACTCCACCTTCAGATGGAATAGAAAGAAGCGAGAAAAAGAGAGAAGAAGAGAACTGGAAAACGTTTCCCGGAATTAACGCACGATACTCGAAGGCTTTCAGAAAAATTGCCGGTGAATGAGCGACGTAACCGCTACGTTCGAGGATCTGTGAGAAGGGAGCGAGAATGGTGCGCTTGACTACTGGTGCTTCTAGTGCTCATGGGCTACGTGTAGGAGGAACGAGAGGGTTTTTAGCGTATGCCCGTCGAGCACGGCTGTAGCGAATAGATATACACGAGAGAAAGCGAGAGGGAAGCTGAGAATTATAGTGGGACGATTTCGAAGTTGCTATGGCTATTGCCGCTCCACCTATCCCACTTTCTCGTGCATCAGGTTCTCTCGTCCGTTGCTTCGGTTTTGCGGCTACGTGATATAGGCACATCGCCCGAGAAGCACAACTCCGACGTGCACGGAGAATTCCCCCGGTCACGAAGAGTGTAAGTGCAAGATTGTGTTGCATGGTTTACTCTCGTATGTCTGTGGCTCTTGCGAGTCTTAAGAAATATCGTGAACTAGCTCAATCCTTTACTCGCCTGCGATTTCTGTCTCGTTCTCCTTTTTTTCGTATGTCTATTTAAACCTTTTTCTACTTTCTCATCCTCATTGGTGTTTCCTCCTACGACAGTTTCCTCTTTTATTTTACCCTTATAATCCGACTTATTGTTGTTCGGAACACGCGGTCGTTCACACTTCCTTCCAGCATACTTTCATGCTTTAAAAAAAAACCCCCCAAGTCTCTTTTTTCCTTCAGCCAAAAGTGTTCTTCAACGACGAGCACTCTAGTCATGCTATATCGTCGTTTGTGAATTTTTGTTCTGTTTTTGCTTTTACACAAAAGAAGCTTTCGTTTAATGAAAACATTTTTCTTTTTCTTTCAGATCATGTCAGGACAATCGTGTGAGAAACATGGCGTTGTACGTCAGGACACCCAGGTAAAGCTGGCCCATTTCTTCGATATCATTTTCATCGGGATTGATTCAACGATTGATATTTACGTTTTTAATTTTGTAAGTGATATCTGCCGTTGCTATAGCTGATAGAAATCTTCAACTTTCGAGTAGTAACCTCTATAGCATCATTCGTGCGTTTCCACTCTTTATTCTTACTTTGGACATCGACTGTGGTGGGATAGTAATAGCGCAGCCATTGTGTGCAAGAAAGCTCGTGGGAAGAGACGAAAGAGAAGAAGCAGAACGTATAAACGGTGCGACTTAGCTATGTTGGGAGTGAGTATTATACGTCGGAAGAGATTCGGAAGCAACGGCACGCGCGAACAAATCGCCTTCTACCGCTGCTCCTTCAAGTCTACAATGACTATACGGTGGATATGTGTGAGGGAAACGATAGCACCTTAGAGTGTATAGCTCGCGTAGCGTAGAAGCTCTTCTCCTCGTGAAAGCGGAAGTGAGGAACTCGAGTTGTGTGTAAAAAGAAGAGAAAAAAGTAGAAAATTTTCAGACTCTACGGGGATTGATTTCTTAATCGAATCGGCCTTAGGAGTGATTGAAAGTTCTCGATCGCGCGGCATGAGAAGTGTCGTGGACACGAGAAAATCCTTGAGACCGGTTTAGGTGAACGTTTCAGTGATCGGCCGCGTTCCAGTGATCGGCCAATCTACCCCGTCCAAATTTAGTTTTAGTCAATCCTGTCCAAAAATCAGATGAAAATTCTTGTTCAACGCAAAACAAATTACGTGCGTGATCAAATATTTTCTTTCACCCTCAAATAATCTCGATTCATCGGAGAACCTAAATAACCTAAAGAGTAAATAAAAAAAAAAAAGGTGACGGGAGACCAAAATCTGAAGGATACACCTAGTTTTTCGAATGGACCTTTCATCGGATACAGAAGGTACGTGGGCGCCATAATTATTAATGCAACGTAATTTGCGGGTTAGAGTTTTATAAATTCTCTCCTGATGCTTAATGTGACGATGACTGGGATCTACCTTATAGTCTCATCGTAGAAAGTGCGAAGGGATAGAAGACGACTACTACCTGATCGCGGTATGAGCTTCCACTCTTGCGGAAAGGGTGAAAATACCGCGTCGTGGTAAACGGGTATACTGGATGGAGAGATTCCCCGTCTCTATCCCGCTACACTACGCCGAGTGGTATATCTCACATGCCGAGGAGATAATTCGAGAATTATCACTGGTGCCTCGAGTCCGCTAACGGATGCGAGCGGTTAAGGGATAATGAAGATTAAGGGAGTCGAGTCGTGCGCGCGTGGTTTTCAACTCACACCCTTCATTTTCTATCTTCTCTTCGTTTCGCCCTCTGCTCTACTTTAGTCTCGTACTCCAGCCGCATCTCACGCCCTTTCTCTCTTGTCTCTATCACTACCTTTCCTCGTCTTGCTCCATTCTCCTTCCCCTGGCTCCGTTTCTCATCTAACCGACCCACTCCGGCGGGAGTGCTGCCGCGGTGGTGAATACGAGCAGACGCCGCGCGGCTAGGGATGCGTAACGAGGAGAATTACTCCAAGAGACATTCTCATTGCAAAGATCCTGACTTGTCTGCTTTCCTCGTTTCTTCAAACAGCTCTCTTGTCACCCGCAATTTCGCTCACTTGCTACTTCACAATTTATCTACTCACTATTACTTTTCGTCGCGAACCATTTTTTTGCTACATTTACGATCTGTAAATAATTAAGAAAACAATGTAATGTCTGTGACTAAAATTTTAAACCACTTTATATCAATTTTACGGGTCCTTAAATGGCAAGTGTAAAAAGTTCGACATCCTTGAGCTAGTCCTTTCGGTACACTTTCAGTCAGAGCCTCAAAAAAATCAGTTACAATGCAATACGTTTTAAAAAAGAGTGCGTTATGATTATTCCGGATCCTCGATCATCCCAGTGTTGTTGATTAATTGTGACAGAATGTTTTGAACGCTTAAACACTCGTTCCACGAATACAGAGCATATCTATGGATGCGCCCAATGTGTACTTGTCGATCGTTTACGAGCGTAACTTGGATCGCGTCTCAGCGAGTCAGGACGGAAACAAGGGTAATAGAGGAGGGTGCCGTGTGCGGAGGGATGAAGCGCTGCGAAACGATCGCGAGCACGGTATTGCTATTATGACGTCAGCCGAAGGACCAGGGGGTGTGGCTGAAGTTGCGAGGAAGGTGGACTGAACTGCGTAAGTAGCATATAGACTATGGATGGTCGTAGAAGGATGCGGGAGAAAGAGAAAAAACGAGAAGGCTACATAGATATTGTTACGATTATGGCTATAAGGATTTGTAAATACACACGTTATGACAATTGACAAAGAAGCAGATTGATAAACTATCCGCGAATGTCGGTCTTGATCGAACATTCAAAACGTACAGACGTCGGCACATGGTAATTGACATAAATAGAAGTTCATTGTAATTATCTTAATAAATAATATGCGCCCTAAAATCAAACACAAGTCTTTGTAATTTCGCTCGGTGGTAACAATATATACGTTGTGCGTGCGTGAGTGCACGACCTGAGCCTAGAGGTACAACGAGACATGTGAGCTGCGGAAGGTTGCCGGAGGCAGGCAGACACAGAATCGGCACGGTGTACAGTAGCCATGACACCGAGCTCGCCGCTTGAAACCACGGCTCATAGGGGTTGCCGTGCGTACATCCCTTCACACGGGTACCTACCACCCACCTTCCACTACTATATTCCCCTCCTTTGCTATAGCTACCCCCACTACCACCGTCACGACGAACAGAGCACACCGGGCACAACCACCCCTCTTGCCTACGGACCAGCGGTATTTTTCCATAATCAATAACATGCCTCTATTCTTGTCACACCGAGCGCGCCAGCGGAGCCCTTTCGCCTCTCACACCCTGTACACAACCTGTGCAGGTGACAGTGGTTCTTCCACCCACACTCCGTCTCTTTTATTAACGATTTATCGATACTATAGATATCTTGTCTTCTACACGTGAATTCGGCCTTTTTCCACATTTATAACTCAATTATTAATTTATCTACCAAAAAAAGCAAATCTATTCAATTCCGGAATACATACATATTTTGACATATAACCGTATATGGTTACAAATAGGACAACGCCAAAACAACATGTTTATATTGGAAACTTGGTGCCTTTAACCAATGTTGAGCATCAGTGCAAATTTTGATGGAAATTCGGTAGTGGCAATAAGACCAAGTGCGTATTGATACATGACCAACTGCGCATCAGTGTACGCCGTACGCGTCAAGCACATTATCTAGCATAATTGCTGAACACACGCGGCCAAGTATGCCTGGCTGTCCCAATAGAACTGTTTCTCGCGTTATTTATAAACTGTTATGCAAAGAAAATAAGTGTGTATATTCATTGCAGTAGATTGAAGAAACTTCACCGGGGCAAAGTTCGCTTAAGATGCGTAATACCTTATAGGGTCGGATAGCGACCTCGTGTAGTCGATCGATCCGTCAGGCAGTTGAGAACCTCGAGTTAAAGCGGCGGTTTAAGGGTAGCACGAGTGGCGGGTGAAACAGTTCATTAAAACCAGCACCGTCTGCACCGCCGCGTGCGCGGTTGGATGGCTGTAGCGTTTACTTCCCAACGACTCCCACCCGCCGGTGATTCTCGCCTGAGCGACACAACACCAGAGTGGTGGGCAGTGGCGCTAGAGGGTTGCTCTACAGCGCGACACGAAAGGAAGATCCAAAATAATTTTGGTGGAGAGGGAGCGGAAGCTTCATAAAAATCTATCGAAACAGACGTCGACCACAATAATTTCAACCAACAACTTGAATAAGAATCATGTAAAACAATCAAAAATACTATTATATTTTCATCGCGAAAAATATAAAGATAGACATTTCATAAGAAAATTGCAAAAACACCAGAACACGAATGAGCCGAACTAACCTACGCCCTTTACGGAAATTAGATGTCTGTAACAAACTAAGAATGCTCGGTAACAAGAAAATGGGAAAATATACATATTTACTTGAATTGTCGGAAATTATTATGAACCCTAAAAATGCAGTCCATCGTTAACTGGTAACTGTTAATTTCGGCTTCCTTCAGCCTATATTTCTGCCAAAGTGGAATCAGTGATATTTTAAGATTTTTAATATAGAACTAGTACCTCTGTCTCGACTATGACGTCATGTAGACGAAACGCTAAGGAGGGAGAGGGGAAAAGATACCAGCCAACCATTACCGCTGGTTATGCAGGAAGTCCATCGACTGGACTGGACAATAATTGTCTCCGAACCAACACCACCAATAGGCAACAGCAGTAGCGGGGTAGATATGAACAACGTGAGCGCACGTAGGGATCCACGTCCTGCACGGTTGTCCGAACGTCTCCTCTCGGAGAACATATCCGCGAAGCCTGAATAGTTTTGACACGGGGCCACGCACACTAACCTCGTGCAATAGAGCTGAATCGTTGCGGCGCCAGTCGTTTCCCAGTCGCAACATGATTTACCGGCGATGCTAGGCGACCACATCCCCTGCTTCTCGTTCGTCTCCCTCGGTATCCGTTGGAGCCGCGCGGCTGTGCCACACCGCACTGTTCACCCCGAGACCGATGGTATAAAAGCACAAGTGTTGACAAATAGTATTTCCCGTCTATCCCGCACGCGCTGTTTAAATATACGAAATGGAGGCGAGTGTGAAAACCGGGAGAACCGCTTTAACGGAATGCATCAAGTACAAACTCTCGTCCTATGCACATGTATATTTGCTGCAGATAGATATGTACCAGAGTTACTAGCAACGGTAGAAAACTATAGAAAAGAGTTTGGCTTGCCTGGTCTAGCTTCTATCTTTACTTTAAGCGTCTCTTCCGTGTGTCGTCGTGCGTTATTCTACACGGTATCTGCATATATGTATAGTATACTATGTTATGCGCATATCTGTACTATCTTTCGCTTTCTAGCATTATATCTATAAATGTGCAGTGCACATCTCCACGAGGCGGAAGCTCGAAAGCGCCCTCACTATACGGAATAGTAACAGTGGTATATGCATGCATATACCCGTAGGTATTTTCAGTTATCGCAACTCCCCCTATCTGTTCAAGCTCCAAGCTCAGCTCGCATCTACACTCACTATTTTCTTCGTGTTTCATTTCTTGGATTTCCAGCTCATTTACTAATACGATCGAACTCTTCTATACAATTTCGACGACAGTTTTCTCTTGTATTGTTTAAACACTTTGATTTTTACTTCAATCGTACAACGTTTACCGCCACGCTGTCTGCATTAAAATAATTCCACTGCAGGTTGTTGTTGCTTGAACATTTCTATATATGTTAGGACTTTGGCGAATTTTTTCAAATTTTTTTCAAAGCGATTTTTTGAATAAAAAAGATGTTAATAACAAAAATAGCTTGGAATAATCTCTGCAATCATATGAATAAACTCTTCGAAAGAAAAAACTGGTTAGGCTTTACGTAACTATATAAGTTCGGTAGAAACTTTTATAGCGTCTGTAAAAATTTCTCATTTCAACAGAGATGGCGCTAGTGCCCCACATATGTTGTTTTGTGAGTTTTGCTATATATAGTTTAGCAATTTTAACCAGTGCCTTCTCAGCGTGTGGTACGTTTCCAGATTTTGGGTCGGGTATCAGCAAACCATTCTCACTCGTGTTGTTAGCTCCGATCTCTATCCCTCGTCTGTGTACCTCACGAACATAATCCGGCTTAGAAACGCACAAGTCACTCAGAGGGAAAGGAACAAAGGACTGTGGATAAAGAGATTTCGAGTTGTTGGTAGATTTAAGAAAGGAGACAGTGGTGTGTCGGTCGCACGTACAGGGATCGAGTTGACTGTGATGACGAATCGCATAGTGGTGGTGCTCAAACTACCGCGGACGCTACAAGCGCGAGCCCGCGCGACTACCAACGAATCGCCAACAGAGAAGTGCATAGGGACCGTGAAGCGTAAATACCAGATCGGCTTTGCCCTTCTCCCACTATCACCTTCCATCACTATCAACGGTAAATCTCTCTACCGTCGCACTTTCTCTCGCTCACTTCTCTCCACCATCCCCTTCAGCCCTTCTCTCTTTGCTAACTCTCTCCAGCTCTGTCTGTGGCCACGTTATCGCCCAGTCGACTCGCTGATGCCCGGCCCACCAGCTCGTCGATCCCGAGAAAAGCTGTTGAAACTCCGTAATTAACGAACTTTGCAGTTTCCCATTCGCTGGGTCGAGCGCGAAGCGGTACCCACCGAGCTAGCCCAGCAGAGTAGCAGAGTGGAGCGGCCATCATCATACCCAGGCACCAGAAGCGCAAGCGAGCACCAGTGCGCGCACGTATTGTTTGGCAAGCTGAAATTTTTTTACCTCGCAAACGATCAAAGGCCGAACGAGAAAGGAAAAGAGAGGGAGAGGGAGAACAAGCTCGTCTATCTGCCCCTTATCTCCCTCCGCCCTTCGCGTATTTTCTTCTTTTCTTATTTTACCCTTGATTCCCGCCTCCTCGACTCTCCTCTCTTCTTCCCCTATTCTCTTCAGCAGTTTTTCCCAGAGGTCGAGTTAGAGACGAGGGGGCAAAAGAACGAGACTTCTCGACATTACACCACTATATAGCTCAATAGTCTCGAAGCTTTAACTCGTACTTGCTCTCCCGCTGCTTGGCTTCTATGAACAATACGAGATGACGTTTGCGCGAGCCTAGAGAGCCAACTGCTGCAGACGGCGAAAACGAAAATAGGTATGTTGCAAGCAGAGGCAAACGTATGATTGAAGAATCTGAGAGAAAGAAACACGTATAGGTAAACTCCGTAAATACGTAGAGTGTTTAGAGAGAAAAAAATCGTCAGTATAAATGACATATATCTTGCCATTGCGGATAAAACCGATTTTTATTTGCTACTTAAATATTTGAGATCTAAACTGCCGATATTTTTCTCTTGATTCAATACGCGTACTACACAATAAACGCACGGAATTCGGGAGAGTTTTGTCGTAGCCGGATTCGAGTCAGATATCGCCAACTCCCATGGTTCATCCATGACATTTTGCCATTGGTGTGGTGCGCGAGATTGACATTCCCAAGCGTCAAAGCGGGGAAGAGATGGCGGGGTGTTGCGAAAGAGATGTGCTATTGGGGGTGTCTCGAACGTACCGGAGAACCTAGCATCCCCTCAAGCGTGTGAATTGACATTTCAGAGGCGGTGGAGACGGTAAAGTGAGACACTTGCTTCTGATTTCTATGTCTTTCTCTCTTTCTATCTTGGGTTCCTTCGTCGCAGTGATCTCGGTTTTGTTCAACGGAATTGCAGAGGATCGGGAGACAGAAGCCATGGCAAAAGGGACTTTGAGAGTCTTGGACGATGCGAATTACTGGGGTGATACACGTGTAAAGCAGTAAAGGAGATTTCGAGATACGGGTTTTCAGAGAAAGGGTTAGACAAAAATACGCGGAAAGGGCGAGGGTAGAGTCTCTTTGACAAGTCAAACATGCGCTAATTCCGCTCAACTGAGGTTCTCATTTCGAAGCGTCTCCTTTATCACAAAATCCACTTTATGCACTCAGCCTTACACGCACTTACCTAGCTGTATTACTAGGCTATGTAAGTGCTATATACGACTATACAGTCGTACAATCGTATGACAGCCGTATTAATGTTTCAGCATACTATTAAGGGCCAATTAGAGCTGTGCTAAATTACTGGTGTCACTTAATTGATTTCGTGCAAGAAAATTCTAAAGGTTTCAGGGGTTTTAAAGGCCGTGAATATCAAAGCGAAACATTTTTTGATGCAGCAGGGCAATGTTTCTATGAAACGTATGATATGAAAAATGGCTCTGTTCTCGTAAAACGTTTTAGTTAATCTAACAAATCTGTTGATTATGAATTTTCGTAAACGTTGTAAAGAAAATACCACTACTACAAACATTTGCCACTCCATAAGAGGTATAAAATTAAAATATCGACAAATTTTCACCTCTTTTTGATTATTGAACATATATTGCGGAAGGAAAGTTCAGTAAAACGGACGGATGCACTGCGAGATAAAGGAATGAGGACGGGCAAAACGTCAATACCAAGTTGTGAAGATTTCCCATGTGTGCCAAGCGGACATTCTCTAACAACGTGAGAGCTCGCGCGATAAACTATTTCGCCACGGTTCTCTCGCGGAGTGTCGCGCTCGGTATACACGGCACAAGTATATAGATGGTACACGTGTTATTGTTATTTGCACTCGGGAAAAATTCGCTTGGCTGTTGCGGATATATCGACAACTCGCTTGTGCCCGAGATCCCACACGTAGTTGTTCTTGGAAAAAGACGTAGACGAAAGTGGAAAGGAAAACACAATGTGAAACTGAAAATGATGAAAAAAGAAAGAATGGTCTGCACACACACACACACACACACACACACAAAGCGCACCATCCTATTGCAACTTTCTTACTTCTTATCTCTTGCAGCTTTTCGAGAAAGCTATCGGTGGTGATCCACAAGGTACACGGAAATAAAATAGCCAGTGAGCAATGAACGTGGATCATGCGGGATGACGCGCTACAGCTGCTGGGTCTCTGACTGCTGGTCGCTAGCGTGGAAGTGGCCATGTATCACCTTTTATTAAACGATAAATCGACGTAACGAAGCGTCCTATAGAGAGACTATAGAGACGTAGAGTTTTGGTGGCGGCCAAACCTTGCCCTGCCATCCTTATTCTTGTCCGACTACTAGCCGTATTCGCCGGTGGAAAAGCGTCCTAACCGGCGCCCTCTCTCCGTGGCAGTAGCATCGATGTAGAAGCGAGATAAAATATAGAGAAGGGAAGACACGAGTACGACAAAAGGGGGTGTGAGGATTTCGGGGGTGCCTTTGGGACGTAGCACGAACATCTTCGCTCGAACGAAGCTAGTGAAAAGAGACGAGAAATACAGAGTAAAATAGGTGCGGGGGAGTGGAGAAAGAGGTAGATGAGGAAGAGTCGAAGAACTAAGGTGGAAAAGAGAGAAGAAAGGGTAAAAGAAGTAGAATGAGAAGGTGGAGGAAGAGGCGAAGGCCGAAGGGCGAAATACATCGTGCGCTTCTTTGTACTTCCGCACCCGCTCGTTATTTCAAGCGCGCTCGCTCGCCTGAGAGAGAAAGGGCGGAAAGAAAGAAAGCGCCTCGTGCTTGCTTGTGTTCGTTCGCCGAAAGAGACTCAGAATAACCGTAGTCGCGGTAGTAGTAGTAGTAGTAGTAGTAGTAGTAGTAGTAGTAGTAATGGTAGTGATATCAGAGACGCGACGTGAGCGCCAACGTGGCAAAAAAAGAGAGAAAAGAAGCGAAGCTAGCGCGTACTTTATTACGATGCCCGAAACGCCAAGTAGCATCAGCATTGCAACAATAGTGGTGGTCGTAGCAACAGCGCAGTGACGCCGAGAGCTTCTCTCATGAAAATACCGAGAGGCGTCTCGAGCTAAATTGAATGGACGCGGTGTTTTACGCGAGGGCAGGATGACTATACTACGTACTCTATGCTACTTGCGATATATATGGGGCATTCCATACAGATTCGATCTGGGTCTGTCACTCCACTTTTCGGATTTCACCCACGATTTTTTGTATTATAGTTCCAATTGTAAAAAGGGCTCGACATTTTTGTTTCCGAATAAAGAAATAGAAGCAAATGTCAATCTACTCTGAGTCTTGGTTCAAAAATGTTTATTTTTGTGAATTCGACCTAACAATATTTTCATTTTGAAAAATTGTAACTAATTCAAATTTGAAAAAAATTTCAAACCATTTTAAGAGTTGGGACAATAAGACAAAAAATCGGCCGCATTGTTACGTCTGCGATACCGGTCCCCGTTCACTAAGTGAATAATATCAGTAACAGACTTGTGCATGTGCGGTGAAATGAATCGGGGTTTTTGTCAGGGGTTCTTTAATCGCGAAATATCTCGGAATCATTCAAATAAGATTAAGGCTATATCGTTCGTGAACATTTCGTCGACGAATTCCATATTAAAAATAGTTCTAGAAGCTTTTACATTTACAAAATTACAGTTTATACTGTAAACGTGTAAAACCCTAACCGGCGGAGCTTTTTTCTATCATGAATTCCACAAGATGACAGTTAACTCCTAAGTCGTAGTTTCGTAGTTAAATATTATAAAATTGTTCAAATGACTAAGGTAGACCAAAAAATATGAGCGACCAAGAGATAAAGTATCGTAAAACCCACGAATATTTTGTTGCGCCATTCCGGAGCAATAGCGTTCCGATTTATTCACTACCAGGTCTGATTTATAGTTTATATGTACTGCTTGCAAATACCGCAGCTCCAGAGCTAGTTAATCCCATCGAAAAGCTAAATACGTATATGGTATATACAGCAGATATGTTTGACTGTGGTAGAGTGGGGGAGAGCCATAGAGAGGCGGAGGGGGCGTAAGTCAACAACTCACCACATTCAGCGAACTGTAATACCCGTGTGCGTTCATCTGTAGAGGTACTACCTACAAGTTTGTCCCGTCCAAATTTGATATCCATTTGTGCGGTGGTAGGTACTTAATTTGACTATTTCGCGGAAAGCGGTTGACGGCAACGATCTCCCTCCCACTCACTCCTTCTTTCCAATCTTATTTTGTTATGTTTATTTTATAATTTATGCTCTGGTTACTCTACAAATCGTATTTTGTTTTACTTTAGTTTGTTACTTTATATTCATTTTTTCTGTTATTCACACATCTATGATTCGTTTGCAGACCTTTACACTGGGTATCGACGTCGGCAAAGTATACCTTACTATTGTATCTGCCCGAAAGTGGAAGACACGTTGAGAAAAGAAGAATGGACACGTGGTTCGGACAGAAGCTTGGAGAGGTGGCGAGCTACATATGTACCTAGGGTACGCTGGATTTGAAGCTCAGATACGTGCTCGGTTTCCCTTCGTCGTGTACTTATTTTCCAGGGAAAAGTTCCAGCCGGCTGGCGGAGGTTTCGGTATAGCGAAGGTAGCGAAGCGTCCGCGTACTTGCGCTCACCCGCGCACAAGCCCCGAATGAATGGAAGAGGAAGAACGGTGTTCTGTTCTGCACGCTGGTATGAGGCGAAAAAGGAAGGTGTTCTTGGTATGAGTGTAGTGCGGGAATCCAAAAAGTACCATGGAGAGAATCCCACGGGCATCCGGTGGCCACAGATCGTTTCGAGATCGGTAGCCCGTGAAACGGACACCGACAGAGCATAGCCCCGGCTCGCGCATACGCGTTGCTCCGTTGTACCTCTTCCACTTGGAATTCCCGACTTGTCTTCCTCGTCTCCTTGACGTTTCCTCTTTCGTGTACAATACGTCACGCTCCGTCTGCTAGTCCCGTCGCGGGGAGCTCCTGCATGGGTGGAAGGAGGTGGAATTGATTTCGCATGCGGATAGTTGAGAGAGTTCCGAGATAGCGAGCGTCGCGTCGCTTGGTAGATGCCTATGGTATATGTGTGCGATCGAGCTACAGTGGAAAAATGTTGGTCGACGGATGGAGGAGAGACGAGTAACGTTTCCATCGAAAGCGAATGGACCATTCTCATTTCCCTTTATCCCCGTGTGTTTCTCTTTCTCTCCCCTTGATGTCCATCCGACGAAATCCCACGGGCATTTACGGTGGTCGCGTCTAAAGCATAGCGGCGGTAGCCGCGTGTGCTGGATTCTGTCAAACACCGACGAGGTGAAAGCACGAGATAAAGGAAAAGATGGGAGTGTAGTTGTGAACATAGCAGCAGAGAGGATTTCGCGCGAAAGGAAGAGGGATCGCGGGAACGAACGGAAGCCGGAGGTGGCAGGGTGGTCGCCATTCCCTGTTTTTAATCACTTTGCACGCAGCCAATGGCGCGGAATTGTAGCGGAGTAGTAGCCAAGGGGGATTCCGCATTGTACCCCTCCCCCGACCAGCAGCAGCACGTGGCCATCGTGTTTCTGAAATGAGAGGGTGTGGTTTGTGTGCTGGACGTTGGATCACGAAGCGTCGCAGGCAGATACTGCGAAAACTCACGAGAACCTGGTGATGCAGAGTGCCCGCTGGACCCGATGCTAGTGGATATGGCGAATGTGGTGAGTATTTTATATAATGATTTTCACAGTGCCAACTCCCTACAATGAAACTTCTTTTTCTTCCTCTCTGGTCTAATTGCACTTCGAACTGAGTGCGACGGAGATCTACCATTCCACATCTCGTGTACTTCGTCTTATAGTTTCAAGGTAAATGACACTTTGCTTTCGTTAAAAACGTCTATATTTTCGGAGGTAATACACTAATCGACGAAGTAACTGTCTTTGTTGCACTCACTACGACTTGACATACCAGAGTTGGTATTGAAAACGGTAATCATGTTTTTTTTTATTCCTTCAAAAGTGCTAGAGGTTTGTATTCCTGATGGATATCGATACCCCATAGATGGAAACATGATGGTACAGGAATGCGGAAACTGTTTCGGATAAACGAGATACTGGTTGGTTAGCACAATTGGTGTATCATCCGTTAACCAAATAAGAATAACCGCATTATCATACTCAAGATCCGATTGTAGTTGAAAAATAACGTTGTCAAATGTGTCTAATGGCTTTCATTGTAGATAAAGGTAATATGCAGAACGGTTGGGAGATTAAAAACTCTTACTCATACAGAACAACAGCTGGCGAGGATTCTGGTAAAGGCTGCTGAGGCACACGATGGCTCCCGATACTCCCTCAATCCTATAGCACTACATATAGAGTCGCTGCGGTGAGTAGTAACGTTGCTCGTTGAGCATGCGGCGCACTCAGCAGTAGCAGACAGACGTCGGCATTTAGACAGGATAACGTTCGAGGATCGAAACGACATCATATGCCCTGCAGCCTGTGTGTACGTGACAACGCGGCACAAGCGCCCCCTATCAGACACATGCAGAACTTCTGCGCACCGGCGGGAACGACCATTAAATTCGGACTGCAACTCGCAAAATCGCACCGGTCATAATTTCCAGTGCAAAATTTTGGCGAATTTCACTCAACGATTAAACCGCTTTCTCTGTCCCTCGTCAGTTTCATAGTTATGGAGTGCGCAACGTCATCGTACTATCATCTGCGTCGTCATTTCTTCGATGGGACGAGATCTGGTGAATGACGAGACGGAAAAATCATAATTTCGCTGGATTTGTTGCAGTATATGGAGGATATTTGCTAAATAAAAGTTCTCTTCCGTCATTTGACAGTTTACCATACTGACTAGAACGACGGACGCAGGTGCTTTTAGCAAGGCAATTTGAGAGATCAGTTAGAGCTAAAGAAGTTCGACTGGAAACTCTGTTTCAGTCTTTTCTGCTTGTCTTTTATTCCAGCTCGATAGGCAAAAAGAAAGGTTGGTTCGTCTAATATAACGTGTAAAAGGCGAAGGGACTCGATGACTTTAAGATACGATCAGAAGGAGAGATAGAAAAGGAGAAGCGGACGGAGGGGCTTTACTACATAGGCAATACCGCGTGACACCCGTAAATCCAGTATTTCGGGAATAAACTTTCGACGCATCCCTAACAGCAGCAGTAGTACCGACGACGAGCTTACGTCGCACTCACCCTTTTTCCCCTTTTCAAAACTCCTGCTGCTTCTCTCGTCTACGTCGGGCTACCAAATCCTACTCATCCGCTCCCCCTTGTAGTCACTCCTCACTCACTCCTTCCTCCCTCCTACATAAAACCCAGAGATGAGAAGGACGACTTCGAAGATAAAATGACGAGGAAGGGAAGGAGAGAAAGGGAGATGGAGGAAAGTGAGATCGGCGTTGAAAATACGCTCAAAATCGCAAAAACGCGCGAGTTTCTTTCAAAGCAAAGCACAGAACCTCCTTCTCTTCATCTTTATCCTCCCTCATCTTTCATATAGGTATACACTACATCGTTTCATATCTCTCGTGAAATTCTTGATACGGAAAACTGTCTGATGATGATCGTCATGCGGCGCGTTTACTTTGCCTTCGTTTTTCTTCGCTCATTCTCAGCGTCTCTCCATCTCACTTTCGAAAGGTGAGAGGTGAATAAATGTAAGCGAACGCTTAAAGGAAGCGCTTGCGGTTTTGCATATAAGTGTACACGTACATTTTCTGTATATGCCTAACCCATGTAGTACCTAATATAACTCGACCTCGCTCAATCGAAAGGAGGGTGTGCGCGCGTGCGAGGTCCGGCACGTGAAATCGGAGCGATTATGCTTCAAAGCGACACAGGCTGAGAAAGAGTGAGAAAGGGCGAGAACTCTGTGGGCTATGGCTCTCTTGCAGACTGTACACGGAGATCCAATCGATAGGGCACCCTCAACGCTCGGCTCTAGTGCGAACCGCCCCCTCATCAAGCCTCCCGCTCGAGAGAGAAACCCCTCTTTCGTCCGGCGTCCCGCAACTCTGCCACCATCGCCGCAAAACGGTGTCTACATCTACCTAATCCTATAATTGCACTGATTAACCGATCCCGCGCGTCTCTTCTCCTCTCTGGCATCACCGAGAGCTACCCTTTTACTCACTCCTCACGCGTCTACGACCCACGCATAGAAACCAACAGGATGAAACGCACGTTCGCTACTCCCTCTTCGATCCATCTCATAGTTTCACGAGCTGATTATTATCGCTATTGAAATTGAGTTCAATTCATAAGTCAAAGGTCCTCGTAATTGGTAGAATTTCATAGAAAACATTATTCATCACAGTAAGCAAAGCTAGTCACAGTTGATGAAATTCTTGACTAGGGCTCTCTTGTGTGCACAGACCTCTATCATCACTATCTAACTAGCGATATTAACTCTTCTTTTGCATAGTCTGTTTACACTGTTTCCTTATCATTTTGTAGCACATGCTTGTTTTATACAAATTGGATGAGTATTTCACCTTGATTGTGGCTCTCGCACTTAATACCGCTTGTTTGGTTGATAGGTCAAGTACCACCTACGACCTACCAACTAAATCGGACGAAAATGTTTATTTTCAATTGTAACATTAATTAATTGTAACATTAAATAACCAATACTTTGGTTACAATACTTGGTTAATATTGCATTGATTCAATTTATTTTAGTAACTAGTATTTTTTTTTTTTTGGTCAATACTTTTTCTATATATATACGTATATTTTTAATTTTTGAGGTAATATATTGAGACCACGCCGGAAGCCACGAGACTCCCTTTACGACCGACAAAAGCCTTTTTGTATTTCGCCGCTACCGGAAGACCGTCAGCGAGAAGGAGCATGCCACGAAAAAGAGCAAGTCTGGAGTAGGGCAGAAAGAAAAAAAACAGAGAATAGGGAAAAAGTAAAGAGATTGTGGGATATAGAAAAAGAACTGGTGAAACCCAGTGACAACGGCGAAGAAACCGACCAAAAGGAAGAAGGAAGATCCTTCGCACTTGGGATTTTCTGTTCTAGCGGTGTGACTCTGGCGATTCTACCAGTAGGATAGCACCAGCACTAGCACTCAGCCGAGGCGTCGGTTGCAAACAATGGACGACGTTTCGCTGGTGCTGAGCGGGAGCCGAGGAGGATGAACGGGCCCGGGGGAAGACGACGGATGGGTTTGGTGAAAGTCACTTGGCGCTGGACAAGCGGACCCCGAGGAGAACGATGGTGGAGAGAGTGAAATGGCCGGGCGTATCTCTGTCGGATGCTCGCGAACTCGTACAAGCCGAAAGATAGACGTAGATATAAAAGAACCTAGAGTCTGTAGATAAGATGAACGGAAAGAAAGCTGGGTGGAAGGAGGACGAGAAGGAACAGGCGAAAAGCGCGAAAACTGCAGTAGGAGGAGGAAGGGTTACGGAAGACAATAGCTTGGAGTATAGTTTTAATCGACCCGAAGAAAAGAAAAGGTCAAAATGGCACGCCAATGGCCAATGTCGAGAAACGCTGAATCTTGTAATAAATTAAGCGCTGAAGCGTATTATGGATTATTCTCTATATGTGTAATTGATCGAACAAAAATATTTTCTCTACCTGTGTAAAAAATGTTTATTCCATTATGTATCTCTTATAGGAGAATCAATAAAATAACAGACAAAATTCAGTGAAATTTCCCACATCTTGCGTAATACATTTCAAGAATACGAACAGCATCACGAATCACCCCGGGAACCGTTTCGCGGTCTCGGTACTTCACCATAGTACTGTACAGTGTCTATATAAAGTATACCTGGCAGTCGCGGTTGTGGAAGCAAAAGCAGAACTAGTTGGCGAGGGTATAGAGGAAGGAAAAGCAGTAGGGTATATTGTACAGCAGCAGCAGCAGCAGCAGCTAAACCCACCGTCGTCTTTCACGGAGTTCTTGGAAAATTATTTTATATTGCCGCGCGCACCCGGCTAACTTTTCCACTACTAGCTTCGCTTTATCATCTTCCGGCGAAGAGAGAAAGAGGAAGAGAGGGAGGAAAGGGTGCGGCTAACCTATGGGGACTTCATCGGGACGCATCCCGAGAGTCAAAGTTCGAGGTCGTTGGTTACTATGGATGTTTAGTTCGTTGTTTCACCCCTGTCGTGTCTACCCCGAGGCAACTTGACTCGATCCTCTGCAGGGATCCTCGAAAATTCAGTAGAAAACGATACGACAAGTTGGAAGAGCAAAATATTGCTATAGTTTGGGATCCGGAATGGTGCATTCGGCTTTAGAGGAGACTACTGAGATATTTTAACTTTTTAAATCTGTTGCGCCATTTTCAACATAATTTCACTGTACGTTGAGTTTAGTTTGAATTAAATTTGGAATTCTAAAATGTTTATACAATGAATTACAAATATGGTAAAATATTAATAATATCAAATTATTTGGAGATTAAATAAACAATTAGATTGAGTTTCAAAATAATGAGATGGTTACAGTTCTGATAGAAATATATATAAATTTTCCAGCATTCCATCCGTTATTTGCTGAGATATCTGCGCGAAGGTGAAAAATTAAATAAAAATGTTGTGAAGATCTACAAAAAATTCAGAAAGCTCCATCAAAAGCCGAAATTATTCTTTTACGAAATTTCACTTTGTATCTAGATTTTACAGTCATTAAGACGTGAAAGATTTATACAGATTCCAAGTTTAAATATTCAGGTAGTTCCCACCTTAAAATATAATACCTGCTGAGACTTATGCGGCTTCGCAGTCATGACGTTGACCCGGGAACCCAATTACTTTGTTTTCAAACTATCTCTCATTCTCTAGGCTATGAACTCATTTCTCCCAGGAATTTCCAGAGTTGTGCGGTCTCTGCATTTGTGCATCGAAAATATAATCTTTCTGAAAACTGATGCAAATGTATTCTTGCAAGAAAGTCAATTTTTTTTCCATCTCTGATCTATCAGTAAAGGGTGCAAGTAAGGTAGATGGTACCGATTGTGATCACTTTAAGTATTTACCATTTTCAAATACTCGCGATTTAGGACGATTTTTTTTTGCAAAAAAATATACGATTTCGAAAAAACACGAAGCTATGAAAAATGACGACGAAGTGTAGGTAAAAACAATTAAATTCACGAAAATATACTAAAGTCTTGGGGATGAAGAAAACCGCTATAGTGGCCAAGAACGGTACTTCTACTCTACTCGAAGGAAAAGCGTAAAACGATGACGACAGTCACAAAGATTCACAGAGTGCTCGTTTCACTATCTCTCACTCCCTGTCTTTCCGCTCTCTTATTCGATCCTCCTCTGTATTTCTCTCGGGTCGTCGCCACAGTATCTCGGGCCACCCCCGAGTGAACGATCGAGGATCGCCCGAGGCGCCGAAACGCCCGGGAGCTTCTTCGCTTCGCTCACCAACGGCCTCCAATAATATAATATCCAATAGCTTTCGCAAGATGCCATGGGGTGCACTATTTCCAAGAACGAGCGAAAATCAATGGGCGACAGCGACTACAGAAATGGCCAGGGTCGGCTTGAGACTTGGAAAGAGCGAAGAGATTTTGGCTATACAGTATATAAGGGTAGAAGCAACAGACGGAGGTGAGGATACGAACGGCGTCGATTCTCTCGCCGTCGGCGAAATAATAATTCGTCTTGGCAGCTGAATTCCCCGGTTGAATTCTCGGTGCTGCGGTGAATCGGCCGAGCAAGAGTTGTCTAGTAGGGTCGTCTGCCTCGTCGTTTCATCAAATCCGAACTGCTACCATCGCTTGCCTCGAATGACTTACGAGAGTTCACAAGGCGGCGCATCGAGGCACCAGCAATAGCGGTAGCCGGCCGACCGCCACCGGAATTTCCGGAAGCCGTTTCGAAGATAACGCTCGTCAGTTCTGGCGATCATCAATTTTTGCCCGGTCTCACCCCTCCTCCTTACCCTCCTAGACATTCTTTATTTTCGCAGGGAACAGTGCCGTTTCTACTTCACACACATGACTTTCTTCTGTGCGTCGATGGTCTCTTCGTCTTCCTTATTCCTAGCGATATCAAATTTTAAAAAAAACCTTGCTGGAATATGCCAGTTTTTAGAAAAGTGACATCTTATTTCTTGATCCCTAGTTCATTATTTAAATTGTTATCAATTCACTGGGCGGGCTCTCCGGTGATCAATGGTGAGGGAGGTTAGAAATATCGCTTTGTCACTTAAGGTTAAGTGTCCAATAAGATGAAATTTGTTGTAGACATAATATCTGCGAATGACTGTTAGACCGGTGAGTCGGGCCAGTATGGCTGTTACATTTTTCTTTCAATACTGAGTGTAACTGAGAAAAGTTAAGTACTTACCGGACTCCGAAACGGACGGGCTGCCGGCAGACCTGTCGGAATTCCTGGAGCTGGCGGTGGAGCTCGTCGAAGAGGCCGTTGCTACTGAGCACTCGGAAACACTTCGCCTCTTGGATAGGAGCGCCGCAGCCGCTGAGCCGCATGAGGTTCCGGTCGGTGCGCTCGAGCTTAGACCGTGCAAGCCCGCGTGCAAACCATGGTGTAGACCCGTCTGGGTCGTTAGTTGCTCCAGCCGCCGCTTCAGGAACCTGTGCTCCCGCGACAGCTGCTCCTTGTGCACCGCGTGTTTTCGCTCCCGCTCCTCCAAACTCTGCATAGCCAACAAACAAACACAAGACCTGTGATTCAGTCGAGATTAACCCAGGGACATTTTACTCACTAATTATCCTTATTACATGACAATATTTGGTTAGAAAACTGCACAAAGAAAGTATCAGGGAGGCCGATGGACCGCGGGCGCGCAACGGTACATCACGAGAGACCGAAGAATCGATTGAGCTGGCCTGCTGCTTTTGCTCCGAGAGTAGTAGCTTCTGGCTCCGTGGTTTTCGCCACAGAGGGGCCAAACTTACTTGCTACTCAGGGAAGCAAGATGTTAGACGCGAGAATCGGGGATGAAGCTTTCACGTTCAACTTAGTCTCGTCGTGGTTCTCCTTCGATCTTCTTCTCCTTCCACTATCTTATCCCTCGACTTATCCCTCGACTTTCCGGCAACTTTATCGTGGGCGATTATTAATACGTTCACCTAGTCAAGCCACAATCCTTCGAGATCCTTCCTATTTATACATCGTGAGGACCCGAACCCAGAAGCAAGAGAGAAAATAGCATGACACGCGATGCAAGTGGCAAGAGTCGTGATAACCCCGATGTATGCAGAGAAAACGAACTTGAATGAGGATGGCTCGATCTCAACTTACTCGTAACTCAGATTATGTTCGCGTTAGCTCCCTTGCAACTGATCATGGGGAGACGAACAGACAAACAGTAACGAAGTGACAGAACGAAACTGCACTGCCACAGTATATTGTGTAACGATTTAAGCTTTGTATTCGAGGTGGCGCTCGCTCCAGTTGTTACCCTTTCGGAGTTAATGGCACAACACGATGCAACGGATCCACGTGCTCTTTTCACTCCACGTGGATCATCTGGGTTACGCATGTACGTACAACGGATATACTGTACAATAAAACGAGGGCAGAAGGAGAACTAGGAGAGGTTTCCCAGGGGGTATGAAGGGGTGATGCTACTGCCAGTATGCTTACGTTGCACGAATTTACGTACCTCGTGGATATATCTATAGGATAACTATAGAATACTATGGTAACTGCACATACACAGTACCAGCTCGTATACGCGTAGATAGCAACTGGCTAGACGTGTGTAAGTATATATTTCCCTGGACTCGTTGAAAAGTTCTCGCTGGCTCCCTCGTATACCTTCGGCGCGCGGCTCGATATGAGTTTACAACGGAGATAAGGGTATTAAAGCGAGCGAGTCACAGGATATATATACTATACTATACGCGCGCGGGTAGACTCCTCGTAAACTTCTTCCACAATTCACCATCTCACTCTTGTATAGAGTTTAAAGTTTCTCGCGCTCTTCCTCTGCTCTCCTTCTTATTTCATTCGTAGTATGGGAAGAAAGCTTAATCGAGAGTAGCACAGTCTCCGTCGTATTTCGCTATCCCCACGCTGGCAGGCTTTCGACAGACGGTCGGGAAAGAAATAAAAATGTTTTTTAAAGACAACACTAGATACTTCAGCTATGAGGATGCCAAGATGGACGCGGAGCTACGAGTTTTCGAGAGCACTTCCAATCAATCGACGACCCTCGTCGCTTGGCAGAAGAGTCGTCTTCGATACACTTCAGTTCCTGTATGTCTTGCAGCTCTCGATATGCTTTATATAGATCAACACAAACTGGTACTATGCTGTGGTGGCTAGCATGCTTGCTTATAGACCAGAGAATCGGTTTACACAAAGTCAACCGGTGCGGTAGTAAGTCTTTTCCCTAAATCCTGACATATTTTCGACCTACCCTTTGGTTCCGTAATCGGAGCATTGTATAAGATCTCGTTGTCTCCATCATCAGAACTTTGAACTAAGAGTTCCGTTCCAGGTGTCCCATCAGAATTATCATCGTTATTCACTTTGCTGAGGACCCCTAACAACTTTTTGAGAGTCTTCCACATTTCACAGTCTTCTTCTTTTTCACTATCCCATAAAATCTTCCTCTTTTTCTTTTTTTCTTCAGACATTGTTTCTAATTCGATGTTCTCACGTCTGTGTGTGTGTGTGTGAATGGAATAAAAAATATAATTTTATGAAAATAATTTTTTTCTGGTTGACTAGGTCCCCTTTGCCGACGAAGCTCAAACTTATATTCCATGTTGATCTTCCTATAAAATATTTAAGTACTTGGCGTCAAGAAGCTACCTCGTCTCTTGATCCATGTCGGTCTGAAAAGCCTAAAAAAAAATATGCAACACACCCTTCTGTATATATATCAACCATGGTATTGAAGAGAGCACGAGGAATCCGCATGTTCGCGGAAACGACATGAAATATTCAAGCGACCGGGCTTCGCCTTCATGGCCTTTCCTATCTCCATCCAACACCTCTCTTCTTCGCTCTGTGCTATACTGATATAGGCGGAGCTATATCACTCAAGATGGGAGTGCGAAAAAGACACAACGATTGTCTCTCTTCGTCATTCGCATTTTGACGTTCATTCGTTCTTTTCCTCTTCCGATCTTTTACATTCCGCCACTTTCTCACTCTGTACAAAATTCTTTTACGCCTCGCTTTTCTCTCGTCTCTAAAGCGTTAGCATACACACGTTGGATTGGCGAAAAATGTACGAGATAAACACGATGAATACATTTTGTCACTCTGTGAATACAATCGTGCGTTGAACCGATCTATTCGAAGAAAGACTTTGGAATAGATCTTCATTTTACAGTATAATACCCACCGTAGACAAGTTTCGTGAATATATTCAAATAATTGATTATCTTTCTCGATCTTATCACAGAGAAGAGTTTGTAGGAATGTTTTCTACATTTGGTGTGGCGATCGAGAAATATTCCCGTGCTGCGACGTGGATTATTCCTCAACCTCTGGTGTCTCTTTTTCAATTCCAGCCATGGCATTCCCTTGTCTACGTTTTCTTTGTGTAAACAAAATATATTATTTGTTTTGCTGGAAACATATATAAGGTCTATTCCACGGGAAGAGGGACAAATTTTGGCCGAAGGTCCACGAATCTGACGCCTATTGAGAATCTCATACCTTAATATTATACAAAGAGTCTCCCATAATTATACGTCCAACACATTTTCTACCCCTCTTATGCACCGAGTAAAATTTTTCTGTGTTCCGTAGCTTCAATTGCATATATCTCACGTGTCGATCGGGCAGAACCAAAATCTAACCAGTGCTTTGTAATTATACAAATGTGAATTCCCGGCATAATTTCATTACTGAATATCAGTCACAATTTTATTCAACTCATTGGTAAGACAGTGGACTGTTGTGTTGTCAAAACATTTACCTTGATAAAACGTTTGGCCTTAGTCAAGAGACCGAGCGTTGTGTGTCTGGAAGTTTCCGGTCCGAGTGGTACGAGCACTTTCAGCTTTTCGAGGCAGTTCCTAAGGTGCGCCCTCCTGTAACCATAAGAAATTTCAATGGTAAGACAACAATCATCATGAAAGTATAATTAAACTGATCTTAAAAAACTGTGTTTTATTTTTCTTTTAAAGATTATGTCCTAAACGATTTTCTCTTAAGGTGTCTTACTTTAAGAAAGTATTACACTGTAGCTTGAGGAGTATGTTCATTGATTTTTTATCTTCATGAGCTGGACTTGGAAATAGAGTTAAAGTTTTCGTTGCTACCGTTCGAAACCTCACGAGTTATAAATGAGAAAGCATCGACTCCTTTAGTATGCAAGCGCTCGAACATCGCTTGAGGCCTTAATATCTTGACGGACGATAAGTTTCGGACGCGCCTCATACTCGAGTGCGCGATATATTCTCCACACTCACAACCTCGAATATCGATATTCCTCTGACTACACGCGCTTACAGCTTTGCCCCTCTTCCACCATCCAGGAGATGAGACATCCTCTGTCTGCTACCTGCTGGCACGCGAAGCGCCGTAAATTATTCCGCGAGCTTTCGAACATCCCGCATGCTGTACTCTAAGCCCGAGTAGACACAGTGTCTCGCATGAAAATTCTATCGAAAAAGCTTTGCAATCTAAAAACAAGTTGGAAAAAAACAACCCACACGCATTACAGCATTAAACTAATATGCTACTATGTAACCTTCACAACGCTAAATCAATGCCTCGTAGCTTTTTGGTTTTTTCGAATTTCACTCTATTATTTTATGCGTGTAGTAAATCAACAAACGCTGTAAAAAAAATGTGCTGTTAAGTTGAGTTGCGCAGTTATATACGGACGTCCAGAAAGATAAGCCACTCGTCGTCTATAAAAAAAAGAAAACAATTAGAATGAGTCACGTTATCGCACAGCGCACTCGAGTTGGCTCGAATGGCATGCCGAGAATGAACGATAGAGCGGAGTGGTCTTGAGTAAAGTGAAATCGCACAATTTAATCATACGTGCTACAAAGTCGTTACCGAGTGCTTCAAATGTGTGCACGATTAATCTTCTGTGCGCTGGTTACCAACGGAGAATGCTGAAGCACGAAAACCTTACGTATTATACTTGGTCGTTCGTTCTGCTTCGCGGATTCAAATTTTGCCAAGTCCAGCGAAAGACAAGGACCAGAGAGAGAGAGAGAGAGAGAGAGAGAGAGAGAGAGAGAGAGAGAGAGAGAGAGAGAGAGAGAGAGAGACAGAGACATCCGAATTCCAAAGAGGATTGCGAGAATATACACCATGCGAGAGAATCGGAGAGTTCGGAGCTCTACACTGACGTGCTTTTCCTCAAGGGCTCTGCCAACAGTAAGGCGACAGAGGAAAAGGAAAAGGACGTGTTGGACGAGCCAAAGATGTGAAACGGTGCGAACGCGCCGCCCGAGAATCTATACAAATTGTCCCTGGTCTCCTGACACTGCGGAATTTACAGCTTGACAGGGTAGCACTGCACAAGATTCGCATGAGACGCCTTCGCCAGTAGCGCTACGTCTGTTAAATTCTTCGAGGCAAGAGTTCTCTTCTATACACGCAGATGATGCAAATGCCAACGAGTAGATTCTCTGCTCACAGCACCATCTAGGATTAAAGCAGTCAACTTGTGCATCTTCTGTTATTTGCCATAACAGAGCCATTTAAGAGACAGTGATACTCCCCCCACTCCTCGGAACCGCCAAACCATTTTCCCCACTTCAGAGTTGCATCAAAGTTTTGAAAGCTCTTTTTTTTTTTCTAAACGGGGCATCCAATTACAATGAATTTTCGAACATAAGTATAAACTGACGGCACAATTAGTCTAACGTTTTGGTTTTCCGTAATTTGGAAAAATGTTTACAGTTTCAATTACTCTAGGAGAAATTACTAAACTTCTTGCATTATTTGGCATTCGAAAGATGACGCTAGCGACGATAGCTTGGTGGCCAGATGAAAATGCATGGCGAAGGCTATGTAAACGCGCTAGCAGTAGTTAGCAGTGACCCGCAAAATTTCTACCTTTCTGAAGCTGAACGAAATATACAGACACGCTAGAACAGCGTGGAGCAGCAGATCTGCGAGAGGTCTCCCATATTTCAGGGGTATTTATCGGAGGGCCGGCGGCGGCAGCGGGCAAGAGCCGACCGCGGGGAGTGAAGAGAGGATATTGAACGAGCCGGGAGTATTCACGCGCCTAATGGGCCATGATCGCGTCGATAACCCCGTGGGATCGTACCGTTCTTCCGGCGCTTTTCCCACACCCCGCCCCCTTCGCCACGCCTCGCGCGTTCCCCCCTCCTAGCTGAACCCAGAGAGAAGAGTGGAGAGGGAGGCGAGAGAGTGGAGAGAGAGTGGAGAGAGTGGAGAGGGAGTGGAGAGAGAGTGGAGAGAGAGTGGAGAGGGAGTGGAGAGAGAGTGAAGAGGGAGTGGAAAGGGAATGGAGAGGGAGGATTATCTTTATCTCTTGTTACGATTTCTTGTCTCGCGTTACACAACCACAGAGAAAAAGGGTTGAATGAAGATTCCTGATGTTTCGTTGATTTAGAGAAACACGATGTAAGTGGGAAAGCTCGGAGGGTGGACGAGATATTCGGCGTTGCGTCATGTTATTATTGTTGCTCGGGGGATTTTTCGAGGCTTCCTGCTATCTCGGAAATGTAGGGATGGTGAAGAGGGAGGACGCGATGGTGAACCTCTCGCCAAGCTCTGGGAATAATGCCGAAGTGGCGAGAGAGAACGAAGTGGGTTTCTCTGCCGCCTATTCGCCCCTTGGCAATATACGAATGCTCTCTATGGTATGCTACTTCTTCTACTCTATCCACTGTATCTGCGGATACTCCCGGACAACCGTGCTACTTCTACTACTCCTGACGGGATCCTTCGGTTCGTTTCGTCGCACAAAAGCCTCTCGATGACTCTCTACGCCAGCACTCCCGCGAGAGAACCGGATGTGCCGAAAAGTGGCGGCTGTTCACCCTTCCATTCACTGTACTGCCTGATCCAGATTCGACACTCCCCCTTCTCAGCCAATGTATTATTATAAAAATACGTGCAAAGTACATGTTTAAGTAAAATTATTAATTTAATATTAAGATATAAAACTTCCGAGTTGTTTAATTGTACAATTGGTATCGAAAGGTTTAAAAAAATCGATTTGGTATATAACTTGAAACCATTAAAGATAATTCATAATTTTTGGTACCTTTATCTCAATAACCATTTTGACCTCACAACCCACTGTAATCACGTCGTAAAAAATTGTCCCTTTTTTATTTCTCTGGTATAATGAAGTATATTAGTTCAGATTTGTTAATTTATGGAAAAACTTATCGAATAAGACTGCCACTCTTGTCTACCATCTTACCATTGACGTCAGATGTTACTTAACCGTCGCGCATTGATCAGACGCGCAGCTACTTTTCAATTTAGAGATCCTAATCGCGACTGTCCTGGTTTAGTTACTGGTTGGTATATAAACATCATGATAGTACACGAATGGGCGGGAATGAGGGAAACACCAAGAGAGCAGTGGCTTGAACACGCGCTATTAGAGGTATTTAATTTTAAGTTTATGTTGCAGTTTATTGCCTGGCTCGTACGGGCCAGAAACGACGGGGTTTGGTACACAGCATCCATACGTACGCACTCACACTAAAGCATTTCGCGGTGTGCATATATGTACGTATAAATATATATATATATATATATATATACAGGGAGCAGCAATGAACGTGCGGCGACGAGACCTCGGGGGTCATGGGGCGCGAGTTATGTGTCCGCAGCGTACACAAGAGCACGTGCGCACGATATCCACAATCCCCGACAACACGTCCACTAGAGTTCGCGGGTTGGCTGCATTCAACATGGAGAACGTGGCCGCCGCTGGCGAGAAGGGAGAACACGCCCGCCAACCTTTTACGAGAAACAATAAGCCGGCCTGGGCTTAATGACATCATCAAACGGTATTATGCTGCACTAGCCATAGAGTGGACACTTCATCCCTTGCCGTACATATATATGTATGTATTTCAAGCTAACGGACATGTGTCGGAAAGAGCGGTAGGGGAGACCGGGGTCGGAAGTAACAATAAACGTTTTCGATTTTTTTTAACGCTAAACTAAAAACGCTAGTTTGTTAATTTAGTAACTACGAAAAAAAGAATTTGTATCTGTCAAGTTTACAAAAACTACGCGCCGTTTCTTACAGTTGAACCGCGTTACTTTCGACCCCGGCCTCACTTTTGTACAAGACTATGCATGAATCCCTATTGCCAATATCAAGTTTCAACTAGCTTTCAGCAGACTCGAGCGAATTCTCAATATAGAGATATTCAGGCTGGGAGGCGAATGTCGGGTGACAGAAGTCTTGGGGGGAATAGTTGAAAATTAGTCTGTAATTTAACTCCCTCCACCAAGTTTCTCGCGGGTGGAAAAGCACGCTGACGTGAGTAAGAGGTGAGGCAAGAGATACTGTGAGAAAAGCCAGAGGAAAATATAGAGGTGGAACGGTGACGCGCATAGTCGAGCGAAATATCGCAGTATTCCGACAACTATATGCCGACGACAGTCTAGCTCGGTCTCATCTCTCGAGCCTCGGCAGACTACACGTACGAGAATACGCGCAAGTTGATGCGGGCGCATGAAACATTCTAGTCGATGTGGAATAGTAAAGTACCAGTTGTCTCGCAATTCACCCCTAACAGAACCAGAGTTCAAGATTTCAAGTTAGTCGGGTTAGTTGCCGGTGGGAATTCCCGAGAGACACCTTCAGAGAGAGAAGAGATATACCAGAGTTGGCTAAGTATGATATCTAGAATAGGGATAATGCGCTAGGACGCTCACTATCTTGACATAACTTGATAGAAGAGTCGTGAGCTTCAAGAACAGACTATGCGATTCTCTTCGTGCAGAAGGAGCTAAGACAGCAATGCGGTGTTCGTGATGCTCATACGCAATGCCAGCTCCGGTCTAGCAAGCGGGTTTGGCATATTACCGATTCGCTTACGCACAGAATGTATTTTATACTTTTTCAGCAATCTCTGAATAGTTCGACCCAAACGATTTTGCAATTTTTCCTGACCTCTTAAGGCTTTCTCGATTTTTATTAGGAATCAATGTAGAGTCAATATTGTCGTGACACGAGAGTCAAAGTAAAAGTGCTGCTTATCCGCCCAACTTCACAATGGTCGTCGAAAGTTCGCTTTTTCTCACTTCATGATCACCAAGTACAACTTCAATCGTAAATGAAGCCACATTTTCTAAGATCTAGCGATTTCAGTTTAAAAAGTTTAAAAACTCCCGACTGACGTATTCCTTTAAAATGCAAGAATGCTTTTAGTCTTGATTCTAAGAGGAATGGGGATTTGTACTATAGTGGTCTATTCATGCTGTTACAATCTTCATAATTGAAACCTTATGCGCTCATAGACCGCCACCCAGACCACTATCAGTGAGCATATCGTGAATAAGATCGGCGCCCAGCCAAAGTTCCATACCACGCATCCCCTCGCACAGCCACAATGGATTGAGAGGGTGGGTACACAACTCGAACAGGACTGCGCACTGATGCGGTACGGGAACTTGCCCTGTTCGACGACTTTCAACTTGCTGGCTAATGTTGCAAACTCGAGTAAGAAACCACCGAGTACCTTTGGCTCTCACTCCACCCGATGGTATTGCGACAAAGGGGCATTGTGGATTATAGACTGAGCCAAATAGAAATTGTCCAGGGTAAAGCAGCATAGTATAATGTATAGGTACAAGGGACATTAAAGGTAGGCAGGAAACAAAAGATTGGGTAATATGAGAATCTGTTATATTCAAGAGAAAGAAGGAAATACGAATACTTTATGAATATAGAATGGCTAAAATTTTGTATAGTACAGCAAGAAGTATCCCGCGTAGAAAAGATGACAAGTCCGGGATAGAATCCAGGGCAAAATCCATTACGGAGTCTGGGCAATCCAGGATGGAGTCTAGGCAGTTCAGAATGGACTCCAAGATGGACAAAGGAATCGGATCAAATCCCATTTTCCACCCTGGACTCATCATTTTTACGCGAGATATATTATACGAGTTGCTCTGGTGCGCACTCGAAACGCATGCATTTCCCAGTGACGCAGATAAGAAAAGCGAAGAAGTAAAGAAAGCGAGGTAGTGTAGAAAAAACTCCTCAAATGAGATCAAAGCCCTAAGGAATGTTCGTGTGTCCTGCCCGAGAGAGGAAAAGAGAGACGAAAGCAAATCGTGACGCGCGTTGCTGCTTGTTCTGGGCTAGTCGTACGCGAGCCAGCCGATGTATATGCTCTACAGCTCGCGCGCCGTTCGAGACTACGTGAGGAGCGTATAAATATAAACTCGATTCTCGATCTTACCGCAACGGGTACGGTCCCATCGGACATCGTGGTGGTCTCATCCTCGTCGTCCAAATGCTATCCTAGTATCCAAAGCACCGGTGATAGAATAGGAAAAGCAGACAGACGGACCAGCAGGTAGATACTAGGCGGTGATGATTTTGTTTTTGTTTTTTTTTAGGATTTCCAGGCAGAAATAAATGCATTATAGCTAGATGAACAAGAAATATCAATTTGAGCTTAATCGACTAATATTTAAGGGTCGCTCTAAGTTCCTCCATGTTCATTAATCTATGAATTTTCCATATCTGGCCGAAAGTAAAAAAGAAATTGACAACGCACCCTAGTAGATTCGCACTACTTTATTTGGTGACTTCTCACTGAGGCGTATAAAGGGGAAGGTTGAAACCCTGTGCTCGTTGATCCGAAGAGCTCTTCGCTCGTATACTGCGTTTCACCGCATAGCCTTGGTCTCACGCTCTCCCTCCCGTCTCTCTGACTGGCCTCTCTAGCAACCCTAAGTAACTTAATTTCTAGCCGTAGGGTACTCAGGTATGCTATACATCACATACTATGTTTCTATGTTGCTATATCTGCCATTAGACCACTCGACGTGCGGCAGCACGCGACACGAGTGCGTTTCACTGGACTGCTAATACGAAATGAGGAACGCGTGCATGCCGTTCTCTAGGCATCGTTGTGCATTGCACCATTCTGTCTCTCGAGCAGTGACGCAGTATGCGTATGTGCTTACGAGGAGGAAATAGAGGATAGCGCGAGCCACAGAGATAGCGGGGAATGAAAGAGGGAAACGGAATTGCAAGAAAGAGGAGGGTATATAGAGTTCGTGAGTCACCGGAGGCTCACGGGACACTGGCTGCATCTGTGGGAGCTGCGTCGGGGAAAGAGCGAAGTAAACAGAGACAGCCGAAGGCGGAGAAGGTAGAGGAGGGCTTTGCCAAGCAAAGTTACGAGGTTGTTTACAGGCGGCTGTTAAAGCGATCTAACTCATGGCCGGCCAATGCACCCGGCGTTGCCAAGCTTGGCTTGCGGCGAACGACGCTGCCACTACACTGTACCACGACCACGCACGTCTCCCATTCGTTGTTCGGAGTCTCGAACAGTGGCGACGTCGACGACAACGATGCAACAACTACGATTGCCAGTAGGCGCGCACCTTATACAGGTTGTCCCAGAAAATGTCTGTTAGCTTTTATTTTTAATGACACTTGTCGCATCATGAATTACATCGATCTGTGACAACATCTGTTTGTACCCTGTATCTTGGTCGTTAAATTTTCATTAATGTTGAAGGTTCACTTAGCCGGATGTTCCGGCAATTAAGTGTTTACGATTAACCCAATTTCTTCTCGAAATCAAGTAAACTGCTGTGCCAGTGTAATAAATGAGACGGGACAGTATGTGTTATTTGCGTTTCTCGACTTCTATTGACATGATTAAATTGGTGGCGACAGGTCCGTCAGTCAAGATTCTTAAACATTGATGGAAAAAATAGTTGTAGCTTAACACGACCTGTCCGGCTTCTGGTTCCTGACTGGGTACGCGGATCTTTACCGTACTGCTGTGTTCCTGCTGTCATTGCCACGGTTTCGAACCCTCTAGTATAAAATAATGTACGCACGCAATCGCGTGTTCAAGTTTATCAGGAAAGCTTATAATACGTCTGCAGGCACATACGTACCACTGGTTAATGCAGTACGGACGAGGGTTCAACACCTCCTTTTACATTCGGTTTTTTATTTATCTTCACCCCAAAGGTCCGAATGATGCAGTCTCTGATATTTCATAACTATTAATCTCAGTACTTTATTACGACGAGTATACTCCACAGGTCTTGGATAATGTTATATTCGCAGTTGATATGCACGACAAGCCGAGGTTGATCAGGATTGTTTTTACTGCTTGCTCGAGGAAAAAAAGAGCTGAAATGAAATTACCGCTGTATATTCAAGAGGGGTAAGATAAACGAGGCAACCGACAGTTTCCCTTTAAGTCAGAGGTCCCGCGATAGATAGAGGGGGGGGGGGGGGGGAGAAGAATAAGGAAGGGGCATCTTTAAGCCCAGAAAAAAGTGGATCGAATACGCGAAACATTACCCAACACAAAAAATCTGTTTATTTAAGCGCCTTGTATCTCCAAGAAATCCAATATGGCCCACAGTGCCTGCTGACATATAGCGCCGCGCTCTCCCCTCCCCGTAGGATTTATATCAAGAATTTCTCCAAGCTGACGATGTAGAGGAGACTTGGAAGAGCGAATAAGAAAGGAAAGTACATTGCCCCGGAATTCTCCAGCTGCCGCTGGACACACATCTCGGCGACGAAACTCGCAACGGGCAGCTTGTGGTTAGTTGAACGACAAATAGCTGTCTCGCGGTGTGTCAACCAACGATTTAGACTTTATTGTTGCGAGACGGAAAACCAGAACGAATGAGACAGGAAAATGGAAGAGGTGGAGAAGAGATAGTAGATCTGCAGGACAAACAGCGTAGTCGGACAAGGAGAAAATGTTATATTATGTTATGTTATTTGAAATTCGTTCTCTATCTGGTTAAACCTAGAAATACTACATTGCAACTATAAATCATTCAAATCTTATTACTGAATCCTATATTATTGATGTATGATATTATATCTGATTGTATGTTATAAGATATTTTGTGCCCAGCATCTCGTAGTTGAAAATTGAGCATTCTATTTCCAATACTGTATTCAACATTTGCCCCAAGGCCTAGCTAGGGCTTAATAAATATATCTATCCATCTTGTGGTGTTCTATCAGGATTTAGCATTTCTATGAATGGACGTGCAGCAGAGTGTACGTAAGGGGTGGAGGAAACTGGCGCGTCAACCCAGTATCTATAGGTATGACTGTGTTAAAGAAGCAGGCTGTTTACACATTGAAGTGTGCGTAGGCGCCTGGGCTTTCGTACTCGGAGCTGTACTTGGTATATATCTGTAGTCTAGTGAACTACCATAGCAAGGTATACCGTCGGTTTCGCTTAATTAAACTATGTCTAGCTAGTGCAGCGGCAGCAGTAGCACCCGGTGAGCCCTGGCCTTGCCCGTACTCTCCATCGCCACCGAACCGGCGTGCTGCTGTGCACTGCCGGATACAACGACAACGGCATCACCCGCAACAGTTACCAGTAGCAACATCAGCAGCAGTGCTGTGTAGCAGTGGCGACGGCGACTGGGAGAGCCGGACGCGCGTGCCTTCATTAAGACTTGGTCGGTTTCTCTACGTAATCCAAAACAACGATGTAGGGTTAGAGGCGATGGGGAAAAAGACAGTTGCAGAGCTGGAACACCCAAGAGAGATGGACGATTCGTCCTGGAAGAGGATGAGAGGAGAAACGCCAGAGTCGACGGCGAAAGAGAGAAGACTAACTTCGTTTATGGCACTCGCGCTTCTACCGCTCCGAGTCAGAAGAGCTCCAGCTAGGTGAATACACTAGAGGTAGCTGAGCTGAACTCCTTGTCAGCCCTGGGGCATGACCTCACCCCCCTGTTTCATAGCGCAGCACCGATCCGACGATTCACAACCAGGCCCTCTCCGGTTCACCCTGGTTCACGGTAACTCGGAAAATTCACCAGGCACGTATGCCGGAAACGCGAAAAGTTCCGACGCGACCAATTACCGCAGCTACTCCTTGGTATTTCCACCACCTCTGACTCAACCGTGACGGTCTCGAGCTGTATTTTCATTCAAGGAACATATCAGCCCAGCTACTTTAACTTTAATGTTGTACATTGTTTCTTCTTGTTGCTTCAGCTTTGTTTTAAGAGGAGGAGAACGGATCAAAATCAATGATATTTATTGAAGAATATCTCACTTGTTTGACTGCTTCACTTCCTGATGAAGATGCCACGAACAATCAACACATAGACTTTATTATTGAAACTTTATCTGCGCAAAATGATTGCTATAATTTACTAGTTGCGTATTGCTCTTTTCAAATGAGCATTACGTATGTGCATGCGAGGTTGGCGAGTCGAATTCGATGCCGATTAATTGCTGTCATGCGAGAGAGGGTGTTCAATTACGATTTATCGAGAGCCTCAATCGCTTCTCTCTAGGTAATGTTCGATGTATCGGAGTATCGGACGAACTCTCTGTGGCGCGAATATATATCGATGTATACGTGCGACCTACCATCTAGCCAGGCTTCCCATTCATCCCTGTTTCCCATTTCAATATTTATGCGATGCTGGTAGATGTGCGAATGCGTCGCCATTACTCCGAATATACTCGGTGGTCGGCTGGTTGCAAATATACGAGTTGCAGCACACTAATTACCATTCGTTACCGTTGAATTTCAGTAAAATCACCGTCGGGGGCTCAGGACGACACAAACAGAGGAAGAACTGAAAAGATATATGGCTATTTTTTTTACTGATTATATACAGCTATATATTTTTTAATATCTTTTTACATACTCTGGTTTATGAAAAATTTATTTCCTTTGTGGACATATGGAGAATGTCGAAACGCCGAAACACATGAAATAAGGAGGGTGAAGCCTTCTAATTACGAAACCGCTCTTTTTAAAAATGAATTTAAATATTATTTATGAAAATTTAATATTGCGTTTTATTTATATTAGATAAATTTCATTAAATTTTATTGGATTTTACCGGATTTTCATTACGTGGTTTTTATTTAAAGATTATTTTTTCAAGTATATTTTTTCCTACATTCGTTACAACAGGGAAAGTGCGTTGGCCGAGAGGTGCACAGGAGTTGGGTGGGCTTTCACTCGCTACGGCAGAGCCATAGGGTCGATGCACTCTTGTCCTGTTGACACTGGTTACCTCATCGTGCAAACGATTCATGTAACGTCTATATACCAAAGTCCACGCAAATGTGCGCAACCATACAATTAACATTAACGTGTGTTGTCAGTTCCAAGAATAAATGTTTGGAACATTTATAATATAATACGATAGTTTTATTTTCATTTCATAATACCGGATAATCATCTGCGTGATGGATACGATAGAAAACAAGTCTGGCATATATCGTGTTTAAAAAATCATTATCAGCGGTAGAGCAGTCATAGATCAATCGCTTGAGTCTACAGCAATTAAGCTATAGTAGACGATTCTAGATTTATTATAGACTTCGAAGATGACGTACTGGAGTATTATAAAATTATATTAGACGTGAAATTCTTCATAGAACGCAACACGCTTGGTTTTTAGAGTGAGCAAAAGAACAAGCCGTCCCTGAATTGTTCCCTATATTTCGCGGCAGCTTTGATTCATCGTCTGGCATTAGGTGCCGTTATGGAGTTTCCTCGTGAACCCATTAATCGTCAACGTTGAACGGATACGGAGCCAAGCAAAGAGAAGAGAAGGAGTGAGAGGAGTCGCGCGGGATGCTCGCGGCAGAGAAAAGAGAATTACAGAATTTCACTGCGCGAGGCATAGCACATCACCAAGACGGGGTTAGCTCTCGTTCGGATTGCATTTGCACGAGCCGAAACAAAGAGGGAGACTGTGTTCCGCGAGAAGCGTCGAGACGATCTCGCGTTTTCGTTCGAAATTCTGGTGCAGACGTACGCTGCTTCTACCAGCCACGAGGAAACTATGCAGACGCAGAGTCCCCTCTGTCTCGTCGTGGTTGTATATGCAGTATCGCTCTGTTTCTACGTCGGAGTTCTCCATTAATAATAAATTACGACTGAGCGGTGCTATAGCCGTGGTACTGTAGATAGCCGACATGATTTATCGATTCCTCAATTATTGCCAGTACAATATAACGTTATAAACCGCCACAGATAAACAATAAATCGAGAGAGGACATTACGAATCGCTATTACCATGCAGTATCACTATTATTATGTGCGATATAGTTTAGATAACGATGAAATATAGAGGAGAATTATTTTCGACAGAGAGTTAGTATACGCGTTTTTTTTTTTTTTTTCTTCTTCTGTTCTTGCCAACGTCGGACGTGGATAGCTGAACTCATGGAAAAGTTTCGTGTTTTTTTAGTCCATGAGAGCACGAGGTTTTCGTGAAGGATATTATATACCCCGGGAAGAAGTACGGCGTGGTATAGTAACGCGGATGATAAAGCGCGTTGGATTGAGCGGTAAACAAGGAGATCGGAAGCTTCGGAAGAAAGTTCGGTATATGGACAAACGTAGAGCTAGAGGAAAGTGCAAAAGAAGGGAGGTGAAAGAGACAGGGACGAGGTTGTGATCTTCGTCCGAGACAGAGCCCCTACCGGCCTGAGAACGTGGTCTCTTTAAGAAGCGGATCACGAAGAAGCGTTTAAGTTTTTCTTACGCTCGATAAAACGGCTCTAGTCTCGGGGTGGCAAGTTTCAGGGCAGCTTGCGCCGTAATAACGGCCGCGGCCCACGTATAGATACACCGAGACTCGTCGATGTGCTTGGCTCGCGCGGTACGAAGGTCATCCTCGACGTATGAACGTTTCGAAAGAAAAGCGGCTTTTGAAAACGCCTTAGTTAAACCGATTGGCTAACGTAATCTCATCGCATTATTGTAGCATATTACCGACCACTAAAACGCTATTCGAGGCGCTCGCCCAGCTCAAGTGAGTCTTCAACTCATCGCATTGTGAGTGCACGGAATAAGCCGATTCCGATATTACGTCAATATACACAACGGCAAAAAAGATCCTTAGATTTTTGTACTTTTAACAAAAAGTTTCATCAGCAAACTATGGAATTTCGATTTAAATAAAGACTGCAAAGTAGAACTTTGCACATTGCTTCCTCATTGCTTTTTAAATTTTACAAAGCTAAACCCAATAGCAAGTATGTTTATCTATTTTTGCTTTCTCATACACTTTCCAAATGTGTTTAAACCTAAAATATTCATTATTTCTTAAATCTTTAAAATTAAAAGACAGCTGTCAGTACAAAAATGTAATGTTTTACAAAACTTAGAGCACTTGGCCGTTTTTCGTGAAATCTTGTAGAAAATCTCAATATTTAAAAAGTAGAAGCGGTTAAACCATAACAAAATTAAATTGCTTTGAAATCCGAACCCCTTTATAGATCGACACGAAATTCGGAAGACTCTATCGTGGATTACATTTGAAAAGACACGAGCTATTCACGCAGAAAAAGAAGAGGAGAACGGAGATAGATAAGGGAAAAAGGGATCGATGAGAGTGCAGAGAGTAAATGCGCGTAACCGCAAAGCGAATCGAAGGGGTACTGGCCCACGAGCCAGCTAGTCAGTTGGACAAGATCGATGTGTATTTTCACGGGTTCAGTGGCGGCGGCCGTGAAGGCTAGTGGCTAGTTCTCTATCCCAGCAGAGCGCAAAGTGCGAAGCCGATCGCGCACAGCTCTGCGCCCTCTCTGCCGCTGCCGCCGACGATCAATTATCGACTATCGGATCGTACGTCGTTTTTGATAGGGTGGGGCATCAATCGCCCTGTCAGGTCTCTATGCTGCCGGAATGCGTCTCCCGAGCTCGCCCGACATGCCGACATGGAAATTATTTTTAAAAATATGTATCACCTTTGTTTTCCTCCCGTTCTTTCTATGATTCGGTCGAACGACTACTGTACCGCCCTCGGCGCGTGCTGAAAACCCATCGTCGTCGACTCTCGTCGCGTCCCGACAGCCTCGAAATTCTCAAACAGTGAGTATAACGGAAGTATCCGTACCACCGGTCGACGGGCGACTCGCAGAAAAATATGAGAAAGAAAAATCGTGTTGCCGAGCGAACAGAGTCCGTATGATGCTGGCACGCAAGAGATGTAGTGTGATATGTTAGCTTCACGAGTTTTTGAGAGACCCGAATCGACGTCTGTTATTCTGTTCTATGCCAGAAAAGATTTTCCACCCTTCGCGAACAAGTCGACGAAGCGTCTGGAGAGCGAGTTTCCGATTCCGCGGCACATCGTCGATCGAACTTTTGGCACCGGCGAAAAATTTAGATCACCGTGCCAAAAACCACCGAATACTACTCGATTCATCTTCCTTTTATTCATTTTATTTTCATTCGCGTAGATACGCTCCTATGACGGATTGTCGTTGGTTTAAAAAGTCGATAAGAGAAACAATGGAATATATTTGGTAATAATATATCAATACGTAGTGCTAAGAATAGTTTAAGGTCACAATTCCTCTTCGTTTGTAACAATTAAGAAAGTCCTTGTAACTAAAACGATAAATTTAAATTACAGTTCTAATTTCAATTTCTAATTCTAATTCTTTAAATTAGAGAGCGTGTCGATAGGGACAAATGAAATATGTGTATGCCGTGCATAATACTAGAAACATGTTGTATATCCTAGCTACGTCGGCTCCGCAGTCCAAATCAACCTATTATTTCATGCGTGCGTGATAAAAAATGTGATGCACCGTAATTCCTTAACTGAGTTAAGCAACTTCGGTACGTCTACCGGTGCGATTTCTCTCACCCCAAAGTATCGACTTTCCATCTGCGTTCTCCCGTCAGCGAGCACTTCATAATAGTAGCTACATGATCAATTGAAGCAACAGTTCGAGCTCGCAAATAGACATCGCAAAATTGGCCAATGACGGGGACTCGGGAGAAGTTTAATCATAGTACTTCAATAGCGCACCATACCCGCTGCAATGAATAAAGACCATAGAGAAGCGCAACGAATGAATGGCAGCGAAGCACGAAGTAGTTGCAGAAACAGGGCTTCGTGATCCGTCAATCGATCCAATGATGGAAAACCAAGCGAGGTATGCGTACCAAGAGAATTGCGCAAAGCGGCAGAACTGCGGAGCTCTCCCTGAAGTGCAAACCCACAATCGGTGTAACAAATTGAATTCAAATTGCGAGTTACAACTATGGTAGAAGTGAGAGGTCTCTCTCGTGGATCCAATTTCATGCAAGCATTCTCGTGTTTGTTATCACTCAAGGATGTATAAGAAGAAAAGAAGGACGAAATAGTGGGTTTGGGAATTGAGGAAAGAGGCGAGAAGTCTGGAGCTCGAGACTACGTGGGGTTACCTCTATGGGAAGCTCAAATTGTTGCGGAGGCGAGTAGGAGAGCAACCGGTGTGGCAGCACCGTTTACGTCTCGTCAAATTTTTCACACGTTCAGAGAAAGCGGCAAGATATGCTGCATAGTACAGTATAGTACAGCGCAGAGTATACTTAATACCCATCTGTGTAGGAGACCCTTTAAAACACGCTTCCTTCATACAGTGTTCTTTCTCTGTCGGTGCTACGGACATTCATATTTAAATTCAATTTCGTCTAGACGTACGTGTTGTAGAAAACGGGCCTGCTTGCACCGCGTGCTCCAAAGAGATCCGCAGTGACTGTCAAACATACTGGCAACTCTCAAAGAGCATAATTGTAGTTAATAGGCTGCAGTAGATATAGACACTACATTGATTTCGATAAATAATGATAAACACTTACCTCAAATTGCTATTGTCTCATTCTGCTACAGCCCAGTGTTGCTATTGGGCTGTGCCCCCCTTTATTATAAATTCAATAGATAAATCGAAATATACAGTAGAATATATTAGATTTTATCTTCAGTAAATCAACGTGGTGGGAAATGAGGCAAGCTAATGAGGCAAGATTTATTCGAATAGATAGAAATAACGATGCAATCTCTCCGTTGGAAAAGCACGACGAGCTACCGATTTTCAATGTTGAGATCTGAGGCAGAAAAGCCGTCGCGAACATGACTTCCAACACCCAGTTATGAATTTCCATGAACTTCACAAATTGGCCTTATCCTAGATCTCTTGCGGACTCGAATAATCAAAGTTATAGCGAAGGCGATTCCCGGAATGATGTTCGCCTGCTTTCATCCACGTTTCTTTTGCAAAAAGCTCATTTAAACGCAGTTTCACCAAACAGCACCGAAAGATTATGAAACTCTGTAAAGAAGTCACTGGCAAGAAAACGAAAAAGGCGAGCAAGATAAAAGAGGAAGCAGTCAAAGAAAAGGAATCCGAAGATCGCGAGAACGGGAGTGAATAAGGAATGTATATAGAAGGGGAAAAGTTTTTCGTGTAAGCGGCAAATATTTCCATTCACCAGGACGAATGGGTCTGTAAAGTTCAGCACTATTTGCCCTTGTGCTACGTGTGCTGTTCACATCGTTGTATCGTTTTTGGGACGCAATCTGAGAGCTTCGTTTCCCCCGGGTTTCGATCGCGGCAGTGAATGCCCGCAACCACTTCCGTGACTACTTGCGAAAGAGTAACGAAAGAAGCCCCAAGCAAATATGACCCTACAAATAGGAATGGTTATACCGACACCGTAAGTAGCTATGGTATATTTCCCGGCAAACAACTAGCTCGTTTGTAACTCTAAAGTAAGCCCTGGGTAAAATGTAGCAGTGGAGAAGGAGACAGGAAGGAATGAGAATGAGAGTGGGGGAGGGGGGAGCAAAGGAAAACGAAGTCACCAGCCCCGCAGGGTGTTTCGTCCTTGTCTGAGCAACTATATTTGTTGTCCATAAAGCTGAGCCTCTACCAAGAAATCTTGCGGAAGGCATCCTCCCCTTTTTCCCCTGCTCCTGCACAACTCCCCGCTTGGTAGAGTCTGTGTGAGTTAAGGAAAACTTTCTCAGCCTTTACCTTACTTCTTGGTACCTTCACGAGTGTACTTTATAATGAAAAAATATATGAAGTTAAGAGAGATCGAGGGACCTGAAAACAGGATGAAAGAAGAGCTGTAAGGGTGAAGCTCGTAGTGGAGGCTGAGAAAACTGCGTCGCCTAGGTCGCCGTCGGTCGCTTCCAAACGAACGTTACTAATTTATTACAAGATCTATCGTTGCCTCTGGCTCGCCCAGCACCTCGCAATGTATCACCCCCGAAGCTTTAACTGTGTATCTGAAGGGTGGTTTGCCACTGCTGCAACGGCGTACCAGTGTTGGTGATGCTAGGCACCGCTTTCGACGCTATACGCTACTACCGTTACCATTTCTACAGGTTATTCCTTTTACCCGGAGCAGTAGAAAACCGGTCTCGGTGCTGCTGCGGTGCTCGGGTCGTCTCCTGGTTCGCCGCCCTCGACAAACGATGATAGACTCACCCAAACTGCCAATAATGAATGGGCAATAACGATATAACATCGGGAGTAATAAAGTTCAAATAAGCGATGGCGTTATGGTATACCTATACTATTGCTTCAGACCATCAAAAAATAAGGGAGTCCGGGGTAAGTCGGAACAGGGTGCACCTCGGAATAAATGCAGTAAAAAATTGGAGGTTCCACACAGCCCTTAGCACTCTGAGGCCTTAATTGCCGTATGAAAATACAACTTATAATGAACTTGTAGGGGTATTCCCTCAAATGTCAAATAGTTACACATAAAAACTAACTTTACGATTCGCGGACTCATAAATTAGACGTTATTAAAAATAGCTGGAATAGTATAGAATCTCACAAAATGCACAGAATGTAACCAACAGATCTTGGAATGCGATCTCAGTATTTTTATCGCATTCATTAAAATTATTTTTGTAATTGCAAAGCAAATAGTGTGTCGACTAGGCCTGGTCTCCCATACAATCGTAGTAGTAACTGTAGCAGTAATGGTGATAGTAGCGAGCACGGGCTATGACTGGATGGCGAGGTCGCCCGTTCCGTAAAGTGCCTCCTTAAATCAGCCCTCGATTCGGACTTCCGGATGGAAAATGGCTCTTCCCACGGGACATCCTGCATCCACGTCGTACCTTCCTAGCTTTCGAGCAAGACGGGGAGACTTAGAGTTCTGTTCTGGCTGTGTCATGGACGGTAGACGCGTCTTGGCCTCTCGTCAGAATCCGTAATGTCATAACGAAGTGGCCACTTTACTCGCCAGGATGCAAGCACGTCGGGCACCGAACCCTGCAATGAGGAACAACAGCGGGAGCATGACAAGACGGTCCTTCACCAAAAGCGAGAGAGACATGGAGATATAAGAAACAAAAAAAATTTCGTCTCGAGATCTCCGTCTTTCGAAAGGGAAAGAGATCCCAAAGATGAAGAAACGGTGAAGATTCGGTTCCAGGAAGCAACGGTGTAGACGAGGTGGAAGTGAACGTTGAGTATTATGTACAAGGAGAAAGAGTGGAAACCGAAGCGATGACGGGGATGAGTGCAGCTAGAGGTAAGGCGACGGGTAAGCACGTTTTGTCGTGGAATTGGAGCGGCGAATAACGCGATTCGCTCGAGCGGAAGTCACTCGAACGAGCGTCCAGCGCGACGCGGGGGACGGTATACGAAGAGAGAAGAATAAAACGTATAGCGATGAGAAGGCGACCGTAGAGACATCGATGCGGCAAAGTCGTTCGCTCGTAAAATGGTTGTTTCGACTGTACACGTCCAGGCAGTTGATCATATTTCTTCGGACTGTTGAGTATAATGCACGTTGTACTCGCGATCATTGTCGATTGTACTCTGTAACCGGGGTGACGCCCAACAACCGATATCTTAAACGCTCATAAATGAGAACCTGGTTTGTCGTCAGCGAGCTTCGCCTCTCCCCTTCTCTCCCTCTCCCACTTGCTATGTGCTTTCACGAGGTGCAAGCGCCGATTCCGGCCCGTGTTGCGCACTATATTTTTTTCCAACAAGTGCACGAATAGTGATGATTTGAATGGTAGTTTTGCGGGACGAACAGTGAAAAAATTCGCATACGGGCTTTCACCCAGCTTCATGTTCGGACACAGTAATTGTTGCATAATATTGAGATAGGTACTTCGGTAATGAATGGTTGTCTAGCGAAGCTCCTATTACAACATTTTAAGTAAGCAACCACAGGACCATCAATGATTGTTACATAATGATTATATAGTTATATTACTTCATTTTCGCAGTATTTATCCCCTGGGATGTTTACAAGTGAATTGTCGTCTTAATGTATCGAGTGTCGTAGCAATGTCTTTACGATTATTACCAGCCCAAAGCGCTATGCGCACTGTGTTGCGTTTGCCTCGTGACGACTTTCGTCACTCTTTCTCGTCGTCGTCGTCATCGTCGCCTCAAGATATACTCCGTTCCGTCGTAACTACTTGGAGAGTCTTGCAACACCTCCGATTCCGTAGTTGAGCAGCATAAGCAAGGAGGAGAGCTCGGGCTTCCTATCCACGTTCTCCGCAAGTCAACGTCTCAACCGCGAGACTAGACGGGGAACCCTCGTAAAGTGAAACGATTCGTAGAAGCAATTAGGAAATCGCGAGAGCTCGCGTTCCGCACTCGCTTCTCTCTCGCGAGTATTGGTGAACGCCGTCAAGCAGAGTGGAGAAGTTTTGTTGCCACTGGTGTGATGAGATTGAAGTTTTTCTACTACCCAACACACCACTAGCAGCGAAGAGTAATTCAGTCCTTCTATACGAACCCCGTTCTTCCGCCGTCTGTCCACTCTAACCGGGGAAAAAGCAATGATGTCTCGGCCATTTTCCGATTTAATGTATACAGTACCCAATTCTGCACCGCAAAAACGGTTCACAACTCGGATTATTCTTTGCGATTAAAGGAAATTGTCATTACATCGGAACCACGGAAAGCGAATAGCGAATTTAATTACTTGAGGCTAGCTAAGTTAAAAAAATTTATTACAAGTGTTCAATGAATTAGTGATGATATTAAAAATTAATTAGGATTCGTATCTTGTAGAAGATCTTCCCGTATTCATGTAGAAGGCTTAAGCATCGATTAATGATACAAATGTACAATTCATTCATTTGACCTCTCATAAAACGACGTCAATAGGATAGTCTTGAGATCAAATAATTTGGCATTTAACAACCTCGCATCATCAGTTTCAGGTGATGACAAAAATGTTCACAACAAGCACCTACAGGTGCTTGCCTACAAAGTGCGTTTTTATTACACGAGTCATACACATTAAGGCTAAACTCGATTCACGCCGTTAACAACCGCTTTTGCTACCTCGAAAGCCGAAACTGTAATCTGCTTGTGGAAAAGCACATGCAGTTTCGTTTCTCGCTTGAGCCCTTATCTTAACGGTCTAGACATCTTGTTTTCTCGACTGGATAAGAGTCGTTGGCCGCTAGTTCGTATCGCCCTGTTCGCCCTACCACTAAACACCGAACCACACCAACTAGCCACAGCGACGAATGCAGATACACAGCTAAACAGGATTGTGTAGGGTGTACAAGGAACAGAGGACAAAGGCAGGATGTGCATGTTTCTCGGGCAACACACCACTAACGTAGAAACAGGGTTGTACACGAATGAGGTCATAAAGCCGGAAGAAAGGAGTAAAGGCTTCAAGGTGCAGGCAGTAACGCGTTTACACGGCGAACCAAAGAGGAAAAACAGGAAAGGGGCTATGCAGGAAGGAGATTTCTCGTGTCGTATTCCAACATTGAGATGTAGAAGTTGACCCCCGCGAACGTGTTTGGCGCTGTGACAAACTTCCGAGGGGGGTGCGCGTATCGCAATTATTTGCATAATAATAAAGAACAAATTCCAGAGATCCCTTGGACAACCACACAGATAGTCACAGGCACCCTAACACAGACTGGGCCTGGGGTTTGGGATTCAGAATAATCTACGCTGGCTAATACGCGTAGATTGTTATAGTTACGAAATACGCAGTGTAAGTTTAGTTTAACGTGTTCGCCGTGCAGTGGCCAAACCTGCGCTGAGGGAGACAGGGAGAAAAGATACGACAAATTTAATTGGATTCGAAGCGTCGACGAGCAAGAAAAGGATGTGATGGTTGAAGAATACCGTAGTGAATCGACGAAGGATACGATCGAAGACGAGAGACGGAACAGATAAAGCCGAGATGGAGTGAGATATATACCCGCAACGTCGATGAAATTCTCTGCCGCGGTGACAATTCTCCGCCCTCGGTTCTTCGATTACAGCAGACAAGACAAACACTGCGCGGGAAAAGCTGTGGAAAGCGTGGAAAAAAGTAAGAGTATAAGAAAGAGAAAATAAGAGAGGCAAAGGATATAGTTGTGAAGGAAAGCAGTGACGGTGAGGGGAAACAGGCGAGAAAGAGATGGCTAAGGTGGAAACGCCCCAGGGACACCTGCACTCGAATAAGAGTGAGCCTCTTCACTCGAAAGCCCAATTTGTAGCTCGAAATTTATCGGAGACCGAATTTATGTAGCGGCGCGCGGCGTGCACGCTTTCGTCGCGTGAACACGGGTGTCCTCGATGTGAATGCGAGAAAGGAAGCGCCGCTGGCGATGGAGGTGACAGAACAGGGTGAACGCGGGTGCCGAGGCGACGGGAATTCTGCTGAGGGGGTTGTCGTGTAGCGGTAGCAGCAGGAGCATCAGCTATACCAACGAACAACGCACGTCTTGAGATATAAAAAGGCTACGGGAAATTCTCGGGGAAAGGCACGTAGTCCTCCAAGTGGGGTTACCTTGTCTCTCGTTCGCTCGCATTCTCGATATGCTTCTGTAGTATTAGCGTCTGTGGAATGACGAGTAAGGACCTCGGGTCCGGGCTATTATACAGTTACTTGCATGCGTTTCATGCTAAAGTACCGCCTGCGCTCTCTCCCAAGAGCTTTTGTTAAAATATACTTTCTGAAGTAGGAATTATACCGTGAAGCGACTTACAAGAGTAAAGGTTGCATGGCACGATTTTGCTCCGAACAGTTCGCCGCTACTCTCGCTAATTGTGCTGGCAAGAACAAATAAATGAATGTCTTAAAATCTTACTTTGTTTTTTAACACCCAACTGAACGGGAGGAATGTTATGCGTTTGACTTTGAAGTGAAATTAGCAAACTGATTATTCTCGAAACAAAAAGCAAGAATACAAAATATTTCTTTGTAAAAGAACCCTGATTGTATTGATTCCTTTTATGATGTTTATTACCCAATATTTGCAAAAATTAATGGAGTCGACTATGAGATTTTTGGAGTAAATCAGGAACAGACTATGAAACATTTCAGCGAGAATGTCTCATATATATCCTAACATATATTAGCGAAAGAAAATATTTCGTTGAAATATATCCAATACATCTTGCATATCAAGAGACGCGGTAGCGTCTCAACGCCAAGTATAATACTATATTTCCATAGGGGATACTACTGACAATATATCGATCCAAGTTGAAGCGGCAAACAGCTGTCAGCACCACCGGTGCTGAATGTGGAAGCGAGTGAAGGTAGCAAAAACGTTGAATATAAGAACAAGAGCGAGATATGAGTAGACAAGGAATACGGGACGAAATATTAGTAGTGGACGAGGGAATATGAAAAGAAATATGTGGACGAAAGAAACGGTCGAACGAGGAGTCGATTCCACTCGTCTTACAGAGGCCAACCCACGAGGATGTGCGGCGTGCATGCTTTTTCTTACACTGGCCCCTGACCTTTCCCCCCTTCTCCACACACACACATAGCTCTTGAGAATCTGTCGACTGACGTCTGACTAGCCTCACCACACCGATGTATTGGAAACCATAATTTATAGACCGCACGAGACGCCACGTTTTCTTTTTCTCCCGTTGCTACCCACTTTTTTTTCTATTCCACTGTTCCAGCTGCCAATTTTCTTTCACCGAAACACATATGAAAAATCGAATAGTTCTCATCACAGTTCTGATAGGGGAGAACGGGGTAATGGCGAACACTTAATCGACAATTTATATATTTTAGTTAAGAAAAAAACTTTCATAGATAAGCCAACGGAAACTTACGTGTATTAACCAAACAATACACGTGAATCTCTTGAACAAAACAGGTAAATTCGTTTTTTTTTCCGCATCCACAATAAATATCGGAAAGTACGCCATTTCCCTCACTTTATTGGAATAATCCCGAAGACCTTTTGCATATCAAATAGAATCATGGGATGTGAGTGCCACTATTTCCAATATGTGATAACTAATAAGATCTGATAATCTTGCAAAAAAAAACAGTATTTTTTGTAAGCTCTATTGCTTACTTCGAAACTTACAGGTTGTGTCTTTCCAAGTCAACAGTTGCGATATATGTGTAAGAAATTATTATTCATTTTCTATGCCTTAAACGATTAGAGGAGACGTGGCGATAACCTCCGCTGGAGATGCTGATTTTGTTATTTATCTTTCATTTTTTTTTAATTGCACTTACCAAGCGCTTCACTCGTCGCTCGTCGCTCTCTCACTCTCAGCGTAGCAGAGTAGCAGGCTTCTACCGTTCCACGGTTATGACCTGCTGTATGCTCTCTCTCTCTCTCTCTCTCCCAAGAGGCTGTAGCTCGAGTCCACGAGTGACGAAGAGGACGAGAGACAAGAGATGAAAATACCGACCGAGAGGAGAAACGCGGTGAGCGAAGGGGTGCGCAGCATTTTTCTTGCCCGGACTTGACGTATTGCCCGGGTATCTTGGGCCGCGGATCAGCGCATACATGCATCGCTAATGCCACCGGGCTTACCCGAGCTCACCCGCCATATCCTCCATCCCCGAGAGTGAGCCTGGGCGCACAACCATACCAACGTGAGTTAGCCTGCTAGAAACGGTGCCCGGCTATTCCCTGCTACCAACAGCAGCAACCGAGTTGACGAATTGCTCTGGTTCTGGCTCAGGCACGAGAGAGCAGCGAAAAGAATTTCGCGGCTGCGGGTCGATGCCAAGTATAAGCAGGAAAAAAACGCACACGAAGGGGACAAGTGAGTGAACGAAAAAGAAATAATACAAGACAACCGCCACTGCGAAAGACGCGGTGAAGGCGGAAAACTAAAATCTCAGAATAAAAAAGAAAGTTTCGTATACTCTCGAGAAACTTTATAACACTGTGCGTATCGTAACCAAATTCGGATATGTGAGGTACTCATAAATTCATTATCCAACTGAAAGTAAAGATACATATCGATTGATTTACGAAAAAAAAAAAAAGAAAAACCCGATGAGGAATTGCTAATCTGAACAAAAAAATAAAAAACCAATTGAAAAACTGGGCGACAGTTGTGGTGAAATTTGTTCTAATAGCAGCTAGTGCAATTCGTAAAATTATTTAAAAAAAATATATATATATTCATAACTTTTGAATCCCTCAGCCGGTTCGAGCTTTTTTTTAACCAAAACGAAAACTAAAAACTCTCTTTTTCACTAAAATCGATAAACACCATTTATTGGCACTTCTTTCGGTTTAATCGTGATATTGCTATTATTAATTTGCTTTGAAAATGCTTAATATATATTTACATTTTTTATAGCACTTGGCGTTCTTATTTTAGCAGGTTGCACTGCTAAAATAAGTATTGTGCTGCAGTACAAACTGATAATGGCTGTTATTGAGATAATTCGGTATCGTTATCGCGAACGAAGCGGTGTCACCGTGAAATTTATTATTCGGGAGGGGAGCGAGAAATGGTAGAGAAGAGAGAAAAAAAGAGAGACTCGGTGGCATCGGACAGCGAATGCGTTAGTTCGTCCGGTTGTTGATGGGTCGAGGTGTGGAGTTTCTCGATGTAGATATCGCGAACGTCGTGCGTGCAGCGTCGCTGCCACTGCTGCTGTTGACTTTGATAAAGTTATAAATAAATGCGCGTTCCATACGCTCGATGACTCGTGCGAGACGGCTTACGTGCGTAAAATTCGAGCGCTATACACAATCTATATACATATAGAATAAGCCGGTGCGATACCGCGCGCGAATATATAGTAAATGGAATACAGTTGTGGGCGCTCTGGCCGCGAGCCGTTATGAAAATAAGCTGCAAATCGTTGCGCTCGCTTCGCCCGAACTGATATGCATATTGACGAAACGCCGTGCTATAAAAGCCGGGTATAAACTTGTCTGAAGCGTCGATGCTTCATTGATGATAAAATACATTTTAAAAGCAAATATAATGGAAAACATCAACAAACCTCCTCTTCGATAGTTCAAAAAGAAAAGAAAAAAAAGAAGTATAAAAATTCACAAATACAAATATTATGCAAAGAACAACGACTGGAGTCAAATTGAATTGGCAGTATACCAGTTCAGTCAATAAGGAAGAATAACAAATATTTATAAGAACACGTGAGAGAGCCGATTTTCTTCGCTTTCTTTTCCAATACAGTATCGCAGAAGCATCGTTCGATTTGATGCAGAAATATGTAGTGATGGATAAGTCGTATTATATGTACTCAGGTAGCTTGGAAATAGAGTGAGTGACGAAGCTGGGATCAGGAACGGGTCGGTTGACTTGACGGTAGGAAAAGGGCCTCCGGCGAAGGAAACGGATCGAGCGGTAATTCGATATCTCGCTCGTTATACCAGGACGATCGATCGATTCCCCTAAAAGCACAGTAACGAGAGGAAAGGAAACCGCGTATGTTGGATGTACGAGTATAATAGAAGCACTGCTTCGATATCTTCAAGCTCGAGTACAGGCGTTTTCACAAAGCACGTACGAGGTACTCTGTCAACTTAGTCACTTTTTCTTTTCTGACCTTCTCAGATCTTCCTCATTATTATACAAATATCCATACCACGTAAGAGAACTTTCCCTGACTCTTTTCTTCTCTCTTTTCGAGTTTTTTCGTATTTTTTGCGAATTTATCGAGTTTACGCATTAAGAATTGGAGGAGAGCTTCCACTATCCACGATTCCGTTACCTCTTCTTTGCAAGACTGATTTCTTCCTGCCATTCATCTCTCTCTCTCTCTCTCTCTCTCTGTCTCTCTCTTACTCCGGCGCACTCAGATCCCTCCCACGCTCTCTTATTCACACTTGCTTCCTTGTTCTTCTTTACCGTTCACGCGCCTGCTGCAATCATTTGCTTCGGCTTTCGATTTGTTTATTTATTTATTTGCGCCTTCGCGTCGTCTTTCTTGTTGCTAGGATGTGGTGAAGCACGTTCAAAACCAAAAAGGGAGTAGCGAGTACTGTACCAGATGAGTATTATGAGAGAGTAGTAGCCTAGGCGGTACGAAGGGTAAATGGAAAATGCTGGTTCACTGTTGTAATGAGGACTTGGCGAAAGCTCCAGACTTCACTACCTTCTGAGCGCGGAAAGCTTTTCTCTTGTTCCATACTCTTTGCACGATACGCAAGAACAATCCGAGGTCGAAGTGAAGCTATAAGTTTGGAGACGTGCCTCGCGGGAGGCGCGAGTACAGAGCTCTCTTCGCTATCCTTCTAGCAAAAGCACAACCAGAGGTGCAGTGCACCAGGCGCGTTTATACGTCAAGTGTGCCTCTCTCGCCCTTATGCCCCGTAGCGCCGTGCATTGAATAAGTCATGAACAACGCCATGGTAAACACACGATTCTACCGTAGCAAAAAACTATGGCTGTGCGCGGGGCTCGAAGAACACCTCGCTAGGAATATGCTACGTACCAGAGAGATCCCTGGGTTCAACAAGCCAGAGGCGAGCGCAAATACGTCAATGCCCTAATCCGCCTTCTTACCTAACCTTCTAACCATTTTCACTGCTTTATCTCACACCCTTTGTCTATATTACGGTAAACCGGCCTTTCCATAAACGAAATCACTTCGAGTCGCGCAACAGTGACTTTTAAGTGATCAGGGTTAACCAAACTTTATTTAGACATTACTTTTATTCGATTCTAGTTTTTCCTGTTTCCTCCATCATAGTTGCCATAACAACTTATGCGCACACGAAAATGAAAATAAAGCACTAGCAACAACAAGAGCAACAGCAAGGCCAGAAGAGGTGCAGGAGAGAGTCGAGCCCTGAAGGCGATTCGGACATCTCGTGCCACGATGAAGAGAATGCGAGGGAGGGGACGTCGACCTGAGCGAGATTACGATCGCTCGAGGCCACCGAGATAAAAATCGAAGGATGCGCTGCTTCTCCGCTTCTCCTTACGAATAACTCTTTCCTTCTCAACGAGCGGGAGATTAAAAATTGCATCGCCCGTAATATTGCGAGACGCAAATATTATTTTTTTTAGCAATTTTTTTAAATGTCTGTTATAAGTTGATAAAAATTTGATTTATATTAACCGTTTTCATTTTTTAGACAGCTTCGGTACGTCTGGATCTCCGATATGTATATATTCTATGAACCTATAGTCTGGTAGTGCAGTCGGTGTGTGGCTTCGGCGCTTCGGATAAAATACTCGTTTCAGATGTTTCTCATTCGTCGGATGCGTGCCTATTTGACTCTTACTTGGTCGAAAGGGTTATTTCTTTGTAGATTATGCTATATCTACAAGCGGTTGGCCGACTGTTTGTTCGGTCTTGACGTGAGACTCGTTGACACGCACGGGCGAGTGTCGCGCGCGCGCGCGCTTGACGCTGATAAATGATGTCACGGAGATCGCAAACGCCCAACCTCTGTATGCTGACTTAAAAATATTCGACCCCCATAGTCAACGCACGTTTTGTTTTCACGTTGGAGTGAAGCGTGCATGCACGCTCCTGGGATGCGTGTCATGGTATTGGATGAAAAGTGAAGTATTCATGCCCCGGCGATAGAGTACTATGTGCCGGCCTCGACCTAGCTCAATCTATACGTATACGTATGTATACGTATGTACGTATAAATCTACGGTCTTGCAGCACGATTCGTCGCTCCGGGCGCGTTCTTTATCGAGAACCACGACAACGCCACCCTCGTGCTACAAAGCGAAGCCCTGGCCGTAAACAGAGTGAATAATAAACGTTCGAAGCGTGACCGGCGCTCTCTCGGACTATGCGGTATCGTGGCTAAGGTATTAGAATATATAACTCGGCCCGCGCACTGAGCTAGTCAAATCGAGAGCACTGTGTTGAATGCAAAACCATCAAGAGAATTTTTCGATGATCCAAGACTCTGGTACAATATATGTATATATTGCTTAACGGTTTTAAGTCTCAGTCTTTTTACACGGCAAGAAAATATTGATTGTACGACAGATACATTTTCATTCTGTTCTACCCAAGCTTTTCAAATGAAATACGCAATTTCAGAATTGATTGCAAAGAGAGTAAAACCACGTTTTTATCGAAAAATTTTATTACCAAATATTAGATCTGCTGCACGATATTTTATCTCGTGGCACTATCATCTTCTTTTTTTTTTTTCTTATCCTATTTCGTTGTGGTCTTATGTCGTATACGTGACTCCGTGAGAATATGGGTGTTGGTGTTATGGAAGATCGAGACGCGCGCTCTGTAATCGAGCGAGAAACATTGAGGAGGCAGCGCAGCGCAGAGCTCACACGATCGAGCGGGGGTGGATAGTGGTAATAAACGTTCGGAGCGTGACTTGCGAGGTTGGGTGGTTGAAACCCGCGCGGACTAAAGCGGGGTTATAATTCGAAGGGCTTAGAGAAGCGAGACGATGCGGGCTGTGCTGCTGCACGCGGTGTACGCTCGACCCGAGACCTAGTAGGTAGTAGTTCTGCTATATACACTCCGTGCATGGGAAGATAGCCGACGATTTAATCCACTTTTTCTCAACCACACGTACCGAACAACCCACCTACCTCTCGCTTCATTTATAACCAGGCGTATAGCATCGTTTATGTATAGTGTAAACCTTAAAATAGCCTTGAACTTTATGGTACTTGGTACTTATATATAGTATATTGATATTGTTAGTGGCAAGTAGTGTGTTTCTATGGTTAACCGTGGCATATATATCAGGCATTTTCGATCAATTCAGTCGCCTTAGGAGCTCATGTTTCCAAATAATACTGCACTTGGAGTACGCGGTCGAAAATAAAGCGACACCGAAATGGAGACTAGAAATCGTTGAGATATCGATAAGATGATAAAGTAAGAAAGCAAAGAGCGAGCGAGACTGGAAATTCCGGTCATAGATCTTCCACATATTTTCGATTCGCCCGGTTCGTGCTATGGCAATTTCCTCGCATTTGTGAATTTCGTTATGCCGGAAGCCCGGCGGCAGCGTCGGCGTCGTTGTCGGCGTCATCCCTTTTCCCTTTCCCTATACAGGGAAGCAGCAAACCCCCGTGACATATACACTGAACTGGCCACCCTCGTGTAGCATTCCTCGTTGCTATATTCCCGTCGTATACGTCACATGAGGCCACGCTCGAGGCGCCGAAATCACTTCCACAGTTTCCGACTGGTGACTATAACACCATAGCTCCAAGTGTAGTATGCTGCGCCGAGAGTAGAGACCTTTCTCTTTATTCAGTTACTACCTTTTTCGCTTTGGTCTCGCAAATACCGAAAATAAAAAATAAACCGATATAGAAACGGAAAATGATGTATGATGATATTTGAAGATTTTTTTTTATTATATCGAGTGACCCTATACTTCCACCTCAAGCTCTCTTTCGATCGGCAAAACAGGATGAGCTTGTATATAGAATACTTATAAAAACGATCGGTTCGCGATTGTATTCACATTTTTATCGATTACATAAGGGCGCGTTTAATTTCAGATTTCTAGAAACAAGAAGAGCGTGAAATATTTTAACACGCAAACTGAACCTCCATTCACGGTATCCTCAAGTCTCCTGTGGTGGCAAAAAAAAAGATATATATGATATAAATATTCATGAAACGAGAGAAAAAAAAGGTGGATGAAGCTGCATAGAAATGAATCATCGAGCATCTTCTGTCCGAGTAAATCCTCGTGACAGGAGTATTTGGCGTGTGGCACCACAGAAGCTCTTCTATGTATACGGAACATCTCTATGGATGTCGAGGAAAAAAGTTTCAAGCGCGAGACTTAAGAGCAGTGTATGCAGTAGTAGCGTGCGCTGGTCGGTCGCCGCGGCGATTTTTCTCTTCACTTATCTGCCTCCCTCTAGCGCCATCGACATTCGCGTTATCCCTCGGCATTCCTCGTATCTCGCTAAAGGGTGCCCGCGTACACGTTGAAAGCCAAGGGCCTTCAATTATTCATGAAACGCCACTCGACTTTAATTTGCGTCGTATACGCGCGCTTTGCCCCCGCAGCTCGCTACTGCGCTATTCACCTCCGCCTTCCACATGCTTTCCCATCCCGTTTGCCCTGCTCTATACCGATACTCTTACTCGACAAGATATGAAACTTAAGACGCGCATTGTTTTATTCTGTATGGTACATGCTTTGGATCCCGTGCACAAGATGCACTTTTCAAGAATGCGCCTTATGTTTGCATAGTTAGGCGCGAGCCCCGACATTCATGAAAACGTGCATCAGCCACGTGCTACTTCAGGGACAAACCTCACATAAAAAGGGTTAAGGGGCGGCTAGTGAGGAATGGCTGAAAAGAGACATTCAATGAAAAAAAAAAAAAAACTTGTTTTACGACAAGACATTTCCGGAGTGAGTGCATAAAGAAGAGGGGCCCAAAGGATATGAGAGTCCCCCAGCTCGTTTCGCTTTTCCACGTATATTGCTTTGAAGAATGCACTGCCGCGCTGGTGCATGAAGGCACGGCTCGCATATGATATAACTAACATGGTATATGGGGCATTCCATATGCAGTCAATCTTTTCAACGACTCTTTTTTCATTTTTATTTTCATTGAGATTTTTTTACGTCGGTGTTACCACTCCATCAAGTATCCATGATTATATTATAAATTTTCATTTCAATCTATTATCGGGTTATGGATTTTCAAAAACACTGTTATGAAATGATTTGTTCAAAGTTGCAAAGCTCAAAAACTGTACAGATATTACATATATTTTTGCGTAGAGATGCCGCGTTTAGAGAAAACCTTAAAGATACAACGACGATTATTATCTTATGCGGGAAAACTCCAGGCAAGCATGCCGTGATGGAGATGTCTAGATTTCCGAGAGAGGCGACGAGGACAACGAGTGCTAAGCTACGAAAGGTAACGCAAAGGGGATATAGCATGCTTCGAGTGATTTAGGAAACGCCGCGACGGCAAAGCCCAACTTTTCTTCCAGAAGAACGGGTAATCCCGCAGTTTGTGGTTCCTACCAAGCCGATCTCGAGGAAGAAGAGTATCAGCTTCGCGTTGCGAAAACTCACCGGAGAGTAGAGCCAACGGAGCTGGTACCGAGGGTCGAGTATAAGGGCAAGGACTGTCGCTTCGAGTGTATATCGCATGGAATGCTCGCTAAACGGTTTAACCGTTAAATCCCTCGTGGTCCCGTAGGGTAGCCTTACTGGGGGAGGCCCTAGCAGCCTTTCGAATTTCGAATCTTCCATCCTCTCAACCTAGGATATCCCCCGGAGACTTTCCCATTACGACAGAGACCAGTGAGAACGGACTCGTTCTATGTACGCGAGTCCCGCTTCTCTATCTCTCCATATATAGCTTTTCCTCTATCTCGCTCTTGCTGTATATCCCTACACCATTTCGATTTATCGACCATGCGAAATTACCCAACACTCGCACAACAGCAAAACGATTGCTATACAGTGACAGACGTTAATTCCTTTTTTACGTTCATTCGTTTAACTTCATTCGTTTAGCATTCCGTTAGGCGTTATCGATCTTAGTTAAAGAATGAAAGGTTTAAAGAGCGCTCACTAACACATTTTTTAAATAGTTCTACCTAAGTGATTCGGGCTATTTTTTATGGAGTCTATAATAGTGAGGATATTGTGTTTATTATTTTTAACTATATTGATGTTTTGAGCTTTTAGTAGTTTAAAAAGTGAATGGTGGATTTTGATGTAAACGTTGTCTTGACTTGTTGAGGATTCCCGTATTGTGAGTATTCTTTTTTTTATGTGTTATAAAAAGGTCTGACAAAACTTCGCTCACCTGCATATTCTCTCTAAAATATATCTCAGTACCGAAATCGAGCATAGACACGACACGAAGATAACGAGAAACTGGTGAGCACGCGCACTCACTCTTTTTATTCAACCAGAGATATTCCAATATCGCTGCTACAGAAGAAAACAACGTTGTGACTTTCGCAATTAATTGAACCATTCGACCGAGGTCTTCGTAGAGAAAGGAAACATTATTTGCGCGCGAAGTGCCTTGATATATTGTAAAAACCGTTTGACACAGCTTATTCACGCTTTGTCTAGAGATGAAAAAAAAAAAAAAAAAAAAAAAAAAATGGCGAAGCACGTCATTGATGAAACGCCTACAGGTACCAGCCGGTGTACGTCCGAGACTAAATTTGTTGTGAATAAACGTGCTTTTTACCGTGGATAAACGTGAATTTGCTGGAGAAAGAGATCGCTCGTAGAGCGATGAAAGAGAACATTAGTTCCAGGTCGCGTGAGCTCTTAAGTCGCTCCGCGAAACTCAACCATCTAGATACACCTATACTTTAGTGTAAAGCATAATGTTGGAGTATATTTCACAGTGAGAAGAAACGAGCAGAAGCATATGTACGAGACATGCACAGAGAGCACGAGAGAGGGTGTTGGACGCTTTGCGCTCCGGCGAGTGACGTACGAAAAAGGAGGTGAACTGCCACGTTTTCGCTCATACACTTCCCTCGCTCCCTCTTCATCTACTAAATCATCCTCTCGCTTCCTTATACAGTTGAGGCCCCATTTCTCGTCCTTTCTTTCCTTTTTTTTATTTTTTTTATTGCTTTCTCGCGGCAGGCACCTTCATGCAACCTCTTTCCCGTCCTCGCTTTTCACGGTTTTCTTCTTCCCCATAACCCATTGCCATAGCGATACATCCAACAGAGAAAAGAGGAGAAGCATCAGAAACAGGAGCTTGCGCCTCTTGCTGCTCTCAGCGAATACACTCCATTACATAGCCTATAGGTTGCAAGCACGCGCGGACGTAGTCGCTCTCCGTTTTACCCCGCAGCGTATCTCCGACGAGACCCGCGAGCTGAGGATAGAACGCATGAAAACGCGACATCGTCGACGTCCTCGTCTTCTCCGCTTCGCCCTCCTGTCTGGGTTTTATGCGTTGCAGTTGCTTTTCATGACTCCGCACAGCGCAACACTCTTTACCGCCCTCGCTCGGCTATACTTCCCTCCATCTTTTTCTACTGTATTCGACCCCGGTTTACGTTCACGACCTAGACGCCAGCGAAGAAGACCTTCTCTCATCTCCGCCACTCTTGCTGGTAGACACGCGATCCAAAAAAAGGAAAAGGTTGGGGCAAAACGGTTCACTTTTGACTTGTGAATTTTTATAAAAAGTATATTACTCCCTCGATCGATTTCAAAACTACAATTATTTTTTCACTTTTATACGGTTTTTGATACTGTCTTCATACTTTCTTTGCAGGGCGGGTATCATTCCCATTTTACTAAAATATTCTTTACTGTGCGCACTCCAGTAGTCAATATAATAACGAATCCCTCTGTGTAGGATGGAGTAAATGCGTCAAAACTGGTATCAAAATGTAGGTAAAAGCTTTTAAACGAAAAAGTTTTAAGTGTTTACGTTTAATAGCTGCTACTTGACAAGTCTTTTATTACGATTCATAGATTTTATTTTTCATGGCAAGAATCCATTTCTGACGTCTAACTCTTAGAATATTTGTCGCTCATGGCGATATCTTCACTCAAAATTGTACATCATAAATTATGAATATTACAGCCAACGTTGCTTCTCGCAATCTACAATTTTTAAACGCTGAGCTTGACATCTACATCATCCTGATCCGTCTCCTAATGCTGCTGTCTCGTCTTGGCCTTAAGTACGTCATCCTCGGTGCAATAACCAGCAAGTGATACTCCGATTCGGGGTTGTAGATACAAGAGCGAACAAACAAAAAGATGAAGAAAAAAAACAGCAATTGCCAAGTGTACGCCAAACCACAGAACTGAGTTACATTCTCTAACTCTAACGACTGCTCTACTCTGAACTCCGTTTCTTTTCATTTTTCTCTTCCTCTACCTCATCGTTGGAGTAATGCTTTCTCTGGGACTTTCCAGCGGGGAAGTCAGCGAGTCTTTCACTCGTGGCTCCGCCCAATTTTACATTTTGCCTTCAAACAGCTTGAGATTTAACCCACTATCTTCCTTTTTTCTCTTCTTCGACTCGTTTTTTAGACTCGCGCGGGTTGGTTGGAACAGTGACGTCGGTGAGTCATTATTTCGGAATCGGGTTAAGGAGTAATCTTGAATCGTCAGTACAACATAGCGAAATAGGGTGGTAGGGCGCGGGGAGACCAGACGAAGAAAGTGGACAGAACGATGTCGTCGTTCTCGCCGTAGTTCTGGTGCGGAATCTCGCTGAAACTGATTGTATGAATAATTCATAATTCATTCGCGGTGATGCATCGTCGAGGGATTCGCTCCGTACCAAGCCCGCGCATATAGCACAGACTCTTCACCGCATGCGAGGCAAGCTACATTACAGCAGCTCCCGGAGGTTTGTGGATCGAGAAGCATCGGAAGATATCCAGAGGGCGCAATACATTGGAAGGGAGATTAAATGCAATGTGGAAGGCGCAAGAAGCAAAACTCACAAACCACATTGATGTCAGTTATATGTTTGTGCTATGAGGCATTCTCTATCAACTCAGCCTTTTTTTACCATCTCAGATATATTTTATAATTAGCCATATTTAACTACTACTATTACTTGACTTTTTCTTTGAGCAAACAAAATTGCGTTGGCTCCATTTTTCAAGTCTGCTGTCAGTGCAGATTTCACGATTGCATTGAAAAATAAAATGGCTGATACGAAGGTACGAGCGAACTTATACGAATACGAGGGAAGTTATCGCTAAGAAAATGTATGTACAGGTATGTGGTGAATGAAGCGTCAAAGCAACGAGGTCAGTCGTGCGGACAAACGGAAATGCAATCATTATTCATATATGTGTACCACGTATAACCACCTAGGTACGTTTACGTAGTGCAGCATTCGCAGTTATTCGTAGCGATAGCGAAAACGTGCGGTACAAGGGTATATGCGCGGTAGGGATGGGGGCGAGGGTGTAAGGGCTGTCGGCTCGCTGGTTGGATAAGCCCTGCTTCTATATACTATATCTCTATTTCTAGCTGGATTCTGTGAAAACGCGCGATATGGGCGTTCCGCGCGTCCGTATTGCCCTCCAGCTGCGGTGGTCTGCAGTTATTTCCGCAAGGATCACGAGCCTCGGGGAGCCCGGCCATTCCACGAATTTGGAGATTCGTTGAACCTCCATCGCCGTAGGCAAGCTCTTTCCCCATCGCTCGCTATATAACTGCACGTACATATATACGGTGAGCGCAGCGGTGCAGGCGCATGCGATTAATTCAAATGTGGCGAGAAACCGAGCGCCGCAGCACACGGTTTTCTGCGCTCTCTTGCCCGGCGTTCTCGCGCTTGAAAATACACACCGCACGCTGGGATATTTCCATTGTCAGTGTAACGCGTGGAAACCGCCGAAATTCACCAGCGCTATCTCACCGCTTCCCCACGTGTTTGCACAGCCAAGTCCTGCAGGACGTGCCGAGGAGAGAACACAGCGGCCAGAGAGATAGAGGCACCCCAAAATCTTCGGGAAAGGGTGGAAACGAGGTCGAAGTGGATCGCGAGCGTTTATTACCAGTATATACGCCAAGGGGCCAGTAATAATTATCGTTTCCCGGCTATATAATTTCTCCGGAAGGTAGCTCGGGAAGAGAGGAAGCTTAATGAAATTAAAAAGACTGAGAGGGCGAGTCGGGAACTGCGCAGTAGAGTTTTATGCGAAGCTGAGTAACGTCGCGTGACTGCGAATCAAAGATATATCGCCGAAGGCATTGCTTTGTACGCCCCCCTCGAATGACATGTGCACGTTAGAGAGTGCTTTTTTTCTTTCGCTAATGGGAAAAGGGTGTGCGTTGCTGGGTTTATTGGCTTCCTCAGGATTTATAAACTTGCGTGAGTGGGATGCGCGTTCTTCTATCGTATTATTCGGTGCTATGATGGTATAGCGATGCCGCTGGTGCTGCTGCTGCTGCTGCTGCTACTGATGTGATCTAATGAAGTGAGGTAGGTAGAAAGATACAGAGGTAGAAGCACAGCTCCATATATACTCGCATCTGCGCGACCGAATATATATATATACACACACACACACAGCTGTGGCGTAACGGCAGATACGTGTAGAGAAGGTACACGGTTGCACAGCAAGCTCTTCCATCGGCACGTTTCGAAAGGCCCTCTTGTTTCTTTATAATTGTATTAGCAAGAGACTGGGGGGGGGGGGGGGGACTGCCAATAAAACTCCGAGGGAAGAGAAGAAAATTCAACGCCGCACGCAGAGAGCACACGAGAGATATACTGCGACGAAACTAAGTTACCTCTTCATTTCACGTTCCACCCTTCCTGCTGTCTGCCTCGGCTTTCTCCGGGTAATGCACATCTTTTTACCCCACACGATTTTCCACCGTTTTCTCTTTACACCCCAAGTATACCCTATTTCCTTATTTTATTTTACGGCCCTTGAACTCCAAGCACCTCTCATGGAGAACCGGATGATAGAAAAATATCTCTCGCAGACAACAAGCAGGTACACTACCCATGTGGAAATTAAAACACATGTGGTATTCCATCTGGACGCACTCGGAAGGATTTATTTTAATTTGTATGAGGTACGCTGGACGACTGAAAAATAAAATCTCAAATACACCATTTATTTTCTCTGCTTTTACATTCAAGTAAAATTTTGGGCTAACGCAATGAATAATTATTCTTGTTTTTTTTTTCTTTTTAAAAGTATTAAAACAGTATTTCATACAGGAAGAATTTACATAGTTTGAAGTACAACTGTTTGAAAACGATTAAAGGAAACTTCACCTATTTGAAGAACTAATTAGAAAGAATAAATAGTTTCTGCAAAAGCCTATCCTGCATCCTTCGAATATCATACCATTTTCTTTCCATTCGGCTTATTATTCCTCGCGTTCAGACATTTGTATAGAAGATGGCCAACCCAAAGCTATTTCATCGAAAGGTGTGGACGGGGCTGTTACTTAGTCCTCGGTTTCAACGCCGAAGAATCGCTGAATTCATTCATCAGCGAATTTTAATAAAGGTGCGCCTGTGCCACGAAGCTCTGTGGGTTTGTCATTACTGTGCGACGAAGGAAAGTAAGCGAAGGGCGTGTGTGCCCGAAGTTCACGTCCCACCGAGAATGAGATTCTTATCTTTATTTAGCAGGACCGACTAACCGTAGTGATCGAGCGTGACTCTTCGGATCGTTATTCCTCTACACCCGTTTCTATACGGTGCCCTGTGCGTCGCGCGCCAAGCCCCCGTTCTTCATTATTTATTATAAAAATATTCCGTCGTTGCCAAAATCTTCATTCTGTCTAACTTAACCTTGCCTAACTTAATACTACCTAACTCAATTCTATCTAACTTAATTGAACCTGAGTTAATCCTACCTAACTTAATCCGCGCAGTCGCATTGCAATAGTCAGGTCGATATTGAGACGGTTGCTATGGTAACGGTTGCTATGCTAACGGTTACTGTGGCCCATGAGGGATTCAGAAAAAATCCAGACTCGGAGGCCCTTTCGGGACTTAGAAAGAATCGAACCCGGATTCATTCCAACGTGATCCCATTAAGGGGATCCACCAATTCCCTTAATATCCTTCTTCTTTCGGCATAACGAGAAGTGGGATAACAAAAGAAAAATAACACCCTGATGTACGGAGTTTTAAAAACAAAGTACAGTATTTTGTAAATCAAATCATTTTGAGAATCACTTGATCTTACTTATTTAATGTAATCTTGATTTTTTTTAATTAAAAAAAAAAAAAAACACTTGTCAGAAATTTGAAAAAGAAAAATTCAGAAATCCTAATTAATATATGGAAATGTTCGTGGAATTTTTTTTCATTATCTTTTTTAAAAAATTCGTCATAAATCAGAAGCGAGATCCCGCCGACTTTGGATCCAAACTTAAAGATATTGGTGTCTGATATAGTACTTGTGAGAATCTATATGTTGGTTTTGAATAATCATAATTATATGAAATGTGTTTTAAAAATCTACTAAAAATTATGGTTGCCTCTTATAATTAGAACAATGACATAAAAAAGTGTGGATCAAATCGGAGAGTTAGGGTCCGAGCCAGGTGAAATCGGTATGGAATGCCCCATATGCATATACACATGCGTGACATACAATACAGGTGTACGACGGTCCGCATGCAGAGCTCTCATGGTCTCAACCGCTCGCTGGTTCCTATAATGTGACTGGGGATTCGTGGAATTGAACGCACTCAGGCGTTCATCGACTATTACCGCTTCTATTACTCCATGTACGTGTGTGCTCGCGTACCTGATGTAAAGATTCGGAGTCTATGAAACTCTCTGGCACCGTGTGTATATTGAACCAGATAACCATCACTGTAATCACAACATAATGGAACAGCTATTGCGAAACTGTGTCTCACAGGATGAACATCAGTGTAATTGACACACTAAAATCTCAGCATTCATCGTGAGTAACATGTAATGAAGGTGACTTAAGAAACACGGATGAATTACTTTTACGGTCGAATTTATAGTCGTAAGTTTTAACTTAAGTTGCAATTTAATTTTAAACTTGAAGTTGCGCCTTAAGGTACATCGAAATATATTTCGACCAGCTTCGGCAAGTTAGGGATTTTACAGACCACTGGTAACCATCGCTAGATGGCACGATGTGTTACTGCTGGATACATTAGCCTTCGCTAGTCCGCTCGCTTAATCCGTAAAACATTCGAGAAACGATAACATATATTTACAACTGATTTTACTAGAGCGTACTATAACTAGTGAAATGCTCCAACCTGATCAAAACGTATAGTTTCAGAAAAGAACTACAGTGTTAAAAATCGTAATCCTAAAAATGTAGGGATTAAAAAAACATTTTAAAAACAACTGAAGACTTGCAGCTCATTAAGAGCAGCACGTTTTGCCAGTTTTCGGTCGAAATTTCATGTGTTATATAAACATATCCAAGTATAGGCAAGTAAAAAAGTTATGCAACTAAAAAGCCCTCGCGTACCGAGCTCTCTTCTCGCCCGTTTCTTTTCTCTCTGTTTCGCTACGTCTCAACGTAATTTAGGGAATCCGTAAAAGCCCATTCGATACATGATAGAAGCCCCACATACTTGGGCATTAGCAACGCCCCGGAGCTCGTGTCAATGGGGTAAAAATGCGTAGGTGTACGGATATCATGTATACGATATATACATCTGTAAGGTTCCCACTGACGGGGGTGATTTGTTACCGATGGGAGGGGGAGGGGTTTGTTGGAAGCTGTCTGCTACGACTTACGCAACGCTGCGTCTACAGAAGCAGGAGATTCGAGGGACCGCCACATTTCTTTTTGCCAGTGTTTCTTTACTTTCGTTCGCTGGTTCGCGACACGATGACAAAAGATAAAGAGAGCCGTGATGAGGGAATGATGCGCAAAGGGGAAAGGGCCCAAGAATGAACAGCAGAGGAAGCTACACGCTCTCCTCGACAGCTGCCACGACGATGAGAATAAAAGAAGGATAAGGTCAGAGAGCCCACGGCTCTTTTCCTGATTGTCACTGCGTCGTGATCAAGTACACGAATCCACGTGTATTTGTGTAGCTTTTGCTTTTGATACATTTTCGACGCACACGAGAGCGAAGTGCAGGAGTGAAACGGCGAGCACGAAGGGGGACTCGATGGAACACGAGCTGCTGCTCCTCTGCTATGTTTATGTTGGTATAGAAACGGTTAAACATCTTCGTTGTCTCGTCCTTAATGTCCTCCGGGAATTGCGAGACGCAAATTTCTCTTCTTCACGAAATATTTTTTTTAAAACTTGCAAAGTAGAATCTTGCATATTGTTCTTTCACTTTTTTGTCCGTAGTAAGGGAGAGGTGGCTACGGTGAGCCATATTAGTTTTCTCGACGGTTTGAACCTAAAAGAACCTGATTTTTAAGAAACAAAAGAGACAGTTGAAATAGATCTCCTCAATCTCAATTAATCTTGAGTAAGTTATTAAGCAAAAAAGTTGAAAATAATTATTGATTCCAACTATTGGAAAAAAAGTATTACGGCGCTCGGAAAAGAACAACAAATGTGCGCGATATGGCGTCAATGCCACTCAAAGGCCTGAAGGAGTTAAGCCATTCGCATCTCTTTTAAATCGTAGTATACGAAACTTTCTCTATGAGACAGCCATAATTAAGCAATGCACTTTCTCATAGTGAGGAGGAATTGTGTATTGCGAAGTAAAAAAAAAGATAAAGCAAAAGGAAAAAGATAACGAAACGACGTAGTCGAGTTGCAAACACAAAGGACGAAGATAAGCAGCGAAGAAAAGTAAAAAAGTAACTTGGCGTTCAAGAAGACAAAGAGATATATACCACAACTGCCGAGAAATTTCCTAACTAGTTTGGTAAACACGGTGAGTACATGGAACGTTATACACAGCGTGTGCTATTAGATGATAGAAGCAGGAAGGAAGCGTGCACAGTAGCAGGTATGAGCGTTTATAGAGAACGTACCATACAGAGTCGTAATTTCGAAATCGCGACACGATCGCGCCAAGATTTTCGTCTCAATACGTACGAGAGTCATCTGCTTCGCTTGGAGAGGGGAACGTACGGCAACGTCGAGCTGCTGCTCGCCGATGTCCCACACACCAGATAATTTTCGGCGTATTACCACATTTCCTTTTTCGCATTCTCTCGTCCGATTCGTTTTGCCAAAAGCTTTTATCCGTGCTTTCTGGCTTCTGCGTTATTCCAGAATAGAAGTAAATGCGAGATCTCTGTTTGTGTTGGTTCTGTACTGTATATGAATATCCGATGTGCTTCGGCCGAGTGAGAGAGTCACCCGTGCGAGGGGATACAGAGTTCCACTTATATATCCGGTGGTAGCGCGCACGGATTGCCAAATTGTATTTGGAAAATGTACTGAACTTCGTTTCAGCAGCAGCCAATTCTCCTCTATCGCGAAGAAAAACATACTCTGCTCACACTAGTATTGTCTAATGTATTATCTGTTCTATATAGACAAGATAGCGAAGGGAGGAAAGAGCCGAGAGAGATACGAGAATCATAATGGTCAAAACTTTATTCGCGATCTGCACACAAAGTAAAATATAGATTAAAAATTGTGTTGGCTTTACAGAGGTCCCGTGCCATAAGTTCCTGTGTCAAAAGATCTTTTGCTAAAAGATTCTGTGCCGAAAGAAAAAGAAATATATAGTTAAACTAACATATTTCTCTCGGTGCAGTAAAAAACTAAAACTGCAAAGTAAGGAGCGAAATACGAGTTGATTGAAGATTTCGTATACTTGTGAGGTAAGAACTTGTGTATTGAAAAGAGACACAAAAGGTGAAGGTTTTCAACGAGAAAAAAAAATTGGAGGACGTAGAATATGAGAAACGCTACGTACAAAGGCTGAGAAAACATGGTGAGAATAACACAGAATGATCCGGGTGTAGCGTTGAGGCAACATTGAGGCAACTGACTAAGCTAGGGATTTTCAAAATTCCAATATCTCTATACGGAAGCCTGATGGTGCTTTTACTGGTACCCACGGAATCCCGAAGGCGTAGCGAGACAACGCTGAATGGTAAAACTCCGGGCTCGACGAACGAACCAAGGTAAAAAGCTCGACGAACAAACCAAGGTTTCCCTTCGTATAGCGAAGCAAAACGCACGGCGTAGAAAACGTAAGCTAACCGTCCAGGCTCCACCGTCGTTTCGTTAAGGCAATCGTCGTCGAGAGAAGAAAAATAGAAACGTAACCATTCTCTGCTTCTGGCAGTGGCGGAGAACACCGAGATAAGTGAATACCGTCAACGAGGGATGCTTTCAGGGGTTCTCGGCAGCGTGTAGCAACGGTAGTGACACACCCTCGCGCACGAGTCGTTCCTTTTCCATATGTAGTGGAAAGACAGAGGTAAAAATAGAGGAACAAGAAACAAACTGTGCGCTATAGTAACAGTCGTACAGTATATTCCTCTGTTTCACCGTGAGTCTCGGCCACGTGTAGCTGCATTTGAGTCTGGAGGTTCGAGCAGTCGGCGAAACGTATCAGCGAATTTGAGAATGAAAGGAGAACGGGAGAATCCGAGTCTGTTTCATGCAGGAGAGGCGAAGACGATGGCGTGTCCTGTGCGGAGACCTTCCAAGCCTCTCGAATACTCTCTCAATCCGATGGCTCTCGAACTATGTGCTACATGCACAGCAAACTTGTTTTCTTTTTTTTCCTTCTGTCTCTACACATTTGCAGGGCATGAAGAGAGGGTAAAAATATCGAAAGGTAGTCCGAGTTGGACGGGGGTTTCGAGACATCCAGTTTTACTACTGTGCTTGGTCGATGTAATCGGGAACGTATCAACCGCACTTTACCACATTCTGTCAATTTGGACACTTTTTTTTTAACCCTCTGAGATCTATATAAATAAAGCTGAAAGTATGTTTGTATGTTTGTGCCCATAGTCAGTTCTTTAAGGATAGAGGATTCCCTGGGAGTGAGAGTTCCCTAGGAATATGACAAAGACTAGTTTTTATAAGAAATATCTGAGACGGTTACAAAAGTGGCTGTATGCACCCTGCCATACAGGGGGATGCCAAAGCTGTTTTTTTTTAAAACGACTCATTTGAGGGCTCAGCTTTTGATTGTTTGTAGAAGAAAAATAGAGAAGGATTTTTTCGAGAGTATTTCACTCAGCGGATCGAGCCTCGCAGTATCAATATTTATTGTCGCGATCGATCGACTCCCGAGATCTCAACCTGGTTATAAACTCAAACTCTGATACTTCAAAAGCCTCCTGGTCGCGACTGATGTAGCAACTCCAAGTGTACAGAGTAAAAGTAGCAGACTTCACCTCGATATCCCCCGAGGTGAAGTAACCTTGGCTTCTTGTTCCTTTATTTTTTTTTACTTCTTCTTTATCTCCGTTCGTGACTCAAGTGCTAGAGAGGGATCATGAAGAAATCGGTAATTAGACTCCATCTTAGAGTATACCGCAATTCCGTATTGAACAACCTCAGCCATGTCCGAGAGTGCCGAGAACGCACCGCTCCACTCTCTGGTACGTACCTCGCTCTGTTGACCTCCAGAGGATGCAGGTTGTTGCAGGGAAAGGACGATTTACTCTCAACTATGCTCTCTCTCACCTGTTTCACGCCCAATCGCTATCATCGTTTCTCATACAGTATATAATACCATTCTTTGTACTAGCCAAGGGACCGCACACTCTCGATGTGGATGTACCGATTATTTTATTGAATTCGTTAATTTCATGTAATTTCAAGAATTAATTCATAGATTTCGCACAGCTTTGATTTCACACAATTTGAAAGATTTCACCATGATTCCACATCTTCCACCAGATTTCAAATCTTAGATAAATCTTTGATATATCTTGAGAAAATTTTGTGCAATCCTAACAAAATTTTAGAAATTATCAAAATCTTAAGAAACCTAAAGAAATTCTTCGAATCTTAAAAATTTTTGAGAAACTGGAACATGTCCAGAAATTGGCACGTTTAACTTATTGAGTACCTTAATTCGTTGATCGCAAGTGTATAGACTAATCGCGTCGACGTAAATACTCGTTATAGCAATACTTGCGGTATGTTTGGCAGGAAAAAAGCATGTATCTTTTGTTTTGGCATTGAAGTATGTTTGCTCGTCTTACCTGAAACAGAAAAAAAAGAGGTCGCGTCAGTTAGCGCAATGCAAAGAGCGTAAAATCGGGTTTTTACGATACTTGCAACGAGAGCAATGGGCTCACGCGCCAAAAACAATAATTATCTTATCGGGCTTATCTCCCGTCAATGTCGAAGATAAGCGAGTTCTGAGTCGTTCAAAATGCTGCGCGACTGCATTGCGTAGCATTTGATCGTGAGGTCTCGATGTGAATTTTTTTGACCATTCAACTGTACAGTCATTAATGAGTACAATTATAAATCTATCATATTACGACTGTATCAGGGAACAAGTAGTTACGTAATACAATAAAGTGCCACCTTCAGAAAAAATTCTGTTTGTCGCCAATATTAACATATTAGTATTCAAGAAATAATTTTCTTATCGGAGGTCTTACGGGTGACGTGTTTTGGTAAACAAGATTTGAAAGCTATTTTTTCCGTTGCCATTGCATCGATTTGAGTGAAACAAAGCTCAAACAAAGAAAAAATTATTCTCTTTGATTTCCATAACTGCTTTAATGTTCCAAACTTTCAGCCATGTTTCGTAACGATTGCTCCTCCTCTGTAACTATTTGTTGTTCTAGTCGAATGCTCTCAAAACTGCGCTTCAACCTATCAACAATTGACAAACCTGACAGTTTAGTCATGGGAAGAGCGAGCTTGCAGGTCACTCGAACAAGGCGCAAAACGTTTTGAAATGCTTACAAATTGCATAGCGCGAAGAAGAGACCGCTTTGCGGGCTTAAATATGGTCATTTCTTTGGCAAACCACAGCGATCAAAGGCTTGACTGCTCGCCAGGTCGATATACAACTCAGAGACTTTCGGTGCTTGGCAAGAGAATCCAACGATTACAGTGGATAAACGCGACGGCGTACAAAGGCGGCGTTGATTTTATCAGGCAGGAAAAGTGGACCGAAAGAGGGAAAGAGGGTGTCACAGAGGAACTCGATGCCCTTCCAGAAAATGGTGCGCTATTCGTTAGAAGTTAGGAAGCGGACTCCGGGAGAAACGAGAAATCTAATACCAGCTAGGAATCCGATACGCGATTAGCATTCGATTCCAGTAGTCTCACTGGGATCTTAAAAAGTCTGCAAAATAATTTCTGGTAGTGGGGGGATCGATTTTTCTCGAAAGCTTCGAGAATCATGGAAGATTGTCTGCTCGTTCGTCTGTGGTTCGTTAAGAAAAATAAAGCGGAGGGCCGAACAAGAAAGAGGTGAAAAGCGATGAATAAAAGAGAAGGAAAAAGCTAAAGCCGGGTGTGAAGGATACAGCTCCAAAAATCTTTTCACCGAATCGCTTTTCATCGTTCGTCCAACATAAATTTGCATACTCAATTAAGGAGAATTGCCTGGAATCTTTCCAGATTCGGTTGAAACACTGGTCTAAGGACTCAATCAAAATCTTCTTGCACATTGGGGTGTTTCAAAAAAACATTATATTTTTTTGCCCAAGTAACTGGTAGAGAAGTGACTTTGGTGCAAAAAAGAAAGCTCATTAAAGGAGAGCTCTAAATAATACTATCTAGAGGTGACTCACGTAATTTAAAATTTTCCATTTATATAAGTTCTTAGAACAGTTATTTTTCTCTTTTCTCAACGAAAAACCGAAGTACTTATGATAAGTACTTCAAGTACTTTGCCGAGCTTTGCTTAAAACTTAAATTAAAACAGAAGACGCAGATTATAAAATTGGGGATCGAAGGATAAGACTAATCGCCGCAATAAAGTGTACGAAAGGTCAAGATCGCTGCAGACTAGGACGCCAAGAGAATAAAAAGGACGCGAGGCTAAGGCCACATTGATGCTGAGAGAAAGTGCAGGAGTGAAAACCAGTGAATGAATGACGAAGAGGATGAAGAGGTGAACAGAATACAATATAGTTCTTAGCTCGGTGGAGTTAGTTAACCGGCCCGGTGAGTCTAGAAGCAGTAGTAGCAACAGCAGAAAACGTATGGTACGACAACGGCATGTACCCCATCGCACCGGGATAAGAAAATAAAATGGCGCGTTGCCAATGCACGTGTGTTCGGAGAGGCTAGGCTGAAGCCGACAGTCGTTGAGCCTGAGGCGGTTCCACGATTTCTTGGGGGAGAGGGGTTTGCTGTCCGAGAGTATGGTTGACTTTACACTCCGAAAGCAGTGCCTCTACACTGCTCCTCGTCATTTTTACTCCGCTCTTCGTTCTATCTTCTCTTTATTTATTTTTTTCTATAGCCAATCGACTGAAGCTCTACGAATGCTTGGTTTGCCCTTGAGGCATACACTCAACCTTTTAGGGCAACAGAGTCACCTAAAAATGATCAAAATGGAATGGTTCCACAATTTCACATATAACAATTTCTATATTAATCGCACTTTTGTCTCGTTTCTTATCCGTCTTTTTTCCATCGTACCGGTTCCTTTGTCTGAGTTAATTCAGTCTGATATTCTTTTTAGAGTTTCGTTGACTGGACCAACCGAAGTGTCTGGAACATTAGTGCTTGGTGCTTCGTCTTTATTGCGTTTACATAATGTCGCCATTTAGCAGCCATAGAATAAAGGTCGATGACGAGGATTGAGTGGAATATAAAGTCAAGGGTTACCAGAGGGATAAAAGAGATAGTAAAGGTAAAAGAGTGCCAGCACGAGAACTGCTGCACGGTACCAGCGGCAGAGAGACTTATCGATACCGTTCCGCGAGTACCAGCCGGCACGACCTATCGAGCGACCAGTCTCGAGGATATCGTGCTGCTCCATGATTCTGGTCCTTCTTCGACCCTCGTGAGACGATGGAAGATGAGTCGATCCGTGTCCCGTGTAACAAAGTGACAGAAATAACGAGATAAAATAAAATTTGGAAAAAAACCACCGAGTAATAATGACAACGGAATATTTATCTTAGCGTTTTCGAGATAATATTTTTTTTTCAGATACGGTAGTGAATGTAACTCGACAAGTTAGGAAAAGAGAAATGTCGCAGGACGCCGTGAACGATGAGGTACAAAATTGCTGGCGAGAGTATAGAGAGAGTTCGACCCATTCGATCTGTCAGCTAGACCACTGGACCTCATCCACATAGGACCGGGGATCACATACTACTCCACAATCTACTCCCGCTGATACTACTAATCCCACGATATAGAGGTAGCTGGCGGAACTTGCCAATCCCGCAGAGGACTACTTCGACCAATTCCAGGGCAATGCAACGAGAGCTGAGAGTGAACAGGCACAGACACGACCTGGACAAATGTGCCGATTCGAGGGATATAGAATATACAGATAGGAGGGGTGAAGGGGCCTGCTGAGCTCAGAGTATAGAGCCGATGAGACCAGAAGAGCATTAGGATCCGGTTCGGTCAGCAAAAGACCGCAATGTCTGACCTATTGTACTCGTTAGCCCAGCACCACCATCGGCACAGCTCAACTCCATTCGGCTTCCGGATATCAACGGCCTTCCGCCTGATTCCTTCCTCTCATCTTCTGATCTTTCTCCATCGTGCTGTTCCTTGCGAATAGCATAAGCCCTAACGTTCGACAGCTTCCTTGCTGATTCGATGGCTTCGACCCCATGACTGTCGGCTTTCTTATCAACTGCACCACGGTAGCGTGAGTACAAAGTAGATACTGAATTCCAAATGATATCCGAAGTATCGATCACTTCATTGAGTTATCGATGAATATTTTTGTCCATGAAGTATTCCATGACATCTAGATCCGGCGCTGATGATGATTTTTTTTTTTCACGACATCAATGTTTTCATTTCTTCGAAGCAAAATCGAAATTTATGTAATCGAAATCTGTGCCTGAAATTCATGTGAAATCCTTTCACTACTTTCGGGCTTTTCGGTTCGATCTGTCAGTGTTCTGAGCGAGTGAGAATAGCCGCTGCATTATGACTGGAACTCTCTAACTATATGTTAACACCCATGCATAATTCTATGGGCTACCGAGCTGCTGTCGTTAGGTGAGCTGCGAGCAGCGGGTGGACTACCAACTGGACCATCACCGTCATCGGCTCTGCCTCTCTAGCATCGGTATACACACAGGACGGTAGCAGGCCGAGAACTCAACCCTCGATGAGCCAAGATCCCGTCCTCTTCTACCCACATACACACATTGCGACGCTTCACTCCCTCGGCCCTCCACCTCGACCCGTTTCCACCCTTCCTTCCTTTCCCTCATGGATTTAGAGCCGAGGTGCACTTCGGGGATTCGCTTCACCCTTCCTCCCCCGCCCTCCTCAATAACGATTGGCCCGACGGAGTCTGCGAAGCCAGCAAGAACGTAATCGCTCCCAGCAGCAGCAGCAGCAGCAGCAGCAGAAGCAGCAGTGAACTCGGAGCGAAGAAACAGGACGACCAGGGTCGACCGAAAGACGGAAATCGCGTTTCTCCTGGGCTGTCGGTGCAAGAGATACGCCATAGGGAGACGGGACGGGGAGGAAAAGAGACTACCATGCGGTAGAAAGAGTGAAGGGTGAAAAAAAAACTCGTAATCGAGAAAATAAATGGAAGACATTTTTCTATTTTTTTTTTTATCGCAACGCTCGAACGAAAACGTGTGTTCATTTATTTTCCATTAGTATCCTCTTTCGGTGATAACGGGTTGTAGATTTACTCGGTGGAAGATGTTTATTTTTGTAGCGTGCATGGAAATGACTCTGTCACGAATTTTGTATGCTGTCATGCATCTTTTGATAATATCAAAGCGAATGAACGACCGCCATCGAAAACACGAGGAAACTCGACATGTACGTATCATATTTTTTTACAATATATATGTACATACGTATTATATATAGGGTTTACTCGCTGTGATATCGACCGGACGCGAATTCCACGATCCGCCAGTTGCGTCTAGTAAAGCGAAAGAATGATGTAGAAAAAAAGAACGGAAACCAGAAAAGAAAAACGTCGAAAAACGAGAAACGACAAGAAAAAAAGTGTGTGAAAAGAAAATGCCTTTTTATCAGTGCCCGCGTCCGGAGATCAAGTCAAGCTGAGGATTAGAGCCTCCGGGATTTTACGACGAATCTCTGTGCTCGCGCGAGAGAGCGCAACTTGAGGAATCACCCGTTACGCCGCGATCGTCTACGATTTAACTCTCCTTTCAGGCTTCATCGTACGGATCTTCCATGCTCTCCTCTTATATCTTCTTTTTTCCTATTCCGTCTTGCACTCTTATTACCCATACACGTGAAGTGCCGACGGTAGATAGACAAATGCCTAACATACTACAAAAATGCTTGGCATAGACCCAAAGTGTTGAATCGGGTAACTAAAATCCAACTCTGCACGTACAAATATGCAATTTTACAACATACATTACGGAATCATATATATATATCTCTATATTATAAAAATATCTCGCCGCCGCCGGTGTGTAGGATAATCGAGCAAAGTTTTCCTAAGTTCCTCATGAGACCCCATCCGAGGCCGTGATGTTTCTATGTCACCATAAGAACCCGGGATTTTCGACGTCCTCCCATAGGATCCCCCCTTAAAAATAGAAGGTTACGTACCTACACTCCAAACAATAACGAGACGGAACTCGAGCATAGAGCGATCGCGAAACGTTCGTGGTATCGATTACTGTCCCTCTCCCTCTCAAGTCATTTTTTTTTCTCTATCTTGCGCGATTATTCCCGTACACCGGCCTGATAAGCACAGCTAAGGAATTAGTGTCGACGTGATAATCGCGTTAAAGCTCTTTGGTGCTCGTGTGCGTCAAGTTCTCTCGTAGCTTTATCGTATACTTGCAGGGCGTTACGGCGAAAAATATATGCAGTCTGTTGAACGGTGGTATGGGCATTCCGGTAGGGGTGAGCGACTGGGAGTATGAAAGGGGCGTGCGAGAGACAGCGACGAATTTCCCTCAAAAGTTTTACCACTTCTTTGCTCTCGCGCCCTTCCGCGCTTCCCTGCTTTACAATCTACCTAAATCGCGCGCCGCGACCTATTCTGATTATACGTAACGATAAGAAACATAGTTAAGTGAGGCAACAAGAACGTGAGCGATGTTCTCTCTGGCTGCCTCCACGACCGATTTGTGATAAACCTCGGGTGTTGAAGTGACGCACGACTTCCGGCGGACGCTGCCCAAATACTATATAATTATACGCGTATATGCCTAACCAAACTTGTATATATCTTCTTTTCCGTAAAATATGCGCTCGTTGGCTTCGCACTGTTAGCCAGCGTATTTCGCTAAGGCGTTGTGCCGTTTCACAACTGCAGTACCGAGGGATATTCTGGGCTGCGTGACGAATGAATGAAACATCCTCTTTATTGTAAAATGATGTGGAAGCGTCAGTGAATGAATACTTAACAATCATCTTTATGCGTTCTACCGATGTATCTATTGTAACATTTATTGCTGTTAAGTGGAGGCTATAAAGATATCTTAACTTTTTATATGCCGACACTGATAAGTGTGGAGCTGGCGTACGACTACGGCAATCCCCTGAATTAAGCAGCATTTCGTGCAACTACAACACGGATGGGTTACACGCTTCGCCGTGTATGGGCTCAAACATAAATCAGTGAGCGGGTAGCATTTTCTTTTAGACGTTTGTGTCTACAGTTAAATTTAAGCCCTCGTATCACACAGAGAAGTTATCATCCACAACATTTAAATAATAAATAAATTACACCACAGGGTAAAGTTTGCTATAATAGTGAGCAATCAAAAACTTGATAGCAATCAGTCATGTTATTTGTTTAAGTCAAATCTCAAAATTAACATAAAGGAAATCGGACGCGAAAGCGCTCGAGTCCTCTATTAATATAAAAATTCTTATCCATTTAAAAAATGTCTATATGTGCAATTGCTGCACGATTTAATTTTCACGTTTTTTAGATGACTCGGTTCCCTTAATCACTGTGTTCTCTCTCATTGCCAGGTGGCTATAGGTCCATAGGAATAGCCTGCGAGAAATTCTCGTCCAATATCCTCATACTCCTGGGCCTACTCTACTTTCGTCGTACCCGTCCAGCCAAGGTAAAATAAAAGACGCGGACGAGCCATAGATTACCCGGGATTACCGGACGTCGTCTTGGCGATTGGAGAGGTGTCCCACGCGAGCCCTTTCACTCTTTTTCTTCTCCCTCTGGTTCTTCTTCTTGCCTATCGACAAGATGGGACCGCGGCGCCTTGGGTCGAAAGTGTGCGAAAACGAGGCTCTCCGTAGTACCGTAGAGCACGGAAGCCCCGACGCCAACGTCGTCGTTGTCGGTCCGCTCGCTTCTAAATCCTTCTCGCGTCGATGGGTACGCTGAGGAGGCCTCCGCAGCCTCCCCTCTGCAATTTGTTACGCGCTCGCCGTTCTCGTGAGAACGAGAAATCGCGGGGGGGGGAGGGAGGGAGAGGAAGAAACGTCGAGAGGAAAATGGGAAGTAACTCTCCGCTGGTAGGTATACCCAGGAAGAAGCGATGCTAGAGGGAAAGAATAGGGTATAAGAGAAAAGAAATTCGAGGAATGTCGCAGTGAGTCGCGTACTCCGATGATTGGAAACGTTCGATCTTCAATTATCGACCACGAGCAGAAGTCAGCGAGCAAGCCCATATACCGAACCGTAGACGGAGACCAACAGCAAAGCCAGCATTTTCTATACCATCCACTATTCCCAGCACCGGGTCTCACGTGTGATATAGAAAGAATGAAGGATAGAAGCGATCAGTGAAATTGCTAGGGTCTTCTCTCGTTTATAACACTCGTCATCAATTTTTCTCGGCATACCGCACGAAAGTTCTATGGATTCACTTACACATACATATCTGTGAAAAATCATTGACAAGTCTCGTGTACAGCTTTTCCTGAGAGAGAATCGGATCGATTGGCGAGTCGGAGTACCATAGACATTGTACAAGTTAATGCATAGGTCGCGGAGCACAGAGGTGATCCATCCTTTTTCGCTGCTTTTGCTTGACGTACTTTTTTCTATTTGCCCGCACACAGAGAGGAAGAGAGAGAGCTAGAGGTGGACTAAGCGCTCGCGGAATGTGAGTTGGGGATAATCCTCCATAAAAATCTACCAAAGAATGGCTACTAAAAGGGTTGAGGAGAGGGCAAACAAGCGGGCGAACAGAGGGGGAAATCCCGAGAGCAGCAGAGGAATAAGAAATTGTGATACAAGAAGTACGAAGAAGCAAAAGGATCACGGGGAGCAAAGCATTCCCTTGAAAAATCGTTCTGGCCAGAAAGCCAGCGGTGCGGACGCGAATAGGATATTAATCCCACTCCCCGTTCTCCTTCGTGTACTCCCTTCAACATTTCAACCTCACTCGTCTCACTCTCATCCACAGTCGGTGTGGCCTTGCTTCTCGGTTCTCTTACAAGCCTCACGAAGCAACACACCGGCTACGGCGGGTATAGCCTTCCTTTCTGCGCGCGACCTCCCACACTTCCTCCCTCCAACATCTATCCATCAATCCTTATACTAGCTGCTCGTTCGCTCTGGATATCCCGCGTTTCTATTCCCTCTCGTAGACTCGCCAACGTGGCCGGCAGCGCCAGTATCATCATCATCCCCTATAGCTCGCGGGGCTTTCTACGCTGTCCTCCATTTATCAACATCCCCTACGAACGGGCAACGCGGACACAGCGCTCCAGATACTCGTTGGATAAGCTAGGAGCCTACAGTGATATACCTATAGTGATATGTGCGAAAGAGACGATAGAGAAAGAGGAAGAGAGGTATTGGCGCTAGGCGACGAGGCTTCACGAGACCTCGAAGATTTGTCGGCAATTAAAATTAATTGCCCTTCGACACTGAGCTGGCCTGCCCCTCTTGTCGTGTCGTTGCCCTATTCGCAATCCCTCCTCGCCCTTTGACGATCGATCGATCCGATGTACAAGCGACGAATTGAAAAGTAAGACGTTGAGATCTCATGTGCCATTAATGAATAGAATTTTATCGGCCAATTTCATTTAGCGGTCGAGATGAAGGAAGATGAAGTCATTTTTTGAAGTTAATTTATGTCCGGGATATTGGAATAGCAGTCTTGAATTTATATTTCTAGTTTTATATTCGAATTTAGAAAAACTCAAAACACCGAATGCCATTTTCCGCTTTAATGGACATACACCAGCAACGAATCCACATTGAATTGACTTCAAGATGTCGCGTCATCCATGAAAGGATTCCGTCGATCGCGAACACGGATTTGAAGCTTGACAATAAATTTTTACTTCACAGAGGCTGATCTCGAGAGGTTTCACCAAAGTTATTATGTACTATGTTATTCACACATATACCAACCGGTGTGAACAATTTTTCGTTGGAATTTTCGAAAAAGATTTCGCCCAAAGTTGCAGCTATTCAGCGAAAATCCATCATCCCCTCCCACAGTGACCCAGTTTTCAGCGTGAAGAGACGAGGTGTACACTCGAGAAGGATCCGCGCATGAGAGACCATGTTATCCGCGAAAACTTTGGTCTGCGTCTCGGAGGCATTTCGCCCATTCACGGGAGAACTCTCATGACATATACGCGCTGAATGTGTGCTATGTGTGCTGGAAAAAGACGAGTGAATTGCCAGGGGCAAAAATTTTCTCGCTCGCTTTTATAATTTCGGCTCAGAATGCGTCAAACACGAGTCACGTGTATATTCTACATTTATGCGCTTATGCAAACGAGTACAACATGTGTGTGTGTGCGTGCGCGCGTATATACGCATTGTCGATAAAAGAGCACGTGGATGCGAAACGAGACGCGTTTTATATTACAAATTATCGGAACTGCATTCGCTTTGGACGCGTAACAAGAGCATTCCATTGCCAGTGAATGAGAATATAGACAGGCAACATGACGAAGAGTAAGGGTGCACACGCGGAGACACCGGCGGGGGCAGGGAAAAGAGCAGAGCTAGTGAGGCCATGCTCGATGCGGTCTCTAATTGGAGGCTGTTAACGCATAATTAACGCTGCGTTGTTATCCTCCTATTTCATCCGTCCCCTTGTCATGGCTGCATTGCCTCTATGCTGCTGCTATCAATCCAACTCTATACTCTACTCGTACACGTATATACTCAAAATTAACTACACCAATATGTGAATCTATTTTAAGGTTTCAAAATGATTGGATATTAAATACATTTAAAAAATACGCGATTTCAGTTTCGACTCCTCTTCACTGCTTGCATATTACCTAAAACATGATTTCATTCTTGCATTGAATAGAAATTCCTCGACTCGATAAAAGCATATGTCGATGGCCGAAATCTTCTTTTGCGAATGATATTCCAATTTGAAGAGGTTTCAAGCACAATTTTTATATTGCCGTTAATATAAGATAGAGAATAGAGTAGCGAGAAGCCCCGTTCAGAAGTTTGTCGACGTCGTCGCTCTCGGCACTCTGCCATTTGTGCCACTTGGCGTGGACTTTAAATTTAAATACCCGACGCTCCGCAACCTGGCGTTTGAGGACTGCAAAGCGGAAGAGAGGTAACCAAAGGTGTGGATGAACGTTGTTGTGTTTCTCGATATAAAGGATCGTCCGAGACGGCCGCCAGACGAAAAAAAGGACCATTCCTGGATTCCTTCAGAAAGAGAGAAGAAACATCTCCACGATTTTGCGCACCAAATTTCGATATTGAAGTCCCGGTTTCCACTCGGTTGTATCCATTGTACGGAATACACGAGACAGAAATAAATTCGAGGTTAGAAGAGACCGAAAGTTGGGCGGACGAGGACGAAAACAAAAAAGAAAAATGAAAGAAAAAAAGCTTGATAGCGTATGTGTGTGCGAGAGGAAAAGAGCGAGAGAAATCTTGATGCCCGAAGCATGGACGAAAATAGGCACGTGTTTACTACACCGGTGAGAGGCCGGGAGGAATATACGAAGTTGCAGCAAGCGACGGCGAGGCAAACAGCGCGATCGGAGAGACGCGAAGTGGTAGAGTGCAAAAGAGAGAAGGACAAAACGATGGGGCAAATACGAGGTGGAACGAACAGAGAAGAGAGACACACAGGGAATAGTATCGTTTTCAGACCGGCTGGAAGACGATACCCAAAGCGAGGCCTCCTGCTCCTGCGCTCCACTGCAATGCTCTCGTTTTAATTACCATTTTTCTTTACCTCTGATTTCTTATGAAACGCTCTCCCTCCACTCCCCGGCTTTTGCACCCCGTTACTTGGTTACCCACGTTTTTTTTTTTTTTCTTTCCTTTTTTCATTGTGGGAATTAAGGATATCGGTTACTACGACGCTGGGGCGGCAACTCGCACAGGACGCACTTTGTTATGAGTGACTCTGCACCTGGTTTAACAAGGTCGTGATTCCACGGCCAGCTGACATTTCATTGTAGAGTGAATGTTTAAACTTCGTCGTCGTCACAGACAAGTTTTGGTAATGCTACTTCGTTGAGATTCAACCTTCAGTATAATTTTATTGGAGAATGAGTAATACGTAATATTCAACGTGGCAATGGGAAGTAAAAAAAAAGGTCAGGTTATCCATTCACCAGAGCAATTTTTTTGACGTAACTCATGCAGTGATTGTTATCAATAAATGACAGTTTGCGTTACTATTAATAGGTTCGAATAAGCCGTTTCTTAATTTTAAAAAAATACTTATTTTGCCATATGTAACTGTATCATTTGTCAAGAGTTAACAAACACTGGTACCTATAAATAAATTCCGTTCTCAGTGTACTTTGAGTTTCACAGGACTGGAAAGAAAAACGAGTAATACAGTAGAATGGTGTGTCGACAATCGGTGTATATCCTACAGAATTAGTTAGGAAACTAGTTCCTGATGCTCCGGGTTAAACGGCTGAAAGCATCGGAATGGAGCTTAGTGAGCTTTAGAATGTTTTATCGCTAAGTAGAGTAAATTCGTGCTATCAGCATTGTAACCTCGCAGACTTAAGTAATTGCAGCTACCACTATGTATAAGTCTCCAGAAGCTTCGGCTAAACAACCAGACAGCATGCTAGTGGTTGGTGTTCCAAATCTCGTGAGTGAATGAGCTCCACTGTCCTCAAGAGCTCAAGGTGAACGAGCTTCGAACTGGCAATACACGGAACTGGGGAGAGCAGTGTGAACGCGCGCAAGGGAGCGAGAGATTCCCTTTCTCTCTCTCTCTTCTCGAAGGGTCCATCGTCCCTAATGCCGGTGCAGCTTCGTTGTATGTGCCCTCACGTCTCTTCGCTCCATTGCTACACAGCTCTCGCTGGCTCTGCTGGCTCTTGTCTTGTAAGCACTATACCTACTGCCAACGAGAACGAGCACAGCAAGCTCTCGTGATTCCCGTAGAAACCTCCTTGTCGTTGTTCCTTATTTTTCCTCTGGATCACGCTCTCTGTTACCCTCGAGATCTTCGTATTATACATTATGGTAATTAAAAAAAAAGTTATATTTTTTTTCCCAACAAACTGGTTGAAAAGTTACTTTTGTGCAAAAAAAAAGAAAGCTCACCAAAGGCGAGCTCTAAATAATAGTACTTAGAAGTGTAATAATATTAAATAATATTTTATGACAACCGTAGTGAGCAATTCTACAGCATGTCTGGTCGTTGGTCGGCTAAAGCTATTATTATTATTCTGGGGTCGATTTTGTGAAGACAAAGAATATAAATAAATAAATCAAAATATCACCGTAGTGTTGAGTCTATCGTCAACAAGGGATAAAAAATAAAAATGTTTGAAAAACTCCCGACGAAATCGAGATTGAGAGAGAAGAAACGATATTGCGTCTCGAGAACGGATTGCTTCGAATAAATCGTTGTTCACTGCGACTGTTTATAGAAATACACACACATACAAATGCAGAGAAGGAGAAGGAAAATTGTCAGAGGAACGAGTAAGCGACATAGCAGAGCTACAAAGTCGAGCGGCGAGGCAGATAGTAAATAGAGAGACGAAACACGGAGAAGGCGGAGAGATAGCGAATAGAAACGCGCAGATATATTAAATCTCCGAGAGATCGAGGAATCGAGAAACGCGGCAAGAGTCTCGTATTCCCTTCTTGCCGTTTCATGTAACCTCGGTCGGCACTTGCGCCTTGCACCTCACCACTCTGCGCGTCGACGACGACGACGACGACGACGACGACGACGACGACGTTTTGACGGAATCGTGGCGCCACGATGCAATCCGATCCCATGCGGCACGAGAGTCGCGCAATATCACGCACATATTCCGCAAACAAGTACACTCTGGGACACAAAGTGTAAAAGTGCATATGGGGTATTTCATACCGATTCAACCTGGGTCTGACCCACGTTCTTCATGTTATTTAAACATTTGATATAATTATGATTATTTAAAACCAACATATCGTCCGGCATAATTTTCTAAAACTGAAAGTTCATCTCAAGTTTTAAATTCCAGCGGTGCAATGAAAAAAAGGAAAAAAATAAAACAAGCTGATATTCCAGTTTGTCTCGTCCGGACTACAGAGGACCGTGTATTGGCGATAAATAATCTACAGGTTGCACATCTCGAAGCGAGCTCATAGCCAGTGAGCGAGAAAGCAAAGGAAAGAGAGACAGAGACTCAATTTCCTGGACGTCTTCCAACTCTCCCCCGTTGGAAAAAAAAAACTATCCTATACGCTGAATCATCTCTCTGATCGCTATTGGACGAGACGAAAAGCTGTTACTTTCTTCGGGATTTCGGGAAGGAAATCAGAAAATCGAATATCATTCTGCTGCTTCATGTATATATACGAACGAAACTGGTTACTCGGTCGTTCTATAATCGGGTAGCTACGTAGTAAAAGCAGAAACGGCACGTGGTGCCCGGTTGTAGGTGCGAGTATTGATCTGCTGTGCGTTCGAGGGCTCACCGCTCGGTTCAGGGCTTCCAGAGCCCGTTAGGCAGCCAGATAGTGGTGTAGCTACCTAACGTAACATATAATGTGCATACTACACCCCCTCGTGTCTACCATTGGTAGCCACCTCGGTATTTCCCATTGTAGAAAAAGATCCTCGCGCGATACATGTACGTGAGTGATTTTGATGCCGAGACCAAGCTGATATATACCAATGCCAATGACACGAAACTTTCGGTGCACATGCACCTCTGTTTGAGGCAGCCATCAGCGCACTGAAAGCGGCTATTTCATTCTCCTGGAGGTCATGAATCGAATTGTTCCGTCGCTTCGTGGAAAATATCCAACCAGCGTGGCCTTAGGCACTCTAGTGCGCTTCACTGTTAACTTCGTCATTTGTTTTTGTCTCTCACCTGAAATGGCGGAGATGGCCAAATGCGGAAATGAAAATTCCACAAAAATGACGAAAAAATAGATGCTGCAATGTTACAATAAAATTGTATTATAAAAAACGGTAAAGGTCGCGAATCAGACTTTTACGTTTGATGCTGTGTAGAATGATAAATGTGACCTTTCCTTCCGTCTCCAACGTAAGTAAATGCAATTAGGAAATGGTCAAAATAAAATTATACCGAAACTCGAGGGCATAACAACATTTTCTAACGTAACTATCATACACTAATGAAAACCCTGTAAGGTAGAACTTTGCAAATTGCTTATTTAATTGCTTAAATTGCTTAGATATTTGTCAGCGATTAAACAGTGAAAAGAAAAACTCGAAAAATGTCACACGTACAAAAGTGCTTTAAAGCACTCTGACGGGTTGAGTTTTTATTGTTCTCTTGAACATTCCATGGCAACCGCTAAATCTTATTTTTTATGCAACGATGTTTCAAGAGATTTTTTTCCCATATTTACAAAAACAAAAATATGAAGTTGAAAATAAAGCACTCTACGAAAGCACGTATCTCTGCGACCTCGGCACGTTCATGCAGCGTGGAAATTTATGTAGGTCCGTGTGAAAACACTTGGATAGCGCGGACGCTGTTATGTGTAGAAGAAGCAGAGGAGGAAGAACGCTGGTTGGAGAGAACAGGGCAGAAAACAGCATCGAGAGGACGGGGGAGACGAGAGAACGCAAGCGCAGGGAGCGTCTAGAGTATAGAGAGAGTGCAGCGGAGCATCCTTCGAGAAATACATGAGGCAATGGAATGGAGGCTGCTGCTGCTGCTGCTGCTGCTGCTGCGGCAGCTGAGCTCCCAAGGTCAAGGACAATTCGGGCATCGCACGGTACACCCTCTCCGCGCCCTTTTCTACTCGCCATTCGAGTCTACGTACACGTCGATAGTTTCAACGAGAGAGCTCATTGTCGACACGTTAGATGCGATCAAAACTTTCAAGTGTAAAATAATATATAAATGCTCTGTACACCACAGTTCAAAGTTTCGTAATAGTTTAGCTCGAGAAAGACCACGGGTACAATGTGCCCACAGAGCTATTTCAGAGTTTTCCGAGTGCCACCGGCAGACACTGGAATACATGTGTATGTACTAAGAGGGCTTCGCCCCCTGGGCGCTTCGCACGGCGACCCCCCGTTTTTTATTACTTATTATTAAAATATTATATTATATTATTATTATAATATATCGAGTTAATCCTACCTAACTTAATCCCACTTAATTGAATCCTAACTGAATCCTGAATAATCAGGTCGCTATGGTAACGATTGCCATGGCAATGATTGATATGGTAACGGTTGCTATGGAGAATATCCAGTCTTGAGACTTATAAGGGAATTGGTAGAATCCGTACTTGGGACCCATGAGGGACTTGGAAAAAATCTCCTGGAGGGACCTTTCGACATGGAATGTCCTAGATATCCCACAAAGCTGCGGCGGAGGCGAGATCTTTTTATAATATAGAGATATATATATACAATATATGTGTATATATCGTTGAGCGTCGAGACTGGACACGACGTTTTAATTTCGTCTGACTAGGTAGAGAAAGAACGTTGTCCAGAGTAGCTGGACAGCGGCAGCGGACGAAGCTCCGGGCATCCTCGGGGAGTATGACCGTGGGCTTAACAGCGAAGCAGCGGTACAGCGCGACAACGACAACCAAGGACCGAGGATGTCGTGCACCCACAAAGGGAGACGCTTAAAAATTCAATGCATTTCAAATGGGCCGGGGAATCGTCCGAGGCTCTCTCCATGCGCCTGCCTCTCTCTCTGGCCCGCGGCTCAATTTTCGTTCGCGCCAACTTCCTCTTCTCCTCTCTTCTATGTTCCGTTGCATTTCTTTTTTCTTTTCCTCCGCGTTTTTCCAAATGCCCGTTAGGTTTTATTTTTCTTTTGATATTACAAATACCGATTACGAAAGTAATTTTTAAGTGTATACCGTGGAATGTCCATAACGAGAGAAAGCTCAGTGAAGGTTATTTTTACATCACGATTTTGTAGTTTGTAGTAGAGATACTTTCACTTTTCTGATCAGTTTTTAAAATTTTTTCGCTCTTTGCTCATATAACTGAGGATTACGTAGCAGAGGTAATGAACCGCCATTGCTTTATGCAATTAAGATTTATATTTAAATCCTAAAGCAATTAGATAATTATTATCTCATTAGGGAGGGCTCTGCTCCCCTGCGCGCTTTGTAAATTTACCTTTGGTAATTTTTGTAAATTTACGAAAATGAATTCAGCCACTTCTATATATGGTGTTAAGGTATAGTCTATATATGGTATTTAATGACTGTCGATATAATCAGCAGTTAAAATTTTTCGCTTAAGATTTCGTATAATTTTTAATAAAAAAAAAACAGCTTTAAAAAAAACGTAATCTGTCCTTGAAATTATTTGTCTTTCTGCTATTTATCATACTTGTTTACTTGGCAGCAGTATATTATCGATTAATCACACGCTATAGAACCGAACTGTATACGCGCCAAGACAACGGCAACATAATTGAACATAATTTGAAGACGAAGAAAACTGAAAACTGGGTCGTGCTTCAAGTGCGCTTAAGTATATATGAGCGCCACAATCGTACATATTCTAATGCTCATTCACAGAGTTTATGTGGTCGTCGTCTTCATCTTCGTCGTCGTCGTCGTCGCCATCGCCATCGCCAATACATACAACCCGGGGAGCAACGACACGGTCGTCGTTGACCTCCAAGCGCAACTCGAGAGATTCCCCCTCAGCTTGTGTTCGCGCACGCGCCACACTGCAAACCGAACCGGAGAGTTTGTCGCGCATGCATACGAGAGGATCGTAAGGTCAATCGACGATCGTGACTCGAGGCAGCTAAACTCTCCGTCTCCCCATAAAAATATACATGTATACACATCACTTTACTATTATTACTGTACTATATTATGTACGTAAAAACTTCGAACTTTCTTCTTTTTAGTCAAACGATAAAAGTTTTCGAACGTATCTCGATATGATCGAAGGCAATTTTAAATATTGCTGCACAGTACACACGAGCTATAAGAGTAAATACTGCTACAGTCGTTGCAAGCTTCAGTAGACTCATACGAAGAAGAAGAAAAAATACCCCGAGTAAAAAGTGGTTAATCTACAAAAGAAAAAAAAAGTAAAATAATTGAACTTATAGACTGGAAAAGAGTCTCCGATGCAGTGAGAGAATGCGAATACAAGGATATAAAAAGCGTTGCCCCGACTGCAGAAATAATTATATTATTTTGAGGATCGGAATAAAATATTTTTCCGTCAGTATTAAAATCAGTTTTAGGGATCTTCAATAGGGACCAGGTCACTAATTGGGACGTTCGTCTTAGTGTAAAAAAAAAACTGACACTATATTATTCCCTTAAGCGATTTACGCAGTTTCGTGGCCAGAGGGAGATGAAAAAACCGGAATTAAAGTTCCGTCGAACGAATTTCTCCCTACGGGTATTTTTTTTCACTCAACAATGCATGCAGATATCGAGAGCTCGAATCTCGAAACTCTGCGGAAATGAATTCACGTATAGTCTGGATATACGCAGGCTAGGATTCGCGTGTATGTATATTTGCGTGAATAAAGTATAGAGTTTGTATTGGACATGGTAGGAAGTCGAGCTCGCGCAACTCTCCGTTGCCGTGCCCGATCGCGTTCGATCCTACCGGGGCTTAAAAATCCGAACGTATGTACGTACATGTATAGGAAGGAGACTACATATCGGCCGATATTCTATATGTATGTATGCTCGCGGCGTTCGTCGAGCTGTGGTTCGGAGAGCGCGGAGCGATCGAGACGAGGCGAGGCGAGGCGAGAGAGCGAGCGAGCGATTCGCGTGACCTTGCAAACCAATCACGCTATTACGGTTCGTCGCATAAAAGCGCGTACGCTGCAGCACTCGGTCCGCACCTCTGCCGAGAGAGACGAGGCCATCAAACATCACTCGCTGTCCATGCATCAGCGAGAGGCATTATTCGGTCGTGTACGGAAAAAAAAAAAAAAAGAAAAATGTGCTCAAAAAAGTGGAAGATAAAAAAAAATTCAAAATACAAGCTTGCAAATATCCTTATTTTTTTCATCTTTCGCGAATCCACTTTTATAAGAAAATGTTGTCATCTTTTTTAGCATCCTCGTAGAGAGATGTTTGCTAAAAGAAGGGATTCGGATCAAATCCACAAACATTCCGAGACTAATATTATATCTCAACTAATTTCTTTCTATACTTGGCGTCGAGTCGCTACCGCGAATCTTGATGACTTCCAGAGCAGAAATAACATCCGGCAACCTGACTTTTTTATCGGAGGCCGGATGAGGTATTAATAAGCTATGCCAGATGAGGCGTGCGTCTGATGTCAACCCGATCTGAACCGAATTTCCCATAAATATGGTACAACGGAGCTGGCTCGCTTGATATTCACAAGACATGGGCCGAATATGGTTTTAATCCGTCTTGCCGGATCAGTAGCTTACTGATACCGAATCGGGCATGGTTAATATTAGCCATTAGTCTGAGATCCAAAACTAAATGTTGATTCGGCAACTGATCGAAAAAAAAAACACTTTTTTTTCGACACACCCTAGTGCACACATAATTTTTTTTACGTGTGACAGGAATATCACGATTTTTATCCACAAAAAGAATAATATAAACGAAAAAGGTCGAACGTCATATTGGTGTTGAACACGGATTGTACAAGTAGTTTCTCGGATTGAAAACTTTGCACCGGACGGAAACGAATGCAAATTTGTTCGCCATTCTCGACGAGGCATCTACAGTGCTACTGTTCGCCGCAAGAGTTATATATGTACAGGGGACCACGATAGCGTTGTTGTACGGCAATTAATTAAAATTCCAGCTATTATCGCCATTCGTGGCGTCCGCGTTATCTCGGGATCGAGTGTCGTTCCCCCCCTCTTCAGCCCCTTCCTTTTTCGGTTCGTCCCGACACGTCCGGCTATTCTGTTGTCTGGTACGCAGCAAATTTGTAACGCCCGATGAGACCTGTGCTTCAATATGCATTATATTGTATCTCATCCTGTAGGCATATATCAATATATATATATGTGTGTCTCTATGTATAACGGTGCTTTGTCGATACGCTGAAATAGTCAATCAACTGAAAATCCCGTGACATATAATCATGCAGGCAATTATTATCGTGAATGAAACAAATTTGTTATTCATTACATTAATTTGATGATATTAATCACGAAATAATGGTACGTACATTATTAAATATAGCATATAGGCAATATATATTAGGGCGATAAAAAAAAAAGTGTATTACATGAAAACTTAACTGTCCTTTAGTGAGTTTTCTATTTTGCACCAAAGTAACTTCAAAACCAGTTAGACAAACAAACATATAACGTTTCATATATATATATCATTGAGCACAGCAGAGAGAACTGTTTGTAAATGAAAACGGAGGAAGTGGCAGAAAAGTGGAACTTCCGCTTTGTATTCGCAGTGTGAAGCGACTACGAGTGAATATTTTATGTGTGGGATGCGAACGAAAGTTGGGGCGAAGTTGATGGCTCCGACAGTAGTCCGTGGCGCCCTTTCCTTAGGTCTCGCCTCAGTACACCCAACCCTAATAGCCTTTTCCTCTATTAAATTGCTCCACGTATCCTGTGACAACGAAACTCCGAACAAAGGATCGAACTTACAGTAGTGCTACTGCCTTTGAGATCGTATCGAGAGGATGTTTTGATTTCTGACCGAAGAAACTTTATCCTATCAAGTTGACTCAGCTTGCAACCAAAACATATTATCTTACGAGTCGATCAATTTATGGTAGAAAGAACTCTGTAGGGTTTTTTTTTTCAAAGCCATTCAATGCAATTAAGCCGCATGTGCAATTGAAAATGTATTCTTAACATAGAAATATAATTACAATAATGCACATTATTCATCGTTATTGCGTTTTTCCTTCATCTAACGAACTACGCTATAAATTTAGGAATTACTAAAATAAAATAAAATATAAAAATATTCATTTTACTCTTGATAAGCTTTACGGGCTCAAATTCCAGATACAACTGTTGAAAAGAAATCTCTGATTCCTTGTCGCCCAACTGTTATCTCCGAACGATTTTAGTACGACCTTGCACTTGACCTCCGTCCGAACAAGAGCACTAGACTCATTGGAATTATCGCGACAATAAAGGAGATAGCAGGCGCAGTGTTGCAAGAGTCTATTGTAAAGCACCACAGCAGTATTTTCGAGCTCCATACACTGTCTATCATATACACAGGGACGCACAGTTATCCTACTGATAAACGCTTTCTACGGTTACACTAGAGATATCTCAACAATTACTCGACACACCGTCAAGTGCACAAAAAAAATTCTCCACAACAGAATTGAGATTTTAGCATTTTAGCACGATCAACGTGAAGAGGAGAAGAAAATCTGAAAAAAAGAGCAATCAAGAGGTGCGGTGGTGAAGGGCAAACGCAAACGACGCTGCTGTCCGGTTTTACGTTGGCTCCGCTGATTATTTCACGAGAGGCCGTCGCGTTGCTGCTGTGAAAATGTGGGAAGGAACGCGAGAATCGCTTCGTGCTCTCTATACCTAGTGTGTTCGCTCTGCTTTTGCTCTGTTATACTTGCGGTGCGCGCGACTGTTGCGGATATAAAGACAAGCTTCGTCTATGTGTGTGCGCACCGGGTAGAGAAGAGAACCCAAGTACTTTGCCACCCAGAAATAGACGCGGCTGCTATAGAACCGATCCGTGTTACGCGTTGCAAACTCCGTTGACGATGCCGCTGCCGTCACCGCGCCCGCCACGTCGAATTGCAAGACTCGTGTGCAGCCTGCGCTCGCCGGCGAGTTCTCGTTGCATCGAGGTTGCATCCGCGTTACGTAACGAGCTACTATACTCCTCTACAGAGTGCCTCTCTCTCTCTCTCTCTCTCGCCGGTTTCGCCTCTTCTCCACCCAACGGGTGTCCAGTTAAGCTACTGGATGTACCCAAGTGTGACGAGAATTATCTATACGATTGAAAACCACAGGCGTGTCCACAATCCGATTCAATTATGATTGTCATTTCGGTATACAGTTGAGGAAGTAGATGCGTGACACGGGCAATCTAACCTTAATATCTTTTCTTTTTTTTTTTACGGAAACAGAAACTATCGATAATAAGAAATATCCGTATAGAATTTGGAGTCAATTCACAACGTAGTGACTGCGGTTGAAATATTCGTAAAAAAAAAATAGCTCACATCATTTCTTCCGTACGTTGTTAGAATTCGATAAGAGCACCGGAGATTTAAATAAATTTACGCACAAGTGAATTCTCGTCTATATCATCAAGCCTAGTTTCGCGTTTTCGTTGTACGTTTGATACAGTATTTATTTTTATTCCATTCGCAAGAACGACAGACCCTTAATTTTCAACATACATCCGGTGAACCTCAAATGCGTTACTCGCATCACACAATGCGATCGAGGCGGCACGTTTGAGAGAACCGCAGTGCACACACGGAATAAAGAGAGAACGAAGAGCATAACGCTCGCGGTGCATCATCAGTGCTGGTAGTGCACACGTAGCATGCACGTGAAAGCCGGCTCACGGTGGTGAGCGCGTGTGAGCTTCCATGCATGCATTTCCAATGACTCTTTCGTACGAGTCTCTGCTCCGCGCAGCGCATAGCGAAAATCGTATAAGTTGAAATTCTACCAGTAATGGACATCTGTCCTTGTAAACTTAGTTACTGTCAAAACATGCATTCGAAGCGATTCGCGCGAAATTCGAAAGTCTTTGATGTTAATGCCGGTCTTATTTTCGTGATACCAATTCGTATTAAAGTTAGTCAGGAAAAGAAAAAACTGTACCAAGACTCACCTATTTTTCTCCAACTCGTTATGAGTCGTCCTGCAACAGAGAATAAACACAGTTAATTGTTTTAGGAATTTAACAGCTGAATATTGGCGAGAAATCGCGCGAGACTGTGGCAATGAAGAAAAATAAAACATTGTTGAAGGCCAACCGAGCTGTCGAGAGAAAGGTTGCGACAATTGCGAGTCGAGCAAAAAAATAACGAGAATGACGTGAACGAGAATAAAAATAGAGCGTATACGGAGACCCGTCATTTAACAGGATTTTATGTTTTAAATTTTTAAAAAACGCGCCGTAGCGTAGCGTTCGATATTTTTGCATCCACGGTGTTACTGTATTTTCGGCTGCATAGGCTTTCGGGCGTGCTTGGGAGAGGAATATTCACGTGACACGTGCATGACTCGCGAGAACATGAGACGAGGGAGGTAAAGGACGAGGTGGAATATATTCTGCTGGGCTGTCGAGGGAGGGACTGTCGCTCGTCAATGGAAGCCCGACGTATAGTGACGCGCGAGAGTGAAGAGCAATACGCATAAACATACGCAAGGGGAGGCCACGTTTGGCTATGGGCATACAACTACAATACACTTAGGAGCATTAAGGAACCTTCTCATTACGATCATCCGAAAAAGAGAGAAATCTCGTCAGAATTCTCACTTGCGACAGTTGACTTGGATCAATCAGATGAATCATATGATTGATTCGACTATTGACGAATTTGTTTGTTTGACGAAATTTACAGTCTACTAAATACATTTGTTTGAGTGAAAGAAATTTGGTTTTCTCAGAGACACAATGAGTAACGCAAAACGATACGAAAGCATATGGAAAGGTAACGAAATCATAATTATAATTTAAACGACAATTATATTGATATTTAACGAACCTGCTGCCCTGAGACTTTTTCGTCTTTGGCCTTTTGGTGACCGCCCGCATATCATCGGGAATCGGCATTGTCGAAGCATAGCCATGTTCAGCTTCTGAAACAAATAAACGGGGTCAAACATTCGCATTCAACACAAGAATTCCGCTTTAGCAGAGATATATCTGAGAATCGTAAATCTCTGCGTTAAAAGAGTCGACGTAGCGTCACGTACGAGCGATAATTCAATAAATCCTACGGCACGCGCCTTGATATAAATCAATATGAAAACTTTCGTCTCTTATGATTCAATAGAATAACGTCGACGAGTCATCGTGTGTTTGTGAGAAATGATTTGAAAGACGAGGGTACGAAAGGACGGTGAATAAAAAGAGGTTATAACTCGACAGTTATACGTCTTCGAGTATACGCGCAAAGCGAGCAAAGTATTTCCAGATGTGTGCCTCGAACGAGTCGCCTGACTGACCCGTTCGTTCATGCTTAAAGTTCCGAGAGGGCCAGAGGAAAAAGAAAACAAAAGAAAATACATACGCGACGGAGTGAGGAACTGGAAGGGGACGGTGAAGAACCGACTTGGTCTAGAGACAGTCTCGCGAGCCACCGAGGCATTACGTGACCCAAGTTGACGCACAAAATAACCGAACGCGCGCGATCTTGCCTTCATTGCGCTGTCAAAGCTTCGTAGCATTAAAAACAATGTAAAACACTTGCACATAGCTTTCTCATTACACTCCACCTCTATCAGCAAGTATTGAATTCCGCGCGGACACTAACGGTTGAAAGCACCTCTTTCGACCGTCAGTGTCCGCGCGGAATGTACTCAAAAATGTTGTGTTATGTTTAAAAACATTTTTTTAATCGGATGAAACTTTTTTCACGTCATCTATGCATAAAAAAAGGAGACCCGTATTTTTTTACCGATGTAATAGCTCATATTCCCTATCACAAAACTTCTCCTATGATGGAGTTAAAAAAAAAAACAAAGAATCGAGGGAAATAGGGAGAAACGTACAGCAGCAATAAAACCTGTTGGTATGATGCTGTCATGCACCTCCTATACTTTCTTTATTGCAACATCTCGATTCGGGCATAGCGTGTATGCAGACACATTATTCTTCTAAACTTCATCTCCCGTTCTTGCCGTTATTCCCGGACGGAAAATTCGTATAGACTCGCGAGAATCAAACGAGAAAAACAATCACGCGATATAGTGGTATCGGCGATGCAGGGACAGAGAAAGAGAGAAGAAAGACAGTGTGAGGAGAGGAAGAAGGGAAACAAACTCCGGACACGAGATGTCGATGTCTCTATCTCTGGTCACGTGCCTGCAGTCGCACCAGCCTCCGTCGATGTCGTTGCTGCTGCAGCTACAGGCAACGCACAGTCTGCAGCCAACAAGCCATAATGTATACTATACATTCGACCACGTTCTGGGTATTATATGCCGTAGCCTACGCGAAAGTATAACTTCGCTACTATCCGGAGTTACACGAGTGAGAGGCTCGTTGCGATGCAATAAGTCGAGTGATAAAATGAGATCATCGTTCGTTTGAAGCAAGATAGGAGAGTCCAGTCCACTTAGGTTCCTTAGGTTCCCTAGCCTTCGCTATTGTACACTCTACGCACTCGACGAAGAAACATGATTTTTAATGTTGATTTAAAATAATCACAATTATATAAAATGTTTTTAAAAAATTTAATAAAAATTATGGTTGCCTCTTAGAGTTGGAGCGATAACATAAAAAATTGCGGATTGAATCCGAAAGTTCGAGTGTCAGATCCAGATCGAATCGATATGAAATGCCCCATGTACTTCCTCATGAAGGTAGGATTATCAAAACTATAAAATCATGAGGACGCAATTTTCAGTGTTCTACTTTGCGGGCTTGTTATATCAAGTCTCCTCAATAAATAACTATTTCTCGTAATTCATTTAGAGAGACAATAAATTTCGAAAAAGAAATATAAATAAAAAGGAATATAAATAATTGAGAATCTGAGAAGCCTTCTCAAGAGTAGAAAGAGATACACCCAGCAGACTATTTGTCTAGAGCTTAATCCTCGACGTCTCAAGAGTGCCCAGCAACAGAGAGTCAGTGGGAAGACTACACATGTTTTGAGTAACGAGACTCTGCGCTCGGTACCTCTACGGTCTTCCACAGGCAATAAGAAGAAAAAAGAAAAAAAAAAAAAAAAAGGAGTCACGGACGTTGTTGTGGGCTCCGGTTGCTGGTGTGTGCGGTTGAGCGGAGGGAAAGGGGATTGAAGAGCGGAGTCGAGTCACGACGACAAAGCTTCACCGCCGAGCTCTACACAGTCTGTTTACGCAGACTGTGGGGCGCTCCCTCGATGACCTACGCGCGCAGCTCTCCAAGTTTGCAAACAGACTTTCATAGAATCACGTTCATTCTTTAAACTTGTCGTTCGGATATATAATGGACTAAAAGAGGGATAAGAATATTGAATGACACAACTGAAGGAGCTGTGGAAAATAAATTTGGCATTGATTCGGTGGGAGTGCGCTCTCTAACGGATGACAAATGGGAGAAACAAGGAGTGCCGGTCATTATTGGGTCTGGCAAAGTAGTTGGTGAGAGAGAGAGATAGAAGAAGAAGAAGAGCTACTGCTTGACGTTACTCATGTAGCACCCGCACGTCGTTCTGTTTACGCAAGCGGAGCGCCAACGCAGTCTCCGTCGTTGATGCTACTGCATCTGGCGCGAGAGATGGAGATAAATAGACAAGAGATGAGAAGAGATAACTGCCGTGCGGGCGAACATCTACCGAGCCGTCGGTAGTTTTGACGTTGGACGAAAGGACAACGAAGCGACTCGCAGACTCCGCAACGTAAAAAGAGCAATCGTCGACGTGTTTCACCGAATGTCACTAACCAACCTTTATAGAACCCTCTCACTTTTATTATATCCTCGGAGTTATCTGTCGAGTTTACGAAAATAACTTCTCGCTACAAGACGTGAAAAGAGTGGTTAATAAAATACATTACGGTGCTAACACTTTTCGAGTTTAAACTTTTTTAATCTCTCGACTGAAGAAAAAGGTGCTTAATTGATAAACAATATGGGTAAACAAAACCAGAGTCGCGTAATGAATAGTCTTGTATATACACACACAAAATCACATCCTGATATATATATATATATATATGCTGTTAAACTCACAATCAGAGTGGAAGCACACATCCGACGATGTCGTGAACCCAACTTCGCTAACTATTCATTAATTCAGTATTTGTTCGCGTATCACTCGTACGTCGTTAAAGAAACGAGAAATGGTAAAAAAAATCAATTCCCGAATAAAAAGAAAACAGATAAGAAAGTACGATTAACGCTTACCTCGTTCCCTTCGTTCAATGTACTCGGCGGCTTGCAATAGGGCAGCAATGCTCATATTTCCAACGATTCGGCGGTGTTTCCTCGCACGTAGATTATATATCGCCAAACGAAAAAAAAAACGAAAAAAAAACTGAAAAACGCGCCCGCACAAGAAATTCCCCCCCCCCAAACGCCGAGCCCCGGTTAGCTCGACAAGAGCGGCACGCACTTTTCACACGAGTAACAGATTAAAAACACCGCGACTCGCGCACCTTCCCGACACCAACACCTACCCTTTCTTCGTTCTCGATGAATTTCTGAACGTTCCGACGTTGAACGAGGGACGCGCGTCGTCGCGGGTTTACGTGGCGCTCTCGTAACGAGGCAACGAACCGTTAACGCGGCGCGCGCTCTACTCGCCTCCCGTACAGTCAGCTTGGCTTCGGCTTGGATCACGCTAGCCTCCGCTGGCTTATACCTCGCTGACTTCTATAGGCCTGTCTTGTCTGACAGACGGCGGAACCTCGCCGATTGCACGGTCACTAAGGTCCGTCTCGCTGCTGCTAGTCGCTCAACTCTATCCCTCCCACCTTTTTACCCTGAGCCTAAGCAGAGCAGCCTTTTTCGCTCACTATTCGTTATAAACTCTTCTCTTGCTTTCCTTCGGACAACTCTTTGTTCTTCTGCAAGCTCTTCCCTCGTCTCCACCGTTTTCACTTCTCACTTACTCGTTCTTCAGTCTTTATTATTACTATTATTATTATTATTATTATTATTATTATTACTATTATTGTTATTATTATTATTTATATTTTTGTTATTATTATTATTGTTGTTGTTGTTGTTGTTATTATTATTTATATTATTGTTATTGTTATTATTATTTATGTATTTCTGTTCGTCTTCCTCGTGGTTGCCTCCTCGGTGACGTCTTACAGCTTTTGTTTCTTACTAAATACTCGGTTTCATTTGCTTCACTCGTGCGCTGCGTCCTTCTTCGTGTCTTTCACGTCAATGATCACACGAGTCACGTGATGCGTTGTTGTGTTGTAGTTGTGTGTATTTCTGAGGATTTGAAAGCAACAATGCTACTCCCTGATCACGTTTCTTATTACAGTAGAACGTCGATTATCTGAACCACTCGTGAAAAATTGGATTATCAAAGTAATGTTACAAAAATAAAGAAAACTCCAGAGTGAAAAATGGGTGTTTAATTAATAAACAAATTGGATAAACAAAGAATTATGAAAAAAATAAATATTCCTTGGCACAGTTGGGATTATTTATTATTGTACAATTTTGTTTGTTTATCCAATTTCTTTATCAATTTAACTCATTTTTGCAGTCTGGAGATTTTAATTTTTTGTATAATTATTTTTATTTCATCATTTTTACATTAATTAAATATTAATCTCGAAATATTGAGGACAAAAAAAAACATGCTGTTATAAATAGAGAGTAGATAATAGGTTCGGAGATGTCTAAATCAATATTTCCAAACTGATTATTGGTAAAAGACAATTATCTTCCGGAAGTAAGAATTTATTTATTTATTTTTTTCTTTTTTTAATCGTATATGAATTGTTAGAAAAAAATAATCAAAATTTTGCCTCTCAGTGTTGGAGCAATAAGATATAAAAAATTGTAGATCATATCCGAAATATTGAAGCTCAGACCCAGGTCGAAGTGATAGAGAATGTCCCATACATATTAATCGTATTATATATGGGGCAACGATAGTTTTATGGATTCTGGTTGATAAATTGTGAAATAGTCGACGACTGGTTTTTTTAAAGTGTCTTCCTGGCGATTTTAATCAACATTTACTTTTTAATTTGTTTGTCAACTTTTTATCTAGCACATCTATTTTGCAACGGAAACCTAATGTGAATTAAACACGCGCGGTTCTTGCAATATCGCGACGAGCAACAATGTAAAGTTCGCGTTAACATTCGGATAAACCAAATTACGATTCAGACGACTGATTTTCAGATAATCCAAGTTCTACTGTATACTGTAATGAAACTCGGCTATGACGTACACGCGTTACGCTGCTAAACACCGAACGAACGAGCATTTGGGACACAGTCCATAAAGAAAATTTCACGAGAGGTAAGGCCAAGACACACAAACGAGAGACGAGAGATAAATGAAAATCGACTTAGGGGGGGTAGAAAAACTAGTTTCAATTCCAAAAAACTATGAAACTTGTTACAGTTTCATAGATTAACCGCACCAAAGAGTTTTCATTGCATTATATGTCCTTGATCCAAAGAAACATTCATTGCGCTCAATTTACAAAAATATTAACGAGTTAATGACAATTTCGTAAACTACGAAATTTCGTTCAGTTGTCTTCAAGCTTTCATGATTTTCAATCAATTATTTAGTGTCTAAAACTCAACGCTAATGATAAGAAAAAAAAATAAGCAAAAAAAAAAAATCGTAGTACCTTTACTCTATTTTCCTCAACTCTCCCGCCCATTTTTTTCGCTTCACGTAACACGGAAGTTACGCCCGAATATCCTCAACCTTTGCTGCCGGCTCTACTGCTACTGCAACGAAACTTCTCGCTCCCGTGTATAATTCCTTTCACTCCCTCACACAGCTCGTTTCATCCCGTATTTTATTTTGTTTCTTTTTTTTTCCCGCGTGTAGTAGAGAGTCTACTTAGTCCCGTGCGTAACCCGCTTGCAAACACACACACACACACACACACACACAAACAGAGAGGCGCGTGACACACAGCCTATCGATACAAACGTCAAACGTCTGTCTGGCTGTCTCTACTCCCCGAGAGCCCGCGTGTTATTCTTTGCTTCTTTTACGTCAAACGGCACGAGCCATCAGCCACGATACACCACTACTAACTCTATATCATCCTTCTCTCGCTCTCTCTCACTCGCTCTCAACTGCGTTTTCCCGGACGCTCTCCTACCATAATCCTGCCATTGTTGTTCGGGTAGCTCGCTTCGGGGTCAACGATTCTTCACCGAAGCACACACATACACACAGTATTATATTTTCTGTTTGTATTCATCAAATCACGAAGATGACGTTCCGTCTGTTTCTACTTGAGATCGGTTAGGGCAACTTGACTCGCCGCTCGCAATTTCTACCACGGTTTACAACCAAACGTAAATAATCCTTCGATCATTTAGTGAGTTAAATCGTACGTATAATTATTATTAATTACACGCCTATAACGAGCGATGATCCGCTGTCGCACTTTGCCACACACGGATAATCTTTGTCGTATTTGCAAATAAACAAAAAAAAACTTGGCGTCGTGTATCTCACGAGACGGTTGCTGAATATTCAAAAATTCTAGTCACGTACGCCCACGCACCGTACACGGTCACCTTTTTCACACGCACGAGAAGAGTTGGTGAGATTATTGCTTCGAGCAACACCAGTCTACCATTCGTTAAGAACGTTTTTTTTTTTTAATTTTACACGCGGCTACGGAACTCGCTGCTGTTTTTGTTTTTTTTCTTTTATTATTATTATTAGAAATGCGCGCACGGGTTTCGTTAACCGCGTTAGACCCGGCGTAACGACTCTGAACGAGGTATGACGCTCCCGCGTATAAGTGCGGACTTATGTACGTACTTTAAGCCGTGTATATGTTGGCGAAGAAAAACGAGCGTGTGCCCGAAGTGCGCGCGTCCGTTCGTGCGTTGTTGCTACCTACGAGACTCGCGAGCGAGTGTGTACAATACGGGCGGCGCACCGATAGACAGAGGCCAAGAGAAGAAAAAAAAACACAAACACACACACATACACACATATGGGTACAAAGATGCATTTGTATTCTGCCACGCGATTATATTATCTTTATTTATGTAATTAAATTATTAATCGAGCTTATCGTTCGATTTATTTATATATATATGCATATAAATTTCGACTTCGTTCGTTCGGTGTTTTCGAATGCAAGTATAGCGCCGTCATGTGCCGCGAACGTCAGAATTCATGTAATTATACTTTAATAGCTAGATAGACAGTAGATGTACCACAGTGGGATGTAAAACAGCGGAAAGAGTGAAAAAAAAAATGTAAGCTCTTTGTTTTTTTTATGTTTTTTTTTGTTTTGTTTTTTTTACAGAAGCACTATATATGTATATATATATATGTGTTTGTGTGTGTGTATATATATATTTGTTATTATTATTAATTTACGCACGAGGCACAGGTGAAACGTGTTGTGTAAAATTGAACCGACCGACGACGAGCCGACGAGCCGCGACGAGCCGACGACGACGACGACGACGAGCCGACGAACGAGCGACAGCCTTGCACCTCCGCACTTCGCGAGCACTCTCACGCATTTATCGATGTCAAACGTTCCTGCACCGTAAAAGCACCAGAGCTCTTATAATACGAGGAACGGGATTGGTTGGACTGTGCGCGAGTGCAATCTCTCGACGTATCAACGACGTTGAGTCAGAGAACGCCGCGCGCGCCGCCACCAGCACCGCCGGTGTCACGTGAATCGCATGCCCGAAAACAAAACAAACAGCTGGCTCTCTCACCCGACGTCCGCGAACGTTCCTTTAGCTCCTCTGGCTCACGCCTTCTTCGTTTTTTCCTCGCCTCTCCGGCTGTGCTCGCTTAAAATGCTCGCTTCAAACCCTCGTCCTGTTTGCTTGCTTGCTTTTAATGCCCAGCCATTCCTTTTTCAAACCAACCTTCCACACATCTGCCGTTTTATTATCGCACATCCAGCCAAACGCTAAACGTTATCCAATTGGACGGATGCTTTCGTAATTGTGTCGCTGTTATTTATTGTACGGCACGTCATGTGTCATTACCGGCAAAGCTGTAACAGCCACTTGGGCAAAAAAAAGTGGCAAAGAAAGACTAAAAAATATCACCGTGATACTATATCACGTGTCTGTATAACGTAAGTAAAAAAAAAAATACGACAAAGTAGCACAGTAAAAAATAATGCAGTGACGTATAGAATTGGAAAAATGCATAGTTTTTTTTATTCATCATCGTTTTTATCAGGCAAATTTAATAAAATGGGCGATGAATATGGATTCTATTAACCATCATCATATGGTTCGATTTATATATAATTTTCGATGTCCAGTTGGACAATTCTATAGTTTTCAGAGTCCAGGTCAACCTTTCCACAGTTTTCATTGTCCAGATCAACGACTCCATTGTTTTCGGTATCCAGGTCGACCTCTCCGTAGTTTTTGGAGTCCAGGTTCAATGTCTTTATAGTTTTTGGATCCCAGGTCAACCTTTCCATAGTTTTCGGTATTCAGGTCTACCTCTCCATAGTCTCGGAAACCAGGTCAATCAATCTTTACCTTTAGACACGTGTTATGATTGAAATAAATTCAACCGACTTACGCCAATTTTCGAAACTATTTCTCTTCATTTTTGTTTTAAGAATATATGATCGTATCGATCTGATTACGACAAGCGATCTGTTTTTTTTTTTCCTTAATGGAAAATGCTTTATGATTTCATCGCCTGAATTTTTCTATAGCATCTGTTTAAAATTAACAAAGTGTTGAAACTCTAGTCTTATATTATCGATGTTAAATTTATTGATTTACCTATACACCATATCATTTACATATGACAAACTGGCACGATATTTAATATCGCAAGAGAATTATTCACGACGATTTGCAAAGCTCGAAGTAGATATAACCGCGCCATCATAGTCGGCACCAAGTGGTCACGTCCTTCCTGCGCAAAAATATTTCTCGTGAAAAATAGAAAAACACTGCCGAGACGTAGGTTTGACGACACTAAATTAGCAATCGCAGCAAACTCACCGTTAATATTCGTACTCGTCGATAGTAAACGCTAAATCTTTGACTCAAACGCGATAAGAAAAGGCAAAGCGCTTGCGGACACGTCACCAAGGTCTGCTCAATCCATACACAGTTCTCTATAATTTCGGGATATCCGAGAATGAAGTTGTACACGAGCTCCCATTCCTCCTGTAAACATATTTTTAGTTTTAGTGAAAAGCGGGGTTAAAGGTTTAAAGAAACCTTCGTTCTTTGATTCAAGAATAGCTCACCTCTTGATTTAGCTGTTGAAAATCCACGTTGTTGATGTCCAATAGATTTGGATAGTTGCCAAGACATTCTTCTTCTTTAAATCTTTCCAAAATAGCGCTCATTCTGGCAGCGTTATATAATACAAATGAGCCACCTGAAACATCAACATATTTCTTTTTAACTACTTTCCCTTACAGCGCAATCTGAAGAAACAGCAATTTCAAACATAAACTAACGGAATAAAAGATTTATTTGTGCTTAGATTACTATTACTATTGTGACAAAAAATCAAACTTTTTTGGGGATGTAAAGTCCAGTCAGCAAAGAGTCACATTTCTAACTGTTAAAAATGTGACTCACTAATAAGCTCACTAAGCTAATGCAAAGAAATCAATGGAAAAAAAAAAATCTAATGAAATTACCTTTTGTACTTGATACTGCCTTATCAGCATCTGTACTCAACTGGACAAACACAGGTCTGCTTGGTTTTACAGCCAATAGTTCAAAAGTTACAACAGCTTGAGCAATTTCCTGCAAATTACATTGCTCCCTTAATTCTGGACATTTTGTCTCTGCCAGAGCTGTGAGATGGGCCATTTTTTTTTCTACATACACAGGCCAAGTCAATGTTGTTTCTTTGGTATTAGACTGCTGATTCTTTACAACACCACACACATAGCGTTGGTAACCATCTTCCACTGGACCCTCTGATTTTGTTGTCAGCAAGTATCGAGCATCCGCATTTGTTTTGCCTATTTCAAAACCGTGTATTTGCAGTAATCTTTGAGTTACTCGATTGACTAATCTTAGTCTCTCAGTTGTGAGTTCCGAATCTTTGTCCTCAATTATCTTTAGATTTATACTTTTTCCGACAACTTCTTTTTTTCCATAATTTGTGCCAAGTCTCAGAGCTTCTTTTATGGCTATGTCGATAATTTTTTTTCTGTTTAGAAAAACACAGACTCTGCGTTTTTCTAACGAGCATCTTGTTAGTGGCATTGACCATGGTTCACTCACAGAAATCAGTAACAGTTCTGCCTGGAAAAAAAGAACAGTGCAATTATAGATTTGAGGTTATCTGGAGGATTTCATTATCTGGAGCATTTCAGAATTTAATTTACCTTTTTCAGGATATCCTCCTCTGACAAACCAGCAGTGTCATAATTTTTTCTTCTCAAATAATACTCCAAAATATTTCGGCAGTTATCTATATCAGTGTCTGGTGATATCAAACCTCTCCAAGCAAGAAGGTTAGCTGGGAAACATATTTCTCCATTTATTGCTAAATGTTCATTATTTATCTTTATTATGAGCGATCGCTTGATGACTCTACCAAGTAGTTCACACTGCAGTTCATGAATAACAGTCCTACTTTTATTAATCATGCTTGTCTACACTATTCTGAATAGAAAATACTAAGACCAGAGATGCTAATAGAGACCACTGAGTGCAGGATTGTCAGCTCATTTTATGAAAAATATACATTGGCTCCCTGGCAATCTTAACCACTGTCGGTTTACCGTTAAAACCATCAGATGGGTTTTTGCTAAAAAATAAAGATTGGAAATCAGGCAGGGGGTGGCTAAATTAAATAGACGTAAAATTGTCTTTATTTCAATTAGGCACCCCTTAAAGTTCACCAGCACCTAGAAAATTTTTCTATACAACACATAATTTTTGAGAATTTTTTCAGATCTTTCCAAGTAAATGTTGAGATTTTGTTTAAATAATGTCAAATTAGGCCTTCTTATAAATGTTTATTTAATTTTCATTATGAAATAAAACAGATAAATATATTGGAAAAATCGGAGTAATTGTATTTTATATACAATTATATTATGATTGTATATAATCATTTTTCCGGGGATGCTCTAAACATGAGCTTAATACGAGGAAAACGGTATGGATTTGGTTGACAAATAAAACTCAGAAAATCTCGTAACTGCTGATTTATTCAAAAGAATTGTGCAAATGACATGATAATTTATTTTATGCAAATTATTTTTTCATCAACTTGTAGATACTATAGAATTATCGTTATTATATATTATAAACTCGTCACAAAAAAATACTTGTCCATCTAAGCATATACATCTATACGTTCTTACGACAATTAAACAGTTTCTGTTTTGCAACAAGTTAATTATTTCAAGTTGTATTGCACTATATATATATATATATATTGAGCTTCACATGGAATGATTATATTTCACGTACGCTATAGCGGCTAATTCTTTGCAAAATTCTTCCATGATGATCACACTCTCGTATAAAATATTCTCCTTCAATCTGAAATATTATTTCAAATTATTGTATGCAGTCGAAGTTAATGAGGTCGTAAATAAAGTACTAATATTTTTCAAATTGATTGTACACACTTTAAAGAAGCATCATGTACGGACTAAGGTAGATCTGGTTCAAAGACTTCCTACTTAATATAGAAATAATTTGTAACAATAAGTAACAGAAAAAAAATCAATTTTCGCCAATAAATTCACGGACAAATTTTTTACGCATTATTTTAGAAGTGAAGTTTATATTTTTGCAAATTACAACCATTTGCTTATAAAAAAGGAAAGAAAGAATCAACAGAATACTGTCAGAATTTCAACATATTGCAAGGACTAGATATCTTCGTTAAATACTCACGTTTCTTGCGAGCAATCCTCCAGCAGTTTTTTTCTCGTATCCTTCAGGATCTGTTTATAATTCGGGTCCTTGACGAGCTCGCTCGATAGAAATTTGACGACTTTCTGGAGGCAGGTGAAAAGGCTCTTTAAACCAGGAGCCAGAGGTAATAATGGATTCAATAGAAACTCGTGCAGGTACGGATGTGGAAGAAGCGCTAATCTCGATATAACTACGGTCAATTGCAAATTTATCTCGTATTTTTGGCTTGGAATGTTTGTGACTTTGTCGAAGAGCATGGATAGAAATGGTCCCATGTAAAATCTGGTAGAACAGTGATCGGCTTCCGGTCTTGAATCATAGCTCGACGAATCGTCGACAGTCACTGCTTCAAGTGGCCACGCTAGAAGAGCGCAATCCATTCGAACCTTTGCATACTGCTTCTCCCAATCAGCCATGTATCTCTCGTAGTGATTAGCACCAGAGTCCGTTTGCAATTGTCGAGGCATCAACGAGAGATAACTGCAAAATATCATACTATTTATACGGATTCTCTTGAATCGATCTTCTTTCCTAACGGATCGTTGCAAGAGAAATTGAATTCCTCTTCAAGTTAACTAAACAATCAATGATCTAGCGCTAAGACTCACCAGTTAATTATTCTATGAATATTACTAGGCGCCAAAGTTCTGCTGTGACTCTGTTCCTGTGAAAAATCCATAGACCCTTTCTTTTCCCTCTCTCTCTCATCCTCCTCATCGCTCCACGATCCAATCACACTATCTGCCGCACTGTTATCGTAATAACCCCGCGAAGTGAGATACGAGAGTACCAAACAATGCAGTACATGCTCGTTTCGTTTGTCTAAAATTTCTTCAAACAACTTTAAAGTCTCCAGAGTCAAGTCGTCACTGCCAGTGTAACAGTTTTCTATTAACGTGTGTAGCACCGAGCTGGCATAGACGTTCCTCATGTCAGGATCATTCCGATCACCGACGAGCCAATGACTGACTTCTGAAACATTGGTAAGTCATTCTTTTATGTTTATATGTTTAAAATATTTCTTTAACAAATTTATCAGAAAAAAATTCTGACAATTTCTTACATTTAATATATGCCTCATATGCGTATGTTAAAAATATTTAGCTGAGAAAATAATATATTTTTAATACAGTTAGAAATATTCAAATTCGGATAACATTTTTAATTCCTCTATAAACAATGAAAACAAGCAGGAAGTTAAAGGAATTTCGAAGATTTTCTGAAAAATATTCACAACATTTGCGATTATATATAAAACGTAACGAGCGCGCGAAACAATTTATTTACCCGTGCACAGCAGCGGTGATGTGAGTTTCTTTAGAGTTTCGGTAACGAGAGCCGTGATCAAAACAACATGATGATCGGCCAACGAAGGCGTGATGACTTTCTCAAAGAATTCTCGCCTTATATTTTTTGCTAATACATGCGCAACTTCCGGATGAGCTTCCTTGATCAATTGATCGCAATAGTCAAGCCACATAAAGTACGCAGCGACTTGTCGGCAGCCTGGAAATTTTTTCTCGTTCGTCCACAGCGGAGAGTCGAGACCCCAGGTGACGTCGATGTCATCTATTTCGTTGGGATCCACGTGTGCCGGAATAGATTTGAATAAAGAATCCAATCGATTTGTTACCACTATTGGCAAGTCGCTTGTTCCCATCGTGTGTGCAAAGGACGGATCTTCCAACGCAGCTAGGACCATGACGCCCTCGCAGGCTCTCACTCTCACCATGTTGTCCTAAAAATATAAAATTCATCAAAATAGTTTATAGACGGAAATTCCGATAATAGAAATAGGGTTCCATGACAGAACAGCAGCAAACAATCTTTTTCCACATTGCGTTCTCATTCCAAAGTAATGAGAAATCAATGTGGAAAACTCTAGTTTGCATCCTTATTCGTTGTTTTATATTCCATCGTCCGTTGCTTTAGTGCTGGAGTGTTCTATCAGGTCACTAAAAAAAAAGAAATACGTACCGCACTATTGAGGTAGCTTATTAAGGCATCCAAGAGAAGGCTGTTGGATCTTCCAGTCGTCGGTGTCTCAGGCAAAAGACTCTGCGATTTATCGTAAACATCACTCACAGCATCCTGCGTTCTGTAATCACTATCGATCCTCAAATCCTCAAGATCTTGTAGCTTAGCGTCAACCTCATCCGCGGATAAATTGATTTCATCGCACTCTTTTTCACAGTGCTCATAATCATGAGTGGTTACAACAGTTTCAGCTGAAATTGATGTATCTTGGATAGGTTTTTGGGAACAGGGACTCGAGCAGTGTGACAAACTCTCTGTGTCTTTCGAAGAGCTCGATTCTTCGGATCTTCTTAAAACGTCTCTCCTGTACTTAGCTCCTTTGGTATCGTGCTTTCGCGAATTTTTCCGTAAATCATTGGCCTTCTCCGACGATTGATCCGAAGATACCGAACGTCTTCTTTGCCGATCGTTAGGAAAAAGATTGGGATTTATAAGCGTCACAGCCTGAGTGTTTAGCGGCTCGAAAAGTGGATTCGAGTTGTTACGCTTTCTCGTTGGCACATACGTGACCGACTGAACGTCCGTTCTCTCGGAATCTCCTCTAGCCTGCTGAGTCTCAACTCGTACATTGCTAGAATCATTGACTATGCTCGTTAAGTGAGGATATTTGCATACCAGAAAGCAGAGAGTCAACAAAAATTGTATCTCCTCAGCTTCGATAGGCGACGCATAATTTCCATTACACTGAGATATCAATCTCTGAATAGGAGCATGTACAGCAGTGTGATGCAACAACGTATGCTTGGATCTTGCCAAGAATTTTTTCAAGAAGGACAAGCACACCAGTCTCATCCCAGGAGGTGTTTCCACAATGGCCAGTGTCACCAGCCAATCGAGAAGCCCATGTTGCAGTAAATACTCCAGACACACACCAGTTTCTTCTACGCTCTTTTCCTCAGTCAAAAGAATATCCAAAAGACGATCCAAGTGTTTTGGAATTCCTGTATTTTGAATTGCCACTTTGCAGTCTGTCTCGTGGCTGGCATAAAAGTTCATTAGCTGTTTCCAGTGATAAGTGAAATCCTGTAACGGCGTTGCCGGCGGTGCTATCTGCAATTTTAAGACCTTGACTGCAGCAAAGTGTTCCAACACAGCGACACAAAATTGCTATCAGCATCAGGGCTTGATAGTTGGCTTAAAATTCTAAGGATAGGTGATACAAAAAATTCAAAACAATTATCATAAAATAATTCATATGATTTATTTGAGTGGATGGTTTTGTTGTTGTTGTATATACATTAAGCAAACAGATGAGAATAATCAAAAATTGATAGCGAAGAAAACATAAGAAAACAATGTACAATTAAAAATAAAAAAGCGTTGTAAACAATGCGAATGGCAGGTGCTCTGAGGCTAGGCTGGGATGTTTGCGAGGTTCCACACTGAAAAACGTTTCGGTATTTTGAGATAGTCGCCCAACGCGGGGGAGGGTGAAGGAATGACGATTGTTCAAGGACAAAGCTTTTGCCTTCCGTCTTTTCAATAGACGTAAAGGAATTTGTGGAATTTTTCACTTACCACGTCGATAGTATTTTTCAAGGCAACTTGAAAGCCGCTAATCATCTTTGCAAAACAATTTTGCCAATTTACATATGCAATTCTCCCTGTGACACATGCAGACGAGGCGAATGTTATTCAACGATTTTTCGGTGTGCTCCATCAGATTGACCGGTCGCGGAGTGAGAAAGGACCATCTTTCGCTACCTCAACCATGAGCCGATTATTGTGTTACAAAACGTTAGTGCGTAAGACATCCTTGTGTCACATTGACCAACTTTGACAGGCGGAACATCGAGTCCACGTTTTTTGCGTGTATGTGTGCGATTACACCGACTGCCGCTTCGGCACACGTCTCCACCTCGCGTTAAAAGTTCCAACTTTCAGATAGTACATATGTGTATATGGGATATTCCGTGCCAGCAATATGGCTGACAGGCTATTTTTTCGCCACAGATTGATTCTTTACGAAGAAAATAAAACATCGTATCTCCCAGGATATCATAAATGAAATTGCGCGAAATCGATTGAAATTAGTTAAAATCACGAAAAATGTTTTGCAGTCTTATTCGTTGTGAAGTATTTTTTTGTCATTTTTTTTTCGCTCACTTTTCCACATTAAAATGTCGGTTATTTCGGTGGCCGCCTTTTGGTTAACTGTGACAGAGAGGCTCGAGGAATTGGCATGGAATGCCCCATACCTATATATACACATATATTACGCGACCGTCGTGTACGCATACATAGCTGTCTCTGCATACAAGACTCACGTGGATGGATTAATCAATAAAGCGTTTCATAAGTGTGCCATGCTGGCCCTGACGTTTCCCAAGAGTACGTCAACATATTTGAATACCTGCGATATACATATGGCATGTCTTCAAGTCATTTTTCAGTTCAGTCGTTTTATTTATGAAATTCAGGGATTTACATATGTTTTAAATATTTTGAACTTTTTGCGGATTAAAAAAAAATCTTTTCTTTTTTAAACATTAATACGTGAGCATCAAATTTAAATATATTTTAAAGGTCAAGTTTAAGTTGTACGACATACACGTTTATATTTTATTTATAATTAAGTACGTACGTCGCAATGCGCGCCGTATATCTCCCGTGAAATTCATACGTCATTGTTTGGTAAAGCTAAAATGTAAAAACGCGCGGTGATATATCAGGGAACTTTGAATTTTTTAAACTTGAGTCGATAATAAAGCAAAGAAAAGTATACATATTCTCAGATCGTTTTTCAGTTCAGACGTTTTACTTCTCGAATTCAGTGATTATTCACATATGTTGTATTTTGTTTTTTTTTGCGCATAAAAATAGTATATTATGATATACAATTGCAGTATAATTTTTTTCTGCCGAATGTGAGTTTGTGGCATGAATCGTTTTTTTAACTATTACAGCAAACTTATTAATTTCTGCACATTTCATAAAACGTTTTTTTGTAGAGCCTTTAATTCTCAGCAAACCGGCTCTTGAGAAGAATTTACCAATTGCATAGATTTGAAATTGCAAACCTATGAAAAAAATGTGTTGAATACAAACTTAATGTAATAATATCTTTTTTGACGCAGTGTGCGTAAAATATGATATATTTCACTCGTAACTTTGGGTGCTATCCGCCAAATCAGGCTATTCTCCACCGCAGCGTTATAATAAATTTTCAGTACTTAGGTCTCTGAAAATTGGTTGTTTTAATTAAAAAAAAAATGTTTACTTGGGTCGAAAACAATTAAAGGATATATAAAATACGATACGGTTAGTAGAGCTGCAGTTAACGAGAATGATTGTTAGATAACGTTTTATTTAATACTCACCAGCTTGGACGCTCGTAATCGGCGCAGCATGGTTGGAAGTAAAAGAAAATTGGCAGGAAAAGTCGGGAGGTGCTTGAAGGGAAGGTCGTTAGAGAGCGTGAGCGACAAAGGTAGGACACGCTTGTCGCGTAATAATAACGTGTCGCAGATCTCGGAGCCGGTAGTGTGTATTCAATTTATCACTCCTGACGCCTTATCACATCGATGATAACATATATATATACTTATATATGTATATATATATATGTATACATATATATACACACGCATATATGTATGTGTGTGTAGTTTACATTTTATTGAGGCGTTCTGGGCGATTAATTAGCTGTACGACTCTCTCGCTCTCCGTTCAGCTCGCACCTTCTTACGATCCCAATATCATTTTCACGCAGTGAAAGTGAAGTTCACGTACGGCGGCACGCGTCGAAAAAAGAAAGACAAATTTTGTGTTTGCGAACAGTTGCACTCACGCAATCATGCGATTTGATTAAACTTATTATTAATATAGCGCGCACTCGGCGCTACTTGCGATAAAATGATTATTTTCTTTTAATAACGCGTCGTAAACGCCCCGGTGCCGATTCACGATCATTCATCCACAGGTAGATTCACGCATTTATATACACGTGGGCCGCGAGTCTCTCGGCTACCAATTAGCCAACACACATCGTTCCGGGACACTCTCTCGTCGACTACTGTGGCGTCCATAACGCCGCAAGGCTGTCGACGAGTGACAAACATCGAGATCTTTGTGGAGCGCCTTCTCTTTTCTTAAGCCGGTTTCGAACCGATCTACAAATATCTCCAGCGACTACAGGTGTGTGTGTGTGTGTGTGTGTATCGCACCGAGGAAAAAAAATGAATTCTAAATTCCTAATTCGATAAACTTCGGCGATTAAATTTTCCGTGATGTCGAAATAAACATTGACGTTCTATGTAAATGACGAGACCTTCAAATGAAATTAAAATACAAATAATTTGTTAATTTCTATTTCTACACAGACTATGCCCCGTCTTTTACATCAATATATTTGTTTTACGCGCCGCTATCTCGCCGCTCACGTTCGATCACTCGCCAGACGCCCGCGCGTTCCCTCCTGCTTTTCACTTTCAAGAACAATCGCTACCGGCATCGGTGATCGGCGCACAGTTGTACTAAAATAGTATTACAATAATTGTAACAACGATTAAAAACCGTCATTCGACCGACGCGCTACTGCTTTCTTACAAAAGGAATTAAGTAACCCTTCACGTTTTTTTTCTCTATATATTGTTAAGTGCACACGCCCGATTAATGTACATCGGTTTTCTTTTATCTTATTTCTTTTTTTTTTCTTCTTTTTTGTATATTTGTTTTTAGTGCCCGCACGATCAATGATTTCGTTAGGTTCATCTCGTTTATTCTGGCAGTAACGCATTTGGCTTCCTTGCATGATTTATTAGTTGTTTTGTTTTGTTTTGTTTGTTTTTATTCGGCGTTTTAATTCACATGTCTCTGGCGAGGATCTCGACGGAGCGAGAAATGCGATTGTGCCTTGATTCGGGGAAGGGATATTTCTCGAATTTTATATCTCTCATGTTGTATCGACCGCTTCGTTCCAGTCGGGCGCGTCGAACAGTTGTTCCACGTTGACTAATTTCATACACTCGCGCTTTGTCATCGAGACGATATTAACATTGCCTTAAACAAACGAGTCCGACGGCGAGGCGGTCGCATTTATAGGAATTGAATTGTACCAGCTATCGAGCCTCGGGGGCTGTACAACCAGCAGCCAACGACCTAGGCTACATTTCTTTCTTTTTTTTTGTGCTCTATTTACATAAGTGTGTGAATTGTATATCGTTATGTAACTTTGTATAATTTAATCTAAATATTTTTATGAACGGCGCCACCGTTCGTCTTCACCGCTTTTGCGCTGCTACCGCGGCTACCAGCGCCGCACCACGTCCACTTCCGTCCTCCGAGAGCATCAGGTCGAACTACAGAATCAAAGACAAAAATGTTTAGCGATTTGTTGCCCACTACACAATTTCCGTATTACATTTTATCTAACAACAAGTGCAATTGAAATTTCATGACATTTGTTCCAGTCGTTTCAGGCACAAAATAGATTTTTTTTTTCTGTTCTTCATAGCTATATGTATTGTGGAGCATTCAATTCTCAACAAATCAACGCCCTGCCGATTACCTTGTGGTTCTGTAGCTGTGTAATCTTCTCGGTCATGAGGTCGTGAAAGTGTGGGTGAAATCTGTAGACCGAACCGTCAATTCCCACCGTCACGTTTTCCTCCCCAATTTTGTTAAGCAGCGTCGCAATTCCAGCACTCGCCAAGTGAGCCGCTCTCCTCGATACGACAGAGCAAACATACCTCACATTCTCGCAGTCTTGGTCGGCGGCGTTGTGAATTCCCAATTCCGACAGTACTTCCCGACAATTCGTATACTTGCCCTTGGGATCGCTGTAAATTTCACATTAACTTTCGTTAGCACACATTAGGCGTTTCGATGAACAATTATATTTGTTATCCAAGAAATATTTACTTTTCAATCTCGGAGACGTATTTCGTGAAGAACTTTCCAGGCTTCTTGAGGTCGATGGGACACTTGCCGTTGAAGAGAAGACCGGCGTCAACGAGTTTCTCAAGGACGAGTCTTGCCAGTTCACCCATGTACATACCGGATATCATTTTCTCGAATATTTGCTTCTTGGGATTGATCGAATTGTCGTCAATAGCTTTGTCGTATTCTGTGATGACAAAATCCAGAGTACCAGCCTCACCAAATGCGCCCCATTCAGTATTTATCAGCATATTCGCCTTAGTATCCACGTAATTCCCCGGTATCGCACACTCAACGTTTTCCGTCTTTTCCACGTAACAGGCATTGCTACCGGTTCCTAAATACAAAAATATACAGGTTATAAATACGATCCTCGTGATCACGCAAGATTTTTAAAAGAATTTCCTCATAATTGTGAAATTTCGATAAGAGAATCGTTTTAAGCTGATTAAATAAAACCATTCGTTTAACGACCTTTAAATTCATTATATGCCACGAAAACGATTATCTTGGGCCAGGTATATTTTAATTAATACTTGGCGTCGAGTCGCCAATGCGACTCTTGAAATCCGGAGCTTGGTGGTAGCTGGCCCAATAGCGCCACCATCGATAATCTGTTTTCCCCATTTCGATAAATTGTGATAAGCTTACCGACGATAAGACCGATCCTGCAGCCTCTGTTCTTCCAGGCACAGGACATCAACGTGCCAGTGGTATCGTTCAGGATCGCACAGACGTCGATTTTAACGTCCTAAAAAAATAAGTCATAAACTGACTATCTTTCGACTTGCAATAATAATGTTTTTCCAACATATTTTTATTTATTTTCAATTTATTTATTTTTTTCAACTATTAAACTCACATTTCGCTTTGCGATGGATTTCTCCAAAAGTCCAACAACATCCTCGTCAACGACGCCACTGCAATTGAATCCTTTGGTCCACCGAACCAGTTGACCTTTGGTCAGACCAGTCTGAGTGAGCGGGAAACTGAAGGTGAAACCAAGAGGCAATATCTCGTTCTCCAATTTCAAGTCTTTAACGAACTGGGCAAGACACTGAGCTATGTGATCGAACAATTGTTCGCCGGTGCCAAGCATAAGACTTTGAGGTATAGCGTAGATTTTGCTCTTCATGTCGAAGTTCTGGCGGTCTAAGGTGATGAGCAGAACACGAAAGTTGGTGCCACCGAGGTCCAGAGCGAGGAAATTTCCTTTCTCTGAAAAGAATTGCAATCTTCATAAAAACAGCCGTATTTGCACAGAAAAAAATGTTATTCTTCATTTATAGAATAATTATGCCGAATCGACAATTTTTTTCAATGTTGACTGATTGACAAATTTTTTCAGATTTTTTCAGACGCATATTTCATATTATACTTGTATAAAAAAATCATAGAAAGATTTAATTTAGGATTTCCAACGTTGATTTTAATTTTTTTTTAAATTAGCCTTTCGAATGATCTCAATTAATGGAAGGGTGTTGGGTGCTTTTTGTAGGCTTGTCTGGTACCGTTCACATGGAAAAGCATAACTTTCTGATGAGAAACCAGAACTAATATTTCACATCATACTATGTTGATTCGGTGTCGAAAATTAATTCGATTATTACCATATTTTTCTTATTATTCGTTACCTGTGCCATTGGGAAGATCCTGTACATAGGTCGTGAAACACTTGACAATAGCTTCATCGTGAGTCTCCTTGGATAGTCCGCGATTGATTTCGTGATTGAGCCTTTGCATGAGCAGCCTGAGTTGATCGTTGGACAGGACGAGGTCCTTGCAGGCATCTTTTATCTAGAAAGACAAATATAACGCAGAGAAAAATATTATTAGAGATTCGTGGTCTATAGGTCAAAGGCCAAGATTGCCCAATATCGGGGAGAGCGGAAGTAGGAAAAAAAAAAAAAAAAAAAAAAGAATGCAACGACCTTCCGTCGTCCTAGCACGAACGACCTTTCCGTTCTCGCTTTCCCGCTTAACGAGCAAACGGTCAGTCCAACGATGTTTTTGCTCGTACATATGTGCTATATCTCAATGGAGATCTATATACGTCTACACCTGCTGGTGCGTCGAGAAGCTGTTGCGTAACGACACACGCTCGCGTGATAACCGTACGAAGAACGTCGACGACAACGCTCAACGAGCATACGCAAGCCTCATCTCCTATACAAAGACGTCGTGTCCGCGCGACGTTTTCACGAGCAAGAGAACACGCGCGAGACAGCTACGTCAATCGTTAAACGTTAACTTCGTATTTTCACTCTTAAAATGTTAGTTATGCAAACGAGAAATGCTCCTGATACGAGTGCACGTAAATGATGATGGAAAATTGAAGATTTCTTGAAAAAGATAGAGCAGAGACATGCTTATTTATCACAGGAGCGCAATAAATAATGTGAGCTCGTATCTTTCCCATTTTCTCTCAGGCGCACGAAGAAAATTCTGTGTTGTCATGTTTATTAGCCACGCGTCGTAAGCTATAAATATCACAATCGAGTTGCTGACAGGCAAATAACGAAAAATTTTATATTTCCGCTAGACAATCAAGTTGATTAAGTCGTGGGGTTTTAAAAAAATGTCTCATTTGATTAATTAGCGAGAATATGAGAAGTTTAGTTGCGACAAGCGCTAATGGATTTTTCTAAACACATAATGTTTGTGGCAGAGAATTTTTAGTCGCGGGGTACTTTTGTTACGGTATTCTTTTGGGAGTTTTTTTTTTTAATTTCGGATATTCTGTCGTCGGATATTTCGGCGGTTTACCTTCCTTTTCGATTACAATACACCGATTTAATTATTAAATATATTTATCGGCAATAAGCGTTGCAGAGCGATTGATTTTTCAAATAAATCAGTGGAATGCACGTTTGTCTTATCTGGAGAGGAAGTATCAAGTGTTTTAGCAGGGTCACGATAGAGCCGGGGTGTCTTATCGTCTTTAGCGCTAACGAATAAATTTACTGTCCTACCTCTACGAGTGTCTCATAAGTTATTACCACATTATTACTGTGGTGAAATAAATTTTGATTTAACACAACTTTAGGTCATTCCTTAAGGTGCACAATTTTTTTGCTTCTGCAAGGAAAATAACGTCAAGGTTATTCGTTAATTTAACAATAAAATTAATAACTTCTTTCTTTCCTACGCAAAAAGAACATTTCTCATAAGTCTAACACAAACGTCACTGGTAATTTGACATAAAATTATTTCTGAATTGCCCAAATTTAGACAAACGTTTTTGTTGCTTTTCAAATTTTAGCGAAAAATCAGTTGATATTTAACACACACATTTTTTTTACTGTCTACGGTGATAAAAACTGCCAGTCAGAATTAGTCATTGGAGAGAGAAGTTAAGATATGTACGAGCGAGATGCCTGACTTGCGAATTATCGCAGGCGTTCCGATGCCCGAGGGATTTCCATGAATCGATGAATCATCCCAACGAAGCTCCCCGCGTTTGTCACGTTTGCGTGATTATTTTCAACGCGCCTTTCACTAACACCGTTCAATGTTGATAAATCTTCTATATATTGTTTCTTCGTTTATTCTGCAAAGGGGGCATTTGCGAGGATGGAGAAACGACACGTACCAATACGTTACTTTGAACGTCAACCGAGCATCTTAATCGAGAAATTCGGCTTCTATTACTCCCGCGCTTATATGCATACTATTACTATAAATATCATTATGGAAGTACAGTTGATGCAGCCAGCTATTTGGGTCGTACAGCGCGATGCTCATCGAGAACGTCGAGTCTCAGTTGGATCGATAGTCCGCTGTCTCTCTCTCTCTCTCTCTCTCTCTTCGTCTCGCTTCGAACGAATTCCAGTCTGCGACGTTCAGTCCGCCAGCACATGCGGTCAATCTCCATCAAAATAACGACTTTTGGTATTGTAGCAATCTCGCTGTATATTCAACTCTGTCAAAATATCTAATCTTGGTATATGTATATCGAACCATTCTCCAGGTACACGTTAATTCGTCGAAATATCGACGCAAAGGTTACATTCTTTAGATGCGTAATGCGTCCTTCGGACAACTTGAATTATCTTACGAAAATTTGATTAAAAACACGTGTAGATATTACTCACGGAGCGTGTGCAGGCTGGTGAAAGTATACGTGGGCTCAATAGACTCTGTGCTGCATGCTGCAATCTTTACCGGACATTGTAACCAGACAGTCAGCTTCACTTTGTCAAGCGAGATTGTATAATCTACTCGGGCGACTACACCGGTGACGCAATCTCATAGCGTGATATAATAATCACGGCGAATCTGTCACGAGTGTCTATTAGTAATCGATCTGAGAACTAATATTTCTCTTTTTCATAGTTGGACTAGAAGCAACGTGCGTGCTTTTTATTTATTTTTCTTTTTGCCGACTGTAATCTTATTTAAGAACTGCCTTCAATTGTGCACACATATTTTATATACTTAAAGGATCCAATCATACAAGATTTCTGAACGGTCTACGCCTGGAAGAAATTTTCAAAATTTTCGAGGAAAAAACATTTTTGCTGTAGATCTGTTAAAGACAAATGGCAATTTTACGAGTAAAAAATCAAAATCTTCATTGTACTGTAATCGTTGTCTCCCAGTTCAACGTTCAATTTCCCGCCTAAAGTTTATTTCGCGAGTCTACCGTTTTCCTCACAGGAAAGTCCTTCGCAAAAGCGTGGGCACCGATCCAGCCTGACGTCATCGACACACCCGGCGCGCGGACCAATGCTGGGGCATGAATGGAAGTGAGCGAGGGCTGCGAGCTATGCCGCCGGTACACGACGCACGAGCACGCGGCAGCAGCAGCAGCAGCAGCCTTCCCCGCCTGTCTCTACATTACATACACGAGAGCACGAAAAAGAGACCGGCCCGAAGAGAGCGGTTTTCCTGCCCTGTCTTTCGCTGAGCGCTATCTCCGACGCGTTGGTCGTTCTGTTACAGAGAAACGTGGGGAATGGACCAAAGAGGAATATGAGTGAGAAAGATTGCTGTATGTCACGCCCCGCCCGTCGAATAAATTTTATATGTCTACAATTACATTTATTAGATTGATTTGTTTATTTAAAAGGATTTCAATGAAAAACTTTATAGCAATTGGCTGGAAGTTTTATCTGACTTGGAAAAAAATAGTATATTATGCAATAAGTGCGTAAATTACGATTTTATGCACTAGTTGCACACGCTATTTTTTACAAGAGTGTGCATAAAATTCGTACTGTTATTTTCCAGCAGGAGAAAAAAAAATTCAGTGACCCGCTGGGAGCGAGAAGCCCATTGACCGCACGATTTTTTAAATCGCTAAATTTTTAAATATCTCTGAAAATATGCTGGAAAATATTTTTTATACTTCTTCGTTGCATCATTAATTTATTGTCGTCATGAGTTGCTTCCTTCGGTAAATTCCACGAGAATCGAGAGTTATAATTGTGGTTTCCCTACCGTTTGTGGATATCACTGTGATTTCGTCGTCGTGCCGTTTGCGGCACGACTTTGAGAGGGCTTCTTTATAACGTTGGATATGTTCGATTATTATATGCGCAGGTCATAGGAAAAAGTGGAACGTCCATAATATGCCACAGTTGTTTCGTCGACCGAAGAAAAGTCGATAACAGGTACGTCGACGGCGCGTCACGCGCGCGACGTATCAGACGTATTGCCGAGTCCTTCTCCGCTACGTTAGCCACGTTAAAAAATTATTAGGATTCTCTATGGTGAAACGGACGTGCATGCCACGCATCGAGAAGAAATATTGCAAACTAAACGAATTGACATCAGCCACGTGAATTTATGCCGCATAATTATTTGGTCATTTCAGCGGTCATCGTGTAATACAATCCAGCAATAAAATGCGCGTACCAGTTATACACAAGTGCGGATACAGCAAACATAGAGGAAGCGTGCTATTTCTTTCTTTACTCATCTATTTGCTGCGATGTACCGGCGTCGGGTTACATATGTCTAACAATCTGCTATGACTTTGTAACCACGAAAGAGCTAAGTATGTTTGTTCCAACACTGAGCAAATTTATCAACTTTTTAGTACAGTCATCGCCATGACTTAATAATATTTACGCAACTCGGACTTTGTACAGTCTTGATAATCATAATATGCGTTTACTATAAGCTAGACCGTAAATATATATATATATTTTTTTTTTGAAGATTCCGCCAAGATTATTGCATATGTGTGTTCCAGGTGTTTAACAGTAAATTGTCAAGTAATACGAAAAGCTAAATTGTTTAAAACGTGAAGCAAAAGTACAAAAAATTAAAGAGAAAGTAAAGTGAATAAAAGGCACTGTGTCATTGGGAGGGATTTTCCTCCCATCCCACAGGGGCTTAGCCTCTGGAGCCTACCGGAGGCTGCGCCCCCGGCTTCGCCACGGGCCGGAAAAATATCTGATATTATCCACACGAGTTTTGTCCGGAACATTATGACTGCACACCCGATTTAAGCATTTTCAACAAGATAATGGGGCTTCATTCCATTTCGCATAATTATCACAATTTTAACTCCGAAACAACATTCGCTACCACTGTGGCGATATTATGTTTTGGAAATTAGCAATAACCCATAAAAATTCGATATATCTTGCAACAAAATAAAAGTGGTCTGTGTTTAAAAAAAAAATCAACATTTTTAGGCCAATCAATTTATTTCCTAAATTTCATTGAACAGACGAGATAAAACTACAAATTCTATGTTAAGTTCTGTCTAAGTTCTTCAAAGAACTTGAAAGAAAATACATGCTCCCAAGTAGTACTGAAATCCGTCTATTGGTAATATCTGAGAGTGTCAGAAAAAAAGTGGCTGAATTGACAGTGAATATAAAAACGCGGAAACTCACGCGAGTTGAATTGATAAAAAGGGCATTTCCTCGGTGTCACGCTTCATATCGCTAATGCGATTATATTGAATTAGCAATGTTGATGAAGCAAAGAGAAAAGGGGCACGGGGGAAGAAAGGGTGTAGCATAATTGCTCTTTAGCATCTCACTTGTTAGTGAATTCTGTGGTTTTGTGGCTCTCGCTCACCTCGTTGTGTACGCGTTTGTTACGTCTACTACTGAATATACGCCACATTGCGTGTTTTTTTTTTATCAGCGAATTATAATCCTTTTGATGATATGAAAAACCTCGACGTTGAATTTAAAAAGTTAAAAGGGGCAAATGTATTCTCTCTTCGTTCGAACAGACAACCAGAGCGTTAGGGCCTCAACATTATACTAGAGAGTATTGTTTGTCGGTCGGGTAGAGTATTGTTTCGCGAACCGATGCCCTCGTGACGCTCGTACGCGATCGATCACCGTCTCACAACCTCGTGTAGAAAATGTTCTCGATTATTAAACGCTTCCTTCTGCTGTGAAACGTGGGCGCGCGCATACACGTTTAGTCCTCCGTTCGTTTGTCCGTCGTGCTATCGAGGGTCCTTCACCTCCTTTCTCATTGTGGAATAACACCTATAAAAAGCTAATGTCGCGAATAAATAAACAAAACGAAAAACTCGTGAGCAAGGACACGATAATCGTTTGATTTTATATATACTCCGTCAGGTTGAACGCTTAAAATCAGTAAAATACAAGATAAATCCTCGACTCGAATAGTTTTCGACGTTACCATCGGAAGATCCTCACCTCAGGCTTCACCAGGTCCTCCGTTCGCATTGGCGTAGTCTTCATTCTTCCAATTGTTTCTCTTTTGTTGATATTTCCGTATATTCGATAAATCCCAACACCTTGTCGCACACTTTAACGGTCAACACTGATTTTATCAAAAGTTTCCAATTCTGCAGCCAACTTTGCAACCGGTGTGTATGTGTGTGTGTGTGTGTGTGTGTGTGTGTTACAAACTCGTTCCTGAAGCGTTTCTTCAACTTCACGCGTTTTCACCGGTCGACAGCGAAAACCAACCAATAGGAACAGTTGAGCAAACACGAGACTCGGAATTCCTTCTTTCGATATATCTCGAACTCGAAGAACAGCAGAACCGGCGTTTTAACCAAAAACAGTCTCCTATTCACTCCTCTCCAAAACAAAAAACAATCGGTCGTTTTAAAAGTTTTTCTTTTTTACTTTTCTTTCGAAGACACGTTTTATCGCTCTGTCACTAATCCAAATTTCAAATAGTATACACAATTTTCACTTGGTTACCGCGATGCTTGCGTTGCGATCAATGAGACAGCGTTGCCGAACAATGTGTGCGTGTTTTTTTTTCTTCTTTCTTTTCTATGTCACGACGTGATTCTCAAAACGAGTGCACGCCTTGGTCGGTGGAATAAGCAGCAGGTAAAGATAATTGTATCGCAATAGAGAGGACACACGCGCTCTCTGTTTTTCTTTGCCCTGTGTCACCGTCGTTCTTTCGTTGTTGAGCTATTGTAAGTTCTCCGGTATCTGGATGCGTGAGCCGCGAGCTCCCCGAGTTTTATATCGCGACTGTCGGTGCTGCGGTGCAAGAGGCGCCTTCTCCACGCGCGGCCACCTCCGCGCCTACCGATCTTCAGTAGTGGTGGGGAGATTTCTTGTTTCTATGTACTGGTGTTACCGCTACTGGAGGCGAGTTCACTCTTCACACTGACAACATTTTTCTACGGCATATACTTTAGGTATACGTGATATCCAGCTAACTTCCTCGTTCGTTACGCTCTTCTTCGTGTACACACTTGTGCACAGGGTGCATACATTCAACGAGGGGGGCTTCCCCTGCGATACCTTTTCCCCCCACTACGGCGCTATTCGCACACAGGGTGCGACTTGATGCGCCGTCGCAAAATGACGACGCTGCTGGAGGCTCGTCTGACTTTCAAGGGCGATTAAGGTCACGGTATTACTCGAAACACCCCCACAGCCACAATTTCGCCGCAATTTCTAGTACCCCACGAATTTTCTACCTGGAGTTACGTCATTTTTCTTTTCTTTTCTCAAATACTCATTCTACGTTAAAAAAAAAAGTATTACACCAAACTGTAATTTCGGAATTCCCTCGCAAAACTTTAAAAAAGAAACGGAATAATGCAGTATTAGAGATAATAAAATATTAATCATTATCCCAATTCTGTTAATAATCAGCAGGTTGATACGACTGCGACCGGTATATGACTTTTCAAATTTTACATCGGTATCGGTTATCTCTTATTGCAATATAGATACAGAAAATTTACAATCTTGCGATAATGCAAGATTGTAAATTTTGCAATCATAAATTCATACAGGAGGATTTAATGAATGTCACTGACAGTATATGATGTAAATGTTACAAAAATCGCGTAGCCATAAATGACGCTGTAATAGTTGGATATTAAATAAGTGGGGTCCCAGGTTCTAATTGGGTAATGAACACTTTGATTTTTTCTTTTTAAACCAATGAACACATTGAACATACCCATCATTTTTGCTTCCTCGTAGAGAAAGCTTTGTTTTCATGAAATTTAAAAATGAGGAAAAAAAAGATAGAAATTTTCATGAAAAAATTGCGAGATTTTTACCGAAATATCACGCAACAATTTGCCAGTATGAATTTCGAAAGGTGACGCAAGGACGACACGCCGGTTGCGAACGTGAGGGTCGAGGCAGGACGCCAGTCGGAGAACTGCGATTGGTAGTTCGGAGGGGCTCGAACGGTCGATCATTCGAAAGCTGACGTCACACGACTTTACTAGCCGTCAGCTGTATATAGACAGTGGTATACTTATAAGTCGGCTCCCCCCTGATTTTTATCTTTTACTCATCCTTCATTTGCTCAATCTTCTGCCTCAACTCAAGTGCCGTTCAGCGTTTTTACATGATCGAACGTCAGATTTATCTTTGAAGTTTCAGTGTTATGTAAAAGAGACGCGCCAGCGCTATTAAACGCCCTACATATCTACAACGACTTGGGTGTCCTCTTGATTCGGGTTGAACGACCTCTCATTCAATATATCGACAATGCTCATAATTACTTCACTTATAACAAATATTCGCGAGTTGTACTCACGCGAGTACTTGTACATGTGCAATTGAGACTTCTAGGCTACAGCGCCATCATCCTCAATCGGTTGGTGTACGTGACCTCGTTTCTTCATCGTATTCTTCCACTTTATACTGCCCTTTGCCTTCCCAACAATTATTTTAAGTGTTATTCAGTAATTTAGATTTATGAACAATTGTTATTTGTTTTTGATTACGAAAATCATTACACATATCTTCTACTTCGATAAATTGAAACTAATGACAGTTTGAGTCAGCAATAGAAAAACTCAACGAAATGTTTCCCACTGTAGTTCCGAGACGGAAAAATTATTTTTCGCTGTCCCGGAAACCTCAACAAATCTTTCCTGCTCTATTTAAAAGACTCTGGACGATTATTTCCGGTTGTAATTAAAAAAGTCAATAGATTTTTCCCGCTGTAGTTAACAAATTCTACAGATATTTCCTGCTGTAGTTAAAATTTCGATGAATATTTTCCATTGCTGCACTGGAAAACTCTCGAAATACAGGGATGATGATATTTCGATGGATAATGAATAAAATATTTAATGCGATTTACTCGACAGGATGTTTTTCACTTATCGATTCAGAGTTTCATCTATATCTGATTATCTGGGCCGGATTATTGATTACTATATCGATCCTAGAATAGACTAGTGAATTTCCGCTGCGCCTCAGTAATATCAATATTTGCGCACTCGGCTTTAGCTCAACTCGATTTTTAGTTGAGTCTAGTGAGGAAGAGTAGGATTAACCAATCGAGAAAGTCAATCACGGGTGTTCTTTGGATGCTTCCTGAAACGGTACCGCGTCTCAGTGCGTCTCGAGTACGTGATTTAACTCACGTGGGTTACGCACGCCCCACTGAACGCGTACGTGCGGCTGTTCCTGCGGTTATTTCGTGCAGACAATTCTCTCAAATTCCTGATCTTTTTACACAGCGCAATCTCCGTCGCGAAATCTTCTTGCGAACACACATGAGACTTTATGCATTCACGGAGGCTTCACCGGTACAGTCAAGTTATTTGAGTACCAAGATTTCGAAGATGTTTAAAAAGGGAACATTTATTAAATCATGTGAAAATGGATATATGGATTCATGCTTAAAGATTTTTAAAAATGTATAACAATCTACAGATTAAAAATATGAAAAATCTGGAAAGTAACAAAAAAGCTCTCATCGACTAAAAAAAAAAGTTTTGAATTAATCAACAAATTTACGCGAAACCTCGTGAAACACATTTTTACGTAGTTTTTTGCAAGTCAAATTTGTATTATTCATTGAATCTTATTAAACGATAGCGCGCATTTTTTTTCGTTAAATTATGTCTTGCAATTTCACCAAGTAATTTGCTTTGTTCCACTTCTCATTTATGAGAAAAGTATATTTGAAGCTTGTGGTGTTAATTCATAATTGCAAATAGAGACTACAATAATAGGAGAGGAATAGAAATTTTCTGTAACGAGATTTTTATTTACGACGTAAACGTTACGTCACTTAATAGAATTGTTACATATATTTTTCTCCGACCTGTGACTTCCTTGAACGAGAAAAAATTCAGCACTGATGTATCAGAAGTGATCTTATTTTGATATAGCACGTTTTTTGTTGTTGTGAGATAAAAATTTGACACGACTGTTCGAAGGTTTGCTTGGTGGGTATGAATAAAAAAAGTTGCTTTCCTCTTGGCGTTGAAAATTCAATTTTCCTTCAATATATTTCCGTATTTTGATCTCGTGTATCGATAATACATTCGGATCCGATAAATCGCGACTTTAAATACCAACTACGACGAGCAATTGAACCGAGTATAATTATTATTCAAGCGCGTCATTGTGCGCTCTTGCGTTTTCATTATCATAAAGAATTTCGTAATCGTGGGACACACACAGAGTGGCCGCTCGTGTCGTCGTCGTCGTCGTCGTCGTCGTCGTCAACGACGCCCAGCCTCACGAAGCGCCGTTCTTAAAGTTGTCACGAGCACGTGAGTCCTGTATGAGTAGGTGACTACGAAATTATTATTATTTTTATCTACTGTGAACTGTACCATTTGAGTAGCCCGCGGTTCTTTGTGTATATGTGTTACCATCATCACCTATATGACAGTATATTGCCTGGTACATTACAACTTGTACTAATATACGCATCTACGCCTCTCAGCGATAAACAGATGTGCGCGCTCACGCGGCTTCGCCCGACTTCTGCTCTACGTTTACGTTTGAGAATAGTTCAAGGCCAAAGAGTAATTATACGCACGATGTCAGTCGCGGTGGGAAAGTGGGAGCACGGCAAAAATCGACAGGAAAATCATAGGCGCGATAGCTCGTGTCGATAATTCGAGTGCTGCCTACGTAGAATTTTCTATTCTCCTACCGTAGAAAAGACATGGATCGAAATCGAAGTTCGAGATATTTCCGAAGTCGTTTTCTTCGTGCTGCGATTGGTCAGTGGCAGCTGTAACGTATAACGCATGCCCATCGTACTCTGGCAGGCTATGGCGGTCATTTTAAATCCCAACTCTTTTGCCGCGTACGATTGCATTTTTTTGGCATAAAAAAGATATTATATTGGTTTGAAAAAGTTCAAATTTCAAAGAATTCTCAAGTTGTCCTCGAAACGATGGGACTGAAAATTAGCGTCAAGCTTAATTTTAGACCAAAGATAATCACGGTTATATCTGAGCTTAATCTATGAAGTGGTACGAAAGTTACGATAATATTTCATTTCTTTTTCATCACATAAAAAGTAATCTCTCGTAACTCCGGTACGGCTGAAATTAACAAGTTATATTTAGCAACGCAAGTGAAGCAGTTTTTACCCAATCCAGTATCTCCAAGATTAACGAATAATCTCTAGAAGATTTATGTACTTAATAATAATAGTTATTCTCACGCAGAAATGGAATGAGTGAATTGCCAAAAAATTTAGAAAAAAAAAAACGTTAACGAGTTATGTATACCCCACAGTGATAGTATTTCTTTATTTTCGTGCTGACCCAATTTTTTTAATTAAGTGTACATTGATCAGATTACTCTTCCATTGCACCAATTTATTATCGATTAATTGAGAACAAAAAATTAAAAAAAGGAATTACTTATTGAGGACACTGTGTACAGTGATTATATGGAAAGTCCAATAAGAGAATTATATCTCTTCATGAGAGATATTGGTGCTGTGGCCACAAACAATTTCATAGAGGGAAACTTGGCGACGCGCACGTTCATTGACTTATCCGCATGTATAATTGATTCAACAGAATATGACCATTGACACCCCGTAATCTCATATTTTGATGGCTCAATCATTTTTTTTTTATCAGTGTAGAAAAAATTCTGTCCGCAGGAAATATCAAAAACACCCTAAATAAGAACCTACTGATGTTCGGAACAATTTTTCATGTACCTCTTGTAGAAAAAAAAAAAAAAAAAAAAATATTACACTGGTACAATCTGCTGGTCTCCAAAATTTCTGTCGATACAGTCACACTTTTACTAGACAAATAACACGTGCGTGTGAGTTTAACCAATAGTGTCGAAAGCCACGGAAATTGCTTGAAAAAATACGTGAACGAGGTTGTTTCAGCCCCGGCAAACTTATCCACCACGTCTAATTATAGAAAAGCGAAGAGTTCGCGGTTCCACTCGAGAGACACTGCTGCCTGCGCACGTGATTTACGCTCGTAGTATCTACGTGCGTTTTTGCAGGTGACAGAGAAGTCGTTCCATTCGATGATTCGCAGTGGGTCACGAGCCTTCTGCGCAGATGTCAGTTATAAAGTTTGAAACATGTCAGATAATATTGTACAGCAGAGCATCGAGAATAGGCTCGCATAAATGTTATCTCAATTCGGGAGTCAAAGCAAAAAAAAAAAATCAAGCTGTGAGACTCACCAGTTGTTCAGCAGTCGGAGCCTTCATTTTTTGACACTCTTCTGTTTGGATATCCTTTGGCTAAATATTCGTGACACTTTCGCGGCACTTTTGCAATGCAATTATTTGTTTTTAATATTATTGAACGAATGGTCGAGATGGAAGACTCGGTGTTGAATAATCCTCGTGTCAATCCGAACCGAGAGGAATCGTGACTGCGTGTCCATACGAGCTTTCTGCCTGCTTGCTGCTTCTTTCGCGTTACGTTGCGGTAGGGGAATACGTGCGAGGAAAACAAGTATTCGCCAAAGCAGCCAATCCGGTTCGCGAGGCAACTACGTCGAGAAAAATTCGGCCAATCACTCATGTTCTCTCGTGCTCGGCCGGATTCCTCGGTACTTTCAATTACCTACCGATCATTTTACTCCCCTCTACTTGTCGACATTTATTCATCGTTTGCTACCTAATCTCCTCCCAATACCTTGTCATTTTATCGAACAGTCAGATTGCCAAAGTGTAATAATGAAGCCTTGTTACACTGAATAATATGGTATTATTAAATTTCCGCTGTTTGATGCTATATCGTGTCTTGTATGGGATCTTACATGGTGTCCTATACCGACTTGAATTTTTGTATCGTTTCCCATATAAGTGATGCCGCTTATGAGACTTGATGTATGAAACGATTACTACCACAAAGGTAGTGAAGCAAAAATATACGATAAATGTATTAAAACATTTGTTTAGCCCATTCACTCAGCGATATCTCGTTGAATCAATGTCCGATCAAAACTTGGGCCTCGTCTGTCTTGTACACTATTAGGTGTCCAAACGCATTGTTGAGAAACGCTTGGGTCATGCGACATCTACCGGAGCCTCGCGAACTACCGTCTCATGTAGATTTCCGTGTGGTATCCCGCATATCAAATATGGGTTCCCACTTGGATTCTTGTACCATAAATTCTTTCCCATTCTAAGTATACTGTCATGAAAATCTCCGAACTTAAAAAATATCAAAAGCAGAACCTTTGCTCGTTGCTACCTCTAATCAATTCTACTCAGATAAGAGGCTGGTACATACTAAAAGAACCCTACAACTTTTCCTTATTCTCCGTGCTGGCATTGAATCTTTTCATCACTCTCGAGATTCGCGATCTCATTTTTCAGAGTCTCGGTTTTTCTCCGTTTCTTCATCGATCGATCTTGCGCTATGTTTCGCCGGAGGTGGTTGACGGGTTGTAAGACGGGACGAGGTGAACGGGCGGAAAAGTCGGGGATACATAGAGAGAGAAAGAGAGACAGCGAGAATGTGGTCTGAGCTCAAAGCAAGGAGAAAACAGTCAGTAGCAGTGGCAGAGGAGAATGACGTCACCAATTCTCAGGACATTCGCTTTCCCTTTTACTCTGCCTTCACCTTAGAGGAGGGGCGCACGCGCCGACTCGCTAGGTCAATACCAATTCGCGGCACTCGACTACGGTTATCCCGCGTGATTCGTTATTACATAGTTTTGCACTCCATACAATTACAGGAGAAACGAATGTTACAGATATCGCGTATAATCGAGTTCAAATTATCAATGATATTGTGATCGATATCACAAATACTGTGAATTGCACATTGCTTCCTCATTAGGGTGAATAAAAAAAAACGATTTCTTTACTTTTACTTTTAATGTCGCAAAGCTTTCTACGGCGAAATGAAGAGGTATCACGAGATAATTAGTAGAAGAAGAGGAGAAGAGAATAAGGATTGGGATTACTAGTTGCCTTAGGTGAAACAGGAGGTGTGCACATCTCAACTTTGTCTCGCTTTCCGCAGCATGGTCTTCGCACGACAATCCTCATTGGCTGGAAGAATAATCGGAGGTAAAAATGTATACAGTTCCAAGAACCGACGTACAAAACTTGGTTAAGTAATTTTTCTACCGTTTTCGAGAACACACCAGAACGATACAAAGCCAGAAGAATTTGATCGAAGATCTTTTAGAAAATGAATAATCAACTATCTCATGAGTATACATTGTCCTCTCCTGACTTTTACAGAAATTTTCGAAATATTTTCAATTCTGTGTAAGTGCGTATCGCGAAGGAGTGTATCGATTGACAATCGATTCGCTGACATTTAACCTCGACCCTGATCGCTAAATATTCATGCGATTGAATCGTAGTAACTCGGGTTTCTCTCGTTAATATGAGAAATATTAAGAATACCGAGGAAAACTGTTGAGTAGATAAAGGAAGGGGAATGTTGGAACGCGATTTCAATTTACCATATTCTCGCCGGGCGAATGGCCATGTTCCATCGCTGCTAAACTCGACGGTGACCTTGATCTTCAGCAGCATATCGTGCAACGAACTCTGTCGAGCGATTGATAGTTCTCTCTCTCTCTTAGTCTTACGGCTGTTTGTGTATCCGATGCGCAAACGCCGCTCGTCGACTCTCGTGAACTTCTGGATTATCGATTCCTCCACGCCACATACCGGAAGTGAACCGCACGCAGCAACGTATCGCCGTAATAATAAATGAATGATGGCATACTCTTATCGGGCGCTACATATACATACTTGATAGTGTACAACACTGGCATTGTGTTAACTTTTTTCCGCTTTTTTTCTTGTTCTCTCTTAACTTTCGTATTACGACAATGTATACATTTTACGTTCTATGTATATTACGATGCAATTTACATAATTGCTGTTATTTATCATCATACTGCACGTACCTATGTATTAATGTTGGCATTTTTTTTTTAGGATTTCACTCCAGATATGGATAATTAGGGTGATTAAAAAGAAAACGTTATATTAAACGTACTCTCTTGACAACTGTAATTTTAGTCTACTGAAAATTTTAACGCTCTACAAAAAAGGTCCTTTACAAAAAACCCAATCATTTGACAGCTATTAACTTTTAACATTATGTTTATACAACATTTTACCGTTTTTCAACTATTACTAATATCGTAGATTGAAAATTGTGGCTCTAATTTTTTCAATCATTTTTTTAACCAAAAAAGCTTAAAAACTAAAAGAAGAAAAATCTTGCCCACTCAAATTATGGCATTCAATATGTCACTTTAAAAAGAAAAAAACATTGGTATAGAAAAAAAATGTAAAAAAAAATTTGGTGCATTTGAGGGTCTAACTAATTGTACAAAAAATGATGAGCCAAATCGGAGAGGTCGAGGGTCAGACCCAGGTCGAAATGGGGTGGATATCCCCTTATATATCGTACGTTCATCTAGCCATAATGTACCCATATTTAGACAAAAATCTGAAAAGCATCTAAGTACATTAATTCTATATGTTCTACCTGTGGCGTGACGGTCAACGATGTTTCCAGAGAATCTTCTTCGTCATCTGTATTCACCGATAGTGATTTATCTTTCTTCCGATAACACTTGCAGATCTTTCCCAAAAGTGAGATATTCTTCGTTTTCATGGTAAGGCGATATTAATAAACGATTCGATTGTTGCTATTATTTTTCTCCGTAACACAAAATTTTCTACGGATATTTATGAATTTCAGTTGGGAATAGTACACTTTAATGTATTTCCGATTATTCAATGAATTATCAAACGATATCGCGTTTTCCGGTGGAGTGCAAATACGCGATACGACTCTTCCGGAGTCTTTCCAAAGAATCCAACATCCCACGACGCACGCATGTTCTTTATAGGGAGTGACGTGAGAGTGGTAGTGTTGCGCTGCTGCTGCTGCTCTTGCTTTGCTTGCTTGTCTTGGTTGATGCAGCGATTCAGGAGCACGGCGCGCGCCTGAGCATTCCGCTCAGGTCGAATGTACTGCTCGAGGTCGACCGCTCGGTACCGAATTTCAAATCAATCACCATATCGGTGTGTCTACATCGCGTGCATCAACAACAACAGGTAGAAACTCGAGATATCTCTATACTCAGATGTAACTCCCTAAGAAGAGTATATTAATAATAACAATAACAATGATAATGAAGATTAGGGTGATTAAAAAAAACGTTATATATTTTTTTAACTAACTGGTTGAGAAGTTACTTTAATGCAAAAAAAGTTCATTAAATTAAATATCGGTTGTGTCGAATAATTATTTTCAATTATTTCTTAATTCTTTCTCTCAATTCACCCTCAGATTAATGGAAAGGAATTGGACAATTCGCGATGCTTGTGTTCTGAAGTGCGTCGGGAATTCATCGGTTTTCCTTTGATTGCACAAGTTACATACTTGGGTGGAATAAAAGTTCAGTAGAGGCTTTCAGAAATGATAGGTACTCTTTCGGAGATGAGACTGCTATAAAGATATGGAAATTGATGACAGGATTCTCAAGTTTTATTGCTCTGTCGTTATTGCCTCGCCGATAAAATATATATGATTTTTCTTATACATGCAAGTCTAAAAGATTACTATGATTTATGTTGTTTCATAGATTTTTTCATAACTAACCAGACTGGACTTTGGAGGAACTCGAGTATTACATTTTTCAATAGTATAACTATCGACGAAGACAATTAAAAAAAAAATCATTTTTTGTTTGTTTACAATATAATTCAGATTGCCCGTTAACAAATAAGACAAATTTCATCATAGACTGAAATTTGATTGGAGCCGCCGAAAGAAATGACAAATTATCTCAAATTAAGCACGTGGTGTTAACTCGTTCGACTAAGTGCTCACGTGTTTATTCGATATACACTATACTATATAGGAGACTGAGCCAAGAGTGGCGCATTTCATTTTACGCACTCAATCACCCGCAGCGTCTCGTAAAGCGGCTACTTATATACGAGTAACGCGACAGCAGAAGCGTCGCATTATTATATCTAGCAGCGCGGCCTTTTCTGTTTTCGCGACGCCTATACGTAATATAATTTAACCGCGGCAATACGAAACTCAAAGAATTGTACAGAAAGTGTTGCGATCCGTTATTCGCAACCTCTCCGACGTCCACTCGAGACATCCGAGTATTATTGCCATTTAAATCTATGAGTGTGTTGAAGATCTACACCAAACCGATGATCCAGACGGCTTGAATCTTCGCGTTGACGTCGTTGACTAAGCGCATCGTGTGTCGCAATCGATCAAAAAAAAAAAAAGCCGCTGGAACATGATCCCACAGTCGATATCGCCTCGGTAACAAAAATTCTTCCCGGCATATCCTGTTTGCATCGTCGAGTCTGCACTATCGGCCGCTTCGATTATATATATATACCGGTGCAATTAATCATTCACGATGTTTGCTTTTCTATTGTCGGGACCAATAAAATTCCGAGCTCTTTAACACTCGCTGCAAGATAAGCTAAGAATTATTTGGTATTGGCACAATGTGTGTATGTTTTTTGATCAATTATTTTCGCTCGCGATACCCCTCCAAGCGGTATTCCCCTTTTCGATATATACATCGCTATCGGCTCTACACGAACCGTCATCCAAAAGTCACGCGAAGTTATCAATTGATATTCCAACGAGATTGTGTAGAATAATAAAAAAATATTTGCCAGGTGGCAAATGCACGTGGATCGCTTCGTTTTTGTGAACATTTTTTTTTTAGATTTTCCCCCTAATTTCCTGCAATATTTGATAATTTCCAAGAGATTTATTATTATTAGAACGATTAGATCTATTTTACACCCTTTTGAGTAATCTGACATGAAAATTTCGAAAAAAAAAATTAAGCCTCTTCCACGAGAAAGCTGAAACAAAACAAGCAATCTCGCGATGGGATTTCACGGTAATGGCCGGTTCGTTTAGATTCACCTTTGATTTCTATTCATCTGCCAGAATACTTGATCAATCGCCATATCGTTAATGCAATCACTAAGAATGACTGTGTGCTATTCGATGCAGCGGAACGCGTTAGCAGTCGATTGTTGCCAAAACTCACAACTACGAAAGGCCTCTTGTGAGTGATGACCGATCGTTACGTGAACCCTGTCATCAAATACTTTTCTTATTAAATACTTTAGTACCTATTCACCCCCCCCCCCTCTCCAACCCCATTCCACTCTCCCGAAGAGTATTGTTCATTAATTTGATCATTTAACCATTCTCTCTATTTTAATCGTGCTGGTTTTAGAATTATTGAGTATTATAGGAGGACTTTATTGCATTTCAAGAATTCTCGTCCCACGTTCTTCCGGTAGTCTGTCGGGGCGAGCTGTTACTACTGTACGAGACTCAGTCTGGTTCATGAGGCTCTTGAATGAAATCTTACTACTACATAGCTATTAATGCCGCTCCATTCATTCCCATTCATTCGAGCTGACAGTGTGTACCACTTTCCAGAACGTGATTTCCACTGCACGCACACGGAAATTGATAATTACCAGTAAAGACAAATGTGCAGACTTATTGAATACGCCTTCGAGTTAAATATAATATAATCGCGGTACTCTGTTATGTGCAACTCTATTAACGTTTTTGCCTGTAATCCAATATTTAAAAAACAATCTCATGTAATTGAGTGCTTGAGGTAATCCCAGGTACAAAAGTAAAGAGAGTTGTCAGGGTTTCTTACTTTGAAAAAATGGAAAATATTATAAAAAGAAATTGGCGCAGAAAAAAAAAAATTAAGCTCTTTATAAAATTTGTTATACTCGAATTTGTGGATTTTTTTAACCCTCAGAATAATTGCGACTCACTCGCATGTAACTCTTTACCTTTTTTCTTGTTATCGATAAAATGAAGAAAGAATTGAGTTTCAGGCAAAAACGCTGTTTACTGTTTAAAGCAGGAATGACATTTTAATAAAGTTAATTATTGTTCAAGTAATGCAAGTGCATCGTACTTGTAACGCAGGACAGGATTGGATGAATTAAGGGCCACGTTGGTACTACTAAACACACGACAATGACAATTGACTTACAGGTTCAGAAATGTGTTCCCATTTCTCTCCAAGATAGTCCCATGCTTCCTCAGCCATTGTAATCACCGGTTAATAGAAGCTCGTCCGAGTCTTATTTTCCTGTATGAAACTATATCGATCTCGTGGAATAATCGAAATTGAATATCACCGATTCAGGCCGCACGACTGTCCGGACTTCTCGCCCGTCGACTAAAGGCTTGCCTTGCTTACATCACAAGCCCGTCAGCCTTATCCTATCCTCTTCTTCTCTTTTCGTCTCTCGAAATACATAACTCGCGTGTGTGTCGGGGTATTTTTGGAGTGCGAGGTTTTGCACGCTTGCAGTAAGTACATACATGTAGTGCCTACTATGTATATGTATATATAGGGCATTTCATGGCTAATCGAAAGGGTCGTGACCCTTGTATTTTTTAACTTAGTATCTCGGGAAAACATGATTATGTATAAACTCTTGATATATAATAGTATATGGTCATATATACAATTATATATAATCTCAGTAGTACAAAGTCGAATTGTTATTAAAGCGAATGATCGACCCGAATTTGACTAATTGGCGAAAGTAGAAAAGTCTGTTAAAAAAAATTAATCACATTGTGGATGATAAGAACTTTGACTTTGAATACTAATAATGCCAAAAAGTTATTGACAAATAACTTGAAAACCAAATTTTAATGAATTTTCCGAGAAATTTATTGTTTCATATTCCTTCGGTAAAAATGAAGTGATGAGTCAACTATCTCGTATCTTCGATAAAAGTATTGTTGTCAGTTTCTTCGTTCTCTGATTGGCTGTAGGGACACCTGAAACTCGTGCCATTCGACGAGCAGCTTCAGTCGTGTTATTGTATTTTGACAGTTCCCGAGCGCGCGTCTTGAATTTATGAGAGCCTATCCGGAAGTATTGATTCATCGAGTCAGGATGGCCGAGCGGTCTAAGGCGCTGCGTTCAGGTCGCAGTCCACTTCTGTGGGCGTGGGTTCGAATCCCACTTCTGACAAGTCTTTTTTTACATTCTCTGAGCGATACTCTAACCTGCATAATCGCTATCTTCGATAATTGCTATGTATGCCATTTTAATTAACCGATTTAATCGATAATTCTATATTGATGTCTATTTATAAACGGCAACGTTTCGAACGATATATTTCTTAGCATTTGCGAATTTTCATTTCTTTCATTTCTTTCTAAATTGAATTATTGATTACAGACCAGGAAAAAATTATTACGTGTAATTATATATATGAGGCATTCCATATCAACTCAGCCACAAAAAAAAAATTGTAATCAAAAAAGCTCAAAAATTGTGAGAAAAAAATCTTGTCTACTTTTTAGAAAATTTTGATATTGAACAAAGTATTACAATATAAAAGAAGAGAATATAAAAATGAAATATAAAATAAGAAAAATTGCTATAGAAAAAAAAAAGAAAAAAAATTTTGTGCATTTGAGGGTCTAATTAATCCTAGAAAAAATTACGAGCCCAATCGAAGAGGTCGAGGGTCATATCCAGTTTGAAACGGGTAGATTCAAGGATTTCTGTATAGTTATACTTTATATAAATATATAATAATTTTTTGTCCCGGACGGTATAAAAAAAAAAGATAACATTGTGCAGAAATATCGGGGAATTATTTGTGGGTGAAGATTACACGCGCCTCTGGTCAAACCGCTGAGATTTGTCATTTCAACAAACTATCAACATGGCGGACAGCGGCTTACTCGTCACAATTTCGGGGGCTGCTTTGTCTCTTTTATTCTATGAGAATGCCTGCAGTGTCGGTGATCAGGTAGGCTTAGTTTATCTTCATTAACAAATTGAGAGGCTTAGACAATAAAATATCGAGACGCCGAGTGATGGATCAATTTTTGTAATCGGTTTCTAACCTCGTGAAACTTAACCTATGTTTCATCGGTGTTTGTTGTCTTTCCGTTCGTAATTCGTAATGTTTCGCGGTTTAGATGGGATTCTTGTTGGGTGATGTTGTCATGTATGTGACGAAAAATGTCACAGACTCCGAGAGGCATGAGGAATCTGTCAGACGACACATAGGTAATCATTTGTCTTTTTCTCCACTGTCAACCTACCGTTCTTCCTGTCAAAACAAACCAAAAAAAGAACAGATGAAATGTATCATATTGCAGAGATAACCGGCGTACTCACATGCCCATCCGTCGGATTATTGTACGATCCCACTGGAAAACTTCACAAACATGCGCTCAAGGAGTGTATCAGAGAGCGAAGCAAAGAAATTGTCGGTTGGTTCAGATTTCGACATCTCAGTCGTCTTGTTCCCACATTCAGAGACAAAATTTTGCACAAAGAATTGGCGGCTTACTTCCAGGAGTGTAACAACAATGCTCCTAAGGAACTTTTCCTAGCTTGCATTCTAAATGCCTGCACCAGCGAGACAGAGAGTACACATAAAATCAGACATGTTTTGCTTCGATACGACAGTGGGTGAGAAAAAATATATTTTGCAATTTTTTTTTTTTTCTGGCAGAAAGATGTGTTTTTAAAGAATTCTTTTTTTTTTTTTTTTCTAGAAGATACCATCCGGTTCCTTTGAGGATAAACAATCTTGGTGGTGGCACGGTTCGTCCGGACACATCTGATTATGTACCAACTCCTGTGAGAACTCACGAGCATGAACCTGATGTTTTCACAAAGTTTGTCAGGTCATTGAAGTAAGAATCTTTTTCTAATTATACATGCTTTAATATTTATAAAGTAATGTACAATAACATATTTTATCATCTTTCATTGATAAAGTCTTTCAGTTGGGAATGACATGAAAAAAAAAAGCCTGCAAAGTGGACTTCCTAATTATTTAGTATCTTTGACAAACCCTTTGTTTTACTAAGCTACCTCTATGAGGAAGTATTTTGATCAATTTTGACTATTATTGGCAATTTCGAGTCCTATGAAAAATGTTCCAGACCATTGTAGAATTCAATGTAAAATGTATATTGATTTTTAGTTTGGATCTCGACCACAAGTCCGGAAGTGAATTGGTTATGACGATCCAAAGAGCATCCGAATGCCACTTGGAATCGTTGATTCCAAAGCTCTGCGAATCCGACCGAGAGGTCTACTCATTGGAGAGACAAGTACTAGAAATGCGATCGAACATAGTTAAACGAGTATTAAACCCCGTGAACCTTGCGACAGATAATCAACAAGCTAACGAGACGAACAGACGCGTGTCGATGCACATGGAGGGAGAACAAAGTGTCAAAATGGAAATAAAACCAGGGTCTCCACCGAGAATGTCGAACGTCTACGAAGAGTCTTTTAACAAAGATCCTTCGATCATCAAGGTACGACTGCATCGCGGCATTTATCATTAAAAAGTCAGAAATCCTATTTTTAATATCGTATTTTGATGCCGTTTTAGATGAAAACTGCAGGCAAACCTCACAACGTGATAAATACGAATGCTAAACGCAATCCTAGCAACTCAGTACAAAATCCTCCGTCCGACCGTATTTCTTACAGTCAAGCCATGAAAAAGCCTGTAGATACCGACGACGACATGTTCTCTACGTCTGACTGTTGATCGGAAGGCCAGCTTGAGGTCTTCAATCCGTAAATTAATATACTACTTGCTTTTGTAAAAAAATGGAGAAAAAACTTGAAAAAAAAAAAAAAACACTTAAAGATTACTTAAATTTCATCCAAAGAAACCGCCTTGTTGCATGGCGAATTTTTCGTACAGGTGCTTCAGTCTTCTGTGAAAAGATTCGTTGTAAATATTTCTTACGCTGAAATATATATGACATTGAAGCTTTACGTATATTTTTGTTAAGAAATCATATCCTTGTTGATTTACTATATAAATATAAATGTAATGGAAAGAAACAAGATAAACACGAGTACGTGTAGTATGGACAATATCAATTAACAAAAAGCCCAATAACCTGCGTTAGACCGCTCATCTGTCATGCACGAACCACAACGGAGCATTTTTATTTACAGCTTCGCAGCTTTTGCTTCCTGATAGAGGAAGCATTGTTTTCGTGAATTTTTTTTTTCGAGATATTCATGCGAGGGCACTCAGAATGGTCCAAAATGTCAAGAAAAGCCTGTGACGGGCGCGTTGTTTCCCGAACGTGTGACCTCAGGGGGTTAAGGATATTTCCAGGATTTTTAGGACCAATGGACACCATGATAGATACAGAGAAACTATCAGCGTTTTGAGTCCATAATGAGACCATTACGACCTCTATGTATATTTAACGATAACTGACAATCAATTTAGCCACGAAAGCTTCACATTTTTTAATATCACAGAATAAATACTAACAGGAGGTTACTTTTGTATGGTTAAAATAAATTACGATTTTTTACAGTTTTCTTTGCCTCGGCAGAAATTCTTTTCTTCACTGGAATCATGTTTTTCACTTCACTGAAATTCTATTTTTAAAACAATCAGAATTGTTCGGTCAATAAAGCGTCCACAATTTCGACGACTGTCACATGGTCCGCTGTGTCACAACATCGCCAGGTTTCTCGCTGATTATGCAATCCATTACCCGTTTCCAACAGCGAGAACACCTATGGATCTCTTAGCTCGCGAATGGCAAGAAGCTCTCCATATTCTGAACTACGTAATCGTAAACTAACGAACGAATGTTTTTTCCATAGATGAAGTCCAGATGATTTAGAGACTTGACGCTGACCTCCAATCTCCCCACGAGATTTGGCAATTTTGCAGCCAAAATATCAATGTCCTGTGTGAGAATAAGGAGTAAAAAAAATGTTTAATTTTTCAACGATTTGGACCTGACATAAAAATCACTAGAAAAAAAAAATGTTACATGAAAAACAATTGAATAACTCACTTTTGGATGAGCAAGGAAATCGTTGATTCCACTGTAAATGATAACCGGTGTTGTTATCTTATACAACGGGTAATCAGGAGGCGTTACAGATTTATAAGTCATAAGATTCTTTGCGAAACCATAATCGTACATCCTGAATTTTCCAGGATCCCTTATGCCCATCCCATAGTGAAGTAACTGTTTGGTTGAGCATCCTGCCGGGGCAAACTGCAGAATGGTCGGTACCTCATCCTGAAACAGTGGGAAAGAGTCGGAAGAAAAAGGAAAAAACGGAATTTCGGGATATTTTATTTACTGAATTCCTTCCAAAATTCATTATTTCGTATACTCGATTTGTAAATATATTTCTTGGGTATAGTATATGATTTACGATCGTTATTTTCTTTACAGTAAAATTGTGATGTATTGACTATTTCTCACCTTTGCCCATTCTTCATTTAAGCTAGTTCCCGCCACCATAAAAATCGGTGTCTTGCAAAGTGACTCAGCGTACATTTCATCCCGACAAACAAGTGACAAAAACTTTTCTACAAATCCCTTGTTTGGAAAGAACTCGAAGTAGGATGTGATGTACTCCGTACCTATCTGCAAATGGAACGAAAGTTGTTTAATTATAATTTATTAATTCTACTTATTAAAATATAAGAAATCTGACCGTGTCAAACCACATCAGATATCTTCATTTCTCACCAATAAAACATTAAGGAAAATGCCGAAGGGCTGCAGAAAACCTTGGATATGCCCGGTGAATGCTGCTGGTGCCAGAGAAGACATTAATATCACCTTGTCATTATACTCAGGTCTCATCGATGTCATTACATAAAATTGTGTGCAGCCTTGAGAAAAACCAATATAGTAGAGCTTGGGATAACATGTCTTGGCCAAAATATAATCAATGAATGCGGGTGTGTCGTACAAGCCCAACTCGTGCCAGCTGTAAAAAGTTGCATGTCCATGAAATTTTAAATAATCTAATTTTGGTATTGCTTCGCTGTAATAAATGACCAATTCACATACCTAAAGTTCCAATACTTGTTGTTTTTTCGATCAAGTGTCAAGTGAGTTTTGGAGAACGTCGTCCCTCGATTATTTCCTAACCAGACGTCGTAGCCATGATCGTGCAAGAGAAAAGCTGTACGGATATTAAGAGTCTTGTAGCATAATCTAATCTTACGGCGCAATTTAACAGTTTAAAAAATTACCCAAAGACGTATTGGGACCAGAGACAATCCAGTCGGGGGAAGCACCGAGGATTCCATGCATCATCAGAACCGGCGGACGTTTATCCCAAGTTCTTCCAGGTATCCTGTGCAGACCGAGAATGTAACCATCGTTTGTAACCACATGGTGAGTCTCGAAAGGATAGCCAAAACTTTTCACTAAACTCTCCTGCAATGGCAAGTCATTTGTTTCGTTACATAATTGTAGAATCGAGAAAAGGACAAATGGAAGAAAAAAAAAAAAACAAAAAAACAATGCAATACAATTTTAATATATGTTCTTCTCGTGCAGCTTTCTAATATCCTAATAAATGGTACTTACTAGTTTATCATTGATGGAGGGTTCCCAAGCAAAGGCCAATTCTGGCACTTTACAAAGATGAAAAAGAATATACAATAGGAAAAAGTTCATCACACGTCGTCTTGTCACTACAATTGAAAATTACTGTGCACGTCTTGCAGCTCCAATATTATACCGATCTCTGTTGTGAGGAGTCGAGCGTTTGTGACTTACTGGTCCTTAAGCCAGCAAAGACGTTGCAATTTAATCGACTTCTTATCGTTAATTCTCGTCCGACAACAAACTCACTGTGTTTTTGGTTAAAACACGAAAGGCTTAAGGTCCACCCCAAAGAAAAAAGAATATAATCCATGAACAGAAATTTTTGTAACAAAACAATAGCGTTCTTAACGAAAAATCGCTGATATAGTTTTGCGTATATATGTAATGGTGCATTAAAGTGGACATGAGTTGATAACGTACTCGACGCCAAAGTCGATTTAGCGCTTGATAATGATATGGGACATTTCAAGTGAAATCAGGGTGTTATTTCTCTCGACCCAGCAGATAATTGTGGTTTATCGTTTTTTTTTTGTTGGACAGACTCAAAATGTACCTTTTCAAAAAAAAAAGCTGCCTATAAATTTTGTGGTGTATGCTTATATTTTTTTATTCATTTAGAAAAATCGCAAAATTTGGTAATGTTCATAGTGTTTGCCATTTCAAAAACAAAAAAAGAAAAATAATAGATATCTTGACTTTTGGATCTTTCATTTTTTGAACATAAAATCGGATAGGCAAATATGTACAAACAAAATTTCATTCTCATTTCGGGCTTCTTATTAATTAATTTACATAAATTAAGTCTATAATACTATGGAATCTACAATCTAATTATTTCGCTTGCATCCGGATGTGCCGCAGTTATGAAAAAGCCATATTCACTTCTAATACATTGAGCTCAAAGTAATTCCTACTATGTTATGTACACAGCTGGAAATGTTTCTAAAATATGATATAAATAATTTTATTTTAATTTTTTTCTAAAATGCTCAATAATATAAAAAAATGTATCGTTTTTAAATGTAACAATTCATTTCCAGATAATCTTATCTTATTAATTTGGACTATAGTTTACTTAATATTATTTATTTTATAAAACCGAGACAAATTAAAGAGTTCAAAACATATAATAAATGTTCAATTGCATTAAATTTCGTGAATAAAAGATTTTATTTTAAACGAATAAAACGTAAAATCACAAAGATACATCAGCAGATCACTATAATTTCCTCAATTGTTTTACCAAACAAATGATTTAAATAAAATAGTGGCTCAATAATCCAAAAGTAAGATGTTTGTTTAATTATCGTATCTTGAATGAATTGTACAAAAAAAAAATCCATAATTTTATTTTTACGTATTTCCAACTGTGCAGAAGTATTAAAAAAAAGGTCAATTACGCTACAAGAATACGATAAATCGTTAAATTGTCACAGCACATTTTGTCTATACAACTAAAATATTAAAGTCCGTCAAACAACGCAAAAATTAGCCGATATAAAATCAATAAATAATTGAAAGTTAGCAAAAAAAAAGGAAAACAAAATTGATAAGTCTCGTTTTCTTATATCTTACATTGCGTTGCATACTTAAACGCTAAAATCGAGCTCGAGGCACGAAACGAGAGAACGCAATTTCGATAAAAAATTGTCTATCTCATAAATTTGCTCGATTAGTCACATCTTTGTTGATTCTTTCACTGGCATATAGCACACGCTATTGTTTTAAATTCTGTATATCGTTGATTACGCGTTGTCACGCGAGACTATCGTCCTCGAGTCCATTGGTACCCGCGTCCCTGTAGCCGTTGAGTAGCTCGAGGGCGTCGTCGTAAAGCAATCGCTTCGTTTCGTTGAGAAAGATAAAATCGAGGTGTCCGAAATTCGAATAAGGAATCTCTCTCGAGCTCGCGCTCGGAATTTTCTCCAACACTGCTTGCACGTCCTACACATCACATAGAAAAAGGTTTCATTAAATGTTAATATATTTTTTTGTATGATAATGTGGGATGTAACGATTATAAGTGAGTGAGTCTTGACCTTCTTCGTGGTGTAAGGATCGTTTGGTCCGTAATAGAGTACCACGGGTGCCGTTATGTTTTCCAATGGATACTCAGGCGGAACGAAACTCTTGTAGCGAAGATAATTACTCAACGGACCAAAATCGTACTGCTTAAATTTTCCTATAAAATACAAAGTGGGCGCAGTGTCATCAACTTTTTCGCATATTTATAAGAGACCTTCGCGAGTTCTCATTTTTATTTCGTGCGTAACGCGGAGGCAACTCACCACTTATTGCAATTTGTGCGTAATGCAACAGAGTCTCGACTGATGTGCCTTGAGGATAGTGTCTCAGCAGGCGCGGCAACATTGACTGTATATAAAACACAAAAAAAAACATATCTCATTTCGCTATTCACTATTTTCGATGTCTTAAGGGCAGATAAAAGTGAAATCATTGAGTCTAGCATTTATTTATAAATTAAAATATAGGTATTTATTTACTTCTTCACTGGTGAAAATATTTCGTTGACAATTTTTTTTTTTTAATTGTTAAGAAATCTTCCTACCGTATTAAATTCTTCTAAATTCGTGAGTCCGAAGAGGTAAAAGACGAGCCTCTTGCAAATCGATTGGACCCTCGGTCGTTGACAGAAGGATCCGTAGTAGGTGAGATCAATTCCGTTACGCGGAAATAGCTCGAACATGCCGAGCAGATTCAGAGCTTCCTGTTAAATACCATAATCAGTGTAATATATATGTCCATAACAATCGTTGCGGTGGGATTAGTTTCGATTGATTTGTAAGATTAAATTTTTGGGCGCACCTCAATTTGCTTCCCATACCGAATGCCGAGCATGTTAAGGACCCCGGGCATGGCGTGAGTAAATATAGCGACCGGTGCGAAGGTCAGGGCCACATTCACTTTATCGTTGTATTCCGGCCTTTTGGAAAGCAGGACCAATTCCACCGTACTGCCCATTGAGTGGCCCACGAGAGATACTCTCGGCATACGGGTTAAAGATAAAATGTAATCTATCGTTGCCGCTGTATCGTAAGTCCCAAATTCGTGCCAACTGTTGAACACCGTTAATTTAATTCATCTTGTTATTACTTTTATTATTTACATTTTTTTCTGGTTTCAGTTCAATTATCTGCTTCCCCATAAAGGAAGATTTGTTTTTCGTGAAAATTTGTTTTTATTTCGAGATGTTCGGTCATTTAAAACAAATAGTCTTAAATGTCGAGAATACGTGGTTTATTAAATTTCAATCGAAATTTTGGCGCACATGTGCAGCAGGTTAAACCATTTGATTGAAAAATGTATTTAAACGCTCTAGTCACGCCAAATTTTTAGCTATCAAGCTAAGTTATTTGTTTGCAAATAAGCCTTTTATTAAAGGACGATTTTTAATATTTAAATAAAAATGTATGTTTTTCTCTAATTCACGTAAAATATCACCAAATTAAAATTATTAAAATTAAATTTCACCAAATTAAAATTAAAACATTAAAAAATAATGAGTAAGCAATGAGCAAAGCATCCTTTTTTTTTTACCTAAACCTCCAAAATTTCGACTCATTCGTCGACATGTGTTTGTGACGCTTGCCATAATAATTTCCTCTCGAGTTGAGAGCCCACACGTCGTATCCATTGTCCACCAATAAGTACGCTGAAATGATAACGATATGATTCTTGTGACATTTTTTTTTAATGACACATTTTCATTAATAAAATGTTGTTATTTTGTAAAAATGACTATCCCATTTTTTGAATTACACGATCATTAATGACATAATAAATGCATGCCGATTCTAAAGCGCACATGTATTCATCAATGAACATTTGTTTTTACAGTTTTATTCATGAATTATTCATGCACTCATGACGGTTTTACGTATTGGGCATTACCGAGATCGTGTTCGGGTCCTCGCAAGACCCAAATGTCTGAGGCTGCGAGAAGTCCGTGGATGAGTAAAACTGGTTGTTTTCCGTGAGCCACCGGTGATGTTGGACCGCCGGGGATTCTGTGTATCGAAAGAATGTAGTCGTCTTCGGTAGTGACGTCGTGCTCCTCAACGACGTATCCTTCTCCCTCCACCAGCTCGATCTGAAAATCTTTCTGACTAAAAGATAGTTCCATCGTTTTCACTACATATACACAGGGTGATGCAAAATAAGTATGAATGACTAAAAAAATAATAAACTATATCGACGAGGTAAAAGGTGGTCCGATCGGTGTACAATGACCCCATTTACGATAAATACATGAATTTTACTACACAGTATTTACAAAAAATATATTATCTGCTAGACCATTTTGAGTACCCTGCAAAAGGAGTATTATACTATCATAACAATTATTTACAGCACAGTTACATAGAAAACAAAACATTAATGTTTATGGATCAAGAATCTTCATACGCTGCTATATTAATTTCCAATGAGAAATTTTCATGTGCAGTTATATACTTAAATATTCATGCCGTCATGCCTGATGTATATGTATACCTAGCTATTATCAATCTCTATTACAAAATACTTATAAAATTCAATTACACGTTATGAATGACTTACGAATGTTTCAGCGACTCGTTGCTGTGACACGAGACCGTCATTGGCGTCAGAGACAGATAATGTTTGGTGTTGTACGTCTGTATTGACTACCGGGTCTTTGGCACAACTTCCTGTCGGAATCGTGACCAGCACGTTCGTCGCGAGAATTAACGCAAGAAAAACCGGATGTTGCCGCATGACGTGTGAACGACACGAGCTATAAATCACTCGACGATTTGATTTTTCTTATTCTTTTTTTTTTATCACATTCGATTCGTGTTCACACCGCGAAAGGCAATCATAATCTCTCGGCAATTTTTCAACTCCGCACTCTTTTTATTCCAAATGTGTAATTCTCCCATCCACAAAAATAACAGACCAACCAACTCCACTATGATTTTTAATCTAATGATAATTATGACAACTCTCGGTAAACACGTGCGCGCAATAAATTAATACCAAATGACAATGCTATGCTTAAAACTGTCCTTGGCCATTGAACTTTCCGTCTTGTTGCCAGCTTGACAGAAGGATTTATATTAAACAACACTTCTTTTGTGCTCACCTTCGTCCTTGCCACACTTGAGTCACTCACGAATTCTTGAAGAACCGGTTTTTACTGATTAAATCAAAATCACTACGTGGAAGACATCACGAATTATCATGTATGAAAATACAAGAATTTCGATTTTTCTTTTATCTTTTTTTTTCACTGAATTGAAACTATTTGTTGTGCAGAAAATTTAGACAAACGTTGAAATTTTATAAAGAATTTAAATAACAGACATATGTATTTTTTTTTTTTTCGTCAGAGTGAAACCTCGACCGCACCGAATCGGCGAATACTTTCGATTGAAACGAGGATCGAAATGAGTTCCAAACAATCGGAGGTTCCCCGCCACACGACCACTCTGGACGGATTCCTTCTGAGTGATTTCTCGAACGCGTCATTGTACCCAGTGAAATGATGTCAGACGCATACATAATGAGAGTTAACTGGTTATAGGTGGAAGGACCCCGACGTTGGCATTCGGTTAATATACATATCTTTCTTCTTCATCCGGGCTTACTCTCGTGTAACTTGGGAGATACCGACGTGTCACGTATTCATAACACTCTGATTTCTATTCATTTTTAGAAATGTTGAGGGTTCGTCCCAGTGTAATGGGCCGAAAAATTGATTTTCGCAATTTTTTTTTTCGTTGATTAAAATACGGTAATCGGTCTATTTTTTTTTAATTTTAAATCAAGGCACTCATGAAGAACAGAAAATAAATTAATAAAGTAAAAATAAAAATTAGTAAATAAAGTTAAACTTTTAACATTACAATTAATACTAATTAATAAGTAATTTATTTCAAATTTTACTGAAATTACCATATTTTGAACGTATGTTAGTAGAATATCGAATTTTAATGTCTTTAAGGTGTTTGATTTATTTTAACATACGCCTTTTTGCCACAGAACTCGACTTATTGGAGCATAAATCCCTATAACCTTTAGACACACGATATGAGCATTCTATTTTTTAAAGTTAATATCAAATTATTAACTTTAACATAAAAAAATTACTCGAGATTATAGAGCATCACTTTATCATTTTGTTTAATTGAATTCTAAATGCTCCTGAAAGTACTTATATACGAACTCAGTACTGATACTGAGTAATGGTAATTTTCTTTTCATTATCAGTCTCAAATACATTACAAAAGTAAAGCCCAACGCGTTCGTGGTCAAAACAGCAACCCCTGTCTGCTGTGAAAAATATTTTTCTTCCGTTTAGCAGACTAGATTCTCTTTTGACGAACGTTGTAAATCGCGCTGCGCGCGCCACCAGCCCGTTCGTAGCAACTTTTCTTCTTCGCGTTTTGTCACGCAGGCAACATGGTGGGTTCCGTGATATCAAATTTTAATCTATACGAATCTCCGACATCCTCTTATTGTTCGATGTAATACTTCGTTGGTTAAACGCAGAATCGTTTATATTATCTTCTTGTGTGTTACAGTCGGCCCACAAAACGTTTATTATCAAGCGAAAGCTTGCGAAAAAGCTCAAGCAAAACAGGCCAATTCCACAATGGGTCAGAATGCGCACTGGCAACACCATCCGGTAAGTTTCATTAATCTCAATTACTCTTAATTTTTTGTAAAAATTAAATACTTTATTTTATAACAAACAAAAAAACAACAACAACTTAATGCAATTCATTTATTAGAGTATTCCGAACATCATTAAATAAAGTGAGGTTATGTTTTACCCGCCGCCGCCGTTATGACACCTACGAACAATGTTTTCGATTTGTCAGTTTTTTGATCGTTAATTGAGTACCGCAACACATCGCTGTGTAATTATCGATGCAAATAAGTGTCTTAGTTTTATTTGAATTGTCTGGTCGAGTCAATGCAGATCGGAGTGATTTTAAAATTCATCCCAAACTTCGTTAAATAACAAAAAATTTATTCGTTATCTTATCATTTAAAGGTGTTTTCTCTTGGTTGGCATTGGCAATGAAAATTTATCTGTGACAATTAATTTGTTGGTTAAAACCCAAGAGTAAACAGGATCATTGTCAAACAAAATTCTATACCTTCTCTCTGAGGAAGCAAAAATGTTAAGTTTCACTTTGTTACCAAAAATGCAACTACAAATGCCAAAACACAATAATTGCATACTTGTTTGTGGATAAACATGCTGCGTCTTTCTCTAGTTGGATCTTGATATTATCCAAATAGCCGAATTATCTAATTAACAAAATATCTCTTATCATGTTGGTATTTTTTTCGTATGATTCCAGATACAACGCTAAGAGGCGTCACTGGAGAAGAACCAAGTTGAAATTGTAAGCTGTTATCTCGAGCGATCTTTGGCAGAATAATTTTGAAGATACCGATTACTATCATCGCCACATCCATTGTGCCTATTGCTGGAGTTAATAAAAAAAAAATCCCTAAATCCTAACACACGTCTTCTTTTTATTGGAATTATCCTAGTTTATTAAATTTCAGTGTTAATTACAAAAATGTTTACAACGAATTGTAGACCTTTCGCATTCTCATTTGGCTCAACCAAGCCTCCAGATGTTCATCTTTGTTCTTGGGTACTGGTAGATAGTAATTTTCTGGTGGCTTGCCTTCCTCCAAGCGTACGAAATAGTGGACGTACATGTAACGCACTTCACCACGTCGCATTTTCGCGTGTCTTCTTATGCCTTTGATAACGTAGCCTTTACTTGAGAACGATTCGGCTGAAAAATATAAAACAGTTTAAAATTTAAAGCGAGTTCTGTATACACGTACGTCCCTATGGGTTTTTTGATTCCTAAAGTTCGTAACTTGGCACTTAAGCCCTATGGCCTTCAGAAACGCGATATCTATCAAAGGTAAAATAAAAAATCTGTACTCACCAACCCAGAGATTGCTTTTGAACTCTACATTGTGTTTCTCTACAGCAAGCTGCTGAGCTTCTAGGATAGTCTCCTTAGCAAAAGCTGCTCCTTTTTTCTTAACAAAGCTTAGCTGCTTGACAGCTTCGTCCACGGACATGCCACGCACCAAACATGCAATGTACCACATCTTTTTTGGACTGTATTTTAAGTTGGCCTTCACATGGCATACATACTGAAAAAAAAAGTAAGAATATTAAAAATTCAATAAAAATTGTTGTTTTCAATATTTTAATTGAAAAAAGAATTTCTGCACATTTAAAAATATGTACTTTCCATTTTTTATTGTTTTTTAATTCTACAAAAAAAAATTGTATTACAAATCCTATGCATTTTATTATTCATAAAAGTGTTTGATCATGTAAAAAAAAGTCCATATATTCAAATACATATACAAAATGATAGAAATTTAATTTATTTAGTAAGAGAATATTGGATTGCAATTGGCAATTGTTTTTTGCTGATCAAAAAGATGTAATAATTTTTTCTTAAAGTGCAGTTAAAAAAAAAAGTAGCAGCCACTTACAGCTGGTCTTCTCTCTTCATCGGGACCTTGCACAGGGTACATTTTCATGTTGTATCGCAGAAAATTGGTGGGTCCATCTTTCTTACGGTTGAATATCAATGAGGTGTGTATAGAAGCTGCTGGGAGAAATGTTTTTGGTAGAACAACATTCAACGGTTGTCCAAGGATATTTACTCCACATGCCGATGTCAGTCCCTGGATGCATTTTCTGAGGCTCTGCATCTTGTTCTGTATTTATTAAATTATTTGTTACAGAATTACAACAAAAAGACAGAGAGCTTGTATAAAATAATCAAATACAACAAGAAAAATTGACAATGACAATTGACTGTAATACTTTCAGGTGAAGCGTTTCGTCAATCTTCTACGCGATGATATAATAATTACTGCCAAAATAAATAATGTTTCAATGATGATAATAGTAAATAAAGTACCTCAGCCTCAATCAAATTCGATGAAAAATCATAACCCAACTATCTGGTCGGCTCTCGTTGAGATTTGGGATTTTACAAGCGTCTCCATCTTGCGATAATAATTTCAAGCGTCAAGTAAAATATTTAGCAGGAAGCAACAGATGTGAGGACTGTGCTACTGCTCAGTCAGTATAAAAAACTGTAAAAAGTTGCAAAACAAGTCTTTGCATATTGTTTCACATTAATTTCCATTTTTCACAATGCCACCTCTATGAGGAAGCTTATTTTCTCTTATTATTTATTTCAATATTTCACGAAAACAAAGCTTCCTCTATGAGGAAGGTAAAACAATAATTAGTGCCTTTTATTGTTATGTTGATCGTATAAAAAATTGCGGATCCGATCGGAGGGGTATTTAACTTCAAAATCTGAAGATAGGAAATAATAAGGTAAACAATTTTCAAGTACTTCGAAAATCAGATTTTATCTTCCATATAGTACAAAACTTAACGATGCTAAACGTTTTCTGGGGACCCAATGGACCCTAATGTGATGTTTAAAGAATACACGAATCTACATGCTGCTTTATTAGTAAAGCTTTTACACTATTACACACTTATTATTTGATACTTATCTGATAAATTCGATTGAATTAATGTTCTTGCGACATAAAACATTATCGTCAAGCTGCATTAGATATCGCGCCGCAATTGTATTAAAAAAAAAAAACGAGGCCTGGAAACTTATTTCGCAAAGTACGTTTCGAAAATTACACCAATGCAATTAAGTGCTAAAATTACAATTACTTAAATATGAGAGATCGGAGGTAGAAGGACAAACTCGCATGGTCATTTTTTTTCTCAGAACATTTTGTATTAAAAATCCTTCAACAGTACTCAAAAATTTTTTCTGTTTTCACAAGATTAACATACGTTTAAAAAAAGATTTAAACTTACTTCCATTCGGCATATAAACGTAACAATAGTATAAAATGAAGAAATTCTAAGGATCGGAATACATTGGGTATGTTGAAGTGTTTTTGTCTACGGTTGACCTGCAAAAGAAGATACACGATTGAGATTAGCGGGTCTATTTTTTTTTGTTTTTTTTTTGTTTTTTTTTATGTCGCATCCACGAATGAGAGGATGTGGTATTCAGGCAATTATCGATCAGTAGGTGTCTCGTTAGCGCGTGGTCACTTATTGAGAGTTCTTTATTTCTTTAAGAGATCTACTGCTGTTTACACTCGGGCACATTTTTACCCCTTCCTCTCCCACCTGATGGTAAAACGTTCGTATTTGTTTCCTCGTCATCATCGTCGTCGTCGTCGTCTCTGTCGTCATCGTCCTCATCATCATCGTCGCCTTCTTCTTCCTCGCACTCTTCGCCTTCGTCCTCCAATCCTTCACCTACAAAACATTTTTTTTTTCATCAATATGTAATTTCTTTTAAAAAAGAATTTTTCTGTTTCTTTTTTTAACCGACCCAGTGTGTTTAACAGTGTATACTGCGGAATTAAAAAAAAAAAACTAATTTATTACTAAGCCCACGCTTTTATTTGACCTGTGAAGTATAGGACGGCTCGAGGAACGATGCGCTCTCTGATATAATGTCCGATTTCGAAGTCGCTTGTCAAAAGCCGTTGCGTATCGTCATCCAGATCGGCATCGGCACCTTCGGGCACTGAAACGCATCATTTATTTTACAACGAAGAAAGGACTAATTTTTATCGGTAGAGTTTAGTAACTGCAGCTCTAAATTTCGATTTTCCAAATCATCAGTTATTATAAAAATGTCGATCTCTTACCGACTGGAGGTGAGAAGAAGTTGAAAAATGAGTCGTTTTGCACGGTTTTTGTAACCGTGCGCATCGAGCCGCGGGCTTTATGTTTTTGATTTTTCTTAATTGTTTTGACTGTCACGTTCTTTCCTTTTTTCCAGTCAATGACGCATCCCTAAAACAATATCAATGTTTAGAACGTACATTTACAAAAAAAAAATTTTTTTTTTTAAATGGTGGCCATAAACGTTAATTACCTTGCTTTTGTAGATCTCAGGTCCCTCAAAGCTGTATGGATCATTTTTCTCCGGACTACATTTCATTATATACTCTTTCGTGAGCACGGAGTTTGAGAAAAATTCGTTTGGTTCGAAATGGAATTCGAGCACGAAGCCCTACAAAAGAAAAATACAGTTTCACGAGATGAAGCAATAATTTTTCGAGATTATCAACGACGAATTTATACCATTGGATTCGATTCCAGGAATATGACTTTAATGTCATAGAGATGTTTGAGAATGGGCTCATCATGCTCTTCCACCATCTCAGCCAATACTCCAACATTCTTAAATATCGTAAGCCAGAATTCCGGAATTCCTTTGATGTTCTCATTCTCGATTCTGCCGAAAAAAAAGCAGAACTTGTAATAATTTATGCAAATTAATTAAGCAAAATCGGTGCAAATTTGATGAAAGATTGTGATGATTCTCTACGTACTCTTCTTTCTTGTCGGTGATTTCTTCGATCTTTACGCCGGTCTTGGAGTCGTTTATAACGTCCTCGTCGTCACTATCCCAGTCGCATTCTGCGTCCGTTGGCTCGTACACACCCGATGCTATCTGATTCCTCTTTTCGTAGACAGGCGCGCACATCTTGTTGTACTTGCACTCGAGAGAATGAACCTCTTCATAGAATTTAGCCTCTATGTTCAAGGTGACTAACTGTAGCTGCTTCAAAGCCTTGATTCTACGTCTTACGGGTGCGCTGTGCTGTTTTTAAGTAAAAATCGAGCATTAGTCAAATTTCAACAAAATTTCGATTCACGTAAAGCTTTGTTTTATTTCTGTGAAAAATGGGAAATAATGAAAAACCAATGTAAGATTCTATAATTCGCATTTCTTTTTTTATTTTATTTGTAATACAAGATATTTTACCTCCATGGCTTGCAAATGAAGTCCTTGGAGGGCTGTGAGTATTCCAGAACGTGAACTCTCCAATGGGAGAACTGGAATCTGATGATCATCGTTGTCCTCTACTGATTCCATGGCGATAGGCTCCGTGGGGTGCGCCGTGGCTGTAAAAATATTTTCATTACTATCTAAGGAACTAAAAAAATTTCTTTGAAATAAAATTTTTGCAGTTATTGATTGTAATAAAAAAAAGATAAGAACAGTAGAAAGTAAAATATTCCAAGCAGTTTAAAAAATTCTATTGGCAGCAATTTCAAGTTCCTTGAAATACATTTATTTTTAGAATTCCCTAATTTCAAACTTGCTCAAACTTTTCCAACGCACCGTGCATTTCATAGATCAAAAAATTATATAGAAAGAAATAATTATAAATTGTAAATCATTAGTATTTTCAAGTAACTTGGAAAAAAAAAAAAAAATTCTCTTGATTTACATTAGCGACGAATTCTCGATTTCCGGCAATTGGCAACGCGGTCGACTCCCGCATATTGTACAAAGTCGTGCTTATAATTTCACAACTAATTTATTACAAGTGCGTCGTAGAGTTTAGCCGGACGCGTCATAATAGCGACATTTGAAAATCGCCATGCTCGCCTAGAGAAGGTTATCAGCGGCAGAGAGAGAGATAGAGTACAGAATCCCTCGCGGTTCGCGGCGTAAAAAGAAATGATGTGTGTATATATATACATACATATAATTAACGACTCACGAAACACGTTTGAACAAAGGATCCAGAAACGAATCGATTGGTTAGCATCGTCACGAGCGACGCTATCCTTTTTATTTCGATTTGTAAAGACTTCTGTCAAAAAGACAGAAAAAAAAAATCGCTTACTCAAACGACTGATTCTCGTGCACATGGGAGAACGAGGAACGTGAGATTAACGAATTTCCCGAACGTGATCGTCTACCGTGAAATAATTATTCGACGCTCGATGTTTTATTTTTTTTTTCGATTCATCGAACTTTCAGTTTTCAGCAATATTTGACGTCGACAAAGTTCAAAATCTTGAATTGATACGACGAATAGTTGCTTACCTTTCAACAACGAAGCCGAAATGAAATGGAAGAAATCCACGGAATGAACGGACGACAAGGGCGACAAGCCGGTCGTTGCAGCACGGATCGCGAAACGCTACGAACCCAGAGCTACGAAGTACGTGAAGCTAGCTCAAGATTGCGCGGGGGGGCGCGCACGCGATCGCAACAACGAAACTTCCTGTCTGAAATTTTCTGCCAATCGCACGCGTTGGCATTAAAGTGCTGTTAATGTACAACATGTACAACCAGAGATGATCATCTCTCTGATATGAACATATGAATGGATACAACTTACATCATTTGCCAAATTGCTGTTTATTCGATCAATAATAATCATTATTATAAAATTCAAATTTCTATGCATATTAATGTTATATTTTATAGCGTATAATTTGCTGATTTGTATATTGGCGATGTGTGTGGAACAGGTGATCTGTTTCGCCCGGACATGTGCCCCGCGATGGTCGCACATTTAGCGCCAAATTTCTTGAGTTTGGCGTTCTTAAATGATGTTAAATATCGAAAGAGTGCAATAAAATCTAACCTCTTGATTTTGTTTCGGATATTAATCATTGGAATTTATCAAAAAAATTCTTAATAGAAATCCATGGATTACCTTACTGTAATCCGTGGATGTCGATACGTGTACCATGTCGGTACATGCGCGAGCCATCTTATCGAATGGAATGGAACAGTAGCACCAGCGTCGACATGTCGTCTGTTTCTCTCAGATTCTCATAAGTGTCAGAGAGATAAATCAACCGTTTTCATCTTTTATTCAAAAGATCAAATGAGAATGAGAACAACGCTTTACAGTTTTTGTTACCGACCGAGCAGTAGCACATCACCTTAATCTTCGTGATAGAGAGAAGGTAGAGAAGAAACATGAGTGGGAATATGAACTGACCATAAGATTGGCGCCTTCTCCAAAGTGTATGCGTGCGCAATCCATACACCAGCTGTTGTGCACATGTGAGAGTACCACACACATTTGTAAACCGCGATGGTATCCAATAGAGGCATAATCGATATTGTGAAACTTCGATATAGTGCAGAAGTATGGCCAAATACGGTTTTTCATCAATGTTAGAGACAAAATAGGAAATAACAGAAGTTCGAAATAATATTATGGTTGAGATAAAAGTATGCTATTACTTGTTTCTACTAACATTTCTGGAATCAGCGTCGCAAATACGACCGTCTTTCCACGGTCACAACAATGGTAAGCCAACAATTGTAACATTTGTGTTTTGGTTTCATTGAAGAAAACGACAGAATTATCATCTTGATGCAGAGCAACTGACGAGCAATTCTTCATCATCGCAATGATATCTCGTGGCTTCAGTTTCCTGGCTAATCTTAACCAGTACTATCCATTTGTTAACCAAAATTGTCTGATTTCACTGAAGGTCATATAACACCTTGTCATGATTTGGCCATCAGTCTTTATTATTTTTCTCTGTTGTCCCGAGACGACATAATTTCCACTTATTTTTCAATGACCCGATCATTTAAATTGTCATTAACATGTTTTTCATCTCAGATTAAAGGAAAAATAATTAAGAAAATGAGAATTAAAAGAATATTTTCTTGCATCTATTTTTCTTGCGCCAAGAACTGTATTGCTAATTTTCTTATAGATACTAGATTGAGTTAATCGCTAGTTTGTACTAAAATTCTGTGGGTGTTCGTGAGAGTGTGAATTTTAATAGCAATATTTAAATGTTTGTTTCAGATATCCAGAACATAGATATTAAAAATATCAATTTTATAAATTAATTTTTGGAATATCTGTGTATCGAGCATTCCATCTGGTTATGATTTGGGTCTGACCCTCCTATTGGGTCCACAATTATTTATATCATTGATACATCTCTAAAAAGTACTAAATAAAAAAAAAGAATTGGACATTTTTAATTATCTACAATTTTGTAAAACACATTATCAAACAAAAGATTTTAAAAATCTCAAAAAGTTCTGAAAACTCTTTTTTTTGGAAAATAACATTTTTTTGTAACCCAGCCAATGTCTTGTTCAAAGATTTTATTTCAAATTCTGTGTATTTTGACTTAAAAATCAATGAAACCTTGAATAAAATTTAACAAATACTTTCAGCTTTCGTCCAGGATGACAATGATGTTCAATATCTTTTGGACAACATACCCATATCAATGCACAAGGTGAGCACTCCAATAAACAAAATCATAACTGAAACTTAATGGAAAATAATCATTTTTTCTTTATTTATTCGACAGGGCTTTGCCAATTCGGTCCAAGGGGCTGGGTAAGCACAAAACTTGTACCGAGCAGGGTGAGTGAAAATAGGAAAGGTGCCTGGTTTATCTCCATGGCTCTCTAATGCTAAAAAAAAAATAAATAAAAAAATAAAAAATCTGAGGGTTTAAAGAGGATGCAATTCGGTGAATCGCCGCATACTTTAACAAATGATTCACCTCGCTTGGTATCCCGTTGTCAGAAGCGACGTACGCCAAGATTTGACGGCTTTTTATCGTATCCCTGGTGCTGTCTGGATATTCTAGATGACTAACACATTGTTAAGCCTCTGTCTTGTAACATAGAAACGGGTTTATTACCCCATTTCATGCCTTTCCTATTTTCAATCTCCAGCAACTTTGTTAACACGTGGGAAATAATTTATGTACTTTGTTATACAGTCTCTGATTATTGTTATTACTTTTTTTTTAAAGGGACTCCGCGTCGGACGACAAAAACGTTCAAGGCACGTTATCGTACATCCAGTTCGAACCGAAAGTTCTCGACTTCAAAGAGAGGTAAAAAAAACTCCTATAAACTATATGTCTATAATTTGTTTATAATGATATTAAAAAAATAATTACAAATGATTTTTTTTTTAAATCCATCTCATCTTTCTTATTGCAGACAACTTGGCGTACCGCACCAGGAAACTGTGACATTGTTTAACAAAGATGGCAATAAAACGATCCACCTAACTTCTATTTCGGGAAGCACGCAGCATTTTCACTCGTCCTTCTTTCAGGATAAAGTACGCTTCTAATCTTTGAAAAATGAAAAAAAAAGGATTAAAAAAAAATTCAGTCGGTAACAAAAGCTGTTTATCAGTTTTCTCAAAGATTGGTTACAGACAGAATTTCTTTTTTAACATGTTTCACTTCACCTTGAACACGCAGCGTCGCTGATGCATTTATTTATTAATTCAACCTAGGTGATACCGCCGTTGGGAAATACGACGTTTAACGTCGTTTTTCTTGGACGGGAGGAGGGTGAGATCGATAGCCATCTTTTCATTCACACCTCCGATGGAACGCTCAAATACCAAGTGAGCAATGAAATATTGATGTCAACTTATTGATGGCCAACGCGAAAATATTACAAATCGATATGTCAATTATTTTCAATTATATTAGACCACTATTTTAAATCTACTGATTTATTCTTTTCAAATGACTTCTTTCATCAGTTTATTATTACGATTATCGATTAACCAGTTTCGGTGTTACGTTTCTTATAGGTCAAAGGTACGAGTGTGAGTAGTCCCTACAGACTACGACCCGTCGTCGGTGTCAAGTTACCACTAAATGCATCTTTCACGCCTCTTATTTACATGCACAATCCCCACTCGGAGGCAATGCAGGTAAAAAATAATTTAATACAAGTAATAACTAATTTTCCAAAAATCTACTCGGAAATTACGCCTTAAACATCCCATTACATTTAATTATGTAGATAATTTTTTTAAATGATAATTATTTCCTTAAGGTGGTAGAAGTATACAGTAGCGGTGGTGAGTTTCAATTGGAATTGCCATCAGGCGAGGCGGAAGGTCCTCGCGAATTATGGGAGATACCTCCTTACCAAACCAAACCAGTGATAAGATTACACTTCAACGCTTATATGGAAAAAAATCATACCGCATATGTGAGGTAAGTGACGAAATAATTGGTAAAAATTAAATCATTAAAAGTCGCGCTTTCGTAATGATATCAAAGTGCCTAGAAGTCTCTTTAATTGCACTAATTTTTAGATTTAAAGTCAACAATAGCGCTGAAATAATGGTAGTCGCGGTGGAAGTTGAAGTTGGAAGCGGAGCTGGTCTCCATTGGGGTGGAAGTTCCGCGTCGATTAATTTAGGAATGGGTGGCTCTTTACACTCGCCTACTCACTATCCTATAGCTTTGAGAAATTCTGCAAAGAAACCCGTCAAAGTTTTGGTACGACGAAACAACAAATTTTTACGAGTTTACGTATCGAGTGAGTTTTTTTATTTGTCATGCAGTGTAAAAAAGAGCCTGTTTCCCTGTTTTAGAATATTATCAGCACACCCGTGTCGAAAGCTCTGAGAATAGATTTCGAACCGGTTGTCATTCCTGGTGACACGGAAGTTCCAATTACTGTTGGTACACTCGTTTACGACTGTAAGTGATTACTCTCTTGTTTTTTAGACGAACGGATACTAGACGAAAATTCAGTTTTCAATAGTCATACAAATCCGCAATATATAATTCAGTCAAAAGTAAATCAGTCGAACAAAAACTTGATTTGATTAGAAATTAAGCTCTTCGAGATAAAAGAACAGTGCGGAAAAAATCAACTCGTTGAAAATATCAAGATCTTTGATTTTGAGTAATAATAAACCCAAAAAATTATTAATAATATATCAAATATTACACGATAAATAAAAATATTAACAATTACCTTCGATTGAATGTCGATTTTTGTACAACAAATATAAATGATCTGAAAATAAATCTAGTGTCGGCTCGCCAATTGTGTACACGATTATGGAGAAAACTCACAGTTTTTTGTCAAATGAAAATTGCAGGGAAAGCTGGGTTAGAGACGCAACATTTTAAGGGTAAATTAATGATCAAGGGTATCGGTCCCGGCGGTTCTAGTCAGAAATTGGCGATACCCTGGTCGGCAGAAGTGTTGCAGGGTGGACTGGAAATTAATTCAACAGTCACGCACTATTGTTCACCGCACATGAATCAGCCACGAAATTTCAGCGTCGTCAATCGATTTAAAGTACCACTGGCAATCACAAATGTGTCGCTTCCCGCCGAAGCCAAATCTTTCTTCGGTGTAAGTGAAAAAGAAAAAAAAATGAAAATCTGCGCTATTCCAAAAACAATGTAAATGTAACACTTGAATTTTACAGATAAAAAATTTCTATCCGAGAGTTCTCAGACCCGGCCAAAGAGCCAATATATTCTCGATAATACTCAACAGCGAGAAAAAAAATGAAAATGTCAAATTAGAATCGTCGCTTTTGATTTATTCGAACGTTTCGACAACGGAAGTTCCGCTACTAAGTTATGATGGTAAAGTACGAAAAATAATACCGGGCGAGAGAGACAGCGACAAGGGTACCATGAATTTTGGTACGGTTGGCAGCGGCACGGAAAACGAGGCGATATTCGCCTTGGAAAATCAAAATCCAGTCAATATTGAACTTCATGGATGGGGCGTTAATATGCCGGGCGCCGTACTTGAGTTAATGGGCTGCCAACATGGCCCTACTGAACTCTTCAATAAGGGTTTTCGAAACATCACTGTTTGTAGTCATACGGGGAACGTAAGTTTTTCATTGTATTTTCGCGAAGAAAACTTTACATTGACAAATTAAAACTTACGTTTATTTATTAATTTTGGCTTCCTCATAGAGGAAGCTGTTTTTTCGTGAATTTTTTTTTTTCGAGATTTTAATGTCAACATACTTCAAATAGTCTAAAACGTCGGGAAATGCAATTTTTAACCGGTGTCCGGATCTATGTGTGCGTAGGTGCGTGTCTAACGACATTCTACCATTTCCACCATTTTTCTAGCAAAATATTAAACCGGGATATCTGGCGATATTTAAAATAAAAGTGAAAACGCCGATGGTCGAGGAGGACACGATAGTCGGTGATGTATTTGTACGTACTACTTATGAACGTCTCACGGTACCAGTTTACATGAGAGTTGCCCATGGAAGGATATCCTTAAAGAAATTAACCTTCACCGATTGCTTTCCGGTAAGAACGAGTGACTAATCAACATTCATAAATTCATATATTTTTTTTTTTAAGTTGCTACTTTACACCGGTCAAAAGATTTTTTTTTTTTAATTCAGCTGAGTTGATGCAGAATGCCTCGTATGTAATGCAAATCGTCCTCCATTACTCTCAATTAATGGATTAAAATTTGCATAAAATATTCTAAAAAATGAATATACATTTGATTTGTGTAAAGTGCAGTAGTTAATGTATTATTTTTAAGTCTATTATTAATGTCTTCTTGAATAATATGAACTTCTTGTGAACAACATTTATGTGATTTCGTAGGGCTCTATTTGCCTGCAACAAGTTAAAATTCACTCGACATTTGCACGGCCCATGGAGGTCACGTTTATCGCACCCGTTCACAAGGACAATAGGGTCAAGTATATTCCTCTGGAGGAATCTTCGCTGCCCGTTATATCAAAGGGTGAAAATCACATTGGCGCGATTAGGATTGATCCGTCGGTGACCTGCAAACAACATTGTTACTTAGGATTATCGCTCAACACTAGTGGTAATGTTTTAGCAATCAAATATTCTGGTACTAATATCTTGCGATAAAATAACTATGGAAATATCTGTAGACACAAATAATTGTTAATATAACTATTGAAAGAAATATAAATTAAACGTTACAAATATTATCTTATAATATCAAGAGATAGATTTTTAGATTCAACGTATAAAGTGAGCACTAAATAACAATAGAAATCCATTTTAGCCGGTAGCCAATGGTTGAACACGATGAGTCTGCCGTCTCACACTCGCGATTCCGATCTGAACCTTCTAAATGCTCGATTTACGCGATACTTGAACGCGACAGGCGGCAGCAGTTCCTGGGACAATATTACTATGCGCTTAGACACTACGGAAGTGCGTGGACACAAGTTCTACGTGAATATAAAGCAATACTGGCCGAGTTTACTGGTCGGCTCGAGTAGCATGAAGAATAAGAGCCTTTTGACGTTCCCGTTAACACAAGTCGGCAATACTTCGTACAAAATCGTTAAATTACACAATCCAAGCACCAAAACTCTACTCGTTCAATTGGTAATGGATTGGAATTATCCTCAGGGAATGAGACTCTATCATTCCCTGCCGAGCAAGTGAGTTGCAACGTTTCTGTTTTGTTTTCTTTTTGTTCCGAGACTTATCTAAATTTATAGTTGCTTGAAGAACTTAACTTAAAATTGTTAATTGCTTTTTTAATGAAAGTTTTGTTTTTCACGATTTAATATATCAGCAAATAATTTCATTATTTTTTCAGATTCAAGCCAATTTGTCTAGATTGTCCTCCAACAGTAGACGGAGAATTCAAATTTCACGCCGACGAAGGCGATCGCGAATCCTTCGAGAGACAGTGGGACGTCGCGACTTCACAAGACTCATTGCCGCTTTATTTAAATCCCGGGGAAACGCGTAGCATACGATTATCGTATACGCCCGCTTCAGCCGCATCTTCCTCGGGAATTTTGTATATCAGAAATAACATGACGATACTCGAGGTGATAAGATTAGTGGGTCGAGGTGCTCACGCACAATTCAAGTTTGGCAATAGAAAACCCGGTTCAACGACGCCGCTACTCTTCGAGCTAGCGGAAAAGCATCTGAAAGATTGCGAACGTAAGTTCAATTATTCATGTACGAAATTCATAGTTTTTAAGCAATTAGTCGTAAATTCGACAAATTTTCGAAGTTCTACGTAATATTTACACATAATATTATTATGACAAAAAACTTTGAGATTAGTTTTTTTTTTAATACGAGCTAAAAAAATCAACTCCTCCCTTTGAGTTCCAGTAACGGAGCTTTTTAAGATTATACAGAAGGTCCCATTTTAATCTTCCAATTGATTTATCTCGAAAAATGCTACCCAGATCAAGTATCGAGTATAATGAAACTTTGAACTTTTTTAATTTGTCCCAGGCGAAAGATCGCGACGGAATCCCGTTCCAAATCTCACAGTAAAGCGATCGTTCACAGCTCGCAATACCGGCGAACTGCCGATTGACATTCACGGGTTTTATATCAGCGGTTTGCTGTGCGAGGGCTACGGTTTTAAGGTTCTCAATTGCGGTCCCTTCAAGCTCAGTCCAAATGCCACAAAGAAAATCGAAATAGCCTTTACGCCCGATTTCACACTCGCGCGAATAGAGCGCGAACTTCTGATACTGACGAGTTTGGGTGCCGAGAGTACAGACGCGGAAAACGAGAATGGAATGGTACGTTTATCGCTTTTGACGACCGTGCCGGCGCATACTCTGGAATCATGTGCCGCAGTACTAATAAGACCAACTTGGGAACGTGCGGTACAATGCGCAGCGATAAGTCTCTCCTGCATATTACTCATGTGTATCCTCGCGGTATCGTTTCTCGAGGCAGACAGAATATTGCGAGGTGCACTTGCGACATTGTCGCGTTCGAGTCCCGTTCAGCCACCTCTCGATCTCAGACAATTGACACAATCACCAGTTGGAACGAAGGAGAAGCCTGCAATCGAGGAAAAGCCTAAAGGATCGCGAAAGGAAGAAACTCTGCCCGACTGGTCGTTAATGAATGTCAAGAGAAACAAGGAAAAAGAGGCACCGAAGGGTCTGAAGATTCCAGACTGGTCGGTCGAGGAAGAGAGAAGATTTAAACTGGATACGGAGCTTAAAGAGGTGCCAATTTTTCAAAAGGCCAAAATAGATGACACTGCATTTACGACCGACACATCGGCAGTGAATGACACTAATGGAACGACTGTACTCACGACGAAGAAGAAAAATGCTAAACGACAAAACAGCGCTTCGGACGTTGCGACGGAAAATATTTGTTCAACGGAAAACACGACGACCGATGCGCAAGTTGTAACGGAAAAGAAGCTTAACGCGACTTCGTCGACAAAGTCGAGCCCGACTGCTAGTAGAAAAGGCAAAGCGAGTAATTGCAGTATAGCGGCGACGAAGGAAGAACCGAAGATGGTGGAAAATGAGGTACAGATGGATTCTGGATTTGTGAACAATGCGAGAGATTCGAAGCAAGAGGTAAAGAGAAAACAGTCCAACGGCAATAGCACGCCGCACAACAATCATAGTTCGTACAAAAAATATGAAGCTAGTACTAGTCAGAAAGGAGTACAATTTTCGGAGGAGGAGACCTCGTCTACTACAACCGAGAGCTCGGTGCACGATGACCCTGCGCCGTACAAGGTTGGTATTGATGAGGAACTTATTTTGATAAAAACTATAATATTAGCGCCATGATTCGGCCCTAGTCTGAGGATTATTTAATAATTTTGCTTCCTCATAGAGGGAGCTTAAATTTCGTGAGAAAAAAAAATATATTTTTTCGAAATTTTCAAGTCAGGACACTTAAAATTGTCGAAAACGTCGAGAAAAGTGGTTTAGAAAAAATCGAGAATTACGGTAATCCGACCATTTTGAGTGTTCTGACAAGAAAATGAAAAAAAAAAAAATGCACGAAGACAAAGCTTCATGTATGAGGAAGTAAAACGACGTCAATAACGTTTTATTCTATAGGACGGTGAGCTCACGTTCGCAAAACCCGAAAAAACACAACGAAAGCCCATACCTAAGAAAAGCAAGCCTCAAACAATACCGGCCGTAGCACCGATCGACTACAGAGATAACTACGAAGGGGACTGCGACGACGACGACTACGACAAAGAGAGACAGGACAATCCAAACAGATGGAAAACCAATACCAACAGATCCGGCACAAAACACCTTCATCATCATCATCATCAGTCGCGAAATTCGGAAAGTACGTCGCACAAATTGCCACGGCAGAACAAGAATCCACCGCGTAAAGAAAAGGGCTCGCAAAAACGTCGGTCGACAGAAAAAACTCACGTCAAATGTAAGTATCGTAAAATATTAAGTTATATTTTATGTTTTCGAAATATATATGTCAAAAGAAAAATAAATATATTGAGGACAATTTCTTCGCAGCGGTAAACTTGACGGGAACAACTACGCAGCGCGAAGAAATTCGGCCATCACAAGTGAGAGTACCATCTCCGGTACCACCACCGCCACCTTCGTGTTGGGGTGAAAACCGAGCAAGATTCAGTGACGTAGTCGCCCGTAATCCCGAAAGTATTTCGCCCGCGTTCTCAACATCCAGTAAACCGGCCAAGAGTCGCGACGTTTCCCACGAATTATCGACGAATCTCTGTAGAAGAATCAAGAATTCCGAATGTACGGACGGAATGGTAATTCAGGAGGCATGTTCGTCGCCGGTGAGATACAGCGAAGCGGGACCAACAACTGGGACACCTGGTCGTTTGTGCGGAATGTCATTAGAGCAAGAAGCTTCTTATAACGCGGACACGTTAATCATACCGCAAGCGCATCAGTCCAACAGCTTTTTCATCAATACTTTCGCGGAACAACCGGTGAATACTTATCCACACGTCTCTTTTTTTTAAATTCCATCGTAGTTATGTGCAACTACAATTTAATAACGTAATACACGATCGAGCGAGTTTAATCGAGTAATTTTAATGTTTTTCGTTCGTGAATAGGCTTCGTTGATAGGCTTCAAACGTAATTTAACTTTCAGTTTGAACCGGAGTTGGTGCCGTACGACGATCTCCCGGAAACTGATGAACCGCTCGTCGAATTGGAGAGCCTGGAAGAGGACACGCGCTGTCAATTGTGGAGCGATAAGAGTCCAATGATTAACTTGATATCTGACAATACGGCAACATATCGCTTGGAAACGCCGAAACACGTTGACAAATTGAGTACACTTCCAGGACCACTTAAGGGTATTTAAAAATTCACCTTTCACGTATCTGGTTATTCAACATCTTTATTTAATTTTTTTAAAGTCTCTCTCTCATAAATTAAATTGAACAACAGATAACTGGGTGACTGTGAAAACAAATTGGGAACCATTGTATACGAGAGGAGCCGTTGGTGAAGAGCGCAGTGGAGTTTGGGGAGTCAATACAGGCGGAGTCTGGGCTGCCGCTCCCTGGGGAGCACCTCCGCCACCGCTGACGTCGTCTCTACAACCTTCGACGTCCTCTCAGCACACTGAACCAGATGCACAGGTAAGAAATAATTTTCCTTCGTATCGATTCGAAAACAGGGATTAGCTTGATTTCAAATACAAAAAAGGATACCAACCGTTTGAGGGTAGACTGAAAAATTTTGAAATTTTATTTTTCGGCGTTGTGTATTAAAGTTGAACTTACAAGTATTAAAAATACTTTTTCTCTACATTTTAACGATGCTCATCCCTGTGACAATAGTATATAATAATATTAAGATAAAATTAATTGTCTTCATCAACAATTGCAGGAACGATCAGGATTCGATCCTTTTCGATCTCTGAGCACGATATGGACACCCTCGTCGACAAATCCATGGAAAACAAAGAACGAAGAATAATCTAGAGCCCGGGAGGTACGTTTGTGATAAAGACTGTTTGGGAAACCATACGATATTTGTTGTGATAATCACAAGGGTTGGATAGTTAAACTTTAGCGACGAAACCGAACGATGAAATCGAGATGAAACATAGTTTCGTCAAGCTCCCCCCTGTACGTAAATACATAATGACACTCTGACTCATTCGGGCAATACGAGCGAGACACCTTGAAGGGTAAACGTCGAATGAGATAGCGGGCATTCTTTTTTTTTCGCCCGTACAAACATAGTTTCGCGACACAAATAACTTTCTCGATTCTAAAAACAAATATGTGATTTCTTGAACTCGATTTTGGACCTTGCAATAACAATTTTTTCGAACAATGTGTTTCAAGATGGATAGAAACTGGAAAAAAGTAAATAACAAAAAAAAAAAACCGAGGCAAGTAGCTTTGATTACACAGTCAGATTCTTTTGAACAACGTGAGAAACACGACTTTTAAATGTACAAAAGGAATGACGACACTAAAAAAAAAGAAACAAAGAAACTGTACCTACTTTGTAAGACTGCTAATTGTTGTGTTGAAATAAATCAAGCCCTCAAACACTATCGTTTTATTATTATTATTAATTATTACGAAACTTTGTATTTTATTATTTTTTATTAAATTTATTCTATAAAGTGTGTATATCATTCGCGTAAATAAACTACGGCACATATATTGGCAATGCCAGTCTCAAAATTCAGGTTCCAAGGGTTGGAAACTCTACAGTGAAGTTACTCGGTAGCCTGGTGTCGTTGCCTTTGTGGAGACCGCGCAAGGCTTGGCTCCTTGTATTCTTCGCAGTAGCATCTGAAACAAAACAAAAAATACGTATTATTAAGGCGAAGTGAAACATATTTTTAGTTTTTTCTCTCAGTCTTCTACATCTGAAGAAAATTGGACAAAAAAAATTAGAACTTTCGATGTCATTTCAGCATATTTTAATTTAAACAACAATTTTCTGAAAAAAGAACCCGAATTTTGTTCCAAATTTAAAAAATTGCAAAACGTAGAAAAAAAAATATATCGTCGTACCATATTCTCTTCTTCGATCTTCTTCTGAAATTTTCTTCGATTTATAGCTGAACTGCTGATTCTCGGCTGTGCAGATTGAATCCTCATCGGTTTGTTTTGTGGTTTTTGTTGTGCCATTATCTTCTTTAGCAAAAATTGATTTTCCCGCTCGATCTTTCGCATTTCCGCGTTTGTGAAGCTCCAATTTCTTCTTTGTGATCTTGCGTTAATCGTTTGTAAGTGTGACTCGTTATTAATCAAAAATCTGTTGTCGTTTGCCGATGAGCACATTCTCAGTAGATTTCGTCCATCATTTTCAAATCTCTGTTGAGGTGGAGTACTTTCACCGCGTTCACTTTCATTAATATGACGTCTTAGAGGATATTCCAGGCTGATCGTACGATTCAGTGGAGAACCGGCACTGAGAGACGATCTTGGTGTTACATTCGTCATATCGGAGTCTCTGCATGAATCGTCTGAACCGAACGAGTCTTCGCTGTAAGAGTAGTCGTCATCTGAAGCTATTTCATTCTCGCCTTCGACATTTGTACTGCTAAATTTGTCCTGGTTAACTTCGAGTGCTGATACGACATTATCACCATGTCCGATCATATTAGCCACCCTTACTTCGTTATCGTCGGACGAAGCAGTATCTTCCTCGCTCGAAATATGACGATAATGGCTCTCTAACTGTATTTCACTCGAGTGCTCCATTATTTCAACTAGCGAAGAATTCATTCAAAGATCCCGAGATTGCAGAAAAGAGTAACGTTTGTCACTCAGTGCCAAAGAAAATTGTATACAAATAATTGAGTAACCTCGTGAAACCATAGCAACCGGGTGCGCGGGTTTACCAAATATACATACGTGTATATCTAGTACCGCGGAACAAATAATCGATGGAGCTTTATACGTACGATGAATAACCTTCGCGGAAATAGCAGAACAATTATTTTATCAAGGGCCGTACACAGTCTAGCGGGCTGGAGAGTTGATCAATATTCCGGAAATTATGTATTCTTTTAAAAGCACTTGAAGTATTCTTTTTAAGTATCTCTGAAACTAGTAAGATTTGCAAAAAAAAGTCAGACTATGTTTGTCATGAATTTATTTAGCTAGCCCTTAAATTTCATTACATATTTCACATAAAAAAAAAAGTTGTCTTCTCTATCGAATAATCCCTAAAGCACAAAATATTATGCAAGATAAACCATAGTAAGAAATAAATAAGACAAGATTTGTTGTTTTAGAAAAAAAAGATGCATTTAAAAAAATAAAACAGCTCGCATCGTAATTGCTTTTTCAGCGATTACCAGGGTTTACATGATTATGACATATGTACAGGATATTCCAAGAGTATCTTTATTCTTTTCAATCATTTGAAAATCCATAAACTTTAAGACTACCGGCATCTCTCTTTCTATCGTAAACGTCTTTATCGTCGCACGCGTAAGCTAGCAAGTACTGTTTCGGATGCCAGGCGACAGTGAAGGTCGCGGCCTCGACCGGAATATCGGCGATTTTCTCGCCGGTTTGTACTTCGCCAATATCAATAACCAAGTCTTCAGAAGCTGCGGCTAACAATTGTCCGTCGTAAGAAAAAGATATTGTTCTCACGGGCCACTCGAGACGCGAAAACGTTCGCAAACAACACAATTCATCAGCATCCCAAAGGGATACCAAAGCGTCTGCAGAACCAGTGGCAAAGAAACGTCCGGTTGGATCGAATTCAATGCAAATGCACGTTCCTGGATGAGCTTTTATTACATGAAGAAGTTCCAATTCCGGATAACTAAGTATATGTACACAGCCTTGACCATTTGTCAGATAAAACGTGTCCGAATCTTTGTTCCAAGATATCTCGTTAACTTCAAAATTAAACTGTTCCTCAGCTCGAATCTTCATAACTCTGGCATCTATAAAGGTGACTAGATCTTCCTTGTTGCCTACAGCTATCGTATTGCCATCTGGAGACCAAGATATATTTATATTCTCGCCTCTTGTGCTAATATTTGCAGTACATTTCTGCGTCCTTGTGTCCCATATTCTGACCGTTTTGTCGCCACTTGCCGTTGAAAGAAGATCCGGACAGAATGCGTGCCAACAGAGCTGATCGACGCTACCTCCATGGCCTCTGAACGTTGTTTCTTGTTTCTAAAAACATAATTGTTTGTCTGACTTAAAAAAGTAATTGTCAGGATAATTAGAAACATTTTTTTTAAACAAGTTTAATTGCTTCAACCTTTATCCTATTAAACAAAATAATTCTTTAAAAATAAATTGTCAACATAATTTATACTAAATTTCATTCGAATTACAAATAGTTTCAGATTTTATAGCAATATCACTTTTTTAAAGTTTTTAAATTATTCATTACCTCAAAGGCAATGAAAGGATATTTGTTGTGTTTACTCAGAAAAATAGTGAGGTTATACTAACCAAGCGATCTGGTCCAAGTGAAAATATGCAGACGCATTTGTCGAAGGAGCCGGACGCCAAATATTTTCCGTCGCAGCTCCATCCAACGCTGTGAACTTTTGCCGTATGTGTTTGTTGTTCCTTTATCTTGTTGTGCGATTGAAAATAACTTATCAATTCGTCGACCCGAGAGTTGGAGCCCGCCATCGCGTCTACCAAAAAATCCGCGGAAATTTTTCGAGCGCTTTTTTTCTCAATTAGTCAAATCAGTGCTAAATATTTTTAAATAAAGATTTCTAGGAAAACGTTTTATATACTTTGGAAAATAGTATCAGAGAATCATTTGTATGACAGCGTGTGTGTTTTAAACGTGAGAAACATTATAATAGTGTTGAATTTGGAAAAAAATATTTTTTAGAATCTTTCTTATAAACAATCAGCTCCAATTTTTTTGCTGTATAGAGTACAGTTAAGAGTCTCATTGGTATAAATTTCATAAAATTTGATTGAGGCATTTTTATTTTATCGAATTTTTAAGATTTTGAATTTTTTTTTGAAAATGCTATAACTCGAGAACAGAAAATAAACAACTGTTCTAACTAAATAAGAACTATCTAACTAATAACTAAATAAGTAACTGATCTTTTCGCAATAACCCTATAAGCTATATATATATATATATATATATAAAAGACGCTTAGTCAAAAAGCCACCGTGGCGGAAAAATTGTACGTCGATAAATCGAGTATTCGATTTATCGAATCTACAGAACTATCGAAAGTCGATGAAAAAAAAAAAACCAAGATTCAAGCCAAGCGCCTGATTCAGGGTTTAGCATATACAATATACGGCGTCATCCATAAATCAGCTCTTAACAATTAGAATCAGCAATTATCACCGTATAAGCGAAAATCAAAGCGTTCAAGTTCGTTGCACCGAATGGCAAATAGTCAATTGTGAAGACAGCCTTAACGCTGTGACACCGAAATGATCGGACTGTCGCGTTGGGTTGCCTTGGTACCCCGGGCAACGGCTAATGTGCACCTCACGTAAACAAAGTAATTTTCTACACGTTTGACAGTGAGGCAACAAAAAAAGATTTTACGTCCAACGTCTCAACGCAATAAAGTGTTAAGAAAAGAAGAAGAAAAAGAAAAGAAAAAGAAAAAATGACGTCTCTAGATTTAAGACAGCAGAAGCTCGAGCAACAGGTAAAGACCATATTGATTACCATCAATGGCTTCAATAACAAAAAAAAAAAAAAAAAAAAATTCTGGAGTGTTCAGATTGATAATGAAGTTCATTGACCTTCCAATTTTTTTTTTTACCGATTGATAAGGTCAATTTTGATGGCTTTGCGTAGTGATGTAAAATAATAATATTGCATTGTTTGCACAGAGACAATTAATAGCGCAGAAGATGAAGCAGAAAAGACAGACCGGCGCCGGTGGAATGGTTCAGGCATCGAATGTTCCTGGTGCTCAACTCAAGAGTCATTCCACTAAGTGGATGAATCCTAGCAAAGAACTTCATGGTAAGCTCAATTTTGTTCTCCTTGTTTGACAGTGTTTATCTGTTTTTTTTTTACAATTTCCATTGAGTGTGTTAAAAAAGAATTTCCATTCAATATTGCTGCTGGAAATTTTATTTGATTGGGTGATATATTAAATTTAATATACAAGCACTTTTTTACAGAGTCACCTCTGTGAGAAAGTTTATTTATTAATTTTGGATGCCTCATAGAGGAAGCTTTGTGAAAAACAGAAATTTAATGAGAAAGCAATGTGCAAAGTTCTACTTTGCATAACTATTAATTTTAATCAGTATTTTTGCTTAGGTCTCACTTGTATATTAAACCTAATTAAGTGAAGTAAAATTGCAAAAATTTTATATCAAATTTTTCTAATTTTCACATATGAAATTTATATATTAAAAATATTAAATTTATTATAGCAGATTATGTATAAAAATTTCTTTTACCTGCAGCAGAAGCTTTTGATAAAATTGTTTAATACTATATAATTTTTAATAACATTCTTGTAAACAGGATATGACAGTCCATTGCAATTTACTGTATCATCGAGCAATCCCAGCATGGGAATGCCAAGAGAAAACAAGACTATGGAAACAGATTCAGGTACGAATGATTGTGGGATACAGATAATACAGATTCGTGGTACATTATATTCAGAACAGATGTTTCACACAGGTTGAATGTTCATCCACAGACACACACAGTTTTTTTATTTGTACTATCATTTTTATTTGTTATTCAATATTTCATCGAATAGACCTGTATTGAAACTGCATGATTTGATTTAATATAAAATTCTTTGAACCAGAATTCCATAACATTACTTTGAAATTTTATTTGGTCATTGATTCCATTAGTCATCTTCAAAAGAAATGTTTCGATATTTTTCAATAGGAAAAGTAATTCCGACAATTAGTATCTGAAAGTGCATGATATGATTTAATTACTTTAAAAAAAAAAATTTATTTTGACGAAACAGAGATTAGTCGCGATGTAGCTTTCAATGAAGGCATGGAAGCTAGCGATTGCGCGGATGAGGAATCATCTCCTTTGGATATTCGAGCGTCATCTGAGACTCTCTCCTGTCGTTCACCTCTAAGAATTGCTCCTTCGGATGGCCCGGAAACTGTCATAATCAGCAGGGAGAATCATTCTTCGGTAAGCATTTTATCATTCATCCTGCTTCTCTCTTTTGAATTCCTTTGAAACTTTCTAAAAAATCGCAAATTATCGGTATATGTTTTCCTCTTTAAAGTTCTTTTCATCGATCAATGTTTTTTTTCGTAACTGTGATTTTGAGAATTTATTTTGTGAGTCTCAGAGGGAGCTCTAAGAATTTCATTCTTCCTCAGAGTCCCGAGCTGGAGGGAAATGTCGAGGGTAACGTCGAGCAATTTGTATTGCAACCAGCGAACAAAAAAATGCATTACAAGTGCAGAATAACTCGCGATCGAAAGGGCATGGACCGAGGCCTATATCCAACGTATTTTTTGCATCTGGAAAGAGATTATGGAAAGAAGGTAAATGTCTGAAATGATATTGTAAAAACTCCAATTTCTCCTACGAATAATATATTTTAAATGTAACACCAATCAACCCGTATTTAATTAGGTTTTCCTGTTGGCTGGCCGAAAGCGAAAAAAGAGCACCACGAGTAATTACTTAATATCAACCGATCCGACCGATCTGTCACGCGGCGCTGAATCTTTTGTGGGAAAGCTACGATCGAATCTCTTAGGGACTCAATTCACCGTTTACGACAATGGATTTTCATTAATGAAGGAGGATAAGCGCGAGGAACGCTCTAATCCTCGACAAGAATTAGCCGCGGTGGTTTACGACACTAACGTTCTCGGTTTCAAAGGGCCTCGGAAAATGACGGTTATCATACCGGGAATGACGGCCGATCAGAAGAGAATACAGGTTTGCCCGCGCGACGACACTGAGACGTTACTCGGTAAGTGACACACCGAATTAGGGTAAGCTCACCAGTGAATGAACAAGGTCCAGTAAATTAACAAAATCACTTGTATCTTAAATAGGAAGAAGGTCTTCGATCGAAAATGTATGACAAGTTGCTTATTCGTTTATTCACTGGTCGGCTAACTATCCAACAATTTTTTGATCTACCACGAAAAAAAAAATATCGTATTATGTTGTAGAGTGTTGGAAGATGAAGAATATGGATAGCCTCATAGAATTGCACAATAAAACTCCCGTCTGGAACGATGACACGCAGTCCTACGTCTTAAATTTTCACGGGCGTGTTACTCAAGCTTCGGTGAAGAACTTTCAAGTCGTTCACGACAGTGACGGTGAGTAAATTACAAATTATTGTAACAAGTGCTAAAATATTTCTATTTTACAATGGTTTATGTAAAGTTTAATGCATTAATTAACAGTGGTCAAAAGCAATTTATATTACAACATTTGTCCTGTACACAGAAAAAATATTTCGTAGCTTTACTTCACAACAGAACATTCTCTGTCTCGAAAATTACTGGAGAGACTCACCGCGCAGATTTTTTTTTTAAATTAATTCCTTGTAAAAATGATTAAGTTTTCTATCGAATCTATTTATAGAAATAATTGGAAAATATCCTTTACACTTTAAATAAGATCAAAAATATGTATAAATTCTGTTTGAAACCATACAAATTTGAAGTGACCCAATATCCATAAAATATTATTTATTAAATTATTACGACTGTAATGTCCAAGATAAATATATTGCAGATTATCGTTGATGATATTTTTCTATAAATTCCAGTGGATTACGTAGTTATGCAATTCGGCCGTGTGGCAGAGGATGTGTTTACGATGGACTACCGATTTCCACTGTGCGCTTTGCAGGCATTTGCGATAGCGCTGAGTAGCTTCGACGGGAAGCTTGCCTGTGAGTAAACGAATCTCGCTGTCGAATATACGATTAATATTTAAAATGTAGAGAGTTAGTAGCTTTGTCCTTGATGGTCGGGCTCAACGTTGGACAATCAAATAATGTGAGCAGCTAAACACGATGCAGATTATCATCGCAATTTAACTCGGCTCGATACGAGAGCGGAGCTGGAGAGTATAATAATCGCAATGAAGATGTGTGTTCACTTTTCTCGGTAATTTATAAGAATAACATATCTCCTACACCGCCGTTGTTCGAAGAGACTATCAGTATTCGGTACAAACGAGACGTGACTTAGTTTTTTTTTTCCTTTTCTTTAACTTTTTTTTTTAGAGCTCTGCAGAACTTTGCTTTGATACATCGGCGGAAATTCTCTTTCACGAAATTTTTCTGTCTATCCGAAAACAATACCTCGATTTTCATCATCACGCTTAACTCAATATAAAATACCCGCACTCAGTACAACAATGCTTTCATATTCAGTAAAATATATATATATACGCAATATAAAATCACAATTGTAAAATGCACATTCAACTTTACAAGTAACTCGTGATGCTTGCGATATTTACGTTACACACGTGAGCTCTCGGAAATTGTACATCTATCATGCTAGACGAGCTTACGTAGATGCAAGATTTATACACCGTTACGATCTCAAAGTGTGCCTTCGTAGAAACACTTGTTGAAAATAAATTAAAAAAAAAGAAATGAGAGAGAAAATAAAATAGTCGGACGTTGTCGCTGTAGCTATCTGACAACAATCTCGTTGATATTTATAAAGAGTAATTGATGAATACTGTGTATCTGTTGCTCATTAATTGGCATTTTAAGACAGTCCTATTCGCGGTCTACTGAGTCTCAAACGATTTGCAATATCCCTTTTGTAATTTATTTTTTATTGTATTTTTTTTCGAAACTACGGACTATTTTTACAACTTAAGACATTCGTCGATATCTCAATAAATCGCATGCAGACTTTGATTCATCGCAAAATTGTCTACAGGCGTCGAAAAAAAAAAAATTAATTATTCATTCGTAGCATGTATAATTCGTGAATTCGAGTGATAAATGAAGAGAAAAATATGTGTTCAATTGAATCATGTGAAAACCTACTATTGCAGCTAGCAAATACAGTATTATGTCGAGTGGAATGAGCAATTTGTACTCGCGAATCTAATGTTACAATTAAAGTATTTTAATAATTAGAAGTAACGTAATAATCGATCTGTCCCTTTTTAATTGTAATTTATAATGAATTCTTTCGTAAGTATCGTGGTGTCAACTGTGTAACAGATCATCGCCGAGTAGTTTGTAATATACTGATCAGGGTACTTTATCAACTCGGCATTGCTATAACTCCGCGAATTTTCAACAACAAGAACAAAAGAAAAACCTAATCTTACTTCACGAGACTTAAATTTTTTTTTTTCGATTGAATGATTTTTCACTGCGAGAATCATTCGATAGTAGCATATAGAGTGTGTCTAGTCTGCCATTATGTTATTTACAATAGTATGCAGTACATAAAATGTATGTGTGTAAGAGTGTTTATCAATGGATCTAATTATTACGATATCGGATAACAAAGTTTATTATAGTAACGAGAAAATAAATTTCATTCGTCACCTGATTATCACTTTTGTCTTTTTCTCGTGAGTACGTTTAAACGCTCAATGCGACAGACAGGATATTGGATTGAAAAAAGAGAAGTAATGAAGGAAAGCCCGTTTGTTGATTTGAAAGTATAATTTATTATAAACTTATTCTAAAACACGAGTACTATAATCGAACGGTAATCAATGGCTATAAACGTAGTATAGGTATAAAACTGCGTGTTAAATATAATTAAAAAAAAACGTTTCACCTCCATACAAAGTAATAGAGCAGAGTAAAGGCACTTCGGGTTGCAACAGCCGGTTCAATACGATATTATATATAAACCATGTGAATTCACCACCGATCTCATTCCATTATTTACATTTTATATATATAAGAAAAAAAAGATAAATACTTGCTCCATTTCACGTTAAATTCATGTATTAGTTATATATTGTATACTGTAATTAAAGTAATTCGATACACTTTCAAAAACTGTACTTCAATCTATTCATAGATGATCAATGTTTTCTAAGCAAAAATTGAAATGCAGTTTGCGAAGGCGTTTCACATTACCTTAAAACGCCTTTTCCGATCGACATGTAGAAGCGCCGATATTTTATAACTGGTTCGCGTGTCACTTAGAAATGTCTTTCTATACCACAACCTTATTTTTTCTATTTTTTTCTTCTTTTTGCAATTCCACAATAGAATATAAGTTTATCTCAAGTGTATCGTGTAATTGACGCGAAAATTATTATTATTCATATTGTACTGAGAGCAGCTTTAATAGCTGACTGATGTTTGTCCTGACGAAAAAAAAGAAGAATATATATATATTAGTGCCTCGACAAACATTCCATCGTGAAATTTCATTATTCAACCCGTTCAAACGGCACTCAGTTAATTTTATAGCTACATGATGTTCAAAAAGCGTAATAAGAATATGATATGAAAATAGTGTCATAAAAACGCGAAATCCGATTTATAGGCTAGCGCCGGTCACCACTTGGATGTAAAATTACTCAAATTACTACTCTGACAATACAATAATTCAATTAATATATTCCCGGGAAAAAAATTAACCGATTATTATTATTTTTTTTTAATGATTCAGAATTATTTATGAACGTTTTTTGGATTGTTATTTTCTTAGGATAATTATGGATTATTTTTGTCAAAGTAGTAATTTCTTATGGTTCTTCGGTCAGGTGGCAGTCATCTCAGCACAACACGGATTTGTTAAAAATCCATTTGCTAAAACACCTTCTGCTATAAGCGTTGATATGTTTGCGGGTAGTTTAGTTACATAGGATATGTCATTTCTGTTTCGCATTGGGACGGATATACAATTGTATAGGTCGAATATAAATATTATGCATCGTCGAGTTCACAATACTTGTTTTCATTTATGATTTTTTTTTTTTTTAACATGTGATATGAACATTCTATATTTATTTGCCTTATGTTCGTGCTATATACAAACTCACGCACACACCTTGAGCGCACGAATAAATTTTCATAAATTTCACCGCAATATATGCAATTCCATGACAATTTTTTTTTTAAATAAAATATCTCAATCACTATGAATTTCATTTCAATAAAAATTTTCCTATTCAAATCACAAATGAAGGAAATACAGCACATAATACGCGTACAAAAGAACGTGGTAAAAGGAAATTCAATGCACTTTATGCAGTTGAAATTCGATTGAGTAACATGTTAGCTAGCAATCTAAAATAATAAAAATAAAATAAAAACAAAACAAAACAAAACACATGTAAATTATGCCCGGAGCGACAGTATTGACAAATTACAATCACGAATGAACACCAATTATCTCGCGGAAGATCTTTAATACTGAATCGTTATAGATTTTTTCTTCTTCTTTGTTTATTGTAAGATTTATGAGATTTCGAAAATAGCGAAGTTATCGTTTTTCTTTTCTTTTCTTGTTTTTTTTTAAATATTTACAACTGATATATAATAGAAAAATAGGCGCTTTCTCGGGCAGTGAGGGCAAGCCTAGCGAAGGTTTATTCAAAGCGCTATATTTACAGTGTCCCTTGGTTTAAAATTTGTTTGTTAAATCTATTTTATCTCATAGAAATCCTTTCTTTACACCACCTTGATTAATCTTTGTGGCTGGTCGAATCGAACGTGGAGCTGGTATGCGAGACGCTGGTCTTGGTATTCCGCTGGCTGGTCTCTGATTCGCAGACGACCAGCTGGCCGGCGGCCTCAGTCCGGTTCTGTTTTCTCCGGCGCTCCTCGTCGATTTTACTGTTGCCTAAAAATATATATATACATGTATGGAAATTATAATATAAAAATAAGAAAAGACCAAATTAAAGGTATGAAATGCTCATTTGTAATTTCAGATGCAGTAAGTACCTCCGATATCCTTTTAGCAACTACATGTTCATTTCGTGATACCAAAAGTTTGGTCTCGTCAGCGTTATCTTTGATGGTTTCAGTCATGTTGATCGTTAAATTTTGAAGGGATCCAGCGGGACTTAGCAATGGCGAGCTGGTCTTTACCGTCGAATCCGTACTTCTGGGCGAGCTCCCACGACTTCCGTAATTTTCTGGGCCGTTTTTCAAAATCGGCGAAGGCAAATCTTTAGCAGCATCGACCCAAGTGTTCTCGAGGACACGCCGGCTGGGTTTTGGCGTCGAACCCGGTTTCAAGTCTGAAGTTAATGTTTAACGAATGAATAATTAGGAGGAAATGAGTAGAAAACATTTCAAATCAAATTCGGACAACGCAGTTCGTTCCCGAAAAAAAAGCTCTTCCGTTGTTGAGGATATATTTATACAATGCATAAAGAAACAACAGTACTCACAATCATCCCGCAAACGAGTAGCCTTCTGCAAATCCTCGATATTCATCGTCCTCATGCTGTAAGAAGTGTGACTGCTGTCCGAGCAAACGCTAAGTCTGTCATCAAAGTCCGGTGCGCTATGAGCGCTCTGAGTGCTGTCTATACTCTCGGTAGATCCGCCAGTACCGGTGATTTGAAAGTCCGCTGTATTTCTCGTAACTTCTAAACGTTGTTCAGAGCCGCTTTTCATCTTTCCGAGACCATAAAGTTTGCTTGTCAATGAACTTTCGACATTGCGCGTCGTTCCCGGCATTGCAATTTTTCTAAATCCAAAGCTCGGTATCGCTGAGCGTTTCACCGTATTCACCGCCTTCAGAGAACTTGATATGAGATTCGGATTAGATTTTTGCAGTGTCTGCGGAAGCCTCGACAGCGCCCGAGGAGCATTTATTTTTTTTTGAATTTTTTGCGCTGGCTTATTGAACGTCGCGTCTAAATTATCAAGCGAAGCTGCAATATTCACCGTATTGTTTGACAATTTCGTTGTTAAATTGTTCGTCGCATAATTTTCATTTCTAGCGCGTTCCGGAGCCGAGCCTTTTCGATACGTGTTGTAACGATTCGTGAGTGGAACATCGTTGCAATAATTTTCGGTTTTATGCTCGTATGTCATGTCCATTTTTGTTTGAGTAGGCGCTTTGAATGTCGAGTTTATCGCGTGATCGTACGTCGTCGATGTTGGCGCTTTAAGCGTCGAATTAATCGAAGACTTTCGCGGTGACGTAAGTGTCTTCCCGTAAGTAGCATCAAAATTCTCCACTTCGGAAATATCGTTATGATTGACAGCTTTCGGAACGTTTAACTTCGTGGATAATTTCTCGGTCGAAGTTCGCGTTGCTCTGAATGTTGTATCTGTCGACGACTTCCTCGGTGATGATGTTGGTGTTCTTTCGTAAGTAGCGTCGAAATTCTGTGGAATAAAAGTATCATTCTGCTCGTCAGATTGTGACGCTTTGAATGTCGAGTTTATCGCTTGATCGTACGTCATCGATGTTGGCGCTTTAAGCGTCGAATTAATCGAAGACTTTCGCGGTGACGTAAATGTCTTCCCATAAGTAGCATCAAAATTCTCCACTTCGGAGATATCGTTATAATTAACAGCCTTTGGGACATTTAATTTCATGCATAATTTATCGTTCGAAGTTTTCGGTGCTCTGAATGTTGTGTCTGTCGACGACTTGCTCGGTGATGACGTTGGTGTTCTTTCGTAAGTAGCGTCGAAATTCTGTGCAGTAAAAGTATCATTCTGTTCGTCAGATTGTGGAATACCCAGCTGAAAAGTCGCATCATCCGTGCGATCGTTTTTTATAACGAAACTCGCGTCCGTTGTTTCGGTATTCATTACGAAGCTCGTGTCTTTTTTCACGATGAAACTAGCGTCGTTTACGGTGTCTTTTCTCACGACGAAACTAGCGTCGTTAACTGTATCTTTTCTCACGACAAAACTCGCGTCGTTTACATCGAGTTTTGTATCCGGCTTTTGGCACTTATGGTTTACTATATAAGAAGCGTGAGGATCGTTAGGCAACATCACGTCGTTTGTAACCGTCACGTTAAATTTTGTTGGCGTATATGTCGCGTCCATTGCGAGCATATTAGCGCTGTTAAAAGTATCATTATTAAAAGTGCCGTTCGGCGGTTCTTTTACAGACGTTGCGACAAATGTTCTGTCGTCGGAGCAGCTAAAACTCGTGTTTTCAAGCACCGTGACGTTAGCACTGTTCTTTAAAAAAGTATCGTTAAAATTAACATCCGCCACGTCGCCGAACATGCTCGATTGCATCATCGATTCGGTTAATATTTGCGAATCCTCGATCGACGATTGACGAAATATCTGCGATTGATTTATTATTTGAGATTGATTTATCGTTTGCGATAAATCGTCCCGCGTTACTGACATCATCGACGAGTACAGAATCGACGGTTGGGATACGTTCATAATACCGTCGCTGAATTCCGGTTCAACAAGATTTATGAACGAATCTATTCCTTTGGATTGCGACATATTTAGAAAAGCTTCGAGACTCTCCTGACCGGATGTCAGAGTGGTGTCTGCCGAACAGAGACCACTGACTCCAGGATTCGAAGGCCTTAACATCGGAGGTGTCGATTCTCTTCTTTGCCTCAGAGGCTCCACGTCTTCGTCGTTTTCCTGGTTAAATATTTACATTGTAATCTGAATTGTTAGACTTTTCGGTATATTTTCTATAAATTTAACGATTAACTGTGGCCTCATTTTTTCTCATTGATTGTTTCTGACAGTGTTCTGATTGTATAAAAAAGTTTGCAAATACTGACTTAATTACAAGTGCTCAATTATTTTAAAATACTTATTGTTTTACAAAAATTCAACTATAACTTGTTATATTCACACCTGGGGATTATTATTTATACAATTTTTTTCCATTGGAAAAAAATGCTTTTATGCCTCAATTTTAGTCAAATTGAAAAATTTGACAATATTTCCTTAAATTAAGAAATACAAACCTGCATCCCAATTCGCGGTGAAGACTGCGGTTTCCATACATTAGGTGATGGTGGAGTGGTTACTTCGACAATAGATTCAAAGCTCAACCTTCCTGATCTCTTTTTGGGCCTCGTAAATGTTCTTGTATCGATGGATCTTTTATTATCTAAAAAAAAAAAAATAATAATAATCGTAATATACCCATTAAGCACAAAATTTATGATTATTCTTTATAAAAATATCCGATATTTAAAATTAAAATTATATTTCTTTCACTAATTGTTACCGTGTGAACTGTTGCAATCCTGATCGACGTCTGCTCTTAGCCAGGCATGTAAATCATCGACACTGTAATCCGAAGGACTGCGACGTGAGGTTTGTAGCCTTAACACATAATAAAAGGTACAAAAATTACAAAGGAGCGGCGAGACTAAAAGAAAAAAAAAAACAAAAAATTTGTAATGCTCACCAAGAATCATCATTACCAAAGTTGATAGCTGATATGTCAATAATATCACTATCGATATCCAGCATTGTACCTGAGTAGCAGTCCAGCTGTTCTTCAAGCTGATCCCTCGTTTCCGACATATTTTTCCACGATTTTCGTCAGGTCAAACATACACACATCTGCAACAACACATTTTATTTTTTTTTACCGTTAAAGGGAACTTATCCGCTTCTTTTTTTTCTCATACCGAAGAGATCGTCGCGCCCGTTATATATGCCAGACTCGATCACACCCACACACACATGCACACACATACACACACACTGAATTAAATCAAAACTTAAAGTCAATCGTTGACAATTACCGATATAAGCACGTAGACGTTTTGGGAATTATTGAAAATACAACAAAAAAACATAACCGCTTTACAAAGGAATTCCGAAAGCCGTGTCTTTACGGCAGTTTGAGAATTTCTCTCGGGATCTCTCGAAGTGAGCAACAGATTATTTTAGAATGCGCCTCTTTTCATTCGCGTTTACTTTTCCAGTGCTGCCAAAGCACTTATTATTTTTTTTTATCTGCTGTATTATTTTCTATATAGATTTTTTCGACAGAACTCAACAATGTTCTTATCGCGATTTAAAATATCATTTTAATAATTGCAAATGTTGTTTATAGTTTCGAATGAGGTAATGAGTGACAGTGATGAGTCATCAGTAAATAATTACGAATACTGAGAAACAAAAAAAAATGCGAAAATTTGAACAAAAAGTTGGCAACACTTTTTAAGGCGCACCCGCAAATACGAATATATTTTGGGCGCCGTTTTGCGATGTAAAGAAACTTAATTGTAAGCATGTTTCGTGTGACGACTCAAATTTGCGGATTATTAACTGTTATTAACTGATAATAAATTGTATTGACACTTGAATCGTTCTAAAAGTTGTTTAAATAATTGGTGAAGTGTTCGAAAAAATTATACCCGAAAGGTGACACGACTCCGCAAGTTAAGTTTCGAGTGTTTGTGGTTATATTCGGGAGCATGTGTTAATCTAACCTCAAAAGTTAGACAGTCGAATATCGGAAATTATGGGTAAACAGGCTGGTGGTAAGTTAATATTTTGATTCCATACCCGACCGAAATGATCACTTTTTGCCCCTGAAAATCGGGGTTAAAGTAGCATATAAATTAGAAAAATGATTTAAAAAAAAAAAAATTTAACTAAAAAAGAACTGTTACAGTAATTACAAAAAGATAATGTACTATTAAAAAATGTTCGCAAAATATTAGTAAAATTGTGTAAACTAAACATTTTGGAATGCTTAAGGTGGAGCCAGAAAGGGAGAGAAAAAATTATCATGGACGTACCGGAATAAAAAGAGGCAAGCAAGGAATAACAGAAAGGAAGAGGACTCGAATGACAATGTTCAAGTGCAGAATAAAAAGGCTAGGATAATCGTTCGAAATCTTTCGTTCAAGGTAATTTATTGGCAATGATCTTTGAATAAATTTGCTATAGTTTTGTGCAGTTTGGAAAACTTTGTCCACTGTTGAATAGGATTTAGATTTGATATTTCTGTTCTAATTCTATTTATTACTTTTGTATTCTTATTTTCAGGTTACAGAAGCAGATATCAGAAAACTGTACGAACCTTTTGGACAAATTGAAGAAATAGATCTTTTAAAGCGTCCGGATGGCAAGCTGATTGGGTGTGGTTTTGTACAATTCAAGAAGGTGGAGGATGCTTCAAAAGCTATTTTCAATACCAACAAGAAAGAAGTACTTGGTGGGCATTGCTTAAACAATTAAATTAAATCTTTTATAACCAGCCGTTTGTAATACTAAAATAATTGATGCAAATATTCTTGTATTATAGGAAGGCCTATAAGCAGTGCCTGGGCTATACCGAAATTCAAATATGCTGAGCAAATTGGCACGAAATCTAAAAAAGAAGAGAGTACAGAAACTGAACCAAGCTCAGAAATAAATGGCGAAGAACTTGCCAACGGCGATGAAAAAGTGCGAGACAACAATGCGAGTGTGCAACCTGGAGAAAATAGTGAGACCACAGAATCGAAGAAGCAAAAGAAAAATGTTTCAAAGAGAGCAGATAGGAAAGTTAAAAAACTGCTGAAAACTAAGAAACGTGCGAGAATAGTCGTTCGAAATTTGGCTTTTCAGGTGAGTAAAGAATTTTCATATTATTATTAATATTAGTATTGAGTTGTATCACATTCTCTAAAAAAAAAATTACAGTTAACTGAGGAAGCCCTGAAAGAACATTTTGCCAAGTATGGCAACATAGACGAAGTTAAGATATTGACGAGGCCCGACGGTAAACCGTTGGGCTGCGGTTTCGTTCAATTTCAACTGGTACAAGACGCCGCAAAGGCGATTCATTATGCAAACATGAAGCCTCTTCTCGGTAGAGATATTGTTGTTGACAAAGCTTTGCCAAAGTCGAAATTTGATCAGGGCAATACGCCTCCCGAAGTCAAATCGGAGATCGAAGAAATAGAGATTAAGGAGGAGGATGATGACGATGATGCGAAGGAAATAATAGAGAAAAAGAACAGTGAAGCGGATGACGTTGACGATGACGTGAAAGAAGAAGATCCGAGTTCGGAGGAAGACAGTGATCAATCGATCAAGGAAGAGGAAGCTGAAAACGACATTGAGAGTGAGAATGATGGGGAATCTGTAGAGGAAGAAAAACCGCGACCACGTGTAATCTCCAACGATGTGAGTGAGGGCAAAACGGTATTTTTGAAAAACGTTCCATTCGCTGTAAAGAACGAAGAATTGAAAGACTGCATGGAACAATTTGGGCCTGTGTACTATGCTCTCGTGTGCATGGATCCGTTAACGGAGCACTCAAAAGGAACTGCCTTTGTCAAATTTCGGGTAATTATTTTATTAATAGTTCATAATTTTTTTTAAGGAGCTCCTGTCGAAACTATATATTTTAACTTTAATGCATAATTACAAAGTTTGAAGGTCAATAACCGACGAAATTGCTGAGAAATGAGACTTTAAAAACGTTTATTCTTAATGTGAATAATTTTGTAAAAAGACCTATTCGTTTTTGTCGATTGACATCATTTTCATGAAAGATAGTCAGATGACTAGCATGCATCGACAGGCGCTCATTAATGTGCTTTAGAGGAGGATAGTTTTCGAGCGCCATTTGTATTTCAGAATGTCGAAGACGCTGAAAAATGTCTATCGGCGGGTACGGAACTGCGGCTGCACGATCAGGTACTCGATCCGCATCGAGCTCTTGATAGAAACTCGATTCAGGATCCGAAAGGCATGAAAGCACAGAAGGTCAAGGATTCGCGGAACTTGTATCTCGTGAAAGAGGGCGGTTAGTATATATAAATTGATAGTCCGCAAGCGTATAGAAATATATTCTCAATTTGCAAATTTAAATTTAATATCGATCAAGGTTTTTAGAATCCCGATAACCGTTGCCTTTTTCTGTTTTTTAAATCATATCGCGTAGTCTCGAAATTCCCATCGATACTCAATTTTGACTTTCAGATGAATTAAAAATCGTCAATATTACAAGTTCGTAATTATCTCGGTTACAGTGATCTTAGCTGGTAGTCCCGCTGCTGTCGGTGTATCCGCATCAGATATGGCTAAGCGTTTGCAGCTGGAACAGTGGAAATCGCAAATGCTAAGGAATCTAAACATGTTTGTTTCGCGAGTGCGTCTTGTCGTGCACAATTTACCACAGACGCTCGAAGACACTCAACTCAGACAAATATTTAAAAAACACGGTGGTCCAAAATCGGTGATACAGGAGGTAAACATTGTTCTTTTTTTCTTTATTATGAAATTGTCAAAGTTTGAAAAAATGTTCGATTTGTTTGTAAGAACAATTGTCTTTCAGGCGAGGGTCATGCGTGATTTGAAAAACGTCGACGAGAAGGGTGTCGGCAAGTCGAAGGAATTTGGATTTGTTGCTTTCACAAGTCACGAGGACGCGCTCCAAGCTTTGAGGAGTATAAACAATAATCCCAACATTTTTTCAAAAACAAAGGTTCGTGAGTGTTGATGACATTTTTTAAAAAACATTATTGCTGAAAATTAAATGAAATTATTTTTAATCAGAGGCCAATTGTTGCGTTCTCGATTGAGAATCGCGTTATGGTAAACGCGAAGAAGCGTCGAGTGACTAAAAGCCGAGAGCACAATCCTCTCTGGAATCGCGAGAAAGCTGAGGACAAAACGGAGCAACCGCCGCGGAAACGTTCCAAAGCACTCAGCGCTCCGCAGGACGCTGATGAGCATGAATATTCGGGGGTGAAAAGCAAACCCGGTGAGCAAAAGATGAGATCAAAGTTCAATCTGAAAAATCAAGCACTTCTGCACAATAAAGTTCGTAAAGACGAAAAGAAGCAGATTCGAGAAGCGAAGAAACTTAAAGCCAAGAAGAGGGACATACAAGCGTCCAGAAAGGAAATCAAGGTATTGTATTTTTCATTATTATTTTTTAAAATATAAAAACGGTTGAGATCATTGTATTTTTTTTTTTTTTCAGCCGAAACAAGGTTCGAAAAAGGTCAGCGCCGACGAAACTAATTTCAACAAACTCGTTAATAATTACAAAAGCAAGCTACAGGCTGTACCAAATACAAAATCAAAATGGTACGACACTTGAATATATTCTAATAATTGTATAATTAATGAATATAGGTAACGATTTCTTAATAATGAAAGAATCAGCTCCGAATATTATTCCTCCAGGTCCTGCAGAATTAGGTTGCTGAAAAAAAAATGCATGTTTTTTTAGTTCTAACTTTTTTTTTACGTAAAATTTTATTAATAATTATATTATCGTAAAAAATCAAACTTTGTCACGTGATTAATGGAGTCTAAATATTACAGTAGAGCTCTGAGTACTGCTCTTCGAATATTGAGTAAGATTGAGTTTTTAATTTGGGTAGTTTTGTCCGGGTGAGATTTCATCCGAAAGAGAAATTTTCTGGCGGAGATTTCGTCGGGGGGACAACCGTGTTAAAACATGTATATAAACTTTCAAACTATTGAAAGAAAAATGACCTTCAACAACCTAATTGTTGTAATCTTTCGTCGGTAATTTAGGCTTGCCCATTGTCAATACGTATAGTCGATAAACAGGTTATAATAATAACTGTCAGTGACGTTCACAGCGATACCAACTGTAGGTACTATATAAGGCCTCCGAATTCATAAAAGTTACGGTCTTACATACTCAAACTAATTCAAATCGCCTATCAGGTTCTTGTTTTATAAAAAAGGTGGCCTCACGGATCCAAAGATCGTGTGAGTCTATTCTTCATGGAACTGCCACTCACATGGCATTCGCTGCCATAATGATTTTTATTAACTTGGACATAACTTTATTTTTTTTTTCGTCCAACATATGTTATTTACAGAACCCAAAGGCATGCGATGAATTTTTTCAGATTTTTAAAAATCATTATTTCTACTAATAGCTAACTCTCCTGGCGAAGCCTCCCACCTCCTCTTAAGATATTTTCGGTAGGACTCGACGACCTTTATATAATGATATTCGAGTACGTATAAGCACGAATAATATTAATTATACAGAAGAATCTCGAATTATGCGCAAAAAGGAAAGTCAGAGCGGTGTGGGAGTATAGACAAGGTGCAAAGTTGCCCTCGCCGCATTAACTAATCACCGTGGGGATAATGGACGAATTTATATTCGTACGCGATGAGTGGAAGTAGCGTTGGAGCCCTTCGCGGGCTGCCTGATGGCGTTCCTTCGCTTTACGAAGATCTTCCTCGTACCCCACTCGTTCGCTCGTCTTGAGGCTCTCCTTCGGACGTCGGAGTCAAGTTTCTCAATTAAGAACTCGATCGTCTCGTCTCGCTTGTTCTCTGCTCCGTGCAATGCCCGGCGCGTTTCGCTCGAGCCAACAAGCCGCAAGAGAGAATGCTCGGACAATCCAGCGATAAACCACAAGGCGGAAGAGCTTCTCGGAAATTGAAGCAGACTCGAGGAAATCTTGGTCTTCGGCAACCGAATACTTACAAAGTTCTGCGGTTCAGTGCATGTACCGATTAAACGCGATCGACCGATTCACTTTATTACACTTGCAAACTTTACGTCACACATCGTACAATACCGATAGCGTACAAAGTTATCATTTTATTTTTAGGGGGTCTTCATCGATATTAAAAAAAAAAAAATTGTTTTATTTTGTTATCGGTAAAAAAAATTGTATAAATTTTTATCAATTATATATACATATATATATATTTTTTTTTTCTACAGTTTTCATTTCTATGTGTCATTTCCTTAAAGAAATGTTTCAATAAATAATGTAGAAATTGTCAACACAAGAGAAGTAAAATTTGAAAAAGTAATTCGAATGAAAATAAGTGAACGTCGATTAGTTGAGTACGAGGTGCAAGCGGCAACTCTCTGTCGTCGAAAGCCATCCCGTTGGGCAATAGGGGGGGTTTGTTCCGGCATTGCTGCGGCTGTTGCTCTCAACAGCAGTAGTAGCAGCAGCAGCAGCAGCAGCAGCAGCTCCATGTCCGAGTTCCCTTACGCCCGATCGCCCACATACATTTCGTTAAAACGCGCGTGTTCCGTCCGTTTCATTAATTTTAATGCTCGACGCGAGCGGGGCGTGTGCTCGCGCGCGCGTTCTCCACTTTTGCACAACGTATGAATACGAATTCTCGTCGGAGTGGCGCAAGGGGAAGGGCCACGCTGCCCCTTTCACTGTACTCTTCCGTACATATACAGCAAAACAGCAACCCTATCCGTGCTTCTACGCGCTGTCCAGAGTACCTAGACATAGGTACATGATTTTCGAATGAGGTTCGCTATATGGGGCGATCCAGGAAACTAAGCAATATTTATTTTTATTTATTTTTATTTATTTTTATAATCTTAATATTCTTAATTCCTCCCCTTAAATATAATACTGATGAATGGACATAAATAATATTCAAAAATGAAGCCTTCTAATCGCATAACTTCGGAGGCATAATTTCGGCTTGAGGGGAAATGGCCTGTATACATAGCATACAATCGAATCCGCGCTTTTGCAACATAATTATGGTAGTACCTGCTGTACTATGCAAGCGGTACCTATGTATTATACATTACGATTTATGAATCCGTGGAGACTCGTTCATGCGAAATCGGAGGCCTCGGGTTTGCTCTTGTCGGTTGATATTTTAATTAATAATCATAAACAGATGTGGCCTGCCGCAAAACGGCTTCGAAAGCGATATACAATTATTTAAGTTGCTGCTTCTCACATATAGCTTGTTCTCTACTCCGTTGTGGCGTGTGCTAATTAAAGAGCACTCGGTTGGGCATTTTACGCGAATTCTCTTCAGCCCGGGAGAAAGTAGCGCGGCGCGTTTCGCGCGTTATCCACGCATCGTTAGATCGCCCTTTCCCGCGATCCCCGAGGAATACATCGTCGGGTGATTTCCACCGAAATCACATCGAGAAACTCGTTAAAAGAAAAGACACGACCAAGGTGTCGCATATCTCCGTGTGAATCCATCCACGAATCATATAGTTCAACACTCGTGAGTGATATTTCCACTCAATAATATACCCGCACAAGATGAACGGTTACATTTTTTTTTCCACACTTTTTTGTTCACATTTTTTGTGAAATTACACATTTTTCTTTACGTTTCTGTCGTAATTTACGAAGCGAAAAATACACATAGGCAAGATGTAAAGTTAACGCAATGTTAGTTACAATTACCAGTAGAGACTACGGGGCTATATAACTCGGTTTCAGTTTCTCGATGTTCTTTGGTACCGTAGATCCGAGTTAGTCCTTATAATATAGTGTGAGACTCGAGAAAGACTGCTAACGGTATAACAGAGTCGGAAGACGAAGACGGGAAAACTGGTGGATAAACTCTGGTAGCTGGTGCAACACACCAGAGAAGAAGCCTTGAATTACGAGGAGAGGAGGAGCGTCGGAAGCGGAGAATCCGGATGGCGCTTAGCCAGAGACGTTGCCTCTCTCTTTCTCTCTCTTTAAACTCTCTCACTCTCTCGCTTTTCCACCAGAAGCAGAAGCAGTGTCCGCCTTAATATCCGCCACTAACATTATTTCATAAAAGTATTACTATAAATCCAAACTCGCGTTATTTAAGTCCCCGTTCTCTTGGCGTATAACCACCGCGAGGACCCTCTCGGCTCTCCCAGCTTCCTCTCTTTCGGTCCTCCGCGAGTCGCTTCCACCGGGTGGATGTACGAGACGAAGTATAGAGAGGCGCGCAGTCGGCACCCTTTTCCAGCTCAGGCTATATGTTCCACCGAGAGTTTGTGAGAAGTAGTACGCTCGCACTTATACCAGACTCTACATATAGGAGGTCGCCTTCGACCTCTTCTACTCTGGTCCTCCCTGTGAGCCCACCCGTTTCGCTACCTTATATTATTACCGCACGTCGAGCGCAGGGAGCTGGAGTTTCCGTTCTCCAGCTCTCCTTTGGAGAAGCAGAGGCAAACGCGTCTCGAAGACCATATCCCCTATCTTGGCCACACGTTGGTGATATATCACGTGGCAACGAGACACACACACACACACACATGCTGGGAGAAATATCCCACAAGAGCATCTTCAAGGAAATTTAAAACTTTATTTACCCACGCTGCTTTGCTATGCATTGACGACTTTTTATTTCAGCGGATTCGTATCGAGGATTTATTTGGATTTATTTAATAGCCTCTGGATGTATTTGATTTTTAAATTATGCAAAGCGTAGAACTTTGATTATTGATTAATTTTGGGTTTCTCATAGAGGAAGCTTTGCGAAATATGGAATTTCCAAAATTGTTTAATTGTGAAATTTAAAAAAAAAAAATTTAGGAGTTTGAACAAGTATTTCTATCGTAGTTCGAGAGTGGATCAAGAATAATTTATATTTATTTTTAATTTAAGAAAATAAATTTGATCCAAACTTTGAAAATGAAAAATTTCAATGATGGTTTCTTGCAGGAAAAAAAAAATTAAACGTACGTAAAAAAAAAGATTCCCATATTTTGTTACAACAAAAATTAGGGAAAACAAATTTATTGTCATTTTCTGCAACTAAACGAGTGATCTACGACCTTTATTTATCGAATGTATGACGAATGGTTTCACGCACACAGACCCGTATATATTTGGTTTAAAAAGCAATGCCCGTCCCAAAGTTGGGACACTCGCGCCTCTCCGAGCATGATCGTACGTTACACGCTCGCCGATACTTAACAGTACAGTATAATACAACAGTTAGCAGTGGTACACGCACCTACGGTGACATAATGGTCCCGCGACTCATAATGGAGTCACATCGCATCGGTTACACAATCACAATACTAATCCGACATAATGGGACGACTACCTCGGACGGTATGGAGAACTCGGATCCGTCGAAAAGCATGGAGCTCACCCTGTGCCAGCCATACGTTCGGAATACTTGTGCCTATGCACCAGTGTGTTCTACAACGTACTCTCCACTCTCACACCATTCCCGTCCGTAGGTATAGCTTTTGAAAAATCGCTACGAAATTAACCAACGCCATTGCCACTCCATACATACTGCGTAAGTGTAGCTCGCCCTACGTATTCATACGAAAGTATCGGGGTGAGTTATAGTTCACTATTTTGACTTTGAATAATTACACAAGATCCGCAAAGCAGTCAGCAGTCAAACAGGATGCAAGCTGCAGTCCAAGAAAAAAAAAAATAGAAACATAAAGGTGTTTGTATTTTTTGTCGTATTAAAATTGCATGAGGAGGCAAAGATACAAAAAATCGAAAAGTCGAATGCCCAATAGACTTGTAATTTCATGTCCAATCGATACTTTTTTAAAAAACACAGTTTTTAGCAGCAAAAACAAGGTTTGATACAAAAATGACCATCTTACCTTTCTCCTTGTGGGAAAAATCAGTCGGTGTCAACCTCGTCAAGACTCCACGTATTCGGGGCACCACATTCTTCTTACACTCTGCCAAAAATCTTCTTCCTCTTTATCGGTTCCGACTCGTAGAGAATACCACGCACGATATACCCTCGAAGTTTCCCTTGGGATAGCACACAAGGCTGAGACGAGGCACGAAATCGTGGATGCACCTTTGGGAATCGAATATTCGTGGTAAACGTGAGTAACGAAGAACGAATAGAAGAGCAAAGGAAAGAGAAAACAAAAAATATATGTATAAGGCATTCTCTGTAAGTGCAAGCACCATTTTTTTGTGTCATCATAAATGTCTCATAATTAGTCAAATTTTAGCACAAAAGAACTTTCTCTGAATTTTCAAACTTTTTTTTTCTTTCATCATTTTAGACGTTGAATTTTTGTCCAAGCTGCTTATATATTATCGAATGACAAAATACCGCAAAACACTAAAAAAACAGAAGGTTACCAACAATTTTCTGCCAGAAAAAGAAGAAAATAAAAATGGCAGCATTGACGGAGAATGCCTGATGTATAACATCCACTAGATGGTATACTGCTACATGTATACACAGTAGGCGTTTACCCGATGGTAGGATATTCCGGTGGCTTCGCTTCTCCGCCGACGCGCTTCCCGTCATACAATTTATTGGTAAACTTTGCTAGCTTGTTAGAGGGTTACGTGCGCTGGGATAAGAAATATCTTGAGAGGTCTTTCTTCCACCGCCTTCAACATCGCGGGCCTATAGTGTCTTAGGTATATGCTATACGTAGATATACCAGAAGAACCCCTACACACGGCCTCTACGGAGCAGCATTACAGCATATAGCGACCGATCTCTCCTTAAGGTGCTTTGCCAGAGACCAAGAGAGCGTTTTCTCTCTCTCTCTCTTTCTCTCTCCTCGTTCTCGTTTCCTTCGACTAGTCGTTTTGTTTCTCGTACGAAGTCTCTCCTTCTCTCTCTTAACCAACTCTCTCTCTCACTCGGCATCCCTTGGCTCTCTATCTGTACGTAGTATAGGGTTGGAATACCAGCCACGGTTGTGCCTCCACCCTGTGAGCCGCTGGTCTGCACCAGTGCCCCCGACGCCGCCGTGCGCTCACTGCCAACCCCCTCCCTTCTTATCCTCCTGGACCCCGCACCGGGAACGCAGCCCCACCTTCTGCGACGGCTGCTTGTAGTCTTCTATTACTCTCTTTCTCTCTCTCTCTCTCTTATTTTCTCTGCTACTCCAACAATCAGGATTCAAGATCTGACTCTGCCAAGAATATGAATGTCATATTTTTGGCGTGCCCCCTACCGACGCCCCCGCTCCCCGGGGGTCCCAAATATTCTTCGGGTGATTTTCGGTCGGGAACGCAGAACTCTAAACTGAACTGTTTTCACCTGAGAACTGCCGAGGTGGCTCATGATTCGTAAATTGGTACCGAGTATTTGGAATTTTTTTGGTGGGATATGAAAGATTCGCTTGAAATCCAAATCCTTCAAATCCTTAAGATTGTAGTACGTTTTGACACATTTTAAAGTGTGTTACTTTTAAGGGATGATCCCAGCGTAACGTAACAAAAAAAAAAGAAAATTCCACAAAAAAATGCAACCAATTCAGCAATATCTTAGTCCGATGAATCCTCATCACTTCTAAAATATAGTGTCCCTCTCTCTTTCTCTTAAGACAGCATAAAAGCTTGACAGTAACGTAGGTGTCTACCAATTTGACACGTGAAATTGCAATCAGTCAGTGATTGCATATTGAATAAACGTTCCTTTTGGCAAACAGCTGCGAATCGTCAGACTCGTATATAGTCATTACACCCATCAAGGATTCGTGTATTTGCATAACAAAACGAAAGCCGCGTGTCGCCACTCTGAGATTTCGAGATTACACCAGGTCTGGTGCATAAATAATAATAAGCTTTTCGTTATAATTGCGCGACAAAGGGGTGCGGGTGAAGGAGGGTTTACGTAGCTCTCTCGGAAATTCAACAGTATACACATGTATATAGCTACGAAGAAACCATTGTTGAGATTCCGCGGGTGTGGAACGCGACCTGAGTTTAAATTTACACGGCAAAGTGGAAGGAGAGAGGGTTAACGGTACGCCTCGGTAAAGTGAGGACAGTTATAGCTATATATATATATAGCATAGCATATAGATACATAGCATATACACGCGATGGGGACTGCAAGAGGCACGGAGACACCAGCGAAATCTCCGAGCTTCGAGAAATGAGAGAAGCAGCCTATATATATAGAGGACAAAACAATCATAACAATCTAGTTAAACGTTATAAGGATATCTCGCGCTAAGAGGCGTGCCAAGCGTTGCATAAAATTAAATTGTACGCTGGAGTCGAGAAGTTATTGTCGATTCTCACCCTACCGGCTTTTGCTGCCTCAGGCAGTTCTCTCTCTCTCTCTCTCACTCTCTCTCTCTTCTCTTCCTTGCTACCGAAATTCATTCGAAGATGCTTGCGACTCGTGAAATCAAGATGAGCAAGCAAAGTCCCGCGGAGAGGAAGCAAGACTCGAGGACACACGAATTGCACACTATACTGTATATATGTATGCTTATCTACTGTACTTGATAGTATCTTATGTAATTTTCCGAAGAGAGTCGCAGCAGCTTAGTTGCATTTTTGTTTTCTTTCGTAAAACTAACTTCAGAAGCACTCGTCATGTTCGCGAGAGTGACCCGGAAGTCATTGTCGAATCGTGAAGCTATTACATGCTCTTCCGGACTGAAGAGTCGGAAGAGAATCATTGGTGAAACGATGCTGCGGAAGGGGATGTAATTTTTAGAGAATGGAAGATCCTCTTTGGAAGATGATGAAGAAGGCAAGGAGGATGAGAAAGTTGAGAATGAAGAAAGATTTTCTGTCAGCAGCTTTTATCAAAAGAATTTTTTAAAAAAGTTTCTTAATTCTGGTTGAAGTTTGAGATCTAAAAATTTGAAACACTTTGTTGGTGTTTTGAAGATTTTGAATTAAAAAAAAATATAAATTACTTTTTTAAGAAAATCTAAAACTGGATTTGCTCGTTTCCTATATGACTTTGACAGGTTTTTATGTCAATTTTCATATTTTCATTATTTTCTCGATGAAATTTACAATATCTAAGAAATAAATAAATCTCTTGATTTTGAATGGTTCTGTACATAAAGTAAAATCGATTTAAGCGATGAGCACCGCGGGTATTCCCGTGATTTCCGGGATTCAACGAAAGGAGAGACGAAAGGGCAGATTTTTCAGCGGCAGTGTTCACTGTCGAAGCGAAGAAAATAAAACGGGGCTCGGGTGCTTTGTCGTCGGACCTTCGAGCAAAGGGACTGTAGTGGCTGTTGGCTCTTCTCGCTCCACCTCCTGCCTCTTCTTCTTCCCTTTTTTCCCTTTTTTTTTTTCCAAGTTTCCCGAGCAAGTCGCGCCACCACCGGGAAATTCAATATTTTGGCTATCGAGTTTCGATCGAGTGGAACTTCTTTCTTTACCTCACCCCGACGTTTTTCACCCGAATAATGGGACAACGTCGACGGGGTGCGCGCGTGTATACTCGCCCCAAATTATATATCGCCCCCCCCCCTTCCCTCCCCCTTCGCGCGATCGATCGCCACAATTGACTTCGAAACTTGAATTCCTCCCCTATTTTACTCCGCAGCTACCCCAAGACGTGGGAAGCTTAATCGTTCTCGCGCTCCAACGATTGCACTATACAAGTACATTAATAGTGGTGCCGAGAAATGATAGTCCATCGATTTTTAATGTGTTACAAATATAACACTTTTGTCACGCTGAAAAATAAATGATTCAAAATGTAGAAGCCACTTCTATGAGAAAGTTTATTTATTAATTTTGGTTTCCTCATGAGGAAACTAAAAATTCTCTTCGATTTCTTCATTGAACAAAAATCCAGCACTCCAACAAGTATCGCACGCCACAAGGGGCGTGAACACGGAACGTGCATGCAAGACCGAAGAAGAAGAAAGGGGTGCATATATGCGAAAGTCGAATAAATAGAAAGAATCTGGCATCTCTGGCACTCTGCGAGAGATCAAAACTCGTCGATCGTCGAGCGCGATCGCAGTTAATAAGAAGTTCGGTCCCACGGCGGTGCAAACACGAAGAAAGGGTACCCGTGGTGTACTACACAGACAGGGGCGTAGCGGGAAAACATGCAGTCACAATGTTGGTCCAACTACACGACAATTATTATTCATAAGCTTTATAATTAAGAGGGACCCCCCTCACGGGGGCCGCGAGCGTATCTAGGATCTTTGAGCACCCCACGTGGTCTGTCCCCGACTCTCATTCGCCCTTTAGCCCTACCCTTTGGACAACCGCGGTGAACGACGACTACCGAGACAACAACGAGACGAAGAACCAGGGCGTTATTTCTATATACCTTCTTTCGCTCTCTCTCTCTTTTCTTATTATTATCCTCCTGCGTTGTACGCTCCGTTCACTCTACTCGTCCAAGTCCCTCATCTTTACAGTAACGAGTTTAGCTTTTTATATATCCGATACTAAAAGCTTCAAGTTAAAGCGCCATCAAGAAGAAAAAAAACCCTCGACGAAAGAGAAAGATACGGAGTCAGCACGCTGAGACATTGTCGAGAGTTGCCAATCATCGTCGCAGCTCGCACACTGTTACATATTTATGTGTAGGAATGGAAGAAAAAGCGGTTTGAAGAATTTTAATGACAGCTTTTTATCGAATTAAAATTGGATTCGTGAGATTTTTCAGTTTTTTTAGTTCACAAATAATTTCATATTAATTTTTTTTTTATATGTTCTGTCATATTTTATAGTAATTATTTAAATAATTAATTTAATTTGATTTTCGTGGTATTTTTAATTGAATTTTGATGACTTTTCTTTTTGTTCACAAGGTCAACTAAGGTAAGTTTTTTAGAATGATGCATTTCACTTTTCACAAAGTCACATCTATGAGGAAGTTCATTTATTAATTTTGGCTTCCCGATAGAGGACTATTCTCGAGATTTTTATTTTATTTGCTATTCGAGTCGTTGAAGGTACGTCTCGCAGCATGAGAATTCAGGTGGAAAGATCGATCTCGAAGTCGTCACTATAATTGACATATAAGATTTTCGAATTCTGGAGAGCGAAAGACCGTGCAATCCGAAACTCGAGCAATCGCGACAATGAAACTTCCCCTGCGCTGAAGTGTTAAGAGGTGGTAGTTTTCGGGTCTGATCCCTGTAATGCTCCCTTAACGAACTCAACTAATCCAATTTCGTGGCAAAGTAACGAAATTATTTGTACCGGCTGACCGGAAGTTGTGGTCCGTGGTCAGTTGCGCTCTCCCTTCGACGTCAAGCACCATATACAGATACACAGAGGTGTATACACATATACAATAATGCTTGTACCTTTGGCTCTCAGCCTCGTGTCCCAGCTACGAGAGCAGGGATCCATTCACCACTCGAACTCGCGTTCAACTGAATGAGGACCCCCCGCTTTTCCTCATCGTTCTCCTTGCCATTTCTTCACAGCCAAAAAGCACGGCTTTGCTCTTTGGGCGACTCTTCGACTCCCTTGAGATGCATATAATATAGGTAACCCACGTGCCTTTAGCAAAAACCAAGCATTAGGTATATGCACGACTTGAATGGTCAAACGAGAGGATTGGAGTAAACGAGATGAAAAACGAGAAAGTACAAACAGAGAGACTCTTCAGAGTCGAGCTGTATATAATTCCTCTTGTATACTTGTCCAACAATCCTTAAAATCCAACCACAATACTTTGCCATTCTCCTGCACAATGCAGTACTCTGAATGCCACTGTAAAAAAAAAAAAATGCGTGCTCAAATTAAAAAAAATTTGTGGGAAAACTTTGTGTACATGTTACTCGTGATATTTCAAATAAAATATTTAGTCTTGCAGGACTAGATTCAAAATGATGGCAGAATTCTTCGTTGCTATGAAATTGAATGCTCCGAGCAGTTAAAAAATATTCCTACATTTGCAATTGAATGTCAGTCGCAAGTTTCTACATTGCAGGCGTTTTTACCTTACTTTTTTTCCTTATTTTACTTTACTTCTCTACTTTTCGCTGAATTTATCGTGTGTCGTATTGACGTTGTGAAGCATAGAGGTGTAACCCCCAACAGCAGAGCCATATGCCCCACGCATGTACCCCGGGGATGTTACCATCAGCAAGAAGGGGGATTATCATCGAGAGATGCGTTATCTCGGTAGCGCGCGTTCGTATGTGGAGACGACTGGTATGCTCTCCTCTCTATTCTTGTACACATATCATCCCTCTGTCTCTCGATTCGACCATCTCTCATCGCAAACCCTCACCAGTATTTCCCTATATCATGGTCCTTCGTTTTCAGTATTTCTCTCTCACAACGAGAACTGATGCACACCTCGGTTCTCCCCTTACGCCAGAATCTCCGACGTACATGTGATAATAGAGATGTCAGTACGTCGCTGCTTTGACAAGCCAACTAACGGGAGTCCAGACCGCACCGTCGCCTGTCCCGATTCGTATAAACCCCGACGACTGCCTTCTCCTCTGCTTTCACACTCCATCCTCGCTCTCCCCAGAGATCGTCTTTGCGGGAAATGTTGCCAACAACCCCGTTAGTCGTCGATGTTGAGTTTCTCCTGGAAACTCGATGGCACAAGGGTTATTATTATTTTTATTATTATTATTGTATTATTATTTGAAAAAACTTTCTGTTGGATGTATAAGAATGTTATTTTAATTTCTACAGAGCAGCAGAGAAAATAGAATTTTACTAATTCAGTATGCCAGAAAATAAAAGCACCGATATTTGTAAAATAAATCGTAAACATTTTTTTTTTCTTTTCACAGGACACAATAGCAGAATAAATTTTCTTCCAAGTCCTCCCCCAAAGCGCGAAATATCACAAGTCTCAAGTACTTCCCTCCAATAAGGGTATACATCGACAAGATCATTTGGAGAGTCAATGAGATCACGATTCGTGACCGACACGCGTTCTCGAGTATTTAAGATCTTGGGATAAGGGTGGATGAAGCGTGGCAGTCATAGAGTATACGTGAATATACCATAGAATCACAGTATTATGGGATCCATCCAGTCTACCCTATATGCTTCTTCTCCCTTGTTAAGAGATTTATCCCATCGACGTTGATCAACACCTCCAATGTCAAACACTCTGTTACATCAAATGACAGCTATATACTGTACTCAAAGCAAGAAAAAAAATATTTCCTTTTTAAGAACCTTTTTTTCTTCCTTTAATTTAGAGTATTTTTTTTGTCTCTTGTTCTCTTTTTAAAGTCTCGCCTTATCAGATCTCACAAAAGTTTTGTCAGCCAGCGAACGGTGGATCAGTGGATAAAAAAGCATTGCGAAGGGGGTTGAGTAGTTGCTTCGTTGAGAGAAGAAAGCTGCGGGTACCGTTCTGATTTGTGAATGCATTTGTACGCGCTCGGCCAGCCGCACGTCCTATGATGCTGCTGCCAGGATTGCATAGAATCAGCAGCATATTAACTAATGTTACAGAATTATAATCGAGCGGAGGGGGCCTGTCAATGTTATCGAGGCCGGGGCCACGCATTCGAGCATAGATACGGGATGCGATAGGCGAAGTATAACGTTGCACCCCAACACCGAGGACTCGCTATAATGTCATCGGACAGAGAGGGAGAGAGAAAGCGAGAGAGCGAGGGAGAACAAGTGAAAACCACCCCTACGCCACTATACCAATGACTATACATAGTGTATAGTATAGAGATGCTGTTGGTGCGTTTACGCCGTGTTCGACGACGAAACACGATTCCCCAACGCTGACACCGAACGCTGTTGCGATAACGACCGATAACGACTCCGGAGGTATCGTATCGCCCTATTCTATGGATTTCGAATAATATAGACTATTCCCTCGGTAGTTGTATACGAAATTTGTTTCGTCAACAGTATAAACTTGGTCCGTAAGGCCGGGATACATTAATCCTTAATATTGTACATTTATAAGGCATTATTTTTCAACGGGTGGTTGGTTCTTAGTTGGTTTATGGTCGAAAGTCCGTTGGTTTTCGGTCGGTGAATGGTTTAATAGAAATTTAATAAAAAAAACGACGATAAATATTTTTAAAAATGCCGAGTGGCTCTAAGTAATCCTCCAATAATAAAACAAAGTGAAGATAACTCTGGCATCTCAACAAGTCCTTTTTTTTTTACCACGTACGATTTCCTCCCGACGCGAAATTTCGACAGTATCGTCATAGTCTCGTTCGATAATGATGTCATTGTATTCGATGAACCGACGAGTAACGCCTCGATCCATTGTTGATCGCCTGAGAACGTTTGACTTTGTCCTTATGATTGCAGGGTGAATTTCTTCGTAGTTTGTGGCTCATTGTAGTGCGAGAATGAGTAGGGAGGTGCTGCGGCGTGATCGCTCGCTCGCTTCTTCCAAAATTCAACTCAGCGGTACAAAGTTTCACGCAGTGCTACGGGGGCAATGAGCACCGGCGCTTTAAACATTCCATGAGAAGATTTCAAATTACAGAGTACGAACGCCATGTACCAATGTACTATAAGAACCAGGGGATCCTGGTACATTCTCTCTGTAGCGGCAATGTTGTGCCCTCTCGGCGCCGGGCGGACCCCCGATGCTCTCCCGCGGTCCACGGGGGTCCAAAAACTAGTTCGAGGTGTGCACGACGATTCCAAGACACCCTGGAGTCTTCCGCGTCCCAGGATGCTGCTGCTGCTGAAAAAAAAAGCGCCATGACTAGACGTAACAGGGTTCCCTTATTATTTATTTTCTTTTTCTTCCAATCTTGAACCGCCTCTTCTCTTCAAATAAAGAAAAAAAAAAAAAAAAAAAAAAAAAAGAAAAAAATTTGTTTTTTTATTTACCAGGCAGTGCAAACTTTTTGCGCTTGACTCGTCGTCGATTCTACAGCAATGCAGAGAGGCAATAAAAATCATCGACGGGGAAACAAGGGACCAGAGAGAAACCCGCGGTGTTCACTTCTTTGCGGTATTCTGTATACAGTATTATAATACTATATGGTCATATACGTGTGTTTGTGTGTAGAGGTGCGTGCTCTCGTACCCAGAATGATTTGAAAAAGCGGCGTACGCGCGTTCTGGAGCGTGTACACAACGGAGCCTCGCGTTATTTATTGCTCGTTGCGTAATATCGCGGGTATTAAAAGGACGTTGTACCCGGTCACGTCACCCGTACAAACTCTTCTGTATGAGCGTATATCACTGTAAAAGCATCCAAGTAAGCGTTGTGCGCTTGTACAAGTGCTGCCAAGTGTTGGGGGGTCGGGAGGGAGTTTACGTACGTGATGAACTTCTGAGAGCTTTGAGATGCAAGAGACGCACAGACGAGTGAAAGGAAACGAAGGATGAGCTGTTCTGCCTCTGAGGGAGTGAATTTTGCAAGCGCGAGTGAACATCCCCCGCCCTCCCCCAGCGGCTCGCATTCTTCTCACTGTTGTGTCCTCTGCTTCTGTCACTTGGCGATTGTGCGAGATAAACGGCCTAGTCGTTGGCCGTTATAGCATTTTTGTTGACCAATCTATGGCCAATGTTGAAATATGTAAAAGGACACTGAAAAAGACAGAGATTTCTCGAAGATTACTGCTTAATTTATTAGAGGAGGCTTGTAATTTGCCTCATCTGTAGGAAAAATGCTTATTACCTATTGAAGGTATTCATTTGTTGTTAAATTAAATTACTCATTATATTTTTCATTAATATATCAACGAATTATACATCTGCAACTGGAACTTAAAACATGTATTTTAATTTTAGTCTCTTAAGTTTTTTCTTAAGCCTTTAAGTTCTTTGCATCCTTTTTAGTTTTTATTTTTCAAGCTGTTAAGTTTCATCCCTCTTGAAAGGCCAACGATTGTACCCTATATTGTGTCACCTAAGCGGCGCGTTTCGCTATGCTCGAGGGTGACCGCGGTCTCTCGCTCGGACTCTGCAAAGAAGGAGTTGCCTGACGGCTTGTGTGTGCACCCACGCGATAAAGGTCCCCGCACGTCGACGCGTCGGGCGTCGTCTGTTCGTTCTCCGAGGGGGGTGCGAACGCGCCATATTCTATAGTTCGGCGTTTGAGGCTGCAAAATTCTCTCTTTTTCCTCGCAGGCCAGGCTAAAGGGGGAGACACGACAGCGAGCGTCGGGAAGAAGCGGGTGGCGTGCAAGAACGAACAGAGCCTGATGCGTGTTATACTTGTACAGTGGAGGTACAGAGGAGTAAAGTAACGGCGCGGGGCCACGCGAAGGCTTCCTTTGACGCCGATATACACTCCGAGAGGGATGATCCTTTGATCGTCCCGTCGGTTTCTTTGGACTCTTCGTTACGGTTCGCTTCGAGCTTCACTCGTATATAGCACATACGACGATTATACTGCATATACAATTATACAGGACCATTCAAAATAATCTAATTCTATTTAATTAACGAAGTATAATTGTAGTATTATTTTTTATAGTAATTAAAATAATGTCATGAATAAAACCTTCTTCTTATGAAAAAATAGAAGAAATACTATTATTCCCATTTAATCGCTACATTATTTCAGAGTGGAAAGATATTTTATTATTATTATTATTATTTTTAAGAAGTCGAAGTACTGTTTTGAAGATACTCTCTCTACCGATAATTTTTTCATAATTGTAAATTAAAATCAAAAGCAGACCAAATAATCTTGCTGAGGTACAAAAAAAAATCGACATTTTATTTTGAATCATCCTATACATACAACGTATAGTAGTCATGTCGGTTGAGGAGCAGCAACCCTCTCACACCTCGGTTTTTTTCTTGGCGAGAGTCGCGGGTTTACGTCTCCCTCGGTCTTTCTTTCAACCCTCTCGTCCTCCACCTACCACACCAATCCCCCTTAACATTCTCCCGCGACCCCCACGTTCTCGCGGTGGAACAAGTAATCAGGCATATGCGCATTGTTATAATATACCTCTGGTACACAGGCTTTTATATATTGTGTGTGAAAATGAAATTCAAATGAAACCTAAGTATACAGGTATTTAGAGGAGAGCGTGACTAATTGATTTTAGCATATTAGTGAAACGAAGAGGCGCTCGTTTAAATTTTTGATACTCCTTCTTTTATTTCCGTTGGCCTGCGGGGAGCACGTAATCGTTTTTTTTTTGTTTTGTCATTCCAGTGAATAATCCTGTCGGTGAGGATTCTAACACACCGCAGTGTATATCTATACTGATTACTTTTTATTGACGTCGAGCCTCTTGATGAGGCATTTAATTTTTTTTTTCCTGTCAGTATTTTGTAGAAAGATAATAAAAAGTCCTTCACTGGACTTTTCATATTTTTAGGAAATTGGTATGACTAACCGAAAAGCCTTAATCTGCGACAGCTTGTTATCCTTATTAATGAAAATTAATAACGATAATAGGTGAAGCGTGAAGCGTTTTCATTATCGTTCTACAAAAATACAAAAATGAAAAAAAAAAAAAAAAAAAACATGTATCAAATCCGCAGACCAGAGCCCTATCGATCCAGCTTGGAATGCCCTATATTTAAACAACAATCGCCTCTCTCTACGCTTTCTCTGTGCTCTACAGTTTTGCGATTTCTCTCTAGTTTCGCTATCTCCACCGAGCTATACATAGACTATATATATATCATGTAGGCCGTATGGAGATATACCTGCTGCACACAGCAGGTACCTATAAACGCAGATCTCTCTCGGCACTACGTTAAACCACGCATTCGCCCCCCCCCCCCTTCCTCCCCCCGCCCCACTCGTTCTCGTGACTGCTATTCGTTTTTCTCTATTTTTTTGTATTATTCTTTTTTTTATTTTCGTTGAATACGTCCCTCGTGCTCACCGCAATCCGCTTTTGCGGCTGGCCTGCCGTCCGCAGCATGCACGGCTTACTCGCGCGCGCCCCCTGCATCGGAGTACCGCGGCGGCTTCCGGTAACGCGCTTTGCACGTCCGGCTGCCAGAGCACAGCCGCACACGCCTGGTTTCGGAATTGCAAAACATTTTCACACTCTCGTGAATACCGTCCGCAGCACCAGAGAGGCCTCTCTCACGCTATTGCTATACATGTTGAGCTATGCTGACCGTTCGACGAGCGAAAGCGCCACAGAATAGCAGGCAGCCGATTCGACGCCGTTGATGGCGGCGGGATGGGAAAGGGTGGGGGAGGGGATTTTTCCAGTTTCTCGATGGCTTACACGGACGGGTATACCACATATGGATATGGATGGAGACAGCGCAGTTATATGAAAAGGGAGGTGAACTCGTCCTTGGCACGCTTGCATCAAACGCTTTGTTAGTAAACGTGTGATAAGGGCCCAAAATGCTCGCTTAACATTGCATGTGATTTTAAGGTAGAGGTGACAATGATCGGGTGATTAAGGACATGAAAATCTCAACAACAACAAAATGTTTTCACGAAAACGAAAAATGGTTATAAAAAATCATGATCCAGTGAGTGTACGGTTTTTCGCGTTGATTTTATTTCTATGAGGTGGAGCGTTGCAGTTGTTCATTCGCTAGACGACGGGTCTCCTGATGACGTTGACGACGACAACGAGAAAGGAACGACGCGTTTAATTGTGGAACTTTGAGCAGAGGCAAAGCAACCCGGCGGCTGGTTGTTCGGTGCTCAGCGTGTGAAGCCGAGAATGACGAGACGGGATATGACGAGTGAGAAGCTGTCGGCACGACAAGCTGTATACGAATATATGAGCGTATATTTACAACGCGTTGAGGAACCATGGCGGGTGGGCGTCATTAAATTATTCCGGGGTGTGAGCCCGATGGGTGCTCAAGCTTCCGATCGACTTCTAAAACAGTAAAGCCGCCGCATACTTTGCCACTGCTTGCGGCTACTGGCATTCTCTTCGGGGTAACGGAGTAAGTAGATGCGGAAGGAAGAACCAACCGGATCATTAGATAGAATATCATGGCCTGTAGGAACATCTGTCGCTGATACTGAAAATATATTCTTTGCTGTACTGGTTGGACGGTTTAAGAATAGTTGTATTGGAATCAGTCGCAAAAAAAATAATTTTTTTTAGTGGCTGAACTGATCATGAATCCCCTCTAATAAGAAAACCAAAACTCTTACGCTCGTGTCAGCTCGAGCACGTAGGGATTCCCGCAGAGTGTGCACTTCTAAGTAGTGCACGCGTCACCTGAGATCCTCAGGCTATACTTATAAATATAAATATAATAGAACTACAGTACTTTTTGTCATAGCGGTTGGCGACGGAGTCCAGAGAAGTGGACCTCCAGCAGGGCACAGACGCGACACTACCGAAGCTCTGAAGGGCATTGGGCGAAAGAAGGCAGTATACACGCGCGAGCCAGAAAAACGGGGCGTGCTTCGATGTGCATCAGCGTCGCGTCTCGTCCGCTACCGTCTCACTGACTCCAAAACGATCCTTCAAAATTCAACCGAACGCGAACGTGTCGGCAAACAAAATCGTTTGTGCGGAACACGCTTTCGGTACTACTGCTATTGCTTGTCCACGCATATATATATAGATATGTGCCCCAAAAAACATACGCGACTGGATGGTTCGCCAGAGAGGGCCTCGGGCTAGCCGATACATTCGATACGTCATTGCCAGAATATTCTATCGTCGATACCGTTATCCTTTTGCGCATATGCCTGGTCCCCGGAGGCCTCCACAATTTTTTTCATGTTAATATCACGATTTTTAATTTCTATTTCTCTGTTGAAAGAAAAAAAAGAAAAAAGAAAAATGAACACAAAATAGAGTCGCTCAAAAGCCAATGCTCGAGGCACTTTTTGTACAATTTTAGCCTCAGGCTGCTCCACGATACGTGGAAAATGTTTTGCTGACGTTCGATTTGTTGGAAATAAATAAATTTAAAAAACGCCCGAGGATCAGTAGACAATATAGAATACTTCTGTGTGTATCGGACAAGTATTCGAGCCCAGTGGTAAAGAGCAAACACGGCTGACTCGATACTTCGAAATATGGATTATTTTGTTATTTACATTATCATTTATTGGACAATAATTATTTCAAGCTAAAAGCGTGTTTTATCTTTTTTTATCGTTAAACAAAATGCGATGCTGATGATTTTTTTATAAGAACGGAGTTCTAATTCCATGAGAAAAAGTTTTGATTTATTACATTTTCTTTTATTTTTTATATTTTGTTTTAATGTAAAAAAAAGACATTTCAGCCTATTTTGAGTGTTCTGACATGAAAATCTAAAAAAAAAATATTTTCATGGAACCAAAGCTTCCTGTACGAGGAAGCAAAGCAAGGAAATCTGAACAAAAAATCAGAGGAAATTAATATGATGTTAAATAAATTATTCATAAAAATATAGCGTCTGTTTTAAATTATCAACCAGTACCGGACTCTGGTCCAGAGGCCAAAAGGCGTTTGGGTTCCAAAAGAGTGAGAAATACGTGACAAGAGAGACGCTGCGTGTAAAGGAGAGAGCTGCGAGAGAAGAGAGCGCAGTAACAGCAGCAGCAGCAGCAGAGAAAAAAAAAGTAGGATTTGTACCATTTGGCTCGTTCGATGGCGGTTAACGCAGCGGGGTTACCGCGGACGCCTCGACGGACACATTGAGGGCGCCCGTTCGACTCGATAATCGCTTGCCATTCATACACTTTTCATTGGATTGCGATTGAGCATTAAGAAAACCCGTCGGCGTGGCATGCGTTGCCAGTAGTCGTAGTAGCAGTAGTTGCAGGAGCTGGTCGCGGGCGCATTAACGCGAGTATTCCCGTATTAGCATTAGGAGGCATCATCTCAAGTGTAAACACTGCATGGGCTCCATGAATTTGGTCACAGTCTCGCGCCGCGTGACGTCCACCCTGGGTTCTCTGGGACCAATTCCCCCACCGCATCAATTTTTTTCTCTCTCTCACTCTTCGAATGCCCCGCCACATTTAATAGAACTGCATATATATGGACCTCACGACTCCGCCTCTTCATCGTTCATCGTCATTCACGACTCTTTCGCGTGTCCCACTTCCACACATTTTGAATCCTCAGGCTGCGTAGCAAAAAGAGTCTGTCAATTAAAGAAGAATCATTTTTTAGTAATAAATCTATGTTAAAGGAAAATTGGTATTGAATTTGGGATGAATCTATAATTAAGTTGGGTTTTTATGCGATCTTGAAATTTTGGAAAAATTTAAGTCTTGCTCTAACTCGGTAAAATGTCAGCAAATCAACTGAAAAAACATTGTGAATGAACTCAAAATAGAATTTCTCATATTGCTTCCACATTATTTTTTAATCTTAACAAGGCCTCAGGAAGCCAAAATCTATCAACAAATACTTCCTCATACAGTTTTGGGTAGACAGTTCCATTACACAGTTCCATAACAGTGACGGGTTACCGATTTATCGTGACTCGGAGCAATCGTGACGGGGTGCATGGACGCTAGTACCGCATGCGTCGAGCTTGCTCGACTTATTGCCCCTGGCGATCTTCCTCGACGCACGCCCAGCATCTTCATCCTCATCTCTCGCCTACCCTTTATACACGAGTAAAAGAGGGTAGCAGAGCGATTGACAGAGGGAGGCTTCTGGGACCTAGAGAAGATATAGTTGGAAGAGGGAGAGTGGAGTCTAGGTCGCTCGAGCGACTCGGGCGTTAAATCCCTCGGGATAGACGACGACGACGACGACGACGACGACGACGACGACGATGAAGCGTACAGTATAGTAAAGCAGTATAACTGTAGGATGCTGTGATCGTAGGCCTCTGCCGGCCTCGTTTTGCCCGGACTCACGGTAAGTCGGTCAACCCGAGGACTCGGTCGACCCGATCAAACCGAGCGAGATGATCGGGATCTAGCGATACCTATGTACCAGAACCCAGGGCATCATACAAACACACACACACGCACACACACAGATGCGCTCACACCGTGGAGATCTCCTCTTTCTCGTAATGCTATTACATATAGCCTCTATAACTCGCTTCGAAGAGCGCATTACTCGCCCGAAAAATCACCGTAAAAATCACCTTCGCACGTCACAAGGCCTTTAGATTATACGACGTTTGTTATGGCATTTTAACAGTCGTCAGTTTGTTTGACATGTATATTTTTATGCCAGAGTGAGTAATGTGCATGCACATCAAGCTCGTTAAAAATCTAGATTTTTTTTTGTCAGGTATACTGAGCAGCAGAATATGCTGAGAGAAGAAATATAACATTTCTTTCAATTTTTTAGAACTTTCAGACAACATTTTTTTTTGTTCATGAGAGATTATACGTTTTGATGACACACTTTGATTCACAGTGTACTTTAAAAACCAACTTCGCACTTTACATCATATTATGTCGCTTGAAGAATTTCAAGAAGAAAAAAAACGTTGGGGAATTAATGCAAGAGAGATTTTACTACAGAGCGTTAATAAAGAATCTAGAAAAATTGTGGTTGATTTCTCTCAGTATTCTGTAAATGCTTCAAAGTGATTCTTCGAGAATTCTGATCTGAATGTGAGTTATATTTCTTTGGTTATTTTATGAAATATATATTTTAAACATTGAAAAAAGTGTATTCATGATAATGTCGAAACAAATTAAATCGCGAGTAGCGAAATTTTTTTTCTTTTCAAAGCAAATCGAAATTTAATATTATATAGAAATAATGAATTTTATAATTTTTTTTAGATAAACATTCTGTGTAATATTAAGAGATTTTGTATTTTGGAAAAAAAGGCCATTTTCATTCCATTTAATATTCATGAATTATTAATAACCAATTAGGAGTGCTGCTGACGGTAGAGCTGACGTTTCGGAGGATGAAGAAGGAGTCGACGGATCTTATGATCCTTACCAGCATCGAAAAAAACAGAAATATGTTTCGTATGCTCTTTTTTTGTTGCCGAAATAGACCAAAGTCATCTACATTAATGGAGCATGATAAGTGATTGAATTATTTTGCCTTCAGAGATTTCGGTTCATTGGCAAATCTGGTTAAAAGCGCAGTTGGCACTGGATTATTTGCGATGCCCAACGCCTTTGCCTGCGTTGGAATGTCTTTGGGAATAGTTGGGACTATTCTCATGGGAATCCTTGTCACGGTGTCACTCCAGTTACTCATGAAAACTCATTACAAGATGTGTACTCGTGTAAAACGTCCGACACTCACGTATGACAAACTAGTCTCGGTCACTCTCACTTCAGGAGCTCGCAACGGTCGAATATCACCGGAAATAGCAACGTGTGTGCTCCGTTCTTCAATCAGAAACTCCAATTTTCTTTGAAATATTTTTCTATGAAATGTCCCGAAAAACTAATTTGAAAAATATATTGCTATTAAAATAATTTCGAGATATATAAATGAAAAATGTATTTTCATAGTAAATTTGTCACCGATTAATTACAAAAAAAATTCTTTGATACCAGGCTCATAGTTGACACAACAATGCTGGCTTGCTACATCGGTATCGGTGCAGTTTACGTGGTTTTCGTGTCCGGTGTTGTTCAGGAATGCTTCGACATGAACAAAACGATCAATCAAGCTTACTACGCAATTATAATATTCCCGATATTTCTCCTGATGAATTTGATCAAGGGCTTGAATAACTTTGCACCGATATCAATGATCGCCAATGCTATGATAATCGTCGCTGCTATTATCGGTATCGTATTCGCCATCAAAGACGGAAATGGAAAGTGGGTTTTCATCGAAAATAATGTCAAGGGTTATCCGAAATTCATCGGGACTGCTTTCTTCAGCTTGTGCTCTCCAGGATTGGTTCATTTGATTTTCAATCAAATTACGTATTTCTCTAAATTTATTTCTTTTTTCATCATGAAAATTGTGTGATTAATATTTTTCATAGATATTAGCGATAGAGCACAGCATGAAAAATCCATGGAACTATACAAAAGCTTGCGGTGTTTTGAATTGGGGAATGGCATTTCTAACAACTTTGCATGTGATCGTTGGTGGTGTTGTTTACTCAAAATGGGGTTCTGATTCACTGGGAAATTTTATTCGCAATCATCCCGAGCATAATCCGTAAGTTCATCGCTTCAGCATTATAATTAATTCATCCACAAATGTAATAAAACGAATTTAAATTTTTTAATTGAAATAAAAATATACATAATGCTTTTCTACACAATTTTTCCATAAAAAAATAAAATTCGTTTTTTTGCTTAATGCAGTTCAGCAAATTGAAGAATCTATTTTTTTTAATAACTAAAATTCTTTTTTCATAAACTAATAGAAAAACTTTTCAAAGGCATTCTCTATTTTTCGTAGAGGAACGCTGACTGCACTTGTAATGCAAGGACTTGCGATATATTTCTCTTACGGTCTGCAGTGTTACATGCCTATATCGATCCTATATGAAGATTATGCAATTCCGTCTATTAAAGACGGTGTTTGCAAGGGCAGTCCCTTTCTTTGGGATTTACTTGTTCGGTTTGGAGTGACTGCGGTTACCTGTAAGCCCGTTTAATTTGGCGATTATAAAAAGAAAAGTATTTTTTAAATTACTTTCCTTTCAGGTATACTGGCAGTCGCTGTACCTCAACTCCATTTGTTCACTAGCCTCGTTGGAGCCCTTTGCATAGCCACCTTGGGGACTATTATCCCTGCAATTCTTAGCATCGTGAGCGACTACGGCGATTTCGGTAGATTCAAATGGCGGTTGTTTCTGCCCAGTACTGTATTGTTTGTCGGATTTTTGGCAATGATTTGCGGAACTCTCTCGAGTGTTCTTCTCATAATCTTCTACTTAAAATATGGGTAAGTTAGAACTAAAGGATCCATCAAATTTGACGGATCCAGAATTTTTTTTGTTTTAAATGCAGATTTCATTATCTGAGTAGATTATCCGACTGTAGACCTTCGTTTTTTAAAGAAATGGTTGTTAAATTTTTATTAATTTTTTAAAAACTTGCGAAGCACCCTAGTAGATATATTAATGGTAGAGTTCTAAAAGTGTGTTTTGTATTCTTCATTCTTCTACTCATGGTTATAATATAATTTTTCAGTGACGAAGACTAAGAGGTAATGCATAGAGATTCGTGGGACATCAGTGGCAGAAATGAAAGTCGCTCGGAGGAGATTTTTGAGGTATTATAGAAGGACGAAAAAGGAAAAAAAGGACATAATGTATAATCACGTCAGAGCATTGAGGCATCGGTTCGACGGTTCCCGCCACACGCGCGCCGTTAGATGAGAAGAAGGAACGAAAGCAGAGAGACGATGGTTATGCGAGACAGAGAGGCTCGAAAAGGTTGCTTTCATCACTGAGAGGACGACCCCTTTTAGTGGCAACTGGTGCCTGGCGCGCCGCAGCATCACCAACATAGCACCCTGTCGCACCCCCTTGGCTCTTGCGTCTGCCGGTGTGCCTGCTTGTCCGTTCATCCGTTTGCCAGTTCAAGGTGGCTGCGTTCATTACCGCCGGCAACTCTCCCAATGGGGAGTGAGACTGGAGAGTGTGGGTGGATTGCACGGGTAAAACGCTCGGCAGCTCCTGACGTTCCTGTTCCAGCCACCCCAAGGAATCTTGGCATCCATCCTCTTTCCCTCTCGACTCTCATAATTATATTTCAATAAACCGAAAAGGTCTCTTATAGCAGAGCCCACGAAATCATTTACTTACGATGTTTTCATCATTTATTTCATACCTTGGTATATTTATGGGAGATACTATGATAATTAGATCGAGGTCTTTGGACGTCGAAGATTTAGATGCCAAATTTTTTTTTTCCGAAAACTTATTGGTTGCAGAAGCATATTTGATTTTCTAGATCTCTGCTTTTTTAGAAGAAAATATGATAAATCTGAGGAATAATAAAGAATTTTGAATAGTACTAGAAGAGTAAATTTAAGAAATACTAAAAATGATGTACCTTCGCTGAATACGATTTACGATTTTAACTTTATACTTGAGTGTCTCTCGTTAAATATTGAGTGCAGAGAAGGGGATAAAGACGCGAAGGGTCGAAGAGACCGATAAAATGTATTTACACCTGTTTCTCGCTTGCTGTATGACCGACTTTGGGCACCGTAGAGCATCCTCAATAAGGGGATGATGATGTAATGATAGTTATACGCCGGACTCGGTGGTCGTTCGTGCAACATGGAGACACGTGCGCCCCCGTCGTCTCTCGTTTCCGAGGGGCTTGAGTATAACGAGACAGGGAGGGTGTCTCTGCTTGGCGCGCTAAGCGATTCTTCTATTTTTCTTTCTCTCGTCTAGCATGTTCACTCGCTCGCACGCTAGACTAATTGGAAGGTACAGAGAAGAGCGAGAGCCGAGAGTGCGGTTGTCGGCGGCACTGCATCCAAGAGGTCCAAGGGGCCAACGGCTCAAATCGAAGGGATTAGCCCTTGCTGGTCGCGAGCACACGTGCACTTAAACGGGCGCTAATTGCTCGGCCGTGTGGTATGAACGACGTGGTCCATTCCCTGCTTCATCTCGGTCTTGCTTTGCGGCAACGTCAAAAAAATTCTCCTTTTTTTTTCTCTCGAATCGACAAACACCCAGCTCTGTATTTCCTGATGCATCAAATGCAGTTTATGTATTATTTTATTGGTTACGTTTTCTGCATCCAGAGAAAGCTAAAGAACTGAATTTTTTTTTTTTTGAAAAAATAAAAAAACTTAATGCATTTTTTATGTCGAAGAATAACATAAAGAAATCATGAACCAGATTGGCCAAGCTGAGGTTCGGCCATTGATCGAATTGGCATGAAATGCCCCAAATATTTCTAAAATTAAAAAAAAAAAATGCTGCATGCAAACACGTTAAAGTTTTGCCAAACTAATCCCAATTACAGTCGTACAAGGTATCAAAAGATTGACACCATATCACAAGTGTCTGATTGGCAAAATCAAGTCCAAGATATAGCCATTTGTATATATGCGAAGGAAGGGAGAATAAGGAAATGCCAGAGAATGCAAACCTCGGATAAGCGAGAGATATTAGCTAAAGTAGGAAGAGGTCGTTCTCGTCTCTTGTCGTCTCGTCTAGTCTAGTCTCGGGTAACAGGCATCTTGGAAATACCTATACTCGGAGGAGGAACTGCGTGGCAACGAGAGTTGAGTGTACTATATACGATAGCTATAGGAATAGAAGAGAATCTTGCTCTCGGGGCTTTTCTCTCTTGGTTCCACACCGAGATCTTCCGAGAAGCTCGTAGCAGGAGTAAAATCAGTGATATAGGTATACCAGAGTAGATGAGGAAAGGAGAGAGAGAAGAGAGAGAGAGAGAGAGAAAGCACAGAGGTTCCTTTAGCCGCCGTTCACACCGTCGCGGGCATCGGGGCTTCCCCTTATCTTGACTCTGCAAGACTGCCTCCGGTAATACTTCGGCGCGGAACCACCCTTATACGCTATGGGCGCTAGAGAACCCCCATGAAATATCGCTAAACGGCTTGCCTCACCGAAACCCCTTCCAACACTATAATTCTCCGTCCTTCTCTCACTTTCTCACTTTCTTATACGATGCACCAACCTATATCGCGATCTCATACTGTACGCTACACACTTCTACGCTGACTTTACGGTTATACGTTCTATATACCAGTTCATATAAGAACGACAACGAGAAAAATCTCTTCGGTTGGGAGAAAAATAAAAATCTTTTGTACGTTGGCTTAGAGAAATTATTGGACTAGGTGGAATATTTCACGATATCAGTGTCTCCTTAAAGGAGTAACGAATTTTATGATTGGTTGTGTGATACAATTATTTTATCTGCTAAAAAAGACAAAGTAACACGACTGATTTCATTACAATAAAAAATCAAATCATTCGCGTTAATTTGATTTGTTATTATGGGATATCTAGGAATGTATATGGGACATCCCATGAAAAATCAACAGGATAGTCACGCTCATTTCCCTCGTGTTAAAATGTACTAATCTTTATTAATGAAAAAAAAAAAATAGTAATAAAAAAAATACTGGACTATTAAGGTTCTCAAGATAATTGGAAGAGGAGGATAATTTCTCATTGAAATCAACGTCTCATGCACAAAGACTGGCAGATCTGTGAGGCGGAGGGTTTTAACAAAATTCGAGAGGTGGAATGCGCGAAGAAAACTGTGAGAAGGAAGAGAAGGAAGCCCGCAGTCACTTCCAGATTATGGACCATACTACTATTCCCCACATATACATACATATATATTTATATATATATATAGTATATATACTTAGTACAGAGCCGAGTGTATACATAGACGGAGCCAACGACGAAACGAACGAGCTCGCGCTTCATTATACGCGACGCTCGCACGCTTCGTTTGTCACCGGAAGTCGCACGCTTTGCCCATGAGGAAAAGACGAGGGTGGCAGCGGCGGCAACGCGGCGACCCTCTCGGAGGTGCGAGACGACGTACCCCGGCCGTAGAGCATAGGGAATGCTGCTGCTCCTGCTCGGGGCTGTGTCGTTTGGGCGAAGAGAGACCGGAGGCTCAGGCAGTCTCGGCTTGAATTAATACAATCACCCCGCACTCGCGTTTTGGAATGAGGGTTGAGTCGTGTGGGTGCACAGAGACTTCTCGCCACTCGTCTCGCTGCCAGAAGAGGGTGGTGGCCTCCAACTCCAAGATAACCCATACCCTCTCCTCACTGTTCCTCACTAACATTGTGTACGTATAACTTGGCTTCGTGCTTTCGTCCTTCAAACTCTCGTTTGCTTGTCATCGACATTATACTCTGCCACTGTCCTCCCCTGAAACACAAAGCCTCGTTTAATTTTAACGTTTACCCTATTAGTAACATAGGATAAAAATATTTATTAATAATAATTACTAATTTAATGTTAGTAATTCTAGAGGTCGAGGACTTGAATAGTGGCCATAGTTTGGCCATAAAAATCGAAAAATATTCAATATTTCAGGAATATATTTAAATAAAAATAATAAAAAATTCGTATATTACGTCGTATTTAACAACCCATGAAATTGCAAAGTTCTTTTAAAAAATAAAATCTCGATTCAATTTAGCTTGAACAATCCGATATACAGTCATTTTGGAAAATGTTTGTTTCCGTTTATTATATACGCTTTTGTCATGCGTGTATACGAGCTAGTTAATCATGTCGAAAAATGATGGAAGTATTATCGATTGCCACGCGTAAGAAGAGGGTTGATGACGTTCCGGTTATAGTATCGAGAAGAACATGAACCGACCAAGTACACGTGGCGTTTTCGATAAAAGGTGAAAAATGCTCAGGCAACTTGGGTTGTGTATTCTCGAACGCTGGTGCGTGTTGCAGGTCGAACTATGGCTCTGGGGGCTACCATTTATTTTATAGGGCTGCTTATCGGCACGATGCCGGTCCACGAGACACAACGACACGTATGTTTCTCAGTCCATGAGAACCGCAACGTTGGAAATAGCAAAAACGACATGAAGTCACTCCCCTATACTATAATGCAATCAATATTCCAAAAAAAAAAATAAAATAAAATAAAATAAAATAAAATAAAGAAAACAAACCTTCAGAAACGCCTTTGTTAAAAAATAATAGTAACAATCTTACTTTATCTTACAATTTCTATTAAGAATTGCCTTTAAACCTTTATTTTCTTAAGCGTAAAAATAAATAAAAAAAAAAGGCCCGTCATTTTTTCCAGATTTTTGGAAATTTCGTAAAAGCTCCGTCCAAATAAAAAGGAATTGAAAAAAAGTCCTCAATTCTGAAGAAATTCTGAAGTGCTTTTTTCAGCCTCACAAGGACATTCTGTGTTTTTGCCAAACGAAAAAAGAAAAAAAAATTAAGAAAATAAAAATAAATAATTAAACTTTCAAAGCTCAAATCTTACAGCCACTTCTGCTCAACAACAACCAAACAATTTCTAAATATTATCGAAAATTTCTGACTCGTGAGCTAATACGCGTGCAAGAGCGGATTCACCTCATAGCCGTCCTCGTTGTCAACGACGTCTTCGTCGTCGTCATTCGGGGCGAGAGTGTATGTGAGAGAGAGAGCGAGAGCTTTCATCCCCTTTCCTTTCTAGCAAACCCGTCGTTCACCCCCGCCCCTGCTGCGACTAAACCTGATTGGATGCAGAGTTATCTCTCGCTGCGTTACTTCCGGATGATTGGTCGCTGCGGTCGTCATGACTACGTAACTCTGCCACCCACGTGCTGTGCTACTGCTGCTGTGGACTTGGAGCAACCCCCCCCTAAGCCTCGTCCTTTTCCACCTCGTCCTCCGCAACAGCAAAAGCAACCCTGATAGCTCTGTCTCCATCTCACCCTCGCGCCTTGCCTCTTCCAATGTTCTCCCGGGTACATATACTGTGTAGTACTGTGTGCCTCGCGATAACACGAACCACACGCGCACGCATAAACACAGACGTGCGTCGCGTCAACGTGAGTTCCTCCTAGTCGGGTTTCCGTCGCTCGTGCGACCACGAGGCATCGCCCTCCCCCTTCGCTAACCATTCTCACCCCCGTTGGCGAACGACCGGTCGGATTTGAACCACCAACCGCGTTCTCTACTACCCTTTATGCCTGAATGAACGGTATGTCCCGTCGCCGTATCTCTAAGCGTGAAGCCTAGCGCTCGCCTCTCTCTCTCTCTGTCTCTGATGTGCCCTCGCTCGAGCGTTTCTCGTGATCTGTTATCGTGCGTGATTCACCTTCTATCAAATTTCTCTTCCAACCGCACGAATACGGAGATATCGAAATTGGGGTTGCTGTTTATGAGAATGTCTTTGGTACATACAAGTTTGAAGAACGAGAGAAAAGAAAGAATAAAGGATGCGAGATTTTAGAGAAAGTGTAGAGGCGGTGATGTGTTGGCTATTGTTGAAAATTTTTCGAAGTTTTCATTCACAAACTGACTTATTTCTTTTTCCATCATTTAAGGTCGGATGAACTTCGATGTTATGAAGAAGCGCACTCTAGAATTTTTTTTTCAGATATTATCCAAAATTTTTGTTTTTATAATAATTCAAAAATTTGGCTTCTCAAAAAGTACATCGTCGATTCCTTGAAATGTTTACGATAAATTTTTTATTTTCAAAAAACAACATTTTTGAGATCACTCCAAAAATGTACGTGAACCTAAAATCCAGTAAAATCGAGCGTTTAATTTCATTCCAGATGGACAGTCTGCGATTTCCTTTTCATTCTTGATATCTACAAAGTTATCAGCAGTTATATGTCAACGTTTTTTCTAAAGTTCACTCGAGCTGATTTACTCCCTTAGTCCCTTTTTGATTGCTCTCTCTCTCTCTCTCTTTTTCCTTTCGCGATTGACTTGATTTTGCTCACGAGGACCAGAGCAGTCTTAGAATTTTTACAGCGTCACTTTCCACTTAACCACGCCTCTCTGAGCAGGCCGCGCGTCTTACTGCCAAGGCCGTTCATCACGGTCTTTAACCCCTGTAGGTCTCGGCCAGCAATGCTCTTCCTTTCTGAGAGAGCAAATGATCTAGTGATCCAGGGGGCTATTTTCCACCCGACCGATCAACGCCTACTCAACTTCCGCGTTATGTCGATTTTTTCTCTTCTTCCCCTTTCTCTCTCTCTCTCTCTTTTCATACCAACTCGACTTTTGGACGCTTACATCACGACTCGTCGAATTAATCGACCGTTCTTCGAACCATCTCTCTGACATAGTTGTTTTATGCTAATAAAGTGACGACAATGAGGGTCCATGTTATGTTCGAACGAGACAAACGAGCACGTCGAGCCACTCGTCATATACATGGGGTATTCCATCCGAACTGAACTCTCTTTTAAACCAACATTTTTTTTTTTAATATCCTTAAAACTGAATATTCATCTGCAATAATTTTTCACTACAACGCTTAGATCTGTAATCCTCTTTGAAATATGAAATCCATTCTCCGATTTTTTAATCCCTTGAAACGTAGAAAATCACGGTTATTAAATTGAATTAAATTAATGTTGTCAATGTTTAGTATCAAACATCAACAAAATCTATTTAAGTTTTATTCGACATTTTAGATCAGTTGCTTGAAACCTTCCTGAATTATACCATTTACAAAAAAAAAAAAAAAAAACAGGTTTTTCCCAAATTCAATATCAAATGTCACATCATTCCAACCAAACTTTATGTCAAGTTTTAATCCGATAGCTGAAAAAATTGATCGAGTTACCTGAGAAGAGTTTTTCGATTCGTCTGAAATAGCCCATATACATAAAAGTATATATTTCTCGTATAGTATAAGAGAGGCGCATCGAGCCTTCATCAGTCGTGTTATATCCTCGCGAGCGTGTTACACTCTCGTATATACCTACGTTTACAAATGCCTCGAATTGAGCGTGCAAAATGACGAGAGACGTTATCCCCCGGACTATGAATCTCTCTCGGCGGTATGGACGTGCGTCGCCACTACATAGAGGTACCATTATCTTGTTTCCTCTCACTCACTCTTTCTCCTGTGACTATAAAGCCCGAGTGGGCGTGACCGTGTTCGACTCGTTCACTGTCCCCTGCGTTTGGGGGGCTCGTCGAGGGGGTCACAATTTTTTTTTCTCTCTCTCTCTCTCTCTCTCTCTCTCTTTATTTCATTGCGACTTTTCCCTCTCGCGCACTCACTCGCACCCTCCTTTTCCAGCGTGAGGGATGGAGACGTCACTTTTGTCACCGAAATTCGTCGCGGCCCGCTGACAAAATTCGTTTCGAGTAGAGCGTGGCATCCATCGCGACGACTCTACGACGTGCGTATACTGTATGTCGTCGAGGACACTGTCATTGAGAATATACGAGAGCTCAAACGCACTATTATAACGGATAATCTACTACGGTATATTTTAGGTGCAAAATCACTGCGATGTGAAATATCGTCGGCTATTGTAATACGGAGATTGGAGGGATGATTGAGAGATCTGGGATAATCATGCTTGTTGACCGAGTTTAGTTCATTGAATTTAATAGTCGCTGGCAAAAGTAATTCCGTGATATATGAAAGTACGCTTTGGTTCAAATTTTATTCTTTAAATAATAACCCGATATTTTGTCATTCCATTACTTTTCATCTCACTCTCTTTATTTATACCATAAATAATTTAATGTTTATATGTTTTTTAGAATATGCTAACATATTGGTGAAATAAAATGTATGAAATTTTTATGAAAAATGGGATTTTCCATAAAAATTCATTAATAAATTCCAAACCTTCGTTTTTATTTTTATAGAGTATTGCAACGAATCTGTTTTATTTTATGAGCTTAAACTTCGAATTCACTGATCTGAAAGCAACAAAAGTTTGTGAAACTAGTTTTTCACACTGGCCACTAAAAACTTGATAATAAATCATCGTTTAATTCTACAACTACATTCGATCGTTTCAAAAGAATTCAAGACATGTGTTTAAATAAATTTGGGTTAATATACTTTTGCAAAGATATATAAACGTCAATTTTCATCGTCTTATGTAATTATGTGCTTACGTGTTGTATATGTAGTTTTAGAGAATCGGAATACGATATGTGTGATTTTCGGGGAGTCCAGGCAACGAGGCAACAACTATGGGAAAGCACCGAACCGATTCAATTAATCGTTCGGAACATTGCTATCCATCACTCGGCGATCAGCCGCACACATAGTACACGGATACTCAGTACTAAGCGCGAACGTGACGGAAAGTTGTTTGTCCTGAGGGTCTCCTGCTGCTGTTTCATGCTGCATGAGACATATATATTAAGGACAACGATCCCGTTGTTGTTTCCACAAAAGTGTGCGCTTTCGTGTGACGCGTGACGGATCTTCGTAGCTGCAGTCACGCTTTCCTTGGCGATTTTAATATCCACATAGTCCTGTGGAAACTGAATCGTGTCATGCAGATATATCATACTTAATTTTCGACTTTAACTGTCGTTGATACATTGACATGTTAATTAATTAATGTCAATGTAGATTTGAGATTCAACGCTTTGTAAATATAATTTTCTTTAAATTTCATTAGCTCACTTGGGAGGGTCGTCTCCCTTCCCTTCCCATAAAATATAAAATCCTCGTTTCAAGATTATGTATTGTGTGTTAAAAAAAAAAAAATAGTTTTCTCAGTTACCCCGTTGTTTTCGTAACGTCCAATATGAGCCAGTAAACCACCCAGAAGCGAGTAACACTAGACCTTCCCATCCCCGCGTCACAGCACGCCGATCGCTTTATAGTTTTCGCATCAGCACGTATGTACACCCTTACAAGCGACTCCTAGTCATCGAGGCATCGGCGAGGAAGAGTATAGGATGACCCAACGAAGCATTTACGAGATATCTTATACTCTGTGGCAGATGACGGACGATGGGAAATGGACCACCCTGAAGACTGGTAAGCGACTCTCTGATATCACATTTTACGTATTTCTAGATGAAACGTCATTCAATCGTGTTGAAGGTATGTGTATGGCACAGGTGTCATCGTAGACACAATCCTTTGGATATCCCTGAGAATTGAAACATAAATTCGTTATAAATTTTCGTGGGAGCCCAGAAGAAGCTAAAAACATGTGATGGTTGCACTTCTTCACGGCAATGCCCTAAGCTGCAGTACAATAATACATAAGTCGACGTATTGTGAAGTGCTACTGTTATATTCAATTTTTTTTTCTTCACTCCCATCAGAACAACTTTCCGTCAGGCTATTGGGCCGTATTTATACTCTAGAGAGGAAGAGAAGGATTTTCGTCGTTGTCGCAGGACAATGAGGACTTTTCGACGACGTACTTATAGTCTCTGTTGTGGGATCCCTTTCGGGCACTCGAAAAAGGGCGAGAAATGCTAGAGTCTCAATACGGTGAGAGAGCTGTAGTCGAACGAAAGAGTGAGTGTAGCAGGAGAGTTGATGCTGTTATGTAGGTAGGAAGATTGGTTCGCGCGTGGGATTGCGGGGGGATTAAAATCGAGTTACGAGACCGAAGGGTATTTAATCCGACGTTGTATTACGCACACGTGGTGCATAAGCTGTGGCTAACTCTTGTGGCGTACTATACGTGCTTTGTCAATATGGTATACGTACTTTGTTAAGTGCGTGGAATTTCGAGTGGGTTGTCGTGACGTTGCCACGAATCAAATCAGAGTTTCTAAAAATTTTACTGGTTATCTCCTGAACATAATTTTTCACTTTCTCATCACATACGGAAAAGAGGAAGTCGTAATAGGAGTTTCCACAGAAAGCATTAATCCGTGTAGTCAAATCTTATATAAATCACATTAATGCAAAAAAAAAAGAATAGAAAAAAAAACTACGCAAATTTATTGTTCCCTATAATCGGTCATCGTCAACGTTTTATTGGCTTCCATGACGTAGCTCTTGATCCAATAGTGTTTTCCTTGCTCTCTGCACGAAGCATCTGGCAGGGCATCATAAGCATCAGACACCGTAACACACAAGACTCCAAGAGATCTATTGTGCATTTGCAGCTCCCGTATAGAGTATAGTTTGCATTTCGCCGGTGCATCGATGCCGTTTGGTAGAGACAGATACATAAGAGAAAGAGAGACAGAGTAGAGTTGATGTCCAGACCTGGAACTCGATGATTAGTGTCCGCACACTTGACCTGGCTGACCCGCCTCTTCGGACCAGGGGATAAACGCCATTATATCGATACTGTGTGTACGAGCTTGTACCGTACAGTGTCTACACACAGAAGACCGTATAACGCTCCTGCAGGCTTTTTCTCTTCTCGTGTATTACATCTATAGAGCCACGGTACGTCGAGGACACCCCACATTATACGGAGTGCTGCCGGCGGGCATGTGCGTGTCGCCTCGGCACTGTTTGCCATGCTTTTACCCTCCGTCGCTTACGCTCCTTTTCGGCTTTATTACGGTTTTTAGGCAAAGCGCGTTCGCGCGTACCAAGCCTGACCGTATGCGAACGCACTCTCGCCTCGTTGTGCAACCCCGGGAGTACCTACGGCACCCTGACATCAACACAGTCACTCTCTTTCTGATCCTTCTCCGTCTCTCCGCGTGTGTGATTAATACAGAGTATACACGAAAGCGCACGTTAACACGCGTCGCCCATTTATTATGCGCGTCTACCCCCAAAAGTATCCGCGAACACATAATAAAACGCTGAAGGAGATTTACACGCATGAAATACCGTTACATGACCAGAACCAGCAGGAGGGATAAATTTTATTGACTGGACACATACTGGGGAGACTTTACTGTACTGAATTTTAGTTTCTTTATACGGATTTACGCAATTCATGACTTTCATTGTAGAAAAGCCTAACTATATTTACTTTAAGACAAAGGGTCAATTTAAGTTTTTTAAACTTCAATATGTTTATACTAAAGGATGATAAAAATCGGTGAGAAATTTGTTTTTTGTTGAAGTACATATGCATGATAGTAAAAAGTGACTGAATGCAATAAAAAAGTATTAAATTGAAATAATACATAATTAGTGAAAGCACTTCCAAGTCAATTCAGCTAACATCAAGCTGGGATTGCTACGTCAACGTAGTTTTTCAGTTATTCCAAGTAAACCGAATTTATCACATAATCCGGTCCACATTATACGCGAAAATAAAGACTCGTTCAATCAAACTAGATTGTCTCAACTAAATATCTGCAGTTGGTATTAATAAACCGTTTTCTGAGTGTACGTTGCATCGTATCTCGTGTATGAAATATTAAAAATTCTGCTGCGTAGCTACCCCGAGTTCAAGCTGAAGTCCAGCAGCATATAATAATTTTAGCAGACCCCTCCGCAGTCGCACATTAGTTTCATCGGGGCTATATATACTCTGTATCTCTTGATATAGGTACTAGAGAATACGCGCGAAATACAGCGCTCGAACAATTTATGGTTGACTCTCGTATCTCTCGTCTCGCTTTCTCTCGCGGTTGGTACGTGAAAACGCGTCAGCATTTAGTCCACCGTTAGCAGCAGTATATTAGTCGAAATACAGGAGCTCATGGTCCGAGCATGGATATCCTCTCTCACGGACCATTACTGTTACCTTTGATCATCGCATGACCAGAGCTAACGCTGCGTCATCAGAGGGAATGAATTTCTCTCCGTTTCTCGTACGGCTATCTGCCGTAATAATTTACAATCCAACGAGCCATCTCTACAGCACTTTGCTGCTACTGCTGTTCATCGCCCTCTTTGCCCTCTTCCGCACTCTCCGCTCTCTCTTGCGTATAACGCACTTACTCATTCGCTGCTCGTGACAATCCGCGACAATCATTTCTCCACTCTGCTTGTCCCGTGAAAAATCCTCTCCGCAAAACGCTTTGTCCATGCCATTACCGTGTTACACTGGTATTCTCAATTCGTTACGAAGCTCCATCGTGAGTTATCGAAGTTTCTGAAATGTCCATCAAATTTTGTATTAGTACGAATAATTATTATTTTTCATAGTGATAAAGTTATCGATTTGAGTAGAGATATAGAGGTGGTTTATTATTGAGGAACGTTTCATCGATTTCAAAGCATCTCCAGAATTATGCCCTATATAAAAAAAAGGGTTAAAAAATGCAGAATGTTCCATATTTTTTAATCCTTTTTTATGGGACACAATTTTGGAAAATGATTTAATGTTTAATTTAATTAAAATCAACTTGAATTCGAAAATTTCTGGGCTCGATGAATTATTCAATATACATGACCTGCAAACTTTTAGTCAATTTCAAAACATCCCCAAAAACATGCCTTAAAAACTTGGAAAAAAAAAAAAAAAAAAAAAAAAAAACGAAGGAATAACCAGTTCTCTGCTCGACTTCGAAGTACAAGGCAAGGCGAACTCGTCGATGATCCGCATCGGTTTGTCACGTTCAGCGTCGCGAAAGAGTAGACTGGAGCTCTGGAGCATAGAGAGAGAGAGGAACGAGAGCCGCAGCCGCCTGTTGCATGTTCGCTCGTGGCGTGTGTGACGTCATTCCCCGAAGCGTGAGCACTACCACCGCAAAACTTAACGGCAGAAGGAGGAGGGCGAAATGCGGCTTAGTTGAGGATGAGGGGAAGAGGGGTTGATGTTGTTGGCAGTGGTGGTTCCACAGCGTGACGGGAGGGTCGTATTGCAGGGGTAGTTTTAGCCTGAGTGGAGGGGAGGGGGTCTTTTGGGGGGAGATACCATTGGAGGGCGTGCTTGACAAAGGCGTGGTTAGCTTGTCCCCACCCAATAATAAACAAGCGACTCCTACTTGTTAATTTGTTTGCTTTGCGCCCTTCTCTCACTATATATCTTCAACCCTCTCTCTCCCACTGAAGCAGTTTCAATCTTTCTCTCTTCTTCTTCTCTGTTTCATGTGTTCACCGACTCGTCACACACACACATACACACACCCACTCACACACACACATACACACGTTTTCTCTCGCTCTTTTCCTCACCTGCCCACACCGCCGGTGGACTTACCTGCGGCTCGCGATTGAACTCACCGAGAAATATCCGTAAATCGACTAGACCGACCTAATTCGTGACGCGAATGCTCATCGCCTGTTTACCTTTTTTTCTTTTTTTTTTTTATTCTCGAGTGATTGCTTCTGTAAAGAGTGCTTATAAGTCATTTTTAAATAAGGGTTATCCTTTTTTTTTATAATCAAAATCAAGTAATTGACATTTTATAATTAGAACTAATGATTAAAAGTGTGATGATAAAAATGTTATGAAAACCTCGATTTGTAATATTTTTAGGATTATCGATTCTGGAAAAAAACGTACGAGCTATGGAATTAAAGATGTTTATGGATATGTTCATTTTTATAAAAACAAATAGTTTGGCTTTAAATCGAAAAAAAAAAACGATCTTGAAACTTTTTAAATTTAATGACATTGTCAACAATACTCCACGTTTAAATCGACGATTTCCCGCTCGGATCTTAAAACCGCTAGAACTTTGAGAATATTGAATTTTTGTGTTATTCACAAAAACAAAAAATATTTCAACTTTAATATAACAATAATATAAACCAAAAACTCCACAAAGATTGATCCGAAAAAAAGGCTAGCTTAATATTTCGTTCTCTTCCATTTCAATCGTCGACCTGCTCTGATCAATCGACCCAACTGTGTCTATAGTCGTAGCCAATAAATCTTTAATTTGAATAGCAAGTCAACGTTGGTGAATTAGTTTGCTATTTAGTTTTGGTAGGGTCAAAATTATACGTCGTTAGTCGATCAACGTTTACCAGCTAAAACACGAGATTTGCGTTTTTTATGACGCACGTTAAATTCGATATTATTTATTATTGACACAGTGTTGTCGGTGTTTGATCTCTCGTGTTGATTGTGACAGGGGCAAGGGGTGGGTTAAATACGTAATGACTAATGAGTAGCAACAGCGCCACCGTGAATGCTCTCGTGATCGCGCGAGCGTTGAGCAATCAATAGGACACTCTCGTTCTATAGTATTCGAGGATTTCATATTCAAATTAGCTGCGACATGACACAGTTCCCAAGAGAGGAAACAAATATTTGACGTCGACACATTATCGAGCATTTGAACGTCTTGTAATGTTAGATAAGTTGGTTTTTTTTTTAATATACAAAAAAATTTACTTCTTGCTGTAAAAGTAGTTGAATTGCGTAATAAAGCAAATAATATATGTGGCGTTCTCCACCGAACGATCACTTTTTTTTACCCTCTCGAATCTGTTCCATAATTGGTCATGCAGTAGTAATACTCAAATCTGTATGAATTTTTTTCAGATTTTTTAATTCACTAGTTTTGAAAATGGATTTTTTTTTCTCGTCAATTTAATGTTTTTCTATGAACTATTTAATGCAATATATATGTTATATTTTTTATGCCATCAAGAATATAACATATATTGCATTAAATAGATCATTGAAAAGAAAAACTCAGATATACCTTAATGCATCTTTCTCTGTAAAACAATCTATTTTTTTACTCGGTAAGAATGTCGAGTTTCACGATGCCATTTTTTTATATGCTCCCAAAACACTGCCAAATATAAAAATTGAAAAATGAAAGACAACAAATTTTTTCTATTTTTTTTTTCGCATCGTAATTGAATTTTTTAACAGCAGTATAAATATATGATTGTCCATGTAGCTCAGAACATTGCGTTTCGTTTAAGAACATAACTGATGAAACGTGTGTGGACTTTGACGAAGCATTTTTTGCTGATACTTAATATACTGAGATCAAATGAGTAACACCGATGAGAAATTAATTTTTAAAAAGAAAAAAATGGATGGGGAATCAGATAATCGAGGGGAAGAGGGTGTTTCGAAGAGGAAACTTTGCACCATCTTCGTAGCAGGAGTCACGCCACCAAATGAACGCTGTATACTCAAGTGTCTACAAGCAATTAGAAACCAGACTTTAGACTGGCTTAGCACAGTCGAACAGATAAGAGATTCGGTTTTTAGCGTCAAGGCACAAACTATAGCGTCTTAGAAAATTCATCTTTTTTTTTGTCGTCGATTGAACGGAAAATCTTGAAACCAATCAATTATAAAATGTGCGGTCACGAAAAATATAATAAGGCGTAGGTTTATTGGAGGAAGTTACAGCATCTATGCTTTATAGGTGCGGCGTTCCTCTAATTTTAGAAATATCTCTCGATTGATGAATTAAAATTCATTTTTTTTTATGAAACTGCAATATATTGCAGTTTTATAAAATTATTTGAGATTTGATTTTTGTAGGATTCTGAATGTTCAAATTTGTCGATGGATCCGAAATAGTTTAAAGCAAGCAAAAACGTGGTATCCATTCAGCGAAATTTATAATTTAAATTGTATAGAACATAAAATGTTTAAATTCAAGATTCTTATAATTTCACATCTAAATTCAAAAATTTCTTCTAGTCCACCTTTCTCGATATTTCCGACAATTTTAATAATACCGTCATGAAAAATCGCGAGAAAAAAAAATTCACGAAAACAAAGCAAAACCAAAAAAAAAGTTGACACAAATTTCCATTACAGTGCAAACTCATAGTCCAAAATACCGTCAACATTGTGATCACATTAGTGTCACAAGCCCTTCTGTGCACATTAGAATATCATGGCTAAAATTTGTCCCTCATGAAGCAGCTCGAAGCAATTCGTAAGGGACTCGAAGGGCCTCCTTCCCGTCTCAATAAGCAGCAGTTATACATTGCTATAGTGATAGTAGTAGTGTTGGTGGTAGTTAGTATCAGTAGTAGTGTAGTGAAGCCAGCCGAGAGAGCACAGGGAAGAAGAGCGTGTACCGTGCATAGCGCGGGCGGGAGATGCTTGGAAACGGGTAACGACTTGACCTTGGCTGGATTCACGCGTAGCTGAGCTAACGCAAAATCGAAACGCGTTACTTCCACCGCCTGGATATCCTAAAGCCGGCTCCACATCGTGACCTCTCCCTCGTCGACTGCTTGGCTGTTTCCTATCCTGCTTTCCTCTCGTCGGCTTCGGCTGTATCTTCTCCCTTCCTGTTTCTGTCCCGAAGTCTTCTACAAAAGCAAACGTGTATTTACACCAAACGACTACGACGACGAAAGTGAGGCGGCTATAACATTGGCTAGAAGCTTGGAATCTTAGCGAGAGTGGATAAAGTCGAATACTCGAAAGACACAGGCTAGCGCGCGAAACCGAGTGAGCTTGATCGAGCCCTCTCGAAAGGTGATTCTGGAGGGTATTATATAGCTATATGTATGTATATATATATATATATATATATAGGTACTGCCGGGTGACCGTGCACTCGACAAAGCTTAATACAAACTACAAACTAGTGTACTTCGGCAAGTATAGTAACCGAGTGTACACAATGCACTGTAAAGTAAGCGTGCGAAACTTCAGTGTCGTTACTATATGGCACGCTACTTGTTATATAGACTAAAGCCCCTTTGCTTCTGTAAGAGGACCCTCCAGGTCAACGGTTACTCTTGAATCAAATAGCCACTCTGGCATCGACTTCTTCGAGATTGCCCGCACGTTCTCGAGTGCCTCTCTCTCTCTCGCTCCTTCAATTGACAATATTTCTGTCGCATACACACTTTTGTACTGTTGGCAGTATTGGCATTAAGTCTTTTTGAATCGATATGAAAATGATATTCGTAATTCATTATAAGTATTGCTTTGTCATAGAGGAAGCTTTGTTTTCGCGAAACTTTTTTTGTTTCCGAGATTTTCTTGTCAGGGCAATCAGAATGTTCTAAAAAATGGAGAAAAGGGCTCTGTCTGTATGTGTGCGAATTTCCTGGATTTTTAACAGCGATGGGCATATAAGCAAAGGAGATACGACTTCGTGTGAAACAACCTTACTGGGAAGATCCTCTACGAGGGGTGGTGACGCGTAGGAGCGAAAGTCTGGGGATTCTGGTGCTCTGAGAGCGAGAGAACCGTAGTAGACGTACGGGCAAGTGACTGGGGTTGGATGCAACTACCCTCGCGACGAGAAGCTCTCGCAGGCAAGAGCCGCGTTGTAGTATACTATGGCAGTAGCTGAGAGAAAGGGTGACACAGTGAGAGGAGAGAGAGATGACGAGAGATATTCTGCGAGAGGGTGAGACCGAAGAGAGGGTGACTCACCCCCGTGGCGCACTCTGGCGTACATAACACCCACGGTCACCCCACGCGTGACTAGATACCGTTTTGCACAAAGGGGACAAACGCCAATTATATTTTAATATCCTCCATGGGCGACACGATGCCTCGCCAGCTCGCGAAACCCAACTTTCGACGAATAACGAAAATTCCAGAGCTCTTTCTTTCTCTCTCTCTCTCTCTGTGCAACGCGTACCTCGGATGTATATACATAAATATACAGGATATATGTATTATATCTGTCCAGTAAATACCCGAGGGAAACGAGTGTAATGTGAAAGAATTTTATTTCACTGGAGCTTCAAAATGTAAATCGCGGAAAAATTGCACGAATTGAAGTGCCGCCTATTTTTTTTTTTTTTTTTTTTCACGAAACAAAAAATACCGACCGGGCTTTAAATCTGCTATCTAATTCTCTTTATCTGGAAAATCTGGATAAAAATATAAAATTTAGTTTGGATACGGAAATTTAAAAAGCAATTTGACTCAATAGATTTGGCATTTGGTTTAAAATTGGGAGGATTCACGTTTTTGGAAAATGTTTGAAAATTCATTTGCTTATCAGTTTCATTAATTATCTAATAATTGAAATCGTAACAATAGTTCGATTAATGCTGAGGAAATTGGATGCTCAGTCGACTGAGCTGGGGATAAACGCGTTTCGTGTTCAAAACAGCCAACATATTGGTGTTTCAGGTTATTCTATGGGATTCAATTATTGGGATAATCGATTTTTTTTTTAAGATTGATAATATGGCTTGAGTAAAGCTTTATAATTCTACCTCAAGTAATTTATATAGTTTATATTTACAGTCTAGTATTTTGGGAAATTCTACATGTAAGATCTATGTAGTAAAAAAATCGTATATTTTTAAAAGTCTCTTCTTTACTATTTAGTGAGTCGCCATAAAACCCTTAGTAAGGTTTATAATTTACATTTGGTAAAATCTAGATGCTCTCGCAGTGAAAAAAGGAAGATTAAACAAAATATTGATTTCAATAAATACGGCAACATCGTCTTCAATTTGGTGTTCAGTCAACCGAGAAGCTAGAGTTTTTCTCGTTCAATAACAAACTTATTGGAGTATTAAGTAACTCTATAAGATCTAATTATAAAAAATTGGAAATCTAATCTAATTGTAATAATTGGAAAAAATATGTTTTCTAAAAAAAAGTCTGCGCGTTATATTTAACAAATCGCTATAATAACTTAAGGGCTTGGCGATCAAGAGTTTATAATTCTAAGCCAACTTAAAGTAATCCAGATGTATTCACAATGAAAAAAAAAAAACACTAAATAAACTATCGATAATTAGCAAATATTAGAACTTCAAAGGGATGATTAATGGTCTTGGATTTTGTGCACAGTCGGCTGGCTCGTTATGAATAAACATCTTTCACTTGTAGTTAGTTTTAGGTAATTTATGATTATGAGATCTAATGAAACGTCAAATCGCATTTTGAAAAGAGTCTGCATATGATATTTAATGAGTTGTTATAATTCCTTGTGCAAAGCTTTGAGATTAATAGCCCGTAATTTCAAACGTACTTTGGAAGAATACGGCACAATTTGTATTTGCATTCTAAATGCACTAACAACGAAAAAAAAGAGATGATATAAAATATCGATACCAATAAACGTCGCAATTCCTAGTGACCTAAAAATGCATCATCATTATCAGTATATGCTCTACAGCATCACGTCCTCCACATGTCGATACTCGAAAAAAGGAACGTTCACGCGAGTATCAATATTAAAGCCTTCTCATATCGATCCAGCATCTGCTCTAAAAATACTTCAAACTAACCATCCCATCGTTCCCAGCATATCATAATATCCACCCCTTCCTTCTCTTTCCTTCCTCAAAGTTTTCAGTTACTCTAAAAATTCTCCCAGTCCATCAAAGAATTTAAAAAATAAAAAAAATAAAAAAAAAAACGCAAAAGATTCTGCCTTGTATCACGTTAGCAATCGTCCGGATCACCGAGATGTTCGACGGTCGGTGCCCATCTGTCGTGTATCCGCATCTCTCGGTTTTCGTACCCGCTTGTAAATTCCGTGAATTCTCTCTCTCACTCGATCATCCCTTTTCGCAGCCCTTGGATATCGAAAACGCGCATGCGTTTGAAAATCTCGTTTTCCACAGGCGGTAGCGCCCTCCAATGTGCCTTCCGCACCGTTGAGCATCTCCACCATTCAGAATCGATGATGTCACGGCGCGGGGGCCGGCATCCCCCACCACGTCCGACTATTCTCATGGTGGGGTTGCCGTACTCTTGTTTCATTGGTCGGTGCTACCACTACCTGACTATTTTGCCCCCGTCGACCCAGGGTCGTGAGTACGACCCAACTGCTGTGGAACAGAGTACAAATGATGAAGTAAGAGCGAGAGAGAGTGAGAGAGAGAGAGAAAGGGAAAAGTGTATAGCAAGAGAAACGTGTGGCACACCAGTTAGTATACATATACACACGTGTGTATAAAACTATACGTGAGCTGTTCACCACGTACTAGCAAAGTCCCCGCAACCTCTTCGACTTCCGCGGGTGGTATCTCGTCCCCTCTGCTCCCTTCAGCATCAGAACTACCACCACTATAACACCATCTCTTTCCCCCTCCCCCGGTCCCCTCCGCCCTTCACGTTTCTGAATGAGAGAGATGAAACGAGGGATGCAAGAGGACCGAGTCAACCAGGGGTTGGACTGAGCCAGAGAAAACGAAGCGAGAGAGAAAATCGAGGGGTTGAACGAGGGTACAAGAGAAGTTGTGAGAAAGAGCGAGTGGGACAAAGATAATGGTAACAGCCCTGGTATTGCACCAGCAGCAAGACAGAAGCAGCACAGAGCGCGCTAGCGCTTTCGGTCCGGTCCGCAGCTAGCTCCGGTACACCTCTCGTTGAGCGGCAAAACGCCACGCGACTTGGCACCGACGGCACCGACCGCCAAACCGTAACTCCTTATCGAGGACCTCGCCGAGGTGGACGTGTTGGGCAGCCCACAAACGTCGCGCTTCTTCGGCTTAGAGATCCACGGGACAACCGCACTGTTATTTGTCACGTTTGTTTTACTTTGGTTTTCTGTAAAAAAAAGATAATAATAATAATAATAATAATAAAGAAGGAGTTTGTAGTATTCGAATTCGTGGGGAACTGAGTTTTTCTGTCTGTGACACAACCGGAGCTACCGAAGCTTGCTGTTGTCTTATCGGTGAAAAGTCACTTTTGGAACGTATGAGGTAACAGAAGTGTTGGAGTTTGTAGCTGATGAGGATTTTTCTTTTTTACGCTCGTGTATTTGGTTCGGGGCTTGTAACACGTGCTACGATATGAAGAATTGATGAGTTTCAAGCGGTTTTTAAGAAATTGAAGGATTTTATATTAGCCTGGTGGAAAGGGCTGGAAAGGTGCACGTGCATTTTTTGGACAATTGTTTGACGATATTCGTGAGAACTTTGGAAGAAAATATAGTGAAAATAATTGGATATCGTGACGATAAACTACGAGTTCGTTTCTTCTTGTTGTTGACAAGAAAATAATTGCGAGGGACAGGACAGTGTGCTTAGCTGTAATCACGTGTGCGCGCGAAAATAAACTTGAATTCAGTGGTGATAGTCAACGTGCGAGTGAGGAGAGCTGACCGTCGGTAGCCGACGGCGTATCTTGGTAAGTTTAACATCAAATTGTTTTATAAACTCGAAGAATTACTATAATATTCTATAATTTCAATGAAGCTCATTAATTTCATTAATTTTACGACGATAAGCCACGACGACTGACTTCCACGTATTAAACAAATTTTTCATTTTTCCAACGCTGTAATTTCAGCCTCGAATTATTTTTAATAAAATAAACGTTTGAATTAGAATTTATCATTTCATTACCGGAGTTTAATTTACCTAAACCAAAAATTCTTTAATTCTCGTAGAAACATATTGAACCTCAATTCGAATTACTTTCTTAAAGTTAAATTTAAACATACTTCTTTTATAATTTAATTTTTATATTTCAAAAATTTCAGTGATATATAATAACCACCAACTGTTGTAGACGAATAATTGGTCTTCTCATTTCCGAAAAATATTTTCTATGGCTCCGTTATTATGGCATACTAACAAAAACGTGCATACACGAATATTCGTGGTTTGCTATGTTCACAAATGTCGAGTGACTTTGTAAGGGATAATACAGGCGTCAAATTATCGTATGATAATCCTTTCCCCGTGTACTCTGGTTACTGTTAATGTGGGCATAATGTGTGCTCGGGAAATCGCTCGCGAGAACTCCCGATGCATCATCCGTACTCGGATAAATGCAAAGTCCCGTTGCCGAGGATTTGTCACTGTATGAAGAGCTCACTTCGTCAGTCTAGCATGATGTACAATGTCGGGTACAATGAGAGAATCCCCGGGTAACGTCGCGCGCCACTAGAAACTCGGTGTGAATGTGATTGAATGCTGGATCCGAGAACCCAACACACCGAGAGAGATGATGGAGATAGCAGCAGCAGCAGCAGCATCAGCAGCAGCAGCAACGTGTGTCCCTCACATTGCTTTCTCTTTCTCTCACTCTGTTTCCGTTCACTTCCATCCCTACGTGTATTATAGCATAATTAGGCAATAGGCTATGGATTCACCGTGTAAAATCCTTGAAGCGAACGAAAGCTCGACAGAGAATAAGTATATATGTATATGAATATATATATATTACATATATATATAATACTTCGTATTATAGCGTGTGTATTGAATAGCCGTATGCGAGGAGCGACGAGCACAAGTGCGGACGCCCCGCGGCGTCGCGCGACGCTCATTGTATGAGCTCGCCCGACGCGTGGAGCTTGCAATATACACACCGTCTATACTGCAAAAGCACTCCTGCATCGTGAATCTGCCTCATCCCTCTGTCCGTCCCTGTCTCTTGTAAATCTGCCAGGGGAATCCGCTATCGTTGATATTCATTTGTTCGAATTCGAGTTAACTGAAAAATTAAGAAATTCCAAATTGTATGAACATTGAAAGTGAGAGAATTAAACGTAATTTTTAGCTCATGGATATTTTGCATGAGGTAGCAGATTCTGAAGACATTTTTTTTTTAAATTCCCTTGTTTTTTTTTAAGATAAATTATTCGGGTCGAGCTAATGTTAGTGGAAAATTGATAAACTGCATATTATATAAATGTTAAGAGCAAAAAAAATTTTTTGCGCAATACGCGCATTTTTTTTAATTTTCCTATGTTTGAATTTAAAATATTCAATCTCTCGCCATAATATGTTTCTCGTATCAAACAGAGCAAGATCTTGTGAAGTCAATCCGATTCGTATCTCTTGAATTTACAATAAATCAGCTACACTAGAGCTGTTGCGTTAAAAAAAAAATCCATGAAGCTTTGTAATGAATCCGATTAATTAAGCTTTTTGTGCTCAAAGTATATTTCTAGACTATAATCACGTTTTATGGGGGAGATAAGAAAAATTAAATTTTCCTTTGTAAATATCCTTTGTAACCGGCTGTGATTATTTCATCTTTTTTTTTGTTATAAAAAATAATTTCCTCTCTAATCACTTTTATATATGATTTTAATATTAAAAAAACAGTTAAGAATACCATTTATTATACTCAAAAAAAAAAAAAAAAAAATTTCAAGAGCTCACACATTTTGAAATATACCGAGATGAAGTACTATTGAAGCTCACCGATAATATAAATACATACGGGTCATTCTTCATTAACTGGGTCACTGTAACTTTTTGCAAGAATTTTTTACCCCTAACAAATATGTTTTATCCACTCTATCAATTTTACAATAGGATCTGTAAATACGACTGTGAGCGTGTTAAACTGAAACCAAATATGGCCAGACAGTATTAACGCCTAAGCTATTGAAATTCTGTTCAATCGAAATGATATGTTTGTACAAAAATCCTTCTCCGAGTATGAGCGACATCGATATATCGTCAACACTGAATCGTACAAAAAAGCGTTGTAGTCATCCCAGAACCCAAGATATTTGTGATTCTATAAAACGCCCCGTCGGATTGAATTGGACGCCCTGCTGAGTCTCGCTTATAGTGCACGTTTTCAATCAGTCTGCTGCCATAACGGAGGGATGAATTTTTCGCAGTGAATTTTTACCCTTGAAACAAAAAATAAAAAAGGATGTCATATACATATATACATATCAGCGCAGTCTATTAAACGTTTGAATAGTAATTCTAAGAGCCAACAATTGAGTTTATTAAGAGACAGAGAGAAAGGCGGAAACACGGATAATAGTTGAATATACACAAGGGAACAAGAGGGAACGAGGATGCTGGTGACGGTAGTAGCTTCTCGTAATAATACATTATACGCATTTTGCGGTAATAGGTTCCATATCCACGATGTAGCTATGCTACGTCGGTGCACATTATGCTTTAGATTTCCGGCGAAACCCTGTTAATGGTATCACAAGGAGTACTCGCACCGGGGCGACAACCGCCACCTCCGCTCCCTCATTATATTCCACCTCCAACCCCTCGAGCTTTCCTTTCCCTCTCTCTCTCTCTCTCTTTATCACGATACAGTGAAGCAAACGAATACGTTGTACCGTGTTAACTACAGCATAGGAATACACCGTTATATTCGCTTCCTCTTGCTTTTCCGCGATTCCTCTTGCCTTCTATTCTCTCCGGTGAATAACGCACTCTTTGCGAAATAAACCTGTGCCATAATGTGTCACCGTAAGCGTCAATTAATAAATTCCCTTATGGTTATAATAGTAAAACGAGGCATTGAACCCACCTGATTAAATAACTTTGTGAGGCAACGAGCCTCGAAGGTTTTTAGATAAGAGACGAGATGCTAACGACACATTCAAGTCAAATATACATTACAAAAAAAGCAGCGGAAGCTATAGATTCTACCTCTTTGTGAATTAATTTATGTATCTGGGACGTCTGAAAAGCAATTTCTGTATCGAGGGTCCCGGCAGCGTCTCATCGACGCTAAAAATCTATGCTACTGTTTTTCATCATTTTTTTTTAGGCGGGCGTTGAAGCAAAGATCACTTGTTTCTGTTGTATTAAAAATATTGTTTCAAATTTTTGGTGGCGTTATCACGTGAGTAAGTAAATTTAAAGGAAAAAAATTAAATGTCCTTATAGTTCGCCTCAAAGTACAATTATTTCAATGTGGAAGATATTACAGCTTTTTCGTATATTTCAACCTATATTTTAAATGATTTTTGATATTTCTGTAATTATCCAAATAATTCAATTGCAGTAGTAGCAAAATTATTTGGGCTTAATGTTAATGTTTATTACTAAATTTAGGAAAAAAGTAAATATTAATATTGTTTATGTATCAACAAAAACCATCTGTACGAGATTGTATCTGAAAATCAGGCGAAATATTATCGTAAACAAAAGATCAATGGAGAATAGATAATATTCACTGCGTTCATCAGGTTAATCGAACCGAGCAACGATTCGATTTGACTCCCATCGAGAGACACGCAAATCTTGATAGAATGCATATACATAGAGAATACAAACACCGATTTCGAGACGTTTGGTACACCGGTGGCTGTCGCTGATGTCGAAGCCCGATCTTATTGCCGTAGAGGCCACACTGCCGGCCAGAGCCGATAGTCAAAGTAGTCGACGGGGTATTCGCGCGCGCGCGTTCGCTAAATCGACAGATTGGCGTGTCTTGTAAACACAAGCCGGCACGATCCTGTTTGCGCTCAGTCGGGCATAATCCGAGGTAATCCTCTTGCACAATACACTCCCGCGCGCGAACGCGTTTCTCTCGCGATGTGTACAAGCACAACGTGTTTACCTCTACTTCCACTCTCGTTCCACTCTGAGCACGGTGTTTATATATCACAACGACGTCCCGCAACTTCACCTTGAAGAAAACTATTCCAACCCCCACAGAGAAGCACACTGCGCTTGGGAAAAGTTTCGAGGCGAGCACTGCCACCTTTCGGATCGGATAAATATACGTAAAACGCCACCAGCGCTACTACCACTACTATTCCCACTACTTACGCCAACTGGAACTTCTTCCAAGAGCCTGGAAATTCCACTGCTAAAGTATCGCTTGGGCCTCAGAGGAGCGTTGCCAGCGCGAAGTTTGGTGAAACAACGCGAGGGAGAGTTTGCGATTTACAAGTCCGGAAGAGTTTTCGATGCTGAATAGTTATCGCATAGCGTTGGGTTTTCTCTTAAACCCGCGGATGGAAAACACGGAGTTTCGTCGAATTAGCGGTATCGAGAAAATTCACGGAATGAATTACTTCCAAGAGATCGCGAGACTCGAAACAAACAGGTAAAATAATATTCACCGAGGAAAAACACTCGTTGATCCCGAGATTTACACATTTTTTTTTTGCCCCGCTTTGTCTTGTAAGTTCGGCGAAAAAACGCGAGAGGGATTTCGTTATTTACAATTAGTGTCCTGAATTTACCGGTAAATTATGTCATTTGTCATTTTTACCGCGAGAATTATGACAGGCCAAAAAAAATTCACTCATTTTTTTTTTTTTTTTTTAATTTATAAAGTTCAGAACAAGCTTAATAATATCTCCTTTCTCCAATAAATACTAAAGTAACAAACAAAAATGAGTTAAAACCGTTTTTTTTCCAACCAGTAACAATCGTGGCTCGGCCATCTTTGCGTTGGTTCAGCGGACCACAAAGATGGCCGACCTACATAGTTATTGCATATAGGTATTACGAAGCAATAAAAACATCGGTGAAGTTCCATGCTTAAGTATGCATTTGAATTTTCTTCCCAAGGTGTTCCTTTCGGTATTTTACCCGAAAAGAGAGTGGAATAGTTATCATACGATATATGTAAATCATGTGCAGTATCTTTTTTTTTGCACCAATGAATATTACTTACAGAAGAGAGTGGGGCTCCAAAACAAACAGGTAAAATAATACAGTGTGGAAAACGCTCGCCTGATCCCTCGATGTACCGTTTTTTCTTTTCCTCGTTTTTCTTCTTCTTTTTTTCTTTTTTTTTTATTGTAACATTGCGCAGCAGTCACCCTTCAGGCACTAATTATCGCACTTAACCGAGCTCCCACAGCCCTCGTTCCCGTCTCGCTCGGTTTCTGCGCCGCAATAACCGTGCATAGTCGACAGACATATGCACCGACGGATTTCGAGTGGCTGCTTCTGTGTGTATATAGCGCCAGTATGTGCGTTACACTCGCGAGTCAGTTATAACATCTTTCGGGAAGCGTGTGACGAGGGTAATTGCTACACTCGAGTCTTCAATGTTTTTTCTTCACTCTCGTTTCCACAGATCTCTTTCTCTCTATACACACACACACACACACACACATATATAAATATCTGTGGAGAGATTGTACTCGAAGACGTTGCTGACGTGAATTTTCACGTTGACTTTGATTCTCTGGCATATCGAATATGGCGTATAAGTATAATTACGATATATCGCCAGATCGAAAATGAGGCAGCGGAGCATGAATAGACAAGACTGTACGTGGCGCATGGTAGAACGACCTCTGGCGCCACCGGATTGACACAGCTGCTGTATGCGCATGTTTTTTTTTCTTTTCTTTTGTTCTTTTTTTTTTTTTTTTTCTTTTCTTTCCGCGTGAAGATAGACTGTGGTCGTTTTCACGGCAAATCAAAGCCACTGGCATAGCTCAGTTTGACTCGAAGGTTATTCTGTCGCAAATACGATTTAAACTCTGTCATGGATTGAATATTCGCATCAAACAAAAAAAAAAGGAGATTAAAAAAAAGCTTCTACAGCAAGATGGCGGCTTTCATACTGATTAATAATCTTTTTACGAATTTTCCTTCAAATTTTATTTACGACCACAACAATGTATACATCCATTTTTTTTTTCGAAAACATTTTCAATCGTTAAAAAAAGTGTGTGAAAAAAAATAAACGTTTAAAAACGTATTTTCTGCTCTTCATGAGTGCTTTGATTTGAAATTTTAAAAAATCATACCTATTAGCGTATTTTCAACATCGAAAAAAAAAAATCGCAAATGGGTTCGTAAAAATTGCTGCGTAATGTAAATTCACGACATTTGTTTTTGCAGTTGCAGTAATTTTTCACATTTTGTGTTTCTTTCTTTGTTCTTGCAGAGACAGAGTGAGCGTCGAAAGGCCCGAAGATTCTACCTTCGCAGCAACTGGGAGCTGCGGTCGCTCCATGGCCGGGCGCCACTGGCCTCCTGGCCTCCGTTACCGCTGACGATATGGCACACAAGGGTAAGTCGCAATAAATGTTATCACGGAAAGACCAATATTTTAAATATCGATAATACCATTTTTTTCTACTGTATTTATCCTTAAAAAACAGACGTCACGAAATCTCGATTTGTGATATATAAGTGAAGCCGTGATTTTCATTGGCTAATGATGAATCTACTTACATGAAATTATATTATATTTCTTACAAAATTTCTGTAATCTGTGCCAGTTGCGTTGTAAATAAAAATAAAAAAAAATTACAAGGTTTCCAAGTCGCGTATACAGTTCAGCTAGGTAAAAGGTAGTCTGTAGTAAAATAAATGCCCTAGTTGAGATTTGAAATTGAAACAATTTTATTCAATATTTAATTTCTTTATCCCATCATTATTGGAATTAAAATGAATATGTTCATAATACACCATTTTTACATACGACATAAAAAGTATAGACAATGACAAATAAATAATCGTTCTTTTTCCGTCAATTTTCGTTTCTTAACATTACTATGTTAATCTGATTGATTTAGTCATCTTTTGCCAAACATTAGAAATGATTTTCCGCATGAATCCGCTATTAACCCAGAATTTATATTTAGTTAAAATCGAGAGAGCTGTGCATCGTTGAATCGCTGCTCTGATGTTCGGTGGAAGGCCAAGGGTTGGAGAACCAAGGCGTTTAACCCCATTAGTTCTGAATGGAGGTCCATCCTCTCGCTTTACCCACTCCATATCGTTGAGCGCAGTTCGTACGCCATCCCCGGTGTGACTCGTTGTTCTTCCCTTCTCGCGCCATCTCGGTACTCCCGGACCCGAGGAGACCGATCCTGGCAGCTTCCGAAGGAGAGCCGAGGGGGGGTGCAGGAGTTGCCTTCTGGAAAGGAGCAGAAAAGGAGACCGCCGAGAGAGGAGAGCGACAGCGAACTCTCACTCACGATGTCTCGAAGGCTTTTCTAAAGCATCGACGACGACTCGCTACTACTGCTGGGCTTCGTGTCGGGGGGATCGTCGTCTTCGAGTCGTGACTCTCGACCCGCCCGCTGCGATCTTCACCAGCTAGATAGCTGCCGGCTGATGCTACAGCCCGAGTATCCTCGCCCCTGTGTTCGCCTTCACCTATTGATTTCCATTCTCTTACGCGCCTCTTCCACGTGATTCGCTCTTTCCGCACCCCAACGTCGTCGCCGGCGACGACGCCGTCGCCCACTACTATCAGCACTCATAATATATACATATATATTTACACGGACACCCGCTCTCAATCGCTATTAAAGTTCATCGCCGCGCGAATCACCATCCCGTCGCACGCGACTGTATTTTCTTTCGACTTTGAGGTAAATGGAAAAAATAGAAAAAAAAAAAAAAAAAAAAAACAAGGATGCAATGTACTCTCGGAGAAAGATGTGGCATTGATAACTCTATAAATTTCAGTAGGTACAAAGCACCTCGACTATAGGTTTAACATTAAATTCGTCGTCAAAAAAAAAAAAAGTAAAAATACCATAAGTTTAGTAAAATAAAAAAATTACAGATTCACATTCCGAAAAAAAAAAAATACTTATGACACATAGTTGAGTTATTGATACATTGAAACGTACTCAAAGTAAAAGTAGTTTGGGGATATTCGGAGCTCGTTGGCGTCGAAGAATCCACAAGTGAGTAAACATCCGCGAGCGGAGATCGCGAGAGGAGAGAATCAGAGAGCGGAGCCTGTGGCGATGGCGGGAAGGGTGGAGGGGGGGAGGAGATAGATGGAGCGAGACCTGGTGCGGATAGCGCACGCCGAAGCCGCCGCGACTCAATGGATATCATTCTCCGGTGCAGGGCGCTTGAAAATCGTCGAGTTATCTGACCGAGTGCAGCCCAGTGGGGTGTGTAGCGTTAAGTTGGCGTTAGCTCATCGAATCAACCGCGATGGGCGCGACACGCTGCTGCTACTACCGCTGCTGGCCCATATAACCATCCCCTCTTTCACTCCTCCTCACCCCTTTCGCCACACCACGACGCCAGAGAGAAAGAGCTAATCGATGCTCTCCTGGTTCTCACCAACGATCGCTCTCTTTCCTCGCTCACAAATAATGCGATTTCACAGTATTTCAATTATTTAATTACAATTGCAGGATCTCTTTAATCGTTTCATTGTCAACTCGTTTTAATTAACATGTGTCTTTTAAATTGTGTTTTAATAATATTTAGTTTGTGTGTTGGCTTTTATCATTTTACAGCAATCTGTCGTTGGTGTTGATACTCGTATGATTTTATTTCACACCATTACGATCTTTGAATTACAATTTTTTAGTCAGCTGACTCTAATAATTATTACTATTAGCACTTGTCTTTTAAGGTTTTGGAATTAAAGCCATTAGGTAGTTATTGTTTCAATTATCATAGTAAATTACAAAGACAATAATAAAAATGTAAATTTTTGTTACTTGACACGATTGTCCTATTTACGCGATTTAGCGGCATGAAATTCCTTTCTTGAATTTTCCGAAGGGTTTGCTCAAACGTTTTCCATTTTATTATCGAATCTTTTGATACGTGGTGCTTTTTTTATATTTATTCATCGTATACAAAATACCTACTGAATACCTAGGGGAATCATTTTAATACGTAAACGCTCGGGTTGTCGAGGGTGGGATTCGAAAGTTTGCGGTGAAAAGGTCTTGGCGTTTGCGGTGACATCAAAGCTCGCTCGTTTTCTCTGCTGTCGCGCGACGTTAGAGACCTTGCGGTGCTGCTGCTGCTGCTGCTGCTCCAGCGTTATATACCGCGAATGATCGCAATGGGGGAGAGATGAAGACTCGACGCGCTTTTTCAAACGCGTCAACCTATAGAGGCGTTCCGGAGGTGGAAGAACGAAATAAGAATGAGAAACGATCGAGCGCGAGAGGGTTCGAAGAAGCTGCTGATGCCGATGCGCTCGAGAAAAAAAAAAAAAAAAAAAAAAGGAGAAGACATAAGACTGAAGAAATGGAAGAAGATGAAAGCTGTGGGTGGTGGAAAACCTCGGGTACCGGCATCCCCGCTGGCATTGATCGTTTCTGAATTCCGAGTGGATGGCAACCCCACCGACAAGCGTTTTCTTTCCCTCTCTCGCTTTAGACGTTCGTCTACTCTCTTTCCCGTAGGCGTCTTCACCCCGGGGCATCGCCGCAATGTCGCGAACCCGCGAGGCTGCGAGAAATTCACGAGAACGCCTTTAACAACAGAGATAGTTTGAAATTCTTAAGCTCATTGAGCTTTTTCTTATATTTTTCTATATATATATTTTTTTTAACTCTGTCATTTCACTTGGAAATTTTTATTCTGACACAGTGAAAACTAAAATAATATCTGTATACATTTAACGAAAAATTTTGTCTTCAAACGTGCACAATTTTTTTTTTTCGTTAATTTGGATAAATGCATAAAATAATAAATGGATAAAAATGACATTTTTACATTTTTTCTTTTGTCACTTTACTAGATAAATTGAAAAAATCGTTAATGACAAAATAAATTTTGTTAAAATACCAAAATGATTTGTTAGTAATTTAACAAAATTGCTTTTTAAAAAACGTAGCACTCCTGATTTTACGAAATAATTTGTATTATTAAACAAGCTACAGTGTTAAAAATATTTGCCGGTTTTAATTGCCCAAAATTTTATTCATTTTCACACATTTTTGAATCACTTATAACATCCAATAGCAAGACTTTTAAATGCTTGATAATGATTTAATTTTTTTCTGTTTTTAAGCATTGGACGATGTTGAAACTATGCTTTTGGGTGAGTTTTATGAACATACAATACTTAAAAAAAAAAAAAAACAGAAAAAAAAAAATTTCTGGAGAAGAAAAAAAGGAAGCAATGTGTCTGTGAGATTTGATTTTGAGGGTTGTGAAGCTATTCTCGCCACACCTTTGCTTAAATATCAGACAACGTTTTCTTTTGATCTGCATGTACACGAGGGCCTTTGCACACCGCTAAGGAGCAAAGACTATGCACAGTCGCGCTGTGAAGGGTTCTCCGGACGATGGAATCCTCATAGCGAGACGCTCGTCGTCGTCGACGTCGTCTCTTGAGGCGAGATCTCGCCTCGACGACTCTTATTCAATTAATTCTCGTATAACTGCTCGTGACAAAAAAAAATGCCGACGTTCTCTGTAGCGGGAAACTTCACCACTCCACTTGCTGCTCTCTCTCTCTCTGTCCTTATGCTTCGTGCGCTGCTCCCGATGATGATGCTAAGGGGATGTTCTGCGGAGCGCGCTGCGCCGTTAAGAAATCCCTCGACGGCTTCAAAGGTCAACCCCTCTCATCTCGAATACCTTCTACTACGACTCATTCCTTAGCCGCGAGTCCTCTCTTATGCCATGAAACGCGTTAAATTCAGGATGCACGTCTCGCGGGTTTTACGAGTGTCAAGGGCTAACGTAACTTTTTCTGTGTTACTCTGCACGAGAACCCTGAAAGTCATACATAGCCGTAATGACACACCAAAAGTTTCTTTATTACTTTTTCACTTCGCCAATTCCATGCTTATATTTTCACTGCAGAAGAACATACATTTTGTTGAGCAACTTTTCTTTTTTTACAGAATTCGTACAGCAATTCGATTTCTACCACCATATGTAGCAACTTCTCTTCTACATCGAGATTTTCAGGACATAACAATTTTACACCGAATTTTAAAAATGGATTTGGCGGTGATGCAAAGAAAAAAAGAAATTCTGCGACTTCCTGGTGAAAAATAATATTATACCCGAGCGTGAAGCGGGCGACGACTTGTTTGAGGACTCGGACGTCTTGAGACCGGAGTTCCTGATCGAAACCATGCTAGCTTACATCCGATGAATTCGACTGTGAAATTTCCTCTTCAGGAAAGCCAGAGTAGATGCGTGAGGGAGTTGTATATGTGTTTATACGTCGAGTATATATACGCATTTTTAACCGGCTGTGTAACATTGGAGTCGAGGTCGAACAAGCGGGAAGATGAAATGACAGAAGGAGGGAATGTATCGAGAGAGGAAAGGAGAGACTCGTGAAATACGGATTCTTCAATGCCAGAGCATCTCGATAGCCCGTGAGAGACGCACCACACACACGCGTATACGTGAAATACCTTTGCGTGCATAGATGCCGAGCTGTTCGAAGGGGAAGAAAGAAAAGGAAGAAAAAAAAAAACGAAGAAATCTATCGTTCGAGAGCCTTTCGTCACTCACCCACTTTTCCCTCTTTTCCCTTCATCGCTCCGAGGCACCGAATGCGGAATATAACGTGTATTCCCAAAGTTTTTTTCAACCGCGAACCGAAGAGCTGCTGGGAATATCTATTCGCGTGTGTATATATCTGCGACGGCGGAGCGGAAACGAGGGTGAAAAAACCACCCCTTGGCCAACAGCGAGGAGACGCGACTTGCTTTCCAAAGAGGATCTTCTTTTGCCACGTTCTCGCAACAGTTGAGAAAACGTTTCGTCACTGAGATGCTGGAAAATTTGCTGAATATTTGTCATGTACTCTCAAAAGTCTTTGGATTATATGTACTACCCACGGTTTATGTGGATATATATATATATCAATGTCGTACGAACCGGTTGGAGTAAGCTCTGATTTTACCCGCAGTTGGGAATTAGTTCCGCGTAATGCGTTCCTAGCAACGGGATACCAAGGAAATGCTCCGGTTGGCGCAATGATATCCTTCGGGTGTAAGGAAATTGGCGTAAACTCGTCGTGAGCCTTGGCATCGCATTCTCAGCGCATAAGAATATGGCACGAGTCCAATATGTTCGACCCTGTTAGTCTGCATACTCGTTATGGGTTTGAAAGAGTGTCTCTTTTGAATGTTGAGCTGATATTAGTTTGCCAAAATTTACGATGATTTTCATTTATTCTTCTATTAAACGTCTTAGAGAATACATTATTTTCATTTCTTTTCTAAAGCAATTTAACAAAATATTAAAATTATATTCTTTCACAGCTTATCATTATTGATAAAAATTGCTCATTCAAAGCTTTTGAGGTTTTTTTTCTAGATATAGTACGATATTAGCGATACTGTACAGGCAGGAGGTTTTTTTAATCAAGCTTTAACAGAGCAGAGTACACAAATAAATATCAGTCTTCCCTTCAATCGAGCACCAGTCTGAACCCTGACAAATAAAAGCGAGCTCAAGATCGGCAAGAGAAAAGAAAAAGAGAAAAAAAAACAGTTGCAGAAACAGCCGTGTTCCTGTGGCCGAATAAATATTGTGACAAATCGTGGGTTAGCGGAATAAGAGATCGAGGATATATACACACATATATACGATGACTACATGTTACACAAGTAATACAACAAAACGTTGTGTACGTATGCTCGTGACACCGTGGGTACACCGGCAACTGTCGACCTAATTTTCCCCTAAACGTTTTCCGGAGATTAAATCGGGCTTCTCTCATTGTATCACGGGGTTCTCTTCGATGCCGCTTTACGCATAGCGCAGACCCGATGTAGTCAGGCTTTCGAACGTTCTCTCGCTTTTGGTTACGGTACGAAGCACGCTCGTGCTCAAAAAGGGAACCCCGCACGTGAGTTCTTTCGCTACGCGGGACTTGTGGCCACCCCAGTTACAGCTCTATTTCCTATGATACACGGTATTTACACGGCAAGCGTTTTGTGTCCCTTTCGAAAGTAAAAAAAAAATATATTACAGTTTCTCCACATTTTCGAATTTCAGAAGTCGGTGGTTAAGATAATCGTGAGAAACATTTGGTTAACAAGCTCTGATACTTGACAGACCGCAGAGGTTTAATGACATTACGGGAAATTTCCCGAGGAATTTCATTTCCACCTTCTCCTCCGGGTTTACTGCAACTTCTTTTTTGTTAATTTTCTTTTGTTTGTAGACTCAGCGCATTACAAAGCCGGGTATACACGTAATTGTGTACATCAAGCTCTGAAAATGTGGTGGTAGGTAAGGGTGTCGTGGCTTGCCTCTGCAAAACCGTTTGAAAAGGATCTCTCGAGAGGTCCTTCACTTCGGGTGTGTGTACCTTGTTCCTCTCGTGTGCGCTCACAATATAATAACGATTCCACCCGCACACCTGCCTCGAGCGGGTTACCAGGTACAAACCACGAGCACGAGAAATCTGTGGCAATGGTTGTGCCACCAGAGCTTATACTCTTCTGGAAAGCATCAACGGGATGGAGAGATCCAAAGCAAAGAGACAGAGAGAGAGAGGGAAGAGCGTTGAGTGGAACAAAAATATCACAGAGCACAGAGGAGGTGACCCACATTTTTATTTTTCATAACAAGCACGATACGAAACAAGACTGTGGGTGCATATATGTATCCTCTGATACGTATCTTTCATTCTCTGTAATAACTCTCTCGTTCCACTGTGTACTTATAGCTTCGTGACACTTCTCCTGTGGGATTATCTACCCTTCCTTGGTATATATACGCTACGAACTATTCACTCAAGTCTCCGAGTTCTCGAGGCTTCGTTGCTTGCTTCAATAAATGCTCGAACGATCTTCACTTCAGATATCATCTTTAATATTTATTATAGGGAGTGATGTAAATGGATTCCAAGGGATGACTTCTTAGATGATACTTTAGTTGACAATTATTATTGTACACTAATCTTTATTTTGTATACATACAAAAAAAATAAAACTAAATTTTACACTACGATTAATAAGTTGGGAAATACATATTATAAATATGTGTTAATTTCGCAGAGTGTAAAAAGTGACTAGATCGATTTAACGCGTCAGTGAGCTGTGCTAAAAGTGCCCATGCACTTCGTCACGAGATTCCCGAGTAAATAATGACCGTGTACAGACCATAGTCTCTATGGGACGAAGAGAGGCGTTGAGGGGTCGTTGTAGGAGTCCCGGGGGTGCATACCATACCAGAGCAATACAGCAATGCCACTCCATTCCATTTAATTCCCACAGCTACAGGCTGATCATTCCGATACCAGCTCTAATTATGTCGAAAACTTTCCCCCCGTGGCGCGAGCTCGACAACGACCCACTACTGTGGCTCCTCTCTGTCCCATGGGAACCCGTGCCCGTAGCGCCATATAGCCCCCATCTATACTATACATACATGTGTATGGCTATGGCGCACAGTGTAACGCGCCCGTAGCGCAACCACAATGCGTTCCGCCGCCGCTACGACGATGTCATTGTGGGGACCCGCGCGCACCTTGTGTGATCGCGTACCGATTGTGCCCCTATTAAGAGAAGCCCCGTGCCCGCGACCGTATTTCTTCTCTATTTCTTGCACACCATGTTCCATGGCCCGATTCTCGGCTCCCCCTCCAAAAATATCTTCCTGCAACGCACAACATTTTTATTTTATTTTTTTTATTTTCACCCCTCGCATTTATTTAAAGCCTTAATAGCTTTGCCAACAGCAAAATCCAGAAAGAACAGAAAAATCCTGGATTTCTGAAGATCGGAGAGTTATATCGAATTCAGTAGTGGGATAAAGAGGAGAGAAGGAAAAAAAACGTGCCTGCTGTCTGTACGATGAATTGGACGGACGTACGAATTTGGCTCTGAGTACACTACACGGATTACCCGGGTAACACATGTCCCCCTATTGTACATTCGACGATCAGCCTTTGACCGGTGCACAAGGCCAACCATAGTTGGCGGAGTGTGAGCGAGAGAGATGAGACTTGCAGGGAGAGAAAAACAAAACGGAAAAAAAGAAGAAATTGAAAGCTACATGCGAATTGCGGAGAGTCTAGGATTTGCGAATTCTCGCGTGTTTCACTTCTCCTCGCTTTTCTCGTTTCGTTTGGGTAACGATGGGATTGGGAAATTCTGTTGGTGTACTCTTGACAAAGCGTGGAAGTTCCGGCTATCTGCAAAGCTTCAAATTATGCTCACCTTCTAAAATAATGATAATTTATTGCTGTCACTATTTACTTGACTCTAACAGTCAAACTCACTTAAACTCCACTAGATAACAACATAGAAAAGAAATACACAAAATCCGTCGAGAACCTCGCATGTCTGGACGTCTTCTCATTGAAATTCCAGATCTCTTGGTAAATTCAACGACGCCATCGTGGCTCGCCATTGGATTTCAGATCCTTGGAAGACGTACCCAACATACATATCACTCTGGCCTTCCAGACACGAATATATGTATACGTATATATTGATAGACAGGTATCCTAGTGTAGAACAAACAAACTGTATGTCCTGGCTTTAAAATTCACATGTGGAGTTCGTGTGTACGACAGGATCGAGGGAACATGAAGAGAGAGGCACCGATAGATAAAGAGGGAATGGAGATGCTGATGTGGACGTCGATGTGCCCGGATGCCCCGAGACCGACGTAGCAGCTCTGACGCTGCCGCGCGCGCTTTCTGCTGCTATTGGGTCTATGGACGGAACTTTTCCACGTAGTGCACCCGGAGAAGCGGCTCTGACAGATCCGTTGGCGCGGAATAACGCGTTTACGAGCTCTTTGTCCAGTCCCGCTTTGGACCGCGACCGCCTCGTGCTGCCAGCCAGCCAGCCAGCCAGCAACAGCAGCAGCAGCAGCTTACCAACCCCGTGCGCGTACCTATGGAGGTACACGTTCTCCACACACGTAGAAAACGAGGGATAGAGAGACAGAGACCCGGGGCGCTTGCTGTTCTCGGCGACCTGGCCGCCAAAAGCTGTACTCTGGCTGCCTCTATCGTTCCTGCCTCGTGCGCAGGTTGTTCACTCTGATCTGTCTCACTCAGGCTTACTACTGCAGCTTGTTCTCCATCCACCAAAACTCCTCGCTTCGTTCCCCGTGCTTGGAAGGCTCGGGTAATTGGATAATTCGATCCGGAAGAGGAGCTGGTATGGGCTCTAACGCCCAGCGGCCCTAACTCGCCGTCTCCACACAACATTTTCATCTCTGCGATCCACAACGACTTGTGGTTGTCACGTGTGTTTGGCCTAAAGTGCCTCGATTGTTGAGCGCCAATCACGGGCAATGTGGTCACTTCATTGAACAGATTGATTTGCACGACTGGAATGCCATTGAGCCAGTGGGAAGGTCAATATTGAGTTGAGCGACGTGAATGGATATTAACCGGATTCCGTAGATTTCATAATAGAGTCAGTGACTTTGAACTATACATTTGGTTAACATATCTCTGGCGGCTTAACGATGGGATTATGGTACTTATCAATTAAGTCAGGGTCTTTAACGATCTTAAAAGACATGGATGCTCTGTCTCTGCTTCGAAATATTTTGAAGGGATCAAATTTTGCTGGAGATTTGCAAAGAACTTATGCAGAAAAGTATTTTACTAATATTTCCAAGATAATTTTGTTAATTAACATGTGATGGTATTCATTTATTTATTATGAAAAACAAAAAATGACTGTGGATATCATTTTTACTCTGAAAAGTATCGATAAATTCTCAACGATCATTGACGCCATTCCGAATTCAAAGGAGAAACCTATTTCATACATAATAATACAAATTCGTGGACAAAGTGCGCATGGATGTATTCAGCAATGTTATTTGAGAAGGGACAAGAGAGAGACCCTTCAGAGTGCGCGATTTCGAATCCTCTCAATGACAGGCCATTAATAACGCTAATAACTGTCGAGCGTCGAACAGATTTTCCGGTGACACAAGAATGAGCCGGTGAGGGACGGGAGAGAAGCAAGAGATCAAACCGAGGTCAACCCCAAGAGCACATGTATATTTGGAATAGTGAACAGGAAGAAAAAAATGGTTGTGAAGTGGTCAAAGCACGCGGCAGATTGGGTACAAACAGCAACAAATACTTCAGCTCATTGTGCTAGACCAGGGGGGCTACACAGCTACATATTGGTCTCCCTCTAACAAGTCGGTCTCTCCATCAGCATCAAACTGCAGAGCAACCCTCGGACAAACATACAAACCTGGCAATGAAATGGAAATATTCCCTCATTTTTGAAAACATATCCGCAACAATGAGGCCATTATTATTATTGTTGCTGTCGTTATTCTTCCTTTTTATTCCACGAGAATCTTCTGCCGCTCTGTCTCTTAATTCTGTTTCTCTCTTGCTCTCTCTCACTCATTCACCTGGCGGTCAGACGATGAGCTGACCCTCGTCATGTCACCTACGGGGCGTCTCAATACACTCGACACTTGGACTACTACTAAAGAGTGAGACGAAGCTGGAAGATACTTGCGAGACTGGGAAAAATGTCGAGTGCTGGGAAAAAAAGAACGAGGATATGAAAAAAAAAAAGAAGAAGAAGAAGAAGAAAGAATTGAGAGACAGATATAGAAGAGACCCTTTGCCTCGAACAATTTCACCGACAAAATGGGCTATACGAGCGGGAAGCATGCCATCGCTACACATACAACGTGTTACACGGTTGCTACTAGGTATAGCGAAGGTGCTGTTTTTCGCCTAGAAGCACCCTGACTGCGGAGAAGTGAAGTAGCGGTACTACATATATCTCTACCTCAATAAGGAGCACCGAAACTACCCTCCGCCTAGAATACACACAACAACTTGTCACCGGCTCGAGAAAGAGAGAAAGCGGGGCCTGCATCTGGCCAATCTCATAAATTACCTCCCCGTGCCGAGAGTAGCGCCGGAGTTGAGTCAGTGAGCATTATGTTATATGTACCCGGGAATCCGATGTCTTCGCGGCGAGTAGTTCATTCACGATGAGAGTTATTGCTACCTACTTTCTGTGTATTCTTTCCGGACTTTATCTTCAAGGAAATATTACACCGTAGATCCTTTCGGCTTTTTCATGACGAACGTCGAACCATCATTTTTCTATAAAGCGAATTTGGTCGTGGAAAATCATAGCAAATTCTTTACTTCTATTGAATCAGACTACGTGGTAAAAACCAAATGGAATATTTTGTTTTATTTTTTTTAGCAAAAAAAGAATTTGTTTAATTTATTAGAAATTCTTTTTTTTTATTTTAGAATTTTCTTTTTATTTACAAATTGAGCAGTACTTAGAATTCTTGTTTTAACTTAAAAATATTGAATTTCAGTAGTTTTGTTTTTTTCAAACGCCGTATACATTTTTTTTAATCCTTAATCGACCGAAAAAGAAAAGTAAAGATTGTTCGATATTTTTGATATTCTGAGCTTAAATCGTGACATCAATTTGTGATGAGATTTTTGCAGCCTTTTTTTTTAATGTTCCAGTAAGATCGGCGAAAATTTCGAGGTTGATCCACGCGTCTCAGGACTGGGACGACAGGGCACTCGAAGCAAGTGGGCATCTCTGAATTGGTCGCGGTTTAGTCGTGCCCTTAGCTCTCAGCAAGCTTCTCACAGTCCTCAAATATATATAGAGTGCGACGAAACGCGAATAGCATTGGCACAGAGAGGGGTCGTCGTCTCACTCATTCATTCCGCCGGAAGCACTTCTCCGAAAGGGACGACGATTGAGACGGCGAGTTGGCTCTCTCAACGGGCATCAGGGTCTACCGGGCTGTTCAGGGTCTTAGCTTTGGATCTCACTCTCTTTCTCCGCGCCTTAAGGCGAACCCGTGGTCACCGATCATCATCGACGTTAACCACTCTTGTTGCACTCGCTCAACCTTTCAAAAGTACATCTTCTTTTCCCGTGTCCTCACTTTATTGCCAAAAAGAAAATCCCGGCCAGAAAAATATATCACAATAAGATCTTGAAAACGTCGAAAAGTAACAATGAAAAAAAAATGTCTTTTTCTGTTGAATGCGTCGATTCAGGTTAAGATCATAAAAATTGAATTTCTTTGTGCATGGATTACTCAACAAACTTTTATTGCACTTTCGTATTCTCTTTTTTTTTGTGAAACAAGAAAATCACAAAACTCTTCATTGATTAAACTACCGAAAATAAATCATGGACATTTATTAGTCTAAAAACTTTTCAGGCATATAAAAGTGCCTGTTAGTGATCGGAGTCATCTCCACCAAATCTTAAATTACAGTTTAACAAAAAAATCATCTGCATAGCATTTACTTATGAAAAAGTGTCAAAAAAAAAAAAAAAAGTGAAAATCAGTCAAAGCTTTTGTGATAAAACGACAGGATCGTCTGTCGAGTCACACAGCTAATCGGATATCCGTAGGCGTCGCGGGCGACAGCGGTTCCTTTCTCGCGCGGCCGTCCCAATCGATTATCACGCTTGATAGAGAGACAGGACCGCCGGTAAGAAAGCTACTCGTATAGCATCAGAAGATCCTCGCGCGTGCTCAGCTCACATACACGCTTACAGCATAAAACGTTCGCTGAGAGGGATGATGGATGTGCCGTCTCAGCCATCGCGTCAGCGAGGCTCTGTCGCTCGTTTGTAAGCGCGCGAGTTTCCTCCGCCGCCCCCTCCCCCCTCCACCCCCCTGCAGCCCCCCAAGGGTTGCCTCGACACTATCTCTTCCCTTCTCTTCGAGCAGCTCCATTTTTTTTTTTTTTTCCTTACTTTTCCCTCTATCGTGAACTGATACTCTCGGTCTCGGCCATTGGCAGCAGCATCGAGACTGGCCAGGCTGCTTTATACACAGAAATCGGTATATGATCGCTAGCCAAACGGTTATTTATAAACGAGCTTTGCCAGAGCATCACAGTTATAAAAGCCACCAGCAAGCAAGACCGCCACTATAATAGCCTGTAGGGATTGTGTTGTGTACACCAGAATGTACCTGTGTTACTGTACAAGGATCGATCGATCGTAACGTAACACGCCGAAGTGCTTATCCGCCCTACGGATTTTATCGTCTATGTTGTGTGCTTCGCGGATTTACACCGTGTCTCTTGTACGTTACATAGTGTCGGTTGGGCTTTCGCTAGGCAAAGATATACGTATATATACCAGTGTCGTACATCCGCTGCAGACTCGATACATACACACATATCAACACACAACATCGCTCTTCGTACACGAACGTTGATCGCTTCCGTGCCCCTGGGCTAACTTTGCGCATCGTTCGTCACAATTTTTACACTACTTCCATGCCATGTTTTACAACGGTACATTTAACGTTAAACTCAGTGCACGCTCTAACGTTGTATAATACACCTCGCCAGCAGAGCCTTTATCCGATTTTCATATAAAAGCTCGATGATAATATCTAATTATAATCTCTTGTAAAATGGACTAGAAAAATAATAAAAAAATCATGTTTACTGATAGTTTTTTTTTTATAGAATATTATCATTTATGAGGGATTATCGGTAAATTCAGATAGTTTTTTTCTTTTTTCTAAGCTCTCAGCCCTTTATCATAATTTGCAAGGTTTTAACACTATTGCAGAGTACTTTATGCAGGATTTTGAAGTTTTTTTTAAAATAATGATCCTGAAGTAAAAACAAGGCTCCCTCTACGAGGAAGCAAAACACTGAAAATTCGACCCTAAATCGTCAGCATCGATTACTATTATAGTAGACAGTTCGAGATCGTTGGCTGTGGTTTCGAGAATGAAATCTAGTGTTGTTATGGCAAGGAGTAAAAGATAGGGGTGCATTGAGGGCCTCAGCTAGTTGAAGCTAATGAAGTCCTAATTCACGAGAGAGAGAGAGAGAGAGAGACAGACTATTGCTAGGGTTCAACCCGACTGATATTTAATACAAACGTTACAATATCAAAGCACGTAGGTGCTGAATGAGCACTCGACGTGCGCACCCCTCTTTTTTTTCTGTGTTACAACAACGTGGCTGTAGCTATGTGATATAACGAGCCTATATGCTACTACGTATAGTGCGTATAGTGTATTTCGGAGCAGTAACAGACTTACGTAATACTGCTGCTGCTGCTTGTCCTGCGTTGCAGTGGAGGTCCATCGTGTACGCTGAAATTCTATATGTCAGTGTTCCCCTTTTTGCTTTATATTATTTTGCCTCGGTCTCTATTGCCCCGCGCCTCGTTATACCTTCCTGTATTTACGGGCACGCCGTCGCACAATAGACGACATTATACCGATGTACGGTATTATGAATGTTGTGTATTTTCGCACTGCTTTGCCACGAGAGCAATCCGTCTCTCTTTCTCGCTTCTACTTGTTCGACTGCAAGTGTTGTATAGATTTAAGTATGAGAGAGAAGGAAAGAAAAGATACTGGCGTTATATTTGCACGAGTCATTATTAGTCGTTACCGCGTCCCATTCAACGAAACGATTTGTTCGAGCTCAACGCTCTTTTGCCAGCTCTTTAAACGCTATAGGATAATAATAACAAAACAAGGCGCGTTTCAATACCCTCGCGTTTTCACTTTGCCCGATGCTTGTTACAGTTTTGTTTACTCTTGTTTCAATTCACTTTCTTTCTTTTTTATATTTCGTTTTCACCTTTCGATGGCGCAGCTTTTTGTTTGCAAATTGAGCGTGGATCCGACGTTTTTTTGACACTTGGCTGGAATTCTTTTTGTGCATTTATCCTGAAGTGCTTTGGTATTGCCAACGAAAATTTCTCTCGTGTTTGCAAATCGTGCGAAATGTTTCTACGAGTTTCTCTTAGTCAACGAAAAATATACATTTTTTTATATTTTTATCTTTTTTACATGCCAAACAATATTTTGAAATAGTGCGAGAATCTTTTTTTTTTAATACTTTTTTTGCTAAAAAAACCCAACAACAACCCCTTACAACACTGGTCGGAAAAAATTTTATCGCACTAGTATCGTAATAAACTATTTCAATTATATGTTAATTTTTTTCTTATCTAAAAAATCTCGGACTTTCAAATTTCAATCTTTATTTTTGTTAAAAATTGGAATTTACGATTTACCGAAATTTAAGATCGTGTGATTTTTCACGGTACTCGAGAACTCTAACAAGCTTGTAGCTTTTATCTGAAACCGTTGAGAGCCAGGAGGGTTGATACAAGGAAAATTCTCCAGTTTAACGGATAAAGGACTCGTGCGAGACACCGTGAGTCCGATGTGTGATCCTCATGAAATTTACGAGCAGCCCCAGCGACACGCTTGTGCATTTTTTCGCATTATATAGTTGGTGTATCAGTAGATGCAGCTTGCACGCCTATTAGTAACATCCCCTGCGTTTACTACTCGCTTGTATGCCGAGAAAGAGTTCAATCGTGCGTGAGGGATGAACATCGATTATACGTATAGGCAATCATTTTTTTTTTCCTTTCTTCTGCTTTTCGAACTTTCCATATATTCCCCTCCTGGAGCAGAATTATAATATATCGGGATCTCTGTGAACGTGGAAACTACGTATTCGACAATCTGGGTACCCCAATTTTATTAGTAGTAATAGTATAGAAGATGAGCTTTTTTTTTTGTTCGAATTATGAGAATATTTATTTGATTATAAACCTTTAATTTTCATCCCCGTTGATACGATAAAATTAATATTTCCTTTTTTATCTTATAAGACGTGCTGAAGTCTCCGTATCAAAATTTTTTTATTTTCAACTTTCATTTTTGAAATTAAAAAGTAAATAAATTAATCTTGTATTAATATTGAAATTAATTTTGTGTAACTTAGAAAACTCTGAGTCCTCTGAAAATGATTAATTTGACACCATCAGAACACTGTTAAAAAGAAGCAATAAAATACATTTCTTTGACTGAAATCAGTGGAACCCTTTCTTAAATTACAAATAATTATGCAAATTTTTCGTAAAAATTAAAATGTTTCACTCAAGCTTGAGATTTTTACTATCAAAGAAAAAAAGAAAATCGAACGATGTCACAGAAATATTTCCTCCAAGCTCTTTATGCTCGCCCCAAAATCACATGGAGGGCAAAATTCGAGAGTTGTTGAAGAAATCGTTCTCAATGTTCTGCGGTTTGAGGAATAGGCGTGGCTGTATACACCCACGACTTCAGCACCCTACATATACATGTATGTGTATATAGTTAAAGACGGTCGAATAAAAGCCTCCCATCGTGAAATAAGGACACTCGCCACGGTCGTCCTTTCGAGTAAAGTGAGAAAGGTGGCGTTGAGCCACTGTACGGTGAAATTCTTGAGCTCGAGTCTGACTTGTCACCGACACAATGAGCCAGGGTTATCTACGACAGGATTCGACGTTGACGTTTTAGCTTGGCTAAAAGGCAAGCGGGGGAAAAATCTGGAAACTCTCGGGGCTGCTCCAGACTGCAGCAACTTTCGACTCTAACATACTATAGGTATATGTGTGCCTATAGGTATACAAAGCTGAGAAAGAAAAGAAATAAATATCGGTCTCGACGACCCGGAGAAAAATACCTACGTGATCTATGGTCCTCGTACGTTAGAGGCCTGGAGGTCCATTGAGAGAGAGACGATAAAAAAATGAAAAGTCGCAACTCGAGTATTGTGCAGGCAGTTGTTATATATTAATGCTGCGCTGAAGGGAAGTAGGAGGGTTGGGCCCAAAAGCATCCGAAATTTCGCACCGCCCAGCTTTACATCTTCTCACCTCTCGTAGCTTCAACATTGCATTGATTTCTTACTTTTTCATCCTCTTGGCTCTTGGCACACCCAACGAATTATCATAAAGTTAAAAGAATTTTATGAAAAATTTTCATTATTTACTAGGGTACCATTTTCTTCAAGAAAGCTATATCTCAAGAAATTCGACAAAATTGTTAAATTAGTGAAGATTTTATAGAAATTTGGAGTCTCATAATTTTTTTTCAACCGCTGTAACTCGAGAACGGTTCAAGCAACTAATCCAAAAAAAAATTTAAATGAATGATTCACAAATTTTAATTATTGTATATTCTATTTATTTGAAAAATCGATATATTTGTAATAAATTTATTTGTGAAGATAATTATATATATATGTAATTGATAAGAATTTATGATTTCAGGTCACAGCGGAGTAAATCAGCTAGGTGGTGTCTTCGTTGGAGGTCGACCGTTGCCGGATTCGACGAGGCAAAAGATCGTCGAGTTGGCGCACTCGGGTGCCCGGCCTTGCGACATCTCGAGGATCCTCCAAGTCAGCAACGGCTGTGTATCCAAGATTCTCGGCAGGTTGGTTGAAATACTGCAAGCTTATAAAAGCGGAAATTAGCTACGCACATTAATCTCGTAGACATAAAGCAAAGAAAAAAAAAACAACGAAGAAGAAACAAATAAAGAAGAAACAGAGCTTGGAGTGGTGTGGATAGCGAGTGGAACGTAGACGCGCCGCAGGAATGCGAACCACGCGTGGCCGACTCTCCTCTGGTTTCTTGTCGTATTCTCCTGGCTCTATGTGCTATGGCTCGCGCGCCCTGCATTCCTTTGCGAGGTCGCCTTAATAACGCACTTAATCTCGACGCATTAGCTCGATTGGCTGGACCGCCACTGCTGCGCTCTATTCTGTGTACTCTGTTTATACACATTGAAAGACAAATGCTCGTACAAGAACATATAGAACCAGTTGTCCTTCGATCCTGCAACGTAGAATTAATTATTGAGAAAACGCCTTTTGAGCTTTGTAATTAAAGTAACTAAAATATAACATTTATCAGGCTTTAACTTGATAAGAAAGAGTTTATCAAAACTAGGGTAGGGCTGTCAGATATTTTCTATGGGAATTGATTTAAATACAAAAACAAGAATTCACAGTAGAACTTTGCGGCTAACAGGATATATAAAAAATATGAACAATTCTCGGATTGACAACTGGCTCAGATTGATTGCACAGTTACTTGAATAAATTGTGCAAAAATTGGCGCTTTCTTGCTATATTTAAGCATGTGCTCCTACTGAATTGAACCGCAAATTATTATTGTTGCAGGTACTATGAGACTGGCTCGATAAGACCCCGAGCGATAGGCGGTAGTAAACCAAGAGTCGCGACTGCCGAGGTTGTAGGAAAAATCTCCCTTTACAAGAGCGAGTGCCCTTCGATATTCGCGTGGGAGATCAGAGATCGGTTGCTCCAGGAAGGTGTCTGCACGAACGACAATATACCGAGCGTGAGTACTATTTATATAAAAAATATAAAAATAATGAATAAATAATCATTGATTCAATCCATCGAATAATGCCCTTCGTGAATGTGCTTATGCGCAAAATGATAATAAATTAAGTCTGCCGTGAATCATACGTAATGGAGGAGAGTCGGATTTTCGTATAACAGCACGTAGGATGACGAAGGGTGAAGGCGGTCCAAGCGTATTGTCAACTCTGCCGCTTTGTTTGCCCATGCGCAAAACATGCTTCATACATTTACATAGGTATTAGATAGCCGGGACGACAGGGAAATATAAGGGGTGTTAGGCTTGTTCCAATTCCCATTGGGGGATGAAAATCACTTCCTGGTATGCGGCGAGGAACGTGGCTAACAAAAACACTATGTGTGAGCTCACTCTGATGATAAACACCGTGTTGGTTACACTAATTAATACCTATAGTTATATCAATGCGCTATACGTTGAAGCAATTTGAAAAATTATTAATGATATTAACTGTCCCATATGGTTAATTTGACTGGCTTAAAATTAGGTTTTTCTTTATTAGATCGGTACAAAAATCGTATAATAAATCATATTACAAATAAAATAAAAAATTTTTAAATCGAGAATATTAGATAAATGACATTTGCATTTCTTAAAAGTATTTGGATCTGCGCATTTTTTTGCGCAATCAAAAAAACATTACGAATATTATTAAGGAAGGAACTTTAATGCGTTATCAAAATAATGGTTCGTTAATTATTTTTTTTAAGAAGGCTAAGGTGTCATCGTGGTCTCGAAGACTCAAAAGCTGGTGAGAGCAGCACGCCGTTGCCATGGTTATTTGCATGCGTCCAATAAACGGTGGCTAAAAGGGGCTCTCTCGACTTGCTTAACGTAAAAAGTGAAGGAGACGAGGGTTGGTCGCCTTGAGACGGCGTTCCTTCCTTTCCGTTCTCCTTTTTTTTTTTTTCTCTTTTTCTTCCCTCTTCAACCCCTCTGTAACATCCCCGCTTCAACATCTCGTGGGCAAGCCTCTGCGTCTATTCCTCGCGCCTCTCGTAATGGCTCCGAGGAGTAGGTACGCAAGGGTGCCCATCGCCCTCGCCGTCGTGGAATCCTCCTGAAGGGTGGCTACCCCTTAACGATTCCATAGTCTTGCGAGGAGGAGCCATATTCCACAATGTTCTCGTTCGTCAGCCAAAATATTGGGGCGTTCTTTGACTAATGCTGCCTTAAACATTATCTTTCTCACCAAAAAATGCAAAAAAGTATTTAAAAAAAGCATTCTTTGGGTAATTCTGCCTTAGACACAATTTTCCTCACCAAAAATCGTCAAAAATATTTCTATATAATCTCAAAAATAGTTCAACTATAGTTCTAACAAGAATATTCTATATAAAAATTCTCCCTAAAATAAGTTATACTTTTGGTAACAAATGACATGACAATAACGAAAATGGCAGTAAATATTTTAAAAACCGACAAAGCAAAAATGTAAAAGTGACGATCCAAGAGCTTTTTCTTTAATTTTGTCTCTAGCTCAAAATGTCGCTTTTGATAAATCACAAGAAATGCGATTGTAAAGAAGAAGAGAGTGGTGGAAATTGAAGCTGTTTTAACAAATTGCACCGGGTGGCCTGCAGCATCACGAGAGGGAGCGATATATAGAAGGTAGTCGTACAGTAGTCGGAAGAGTGAAGAGGAAGAGGAAGCGTTCTACTTGCTGGTTTGGGGAATTTGCCCGGAGGGCGCCAGCACGAAAAGGATCAAAGCGTCACGCTTAATCCGCCGGAGATTCGAGCATCCCGTGCGCCTTTCCGGCTTCTCCTTCCCCTTTCTCGCTCTTTCTCTCTACCTCTCGAGAACTCTTGTTGTGGCCAAGATTAACGTTTCTTTAATGGCCCGTGTAATATTCCATTACGTACTAGCACACACCGCCGACTACCGAGAGGAATTTATTATCGCGTAGAACGAATTTCCGTATTTGCACCCAGACGAGACGCGAGACTCTCTCTCTGCACTCGAGGTGCATAGAACGAACACGGAAGTAAGCACCGAGCAAAACATTTACCCACGAAGTTGTAAATTGATTAAAAAGAAAAATATATATATATATATATACTTTCGTAATGCTCTGGTATTCTCGTTGGGTCAAGTGTCCTCGTGATACGGAAGTTTACTGTAAAGCATTTCTCTATGAAAATTAACATACCTGGGTTGAAAGTATTTGCACTTTAACCGATATATTCAATTTAATACATAAGCCTGAAGTTAAATTAGTGATCCACGTATAAAAAACATTTTTACAATAAATTTGCGCTGAACATACAAATTATTTAACATTTTTGCTTTTGTATTAAATAATCATACCAGCTTATAGTAAAGTGATTCTAAGGAAAATTATGGCACATAGTATTTTTGTAGTAGCATTGCTGAGAGTATCATTAATTTGTTTGAGTAGCAGAGAGAATAGCTAATGTTATTTAGAAATTCATCTACCAAAAATGTTGAATATATTTTATATAAATTCTATTTTAACGGTAAATAAATTAAATTTTTATTTTCCACGCACATGAAATGTTGAATTTAAACGAATTGCAACCCTGCAGTGCTGATAATAATGAACCATAACGCCGTCCGACATGCAAGTTCATAAAATACTGAAAAATCACATCGGATTTGTGCTTTACTTCTTTTTTTTCCCATGTTACAGGGATTTGCGAACATTCTTTCTCATATGCTCGTATTCGATGCTTTTCTCTCGCTTTTCTCTCGCAGACAGAATTTTCACGAATAAATTTACGAAAAGCGTGCGAATACACGCTCGAGGGGCAGGGCTTTCGCTGTTGGAGAATACGAGGGAAGGACGATGAAGAAAACGAGTAAACGAGAGGAGAGAGGATCGATGAAAGAGAGACAGACAATGTAGCCGAAGATTGGGGAGTACGAGAAAGAGTGGCGAGAGGAACGAAGGGTGACACAACGACAGGAAAGAGCCGAGTCGAAGAGGATGAATTCAACGCTATGGTACGCGAGAACGGTACCGGCGCAGACTACGGGAGGAACATATTCCAAGCGAGTCGTGGTGATTGGGGGGAAATTTCATTATTCTCAGACATTACCCCCGTTATTGTAATGCCATCAAATTGGATACGCTTGGTACACCTCTCTCTTTCTCTCTCACTTCTCTCCCGTTCTCTTCTTCCCGACAATCTCGCAGCGCAATCCTCGCTTTTCTCTGCTTTCCACGACTCTCTCTCGCGCTATGCTTTTGCACCAAGCCTCAATATCCAAGGTATACTGGCGCAAAACGAGACGACTTTCCTCATTCTGTCGTCGCGCATTTCTTTTTCAATTCTCGTCGTCTCGTACCTTATCCTATCAGTGCAAATTACAAGAGAGCTCGAGTCATTATTGAGATATCTTAGTCGTCGAGTTCAATGTGCACGTCAGCAGCTACCCTAGAATTTTAATTTTGTAATCATAAAAAAAATGTAATTAAGAAGACTCGGACGATACTTACTAGGGAAATAAGTAATATTCTGAGTTGGCCAAGTGTTCTTGACCTTCCAATTCGCTCCATAATTTTTTACACTATTCTATATGCTCGAAAAAAATACTTTTAACTTTTATTTTTACTGAAACTTTATTGTTCATGAATTTTTTTAAAGAAAACTTTCTGCTCCAATTTAAAGTTTAAAATTTTTCTCAAAAATCCGGTATTAGACCAAAAATAATGTTGGGCTTTGACCCAGAGTGGGCAGACGTTTGCGTCGATTTTTTCAATAGAGCACTATTTTTTCATAGAGCACGAAGGTTGAATGGCGCGCTTACGCTTTTAATGCATAAAACCTACCAGAAACAATCACAAGAATGTAGGATTTTACTAGAAGCTCTTTAACCTCCTTAATCGAATTCATTATAGTTGAAACATTGCGGGCGAGTGATCCGCCATTGACCGAGAGGGAAACAAAAAGACAGAGTGTCAGAGGGTCGGTGATACGTATGCACAGCTATAACTTGTCACCACTCGGACGCGCGAGGCGCGGATGAATAGATCCACGAAATGCCCCGCGAACGTAGCAGACCCATGACGTTAACGTGTCCGCACGCCGGATTTGAATCTGGCAACGGGGATGCGGTGGCCGCGTTATTGGTTTACTCGCGCCACTGGTCACGAGCAGTGGTTCTCGCTATATATGCAGTAACCTCACACCGAAACATCATCAATTCTTACTTAAATTTCGTCATAATTATAATTACCCTTTCACACCTAAAACAACACTTTTCTCCATTAAGACATCAAAAGTCTTTGCTATATTTAAATAGTTATATTAGTCATATGTTTAGGCGAATTAAACCTGATGTTTCTAAATTTTCTGATGTGACCCTTATTTTTATAAGTCCCACTATAGGAACACGTCGGGCCCTGATTTTTATAGATCCTCTTTGAGATAAGGAACAGCAAATAAAATCGTACCTCATTTTTTACTAACCGTAACTTATCGGAAGACTCATTAACGCAAAAATCTCGCCAATAGATTTTTAATACGAATCCAGTATAATTCTAATTTCTGATTGTAAGACATACAAGTGACAATTTCATAGTTTAGTGGTTTTGGAGAAATAATTCTCGAAGCACCACTGCCGAGTGAGATTACATTTGTCGAGTCAGCCATCCTGAGCGGTCACACTCGCTGGGTCGACGTCGAGTTTCATGTCGATGCTCAGCCAGGATAGTCCGCTCCTCTCCCTGTACTTGGTCCACAACCCTCGGTTTCCATTTCTCTCGATACACCAGGTATCCAGCACTCTCATGTTATATTACCGATATACATGCGTCACAGTGTATATTATATCTGCCAGTTTGTTCTCTCTGCGAAGTTTTGCTAGCTGTTACCGCAGTTACCGTCGTTGGAAAGTTTCAAGTCACCGTTACAACGAAACAACGAGTCACCGTCAAACTATACCAAAGCACCGAGGTTCTCCCACGGTAATTAATAGTCTTCTCGACTATCGCGTGTACCCACTTATTCGTACAGGCGTAAATGGTCAGCTAGACCGACCCTTTTGCTAGTACCCTTCACTATCGCCTGTGTATATACGAGCTTGTGCCCGACCCACCCTTACAATCTCTCGCCAAAAGCTATTCGGCTACTGACAATGACACGCCCCGAAAAAGAAGCGGTTTTCGGGTCACCGAAATCTTGTCAAAGAAACCTCTTTTTCTGTCCTATCTTTTTGCAGTGAAATATAACATCTCTCGTAGATAAATCTTGAAACCTTTGGTTAAAGAAATATTTGCAAGAATGAATCTCGTTATATCTTTTTGTCAATTCAAAGTGAAAAAAAAAAAAAAAAAATCAAAAAGTTGAAGATCCTCCAAATGGTGATCTATCGAAGGCATCCTTCTCTCATTTTCGCAGTCAACGTCGTATGGCAGATTCGCGTTGGGCACGTTGCCGGCAGCGAATTCGATAGACGTGCTAAAGTAACCGCAACAATGCCGGCAACGTAATGGATGGGCTTAGAAACCCAAGGCGAGTGAATTGTTGGCCCCACGTCCGCGCGGCTTCGGGAAGCATTTCTATCGTTGGATGGAGCGAGAGAAGTGAGCCAGCGACACCCTTTGCCGTTTCTGCCCGCGTAAATCAATGCACCCCCTTCGTCCTTGCGTTGCTCTCGCGGTTCGCCGGGTCCTGTGCTGCTGCTGCTGCTGCTGCTGCTGCTACTGGCGTCCTTCCTCTTCCTTCGCGGACTCGTCGCACGATCCCTACGCTTGCCACGCTACTGTGCTCTGCTAGATCTGGGCGCCGAGGGTGAGTTAGGGGGTGTCGGAGACGTCCGGCTACTGCATTATGTATTTCTCACCGAACCAGCACTGTCGACTTCTTCCAGTGTATATATATAGTATACCCCCCGCTCGAGTCACCGAACCTTCTTTCTCTTCCTTCGAGACTCTAGTTTCTTCCTCCGGCACTTTTTCTTCCTTCCACCACCCCTTTTTCCGTTTCTCTCGCTACTCCACAATACCCTTCTCTCACTTCTCTCCTTACCTCGAGCGTTCCTTACCCCGACACTTTCACAAGCACTACCATTGCTACTGGCACGACACCCTCGTGCGAATCTCTCCACACGTCTTTTTCATTCGTTTTTCTTCTTTCTTTCCTTTCTCTCACGAAACCTCTCTTCTTTCTCGGTGTTGCCCAGACGGAGCCTTTTTAATCAGCGATCATACGACTGGGAGACACACAGCCGAAGATACTAAACCAGGAGAATAAATACGTCGTTAGATTAATTCCCGTAGATTCAGGGACTCTAGTTTATCTTGTATTTTGTCTCTCTCGCCTCGATGAATCAACGCTTTAAGAGGACAATTTTATGGAATAATCGAGTGAGCACACAGATTATAGAAATTCATTTAAGAGTTTTTAGTCGAATCAAAAATAGTAACAAAATGGAGAGTTCACATATATATAAAAATAGTCCCATGTACTAAAAATGTAAAAAATTATTTTGTAAAATCGCAAAACTACATTTTGAAAAAAATTATATACATATATTTTTTATTATAAATTACAATAAATATATATGAAATGAAAATGTAATAACAGCTTTAAAAAAACATAGACAATTTTTCTTATTTTTGTGAATTTGTTCAATTTATTTAATATACATATATGTGTGTGAACAAGTATTGTGCCATTATATTTAATACATTCAAAACCCTTGTGAAGCTCTTTTCGTTTTGAGCGGCACTTCAAGCGCCATGCAAGCCAAGTCGCGGTCAGTTGTCTGATTTGATGATCAACGAAGCGAGGTTGAACACACTCAGTCCATAGTGGCCATACATATATATCTTATATTCCATCGATATACGTACTTGGATATCGAGATAGATATGGCCGGTATAAGAAGTGTCTTCTCGTCGGCAGAGAGAGGGAGAGAGAGAGATCGAGAAGACGATGTCGTATCGTCTTACGTGTCTCGTGCCCTGGGGCATCGCATTGTTTCTGGAAGCGAATGACGACGAGCGATGAGAAAAGAACGTGATCGAGATATTCTTTTTGTCTTCAACTTTTTTCTTTCTCTCTCGTTTTTTTTTTCTCTTCTTTTTTTTTCGTCTCCTGTTCTCTACCGTCTTCTCCGTTCTGTTGGAAGGCACGCCCGCGCCTATCTCGCGAAGATCTCTCGCGGATGCTTCTCTCCTCGCTTCTCTCTTTCCGTCAACCGGCAGAGAACAGAGGAAACTTGCCGAGAGCGCCTCAATCGATCGAAAGACAAGGAGACTAGCATTGGACCCTTCTCTCACTTCGCACGCTTCACCGAGATTCCTTCATCTCAACTCGCTCTCCGATATTTCCACTTTTTGGCTTTTTTTTTTTTCTCTTCTTTTCTTTCTCTTTTTATATTTTTATAACTGGCCTTTCCATTCGTCCGCGGTTGAACGAATCGAGCTGAGTGATCGTTTACGCGAGTCGACGGTCAGCGGCCCTTCCTTACGTTAGTATCGGTCGTTCCTACAAGAGTTGAGATTTCATGTACATTCTTTGATGGTTAGCCGATTTCATTCTCGCAGATACCTTCAATGCCCTTAATGATCTTCTCTTTTTCATTCGTCTTTTGCTCTTTAGTCAACTTCTCTTATTTCACCAACTCTTTGGCGTACGACCCTCGGCAGCGGGAATGAACTCTCTCGACCAGAGAGCCTGAAAATGCAAAATTGCACGATGGGGATGTTCCGCTGTGTTTCTCTTCTGTTATGACAATTCCTGGTTAGATATTCATCCGAATAGGATTGGCAATTTTTTCTAGTTTTGTTCATTTTTCATACCTTTTACAAAATATTTTTTGTAACTTTTACAAATTTGTTACTTCTATTATTTTTTTCCTCTCAAATGACTAAACAATAATATACAAAAAGAACTAAATTATTACCAGCGCGCTATTCCCAATAATTAAGTCATTGGACCGTAAAAAAAAAAAAGAAAAAAAGAAATGTATGTCCATCCCTCCGCAAGAAACCCTAATATACATATATACCGGTCGCGGCATACGCGAGTAGCGGTTGATGTGCTCTTCAACCAAGGGTATATCCAGCCTTTGCTCTCCTTCTCGCGATCGTATAAGAGGCAATAACGTCCGACGCGTGGCGCAGCATCTCCTCCACCCCCGCATTATTTTCCAGAGAGGGGAACCCCCGCAGCGCGCTGCTAAATACCGCGATGCCCTTGGTCCTCTTTCACTCTACGTACTTTCTATCTTTATCTCTATCTCTCTGCACCCTGTCGAGCCCTTTTCTTCTACACATACAACAATATATATATATATATATCTGTATAGACAACGTTATATGGACCACCGAAAACCACCCTCGACCGTTCCGCCGGCAGAAGCACCAGATTAAAAGCTGTGATTATACGTGCGGCATTGAGCCCAGTGAAGGGACTATATATATATATATAGTTGAGGGGGTGAGCTCACGCGACCATCCCCCGCGATATTCCGACGGCTCTCTACACGATACCAAAGTATACGTACCCTTCTCTTCCTCTTTCGCTTTTGCTTTTCCTCGTTCCTCCTACTTCGTGATCCTCTCCGGACTATATACTCTCCGTCGGGCATCGCCACGCGGCATTTCATCCAAGCTCCAGCCCTTACTATTTTCCCTTTCTCCTTATTCTCCGTGCCGAGAAGTGTATATACCTATTTCTCGCACTCCCTACCAGCTCTCAAATTGCGAATGCCGCACGTTCCACGAGTTCTATTTAAATGTAATTTGTATCTCGGGACTCCGAGGACCAACACTCCGACAACAACCCCGTTTACCTTACTCGACACCCCGAAGGGCAAACAGCGAGAGAGAGCTTTCTCAACGTGTTGTACACGAGCTTTAGTTTCCCTCTGGTTTTCGGGCAGTGTGAGCGAGAAAATGACTCTTATTCTCGAGGCGTTCTTCCCCGTCAAACACACAGCACGACGAGAGTCAGTTATATATAATACAGGATATATACGAGAGACAACCCGGAAGCATAGACCCTTTGTGAGCTCTGGAATTTCAGTGACATATATACACACACACTTAATGAATTATATATATCTCTGTGCTTCTTTTAGGTTCGCACATATTTTCTCATCTGCATTCTTTCGCGACAAAGAGGTGACGACGGATATTGAGTAAATTATACTTTCGAGCTCTATGGTCGAGACTCAACAATAAAAGAAGGAACAATTTGATGTAGAATAGAGTCGTGCAGAAATGCTGAAATTAGCTGACGAGAACGCTCTTCATTTTGTACAAGAAAATCAACAGTAAATACTATATCAAAGTTCTTAATATAAAAAGGATGAAATAAAAAACACATTGCAATATTTTTAACAAACCTCGAATGAAACATTTATTACTCTACAAAAAAAAAAAAATGTTACATAATTGGAGAGACTAAAAAAGAGTTTCCGCTGCAGCTGAGCAAACGTGTTTGTCTTTTTGTATTCGCAATCGATAACAGCAAGTTCTTTTCTAATCTGTTCAATCATTTTACGTTTTCGTAGATGTACACATTTTTCAGTCGTTTTTTTTTTTTTGGAGAAAATTATAATTAAAAAAAAAAATTCTTTACATTTTGAAAAATATTGAAAGTGAGTTAACTTGAAATTTTCCATTTGTAAGTTTTTTCAAACATTTAACTTCCTCCAACGTAAAGTTTTATTTGCTATAATAAAAGAGTCAACGAATTAACACTTGAATTTCATTCCAGGCTATATGAAAAGAAGCCATGATCCAATCTCATTGAACCCATACACATTACAGTGTATATTGAGCCTCTGGGACGTGTGCGACATGCGACCGGTTCAAAAGGGGTTGATATGAAAATGACAAAAAAAAAAAAAAGAAAAAAAAAGGAGAGAACGCAAAGTGTGTTATCAGATCGCGTTAAGTAGGTTGTAACAGTGGGAGCGCGTGATCGTGTGTCGTCGTCGTTGTCGTCAGGCGCGATGAAGCTGTCAGCCAGGATGCACGCGTGTGTCACGAGATGTTTTTTTTTTTTCTCTCTCCTGTGGCCTAAAGCGCCAGGATTTCCCACGACGTGGGGCGACACGAACTTCTTTTATATTATAACGCGTACGTACACTCGAGTGTGACTACTACTGTTGCTTTTGCCTGGGACTGGCGATGACGAGGACGCATTGCGAAGGGTCGCTGGGATTTGTAGCACGCGAAACCCGTCACCCCATCGCAACGGCGCGTGGCTCTCACCCGTACGGCAAAAGGCTCAAAAGCGTCGGCAGTTTGCACTAGAATTCGTTACGATCGTAATTGGGAATGATCGCCGAGAAATTGCTTTTCTTTTTTCTCTCTCTCTCTCTCTCCCTCGCTCGCTCTTTCCTCTCTTTGCTTCTCGGTTGTAATTTTTCACGTAACGCCAATTTAACGTACACCGGAGGAAATTTATATCGAGGGTCGAAACTGTAAATCAGTGGAAAAGTGTTTAAAACACCCTCTGACACCAGAGTGTATTCTGGCACTTTATACACCAGTCGAGTGATGGTGAATCGATCAACGCGTGTTACTCAACAATTATTTTATATACGCTACTTCGAATTTATCGTAAATTACGAATTATTTCAATTGAATAATAATTAATTGATTATAATATAAATCATAATAATTCTATTATCATAAAAAATATTTTATATCTTTTATTTTATCGATATAATTTTTTTTTTTTTTTTTTTTTTTTTTTTTTTTTTCAAATATTGAGATGAGAAAATAGAACGTTCGACAAAAAAAAATACGAACGCTAAAATCCGTCATGTCGCTCGAAGGGTTCTGATAATGATAGGTTTCACCGTTTCAACGTTAACCGAGGCTCCGCCCGAATCTATACAGGAGCACGTGTCAGTATATCATAGCACCCCGTCGATCTCATTTAGAATGCTGAACTCGTGTCGCTCTTGTACCCACACGATTGCCTTAACAATAACAATATACTGTATAAGCTGCGATGAAAGCCTCTTGGTTCATCCACGATATACAAACGTTGATATATCAATCAAGTGTTACATATAACATATCCGAGTGTCATTATTAAATCATCTTCACTAGCACAAGTGTCATTTAAGTATTTAAAGCAAAGATTCGGCACTATTCGAATACACATTTTAGGCACATTTAAAGCAAAACGATTAATGAGATAATAATACCCAAACAAAAATTTTTGTTTCTTTGATTTTATTGTTTAAAATAGATGGAATCGTCGATCCACTTCGGGAATCTTTAATTCGAATGGTGATGCTGCTCATCTCCCGGATTCAAAGCCACTCAATAAAATAGTCCGAATGGTTAACCAAACATTAATGATATTTCGTGCAAAGTCTTCATCATGAAGCGTAAGTAAATGTTACATGATTGTAGACCACTCGAGAGCAAGTCTTCCGTTGTACGGTGAGACACTTGAGGATATTCTTTCGTAATGCAAAAAAAAAAAAAAAAAATACGAATGCCATATAAGCTTACACTCGCGGGAGAGTTAGCAGTGCGGAGATTTATCCGAACAGTCCCCCTGACAACGCGAACGGAAGTGGGCTATAGAGGGAAAAAGAGCCAGAGGAGTGTTGTACACACCCTCGTATGTTCTTCCGCTCTCTTCGCCCGCGACTCTCCGAACATACCCTCTCGTACTTGGTCCACGCATAACGCACGCACCCTTCTCGAAGCTTACACAGAATCTCGACATCCAGCCAACACGCATGCAACGCGCTTGCGAGTATAAGCTCGTGGTACACTTGGTAGAGATCCGGATTTTAAGATACACGCACTACTGCATTGTCGTCACGCGTAGACAATATTATGACGTCTCTATCCGGCTACTAGCACCCTCATTGTCACACGCGGCCACATCGTCATCATCCTCCAACTCCAGTAAATCACGCTCGACGTCTCGTCTCTTCACCATTATTGCAATAGCTTCACAATTTTTATTCGTGTTCTTTATATATACAGCGAATCAAAAATTAAAAAAAAAAACATATTTTAGACACTTTATACCGCATTCAAAAAAAAAACAGGGACCACTTTTTTTTTGGAGGGCCTCATTTTTTCTGTTTGTTTTCAATAGATTATTCTCTGATGCAATACAATTATATTAAATTACACCATCCATCAAGAAATTATGTTTCTAGTATATAAAAAAAAAAAATTCCGAACAAGCACGAATCCCTTGAAGAATAATTGAGAATTATATTTTCGAGTGGCTTCTGTTAGTCAAATAAATGCTATAGAAGAGAGCTCTGCGGTTGGAGCTTAGAAGAAAGCTGGGAATTCGTGTATAAATATGTACTTTGGTATTAGCTGGCTGGGTGATGACGGTGATACGTGGACAAGTGGCTTGACATATATAGGACAACAATGAGAGCGAGTCACCTCGAGCGGATCTATTGTGCGGATCGATTTTTGATGTGTATTATGGTACACCACGATCGTCTACGTAACGACAATGATCGACGCAGGCTCTGGTGGTTGCCTGTGACACATGTCGTTGGCGGTAGTCAGAAGAAAAAAAAATAATAATAATAATAAAAATAAAACGATATGAAGGACGGTATATACGCTGAGCTATGCTGCACTATAATTCTACTATATATATCGCATATAGTAAGTAGTATACTCGTTGCGGCTTACGAAAAACGACCGAAACAGTTGGACACTCGATGTCAGACGAGGATCAAATGTCGTTTGACTGGCATTCGGGTCCTCGCCGCACTTCCCTCAGGGATCGGTATTGTCGTATATGCACGATCGCGCGTTCTCCCGCACTCTTAAAATTCTCTCTCTCTATCTTGCTCCCTCGCCTCTCATACCTGACGCGTGAGTTTCTCTCCATTGTGGCTGCGGATCCCGTAGCTCTCTGACTCGATCTATAGATATATATATATATATATATATATATATATATGTACTCATGTAGGATCAACGAGTTACGAGTGAAACTCGAAGAGTCGAAGCCGTTCTTATTTTCTATTATAATACCTGCTCCCCGCACCGACTTTATATCTGACACTCTCATGTGTATATATATATATATATATATATATATCGATACGTCTATTAATCGGAGAAAAATATTTGGTAAACCTCTTTTGAGCGGGTTAGAAGGATGGATTGTCATTTGTGTGCTGTAAAAGAAAACGAGGAATGAGATCAATGTACGGTTTTATCCCATGAGATTTTTTTATCCATTCTCTCTGATTGGATAAAAAATCAAATTGCTTGCTTGCGGAATCAACGAAATGGTTGTAAAGAGGGAAAATAAATGACGAGATAAATCAATACAATTAAAGAAATAATAATTACTGTCGTGTATTTAAAAAAAAATAAATAAATAAAATGCTCGTCTTTTTTTTTAATCTTCTTATCGTAGAAATATTTTTACAAATATTTCCGACTACGTGGTGACTGAGATTTGAGGAATATAGTCGAGATCGCATCTCGCGGAGCCCGGGGGTGGTCGTCGGCGGCGGCGGCGGCTGCCCGACGGGGGTCCGAGACGTCAGACCGTTTCAACGTCGCGCGAGACCCCTGACACGACTCTGGCTGCTCGACGTCCGACTTTCACCCCAGGGAACGACAGATCTCCCACGGCCAATCCCACGGCCGCGTAATCCGAGAGTCTCGCTCTCGCAGTACGTCTATATATACGTCTTATAAGCTGCGACACAACGATTCGAGAAATATACCCAGACTTGCAAACGGGCAGGTGAGAATTTTGCAGGCAATTTGCTCACATAGTGAAAAATTCGTCAATTTCTCTCAATAATATTTTTTAAAAATATCCAGGTTCAAGATTTTTTTTAAATGCAGGAGCTCAATTTTTAAAGAAAGGAATAACAGCAAGAAATAAAATTGAAAAACATTTAATATCCACTGAATGAAAATTTTTATTTGTTTTTTTTTATTCAGGATTTCTGGTATACTGATCATAAAATGAAAAATCTCCAGCTGTTTTTGAATTTTTTTACGTATAAAAAAAAACTTGCAATCACTTTTTGTTTACTTTTGTCTAAGGGTGTATATACCTGATCTGAAGATACCTATATATTACGCTTCATTAGCGAGAGTATTACGAATAGTGCAACACATATTAGTTCCAAGATCAGGATATACATGCGCGTTAAACTCAAATACACTTAATCAATGTGTACGAGCGAACGGAGATATTAATAAATTCATCGGCGAAGCAAGTGCACCAATACACTGACAGGTGATAAGGGATTTGTGTGATATGTTTGCCGGATGTTGGATGTCTGTATATACATACCGAACGAAAGGCCCCCTTTCCTCCCTTCCTCTCAAACCCTTTCGTTGCAGCACCGCAACGCAGCGTTACTCCGATCAGGAGCTACTCCGAACGCCAAAGTCCCCTCGGAGTGGCGCGCGAGACGGAAATAATTGAAGACGGAGGTAATTAACTCCCCGGGTGCGGAACACGCGGCCCGTTGCCGCGGCGCGCATCGTTTTAATTACCCGAGCTGGATGTCTCATCGTCGTAGTCGTCGTCGTCGTCGTCGTCGTCTCATCGCGCAGAGAGTTTCGTGCGTTCACAGTAGTTACACTCTCCGATACCTCCTGCAGTAACGTTATATTCGCATTTCCCTCAGCGACGCCTCTGTCAATCCCTCGTTGCTCCTCGCCACACGTATTTATATAATAAATCGAATAGGACGAGTGATGTGTGGTATTCTCACCGCACTCGCGGCAATCTACTAAAGGGCTTTCCTTTCTCTGTGTCACAGAACTTGCTACGATGGATTTATTAGCACCGCGACAATGTTCTCCTGGGAAGGGATTTTCGTTTTAAATATATTTTCATATTGCATTAGCTTTTTTTCGTGATAAATAGTAAAACGTAATAAATTTCGTTGAAAATGCTACAATAAAGTGTACTGAAATCTTTTCTCAAGTGACCTTTATTTTTCTTTCGTTTCAGGTATCATCGATAAACAGGGTATTGAGAAATTTGGCAGCGCAGAAGGAGCAACGACAGCAACATCAGCATCAGCACCAACAACAACAGCAGCAACAGCAGGGAGTCGGTGGAGTCGGAGTTGGTGCGGGTAGCCCAGCCGAAAGCGTCTACGACAAGCTCAGGTTAATCAACGGGCAAACGACCGGTTGGCCGAGACCGTGGTAAGTCCAAAAATCATTCACCCAGATAATTTCACTCGGAGACTTGAATATTTCAGACATTTTCTTCGAGTCTGTTTTTCACCGTCTGTTCGAAAATCAAGGCTAATCCGACAACTAAAATGGAAAAGCTTATTAAACCTATACCATACCCATCTTGGCAGATACTAAAACGTATTTTTCTCCATTATCTCGTTCCAGGTATCCCTCGGGTGCGGGCAGTCCCTTTTCCTCGCTACAACCGAGCCTCAGTCCGAGCCATTGTACCGCACTGCCTCCAGATCCTGCGGAAATATTGCACGCGAAGAAAGGTAAGTTCTATTGATGTAGTAGGCACTTCATTCATAAATATATACCGTTAAAAAAAATCGAACACTGGTAATCGTTGTTAGGGATGTGCAAGTTTGAATGAAAACATTTTTGATCAGATTGATATTCGATTAAAAAGGCATTTCTTTTAACGGTTTTTATGTTATACACAATAATTATTTATTAGTATACAGCAAAAACAAAAAATTTCTTTGCCATTCGAATACTAATCCCGTTAGCGCGATAAAATGCACTGACATCCAGAACATGAACACGATTCCCTGCGCATTGTTTCGGAATTGATGCTACAAAAAATATAAATGAAAGGGAAAAAAACCTGCCCCGATGTATCAGCATTTTATTACCACTCGCAACAGCATAATATGCTTCTCTCGTACATACAATTTTTTTTGTTATCTGCTTTCGACAAACACAAGCTGCGGCGTTGAAACACGCGCCAGTCGGGAGCGCGAGTCTAGCGACTGGAAACCGCAAAACCGACCAACCGACCGTTCTCTCGCAATGGCCGTAATGCGTGCGAGATCCCAAGAGAGAGAGAGAGAGAGAGAAACACACAGAGCGGCGTTTGTGTCCACACACAAACAAACACCCACATATATATATATACATATAGACACAATTGCACCCTCTCGCGTTGTTTTCTGCCCCCAGGGCCGGCCCTCAGGGGCAGTGGTAGGTGGATACATGGAAAGCAAAAGGGTGAACGTATATGCAAGAGAGACAGAGCCTGAGGCGTGCAAACGGCCAACAGAAGACCATACTCACATTACCACTACGCAGAGAGTGCAACAGAGAGAGAGAGAAGCCGCTCTCGCGTTTTAATTAATTAATCCGCGGGGCCGAAACGATATATACTAATATCAATGTAATTTCGCGGCGGTGGTCCCGCGGTTTGCCGCACGCGTGGGCATGCATTCAGCCGCAGCCATCACTGGGAAACAGAGGACCACCGAACATGCATATATATATACATATATATATATATATATACATATATAGGTAGGGGCGTTTTAACCCTGCAAACGCGTTACCGGTTTCCCTTTGCGATTCCATATATGCTCGGGAATAATAATTGTAACGTGCTCTCTGGTGGCCCGTGTATGTATGTGCAGCTCTCTCTCGAGTCTCACCCTGGTTCAGTAGTGCTGTGCTATCGAGACTCCAACCCAGTCGACCCAACTCCTACAACCCACCTCTCTTGATACTCTGTCACGCTTTCACCATTTTTCTCTACGATATTTTTATTTTTATTTTTTTTTTATTTAGCTGTCTACCGTTCTCGCGTTTCGCCTCTGTTACACTATTTCCCCGCGGCTGAGGGAACGGAGCATACATGTGTGTGTGTGTAGAAGCCCTTTGGCGGCGTGGATCAAACGACCGCGAATTTCTTTGCTCGAATTTTTCAACGTGCCGGCGGGCGCGCGAGCAGGGGGTACCGGTTGTTTGCAACCGGTAGTTGAGAAATCTCCACTCTTCCAACGAGGGAAAACCTCTTAACGCGCGGAATTTTCGTGCTGAAACGGAAGGCAAGAGCGAAGAAAAAGTGAGCAGTACACTGCTGAAAAGAAAAAAAAACATAATTATTATGCGGAAAAGATGAATCGCTCTAAAATTCGTGGTTTGAATACGCAAATCGTTTCTTTTTTTTACGCTATGAATTTCCTAATTTTCAAATTAATTTCGTAATTATTCGGGTTAAGGATATATTTTGCAATTTTTTATTTTGCAAACAAAAACTTTGTCGCACAAAATAAGCTAAGTCGTCTCTAAATTCTTGTATTTAAAAATATATTTAAACGAATAATCACTGTAAATAACAATTCTCTTGACTTACAAAAATTGCTATTGATATTGATATTCTGTTTGACTGTCTCATTGCATCAGTCATTTGTATTCCGTGATACACGCAATATCTATAATATCTATAGAATACATATCGGCAGAAATGCGCGTATATACCGGAGGGGCAGAGTGTAGTGGAAGTGAGGAGGAAAGGGGCACAATCAAATATGGTAACTGTTGCAACCGCTCAACCGCACGCGGGCCCCGGGGGCCGGATTATTCGCGGGGGTGGCGCCGTTTATAGGATAACCTCTACGTGAGGGGTTGCAGCACGAGGGTCGATCCACTCTGTCTCTGTTTCACTTCGAGCAATGCAGTGCTCTTGTCTGTTTGCTCTCTCTTTCTCTCTAGCCCTTTACTCGTTTCCGTCGAAAGGATAGGGTCGACGAGAAGAGGAGCCGCAAGGATGCCCCGGGCTAGGTCTCGTGCTACCGCGTCCCTACAGAAACGTGCGTTGCCGAACTCCCCAAAGAAGCAAAGCAAAGCAGATTACGTCGCAATCATCGCGCGGCCCGTGCGACTCACTGTGTACATACATACACGCACTTTCTTGTTCTTCTTCTCTTTCGTTCAGATACCACACCGGAATAATAAATTATTGTCGTACAAAGCTTTTTTTAAAGTCGTAATTGGCACATTGACTGTAAAACACCTTGGGCAATGTCTTTTTTTTTTTTTTGTTTCTCTTGTGCTTGAGGAATCCACTGAGAAGAGAGTTTATTCAATTTTACTTCTTATACATTTTTCGTACATCATCTAGAATGTTCAAAGGATGTTCCGTAATTTCTTGAACCACTTCGGACGGACAGTTTGGTCAGAAGTACCTTTTTGAGAACTGACTGGATAGAATCGAGCCAGTGTGACCACCAGGAATTTGGAGGTTTCACCACGAAGGGTCAACAATACATCCACCTACGAATATTTAAGTGCACCTTAAAATTTCGTGTTTTCCAACGGAATAAAAATCCAAAGAAGCAGGGGAGTTACAAGATATGACTTGAGAGTCACCAAAAGAATTCGCTGGTAGTTCACCACCGTCATGAACGCCCGTGGGAGGATGAACGCAGATATACTTCTTCCGATGTTGCTGCTGCTGCTGGTTCTCGCGGGGTTGTTGTATGATGGCATCAACAATGGGTTCCAGGGCTGCATTGTGCCCAACGCTACACGAGAGAACGAAGTCGACGACGACGTTGCTTAGAGAGTACCTTGCAAAGAAGAATTCCACGAGGAGGCGGAGGATCGCGTTAGAGGACTCGTGATAAAAAAAAAAAAAAAGGAAACAGAAAAAAGGGCTCCATACATTGTATATCATATAGATCGACATAGCAGACTACAGGGTTGCAGTAGTAGACTCATCAGCCTCTGTTTTGTGATCGGAAGACCCTGCAAAAGGGTTCGGGCCGCTTGTGTACCTGCCCATTGTTTTTTCACCTCCGAGGTCCCGCACGTAAGCGCACTGTATGTAAAAAAAGAAAAAAAAAACAAAAAAAGAAGAAGGAAGAAAAAGCCTCGAGTTCTGGAAATACCGTGAATAAGCAGTCCTAGGACTTCAATAACGGCTCTGTCTATACTCTTGATATCAACACCAGGAAAACACGACTTTGCTTTCTTCGTGTTCCTCAGAGATCCACTCCCTAAACGTACGGGTTATGGCTCGTGACTCAAGAGACCTGAAAACGTGTGCTTTGATTGGGAAATTTCTACGATAAGCGTACCCATTTTTTATTGCTGGGATCTTAAATTCTGTCTTGTTTACAGTCTGCAATTAGGCCACTCTTCTTTTAATTCAATGAAACTAAAGAAATTTTCCTTCTATTAATTTAATCAAAACCTCCTTCGCAGAAGTTGTTCGAAATGTTAAAGCATTGAGCTTCAGGGTTTAAGACAAAACATTCAATAACAGACACGCTTCAAAGATCACAGATATTTGCATAGGTTCATTCGATATGTTTTGACGAATACCTTCCGACTACCGTTTTACGCAATTCCATTGTTTTCTTTGAGGAGAAAAGGACACTATACCTCTTTGGCTCATCTCTGGTTGATCTCTGGCTCAGATATCGAGATAAAACAATGTAATGGCTTGCCTTCAGCGTTGTCGGGCGGTGATGCGTCGGCTGCTCAGGGAGCAGAGAGTGCACCAGGGGTCTCCCATTATTGTCCTACCTCTTTATCTCGTGCGCTCAATATTTCTTTCTCCACGTTGTTTTTTTTTTTTTTTTTTCTTCTTCTTTTTCCTCCTCCTCTTTAGCTTTGCCTTTTCTCCAGCGTTTTCACGTTCCCTCATATCTACCGTCTCTCCGGCACGTTGCAACTATACGCGTGCAGAGATTCACCGCGATGCGAAACCTTTTATCGTCGATCGAAACAATGCTGCTTCTATCCTCTGTCTCTCAGTGCATTTCCCGTTGTTACGTGTGTACAGCGAGCTTGGTAATACAGAGAAAAATACAGCAAATGGGAATGAGGGAAAAAAAACAAGAGTCGAAGGTCTCGCAGAAAGGAGAGAGAGAGAGAGGAAGGTTTCTGTCCAGTGATGAAAATCGGCGATATGTCAACCATTCTGTAAAACCGTAAAATGAATTTTTTAAATTTTTCACGCTAATAGAACGACGTATATAAATTATAAATTCCATTTTTTTGAAACAATTTTTACCGAACTCGTCGAAGTTATAGAAATTGTATTTTTTTTAAATTCAATTCAGTCAAAAAAAAATATTAAAAACTAAAAAGCAAAACCTTCCGATTTTGAAAATAATTTTTTTGTGTACATAAAAGCGATTAACTACAATTTCCAAATTCTCATAATTCCTAAACTTGTTGACAACCGATAAAAAGTAGAAAAGCATTTTTTTTTGTGCCTCAGAGACTATTAATAAATGCGGTGTACCTTATAAACACACGACGAGCGTCCATTATATTTATCCCAGGAGCTCGCCGTATTTGCACGATGGACAAGCCCCTATGTAATTTCCGCCGTCACTTATATTACTCATACATACATATATATATACAAATCCCCCGCACGACTTCTCGATCTCGCGGCCACCTTGTAAAGTTGATTTTTATCAGAGGTCCGCGAGTCGGCCGCGTCGTCCTCGTAGTTGTCGATCGTTGCAGCGGATAATGAAAATACGTGGAAGAACAAAGAAGGCGACGGGAATACTATACTAATATATGTATGTTGGGTGGGGTTTGCAGGCTGTGGCTCCTGCTGTTACTATAATAAACTGGTACCAGTGCGGAGAGAACACACACTAATTCCTCATACAACGCTGTAACGGTTTTACGCGCTTCATATATATATATATATATATATAAATATAATAAAATGTGTGTTGTCAACGAGATAGTGTTGGGCTCTCTGATGACGATGACTCTGGTTTGCCGATGGTGTTTGGTGTGGTAGTATAGGCGAGTCGGGCTGAGAGAGCAGAGCCCATGGTAACCCGATACTCGCTGGGAGGTCAGAGTAGATTGACGAACGCGATAAATCGGAGCTGGTGACACGCGGCGAACGACACGATGCGACAACCCACTGACCTGCGAATCCAATGCATAGCTTCTCTCCCCATGTAACGTATAGCGAGTCTCGCAAGCCGAGAGCCGCGACTACTGCAGACGAAAATAAAATGCATTGGTAAATCATTTTTTTTGTATGTCCTAAAAACTCCTGGAAATCCGAAGGCTCTGTGAAATTTTAGTTTCTCCCGAGTGCTTTCCAGGGGTTAAAAAAAAAAAAAATCGATTTTTAAATCCTGAGTACAGGATTAAAAAAAAGAGTTCTTTTCTTTTAGCGGTAAAAATCATACCTATCAAATGTTGGAAAAGGAAAACAAAAGATTGAATATTCCAAGCATCGCAATGACTCATTCTGGGTTTTCCACTTGATTTTATAGAGAACACAGATTTTTTTAAATTTTTTTGTTGACTTTGATAAATGCTAAGGATTCCGTTCCTTTGAGAGACTCCTCAGCTGTGATATTGATTCGCAATGAAGTTAAAGATCTCGCCAGCTGAGAAGAAGCTTTTCGATATCCTCGCCAATATCTATATATATATATATATAGGCTGAAGCTCCATTATCTTCGTCGTCCGCGTTTCCGTCGGCACAACCCTCTTCCTTCCAGCCTATATATACGTATACCAAACTCTCGCGCGTCACTCCCTCCAGGGGCGCGAGAGAGCAGCCTGTGTACGCCGAGAGTGGCATTTATCGGTAATCCATTCGGATCCAATCCTCATAATCCGCTTTGCTCGCGATATTTTGCCGCTATGCTCTCCGCGCTAAATCACCAAAGCGGAATCTTCTCGTAACACGCGAACGATCGGGGCTTTCGTGAGAGCAGCCGTGGCGGAGCTTTCGCCGAGTTCTCTCCCTCGCACGCTTACCGAGCTTTATATTATAATAACGTATTGTGCGTTTCATCCACCATTATATGGCGTATCATCATACGCGCGATAAGAGCCGACACGAAGTTCTAAAGCCAAAACGAGATTCACGTACAAAGGGAGAACATTAAAAGCACGATATGAGCGACAATGAAATAATAATTAATTATAATTTGATATTATACTTTATTACTGTTGCTTATTCAATAGTAATTTTGAGTTTATAAACCGATATGTTCATTTTTTTTTAAATAAATAAAACATTTCTTTTCGCACGTTCAAAGCTCAATTTTTTTAATTTGTCAATAAATACGAATAAATCAATATTTGAGTGTCGATATGTCGCTTTGAAGTCAAAGAAAATATTAGGAGGATTGAAACAACGTTGAGAGTGTGAAAATGAAAAATAGTATCCAGCCCCTGCGTAGGGTCTTTGCTTTATTATAATAATATGGTAATATGAGCGCCCGTGGGTCATTTCGATTTCCTAATCGCTTGCTCCACCCTCGAACCACCGGAAGTCGCGAGGGACTCGTTGATAGCATCTTGTCGTCTCGCTTCCTGCAGCATCTCGCCTTTTTCAACCCCCTCAGCTCTTCGTATTCCATGTTACGAAAATAAGGGCGAGCGAAAGAGTCACGATGTGTCTCCTTGCCTTTTCTCTCTGTATAGGGGCTAGAATATAGGGGCGTACGCTCGGTTTCGCACTTTTTTTTGCGTCATAACGCCATCAATCGATACTCTATTTACAGCAAACATCAGACGATAATATCGCTAGAATCGCACATCTTCACAATTAATGCGAATAAAATATTTTTTATGCAATTTAGTGGAGTTACGTATTAGGGCGACTTACGCTATATTAAATTTTTTAAATAATCACCTTATAAAGATCGGTAACACCTGTAAATATTTTATAAAATTGGTAAATCTTGGTTCAATCACTTAATAATTCTTGTAAAACAGGTTTAAAAAAATATATAAAAATAAATATACACACTCAACTGAAGAATTCTTAAGAGTCAGATTGGAAATTCCATATTTTATTGAACTCGATATCAATCGGTCCATTACAATGCCTACGCGTAGTACCAGGACAGAAGGAACGAAATAGGAAGTCATAGTGCACTCCTGTACGATGGACAAAGCCACAGTGCGACAACAACGACGACGACAACGACGACAAGAAGAAAAGAGGGGTGTATATGCGGGCATTCACACAAACGTGGAGTATACGCTCGAGAGTCTTGCATTCGCGGATATACCAACTTTATTGTGCTGTGTTGGGGAGGCTCTTTGCTTACGAAGTGCGCGGAGAGCGCGTCATTGACATGCTCTGCGACGTACTACGCTGCTGCTGCTGCTGCTGCTGCTGTTGGTCCTCTCTCGGCCCCCGGATGTATACATGTGGGATAGCTCTCCGTTGGCATTGCTACGAACGCCCAGGAGGTGGTCCCTGCTATCACAAAAGCCTACGTCGTGCTAAGCAGGTGCCACATATACGGCGGAAGAGACGAGGTCTGCGAAAATGCGAGAGGGAAAAAGTCGTCGTGTACGAGTATATAGAATGGGAATCGACGGGGGTTTCTTCAATCATACATAAAGATCACCAATACCCGATGAAAAAGACTGTCATTGAAGTTGCAAATATTTCTTCATAGCAATTGCAACTTCTTCTTCAACTTGTATTTGTCATATTTTTTCGTGGGATTCTTAAACATTAAAGCACAAATTGCATTATGTCTTCGTAATAGTATTAGGAAAATAAAGAGATCGGATAAAAGGTCCTCTGGAGAAGTTCCTCTCGTTTTCAAATAAAATGTGTCTAAAATTTTGAAATTTGTAACAGATACATTCAATCCTTCATTCATAAATTGAAAGACGATTTCGAGAAGGATTCTTTTAGCCTGACTTGGCGAATTTACGCGCATAAACGTTCCCACAATCCGTGAGCAAACGCACCGCGGGGTTCGTCCGTGTATTTTCTTAATCTAGGCTCAGCTTTCGATGGAGTCGGAAACAAACGAGACGTGAAAACAACAGGAGATCGCCGCTGGAGTCGGAGGAGGTAATTGAGAAGGAGAACGGCGCACAGAGCGGAGAGTACGAGAAAGAGGAATACCACGAGGCCCGGTGTCCGTGAACTCGGCTCAGTGTGGGAAACGACCCTTGCGAAAGTTAGCCCTTCGCGATGCTATATACACAGAGTACACTGTACATATATATCTGAGCTCCGGATGACTCGACCGAGATTGACTCCCGAACTCTGGGGAACGCGAAACCCTTGCTCACTTTACTCCTTTTCCTTTCTCTCGGTTTCTGCAGATTTGTTCTCGTTCACTTGTCCTCGCCAGATGTCACAGTCCTGACCCTCGAATGTCTTATTTCCTCCATTCGCTGTCACGAAACTTCAATCCTGACGACGAACATTAGTAGTTGAAAAAAGGAAAACCAAATTTCGTTTTCTTTTTTCTTTAGTATTGACATTATTTTTATTCGAGGTAAAGATAAATAAGTCCGCAACTAAAATTGAAGAATTAGCTGTAATTATCATCGCTGCACATTTTTCCTGTTTAGCGAGAGAAAATCGTAAAAAGGTGCATACAATAAGTCACAATATTTATTATTCTTGTGCATGCGTTCTATCAAGCGGATAATCCGGATGCAGAAGGGGAATGATAATGAGGGCCAAGAACTGGCATTGAGATAGTGAGAACCGAGAGTATGGTCTGCGATCCGGAGATACAAAAGCAGGAAGAGGGATATAAAGTTTCACGATATTGTCTTATCCGTGAAAAAGTCGAGTGCCTCAAGAGAAAAAGGACGTTGAATAATTTCGGTTCGCTAACCGTTAAATTAGTCGCGATACGGAATACGGGACGATACATTCCTCCGCAACGATGAATATGAAAAAAAAAATGAGGTGAGAAATAGCAAAAATGGAAAAATAGTAGAAGAGAAAAAAGAAAAAAAGCCAAGCGAAAAAAAAAAAGAAATGAGTGAAAATAAAATTAAAGAGACCATCTGCTGGTCCAGAGGGTCTAGAAAAAAAAGCAGATAACGGAGAGAAAGATTCGACGCTTTTAATCTCGCTAATACGGATGCCAGAGGGCTCGTGGCCGCGCTTCCGTGACCCAACTGGCTTCCAATGAGTTTATCGGAGATTTTCCTAAAATGAAATCGCCGCGAAAAATAGCGAAGCTCGCTTGATGTTCCTTCGTTTTTTTCCTTTCCCCCCTTTTTCCGGCTCGCCCTTTCTTCTCCTTTTTTCTCCCTTTCTCGACAGAAGGTTCCGAACCCTGGCACACTATCGCCGCGCAACGCGCGCGCTCCGAGAGGTAACTTCCGGAAAAATTAATATCCCGAGGGAAAGAGGGTCGGAGAAGGATGGGATAGAGAAGGGCTGGTGGCGTCGAGGGATCGGATACACCCTGTGCACCGGCTGTGCGCCGCTCACTCGCTCAAGTACTGGGCTTAACCAATCGGGAGCGCTAGATCCGTTCTTCACGGCTATATACAACGCTCGAGTCCTCTGCGATTTTCGACTCTCTTGGAGCATTCTTCATGCTCCTGTAGGTATACACATATAGCTCCGTTAGTTCCGAATAATTCAGAAGCAAAGTTTTACTAAGTTGCCGCATGTGAAATGGCAGATTATTAACGAAAGTAATTTTTTTTTTGTTATTTTGACAAAAGATCACAAGAAACTAAAAACTAGAAGACTTATGACTAAAAAAAAAATCTGTAAAGATTTCAATATCGCGGAACGACAGAAATATATCTTACGATTTCAACCCTACTTCAAAATCATACAATTCTATATGAGATTAAGACGATAACTAAACAAATTTTCAAGATAATATTTTATTGTTTCCATTTCATATAAAATGATACAAATTGGAATAGAGTTCTGATAGCAATATAATTGAATTATTTTTGTTTTCCTCAGCATGTCTGCAATTTTGGAAACAGTGAATAAAAAAATGTTCGAGGCTTACTTTGGATTGCCCTGTACATATTGGTGTTGCAGCAGCGGTAGCCTTCCTGGGAATGGATGAGAAACTGGGGAAACTTTGTTTTTGAAAAGTGCTTTTCCTCGTGGAGAGTATCCAAGTTTGCCCCGAAGCGTTTGATAAGACTCGAAAGTTCCGTTAGCGCCGATGAAGGTGTGTAGCAACTATGGACAGAAAGGACAGACGAGAATGTTCCCCTGCGGTTGCGGTGGGTTCTCGCGGAGGAACGGTCAGTTCCTCTAAATTAATTGGTTTCGATCACGCTGGCTAATCCTCTCTCACGATTTCGGTTCTCGCTTCGTCTCGCAGTCTGACCATCGGGCTAACTAATTGGTGCTTGATTCAGTGGATCCCCGGGAGTGGAAGTTCAACAGGCTTTGAAGAGAATTAAGTAGCAACGAGAGGTCGAAGAAAAGCGAGTAGCTACTAGTTATCCTATTATTCTGCAGCTTGTAAGAAAGTAATGAGGAAAAGTTACAAACACACTCTGAATAAAAACCAGGCCAGATTTACGTGATAATTTTAGCTCCAAGACAGATACTCGCAATGGCCCTTCAATCTCTACCAAATAGTATTTTAATTGAAGTCTTTGAATGAAATATTATTACCACGAAATATTGCAGTAAAGTTTGATGGATCCAATTAAAATTTGTGTAATTCAACGCAAATCCATTTTATTACGAACTTTTACAGGCCGACTTAATTTCGTCATTGTTTTTCTCTAAAACAAATACAATCGCGCTTGTTCAATCCCTAAAAATAATGAGGCATTCGAATAAAATATATTGACAATAAACATTCAAATATTAAGTCAAAGATTGATCCAAATAAAATGAATATAATTCAACGCTGTTTTATTCTACGAACTTCTACATAAGTTAATTTCGTAATTAACAGAAACGTTTGCGTGGTTACCATATATACAATTGGAACTTTACAGGTTCAATGTACAGTCGAGATTTATTTTATTTATTTTTTTTGTTTTCGTTTATAAAAAATAACTTTCTCGTATGAGTCGGTGGGTTGCCATCGAGACGAAGGGACCGTAGTATACGCTAGGCGCGAAGAGATTGGTCGAAAGTCGAGGGGTTTGTTGGAACGTCACGGGGGGTTGGCTTGAATTTTGCGGACCAGCAACGCAGGAGTAGCAGCATCATCCGTCGAATTTTCCCTCCCTCTGACAGAGAGTGAACTTATGAAACGCGGTTCGCGGGTGAGGCGTGTCAGTGTGTGTGTATATGTGTGTCTGTTGCCTCTCGCGCCGGCTGGTGAGAGCGATATTAAATTTCTGGAATTTTGCGGTAAGGCAGCGTGCTGCGTGCCGACGGCGAGCGAAACCTCGGCTATGCTAGATTCTACACTTCAACGCGTCATATAGTCGGTGCCCGGTATACGTACTCTTACGCGATGCACATAGCGCGTGCCAGAGAGTTTCATCCCTCGTACACTTATTGGATTCAATTGATTGAATTTTACGTGGGGATGAAAATAAAACGAAAAATCACATTATTGTACGACAAAGGGAAAAGTAAAGTGCTTCATCCATTTTATTCTGCATATAGGATTTGTAAGATCAAATATTTATTCTTATGCATTCGATTTTCGAGCATTGATTTTTTTATGTAACACTCCGAGCTGCTTTCTTCTCGCGTAATTAGGATTTACGTGATTTTGGAAAATCATCCAGTACGATTATTGAACGCATGTAAAACTTTACTAGGTTTGTCTAATCCAAATGGCACCAATGTTTTTAAATTCTTAATATAGGGATCAAGGACAGTTCCAAGACATTATTATGGTTGCTGAATATCTTTTTTTTTTATTTACTCGATGCTGTACAATATTATGATTACAATATTTACACGAGCAATGATTTACTGTTTATCTCTCATGAGAAATTGCATACCCGCAATTTATAGATTAATGAAAAGTCACTTAATCTAGAAAGTAATGAAGTATCTCTGCTCGTTGGGTGTCTGATAGTTGGCAGTGTAGGTTGAGTATGAGGTGCTCAGTGGTGCAGCGTTGTTGTTGAGGCCAACGATAGCAGCGGGACTGTCATAGCGAACCTCAGCAGCCAAAGGCTGTTGCTGCTTTTGTCCTTGTTGAAGTTTTTCCGGCGCAGCTTTAGCTGTCTTGCTGGCGATTCTGGCGTTTTCGCGAATAGCGACGACTGGGGTTGCATAGGGATCAGGAACAGCGATCTGAAGATTGCTCGGAGCAAACTGGAGTTTCTGGAGTGGCGAGTAAGCGTAGATTGGTCCACGGAGAGGCTCGACATTCTCGGCTTGAATCTTGGCAAAGTACTTCATCGCTTCGATGTCCTGGCTGCTCATATACTGAACGCGTTGAAGACGACCATCGGGAAGTGCAACGTAGTACTGACCGCTCTGTCTCTGCTGCTCGTCAACCTCGCCCTCCTCGTCCAATTCGTTTACGGAATCGACTGGCTCAGCCTTTAAACAAAAGAGCAAAGAATAAATAAATCGTTATAGACAGCACGTATAGATATATGAATGAAGCGTGTCGAGGCCGGTAGACCGAATTCGACGATCGGTCAGGGCAGGCCCCGGAGCACGCGCTGTCTACCAAACCCCGCCACCGTGAACGAAAGTAAACGACGTCGTGAATACCAAGCGCCGATAGATGGGGAGGGGGAAAGGCGAATTGATACGACGATTTAAATTCCAAACGGATCGGGCGCACGGGAGTATCGAAGGTATCGGGAGTAGAGAGACACCGAGAAAAGAGAGATGGAAAGCTTGAAAGGGAGAGGATATGTATTGTCTATGCCAAAAGTGTGCGAGTGCATTCGTGGCAATTGGTAAAACGGCTTTTTTTTTTTTCTTGTCACGCTGTTAAGTGCCTTGTAAAACCAAGTAACAAGCATTTGGTACAGTTACTGGTACTCTTTTCGCCGTAATAGCGGAGCTGATTGGAAACTAACTGAGTAAATGATTAAAATGTATTTGATTTTCATGTAATAACATACTTCAGATTCGGTGCCTGATGGAATGGTCGTGGATTCCTCAGAGTCGGCTGAAGTCGGTTCCTGAGTAGTGGTCACTCCTTCCGGGGGTCCGTAGCTCTGCTGAGGTGCCGCTGGTGCTCCATAGCTTTGCTGAGGCGCAGCCGGTGCTCCATAGCTTTGCTGAGGTGCGGCCGGTGCTCCGTAGCTCGTCTGAGGTACCGATTGTTGCCTTTGGAATCCAGAGAAGCCTCTGAACTGCTGTTGCTTCTGAGGCGCAGCCTGAGGTGCTCGGTATTGTTGTTGAGGTGCAGCCTGAGGCGCTCCGTACTGTCGCTGAGGCGCAGCCTGAGGCGCTCCATACTGCTGTTGAGGCTCTGCTGGTGCTCCGTACTGATCTTGCGGTGCAGATGGCGCTCCGTATTGCTGCTGAGGCGCTGCTTGTTGCTGCTGCTGCTGCTGTCTCTGAGGAAGTTCGAAGGATGGACCATCCGGCTTCCAACCGGATGCCGAGTAAGGTGCAGCAGCCTCAGCGTCGGCCGGAGTTTCGACTTCCTGCTGCTGACGGGCGAAGTAATACTTGTTCCTCTCGTTTTGAGACTGCTGACGATAAACCGGAGGTTCCGCCAGTGTCAGGGCGACGAGGAGAGAGAGACTCAGAAATACCTACATTGTGTAGAAAAAGAAGAAACGTTATTTATTCAGTTAATTCAAGCTCTTTCAACCAGTGCAAACATTTTTCTTTGATACTATTCAACAAAACTTTTTTTTAAAAACGAATTATTTAAAAATTAGTGTGAAACTTTGCAATTGTCGTTGAAGCATTTGTTTATTTACAAAAATTCTTTCATTTATTGAAAAAAAAGTTATTAAGGATTAATTGTCACGAATTATTTGAAAATATATTTTTATTTTAAAGAAGTTCACTTGTTGTTAAAAAAAAATCTCTACAAAAATCAGCACTTTTCTTGAAGCCACGAAGCAACAATTGTTATTATTTTAATCGCATATTTTTGAGGTACCTTCATGATTCTCGTAAGAATGGTTTGTTCCGTTGTGTTGATGTCGAGTGACTGATATTCCACCGTCCACTGGCAGTTCCTTATATACGAGAGTTCTTTAGTCACAATTAATGTGCTATCCTCATGTCTGCACCACCTCCCTCTTTCGAGCCCGCCCTGGATTGATGTCCCGGTCCCCAGTGACATTGGCCCTCTTAAAACAATACTGAATAACTCGAGGTCGCTCGTTTGCTCATCACGACGTTCGTGTGACTTTGTATCGTCGATGACGTGATTCACGGCTTATCCTCAAAACCGCATTAAAGGACTTTATTGCTAGGCAATAAAAAACGGAATATTTTGAATAATTAACAAACGGATCTGTAATTTATACAAAGACAAAAAAATTATTAACTCTGTAAAAAAAAAACAAAAAAAAATCATTTGAAAAAATCGTAAATCATTTTTCTCGAAATGCCGTCAAAGGGTTCGAAAATGGGATTCAGTGCGATAGGGCTCTCGTTATTCTCGTTATGATTATAATAAACTCGAAGCCCATCGTGCCTTCATTCGTTCCCGCGTATCAATTGAATGCACGTACGATTACCGCATCGTGCGGCATATCGTACAAATCGCATATAGCATCGGAGTTGTTATTTCGAGCTCGCGGCGTCATAGCCACGTACATTATAGCTGGACGGCGCGCGTAACGCACCGATACCCGAATACTAAATCTTATAATAAAAGAGTGTGCGTACGTCTTCAGTTGTAATTCTGTATTAGTGTCCGTCGAAGTGCTACAGGCAAAAATACCCACTAACGCACTTAACATGGTCCCAGCATTTCGGATTCCATTCACGAAGCTAAACGAAGAGCCATTCTTCTCGTTATTGTGCAGCGAGTGCCGCCACAATACCACGTATCTCTCGATTCGTGCTAATAAATTCGCGTGTTCTCAATCCGATCAGCATCCTATCCGAGACTCGCGTCTGTGAATCCTCGAGGACACGTTTCGATAATTCACGGTACGAATTTGTAATCTCCTTAGCTAAGAATTCTAGTCCTTGCGCTTATTTTTATGAGGGTACAAAAGCGAAACTAAATTCTCATCAAATAGGATATGATTGTACGGTTATAAATAGTCTTCACCCTCGGCAGTCCTTGACGTCTATGATGTAAGGAGACTTCGTAATCGAATTTTGGCTAAATAATCATCGCCAGTTATTCGCTCTTTGTTGTGTTTTACTTATTTGCTTTTTTTTTTTTTTACGATTGTTTTCTTTTGTCGACTAAAGCTGCGCGACTTCTGGAATTATTTTTTTTTTATTACATGGCAGAAAAAAATAATTTTACTCGAACATTGTTTTGAAATTAAAAAAAAAAATGATCTATGAATTAGGCTATCCAAGAATATTAAATTTCTTCCGCAATTAAAAAATTCGCAGGTATTCACCGAATCCGAAACATAAAAAAATCCTTTTTTTTCGTCCAATTCAAAGACTTAAGAAATACTATAAAATACGGGAATAAAATAAAATTGTCGGGTTGCTTCTCTGTCGTATAGAAACCACGAGATACTGTCGGTATCTTAAGGAAAATCTGTCGAAAAGACTTTACCGAAAAATCAAGGGGAAAATTTTGGTGGCAGAGAGCGAACCTCCGTTTTAACGTCAGGGTTCTGTCGAGAGACGGAACGATAGAGGGTGAGAGAGCAGAGGAGAGAAAGAGAGAGAGAGGAGAAGAGAAAACGAAGGAAGAAGGGGAGGTGGGGTGTATGCTCCGGCTCGTCGGCAAAGCAAATTATTCACACTCAAACGACTCCATTTCAATATCGGCCCGAGCCCAGGGACAAAAGAAGGGCGAGATGCCTGTCTCCCTTCTGCTTTCGCTTTTGCCTTGCGCTATGCCCGACTATCCACTGCTACTGCTGCTACTGCTGCTGCTTCTGCAGTGTGGCTCTGTGTCTGCAGCCTGCCCCACGCTCGCTCCGGCTTAACTCTCTCCCTCTGTCTCTCCTTTCAACCCCTATCTCGCGATTTTTTTTTCTCCCTCTCTCGCTTACTCTCTTTCTCTCTCTCTGTGAGTCAAAACCCGTGTCAACCTCAAGCTGTGGAATAACCCGCGTCCCCCGCAGTCATCGTCATCATCATCATCATCATCATCATCATCACGTCATCTTCCTTCTCATCTCTGGTCTCTTATATCATAAATTTAAAAAGAAAAATTATATTTTGGAGTCGATGAGTCGCTCACATCTTATTCTGTGGTTACTTGGTTCCTTAACGATTCGAGGGAAGCCATAAAAAAATAAATCTTTAAAATTAAAAAAAAAAAAAAAAAAAAAAAAACTAAAAGTAAAAAAAAAAATTGAAATTGTATATCGAGTCCGGTCAATGCCACGGTGACAAGATATATATACGCGTAGAGCATGTAGAGTTAAGGCAGGAGTTTCGAGTATCCCGGTAATTGAATATATTTAAGCGGGCGGGGACGGTTGTGCGGATTCTCGGCTTACGCGCCGTAGGACTACTACCCCCTTGGGAGCACTCTCTTTCGCCCGCGTCGTCGGGCTCTAGGCTAGCCAGCGTCTGCATGTAAACTGGATTAATCGTCTATGAAGGGGGAGAAAGCGTGGCTGTATCCAGAGCGCATATATATGTATATAAAATGTATACATATACGTATTGCGTGGGCTCTCCGATTGCAAACGGGCCTCTCCACCGCAGCCACCATCAGCGTCGCCGAATTCGTTTGCAATCAGTGACCCTTTGGGGATTCTCCGATAACCCTCGAAAATTCCTGCCTCTTCCCCTTTCTTATTGCTACTCATTCAATCCGCGAGTCTCTTTTAACCGCTCGTTCGCTTCTCTCGCGGTATGCCCGCTTTCCTCTCGTTTGTACAATTTTGTTGTTTCACACGATCCACCCAATCCACAAACCAACCGAACCTATTTTGATTCGAATTATCCTGATTGGATCATCGATTAGAATCAAGGTATTCCGTGTCGTGACGAAATACGACGTCTGCAGAAAGTATAATGTTTGCGGTCGCTCGTTTAATGTTTCTTAACCTTTGATGATTTATTTTTTTTATTTACAATAATAAGTACAGAAGTACAAAAAGAAATTAAATCTTCATTTTACAACGTTGCAACCTCAGAGAAATATCTGCATAGTAGAGCCAATTATAAACTTTTCTCTCAATTCGTACTTTGTTCATATTTCTTTGGGTAATCGATGCGATATAGACGAGAGGTATTGTCGCAACTTTCCCAACGAGTTAAACGTAATAGGCGACCTAATAATTGAGACGCGTGACCTGCGTGACTAATCGTCAACGCGACAGCTCGTATTTCTTCGCATCGCGAGAACTCGCCACTGTCACTCTCCACGTAGCCGGCATACGAGCGCCGCGACGTGCGCTCTTCATCGCGACAATGACCCTCCCGCGTAACTTCGCTCTCGTAATTTTCAAGTACAATAGAATATTGTGCACCAAGGGCGGAAAGTTAAGCATTCCTGGCATTTTTTTGCCACACCTCCGCGAAGAGTTCGGACTCTATTCCGTAATGAGAGATGGGAAAGTAAGTACTTTCCTCCCTAGGGAGTAAAGTGCTTACTTTCGCCCCTCTCACCGGGGATCAAAGCACGAACTTTACGTGCAGGTGTGTGAAAAAAAATGAGCATTATCACTATAATTTCGAACGGAATTGCATCATAGAATCTGTCGCACTATAAAAAAAGCTTGGATTGTATGACAAAAAAGCCTGGAAAGTAGGACCTTGAAAGTTGCTTCCTCATTATTTTGTATCTTTAAAATCCAATGAAAACGTGGCTGCACCTTTGATCGAATAAATTTTCCAGATAAGAAAAAGGACTAATTGACTTTTGAAAAGTTTTTTGCTGTAACAACGCATTGGTTACGGTGAGAGAGTATATGAGCACAGCGTATTAGCAGAAGCCGTCGTGGGTGCCACCGCGAGAGCGTGCCTAAACTGACACGGAAGGCGCGCGGAGATGGGTACCGTCAGTCAATGTTTGCCTGCTTAACCAACCGTGCATCGGGCTCAGAGTTTGCTCGAGATATTAGCGCGCTCTCGCACCTCTTCAGCCTCTCCATACTGACACAGCCACTGTTGCTCAGACTCTGGACTCTCCTTGCTCGTTTAATCCAGCGGCACCAGGAAGCAACCTTGCAATACGAAGGAAAAATTCATTCACACAATGTCAATCGAACGAAGGTGTAATAATAATAATAATAACAATAGATTTTATGTTTGCGATAATTAAACTCTGTTCGTATAATTTTGACTAGCTTTTAATTAATTTTAATTATCATTTTTAAACATAACAAATATTTCTCATGAAATCTGTTATGTTATGAAAAAGGTTCTTAAAAAGTTACAGTGGCCTGATTAATAAATAATGCCTCGTATTGTAGAAACCAGGAGGTGGACTAAAAAAAAAATACTAGAATTGAGTTCAAAGAAATTTAAACAACGGCTTAGTGCGAGGATGTAAAAAAAAACTTCAGTTAGAAGCATATTAGAACAAAAAGAAAACGGTAAAACATTACAATTACATCTAACAGTCTCTATGAAAACTTGTCATGTAGATGCAAGTTTTTAAGTATACCAGTCTCTTGTCTAGACGGAAAATCACCAAAGTTCCGAGAGATCATTGAAGTCCCAACGAGAACGACTAAACATTGATAATATTAATTCCAGGTTTTAGCGAAACTCAATGGTTCGATGGCACGAGTAATACGAGACTCTATTTATTCGTGTTTCAACGACAGAAACTAGTTTGCCGCGGTGTAAACGTAAGCCGCGCGTGTATACAGAATTGGCGTTAGTTGTTTCCCGTCCGACGAGATGACTGAGAGAGAGAGAGAGAGAGCATAAAAGGAGAGCCTGGTTACGTGCGAGAGTGGAGGAAGAGCGTGCTGGAAGTAGCGCCGCACAGTTCGCCAGCGAGCTAATCGGAAGGGAAACTTTGTGGCGTAAACGGAGCTTAACCGCGAAGCTCGACGGCACAGCCGTCAGCCAGCCACCGAGCCATCTAGCGGAAAGGAAAGGGGTTTAAGAAGGGTCTGGTGGTGCGCTGCTCCACGAGAGAGCCTTGTGCTTTGGCGCGTGGGGGTGGCGCAACCCCCACGAAGCTGGATGCTGCTGCTACCGCTGCTTTAGCCTTTTACACCGCGCACTTCTACTGGCAGGAGGGAGGGGATGGGGTTTAGGTATACCGGCGCGGTACCGCGCGCGGGTTAGTTCTCTCGGGGCGAAACTTGCAAAAGTACATCGCGACTCAAGAGGCCGGAAGTAATAGCGAGCCCGCGAGAGCTCGTCGTTGCGGGACCGCCACCCACCGAGGAGCCTCGAGGCTACGTCGCTCACGACCCTGCAGTCGCTTCTACTTGTATTATTTAGTAGGCTGCGCCGTTTAAAGGAGTATCAATACTGTCGAGCTGTTTCACAACTGTACGTGCAATATTAAGGTTCTAGGACTAAATCCCTTCAACAACAAAAATATCCACAGATAACAATTCACCCGGAAAATGCTCCCCTGGACAACATTTTCGAAATTTCGACCCCATTGCACCTCGTGCCGTATGTTACAAATTTCACGTGAATATCAAAATTGCAGATATTTATAAAATATACATGATACATGAAATACTGGAAATAAAATATTTTTTTCGCGAACTTATAATAATTTATGTAAAATACCATCCACAAATTTCCACGAAAAACTAAACATTTGGAAATACGTATTTTACGAATATACAAATTTTTTTTTTTGTGGCAAGACACTGGGTCTTGAATCTCAAACGACTCTCAGGAAAAATCGAGAACCGGGGAGGAAAAAAAAGAAGATGAAAGGAGAGAAGAAGAAAGCAGGGGTTTGTGGAAGAAGACTCGGAGGAAAGGGGACAAAAAAAAAAAAGTACGGACAGGGCGACTGCTTCGCCGGGCAAATGCCGACAGAATTTGATTGAGTTGCGCACATAAGGAGATTTGCAGCGCCGCCGTCCGGAACTCGTTCGAGCGTTTGTTGGCAAAGAGGATTGTGCCGCTCGCTTCGCTCCGGGTATAGAGTGAGTCGTGGAATCCATGGAGAATCGAGTGAACCCTGGCGCGAGACACCGAGTCGAGAAAAGCAGAAGAGCGCGACGGGGAGATTCTATATTTCACTTGCACCATCGTCACTCGACGGTCTCTCCGACCCACCCCTTTGCAGGCCGGGCGAGCTGGAGAGTTACAAATGAATCGCGTAATAACCCCTATATATAAATTCCACACGAAAACTTCTTGTGTATTCGGAGCCGTACTGGCTCGATGCGCCTATGACCCTCTTCTCTAATGAAGTTTTCCCATATTTCATCTCTGAATTTTCCCTCCATCGTTATAATTCTCTTATTCAATATATTCGAATAAATTCACATGCTTGTATAAATTAAATTAGCAAATTTTCGTGTATTTCATCGAAACACAAATTTTCATTTATAGAAAAAAAAAATCAACATTTTTCAAATCAAAAAAAGCTCGTATCTACTCTCAATTTATGTTCACCTAAAAAATCGTCACTGAGAAATATTTCTTATTGTTGATGGAAAGAGAAACGTCTTCGCGTGTAAAAAAGCTCCTGTTTTCACAGGTTGTCAAATCAAATTTTGTACAATACACGTCGAATCGAGACTTTTGGTACTCGATTGACTTGACTGGTTAACACCGCAAGGACTAGCGTAAAGCAAACATCACCAACTGTGTAATAAGCTTGCCTCATTCGGCGTTCAAGTCCGATGGCCACGCTCTGTTACCACTAACAAAATCGCTTGACTGCCTTGCCTCAGGGATTTAGTGCGCACGAAAGATAATTCTCTCGACCGGGATTAGTAGCATTAGGCCTGTCTCGTTATACCCAAAATGTTCAGTTTCGAGCGCCACATCACAAACTCCACACCGAGAACACGTTGCACAAGAGAGAGAGAGAGACCATGAGAGCCGAGTATATCTCTCCAGTATCGATTATTATCATTGTTTCTCCACTCGTATCATCCGATTATATTCGTTGCCACAGATTTTCCGCACATATACCTAATATAATCGGGTTTTAACCAGCGTTACGCGTACGCACATTGGATTAAAGAATTATCAAGCTTTCCCATCCCGAAAACTCGCTTCATTCTTTCACTCTCATCTTCCCTTTATACCTCTCATTCCCACTCAACATCCGGAGAATTATATTTACCTGGTTACAAAGGCCGTTGCTAACGCGCATCACTATGGCCGCCCATTATGTGCTTCTGGCTTTTTCTACATCAGACTGGCCCGAAGTAGACGAAGGGAATTGATAATGGCGAGAGTCCCTACTCGGTGTAAGGGTGCGAGAGGTGTCATACCGAAACGGAAGCACCCCAATCGCATATGCACGCGCTTACTCGATCAGGAAGATACAGTAGAACCTCGGTTAAATGGACATGCGGATTATTTGGGAAGTGGATTAAGCATACGACTCCCGTGATTTTCTTTAGCATTGAGAATTTGTGTTCAATTTTTCATCTATGATTTATCGAAATTCAAGAAATCGCGTATTACAAAAATGGTATGTCTAAAAAAATTAAAAAAAAAAAAAAAATCAGTTGACGAATATTACGAAGAAGGATATCTCCTACAATTTGCTTATTTTTGGATGAAATTTTCATTTTTTTTTTCACTTCCATTGATTAATTAATTATGATCTACATAACGTCTTATATATGTTTAATTGTGAAATCACTTTAATTGACGTTCTACTGTATAAAAAGAGGCGGGGCTTTCCCTGTGGCGCCCTTCGTAGGGCCCAAAAGAGGCGGCGGCCTCATCATCCACCCGTGACGCTAAAAGAGACACTGCGACACAAACGAGGAAGCTAAAGTCGTGCCTCTCTCTCGCATTACACGTTATTAGCCAACCCTAATAATAATAAGCGACCGTTTTGTCGAGGGGTAAACGGGAAAGAGCACCACAAACGATTTTCTCCATAGTACATATACATAAGCGCAGAAGTCTCGAGGGCCCTTTTTTACTTATATTAACATCTGTATCATTGGTGACATTTGTTGGATTCGTTGCATCTGTTCTCTTTCTCTCTCCCTCCTTTCTTCGAGAGTCGTGATCCATGCTCGAAAATTCAGGGTCTGCATTAAAACCATTTTCCAAAATGACGTTTACGCCTCGATGAACTCTGACATTCCCCTCATATTTTGGCGATTCATTTTTTTTTTTTTTTTTTTTTTTCTTTCTATATGGAGTGTTAGTATAACAGTGCTCGTTTAGTGATATAATACGTTTTTCGATCGGCTCTCGACACCAGGAGCTGAAACACATAAAGGAGCAGTTGCCATGCACGCGCTCTACGCGATCCATGTGACCACGTACTTGTGCAATTGTATTTTTTTTATCGCTGTACCGGAACTATGTATAACCACTCGTCTCTCTCTCTCACTCTTTCTCTTGGCAAGAGTGTAACCGAGAGCTTAAGAGAGCGTTCATTGTTTCGTTACTTTTTGATTCTGGCTCGTTGACCGCGACTGAATCGATCAGGCTTAAGAGAGCGAAAGAGAGTCGAGTGTGTCACTCGAGAGTCAGGGTTTGCCGCTTATACGGCTATACGTACGTGCACTTATGGCTCCACAGCGGTTGTCGTTATACAGACGATTGCTGGCACGTGGATTTGCGACAGTGAAAATCGCCAATCGGTTACTCGTTGTACATTATTTTCTACTCTCTCGAATTTTTTAAAAAGATCCTTTTTTTTTATTTTCGTTTGGGGTAATGTGTATTGCAATCGACAATTTTTTTTATCATTTCCGGATCAATTAATATAATGCTTGTCTCAAGAATTGGAAATATGCTTTTTTCGAATAATTTAAGGAGACTTAAGAGCTTCGAGCTTATAAAAATAGTAAAAATAAAAAAAAGGACGCAACTTTTAAAGAACTAAAAAAAATGAGAAATAATTTTAAAAAAAAATCGAAATAAAAAACGAAAGATACTTTAAAAATGCAAGAAGTGCCAAGTGCGCATGTATAGAGTAAAAGAGTAATAAAAAAAGAAATGCAAAAGGGAAAATAGGAGAAAGGGGCGTAAAAAAGCGCGACGGTCAAGTGCGCGGCATATACATATATATAGCTAGCGATTCCAGGCGTCAAAACGGCCAAAACGGTTAAAGAGTGACCGAGGCAGTCGTGCGGAAGGAAGTCTGCTTGCTCGGTATAGAAGTATAGAAAGAGCGAAGCCGGCAAAGAGCTGCGAATGAAAGGGAGAGAAAGCACAAGCAAGAGGTTGCGCGAAGAAAAAAGAAAGGAAGAAAAAGAAAAAAAAGAAAAAAAAAAGATCGACGACGACGAGTGGCGGCTTGGCGTGCTTCTCTCGCGCGAGCTTTATATTAAATTCGATAATGGCCCGTCGTTGCACTTAGCTAAACGTCCGAGACTCGAGGCTCTATTGTTCCCCGGCCCGAGAGTGCAACAATGGCGGTTGATTGCATTGTCGAGACGATGAGAGGACCTCGTGTTCTACTTATATATATATTTATATATATATATATGTATATATGTATGAATAAGTTCCTGTATATAGTTTATTTCGATTGCGGGGCTCATTATACCAGATCGGCACGAGTCGACCGCGCTGGCCAGCTCGACGCTGCTATTACTATAGCACAGCAGTATGAGTATGTTATTGTATATTTGCTGTACAGTTTAGAGAACGATCCTCATGAAAATGAAGTATACACGCGCATATTTAATTTATATATGTTGTATATGGCGGCAAACAGTCTTATATTCATTTAAAAAAAAAAAATTTGCAACGTGGAACTCTATGAGGAAGTGACGTGCAAAATTGAGCGATACTCTTCCTCAAAGTAGAGGACTTTGTGGAAGATGAAAAATGATTGTTCCAAATTTCAATCTTGCAACCTTATTCTTATTTCTTTTTTGCTTTCATTATTCTTTCAGGAAAATCAAAAAGTAAAAGTCTAATGGCGAGTCGTCGCTTCCGCTTTTTGAGATTTAAGCCCGGAGACAAGTTCCGTTGTGCGCCATCGTTTTCGGAGAGACTCTGCTTCGAGCGGATGCGGCTGGTTCCGCGCCTCTCCCGGTTGGCGGATAACCCGACGAGTAGATGAACACGGTGTGCCAGAGCATCGGTCGAGCCCACGAGTCGAGAGTGCAAGAGAATGTCTCGGGATGAAGAGAGGGAGAACAGTAGGATGTTCAGCAGCCACACACTGGGCTTTCCGGTACCGCTGCTGGGATATGCTCATGTCCCCTCCATCGCGAACCGCGCGCTAAGTAGATATCGTACCAACAGAGCCTCGCAGCCGGTGCTACATTCTATCCCCGCTCCGAAATGGAGGGACGAACGCATTAAAAAAGGAAAGAAATACAAGGAAAAAAAGGGGTCCTTCTGCTGGTCGTAAAAATGGCTCCAGGATTCGCCTCTCGACTCCTAGTCAAAAATTCTTCGCACGCAATCAGTCTATATTGACTCTGCAGACATAAAAAAGAAATTATTTTACGAAAATAAAGTGTTAATTTTCAAATTAACACAAATTCCATAAACAGAAAGATAATTTATATTCCTGCAACTCGATTCAAGTACATATACGCAAGAACTATTCGCTTCGTTTCCTAAGCTGGGGTAAAGCACATACGCAGAGCTTTACGGAGACACTCGTGTTTCCAAGTCAAGGATTCCGAAGCTCCTATATTTATATGTATAAAGTAGAGAAAACAGTGTATAGTTGCAGCGAAACAGCTAAAACAGCGAAACCAACAGGGGGAAACGGAACTTGCTTCGCGAGTTGTCGGAGGGGAATGGTGGTTTTAATTGCTGCTTAAGGAGGCACCCTTCATCCTCGTCGTCGCGTTAACCGAGAAATCCAAGAGATCCTTGCAACCCGTCCGCTCTGTACTTTACATATACCATACTGTGCATATACGTATAATATGTATGGGACATTCCATCGTAATCCGCACTGGATTAAATCTGATCTTCTTCAATTTTCATCATATTTTTTTTATTTCTTTAAAAAAAAAAAAAAATAGGGTCTTTATTATTAAAAGGAACATTTATGATTTTCATTATATTTAAATTCTGCACCGTTCTTGATTTAAAAAAGAAATTAAATTATTAATACAATAATACACAAAATCAATAATATTTTTTTACTTTAAACTAATTTACATAAAAAGAATATAAAAAATTGGGCGTATTATTTATGTCGAATTCATGATTATAATTAAAATGATCAATTATCAGAAAAATTGTAAATCAATTTTTTAAAACAAATCGAGAACGCCTCAGAAAAAAATCTAATAAAAATCTCAGGTGTTCTTTTCAGTGATAAATACAGTATAAAAAAAAATATTACGGAAATGAAAAAGGGTCGGATTTCATGTTGTTTGTTGTGTGAATTACCATGGAATGGCCCATACATATCTACGTATATACATACGTACATAGAGCAGCAGAGAAGTAGATACCACGAGGGTCGTAGAGGCTTGTCTGCAGCCGCCGACGATGTGGCATGCTAAGGTTGCAGAGAAAGAGAGAGTCAGAGAGAGAGATGAAGAGAAAGTTAAGACGCCGTAGAAGACTCTAAACGCGAGAGCGCCGTTTAACGGCGAGAACGCGCGGAAGCGGGGTGTGCTGCTGTTTCTGTCGGCTACAGAAGAGGGAACTTCTCCGTGGAGTTGCTCTCTGTGCTCGTAATCCGCGAGCAAGTTTACTGCGATCGTCGTGGCTGGTTGCCAGTACGTATACGTATATCTGTGGAAGAAGGGGCGCGGATATACACATAGAAAGAGAGGAGAATATTGCTTATAGCTTTAGCCAACCAACGTATACCGAAAGGGATGCCAAGACGTCTCCCTCTCTTGGACCACGTATATAGCTCGCGTGTTCGAGGGCTTATCTGGCGGATATGCTTCTCGCAAAACGAAGGAGCTACACACCGTGTTACCAGTTATATCGCCCGAAGAAGAAGAAGACTCTCGTGTGCCTACGAGCTTACAAGAGATGGGCCTCTGTGATCTTGCTCTGTATACCGAACAGATTTTCTTTAGGGAAATTAATATTACTGCATGGAAAGCCTCTGGTGTGTTTAATTTCATTTATTTAATGCACACCAGTCAGTAATCATTTTTGGGAAAATTTCGTGCTACTTTTGTATTTTTTTTAAATTCCTTTGTTTAAATAAGCAATGAATATTTGTATTTCATGATTTATTTCTGTTAAGCTAGGAAAGATAGAGAGAAAAAAGAGAGATGGGCCTCTAAGATCTTTCTCTGTATACTGAAGACATTTTTTTGTAGGAGAATTAATATTATTACATGTAGATTATTCGTCCGTATAGATTATTCTTATTCTTCGTTTCTTCCGTTTCTGCTTTTTTTTCGCTGTCTCTCCTTCATTTTTTTTTTTCAACAAACAAATGTAATCGAATAAACAAAATCATTCAAAGAAAAATTCGCCGATTAAAATGTTGATACAGAGTCAAAAATGGACAACTAGTGGAAAAGCAGGAGAATCGCGTGGGAATTCAATCGAAAAAGATTCGCATGCGTGTAGGAAAGGGTGGGTTCCGTAACAGGGTAGCTTGACTCGAAGCTTTTCGAGCCTGCCTGTGCTCCACGTTACTCCGTATAGCAAGTATATAACGCCTATCGGGTAGCCCGATTGCAACCCAAGGGGGTCGTTATCAGGTTTCCATTACCACAGTGCGCGCGCTGGGACGAATGCCGAGGCGTTCGCAAAGTTCTCGACAGAGTGAGATAGAGCGAGAGAGCGAGAGGATGGATAGATAGATCGAGAGCCAGAGGGAAGAGAACCCTTGACGTTCGCAGATAGAGGGAAAAGCAAGAGAGAAAGCTCCCTCCTATATATAGATTATATGCGAGAGAGCAAGAGTGACGAGGAGAGCGACTCACTGTCTAGTTTCTCTTCGCGGTGGCTGACAGAGAAGAGCACCGTGCAAGGGTTGGCCACGGCCACCTGCACCACCTCGTCGACGACGACGACGACGACGACGACGACGACGAAGGAGGCAGTGTCGGGACGCTCGGCATCTTATCGCGTTCTCTCCGACCCGCTTTTCCGCACCCCACCGTTTTACCTTCTCTTCGTTCTATGCCTCAACCAGCCTCCCGCTCTCCAACCCCGGGGAGGACTCCTTCTCGGCGGGCGTTGAGCTAAAACCCACTGACGCCCGGACGCGCTCACCCAGAAACCGACGATAAGGTTTGCCGCGGCTGGGCGACGCCTCTGCCTCTCTGCTTCTATACCTCTGTTACCAGTGCTACATCGTATATATCCTACGCACACGGTACGAACTACCCCTCGCAACAGAACCAGAACGGACCCCTCTGCTCTTCTGTGCTTTTGCCCCTGTCCACCTCCGTCCGCTTTGGTATATCCTCGTCGTCATTCCGTTCCATCATTCATCTATATTCTCGGGAAACATATATATTTTTCCTTCTTTTTTTTTTTCTTTTTTCTGTGGATGGTACATCTGGTAAAAGATAATTAATGGAGTGACCACAGTTTGTAAAATATCAATCGTCTGCTGGATACCCATTATTTTTTTTTTTTGTTAATTAGATCAGTTGATGGTGATGTCCTTTTATTTTATGCATTTGTTATCGATGTGAAAAATTCCGCTTTACGAGTATTAAATTAATTGTTTATTATTTTGTTTCAGTAGCTGAATTGGAAGGCGGAGCGCACTCGGACGAGACGAATAGCGGGGGCGACAACAGCAACGCAGGCAGCATTTCCGGGGGCGGCGATGACGATCAGGCTCGTTTGCGCCTCAAACGAAAGCTTCAGAGAAATCGTACGAGCTTCACGAACGAGCAAATTGATGCGCTCGAAAAGGAATTCGAGAGAACTCATTATCCTGATGTGTTCGCGAGAGAACGATTGGCTGGAAAGATCGGTCTACCGGAAGCCCGGATACAGGTAAATATAATATAAAATCGGAGCCACACCATTGAAAATTTATTAAAATCTCATAATTTCTATTTGATGATAAAAAAGATACATTTTTAGTAACCACGCTTTACTACTTAATTAGAAAAGAAAAAATCAACAATTTATCAAGAATACATTTGCACACAAAATTCTAAATAAAATTTACGACATACATCGTTCTATTTCTATTTAATATTTGAGCAAATATTTCCAAGCGCGTATCTCATGAAAGCGTATTACTGGATGAAATATATCAGTGCCGCAAAAATAAATATCTATTATCGGTGAATTCTGTTATGTAAAATACGTGTGGACATTAAACCCAACTCGTTACTATTTCTCTATCTCTCCTCCGCTAACTCAGGTCTGGTTTTCGAATCGTCGGGCAAAGTGGCGACGGGAGGAGAAGCTACGCACGCAACGGAGGGACAATCCCCAGCAGCAACAGCAGCAGCAACAACAACAGCAGCAACAACAGCAGCAGCAACAACAGCAGCAACAGCACGGAGGAGTGAGTCTGGTAGGTGGTCATCCGACTCCACCGCCACCCTCGGGGATCCTCGGCGGTCAGCCACCCCCGCAAGCTCCACCCTCGCCCCCTAGAATTCACCACGGCTTCGCGCCGACCGCCGTCTATCCGGGAATCCCGAGCATGCCGGACTCGTACAGGTGAGAGCTTCCTCTGCATAATATTTTAACGAATTCTACGATTGCTTTTTCATAAAGCCCAGAGAAAAATGTATTAAATGCTCGAATATTTCTAATCAACTTATTAAATAAGTGATTTTTTTATACAGATTTTTTTTTTATTCAAATGTAATGTCCTCTTTCTCTTGCAGTCCGATGACATCAATGCCGAGCTTCACAATGTCCGGTCAACAGAGTCAGCAGCACACAAGCAGTATGTCCTCACTAGCTTCCGGCGGTGGTATGGGCCCGATGGGCATGACAGTGGGCATGACCGTTGGCCCAAGTCCTGGTGCGTGTCTACATCAGCGCGACAACGGTTACTCGTGTGGCGTTGCGCGACCTCCAAGCTACGAGCCCCTTCATCTTGGCTATGGTGCCAGACCTACGTGCAGCCCGACACAGCCTTATCACACCGCGGGCCTCAATCAGTACAACCAGAATGCCAGCTCGACCGGTGAGTGTCTACCGCACTCACTGCACTCGCTGCTCGCGCTCTAGCCGATCGTGGGACTCGGCTACCATCACGCTCGTGGATACCACTATTGAATCAGAGTTCACCTACAATGCTCGACTCTCTCTTCTTTAATCGGTAATGGATCACGTAAAAATTACTTTAAAAAAGAAAAGAACAAAAAAAAAAAAGAAAAATGAAAAAATCCTCGCGATTTTCGAGTCATTCTCCTTTGCGTTTTTTTTGCCGAGTCCTGTTTAGAAAATTTGTGTGTACTTTTGTGCGTAGTTTCTTCAAAAAATTCCACATTATATAAATATTTAGACGTGTATATAGAAACATTGCTTTATTTTGTATCCTCAAGAGAGCAGCGTTTTAAAACAGAATTTTTTAAAATTCATTGTATTTCCGATATTCATGCTCACTCGCTTATCTCGCTTATTTCGAACAAATCGAATTTGAACAATGTGTGCTAAGAGGATTCGTGATTCTGATTCTAGGCTTGATATCACCGGGCGTGAGTGTGCCGATAGCAGTGCCGGGACAACCGGCGCCGGATATGGCAGCTCAGTATTGGTCACCGAGGCTCCAGTGACCGTGGTGGTCGTCAACGTCGACCTCGACCTCATAGACCCGAGCCAATTGGTCCTCGACGTGTTCTCAACGAGGCCAATCAAACAGCTGGAGGAAGAGGTCTTCGTGACTGTATTGTAAAAAAAAAAAAATAAGAAATGAAAAAACTATATCATCGGCTTTGGCCGGGAGCCGCAAAAAAGAAAAATAATTAATAAAATTCGCGGTGCGATTTCGAGTCTCCGAAACCACACTGACTGCCACCATCCATTTTTCTCTCGTTACCGATCGCGTGTGTGTCGATGATTGATCAGTCGCAATAGTTTCTTCAATTGTCATACAATGATCAATCGATGAATCTCTCTTGCGAGGAATAAAATTAAAAAAATTATATTCGCTCAATCGGCGTGCCGGAGACGCGCGATCTAACGAGACGAATCGTTAAGTTTCATTATTGTCTTCTGTATAACTATTCGCAAACCCTGAAAGTCCCAATTAGAAATCATTGCCTAGCGGGCGTTTAGTTAAATGACGAATAAATGAATTGTAATTTGCGAGGTGAGTTTAGCACTTAAGTCGATATTACAAGTAATATTTATATATTCGTGTAACGAACGAGGGCCATGAAAGAAAAAAGAAAAAAAAAAAAAAAGAAAAAAGAAAACGGGTCCGGTCGACGATGCGAATGAAAATTTATCGTGCGTATTTCCCAATCCCAAAAACCCTCTCACCTCCACGTCAGTCTTTTTGCATATAAGATGATAGTTGATTATTATAATTGCTAACAACAACACAAATATTATGTACTTACCCGGCGTCGATTTGCTATGTATAAATATTATATATATATATAAATATAAATATAAATATATGTCTCCATTGTACAAGGTCGCGGAGTGACGGTCGTTGAGATTGGGGAGGACCGATTGTGATTTCTCTTAGGCCAGGTATGTTAAGCGTACAATTATACATTCTAAATAAATATAGATAGCGTGTGAAATTAATCGAAGGTGTCCTGTATTCGTCATTTTACCTCTCCAGAATAATATCACATAGTACAACGAGGCATACTCTTTAGAATTAGCCCATGCCGTGAACGGTGAAAATTATTCATAAACATTCATTTTTTATTTTATACAATAAATTCGCTGATTTTTCGGAACACATGATTCTTTTTTATAGAACTTTTAAAAAACTTTTTTTTTACTCAAAACTGAGTAAACTAATTTTTTAAACAATTATTATTACTAACCCAGTAGCTTCATTTAGCATTATTCTAAATCAATCTTCTTAGTATCCACAAAATAGATGATTTTTAAAAAACATTTTTATCTTCCTGAAATACTTAAATTCTGATAGAATCAAAAACTAATCGGTTTAAAAATTTTGTCGTATTTTTAAATACTAAATACTCACAGAGTGTACTTTGCTGAATTTTTGTAGACTTCTTACGAGATTCGTAGATACTTAAAGAAAGGACAATTGCAGGAAGTGGAAACGGTAAGTATAAAATTAAAAAAAACATTCGAAAATGTAACAATCGTATATTTAGCCGAACAATAATTCGTTTGTAGATGTCACGTTGCAGGGAACGGTATGTCGGTCACCCGCGTTTTACGTATATTCGTTAGAAAGGCATCATCGAAAATTAGAGTACCGAGGGAATTGAATTCAGCTAAGATAAATATTACAACGTGAGAATCGTGCTTTTTGCGAATCGTGGAGATGCAAGAAATTCGTGACGTCGAATATTTCGTTAAGTGTAACGAAGAATATATTCTTATTGAATCTCGAAATTGGCTCATATCATGGCTAGCTCCATAAAGCTAAATCCGGCCGATCGCATAATTGGAAATATACGAAAGATTAAAAGGCCTTTTTGACTCAATTAATTTTACACAAATTTGTAAGTTATTTCTTCAATCAGCAAATAACTATCAATTGAATATTTATTCCAAACATATTATATGTTAAAGTTTTGTTAAATTTACCCAATGAAATTTGATCTATTTTACTAAAAAAAAAAAGGTAACGAAATTTCGTTGTTAATTCACAAATACTTGCAACAAATTTAACATAGAAATGATTAATCTAGCTCGTCGACTCTTACACATCGAAATCTTACGGATAACGAGCTTTCCGTCGCTGTCTTTCACTCGTATATTGGCCTTGAATCGCAAGCCGAGTTTCGACATGACAAAAGAGAGCGAGAAACTCCGAGCTCGTCATGGACAATATTGCGCAACCTATAGCCGCGTTCAACAGCGGAATATTTATAATCTCCGGCAACAATTGTGTCTTTCGTTAATTCGTAGTTGAACGAAAATGAGAGAGAAAGTGTAATTTCAATCGACATAATGCGTTTCTCTTATTACACATAATATATACAAATCGACTGCGGTTCAATGCAAGTCTCATATTTTTATCTTTTTAATTTTTAATTTCTTTTTTTTTGTTTTTTGTAAAACTAAAGTTCAGAGCCACAGCTTCAATCGCGATTCCTCAAATCTGATTCCTCAAGATTGAAATCGAGTGAGAGTTGGGTAGTTGAACAATTCCTCACGAAACTTGACGATTTTTCATTTTCTTTCCTGTTTCTCCGGGACACTCTCGTCGGGCTCGAAAAGACTTTTAAAGGTTCTTGCAGTATAATATAGCTCGGTAAAATCCATTCAAACGGTAGATTTTTCCTTGAGCAACGCGTCAATATCCTTCAATATATCATCCGACGTCGGATCGACGTTCGTCAGGTACTCATCATCGTTAGCGCTCAAATTTGTATCGCAAAATTGTTCTAATTTAAGATCATCGGGTGTAACAGGAGCACCGAAATTAGCATCGTTATCGCGATTAATCGCCTCAATAGTCGTCGATACCGTAAGCGATTGTGCATCATCGGGGGTGCTGCTATCGCAGAGTCTCACTTCAATCTCTTCAGCATGTAATTTCGAAGGATCTAAGAGATTCTTAATGACCGGAGGTGTTTCGTTGATCGGTGTGCTGGTAGCTTCGGAAATTCTGTTAATCGCGAATCTCTTCGGCGAGCGCCGTAGTCTTACAGGCGGTACTTTGCTAATTTTGCTAATTCTATTTGCGTCGTTTTCCTCATCGTTCGTGTACAATTCCGCGGTATCTAAGTTACGTTTTCTCGATGCCGGAGCTAAAATTTTCGTGTTATTCGCTGCTTTGAGCTGAGCGAGAGTTTTAATCGCGTCCTTCAAGAAATCACCGGAATCATTGGAGCTCGTATCTACCGAACGTTCCTTTTTTCTTTGTGGTATTCTTGAGATATTTTCCGTCGTGACACTGCTCTCCTTTGCGGCTAATTGCGCGGCTTTGCGACGTCGAATCTCCTCAAGGGTGAGAATAGTAAAGTCCGAAGATCCCGAAGTCTCACCAGAGTCCAACGTTGTCGTTGACGCTGTCGTGGTCGTGGTGGTCGTCGTCGTCGACGTCGTCGTCGTTGTGGTATTTCCGGTAGCTGGTCTTTCCCTTGAATACAAGGAAATCATCCGTCTTGCCGCTCGCACCGATGTAACTCTCTTCTCCTTGCCACCGCCAACGTTGCCAAGGTAGTCGTCCGGTTCGTACGAATAGTAAGCCGCACTCTCAGCTTGTATTTCCTCCAGCCTGATTTCCTCGTACGTCTTGCAATATGGGACCCTCGCTGTGTGAGGCTTAACTGGCGATGGTGCGCTCTCGCTGTCAGATTCTGCAAGAATACACGAAGAATATCGAAATAGCCGATTAGTTAAATTGGTCCCGAACCGTCTACAACAGGTTGCGATTCACCGTCGAGTTCTCGTTTGCGGCATTTGCATGTTTTTTTTTGTTTTTTTTCTCTCCTCCCTCTCTCCCGTTTTCTTTGGCAATACTTTTGATTTTTTTGTTTGTTTTGTTTTGTTCTCTCAAAGAAGTGGTAGCAGAAGTAGAACATTAGTTTCGTGATAATGTCAGGCAGAAGAGCGTTTCCATATTCTTATATATCTCTCACTATCTCTCTCATTCCCTCGAACTATAAATTTTTCATTTTTCTTTTTTTTTTCTGTTTCATTCTTCCTATCTACAACTTTTTGGATCCTGTGTAATCTTGCTGTGCTCACTCTGTGGGACTCTCTTCTCTTCGGACAACGAGAACGATTCATTGTTTCTTTTTTTTTTTTTTTTTTTTTTTTTTTTAATTTATTTATTTTAAAGGATCAGAACTCGATACTTAGTTTATCTTCTTCTATATAGCAGGCCCTCTAACTCGTTGGCAGGCCGAGCATCGACGGAGTACCGGCCCAGCCTGAAACATACGCTTGCAGGGGATGGTTTTGAATAGTAGATTAAATTAGGAGGTTGATAGGCGAGCGACTTACCCTCGAAAAGGCGTCTATAAAACGTAGCACTGATCAATCGATTCCCAAACGCTACTTTTGGCTTCAAATTTTATTTGATATCTTGAAGATCATAGATTTATACAAGCTTATTTCAAGTAAACAAGCGAAGGAACCTTTACTGTAAATTGTAATCATTATTTCGCTTCTATAGTAATCTTATATTTCACGATGTGTCTTCGTAAACTTAAACTTATTTTACGTTTTCCAATACACAAATTAAACTCCATAAAATTCTTATAATCGATCAATTGAAATTGATCGAAATAAAAAAAAATGATAATTGCTAAAAGAAAAATGCTTAAAAATGCCTCTTTCGACACCTTGAACCAATTTGATAACCGAGCCCTAATCCATAATTTACGACATATAATTCTAAGACAAAAAAGAAATGCAGCAATTCGATTGCTCTGTAGATTAATGAAAATGAGGGTGAGTAGTTCGCCTTGAAATAGTGGTGGACGCATAAACCCATATCCAATAAGTTGGCAAAGAGAAAGAGAGAACCGCAAAACCCAAAGCCAAGGGAATCTCACTTGTAGTTAAAGAGGCTGTTACGAGCTCCGAAATTATCCAGTTTGTATTCTCCGACACAGCCAGAATGGAACGCAGAAAGGAAAGCGATAAAAAGAAAATGCTAGACAATAAATTAAGAGAGGGGGTTTGTTCTTTTTTTTTTTTGGACTCCCAAGGACGGGTGTTGCGGGTTGTTCCCGAAATCTTGTTAATTTAACTCTCATTGATTGTCGTTTTCATATATTTTTTTTTTTTTTCGTGGTATGAAGTTTATTGAAATTCAAACATCTCAACGTAAGTATTAATTTTCATTCGCTTACATCGATCATATAATAATGCGCATTGCGTATCAGCGTATCTTCAATAGTTTGTGTGTGTGTGTGTGTGTGTGTTTGTGTGTGTGTGTGTGTGTTATTATTTTTTCTCATATAATATTTTTTTTTGTATTCTTGTTTTCTTTTACACATACGTGTGTGTGTACGTAACTTTTATACACGCATACATTCTTTCACATATGCGTATATACGGATATACGTCTACACATAATACACAGATCTGATTTGCTCTGTTATTATTAGTTTTTTTTTTTTTTTTTTTTTTTTTAATCGTTACATCTCTTGATAGCACGAGTGACATTTCCATATATTATTTTTTTTTAATTTATATATATATTTTTTTTTTCATCTTCGTTTGTTTTAATATCTTGATGAACCGTCGCAACGGCAGTTACATTTGCCAAACTATGATATTGCTAAGTCGACATGGTAAACACGACTCATTGTCACGTTGGAAAACATTCGATCTGCAATTTATCTAGTCGTTACTTTTTTTCTTTTTTCTTTTTTTGTTTTTTTAAACTCTTCTCTTGTGCGTCTGACCACGTCGCTGGTTATGCTACTTGCGCCGAGAAAAAACCTTTTCAAAGCCAATGCAAATGCCACTACGAGGGTTTTACAACTTTACATCGACGCTTCGGTGTCGCTCTCAGAAGCGTTTACACACGGGACGAAAAAAAAAAAAAGAGGTAAATAGAAATAATTCACGATTGAGCGTGTACGAAAAAAAAAAAAAAATTACACAGGACGCGTACACGCAGTGTAACGCAGTCGACGATTATTAACGTGCATTCGATGAATTACTATGATTTCGTAGGATAAATCTTTTGACACACAAAAAAAAAAAACGAAAAAAAAAAATAAAATTAGTGTTAAACAAAGGGGGGGAAAAAAACGAACCGTAAACAGGTGATGTAAACCGAGAAAGACCAGTGTAAGGAGCGGGAACTTTCGCTAAAGTCGATTAAATTTGTGAAATGCAATAACAAATAACGAAAACTTTTATACTATCGTACGAACGAAGTATTATAATAATTAAAAAAAAAAAAGAAGAGGCTTGCTCCGTCTGCCTGTCTCCGGTATTCTCCGGACTACTGAGACTATATATTCGGTCGCGCGGAGATGCGTTTAAATTTGAAAGAGTAACGGAGAGAGGCGGAGGAAGAAGAGAGACGAAGAAGAGAGAATAAGTGTTAGTATACAATTCGGCGTTATTTCACTTAGACGACAGACAACACGAGGGTGTCGCGTAAGCCATAATCTAACGGTGATGTGTTGGCTGATAATTTACAAATTCTCTATTTAAAAAAAAAACAAAAAAAAAAAACAAAAAAAGAAAGCAATTGCTAATCGTGCACGCGCTATGAAGAGAGGAGAACGAAAAAAGGGGAAGACTCAGCCGTGATTCTATATCTACAGTCTATCGATTTTTCTCTCTTCCTCTCTTCGATTTTATTATGCCTATATAATTTGAATTCTATTTAATTATTTATTTACTTTTTTTTTTTTGTTTGTTTCACCTTCATTTCTGAAAATATGATGAAATGCTGTTAAAAGCAATGCTATATTTAGGTAGGGTGTGAGGCGTGCGTGTGGAGTGTAAGTCAGTCAGAACTATCGTCGAGTTTCAATGGATTTTAGAATCCAGAAATTTCTTTTTTTTTGCTTTTTTTTTTTTTAACGTTTCGACGAATATCGACGAAGCCAAGCGTTTCAAGTATACGATGAACTCTACTTGCCGCCAAAACTCGAATTCTACTCGCTAGTTATGGACGACTTTGAAACCCCTCGCCAAGGCCCACATCTAATTAACTTAATTCAATACTACTCTATACCAAAACCGACAATATAATATAATTGATTTTATTACGTTATTTTTTTTCTTCCCTTACTTTTTTTTTTCTTTTTTAGAGCCACGCGAAAACGCATTTTTTTGTACACTCCCGCCAACGATTTTTATTATTCGTGATTCTTTCGTGTGTATATATTTTTTTTTCTCTCTCTCTCTCTTTCTTTCACGTGCGGTTGCTAAAAATCGTGTAAAAAGCCAAAACATATGAAGGCATGTTAGCGTACTTGCGAGTTATGTGCCGCCGTTTATTTATAGTGTCGCTCTCGAGTTTAATCGTAATTGTGGGCGGGAGCCGCGCTTACGCGTGGACAATATCGCCGAAATATTCGTCAAATATTAACACGGTATTATTTCCCGGGCTCTTGTACTCGACGTTATCTTTTCTTTCCTTCTTTTTTTCTTTCTTTCATCTTCTTCTTTTAAATCGCAAAAATTGCATAGAAAGCTGCGCAACGACGATTGAATCGAATAAACTACGTGGCTTTTTTGCTGCGCGTAGAAGACTCGAAACCCCGAGCGATCGCCGAGTCCTCGAGGACACCGAGATTCTCCTCGAGAGCCTGATTCTACGATTTAGCGGATCGTTCGTGTACCGAGCTTGTGACTAGGTGACTAAAATGTTTAGTACGTTAGATCTTTATCTATGAAATATTTCCGAGATACAGGAATTTATATTTCGAAAGATTCTTTTGATTTGGGTATAGAGACTCCGAAGCTACGATAACATTGAAAAAATAAAAATAAAGTACAAACAACAGTTAAGTTGATTGAGAAAACTAACGAAAAAAAAAAATAAAAAGAAATTAAGAAAAATAGAAACGAGAAGAGTAATAGCGGGATAATAAACCCGTTGGTTTTGTTTATACGATAAGCTTTCGAGTTACGAACGAAACCAGCGTAAGTTCTCGATATCGAGGATGCTAGCTATCTTGATATACACAAAAAGTATTATAATGTCAGCCCCGATTTTTCTTTTTTTGTTTCTTTCTTTTAAAGGGATAGCTGCAATTATCAAGAGACAAGATAAATCCTCATCTGATTCGTAACCGCGATATTTTCTTCACGTAAAAATATCAAATACCGAAGTTTTCTCTTCGTCGAAGAGACGTGTCACGTCACTGACGCGATGAATATAACCCCCCCACGTTATCACGAATTTATTCGTGAAATTTGTTTCTGCTTGTTACTCTCGTATATTGCTCGCGGAGTTTTGCCGACCACGATTCAAGTAAGATCGGAATCGCCGTATCCTGACAATCTCCCCGTTCACAGCTCGAACGGGAGAGAGGGAGTTTGTCGGAAAGCTTTTTTTTTTTTTTTTTTGGGCAAGAGTAGTTGTTATTTCTCGACGTTTTCCGATAATTATGCGACGGTTCACGCTCACCGCCAGGCTCGATAATTCGTTTTGTTTTTCTTTTTTCTCTCTCTCGTTCTCTCAATTTTTTAAATGGTTTATCGCAAACCGTAACTAGACCTACAAAGTTTTTCCGCTCAATATCTTCGATAGGAGGGCAGGAGAAAGGGAAAGGGAAATCTCGATCTTTGTGGCTGTGCCGTTTGATCGGTGTGTGAGGACGGGTACGGATTTCGCTGTAACTGCGATGACGATGATGGCTGATTATGCAACGAAGCGATATTCTGTCCGTGTGTGTGTGTATGACTGTGATAATTCGCTTGATGACCGTATTGCGGTGCCACGTGATGACAGGGATTCGGTTGCAAATTTTGTACGCTTGTTTGCGACACGTTTAACGGGCTCGGTATGCCACTCGTGCCACCGGGTATATTAAGGCTACTGGGAATATCGACTGGTATCGAGAGACCGTTCCGGATGCTCAGGGTGTTACGAAGATTCAAGTTGGTTTGTAGGCTAGACGGTAGGGATAGAGTGCCTGGCGTGAGGTAGTGTACGTTGAAAGATGGGCGGCGGGGGGGCTAGTAAAGCCTCATACCTTCGTCAAAGTTGACGATAAGAGGATCGACAGCCGGACTGCCGATGAAACTCCCTGCCTCACTGCTGCCCCGACCTTGGTCAGATTCTGTGCCGCTTCCGTCGTACTTTCCGTCATCTATACAACAATAATTACGCATAAAGATCTATTTAATTTAACAGTCGGTTATATTACTGCTGCTTTTGAAAACGCATTTTCTTAATATTTTTGCAATACCATCGAATTTTTTTTTATTTTTTTAAAATAGATCTTCGGCAAGATATTTTAATAAATCAAGACTTATGGAGATGATAAAACGACTTTTGCACGCTTCTAAATGCATTTTTCTCCCACCTTAATCAATTTTCTGGGCTCTTAAACTGGCCTCTCGTATTTTTTGCAGGGTTCTAAATCTTTCACACCTATTTTTATTCAACAAGTGTAAAAAAAAAAATATAGAGGCAGTGAAGGTATGATGAAGAAAAAATGGTCAAGAACTATTCCCTTTTTTTTTATACAAAAAGCAACAAAATTTGCGCCGATCGGAAAACAAAAATATGCCTTACTTCGGCGTCACCCTATTGGTCTATTTATCAGCTTCAAAAAATTCAACAACGGGCTCAAAACGGCCCGTGAATACCCGTGAAATAATGCAGTTTAATATTTCTTGCAGCAGAACGATGACTTTAGTTATCTAATTTAACTATGCAGACTTTTTTTTTTGTTATAAAATCTTAGAGACATCTTCTTACCTGGACGATTCGACCATTCCTGAGTGACTGGCTTCGAAGTCACCTCAGCAGTCTTGATCGGATTTGGAGCATCAGGATTTTGCGCGCCACGACCACTCGCATGCAAAAATGGGCAATGCGGCTTTTTGCATCCACCGCGTTGTGTTTCCCAGAAACAGGGAATCGACTTGCGATTTTTCTGTTTTTTTTTTTTATTTTGGATATAGAAAATGGATTAATAATCGTTATTTTATTTCTTTTTTTTTTTTCAAGACTTTGATAGATTTTTTGATTTCAGATATACCTTCAGTTCCATGTGTCTGAAGTTGCAGTGCTCATTGAGGCAGTTACCCTGTTGCCAATAAGAGCACATGACCTCGCAACCCAGTGCCGATGGTTCATGTCTAAATGCACAGTTATCCCCCTGTAAATAAGACATAAAACATTAAAACAAGTTACAAAACAATGGTAAACTAAGGTTTTATAGATAGATATATTTATTATACACATATACGAATACAAGAAAGGAAACCGTGAGAACGCTTAAATTGCAACCTGATCCCTTTTCTAACGAAAATGTGTTCTAAGTGGCACATAGATAGGACAACGCAATCCCGTATTGAAAACACAGCTTTACAAAAATTTAACCATAAAAAATCCCTCACAAACGAAACATGAATAATAAAATCATATTTTATATAAAACCAGCAGCTAACTTCAAGTGGAAGAAAAAAAATCTACAAAAAATGTACACAAAATGAATCCAAATCCGAGACCAATGGTAGACTTTTTTTTTAACAAAAAAAAAACCCATATTGAAAATATAGCTTTACAAAAATTTGACAAAAAACTCCCTCAAAAATGAAACATTAATACTAAAATCATATTTTATGTAAATTCTACTATTTTCTTTAAACATATCTAAACAAATCAGCAGCCAAGTTCAAGCAATATTAGAATTCTGTAATTCAGCGATCATTTGAAGCATTATACGCAACAAATTGAACCGAAAAATTGTCGGAAAAGTCTCACTGAACAACGAAACACGTTTCTTACAACGTAAAGAGAGGGCCTACAGGTGTAATCTCCCTCTTTCAATATGGCCATTTCTAACCTTAAAAAGCGCGAGGTTTTCACATGCAATATGGAGTGGCCACGAGTAATATCCAAAAGTACTAAAGATCGAAGAAGCTCAAGAGAGAGCTTAAAAAAAAAACGGAGAATACGAATAAAATTCTCGTTCCTTACCTTTGTGCACGTAGAGTAGTAGAAAAAGTAGCAGTCGTTATTTTTATGAGTGGGCTCCATTTGCAAGAATTGATAAAATTCCGAGTGGTCGTGCTCTTTGCTGTAAAAGAGAAAGCAGAAATGAGAGATCAATCGTATTATTTCGAGAGGATTTTGAAATATTCGTTGCGAGACGAATGAGAGAGAAAGAAAAAAAAAAAAAAAAGCAGAAAATAAAAGAAAAACGAGGATCTTAAAGGAAATTCGAGAAGCATACGTGAAGAAGAAAAAAACGTTACCATTTCGTTCGAAACATGATTGCTAAATCGAAAAAGCTTTTAAGCTGCTCGTCACACGACAGTTGAAATTCTACTGCGAATACTCTCGAATTTCCGAGGGAATAGAATAAAAGGCGAGGCATTAAACGTTTGACCGAACAAGGTCACTTTTTTCTCTGTATTCACAATAGAGTTGTCAAAATTTACTTACGTTTGTCGGGATACTCACGGGGGTCTTCTCCTTTTTTTTTTTTTGCCTCACGTCTCTTTAGATGCTCGGCGAAGGCAAACACACGCGCAACACTAACACCGCTTGGGCCGCGACAAGCTCAATACAACACTCTCTCTATCTCTCTCTCACTCTCCCTGTAAACCCACGTCTCTTCGAGTCTTTTGGCTCTCTGACCGGATGTCGAGACTTTTGTTATTCGATAGTCGCGCGCGCGCGAGAGTTCGATATAATAGTTTAACGCGCCGGAAGTTGTATTGTGTCGCGTGGAAAAGCGGGAAGTTCGAAAGTCCTTCGTCGCTTTTATGTTTTAATTGCTCATGGAGGCAGCTTTGTTAGTGGGACATTTTTTTTTAAACATTTAAATTGATAAAATTTTGTAAAAACGATATAAAATATTTTTATTTTCATTTGAATTTTTATAATTAAAAAAAGTGGCAACTTTATTTAATTGAAAAATAGCATAAAATAAAATCGGAGAATTTGACAAAAAATGTTGTTGGAAAGTAGACTGAAAATCCAAAATTTGATGTTGTTATGATTTTTTTGAGCGAGCCGTAGTATTGGCGTTAAAAAATAAACAATGATTATTTTCAGAAATTTTTAATAGCTGGGATATGGAATAAAAAAATCTGAAGAAATTCCTAGGCTTTTTAATCAACCAGACCAATATCCTAAATAAATTTGAGGACGTTTTGTTGACATAAAAAATTGGGGTGGTCGACTTGACGTGTTTTGCCTCATATAATATGTCACGCTTTGTATAAAAATAATTTCTGATCAATAACAGAGCGAGCTCATCGCCTAGGCGATCCACAAACAACCCTCTTCTTCCGCAATGCACGTGAAGTGCATTTACAATAGTATTCCCAATGACTGATGATATAACGCAGTTTATCCTAACAAAGTATTATGGATTCGGTGCTGACCCAGAAAATAAAAAGTTCTTGTCGAGCCACGATGGTACTTATGACCCGAGCAATTATGAACGGAGCTCGAATTCAAGCAATAATTTGCTTGCGGAAACGACGGAAGTGACTTCCGGCCAAGAGACAAGTTTGGAGGTAAAAAATAAATATATTACAATTAAGAGAAACAGCAAGAAAACTTCAATTTTCTGTGCTATATGTTCGGTAATATATATAAATTAAAAAAAAAATAATCAATTACAATTTTAAGATAGACAAACATTACTGTAAATTTGTAAAAAAAAAATATAATCATGATTATTTTGTCGGAATTAAAATTGAAACGGTTTCTCATTAAAATAATAAATAATTTTACAGTAAAATTCTAAGACACACCAAAATTGTTCTAGATTTTTTAAAAAATATTCAGAATTTCTTGTCAGTTAAAATTTCAATGATTCAGGCATTCCTTGAACATGTGTAAATTCTTCATTATATGTCAAATAATTTGAATATGTATTTCAATCAACAGACTGTGAAGGACGAGACAGAGAATTCGAATGTTGAAGACTCCTCAGGAAATATAATCGTCCGATCATCGCGCGCTATTCTGGACGATGATACCCTCGAGGACGAAGAGAGCGACGTAAACGAATACGAAGCATTGGTGAAATCTCCGGATTGCCGGAACGATTGTCAATCCAACGAAGGTAACAAAATTTCCGATTGGAAGGATCTCTTGACGACAGCCAAATTGGAGAGAACTGATGAGCAAGATGAAGGTATTCGCAATGACTCTACATTGGGACACTTCGAAGATATCCTTCCGGACAATGTTTCTGATGTGTCCTCGATTCCCACGAAGAAGAAACTCAAGAAAAGGAGTCTTTTGATTACCACGTTGCCAACAGTGTCTTCACAGCCGCCACTACCTCCAAGAAAGCTTCCGGCTTGCAATGGTGTTTTTCTTGATCTGACGAATCATTCGCTCGCTGAGTTTCCTACAAATATGCTGACAAATATACCAAATTTAAGGGTATGTCTAAATTACTGGATTCCACAGAGTTCATGCATTTTTTGGTAGAAAAATTTCATGGATAATCTTTTAGATGCTTTATCTGGAAAATAATTCATTGACTTCACTTCCCGAGCAATTATTTTCAAGCCTGAAGCTTCTTCAGTGGCTTGACGTGAGAAATAATAAGCTCACGAGTCTTCCGAAGAATATTAGGTATCATACGTGTTTGGAGACTATACTACTCGAAGGGAATCTCTTTGAAAAATTGCCCCTGGAGCTGTGTGCGTATTAAGAAGATAGAAAATACTATTTTGACACATCACTGAAATAATATAAGATGCAATTGCAATTGCAAGATCTTCTTAATTACGTTATCGATGTATTTCAGGTTTACTTCCAAGCTTGAAAGGCCTTCAGACCTCGCGAAATCCACTGTCATTTCCACCAGCAGATATCCTGGCACTTGGCTTCGCAGCTACGATTAATTGTCTGCGAAGCGAATGGAATAAATTGAATCCGGAAGAAGCGATCGAGTCTCCTGAAAGTAAGCAGTATTACAGAATAGTGAAATATATTTTTGGCAATATTTGAATTTATTCGAAATAGCTTTCCAGTTTGAATAATCGTGCATTATTTTTAACGAAAATAAGTGAATTAATATTTAAGTGAAAATTAAGTTGTAATTTCTCTTACACCGAATCGCTGTGAAATCGAAAAGTATTTTAAATACTAAATTCAAATATTCTTCGTTGCTGAAACGTATATACAAATTATGGAAATTATGTAGGAGACAGAAAACCCAAGCCTTCGACTATTCTCTGCTGCGATCCACCGATTTTACGAACAATCTCCAAGTCCTCTCGAATCTTCGGCAGCTCTTCAACCGGTCACGTCGCCGAAGCCGCGAGGATGATTTCTGTTAGAGAAAAAAGAAGAAATTATAAACCAAGCAATAGGTACGAGATTGGCAGCATAAAACATTATTCTTCGAATAAAAATCACGACGAGCCTCGTGAGGAAGAAACCAAAAATATATTGTGCGATTGTTGCGATAAAAAAATTGTTTCGCAAGAGAAAAGGTTCGCTGAAGCTGATCTCTGTGCGATGATCAAGCCATGCAAAATAAAATTGCCAAAAATCGATCCGAAGAGATGTGATTTTCACGCGAATTCCAAAATCCAGGGAAAAGAAAGAATTTTTGATATTATTACCAATGACAGAACTTTGGAGAAACTTTGTCCAATGCGACTGAAAGATCCTGACCGAATGCTAGCGTTTTTAGAAAATTATCTTGGAATTAAAAAACACAAAACTGGCTGGTTCCCTCCGCGATAGCGTCGTTTTAGAATTAACGTTCAATTCAATTTCTGTACTTTAATTACAACATTTTTAGGATTATTGCTATTTATTAATAAATTCAAAAAACGAAAATTATTAATTAAGTTTAAGAAAAGAAAAAGTATCCTGACCCGTTTCACAGGTGCGAAAATCGGGGTGTGGACGAAGAAATGGAAGCGCGAGTACAGTGGATCGCTAAAGTGAAGGAAATGCTTACTAAACAGGCAGTTGCACTGCAGAAAATCAAGTGAATTCATTTTTATTTGTATCCGAAGACGCTGAACGTCACAGCAAAGCTGAAATATTTAATGCAATTTTATGATTAAACAGAGATCGAGATGCTTTGAGTAATTGGAGACGAGATCGAAGAAGCTACGAGAAAAGTATGAGTAGAGCTGCAAACAGAAACGAAGGTACTTCATTTCTACATTTTTTTAAATTACACTTTTCAAATTGTCTACGATTTTTTCAAAACAAATTATCAAGCAACATATTTCAAAAACTCTGAAAACCCTTTTTTTTTGGATAATAAAAACGTTTGGTAACCGAGCCGAAGTGTGCCAGCGATTTCTTCTATTTTTTTCGGCCTTTTTTCAGCAACAAAAAATAGGAAAAAATTAAAATAATAGTAACTTTACAATGGCCATGATTTTTAGAATGTTCTTTTTCTGATTTTCGAAAAAAGATTTTTCAGCATTTTTCCAGATTTCAAAAATATGTTCGATAATTTCTTTAAAAAAATCGTAGATAATTAAAACCGTGTAAATTTTTTTCAAAATCAGTACTTTTTAAATTTATGTCAATCATATAAAAAAAAAACTGCGGAACCAATCGGCGGGGTGAAGGGTCAGACCCCAGATGGAATACCCCATATATTGTTATATTCACAGAGGACATTCCGTTCGGTGTTGACCTGGAAGATCTCGGAGTGATATTCAAGAATAGATTAAAGATGCCGGTACTGGGATCCAAATCAAGGAAACGGGGATTCACATCCCCAAGGTAAATTTATACTCAGCGTTACAAACGCTGCGTTTAAGAATAATACGATCTAACTCTATTTCAGAAATATTAACGAGAAAATGATCGAACTCTACGAATCACTAAATCGTCTACAAGAAGCCAGAAAATCTGACACTCTGAGTCCGCGAGCTGAACAAAAGCTCTTGAACGACGAAATAAAAAAGGTGCGCGACTTTTTCTTTGCGTCCTCGAAAGAATACCTAAGCGTGATTCTTACTCTTTTATTTTCTAGCTTTCGGAGATGCAGGACGTAATACAGAGCCTGAGACGGCACAACGAGAAAACAACAGCACCTTTTGAGGGATCCGAACTGCTGCCGCAGACCCTCCCGCGGTCCTATAATCCTCCGCCATCCATCATTATTTAACTTTACTGATTTACCGAATCAATTTGAAATAATTTTCAAAAATAAAAGGCATATTCGTAAAATAAATAATTCAGACCAGAGGTGTCTGATTTTGAAGAATTATTATTTCGGTCTCAAAGTTTTATCTAGAGGAATTCCGTATATTACGCATACTAAATTTCTCAATTTTGCACATTAATTATTATTGTAAATGATCGATAACGCGTTTTGAAATTTAACAGACGACATTCTCCAAGCCTATTCTATAGCATATTAAAAAAATCACTTTTCTCTCTGATCGGGAGGTTCGTCTTCACACTGCCTTAATATTAAATGAATTGTCATAAACGTAACATTTTTTTTTTTTTTTTTTAAAGAACATAATTCGTTGAAAGGATAAATATTGCGTATAGTTAATAAAAACTTTCTACATTTATTTTCAGCTGTGTAATGGAACAGAATGCCTGATATAAAGTGACTGCACAACATATTCTTCAGTCTTTACGCGTTTATTTAAATAAACCAATAACGATCACAATTTATATCGTAAGATTAATAGTTCAATATAATGTATTTAGATGTAAGTGCGATAACGAGCTCACTGGATAGTTTATCTGCTCTCCCGTTCGAAATATATGGCCGAGAAAAACATTTGTGCTGTGTAACGAGGGTCTTTAAAAAGTTGAATTAATTTAGTGCTTCAAAAATTCACCCGGTTCTTCGTGGCGATTATTATCTCGAATTGTTTTAAAATTTGTTTAAAAAATCAAAACTTCCAGTGAATTCCGTTACTGCTGTTGGTACTTTCGCAATATAGGGATCATCGCCAGGATGTGTCAGTATAAAAGTCGCATTAAGCAAGCGCGTTCGATAAAAATACAGCTCATGTTGGTATGCTTATGCATCCTAACTATTTACGCAGTAGTAATTACCGAGTAACAGCGTTTATCCGAATTTAATACGACTTGAGAGGGACAACAATGAAATTTTTCATTTTCCTTTTCCTAAGCTCTTCTTTAATGTTTTTCTTTTCTTTTTAATTTCTTATTATATGTGTGTGTGTGTGTTTTTTTTCTCTCTTAAACGTGTACGAATTCTACGTGATAAGTATTAGACCGCTCAAGTTGGGTGAATTGAACGTTATACGTCTCACCGTGCGTACTTGATGTACCAAAAAGCAATATTCTCCTCGTCTGGCGACACTAATCATTCCGTCGATTCAGGTCGGTTAAATTCACGCTTGTTAGTGCATATTGCACAGTTTTAACTTTACTGTACATACTCAACCTCGTACTGATGAGGCGAGGCACACATTTTACAAATTTCGGAGGCAACAAATGCTTCTTTTAAAATTCAATCGACGTCCGTTCAAATTTTCGTGTTTATTTTGTTGCGATTTCGGACGCGACAAATTCATTTTTTTCCTTTTTCATCTTCTTTCTTTTTTCTTCCGTTTTTTTTTTTTTTTTTTTTTTTTTTTTGGAGAATAAACGACCTCCAATTCTTGCAGTTAATTTCGAATTTTGTGTATCAACTTTATACCGTTGCCGTTTTTCCTGGTAACGGTCCTAGAAGATATACCTTGTTTACAAATATCACCGACGGATTTGCTCTCTGTTAGAAGCTTCTACACATTGTCACGACTCCCGGTGTGTCGTCCTGTCCTTGACTGAAATCCACGAAGCCCAATTTACTGTAAAACTCGTGACTCTCCTTGTCCATCGACGACATCGTTGTGTGTACTCCGAACGAGCCTGCAAAATTTAGAGTTAACTTTGCAAACGTATTAATTTCGAAACTTTTTCTCCAAAAATTTACAAACCGTTGGCTCTCAATGCGGCGAGAATGCAGGTAATCAATCGCTTCGGCAACGATTGATCGGTCACTGTTGGCAATACTGAGCAGTAGATCTGCGAAGCGTGCTGTCGACACAATTGTTCCGGGACCTCGGGTGTGAACGAATGGAAATACCGTATTGCCTCCTGAAAATTAACGGTCTGATAAAAATAATTAATATTCCGAACCTGAGATGTAGCGCGTTTAACGACGATTATTAGAGTAACAACAAGTGTTAAACAGAAACACGTGACTGAAATGAAGATTAAATACGCACTTGAACACTCGACGAAACGTCGTTCGTGATCTCCTCCAACGGATACTTTGCTTGCAACTCCGGAATCCAAGATACAGCCATTTTCTGATTGTATGTCTTAATGTTCAAGGCTGCAACGGCATACCCAATTATTCCATCGTCGTCTTCGACGACCATGCATAGCTCGGGGCTCAGAGTCAGGTAACCACCGACGAGTCTGCAATAACGAAGTTTATTGTCAATTTCTGACCATCGATTTCTTTTTTATTTTTACAAATCAATCTTTTGAATTGTAATTTCAAAAAAAAAAGAAATTTTTTTTTTGCCAAAAGTCACCGAAATTTAATCTGAGTCACTCTATAATTAAACAAACAATACCTGTCCGCCACGGCGGCAGTTCCTGTGACTCCGGTTATTCTATTGCACACAGCGTAAACCGCATCCTCGTCACTCAGCATATAAGGCCGTATGGTATATATCTTGCTTGTCGGGACTTCGGGGGCTTTGTATACGAATAAATCGTTGCCGCTATCAACCGGTATTAAACGCTGAAACGTTCAAGAAAATTTCCCGTCATTCGATCTTATCATATCAGACAGTTGACTTATTTTATGTACAAGTATCTTCTAAAACATGGGAAATTGAACCTGTAGATCAGCAGTAAGCCCACCGCGGAAGACCCATGGCTCCTGGTCTCCACTCATGAAAGTTTCCTTCCAGCCATTCGAGAACCCTACCCCGTGACACCATTTGACATTCGTTAGATCTTGTGACTCTCGTCTATGCTCTTTATTAAACGCTAATTAATCGCGCGCGCGTAGTTTCCTTACGCTTTGCTCACAAATTTTGCTTTTTCTTTTTTTCTACAGCATGCAAATGTGGTTCAACGGAACGATGAAAATTCTCAGCTTTTTTTTACTTATACAGTAACAGAAAATAATGAGGAAAGAAAAACAGATACAGCTTTTTTTTCATCGTTCTGTATTCACCCGGAGTCGAACATTCTATTTTTTTTGTGTCTTTCTCAAATCAAGAATGTCGTACCGACGTTTCGCGCGCGTCATAAACTCTTGAGAGACCTTTTTGGGAAAGGACTCGAGACTGGGGAAGGACAAAGAGGGTTCGTCACGCCAAAAATGCGCCTGAAATAAAATTTGTATTACACCTGGAAAGAATATGTATGTGTGTGTTTGGCTATGTGGGTGTGTATATATATGTATGCGTGTGTGTGCGTGTGTGTGTGTCTGGAACTAAGCAAAATAAATTAGTGCCACGGATTTTTCGGGTAAAACAGAGGAAATACAGTGAACTGGTCGGCAGAAACAGCAAATGCTGTAAATTCTGGATCTGCTTACTGGCTTCTGTGGTCTCTTCCCTGCCAGCACACCACGAAGCAACGTTTGCTGACCGACAACGACCTAGTTCATACTTGAGAATGGCAGATGGATCAAGAGTTTATGAATGTCTTTTTTTTTTGTGGGAAAATCGCCAAATAGGAGGGTGAAAATTTGTGCACGGGAATTCGTTTTACGAACGTTAGGAGAGCTTGTGCTTTCAAAACAGACCCACTAACTGGACTGAATTTACATTTTCTTTAATCGTTTACAGATTGCAATGCATCCCCAGGAATATTTTTTTCGACTTTGGAGCGAATAATTATTTTCTCAATTTATCAAAAGAAAAATAGTTCTCTGATTACTCTGTGACCATAATTTGAGTAAGAATTAATTATCTTTTTTAGCAGAAATGAAAAAAGAAATGTATTAGTCTTTTTAAGTTCTTTTGTAGAAATGTTTTGTAGGTTCTCTCATAAAGCAGTTCACCAATTTTCATTACTTTCAATCCTTTCGCTTTGACATTTATTAATTCCATGACATGTGTAGGAAATTTTGATACTAAAAACATAATATAAACATGTTTGCCTTTATTTTTGCAACACCAATTGAGCAATCGTTTATTTTACATTCAAGAATTTGTTTTTTTTTTCATTTTGTGTTGAATTTGAATTATTATTTCGGTTAACATTTCATACCTTTAAAATAAACGATTAAAAAAATGCTCGTGATTTTTTTAGATCTACTTTGGATAAAATTGGAAAAATGTAGAAAATATGAAACAGTCCGAAAAGGAGCGAAAGGCTTGAAGCCTCCTGTAGATTTTGCCCGATAAAGGCAATAGGGTAGGACGCGCGCTAATAGGATAATTTTGGAAATTTTGCATCTACGCGCCTGATTCATTTTGACGAGCGAATACAACTGGTAGCGATATCTACGCACAGAAAAAAAAGAAAAAAAAAAAAAAAAACAAACAAAAAGATCTCGATACCAGAACAGTCTTCGTCTCGCAAAGTTAATATTATTGGGAAATAGTAATAAAATAAAGCGCGCGCATTGCTGTGAGTTACTCAGAGCCAAGTAAGTCGCATACATGTGTAGCTGCCTTGGGTAAAAGTCGTCATCGTTGCCGGGAATCTGCCAAACGCTATCAACAAAACAAAAACATATAAAGTGTAAATTAGTAAAATATTTCAAATCCAGTGTCACTCCTTCGTCTCTTTCTCTCTCTTTCTATCTCTCAATACCGAGGAAGGAAGATATCGGTCAGCAGAATGTGGATTACGTCCTTACGGGGCCTTTAGGGCCTAAACGAAGTAAAATTACACTGAAACACACATAAGTTCCTTCCTGGTTGTCACTGAAAAATTAAAAGAAGAAAAAAAAAAACAGAATCGTTAAACATGTGAGTAACTGGCAGAGTAACGTTAGTAGCATTCGCAGCCTTCAGTGAAGTTGCTGTTGATCAGTTTCCTGGTATTTTACAGACGCTTTAACAACATAATTACTGCTCCAGAAGGCCGCATTTAAACAAACATTTAGTCTCGTTTTTAATTTTTTTTAGATCTAATTATTTTAAGTAGAAGCGCACATTTGCTATCTTCCAACGGCGAATACGATTTCGAGTTTGAATAGCGGCTCTCTCGATGCAGTATCGCGCTGCGTGTCTCGCTCACTCCTAAAGCGCAGAAGTGAACGAGTACGCGAGATTTTACACAATCTGCAAACACACATTTGATAGGTAGGAGAGAGTGGGGCACAATGAACCACGAGGCAGAACAAACAGCTGCATTTTTTTCTTGGTTTTTTTGCTAAACTACTGATTCAGTAAATTACAAAATTGTGATCCATCGAGGATTATATAAAGTGTAACCTTTCTTGAATTTGGACCTTTTTTACATTTAAGTTAATCAGGGTCATTAAATTTCGACTGAAAACAATTATAAACAATTTTATCTACATCATTATTTTCACTGAAAAATCTGAAATGTATCACAACGCTGCTTACGGTTGTTCTATAAATCAATTAATAGCTAAAATGATGTTAATATCTCGATGAATTATTACGTAAAAAATACAGTATTGTACAGATTTACTAGATTGCTTACCAAAACTGACTTAAATATAACGTTCAGTTCAGACAAGTAAAGGATTACAAAAAAAAAAAAAAGTGGTTCATTGTGCCCCACTCTCCCCTAATCTCTCGATTATGAAGTCGTGGAATTTCGCGCATGGAAAACAAGGATAATTGGCGAGAATGGGACGCGATGATTGTCAACGAAACATAAAACGATGCGCCGCGCTTTTTGCTGCTTGAATGAAGTTAGCATTACGATCTACTTTGCTAATTTAAGGAATTTCAGTATCGCACGTTAAATATCACTTGCGATTTATGCAATTACGTAAGAATTTCAACGTAAAACCAACTTCATCACCCTGTTCGATTATTTCCAATTTTTTTTTCTATTTTTTAAAAATATAATTGCACAATTATTTACAGTCAAGTGAAAAAATCAATGATCAGCTGTAATCGAACAGAGTTACAAAATATAAGATGAATAGAAACTTACCAATCCCGCAAACAGTTCTCTTCTGAAATGGAAGTTTAGAAAATTATAATATTTGTGAGGACATTGAACAACAGCACCCATCTGTAGCGAAGCGATTGCGATGATTTAAAAAATTTCCATTTTGTTTTTGCTCACTCTATGACTGTACTGGAATTCGCAAACGATCGTTTTTATTTTTTTTTCGTTCAAAATTAAGCGAATAATTATCACAATGCCAACTTACAATCATGATTTACAGATTTTGTTCTCTTGGCTAGTAATTCATTGATTATAAAAGATATTCGGGCAATCGTCTAAGAAAGTGTATATATTGAAGGAACTATTGCTGCTTTTAAAATAAATTGACACAATAATACCGGCCAGACTTACCCAGCCATTTAACATAGCTATTTAGAAGCGAGACAACGCCTCGCATATCCCAAACGTACGAATAAAGATCGTACAACAGTTCGCGATTGTTGCAGTAAGTAAGACGTTTGAAAAGTCTGTTTACCGCGCTGCACATTTCGTTCATCTTGGATGCACGAGTGTGCCATTCGTCAATCTGTAATTAGGATTTTTTTTCTTTATTGCAGACGCTGGACGTCCGATTATTGACACGATGGCCATCAGAAACAGTGAAAGAAATTCCTTGAATTTTTCTGATCAAATGATAAGGTTTTTTTAAAAAAAAACTTTTAAAGAATTTAAATGGAGCATTACAGCTGAAAAAACTTTTTTGTCATTTCTAGGATTACCAGATTTTTCAGATCGATGGCCACCGTGTTTCGGTATTTCCAGTTTATGATATAGTAAAAACTTACGTCAGCCTTGCGGTTTGGATTCTCGTCATGTTCTTTACTTATAGTAACGTGAGCATTGCTCTTCAGCCAGTTGAACTCCTGCAGTAGCTGTATACCTTGGCCACCGTGCTCAAACGGCAAATAAAAAAGATCGCACAGCAAGGAAAGATCTTCGTGCGTTAACAATTTGTTCTCCTCTTTCGCGTCGATCGTATCGGCGTTGTCATTATGCTCGTGATTATCGTTGTCGTTCTCGACGATCATACGGCTACCGTTTATCGTGGGCGACGTTCCATCGATCTCGACTTGCATACTTCCAGAGGCTCCGCTGCATGTCTAACGTCGGCAGACAAAAACATTACAAAATAATTATGTAATTGTTGAGGACTGGAGACACGGAGATAGCTTAAAATAGTTTTATTTAAAATATTCAATATATTTTTGTTTTATTTTGAAATTTAATTTTTCAGAATTTTTTTTTTTTTTTTTTTTTTTGGTGACGAAATTCATATGCCTCATATCAGAATAAATGAATATAAAATTATTTTAAAAAAATCCTTGTCCTTCTTTTCTAACTTCCAGGAACTTCAATTACAACAATTCATATTTTATTCAAATGATTAGTTTATGGAATATCTTTAATTGATATTTTGATAAATCATCATTGCTCACCGACGTATTTTCAACCATAGCATCGTCCTCGGTCGTGATTTTGGCAACGTGCGCCGGCGAGTTGCTCGGTGTGGTATTGCAGTCCATTGGCTCGGTGGACGGTGGTGCTTGTGAAATCATGCTATTGCCCGTCGCCGTATCGACAATCGGGATAACGGCTTCGCTCACGACTTTTGTATCGGAAACAAGTGAATTCATGACGGGACCGGGAAGCGGTTGGACGAAACTGTCGGCACCTGTTACGCTCGAGCACACTTCGGCAAGGGCTTGAAGGTGATTGGAGTTGACTACCGGGGCCGGTGATGAAGTTACTGTTGTATTGGTCGTCGTCGTGAGACTCATGCAGGTATTTACAGAAGGTATTATAGGAATGGGAATCGTAGGTGCAACGCAGGGCTGAGGTTTTGCGATGACACCCCAAACTGCGCGCTTTTTACTAAATTCCGGCAGCCAATCGTTTATCGCGTTCTTTAAAGCGTGTCGAGGGTGATACATGTTAGGGGATAGAGTTGAGGGAACATCCTCGCCGATTACACCGTCTTCGGTTTCCGTTTCAAGCTTTATGTCGGCCGAGACGGTGTCGTCTGAAAATACGGTAGTATTGTGGTTTTTATTTTTTTTTTCGAGAAAAGTGTTAAAACAATTAATAAACTCGATGAAAATTTAATTTAGAATTTTAGTACGTTACGAGAAGAGAAAAAAATAATGAGAATTTGTTGATTGTTGAACCAGTCTTGAGAGATGTGATCTCGCGAACATAATTAAAAATACGAACTTTCTATTGACTGGATACTCCGCCCATACTACCTTAAAGCTTTCACATGACAGAAGAAAATCAACAAATTTATGAGTAAAACGTACTCAAAGTAAGATCCCGCTTTCCATCGACGTTGCAACGACTCCACTGTGCAAGAGTGTGAATAGCAACGAAATTAGCACCGTATTCGCAGTTTGGATTCGTGAGAACGCCTCGAAGTTTTGGAATCAAGTCGGGCGAGCGTCCGGAGTACGGTCCGAGAAACACACGCTTCTGATCGTAATCGTTAGCGTGTAAATTATCCCAAATCACTGGAGGACGTCTTAGAACTTCAGTTATTTCTTCGATCGACTCGATCGTCAATAGACGCGATATTACTTTTGGTCCTGTCCACATAATATCGATTTCTTTAGCCAATTTACTGCCTAAAGTGTTGAGATACTCGGAGGTTGAGACGTTTGGCATTGCCCTAGTGGCACAATACTGAGTGGGGCAAAGGAGAAATGTGGGCTGTCCCAGATGTTGGAAAATGTCGTTTGTCACGGAAACCTAGATAAATAGTAGCGTATTATTAACGTGTATTATTTAAATCCTTATACAAATAATGAACAGCCATTTCCAAATGACCGCATGATCCAGAATCAATATTTTCATGCGTATTTAGATATTTGACAAAGTATGGCATTAGGAAAATAGTAGAGTGAAAGCACCGGTGAATAAACAACATGTTATGGCTAACGAGAACTTCTGTCGAGTCGGAATAACATTTTTCTTTTCAGTCAACCACTTTCTTGATACGTGTGAGAATTTCGTCACAGAATCCAGATTTTAATTAGACTTCTGTGTAGATTAGATCCTAAGGTTCATTTATCGAGATTTTTTATCAAAATTTTTATATTGTTTAATATTTTGTGATGAAAGTACGGCGTTTTTAAAATTTTTAAAGTAAAGAAGTGGATTGGTACCATCATTTTTTTTTTTTCTTTCACTAAAGCTACAGCTTAACTGGAAATTCATTAGCAACTTTGCCCATAGAAAATCAGTGTATGTAATTAAATTTTTCCAATAATTGTATTAAAATATATTTCTGCGACTCACTTGTGCATGTGCAAAAGACTGAAAAACTTCTTTATCAGCCTCGCTCATCTCTGGTTCTATATCATCGAACAGCAGAGCAAAAGCTGTACAGCCAAACTGACTGACTTGTTCCAGCTTTCTTTTCAGAGCTGTTACCTCCTTGATGCTCGAATAAGTTATATCCAAACCCGGAGATAGAGCATAATAGAATGTGATGCCGGATTCTCGTGCAGCGGTGATGAGCCCTGTCAAGTGTTCAGCCTCTTCCACTGTATACAATTCTCTCCAATAGGCTCGATGCTTGTAATCGTCCTTTGGAGCATAGAGGTACGAATCCATACCCCATTTTTTCATTCTATGGAGAATTATAAATAAAATATTATCTTTCAAATTTGTAAAATATTTGAGATTTTTACATTTTCAACTTTTCTCTACAATTTGCTCCAAATTTTTAAATTGTGGATTTGCCACAAATAAGCTTTAAATAAACTTTAAAAATTGTGGTATCACAAAAATTCGTTGCTCATCATTGAGATACAAATCATAATGCAGTGATTCTCGTGACATTTTAAGAACAATGAGTCAGACTTTAGGACACCGAAGCTACTTACTTTTGGAACAGATCCTTACGCTGCTCCGTGGTCCAAGGTCGTCCATAAAAACCTATAAAAAGAACAATCAATGGTAGGAAGCATCGACGAGCTCTGGAGAATGGCAATTATTTATAGATGGTCTGCGCTGGCAGCTACGATGCATTAGTTTTACAGAATCCATCGATTGTTTAACTGGAAAAATGTTGAAACTGAGACAAGCATACCTTCGACAACACCACAGATGAAATTTCCATTTTTAGCATTCGAATTGGCGGCACCGTTGGTCTCCGCCATCGCGGATCGAAGAGTCAGGATTGTGTTGGGGAAAAAAAATAAAAATAAATCACTTTGCAAATATGGCTGATATCGGGAATGAAAAAAAAAAAAAAAAATCCAGCAGCTCGCTCGATGGAATATATATCTCGACGATGTCACGCTAGTCGAGGCAAAGTAATAAACGTTGAGGATTTATACGTTTTATCTGTGAAAATTGCTATGAAACCATCACTATTGTAGCTACGCAAATTGAGCTCGATCTTTACGGAGAAAATAGTATTGTGTTCGAGAACGCTCTGCAGTCCAGCTAGGTCCAAGGATTGTATATTTTTCTCTCTGTGTATATACTATATTTCTTGACGCGAGGAGAGAATGCGATCGATAAACGATATAATCGTCATCAAACCGAAACGATCTCTCGATCATCGACTTTCGATTCTTCGATACGCGCGTCTCGCGCGGTGGCACTTTTACGCGGGAATATTTAAATCTCTCATTAAGTTCTGTATTATATTTGTCAATGTTATAATAATAAGGAATAACCGACTTACACAAAGTTTTAAAGCGCAATTGGCATTGTTAAAAAAGGGTTTAACATAGGATTCACAAAGGTTCAAAGGACATTACATAGAATTAAATTATTTTCTATATATTAGAAAAAAATTAACTGGAGCTTTGATCGGTCGAGGAAAGTAATACTTAAACTTAAAAAAAAAAAAAAAATTGTATATTCGAAAAAAGATACCATCGACTATACCGTTAGCATTGATATTTTAAAAAATGCGTAAAAGGCCGCAGGACCTGAAGGAAATTTTTTCCCTACCCTGAAGAGTTTAAAATAAAAATCCTACTTCCTTTATAATATTGATTCCACAGCATCTTTAATGGCAATTGATTTATCCTCTAATAAACCGTGTCATAGAAGCGGAATGCATTAAGAAAAAAAAAAAAGGCAAAACGGTACAATGACTAAAGATGAAATAGCTTGTGAAAAGGGGGAAAAAAAATTAATTGAAGCAGGAAGGACTAAAAATAAATGAATGCACGGGTATTCCTGAGATCTTGCCCTCGAGCAGGCCGCAGGACCTCCAGGAAATTTTTTTTCCCACCCTGAAGAATTTAAAAGAAAAATCCTACTTCCTTTAAAATATTAATTCCACAGCATCTTTAATGGCAATTGATTTATCCTCTAATAAACTGTGTCATAGAAGCGGAATGCATTAAAAAAAAAAAGGCAAAACGGTAAAATGAATAAAGACAAAATAGCTTGTGAAAAGGGGGGAAAAAAATTAAGATTGAAACAGGAAGGACTAAAAATAAATTAATGCGCCCTCGAGCAGGCCGCAGGACCTCCAAGGAATTTTTTTTTCCCACCCTGAAGAGTTTAAAAGAAAAATCCTACTTCCTTTAAAATATTGATTCCACAAGAACTTTAATGACAATTGATTTATCCTCTAATAAACCCTGTCATAGAAGCGGAATGCATTAAAAAAAAAAAAAAGGCAAAACGGTACAATGACTAAAGATGAAATAGCTTGTGAAAAGGGGGAAAAAAATTAAGATTGAAGCAGGAAGGACTAAAAATAGATTAAGGCGCGGGTATTCCTGAGGCGTGCACCTCGCCCTCGGGCAGGCCGCAGGATCTGCAGGGGATTTTCTTTTCTCAACACACTAATACCAGAGCACGAGTGTGAAGCATCTCTTACAATCCAGATGTGTATATATACAGCAGCTATATATATATATATGGCTGTGCATGCATTAGTGTATATACATACAGATATATGTGTTTGCACATTATATCGCTTGTATATCTCTCTTCCCCGTTATACACTCGTTCGACGACTCTGTATAGGTGAACACGCTGCCCGGTCGAGTTTTAATAAAACCTGGCAAGACCGGCGCGCATCTTTCAGTATACTCGTCTAATCCCATCCAGTGAGAAACTCCTCAAGTTTTCACTGAGTACCTTCTTCGTTTTGCGGCCGAATGTGGCGCGCATCTTTTTCCGCATATCCAAATAATCTCTGAAAAGTGAAATTATCATTTATTAAAAATTTTTTTTTAATTTTTCGTTTTTTTTTTTAAATAGTGTTTCAAATATGCCAGTGTCGCGAAATATTAATATTAAAACATCACTTATTTGTTGTTTCGTCGCTATTGTTCAGTTAATCGTTCACGATACATCCGGACTTCCTTATGCCAAACAACTTTACGGTAAAAAAATTATTCACAGCGTTTATAAATGTGAAACCCAATGCCAATGACTAATTGTAATTATACTCGATGCACATGCATGTATATCGGTTTGTTTGTTTTTTTTTTTTTTTTTTTTAAAGAGAAGAAGAATATTCTTAGTATTTATTACGCTGAGCAGAATAAGTACTGTTAAACGGATGTGTGCCTCTCAAATAGCTGTGAATTCAATGTACTTGACGGAACTCTCTAACCAGCACATGTTTTTTGCGATACGACCAGAAAACTTACTCGCGGATAAGCTCATAAGGCCGAATAATTGCTGGTGCGATAACGCGAGTGTTTTACGATGTTTGAAATTAAAAAAAAAAATGAGTTTTCTGCTTGTAAGATAAAATACATCAATAATACTTTTTATAAAGTACCACCGAATGGCTTTATTTTTCAAATTAAATGTGAAGTCGATAAGAGGTCTGAATGATTTTAATTCAATAGAAAGGTTCAACATTAAACACGAGTTTCAAGATCATTGAATGAAAATGTTCATAAAAACAGCTGTAAACAATTCTGGAATAATGAAAATTTCGCGATTACAAAAAGATTCTTAAAAATTCATATGTTTTCGGAATTTATTATCCAAAATCAATGTTTTTCGTATCTTCAATAAAGTTGATTTTTTTCAGATTTTTCTCTCGTCTCAAATCCTCAATCTTTAATTTTAATAATGAAGCTACAGCAGCAAAAAAATTATAATTTCTTTAATTAATTTATAATGAGATTTTTGGTAAATTTGAATCATCATTAAAGTGTGTTTTAACTAAACATTGACTTGGAGGTTTTTAATTATCTTTAACTCGTAAATGAGTGCAAGTATTTTTAAAGTACATTGTTTTTTCAACTGTTAAGGTTATCAGTCTTTACGCTAATCGCCCTACATTAAAGTTAATTAATACACTAAATCACAATCATTGTAAACATTCAACACTCATTTTATTAATGCGAAGCACTCAACCTTAAGATAGGAAAAATGACTCTCTGGACTGTTTCGTGACCAGATTTTGTTCAGTGTTTCAACGTTTTTCCCCCTAAATATCGATTGAAAAATTATTAGTTGCGAATGATGTCAGAGCAAGCTATAAGTATGGCAGTAATTACGGTGTGACTTTATAGTATTAACTATATATTATTTATTTTTATATATTTTGATATATTTTTTTAAAATAAACTATTTTTTTCATAAATTTTTTAACAATCGCTCCGCCACTTGTTATAATTGAGAAGAGAAATGTGATTTCTCAAAAATTTTCTTCTCACTTAATAACTGTTCATGTGTAAAATAAATTACACTGAAAAATAAGCTATTTTATTATTCAGCCATTATTTTCAATGAACGCAGCGATGTCTATAAAATGGTAAATAATTTTTTTTTTTCTGGGTCTAATTAATTCACGAATAAATTTCGTGTGTGTAAATATAGAAACATTTGTTAGTAAGGAAATATTTTTTCCTTAAACAGGTTAACATCGATTTTTAAATACAAGCACGCACGAGTGTTTCTTATTTCTTTTTTTTTTATTAAACGTCAACTGTTCCACTGACACTTGCCTACTTTCGCAATCTCTCGATGATAACCCGTATTAATTTTTAGGACGCGATATCACAGTCTTAAGCTAATTTTTGCCGTTGCACTGAGTGCTCGTTTAAGGCGTAACTTTTGTCAGTTTAAATAAATAAGGTTTATAATTTTTTTTTTTCAGAAGCCCGCACATTGTTTTATTAATCACAATATAGCGAAAAAAAAAAAATTTAATTCAACCGAATAATTGTATTTTTTAATATTCTCTCAACTAAATTTATTTCCACTAATTTCCACTAATTATACGGTTTCAAAGATAGCTTTGAAGGGGAAACCGAATTTTCGGCCAAGGCCAATAGATTAGGAAATCGTACAACGAATATCAATGTGGTAATTTAATAGATTGTCAGTGTCATTCTCTTTTCTCGTAAGTTGTAAAGCTAAAGGTTATTGACTCCAAAAGCGTTGAACCAAAAAAAAAACAGAGCTATCTCGAAATTACACCGCATTAATTTTTTTTTTTTTTACAGATTGAACTTTTTTCTACAATTTTTTTTATACCGTAAAATTCATTAGTAATTCAATTTACATTAAATATAACGCATCTTTTTTATTAACGGTAAAGTTCATTGGAAGAAATGATGTCTATTGGATTTAAAAGTTTGTGCAATATTTTGCAATAATATTATTGCTATATTATTCTGCAAAGTTAAATTTTCATATGGAAGCAAAATTGAATAGATTTCAATAAAATTAATTTGACTCAGTTTCCTACAAATTTATACGAATTTGATATTATACAGAGAACTACGATGGACTTCGAGCACGAAATAATAGTCTAGAAATTATCCCGGAATCGTACAACGAATTTGTGGTTTTGATTGTCATTCTTCTAATCTCATCCCAACTTCATACAGCTGGTTTTTTTTTTGTGGTACGATATTAATTTAAAGGAGGAAGTGCGCATTTTAAACCGATTAGCAATTCAAAGTAAAGGTCCTCAATTAAATATTGACATGATCTTTCAAGTCTGTTGGACCTGTAAATCAACTTTAAGAATATAAAAAAAGAACTTCAAGTGTCTAATCATTGCCTTCAGTTTGTCTAATTTGCATTTCGAGGAAAAGATAAAGTAAAATCGTGTTTCCTAAAGCCGTTGCCAATTTGACTAACGACCATCAATGATTGTAGTTATCAATTCTTAGAATTGATGGTAGTTGTTAAACTTAAAAAATACAGGAATTTAATAGCCTTCACGATTTTTACTCTTCGACAGAAAAAAAAACCATTCAAAGAATTCTTATTTTCATAATATGCAATTCGAAGCTACAATAATTGAAACAAACTATTTGGAGTAATTTATTTCAAATTTTTCGAAAAATGTGGATTCACGCAAAAACACCAAAATTTCGTTATAACAAAATTTCTAGAATCTAAAAAAAACTAAGATGCAAAAAGCAGAATCCTCCCACTGCTTCCTCATTATTATCTTTCATTTAAAAAGTCTCCTCAATGAGGAAATCAAAATTAAACAGTATTATTTCCTCCTTGAGATAGCTTTGTAAAAGGTGGAAAATAGTGAACAAGCAATCAAGGTTTTACACCTTGAATATTTTTATACTGTTTTTAAAAATCGAATCATCATATTTTTGGCCTTTTTTGCGTCATTGCATTCTAATAAACGACCAATAGCTGTGCCAACCATACCAACGCCTGTAGTTATTGTCCGTCTCATCGAATATTCAAGGAAAGGAAAAAAATGGTACTTAAACGTTTTGCGGTCGCCTACGCGCTTCGTGACTTTCGCTAAGTGGTGTTATACGGTGCGGAAGGACAACAGCGGCGCATGGTTGATCTGTCTATATCTATTTTCGTCCTGACTCCCTCTATATATATATTTATAATTTTATACGTATTTTCTATTCTGTAGACGCGCATCTGAACTCGAGTATGCATCAAGTGCAGACGAAAATAAATGTTCCAGGAAAAAAAAATTATATATCATAATAATAATAATAATAAAAATAATAATATCAGAAGTAATTATTAATAAATTAGTTTTAAAAAAATATAACATAATTTCAAAAAACTTTTTTTTCTGTTTTTAGAAGACACGCGATTTAAAAAAAAATATTTTTAAATATTCATGGATTTAAAAAAATACCAATTTTTTGTTAAAGGCTTTTTTACTGCGCATAAAAAAAAAAAAGTTTTTTTTCCTGAAACAAGAATGTTAAAAAAAATTTATGATTCTCTATAATTATATACAATCAGCGAGGATATTCGATATCCAAATATTCCAACGACATTAGCGGCGTTTCGATGAATTTTTTCTTGGTATTTTTTTCAGAAGGAAGTCAATGCACGATGGAGAACGGGACTGCTGGAATTTGCAAGAAATTACCGGACTGCCCGCCGAGAATCGCGGACGTTCGAGCCGGTCGAAGAACGACCGAAGCGAAAGGCCGATGCGGCTTCGAGAATTTCGTCGAGATTGTCTGTTGCCCTCTGAGCGTCCCCACTAAAATTGGCTCCCGTGCCGCGGACGCAGGTGCGCATAATTATAGCAATTTTAAGGCACTGTTATTTTTGTTATTACGCCGCTATTTTACTATGTCGGAAGTTCCCGTCATTCGAAGATGATTATTTGAGATTTTTTTTTCTTTTTGCTTCCTCATAGACGAAACTTTGTTTTCCTGAAAAAAAAAAAAAAAAAATATTTTGGTCCTGAATGACGAGCATTTAAAATTGGGAAAATGCTTAAAGTGGCCACAACCAATACATCTACCCTATCTTCAATAACGTTATTTTTTTTTTAGATTTTTTTTTAGATTTCTCTCATGACTCAAAGTATTCCATTTCTAAATACAGTAGAAGCTCTCACATCTCACGTTCACGTAGCTTATACGAAGACAAGTGTTCTAAATAAATGAAACGAGGGGAAGAAGTGTTACTTTGTGAAAGTAATTGGCTTACTTGTCCCGGCATTAAGTTAGATATGAGAGCTTCGACTGTAAATAAAATGTTCAGAGTGCATGTGCAATGTATCGTTAAAGAGATTTGAGTTCGTACAACCGACCGGTTCTGTAGGGTTTACCGGTTCTGTAGGATTTACCTACAGGACGGGTGAACGCTGTTTCAATTTCATACTGGTTTTTCCTGGTTGCTTCTTCAAGCCGAAGGTCAGAAATTCAAATTAAAAAATCAGTCAGAACATTCCATAGTCTTGTAACGTAAACAGATTAAGCAAGCCCAGGAAGACTAATTCGCTAATTATTTTTACGGACGGTTTTTATGTTTTAGACACTCTTCTAAAAAAACTCCGCACCATATATTTTACATAACATTTTCAATTTCAAAATTGACTGCAATGTTTTGACTGAAATTCTTCTTAATTCATTTTGGAGTGTCCGCGATCAAGCCGTATGATTGCGTAGTTTCACGCACAAACGTACGCACCAAAAATAAACTATTTGTTTACATAATGGATTTGAACGATCGTGTAATAAAGGTCTACAATGAAAAAGAAAATGATGAATTGAGAGAATAAATAGTCACTTGGGGGCAATTTACTGCCTGTGTGAGTAGCTGTGAATCTGCGTGAATGTCCAAGGACACCGTACACTTTATCATTTTGTAGATTGTTATTTTTATGAAAATATTATTAAAATTCTCTTTCAGCAGGAATTTACCTGTATAGATCAAGTGGCTTGAGAGTTTTTAGCTTAAAAAAGTCAAACAGGATAAAAAACAATCGTGACTCTCGCGGCACAGGTAATTTCACGCAAGATTACAACAAATCCTCTTCATGGCTAGTTATTGTTTTGCTATTATTTTGCAAGCAATTCGTGTTATAACGATAAAACCGATAGGACTCGACGATACGTCAACAGTTGATGATACCTCAATAAAAAAACACGTGTTGCAATTATGGTCGGAAATTGTTTTTTTTGTTGTAAATTAATCGTTTTTTTTTTGTGGAACGAATTGTACTCTACGAGAAAGGCAGCTTTTTTTTTTGCTGTGTGCTAATTTAACTAATTTTGTTTGAGATCAAATATGTTGCGATCAAGGATATTGCTTCCTGATAAAATATACATAATTATCAAAGAAAGCTGTTTCCCTTATTTATATTCTCATGTCTATACGATTAGCGAGTGAGTTTGCAGTCGCTAATCGTTTTGCGGATGTGCTTGTGACGAACGATTGTTTAATTGAAACTACTCGGCTGCGTCATACATAAAACTTGATGGATGTGAATCCTGCGTACAAGGCGCAGATAATTTTTCATTCCTCGTGACGTTGCTTACAGCATAAACCGCTAATTATCTCTTGACAATCACATCTGCTTGACATTCACTGTCTTCACGCCCCCGAGTGTGTATTTGCTTTCGATAATCGTGCAACACCTGTTAAAATATTATTATTATTATTATTATTAATATTATTATTATTATTTTCCGTTGCTGTATCAATTCTGTATTGAGTTACCAGAAAAGCATATGTTATATTTTTTATGGCAAATTATAACATATTGCATTGAATAGTCCATAGAAATTTGTTCCGTATATAACAAATTCTAGTATTTTAATTTTTTTATTTTTGATTTATCGATAAAATTGGAAAAAAAAAAAAAAAAAACACATGCTTTTTTGTTTGAAATCGGTGGAAAAATCCTTTAAGAATTTCCAGAAGTCTCGTTGAGGTGATTGTACAGCTCGATTGTGTCAGAAGACATGAATGTACAAGCCGATATGCTCAGAGACGTTTTGTCTCACGTTTTGTCAATTTTTTTTTGTTCCTGTTATGGCATAAAACCATTTAAATAATGTGGCGGAAAATAGTGAACTGAGGTTTCCACTATAAGACAGAAATTCGCATGAAAAAAATTATCCAGTTTTATAGAATTTATGATGTGGGTGAACGGGTTTTTCAGTTCCTCGAATCGTGTCGAGCAGATATTCAACCGGACATGAGGCGTTCTCCACCAACTCGACCACTTTTTGTTTACCCTGTCGGAGCTGTTCCATAATTGGCCATATATGTAGTACTACTTAAAGGTACTCTCTGTGAATTTTTGCCCTTTTTTTTAATTCACTCGTTTCGGAAATGGGGGGATTGAAAAAAAAAAACCCAGTTCCAAAGCGGGTGAATTAAAAAGTCTGAAAAATTTCGCAGGGTATCTTTAAGCAGTACTACTAAATTACAAAAAAAAAATATTATTGCAAAAGACAGTATTACAAAAGAAAATAAAATCAATTTGCAGCTTGCCACGAATACGAGAACGAAGTGACATCCGCCAGTGGAGATGGCCTTGAGAGATCAGGCACTGACGACGAAGGACTGATTTTCCATATTTTGGGTGGCACTAGAGCAGCCTCCGGTGAATTTCCTTACATGGCAGTTTTAGGATACGAGAACACCGATCCTCAGATTGATGATCCTATCGTCTACAGTTGCGGTGGTACATTGATATCCTCCATGTACGTCCTGACGGCAGCGCATTGCGTCAGCAATATAAATCGCAGAGTACCTGTTAGGGTAAGACACTTGCTGTCCATGTTGCATGAAATATCTTTCTGTTTCCTGCTGAAGAAAAAAAAAAAACGCATATTAATAAATGGTCTGTTTAAAAAATAAAATAAAAGGTGAAAGTAGGATCCGAGGATCTCAAGTCCACGGCCGCAGATGCTCAAGAGATTCCTGTGAGCCGTGTAATCGCTCATCCACAATACAAACGTAGCGTTAATTACAACGATATCGGTCTGGTGCATCTCGCTAAACCTGCGAGAATGTCGAATATGGTCAAGCCTATTTGTCTGGAGACGAAATCTTTGCCGGATTTGGATATCGATGAAGACACTTCTTTCGTTGTTATCGGCTTTGGTACGACGGACATCGGCGCTGCGTCTTCCGACAAATTGATGAAGACTGGCAATCTTAGGTATTTTATACGATTTGTACTAAAAAAACGCAGATAAAAAAAAGTGTTGCAAAATAGAACTTTGCATATTTTTTTTTTTTTTTCTTTTCCCACAGTTTAGTGACACCAAATGATTGCGGCACGTCTTACGTAGGATTCGACAGATTGCCGTCAGGTGTGGACAACAATATGATATGCGCAATCGACGATAATGCAGCCAACAGATCGGACAGTTGTCATGGTGATAGTGGCGGTCCTTTGCTCATGATCTCCCAGACAGGTCAAAGCGTGATCGGTGTGACAGCCTTCGGGCAGACTTGCGGTGGTCCTAACCCAGCCGTGTACATGTCCGTCTATTCGTACCTCGACTGGATTGAGTCGCATGTCTGGCCTGAGCAAACCGAGGCTTAAAAATCAACAAAACGACTGCCTGTCTCTAGTCGAAAAGCATCCTTGCAAAGCAGTGCGCGCGTTACGCTAGCAAAAAACTTTACCTTCGATTGGCAAAATCCAACGCGTAACACATTGATTGGGATTGCTTATACGTGTACTTTTTTTTTCTCCATACCGCCGACAACAGCCATCAGTACAGTTAAGAAGAGATGTATTTGCGTTTCTTTTTTTTCGCTCAATGCTCCATTTCACATAATATAAGGACTTATGTTTACACAACTTTTGTACACAGTGCGACAAAACGCGCTCATTTCACAGTAGATGGGTTTCGCCATCAGAACCTGCTCCTGGACATGTTCTATTATTATAATTATTATTATTTTTTACTTTAAAAAAATAGTTTTCGATGTGTATTCGTGTACACAATGTCCAAAAATTATCGGCTTTAACCACAAGAGGATATATATCCTCCATTTGACTGACAAAAGCTCGGAAACATTCCTTTTACATCACAAAATACACACACACACACACGCGTACGGTTATTTATCGCTGACGAAACTTACCACTAACATTAATACTATAAGTACATTTTATGTAATATGTATATACATATCAGTATATTCTACGTCTTTTATAAATAAAAAGAGACCAATTTCGTACAGCATTTAAAGAGAAGAAAGAGAATAAAAAATAATAATCACGTTTCTTTTTTTAACAAAGAATAATGTCATCCGTAGGTAATAAAGTCGAGCGACATACCCACATTTTCGTTAATCTACTTACCAATCACAATATAGGCGCTTATTTTGCTTGTCAATTATAGTTTAATAATTAATACACTGTGTATGAACCTTTTTTTTTAAATCAAGTTGAATAAATGTTATTCACAATTTTTTATCCTTTTGTTTTTCATTGCATTTTTGTTAAATGAGTTTTAAAATTAACACGAATATGATTATTAAGGCGCGGAGAGTCTGTAAAAAAAAATAATTTTCAGACATTCATATTTTTTATTCCAGTCATTCAATAAATATGAAATAAATATATTGTTTCAGGATTCAGGTAAACTATTTTTTTGTCAGTATTAAAATCAGTTCTGTTGACTGAGAATGTTGTTGAAAAAGAAAAAAAATTTTAATACCGACAGAAAAATAGTTTATTCTAATCCTGAAATAATATGTTTATTTCACATTTATTAGATGACTAGAATAAAAAATATAAATCCCCGAAAATCATTTTTTTTTTAGTGACTCGTTGCCCTTAAGGTAATGTGCTGTACCGACTGTGCGGCAATGAATGAGATAGCGTCATTGGCGAATGCGATGTACCGAGAGAGTCAAAAAGTGTGAAATTAACTGTCAATGAAAACTTTGCCGATTAAAAGTTCCGGACAAAAATTCACGGTTAAGATATTGGGGCAAAAAAAAAATAAAACTTTAGCTTTTTTCCCCAAAATCTCAAGCGTTTCCAAGTTGGATTTCTGCGAAACTTTGTTTTCTATCTCTCTCGCACTCGCGTGGCAGAAATAATAGATTTAGCGGCTAAAACGCAATTGGCGAGTATATCTATAGTTAAATGTACTTTTGAGGGTAATTCACTCTACGATCTACAAAAAAAAATAGAAGATTGAATTTGCCGACGGATCGATACCGGTCTGCATGAAAAAAGCGATAAAAAATCCAGAGTTGTTCGTGCATTGCGTTAATTCGCTGTGTGTCGCGTCGGTTAAATTCACATACGTGAGCCATGTCTCAAAGCGTCTTCAGACTCGCTGAAACCGCTACTCAGAAAAGAACTAAAAACCCATTTTTCATGACTCTCGAGTGAGAATGATAAGATATTATATTTTCGTTTTTTTTTTTCATCGTGTCAACACTTGCTTACTGAGAGGTATTTTGCGATCCAATCAGTGGAAAAACTTGGGTTATTTTTCCGATACCTTTTGTACGTCCTTCTCTGAAAAGCAGTCTCATACCCACGTGCAAATATTCAGGATGACTGACGAATCTAAATAATACAGACGCTTTGTCGTTTGTCTGCATGCCGCCCTCTTTTGCATCCATTATCCCCTCCATTACGCAAGTTTGTCGAACATTACCGACGTGCACAGTTGCTTGGAATCCGGGATAAATAGCAGTGGAGTGATAGACGACTAGGACTGTCGCCTAAAAAAATAAAAATAAAAATACGAAATCACAAATTATTGAAATGCAGTAAGCCAGAGATTACAATTTCAAAAACAATCTTTGCGTTATGTTCAAAATGTTTACGCAACAACCGATCATGAACTGACATCTCGTGTAATTTTCTTTCCTTTTTTTAATGACTCTTAAACAAAAAAATTCAACGAAAAGATTACCTGGAAGAATAGAGTAGCCTGAGGATGATCGCCCAGTGAAACGAGTACCATGCCAGGCCGTAGATGAGGCAGAGGCGGATCTCGGGTCGTCGAGGGCGCGAGAGTCAAACTCGCGCTCTGGGACGCTCGCACCAGACAGCATGGCGCTTTGTTACGATGCAGACTGACTACTTTCACCGGACTAAATTCTCCGTCTGGCAATGGACCGACGAGCAAGCGGGCGCCAGGCGCGATAGCTCCCTTCACCAGCAATCCGCCTAATACCGGATCAGCCAGACCCGCGACCCTTTAACCAATCACATTAATTACAAAATTGATGCAATTTTATGGTTGTAACATTTTTTTTATCCAGCAAAAGGTACCTGAAGGTTTCATCGATCTGAAACAGGCAGGAACCTGGCTCCGAATCCGATGGCGAAGATTCCGCCGCCGACAATTCTCTGATGAACCTCGTTAGCTCGTCCAAACCGTCGCCAGTCACCGAACTCACCGTGAATACTGGTATCACGCTGGACTCATAATCCTGCGGGATTTTATTGTTGTTGCTACACAAAACGAGCTGCTTCGCGCATCCCTGTGAGCGCACCGCGCTCTCCAGCTGACCGAGAGTTTGACTAGGATCGCACAGTCCCAAATCTGTTTTAGTTACGACTACGAAAAACGGTAGCCTTAAAGCTAGGCAAAGTCCCATGTGCTCTTGAGCGGCTTCGTTCAGTGGCGGCGCGACAACGAGCATTACGTGATGAGGTGAATAACCTGCGAAAATTCATTAAATCAATAATGCATATAAAAAAATGAAATCTGATTGAGAAATTGATTACAATTAAATACAAAATTGTTTCAAAATTTTAGTATTCGTTTATTAAAATAAAAATTCCATTGTTTTTTTTTTTTAAATGAGATCAATATTTTATGTTTTTTTTTTGCAGGCTAGTCCGCACCAGATGTATAAAAAAAAAAAAGTATCGAATATTTTTTTGTGGAAACCATGATTAATTTATTAATTCGTTCATACCGGTCAATCCCAGCAGCGTCGTTCGCAAATATTTACGATGTCCCGCCAAGTCTATGAACGTGACTACCTTCGAAGCGTGTTCGCAGATTTCCTCTGCTGTCGTCATTTCTGCATAATTTAAGACGTGACCGTCGTTGTCGAAACCGATAATCTCGTGGGATATGGAAGACGTTCGACCGGTTCGAATCTCGTGGAGATGACGTAGCATGTTTAGTCTCGCTCTCCCCCGGCCGTTATCCAATTCACCCTGCGTCAGCACTCCTACGCACATACGAGCGTTAGAATCTTATGCTTTTATTACTATTTACCTTATGGTAGGTACTTATGGTAGATACGTAGGAAAAAGAAACTATGGATCGAGAGAATTGTAATAACAAAAAAAGAAAAAGCCTAAGATATAAGAGCTTCAAAATTTAGACGCATCTATTACGGTCTCACCTAAGAGTGTCGATTTTCCAGCATCCTGGCCGCCAATAACCGCAAGCCTCAAGTCTATGACGCTCTCCTGATCCTCCCTGTCGTCTTTTCTTAATTTTCGCACTAGAACCTCGGCCACTCGTCTTTCGGCACCCGAATTTTCATTGTTATCCTTCTTCTTTCCCTTTGAATTGGCTAGACGCTCGCGGAGTACACGCGTTGTAGCTCCCAGTCTCGACGCCATGTCCCTCAGGGTTTTCAGAGAAGCTTTCATCTCGTCGCGTGACAAGCCTGCCAGTCGTCCATTGTCCTCTACACCTGTAATAATTAACTAATTGTCTAAGATTATATAATATAAAATAATAAAAGATTTTTTAAACATTTAGTACTCATTTGTATTTTTTACTATAGATTTTTAAATATTTAAAATCTATAGTAATTTATTGGATAATAATTTGAATTTTAATTTGAATAAACAATTGTCTATTGTGGAAAAAAATGATGCAATTTACCAATTTGATATATAGCTTCCCCATGTCCCTCTCTCAGTCTCCATTTCATTTGTGTCACAAGATGCTCGAATCTTTGACTGGATGGATTAACCAGTTTGAGTTTGTATTCAATATTTCCCTGCTCAGGCTCTGGAGGCAAGCAGTCTTCATGGTCCTCGTCTATACCAGAGCTATCTTGGTCTGATAATTCCTTATCAGGATAGCTATCCCACTGCTCATCATGTTTCTTGCGTTCCTCCCCAGGGTCAAACAATCCCAAAAAGGACTCCATATCTGGGATTAAAATATTAAATTCATCTTTTTACAATTAAAGCAAAATAATCTCTCCAGTTCACACAAGCTTTACATAAAAAATGTCTCTCTTATAGCTTCTGACTCATGGACGCTCACATGAATACTGATAATAATTTCATCAGCTTTGGCAATTCCCAACTTGTTATTCTCACTCTCAGAAGTCTACAATCATTTGTGAAGGGGTAAACATATCAAATACACCAATGTGTGTGTGTGTTCTATTTAATATATGGATGAGTAATATAATGTCATTTGATAATTTAAAAAAATGGTAAATAATCAAAATTTTCTACTTTCAAAGCCTGTTATTGAACGATCGTGTCTTTATTAAAACAGACCTAATAAATTTACATCACCAATCTGAAAGTTTTACATCTGAATAGCTATTCCAGTGCTTATGATTATTTCTTGCACGCCTTATCACTGTTGGACAATCCTAACAAAAAGTCACTGCATAATTATGATGAAAACATTAAATTCACCTTTCACAATTTAATCAAGACAATTTCTCCAGTCCACAAAAGTGCTTGTATAAATGTCTTATCAGTAAAGCTACTCCAGTGCTAGTCAAGTTTCTTGCACTTATTCCCAGGGTCAAGCAATAATAACAATGACTTACCAGTGATAAAAATATTGAATTCACCTTGCACAATTTGCAGGAAAACAATCTCTCTCCAGCCCACACAAGCTTTATATGAAAATGTATTTCTTATAGCTTCTAACTAATGGACGCTCGAATAATAACTGATAATAATTACATCAGCTTTGGCAAGTCCCTACTTGTTTATTCTCACTCTTCAGAAGTTCTCTACACTCATTTGTGTGGAGGTAAACATATCAAATACACCGATGTGTGTGTTCTGTTTTGTATGTGGCGACGGTCACGTGACTTTTTTTGACAGTTGAGGGCGCATGTGTGTCGAGTCTGCTCTCTATACATATATACACATACACAAAGTGAAAATCGAAGTATTTTTCGTTTGCTTTAAACCACAGAATACATGATAAGATCTTTTGATTTCGAAGCACGTTCATTCTATTCATAAAAAAAAAAGCGACTGATGTATTTACGTCTAAGGTACAACTGACAGCTGGAAGGGTTAGCGAAAAAAAAAAAACAGGGTTATTTCGCGCGCTGACTTTCAAATGTCTCGTAATCCGGAATATTTGACATTAATTGAAGAGTTCGTGAAGTCGAAAAATATGGAAAAATCGTTGTGAACGAACTTACCACTATTGTGGAAAAAAAGATGTTCACTCCGCGATGTTTGCAGTCACCAAATTCAAATCTCTCACCCGATACCCCCGAAAGAGCGAGCGGCCATGTTGTCCTTCAGTGTCCCCTTGGCAAACTGTGAAGTCACCGCACAATCGCCGCCAACACCAGCAACCAACAATCCCCACTAACACATTCTGGGCTTACGTGTGTGTCTTTCATTTCTCTTTTTTTTATTTGCCGCCGAAAGCTAAAAACGTGTGTTAGCTCTTGTGATCCACTTCACGAGAGCCACACACTTTCCATTTCTATAGACACGATATATTTCGTAATAATTGGCTGGGTAACGAAAGTTTGTTCGGGCTTGTAGAAAAACTTGAGACTATATGAAAACGATTTCTGGGAATTGAATATTATTGATCTTATCGATCGCGATCTTGTAGCTATTTTCTGTTTTTTATTATGCTTTGCACATTTAAGTAATTTCTTTTTAAATTTTACGAATTAGAAAAGTTTCGAAGATTTTCCACACATTTTTTTGAAATATGTTTATCGGAATTTCTCTTTAATCCTTCATAAATGTTCAATCTGCAAAATGAACTTTTTTTCTTCTAAAAACACTGATTTTCTTGTATAACTCCAAGCTTAGAATATTTTTAAAAAATCAAGATTTACGCGTGTTAATAATTAATTAAGAATAATTAGCAGACATATGAAGAAAAAAATATTAATCCGTTCTAAAAAATTTCTATTAATTCTCTAGAAAATCTTATTTGATAATATCGAAATTAGACTATTTTTTTTTTTCAGAAAACCGTTTTAAAATATATAAACGGAAGTCGATAAAAAATAAATTATTAATAAATTACGAATGATCATACATTTAGAACGACCAATATTCCGAAATTCGTAAATATCGAATTTTTAAATGTAGAACGAGCTATTTAAAGAGAGCCTCTAAAATAAAAATGGAGAATATAAAAAGTGAAGAAGTGAAGAAAAATTATTTATAACCACAAGTTATAAACTGAGATTCAAAGAAATTCCGATACGGTGAATGCATTAGGCGAACGAGAGTGGTAATATATATACGTTATTATATAAAATATATATATCATAGCCGCAGGACCCCATTAATCAAGACTTATTTACTTAATCGCTATGACATGTATATACAGTGTCGTTATGTACATTTTTTTCAATATAAATACAAAATCTATAACATCTAGGCATCGATCACGTAAGCCAGTTACACATTCGTCATTGAGGTAGTAGGGGTTCGCTTTCGGCTCTCGAGACGTGCTTCGAAAAAGCCGTACACTCGTCCGTGTTCAATTTGTGTTTTTCTGATTTTCCCGACTTCTCGGATTTCACGAATGTATCGTTGAGACATACGTTATTCAGGCTTACTGCGCTGTTCGATAGTATAGCCATCGCTAAATTTGGATCCATGAGATCCATTCCGTTAGCACCAAATTCTTGTGTAGATTGCTTCGAAGCTGCTTCCGTGTCGGTTTTCTTTACGTCCGACGATATCAGGTCGCATGCTTTACCGAGAATAATTAGACTGTTGAGAATTCGCAAAGCCACCAAAATGAGGTAGGCCAGGAATAGAAGTATAAAGTTTGCGGGCTTCGCTGATGGAGTTAACGTGGTGCAGAGCACTCGACCCATCGCTACACTCAAAGGCAATGGTATGAAACCCATGCGTCTCGCAACGAGATCCGAAGGATCGGAAAATGCCGTATCCTGGCGTGTTTGAGCCATGTCGTAAGCCAAACTCACTGTGTAATCACGGTAGACTGTGGAGCGTAATTCATTAAAGCGCGTAATGAACGCGTGCTTCACCTGAAAAATTATTTTATTGTTCTATTATATTATCCTATGCACAAATTGGTATAAAAAATCAAATGCGACGTGAAAAGTTGTACATTGCAAACATTTAAAAAAAATTGAAATCGTAAAAAATTGCGCTGCTTTTATGTGTCTTTGTCGACGGTGACACCTGTCTACTGTACGATAGGGATATCTTACCCAGTCGACGAGCACCTCAGCAACAAGCAGTAATATACAATCGGGCAAAAGCACAGCTAAGCGATCGGCGCGCCAGGCATACTCTTTCATCGTCTGAAGGCTCACTGCGAGTAGCAGTATCGTCAAGTGAAAGCGTTCCCTCACGTCGTTGCAAGCCAATTGAAATAAATTATTTTTATCGAACTTCTTGAAGACCGAGCCCTTCAACTCGACGAACTGTAGGATAATCAAAAGTTAGTTTCGACTTTCCAACACTTTAGCGACTAGATTTTACGATCTGTTTTCAAGGAAATACTCACGTTGTTGGACATCATAATTGTTAAAAGGGCTTTGTTGCTGCTATTTATAGCTACGTTCAATGTCGTAGCTTGAAATAGTACCAATATACTATGTAGAACTGTTAAATTATGGATTAAGGATCTACATTTTTCGATGATAAAAATCACATATTTTTCATGATTAATAGCAAAAGGATACGGACATATGTCAATGCGAAGAGCAAATGAGGCAATGTTCCCAGATGCTGCCTGTGAGTCGATTGTGAACGCGATCGCGGTTCCGTGGCGGTCCATAGAAGCGCGTCAATGGTATCTTGTCCAAAGGCACTGAAAAGGCGATCTCCGACTTCCAACATATTGTAGAAGATGTACAACTTTATGACTGATTGACTTTTGACTAAATGATACATCATAGAAGTATCTACTTTGCACGTTGCTGCCCAACAACCTACCACTACTATTCCTTTCAAGAGGTCACACATTTCTGCTGGCCTCAAATATCTTTCTGATTTTTTGTTACTATTCTTTTTCCCTCTGTGAAAAAAGTAAAAAATACATAAACAGAAAATACAAATATGGCATTCAAGTTGAATAAAAAGAAAAAGATTTTTTTTTAACTCACCTTAAACAGTGCATGAGGGGTCTTGTGATTATTGCCCAGAGAGCCATTAAGAATCTTAGTGGTAAAAATGTATAGACGAATAAGAAGGAATCTGCGCACTGGAAACATGAAATTTTATTTTTCTCATTAAAAAAGTAAAAAGAATAAAAAATTTTTAAAAGTCAACTGAAACTCTTGCGGTAATTTATGCTTACTTGCAAAAATCCATAAGTCATGAACTTTTCAACTTCTCTTGGAATTTTCATAAAGGAATAAACCTTCTCTCTCCTAGCTGAGAATCTTTCCTCATCATTCTCCAGCTGATAGCCTCTGGTGAGTTCGGTGCGCAAGAATTCCATGAGTGATACTCCTTAAATCCCATGTGATTGAAATTAGAGTAATATGAGAACAAAATATTTCATAAAAGTAGCTTCTTGTCTAATAAAATTTGTTTTTTCTTTTAAATGCAAAAAAAACATCACAAATTATAAATTTTGTATGACAATTTAAAAATTAGCAATGCAGAGTTATTTTAGTGAGACTTATTACAGAATTTATTTTACTTGCACATTAAGTCCTGCACAAAATTTGGCACATCGCTCGATAGTAAGCAAATTTGGGCAACAGAGAAGAAATATATGAAAATTTAAAAGAAAAATTATTTTCATAAAACCCAAAACAAAAACACTGCAAAATTATTTACAAAAAACTTGAATGAATATACAATCGTCTTTCGCAAAAAAAATATGACCAATCGAATAGCTAAATGAAAAAAAAAGAAAAAAAAAACACAGAATATTGATTACACTGGTAAGTGCTAAAGCTATATGAAAAGAACACAATCAGCATGCAGTGTTTTTCCACAGCCAATGCAAAGCCCCATCAATGTCATCCATTTACTAATCACAGTCAAAGACGACAAATATCGTGATAGAAAAAAAGATTCGCTGAAAATGACATTAGTAATAAGAAGAAAAAAACGCGATACGTAAATAGTGCGAGTAAAAAAATTACCATGCTTCTTAGTGGGACAGTGTTTATCTGTCAGCTGAGATTGTTGGCTTCTAGACTGATCAAAGTTCACTCCCTCGATCCTCGAGCTCGGATTTTTCGGTGATTTGCCAGCAGACCGAAATCTAATGTGTTTTTTATCGGTGTGTCCTGGCGTCCAGTGTTCATTTTTTTCACCCTCGCCACTCATATTTCGCGTTTTACCGTTGTCTTTCGACATTTTGACAGGGACAGCACATAACCTCCGTTCCCTGAACAGCTGTTCGTGTTGTACTGATGCCTTTTATGCAATAATCGAAGGTACAGCGACTACCTGCACTACTTACAGCTGCTCTCGGTACTTCTCGTCGAGAACCCGCTACATGCGGTGTATATTATCTAGATATTTTCTTCATTCCGAGAACTCTTATCACTCACCGAACTATTCGAATTATCGCCATATCGCCAACTCGAACGTAAACTTTGACTGCAACCAGATTACGTACATTTTTTTTACTACGATTCGCCTCACGTAATAATTTAGGGTTATTGATATATAAAAAGAATTAAAAGTTTTTGAGCTATTTTTGTCTTTCGGCAATTCGAGCTTATCGAATTATTGGTTCTTTAATGAATGACATTTGTTATTTATGTTCTTAATAAATTTGATAAACATTGATTTTTTTTTAGTTTCCACATAGCGATTATTTTTTTAATATTGTAGAATTTTATACAATAGCATAAAAGCGATATATCTGAGATTTAGAAAATTTCAAATAAATCGTTGAAAAGTCGAGGGAGAAAATGTTGAACACCATATTTTTTATGGGTTTCAGAAAAAATCTATTTTCTGAAACCCAACAAAACTGTCCTTCCCCCTCAAGATTTTTTACAGCAGTTTTCACGAGATTAGAATAAACAAAGCTCGTTATTAACACAAAAAAGCCCTCGTGCGATTATCCTCTCAATTTTTCTAGCTCGTTGAAACCTGCGTCAATGAGATGTTAAAAAAAAGAAAGAAAAAAAAAGACATTTCAGCCGGACGATTGCCGCCTAATATTACAGGAAATTGACAGCTAGGTTTTTCATAAGACCGCGCAGGTGTGTGATATGCTATGCCATGAACATGGCGGCATCCACGGGCGAGTCGGTGGATGACCGAAATTCTTGCAAAATATTAATAATCGGCGGTGGAATGGCTGGATTATCAGCGGCAAATCATTTGCTGAAAAATAACGAAAATGATTTTATAATATTGGAAGCGCGGGGACGCATTGGTGGACGTATTGTCGCTACGCAGATAGGTACGTACTCGCTTAACCCCCATCTAGCGATATTCAATTTTTACTCACAACATTCTTGCTTTCACGTTGATTGACAATAAACAAACATCTCTGACATGGTGAAAGAAAATTGTATATCTTTTTCGCTTTTACTGGCTTTTACTGTGATTTATTTGTGTTATTTTTCGTGTCTGTGTTAATTTTGCAAAAGATCAATGATTTATTGATCATTTCTTGCAGTGGGCATTTAAACTGTAGGCTGGAAGGTCATATTTTGAATTCACAGCACACAGATTGTCCATTTTTTATTTGTGTGACAATATACAAATTATTTTTGTGGAATTAACAACATCCATTTTTTTTTTTTTTTTGTTAAATTGGTTTTGTTTATTTTAATTGTGTGTTAAATTTTGAAAAACATCGAAGCCTTTTATTTCTGGAACAATATAAAAATTCTTATTTTGTGTGTTTTTAGAATTTTATGCAACATATTGTTACATCCTATTTGTGACATTAGACAAATTGTTATTTCGGAGTTAAAAAAAACCTTGATTCTTTCTATTTGTTTATATTGTATTAAAAATTGTAATGTGAATTTAATCACAGGTGGAGATAAGGTTGAGCTAGGAGCTAATTGGATTCACGGTGTTCTCGGAAATCCAATGTTCGAATTAGCCATGGCTAATGGACTAATAAATATAATAAGTATTCCAAAGCCTCACAAAGTAGTAGCAGCTATGGAGGATGGCAAGCAGCTGCCTTTTCCAATATTACAAGAAATTTATGAGGCTTACGTGTGCTTCTTGAGAAGATGCGAAGAGTACTTTCTCAGCGCTTACAGTCCACCCGATGGAATAAATAGCGTCGGTGGTCATGTAGCCTTTGAAGCTGATCTTTATCTCAATTCACTGCCGCCTGAGAAGAGAAGAATAAGGCAGCTACTTTTTGACTGTTTGCTGAAGCGAGAAACCTGCATTACTGGCTGTGATAGTATGGAAGAGGTCGATCTACTAGAAATGGGCTCTTACGCGGAACTTCAAGGGGGTAACATCAGTCTGCCTGATGGATATAGTGCCATTCTTGAACCAGTCTCTAAACACATTCCCAAAGATCGCATTTTACTCAAGCATGTGGTCACTAAAATAAGGTAAATAATATATTCAACCATGTAATTATTAAGCCAATGACTTTAGTAAAAAAAAAAAAAAAGTAAAAATCAGTTGAAAAAAAATATATAATATGTTTTTTGCCTGATGTTTGTAAAGCATCATTTTACTTTTTGAAAATTAATAACGAACCACCATAAAACTACCTAATTATCAATTTATCTCGAAATATTTTCAGGTGGCAAGATGCAAATAGAAAAGAATCTTTACCAAACGACATCGAAACCTCCTCAAAGTCTAGCAATAGTGAAAACAGCGATCTCATAGAGGTAGTTTGTGAAAACGGTAAAACGATACTAGCCGAGCAAGTATTATGCACTCTGCCATTGGGTGTTTTGAAAGAGAAAGGGTCGGAGATATTCGAGCCAAGTTTGCCGAAATACAAGCACGAGGCAATTGACCGACTGATGTTCGGCACGGTTGACAAAATATTTCTAGAATACGAGCGGCCTTTTCTTAATCCGGGCGTCTCGGAGGTGATGCTTCTGTGGGACGATCGAGGATTGTCGGATGAGGAACGACAAGATTTAAGTAAAACATGGTTTCGCAAAATTTACTCGTTCACAAAGGTGTCCGAGACACTTCTTCTCGGCTGGATATCGGGAAAAGCAGCGGAATATATGGAAAAATTGAGTACAACCGAAGTCGCGGATGTCTGCACAACGATACTCAGGCGATTTCTAAACGATCCTTTCGTTCCCGCGCCGAAAGGATGTTTACGCACATCGTGGCACTCGCAGCCATTCACACGCGGTTCCTACACTGCCATGGCTGTTGGAGCTAGTCAATTGGACATCGAAACTCTCGCGGATCCTCTCTACAGCCACGAAAACTCTACCAAGATACAAATAGCTTTTGCCGGAGAGCACACACATTCTTCCTTCTACAGCACGGTGCACGGGGCTTATCTCACCGGTAGAACTGCCGCTCAAAGTTTGTTGGACTCGCGGATAAGTGAAAAGCAAACGTTGAGTTTGAGTTGCGAGGACACCAGTGATCTCAGCTCGTGGATTCAGGGAATATCACTTGGCTGAAGAGCCCAGACTCGTTAGTTCTTCGATTGTTTTTTTTTTCAGATTATAATTCTATAGATTTACGAGGAGAGAGTCGGCGAAACTAAGATGTTTTTCTGAAAAAAAAAAAATGACGTTGACAAACCTCAGAACTGCTTTTTTTTACTGACTCTCTCCCCTTAAAGTGGGCGGAATGCTTCACACTAGTCGAATCGGTATGGAACATTAAAAACCATTTTTTAAATTTTTTGACGATTTGATTGTCTGTTTTGAAGGATAATTCACGGTGCAGCATGTGTTCTTAACGGATAGGATTTATAGTCATGTAATTGAAATAAGATTGATTGATTCACGTTACTTTCCAGTTGAACCCTCTGATTGGACTACGGTGAAGTGTCCCTCCTTAATGACAAAATCGTCAGGGAAGAAAAGGGCCTACGCACACTAAGCCCGTTTGTTTTCTATCTTGCGATGTTTTTTCAGATTGTTCACGCTTTATAAAAGCTTGCCCGTGGCAACTATGCCGCGAACACGGCTATTTTGGATCAATGAGAAAAAAGTCGATGAAAAAAAAATTAAAAATTCTTCCTCGATTTGGTAATCTTCATAATATTGGAAAATCGTCAATCACAACGTTGTGAAAACAAAAATATTGTCGAGGGTTTTTCGCAGTTAACGTCTTTTTTTCTCATGGATCCGGTATTTTGTATATAAGATTGACGACTGCTTGCGCGATGTACATATCGATGCCTATTTAGCTGTAAATGTGTACGTTTAGCGCATATATCGTTTGTTGAAAAAAAAAAAAAATCTAAGCTACGATAGATGCGTTTTTAGGGATGATGAATCAACGATTGCGAAACTGATAATTACTTCTGGAATCTATCTGTTCCCATATTTCTTTAAATATCGATGAAAAAGAAATACATTAATTTTTTTTTCTCCAAAGATGATGCAAAGAAAAAAAAATCAAGCAAATAAGAAATCGATATGAAAAGAAATGTAAAAACAAATAAATCGATGGATTGTAAAAGTAGTTAAAGACAAACCCTTAGAGACAAAAAAAAGAGAGATCAGGGAATTTTCAAATGCACGTAGAGCGCACCACACGACGAAGTCGCGAATACTGTAATTCAAACGATAAACGTGCGTTTTCTCAGTTTCACGCAATCTTCGTTCATCGAATTAATCTAGTCGCGCGACTACGTCACGTAGTTAATTACATTTGTAAGATTGTGATTATTTTTTAAATAATAATTATGTTACCACAGACGCGATTTAAGGCGGAACGAATTATTGAGCAACCCGGACAAATACTTGCGAGTAGCGAATACTGTACCAAGCTATTTGCATTTCTATTTTATTTAGACTATACATTGATTTTTTTTTTTTTTTAATTTTTCTCATTGCTACTGAAAAAAAAAATTTGACGTAAAACGTTAATTCGCCAATTTCACGTAGAACGAGAGATATTAGCCTGCGATAGAACTGTGATTCGCTGAGAATCCGTACACGGGATATGATTTCACAAGGGGGGGGGGGGGGGGGGGCAAAAAAACATGCACAAAGCTGTATTAACAAGCGCCAATTGATACCAAACTTTGCGCAATATTGTTGCGGATAAGAAATAATTGCTTTGCGCGCGACACTTTTCGTCCTATTTAATAAACATTGAATTTGTCACGGTTTTATTATACATAGTATCCTTGTACAGACGTTGTATAATTTATTTATACACGTATAAGCGATAGAACATTTAATATGAATATAATGTGAATAAAATACAATATAATACCTCTATTAAGGTTTTTTTTTCTCAATTCTCCTCAGACCTCTTACAATTTTTTTCTTTCTTTCTTTTTTTTAAATCCACTTGTGACAAAGGCTTCGGCTCAAATCTGTAGCGATCTGACGTCAATGGTGCATCCTCTTTAAATGTTTTTTTTTTTTCTTTTTTTTTTCAATAACAATTCATAAAAAAAAGAACTTAAAATATTCGTTTGGCTCTGGAATCTGGATATTTTCAACGGATTCATCAACCGTAACGCAAAAAACTTATATTTACACTCTATACGCTTAGCGGATTAGAAAAGAAAAATCTAAAAACCTTTGTACCTGCGTTGTTTTGTAGTTTCTTTTTTTAAAAAAAATATATATATATATATTCTACCAACTTATGTATACAGCTCAGCACGAGTGAAAAATAAAAATAACAATCAATCTACTAATGTATCTTGAAGAATTAAATCAAAGAGGCAAGCGATGAATGAATAATTTACGAGTTGTACCGTATTTCATGTTTATGAACAATTTTTCAGAAACCGTTCGAGACAAGTTCAATTCGCGAATTATGAGCGGAGTAAAGTATTACTCGCTTCTTCGAAATAAGCATTTTTTTTTTTTTTTTTCAAGTTCTCCATAATTTTACTTAATATTTAAAATTTAATTATGCGTAGTTTTCGTAACTACGGTTAATCAAAAATGTATTCAATCATTTGTTTTATTGTCTTTGGACAACATTTTTCACGAAAAGAAAAAAATAATAAAACCGATTGCTCAAATAAAAAGTTAACGTTTGCTTAGAGTTAAAGTTAACTTTCCACGAGATTAGTCTGATGCGAATATAATTATTTATTTTGGTAAGACAATGAAATTGTTTTTTTTTTTTTAATTTCAATCTGTTAATACTTTTATAAATGTATCAACATATTAAAAAATGATGTTGAAATAAATGAAGAATGCAAATTTAAAAGCAGCGCGAAGTACTTTTATCCGATTACGAGTGTATGAATGGCATCGGAAATTCCATTTCCTTCAATTAACGCTATTTTTTTTTTTCTACTTGCCTCTTAGCTTAAATTTCCTTTACAATCTATATTATCGGAGAATAATGGATTCAACGCATCGTTTTACGTGCGCGAATTTTTCGCCGACATCTAGTCGAGATATGAAAAAGGATTATCATCAAAGTATAAAAATTCATTCTGGCACAATAGATTATTACAGGTTTTGGGAAATTATCGTCCGGTGAATGGGCATTAAAAACATTATCACTTATCAATATCGTTAAGCCGACGCCTTTACCACTTCGACACGATCAAAGATATTTTACGCATCGTAAACTACAATCGAAAAAAAAAAACAAAAAAAAATGAAATAAAAAAAATAAAAATTAATGATACTAGGCAAATCTAATTGACATAATTTCTCAACGACCTCGTTGCAAAAATCAATAAAGATCCAATATTTCGCAATCCACTACAAATATTATATGTATATATCATATATCATATGCGTATTGAATATATATTAATAAAATATATTTAAAAATCAAACGAGGATATATATATATAATATATATATATCGCTTCAAACTTGTCGCAGCTTCCAGAGCTGCGACTTTCTATTCTACTGTAAAATAGTATGTGTTTTACATGTACGTTTATATGTATTTTTTAAAATATAAATCGATAATAAAGTTTCTCGTTTAAACTTTTATTTTGTTTTTTGTTTTTTGTTTTTTTGTTTTGCAGGTATAGCGTTTCATTCTGAGGTAGACCAAGTCAGCCAACTACTCCATACTCGAGAGAGAGAGAGATGCTTCCTTATTCGTGTATATTTTAATTGGAATTTACTTTCCATTACGTTCACGGATCGTCGTTGTTAGAACAAGAGTCGGGACGATTCTCAAAAGCGTCGATTACAAAAAATAGCCCGGTAGTATTGGAAACGCTTTCAACTCCGGGGAATCCGCGAAATTGCGAATGTTATAGAATTTCGAAGTTTCTTTCTTAATTTTTTTTTTTTTTTTTTTTTCGTTTTTTTTTCGAACTGGCGTAAAAGCTTAAAAAAAAGAAAACACAAAGGACTCTGCATCTCCCACGCATAGAAACGTTCGCAGCGAGCACACTATACACTACTGGTGATTAATATTAATCAATAAATTAACAGTAACTCTCTGAATCGTTCTCGTAATCATAAAAAATATAGCTGTCGCCGTAAGAACGCATAGATTTGTCTTTCACTCTCTGTACACTTAATAAAATAAAATTTATCGACACGTAAGGTTTACACTAAAAGTCGTCTATACCTCCGTCGGCAACACCGGCCCTCATCTTGTCGAGTACTTTGTTCACGAAATCTGTCGAATGGTTCGCTATTCGCACCTCTGAAACAATTTAACGTAACGATATGATAAATCATATATATTTTTATTAATATTTTTTATTACCTGATATTATATTTTCATAAAAATTTGATCTGAATATTTTTTGTTTTGTTTTTGTAAGCTTAAGTTGTATAAAAACCACCCTAAACAAGGCATAAATGAAGTTTCCCCCTTTTTTTCTTCCAAATTTGGTACCACTACTTTTTTCAAAAATATTTCGATGTCTTCGAAAAATTTTATTCCACGTATTTTTATCGTTATCTCAAGCGGATGTAAAAAAAATAGAAATTCAAATTCCAAATAAATCATCCTGACTAAAACGATGTTTTTATTTTTTTTAATTCATACTTATCGACCTATACATTTTTTTTGTACACATTTATATTTTAAGAATTTTTTTTTGTTAGGTGAGAGAGAAAAATAATATATAGGAATTTAAAAACGAACAGAACAATCATATGATAAAATATTTATATAAAAAATGAACTTACTTGTCGCAGCTTTGCAAACCTTGTCCAATTGCCGTGTTAATTCTTCCTGATTCTCCGCGTTCGGTTCCGTTAATTTCGTCGCGAGAGTCTGTTTGATCTGTGCTATGCCATGAATGAGTCGTCCTGAAAAAAGAAAAAAAAGAAAAAGTCAATGATAATTGAGTAATCGTCGACATTGAATGTTCCACTGTCAGACGAAAAGATAAGCGTTACTCAACTGTGCTCTTGCTCTAGACCATGAAGTTTTATCTTGTTTGCCTCGTGTTGAGCTTTTTTCTTTAGTCTGCAGGCCCGCGAGGCTAATTTATTTTTTTCTTTGCGCGTTTTCGGTCTCGCGGGAAACGGTAGTTCGGACACTGGTGTCATATCGTTGATAACGCGCGACAGTTTGTCGAGCTCGCGACCTATGCTAAAGAGTTTTCGTGGATTTGGCGTAAGATCATTGCCGTCACCCTTTCGAGCTTTGCCGCTGTGTTTTATGCCTCTCAGGGCGCAGTGCGGACTGAAGACTGGATCGGTTGCCTCGTTCAACACGTGCGGATCTTCCAATCGGACTCGCGCCACTAATCTCTGACCCTTTGGTCCCTTGGCCTGAACGTTGTACTGCCAGAAATACTTTTCCTTCTTGCTTTGCCTCTCGCGCGCCGAATCTCCGCCGCCCCCGCCAACTTTAATACTGCCTTGATCCTCGCCGTCGCTCCCGCCGCTATCTGCAATGTCAATGTCGGGTTCAATCACCGCTCATCGCTTATTAGCAAGAGACAAGTACCTCAGATTTATTGCAAGTAAATACTGTTTGTCAAGGATTAAAAATGTATAAAAAAAAAATTAATAAGTGTCAATAAGTTATAATATAGAATTTCCTTATTCGAGGAATTACCGTTGTCGCTGCTAAAATCGTCGTAATGATCGCTGTCGTCGTCGCTATCCTCGTAGCCCTCGTCATGACTAAGAGGATCAAGATGTCCCAAAGGATCTGGACTGAGTGCACCGCCTGTACTCAAACTACTTGTCGAGCCTCCCTCGATGAGACTTCCGGTGCTTAACAAGTGTTTTCGCGGCTCACGGCGTGACCAAATCTGCTCCAATCCCATTGATTGCGTAGGTGCGGACATCGACAATCTCGACGACTTTATCTTTCCACCTGGCACTTCCATCGTCTGTACATCCGTGGGATTACACATCGGACTGTTTGACGGTGTTTCGCCCTTTCTCATCAGTAATTCGTGGAGCGTCGATTGTCCGCTGGGTCTTATTATCGGATGTGGAGATATTGAGGAGCTTGCAGTTGAACTACCTGCGGAAGAAAATAATCCAAAAACAGAGATTTAATTATGCAAATTGTGGAATTTTTCTTTCAGTGTTGACTAAATATTAAAGCGGCAATATTTCTAGCTTTTTTCTGAATCAACCTGAACATTTTTTTTACGATTAATTATTGTGAATTAAATGCTCTATATATTTAACGAAAATTTTAGTTACTTTTTAGAAATTTCCCCAAAAATTTACTTAACATCTTGACCAATTTTTTTTTATCCAAAAGTTTCCAGATAAAAAATACAAACATGTAAATTCTTTGACACAAATAAGCCAAGATACCTGCAATGTTGCTTGTGCCAGGACTAGGATAAGCAGGTGGACTGATTGCTTCCAAGCTATCCATAAAAACGCCTCCGTTCATCAGATTAAATCCCGAACTGAGCGAATAAGGTGGACAGCTGCGATATGTGACGGTGGACTGTGGAAAGCTGCTGGAAGCGAAACCAGTGGTAACAGCTGTAAACGAAGATCCTCCAGTTTGCGCATTTCCAACTTCGACTCTGAGAGGCTGAAGCCTCTCCTCGGGCAGCAGCAAGTCGTCAAAATTAAGATCAGCCAAGAAAGTGTCGTCATTGGCGTTGAGTTCGGCGAGCGTGGGTCCCTGTATAAGATCGGCTTTGTCAACCTGAAATATATCATCGTCATCCATTTTGAAGGATATATCCAATTGGTCGGAATCCATTTTGAAAGGCGAATCGACTTGTTCGAGTCGCGTGGCCCAAGGCGAATTGAAAGTCAGCGGCGAAGGTGAAAATTGATCGTAAACTCCTCTGGCGCCTCGGTGTCCACCAGGAATGGGTACCGAAGCGGACGAAGGTCCCATATCCTGATGCGGCTCTTGTTTGACAATGCTATCCATGCTATTGCTTCCAGGATCGAGCATAAACTCGGAATAGCTTGTTTCGCTCATTTCCGAGCCACTCGCAATATTGCCACCAGAAACGCTGTTCTGTATCTCGAGAATTCAGTTCATTCGTACGCTTTTCTTTTTTTTCTTGTCTTTTATCATTCACAAATCACATTTATCTTCGGTTTACATGCAAAAACATGAGAAGTATAATTGATTGCAAAAACAAACAAGCTCCTTATATGAGTATTATGTCATATTATCATTATCATAAAAAATAAAGGAAAATCCGTAAACACTCTATCGTATATGTTCTTTGTAAACAACACAACGCGCGTTCTTTCGTTTGAAGAAGCAAATGAGAAATCGGATTTAGGCGAAATATGTTCGACGAGGTCGGGTGAAACAACAAAATGTTTTGTGCACGATTGAAGCACGTGTTTGCTGCCCGAACACACAACGCGAGAGTTCTATTTCCGCGTGGGAACACACACTGAGAGAGAGGGAGAGAACAAGAGAGAGAGAGACTTGTTACGCCTGGTTTCCGTATCGCCGAATGACAGTGCAAAGTGCTCAATAACAGAGGCGCGCGCTAGTGACACCTAAACCAAAAACATTCTTGTTGCCCAGAGTAGCGTAATCTCCGCCAATCGCTCGCGAATTATCTCTAATAATCTCGCGTGGAACGAGAGAAAGGCTACCTCCGTAATATATATCTATATATATATATATTTGCATGTATATTTGTTATCGAATCACACAGCTAGCAGCCCTTCAACATTCCTCTGTGCTGCTTCACTCGATGACCATGACTTTCGTCATGCAATAATGATATAAATTTCGTGCACAACACTGCTGGATCAACAGACAGTTTTCTCTCTCTATCGTATCCGTGTCTCTGTAATTCACTTTTAGCAATCGCGATAATAACACGTCACTGAAGCACAAGCGAGATATTAATCGTTGGAGCAACAATCACCACGCAGTGTTGTGCCAGTGTAGAATGTCTTGTTGTTGTTGTTTTGCCACGAGATCCGTGAGAAAAATAGTCCCCCTCTATGAGTCTTTTTTAGCGTAAACTGGGGAAAAGGTCACACGATGTGAAACGATCAATCGAAGACGTATTTTCGGCCAATGAGAAACTCACGGCTCAACGGCACAACACACGTTCTGGGAGAATTTTCTGGTAACGTTCATCACCAACACACGCTTTGTTGTTTGTTTTGTTTTTTTTTTTTTTTCTTTCTTTTTCTCGCAATCTTTTGGATTGTCGGAATTGTTAGATTGCACAGATTGAATTGAATTCACGTTATTGACACGATGAGCGATCTGTGGAAGTGACTTTTATCGTCAATCAGCCACATTGCGAGCTGAGAATTACGGAAATAAACAAGACATCGACTGAGCAATCTCTTTCTCTCTCTGCCGTCGCGCTGCGTCATGTGAGAGACGAGCGGGAAATTTGAAATTCGATGCTTTTATTTACAGCTTATTTTTGATACAAAAGTTGTAATGTAAAACCTTGAACATTTTTTTTTTGCTTTCTTATGCTTTGTTTTCATGATTTTTTATTTGTTTTTCATATTTTCATATCAGAATATTCATCTATCTCCGTCGCTTTTATAAAAATCAGAAAGAGAAAGACGACATGTAACACATCAATTCAAATAAATAGCAAATCATCTCTGTAAATCGTATTTTTTCCAAGATGATATGATACTACTCGGTCGGTAACAAAAACTGTAAAACGAATTACTCTTTCGCGAACTGTCATAAGAAGCTAAAAATAGTGTCCTGAGTTCGAAAATTCTGTAGGGCACCGTTTTTCTTGTACGTTTTTATCTGCTAGATAAACTTTTTCGGAGAATTTTCGTATATGAACAAATTTATTGATCTAAACACAGAGCGGTGAAGATCCAAACACCTGTCCAAACGTTTACCACCTACCACGTCGACCAACACAAGCACTTTTCGTGGAAAGGAAACCTTAAAAAAATTGGTACCTCTGACCATCCAGCTGATAATTCAATTCGCGATCTTCACGCCAGTCGAAAGATTTGTGTGATGGCTGCGGTTTGCCGCATACTACTTGCAAAGAAACACGGCGACGAAATCACGCGAAAGAAAGGAGACATTAGAAAACAAGGATGAATCCTTTGATATACACGAAGGCTTTGGTCGCCGTAAACGGCAACATTGCCAGACGTACGTATTGAATATAAATCCTTAATATGACAATTAAAATATGCATTTCGTGCGCTTATTCAAAATGCTTTTGCTAACACATGCATTGCACTATGACCACCAACATCTTAGGTTTATATAACACGAAAAAATATACACGACATCGTTTGAACTATTAATATGCGTGAGTTCAAAAGATCTGACATAAATTCGTGAGAATTGTGTAGCAACGTGTCCTGCGGTGGCTTCACAATTGTCATTCTAATTATAATCTATTTTGGTAGGTTATCCATTATTTTTTTTTTCCCACTATAAAACACTTTCTCCAAAGTTTCATTATAAATTGTCGCTGACAGTTTTCGTATTTATCGACATTGTCAAGAAAATGCATCATCTATTTTAGCTTCAAAATAATTTTTTTTTTTCCCCCTTTTTTTTCTCTAAGATGTATTTTGGAATTTTTATTTCAGGGTATTATTGTCACAAGTCTCTGTACAGCGAAAGTCAAAAGTTAGGAATTTTGATTCCGTATTACAAAAGAAAAACAGAGTCAAAAGTTCATGTTAGAACGAGCGATGCTGTATTCGCCGGAGTTTGCCCGGCGGATACTCTGTATCTGCCGGTGCGCAACTTTCACTTTAACGCAGCATGGAGAGGTCAGGAGCCTTCCTCCAAAGTCGAAGAGACTGTCAAAAGTATTAAGGAGGACAAGGAGGCAAAGGACAAAATGGTAGAAGCCGTTTCCAAGGATGTCACCCAAACTTCTGCAGCTCAAAAGCGCACATTGTGGCAGAGAGTCAAAGCAGAATTGGTGCATTACTATCATGGCTTTCGACTTCTTGGTTTGGATATGAAAATATCTGCAAAACTCATTTGGAGAATAGCCAATGGACATGAACTCAGTAGAAGAGAACATAGATTGGTGTGTATGCTACTTTTAAAATGGTTTAAAATCAAAAATTTATTTTATGGTAACAGAATACTGGTAAAACAATTTTTCATGTAATTTTTTTTTTTTTTTTTTTTTTTTTTAATATAGAAAATTTGATTAGAAATTTGCCAGGAGAAAAGTAAATGTAGTGGTTTTGGTTCTTAAAAAAAAAAAAAAACGTTTTTTTTAATGATCTGCAATGATCTATGGTAAAATAAATATTAATGGATACAAAAATCTTATTTTACATCATTAAAGATATTCACTACATTTCGTTGCGGTACACTCAACATTTTTCTGAAATTCTAAAATTACGTAATTTTAATATGACTTTGTTTAGCTGGTGAAAACCACGGGTGATGTGTTCAGACTGATTCCATTCTCAGTCTTCATTATCGTTCCTTTCATGGAATTTCTACTGCCAGTAGTGATTAAGTTCTTCCCTGGTATGTTGCCATCAACTTTTCAAACTGCCACAGACAAAGAGGATAAATTGAAACAAGCATTGAAGGTAATCACAGCAGTAACCGACAACAGTTTCATATAATGATGCAAAAATCTGAAAGTTTTTCATCACTTTTTTTCTCCGCTTCCTTCTCCCATTCAGGTGAAAATAGAGATGGCAAAGTTTTTACAAAAGACGCTGGACGATATGGCTGTACAGTCGTCAGATCACAGGTCAGAAAAGGCAAAAGAATTTTCCGAATTTTTCTACAAATTACGTTCAACCGGTACTGTTGCTTCGAACGATGAGATAATGAAATTCAGCAAGCTGTTCGAGGACGAAATAACACTGGATTCTTTATCGCGACCACAGCTTGTAGCTCTCTGTCGTGTACTCGACGTTCAAACATTGGGCACGACGAATTTCTTGCGTTTCCTACTGCGAATGAGACTCAGAAGTCTCGTTGCCGATGACAGGGTAAAGAATTGCTTATCTCAAAATAATCTAAACTATTTCTACATTTCTTCGATTTTCTCCCCAAATTTCAGTTTTTATTTCGCAATTTTCAAACAATTCATTTTTTTATTCCCAAAAAATGTTTAGCGGGACCTTCCAATTCAAAAGTATACTCACTAAATCGTTACAATCGTTCTAAAAAAAAAAAAAAATTGACAAAAATAAAAAACTCTCGATTTAAAAAAATGGCGTTTAATAGATAAGCAGAACATTGTGAAATAATAACTAATTCTTCTCATATTATTCCACAATTTTTTAAATCCAATTTGCTTATAAATTAAACTCCTTTTTTCAATCGGCTGATTTTTAATTTTTGTAAAATCATTTTTATTTTATAAATACATCGAAATATGTTTTTACTATAGACACAATGTTGAGCTATGAATTTAATTCTTTTTTATTTGTGATAGTTAATTGATAAAGAAGGAGTGAACAGTCTGACGAGAGCGGAGCTACAACAGGCGTGCCGAGCTCGAGGCATGCGAGCCTATGGAATGCCTGAGAATCGGCTGAGAGATCAACTTATTCACTGGCTAGATTTAAGCTTAAATAAAAAAGTACCACCGTCCTTGTTGCTTCTGTCCCGAGCGCTCATGGTTCCGGACACGATGCCAATGTCTGATAAACTGAAGGCAACGATTTCGGCATTGCCGGACGACGTACTCGCACGTACGAAAGGAGCGATTGGCGAAAAAGAGGGCAAAGTCGATCACAGGACAAATATCGAGATCATCAAACTCGAGGAGCGCAAGATCGAGGAAGAGAGACAGGAGAAGAAGGATGAAGTGGAACCACAGCCTACGGTTTTTGTGACTAATGATAAGAAGGACGAAATCACAACGACCGACGTCAAGGTTCTCGAGCAAGCGCTCGACTCTATTGGAAAGGTTGGCTTTGTGAAACGAGATGCTAGTGATAAGATTTTGTATGTTTTGCAATAATTCTTTTTATATTAGAGCTCGTCATTCTATAATTAATGTCGCTAAGCCGGAGTCATGAATTTTAATGACTATTGCATAATTTAAAAAAAAAACTAATTTTTGCCGCGGACAGTGGGATTTTTATATCATTAACAAGAATTTCCAATAGCATGAAAGAAAAAAAAAAAAAAAAAAAAGTTTTATAGAAAATATTAAGAATTTATACGGTTTACTTGAATAATACTAAATTTACGAAAGTATTCGTAACTAGGCGTATATTTAAACCCATGACTCAGCGTCGTGTTTTTAGGTTTCCTGAAAACATGACAGGCTATATTTATGAGTCAGCGGTGTCCGATAAACCATTAAAACTGCCGTCTGACGCGTATTTTCTCAATTTTCACAGGACAATAAGAAGATGTCTGTAGAGAAGGAAGAGTTGAAGGAGTTGAAGGAGGAGATGGCCGAGTACCAGGAGGACATACAGGAGCTTGACCAAATGAAGGCAGAGGCGAAGGGTCAGCGGGAGATCGAAGATATCAAGGTATCGAAGGGTGCCAAGCGTCTGTTCAACAAGGTGAACAAGATGATCGGAAAGATGGATGCTGTTTTGACGGAACTCGAGCAATCTGAGAAGCAAGTTAAGAAGAAGATCGACGCTCTCGCGGCTGAAGAGAAGCCCGATGCAAAGGCAGTTGAGGAATTGGTGCGAATCGATGAACTCATCGCAGCTATTAAACAAATTCAGAACGTACCCGACGATTACCGGTTAACACGCATAACCGAGATTCTTGGAAAAATTGACGACGACAGGGACGGTGCAATAAAGATTGAGGATGTGTTGAAGGTACGAAAAATAATGGCGAATTCAGTTTTATGTTTCTCACTTTCTTGAAAAAGGTAATTTCAAAATTCTTCGAAAATTCATTTAAAGAGATCAAACGTATTCAGAAAAATCGGAGAATTCGTTCAATATTTTCAAAAAAGTTTTCAACTTTTTGAAATTGTTGTTATTCAAAAAGCACATCTTTTTTTTTTTTTAGTTATGTTTTTTTTAAATTTATGTCAGTGATATAAAAAATTGCGGCTCCAATATGCAATGTATATTTTCAACGCGGTTAATATACATGTTAATATAATGAACAATTAATTCGTAGGTTGTGGAGTTGATAGGCAAGGAAGATGTAAAACTCAGTAAGAAGCAAGTCAACGAATTGATAGATCTCATGGATAAGGAGGAGGTTTTGGAGGTAGAGGATCAAATCCAAAAGGCCTTACAGAAGGAGAGTAAAGACGCGAAGGATGAGAAGGAGGAGAGTGAAAAATTAGCGGCACAGTCACCAGTACCTGCGACACCCGTGACAAAAGAGGGTAAGCTCGGAAAGGAGGAGTTCGACGAGGATATAATTGAGGCTAAACGAACTGCCATGAGTTCCTCGTCTTCCACGGTCGACAGCAGAGAAACATTATCACCACCGGAAAAAGAATCTGTGGATTCGGTTCGAAGTACGCCGATAGCACCGTGTGTTCCTCCTCCGCCAAAAAAAACCGAAGGTTCCAAGCAACTCTGATTCACGCACAACCCGTTAAAAAAGGATAAAAAAAAAACAACAACATAGTCAAATCATTTTTATATCTGGCCGCGGGTCAACCGACGTTAAACTGAGATTTGTTGTTGGGTGCTGCTAGTACGGTCGATATATCGAATTTCTCGTCGGTTGCAAATCCGATACTTTTTGCTCTGCGAAACGCATGGCATTTCGTCTATTGGACGATGGCGAAGACGCACAGTGAAAATTTGATACTGGTGAGCAGAATTGTAATGATCCTATTATTCGAAACATCACTCTATAGCTTAAATATTTAGATTTTAACTATGTTTTTTTTTTTTTTTAATCCATCTAGATTTTGTTTGAAAATGCTGTAAAAATGAAAAATGGACAATGGAGCCTATTACATTGTTTTTCGCGGCACCTTTTTTTACCGAATTTTTATGGAAAATACTTGTTTTTGCTTTAAATTAAATGTTTGTTTCTTTCGAATAATAGTCGGATATTCTAGAAAAAATAAATTTTGTTTAATTATTTATGGAATTAAGGTCATGTTGGACAACTTCCCGCCATTCCGGACTCAGTCGGTATCTAAAACTGTACACAAAATGACTAAAAACCGGTTAATATTTTAGATAAAAACAAATTAGGTTCCACCGCGTTGTAGATAAACCAAGTGATGCCAAATTTACTTTTAGCTAAACTCTCAATCGGCTTTAAGTAAATTTTATTACAGTTTTGTGATCCCGATTGCAGTTTCCCAACTTTCGTCACATCAGCATAAAAGAAAATTGGAGTGAGTTTAAGAGTAATGCGATAGTTACATCTCCGCTGGCAAGATATTAAATGAATTGTGGAAGATTGGGTGGTATTTACTTGTCACTAATGTGACTAGAAAGTAGGGCTCAAACTTCAGAGAATAAAAAAAAATGAAATAAAATTAATTGCACGGCAACGGGCACTGAAGTAATTTTATTAAACATTGTGCGCGCTAGAACCTAAAAAAAGAAAAGAACAGAAAAAAAAACGAAGTATTATACTTCGATAACTAGCTCTCCTTTATTTATGAAATCCCAGATGAAACCAGCGAATCCTCCGAGGCTGTGATGCATTTATTGGCATCGGAATTATAACTTTACTTTCTTAAAAACTTGTGTGACATTTTGCAAGTGCTGGTCGCAGACATAAGTCACTTACTCTATGTAAACTACAATAATTCTCACTCGAAATGAAAAAGAAATGAAGAAGAAAAAAAAGGTATATATATAATGTAGAAAATGAAATAAGAAAACCCGACCTGGCTGATACCCTGGGGGAATACCATTCCATCTATCGCAATGAAACCTTAAACAACGTTGATGAGCATTTACTGCAGATAAACGTTTTCTTTTTTTTTGATTCGTTAAGAAAGTCCGTGAACGAGAGAGAAAGAGAGGGCGTTCGCGCACTACAACGACCTCGCGGAATTATGGGCGAGACGTGATGTACAATTATAAATATAAATGCTTCATACTTACATATAAAACAAATGATAAGTTATGAACCGTCTACTTATTGTATGTATGTATCAAAATAATGTTGTATAAAAAAAGGAAAAAAGTGATACTAGTGTTTTTGTTAATTTCTTTCAATTCAACTTCACAAGGACTCCTCGAATCCGCGACAACAAAATACAAATTATCGTCACTCAATAAAAATGGAAATTACTAAAAAAAAAAAAAAAAAAAAAAAAAAAAAAGTTTCAATCGTTTTGCATTTTTATTGAAAGAGATCATTTGTGCATAAAAGGAACTTCAAATTAAACTTCGTTTAATAGAATTCTTTTTTGTATTTTCGAGTAATTTTCATGTAAATAATAACAAATATGATCCTCTCTTAAAAAAGATATGACACACAACGAAAGTCGAAAAATCGAAAACTGAGGGCGCTAGAGCCAATCACGTGCGTCTCTGCAAGTCGCGCGCGCGTCTCATTTTCGCTGCCAAACGAAAGTGTCGTAATTAGAGATGTGGAAATACCGGTATTTTAACATTGCGTAAAATTGCCGTATTTTTTACTGAATTATGACGTAATTTTTTTTTTCACAACATCTTTTGTGTTGTGACAATATGGCCACGAAAGTTTCTCGCAGATTTATTGCAAAAAGTAGTAAAAAATATTAATTTAGATGTGAAAAATTACCAGCCACAATATTTGTTGGTAAATTTACCGTCAAAACGTATACAATGCAGAGATATGAACAATGGACTTATTCGAATGTGACATCACCGGCTGGAAAATCGTATACACGTTTTTTGGTAAGATTATCGTAATATCTTTTAAAAAATTGCAATAACTTGATGATTTTATTACTAAAAAATTATTTCGAAAATTACCAATGCGCTTTATTTATTATTTTATTAATTTAACCTGTATTTTTACGGCATAAATAGGGTAAAATTACCGGTCACATTTACCGCTGACATCTCTAGTAACAGGAAGGATCTTTGTGGGTTCCATAGGTCTCTCCATCGCTAAATGATCTATTTATTACTTTACTATATAATTGATATAAATAGCATCGCGCGTAGAGGGGTCCAGTCGCTTGACGCACACTAAACTGGACACAATCGAGACCCAAGCACCCGTGATATTCGGCAATCGAGTCTATATGAACTATATATACATGTATAAGATATATATATATATATATATAGGTATATGCATCCATGAGTATAATGAGAGATCGTACATGCGATTATTACGTCTCAATAATAAGAGCGCATCGGTCTCGCCTTTGAAATTGTGCAATAGCTATACAACGAAGAGCTCGTGCATTTTGTTAGGCACGCTATATGAGGCATTCTCTGTCAATTCAGCCATGTTTTGCTTCCTCATTGAGGAAGCTTAGATTTCTTGAAGACTTTTTTTTCTAGATTTTCGTGTCAGTATACTTAAAATGGTCAAAAACGACGGAAAAAGTATACTCTAGAAAAGATATCTGCAGGAAATAAAAAAATTTTGGTATAATGGCAAGTTCATATCTTATCTTTTTCTAAAGAAAAAAGCTATAAATTATGTTGTGTTTGCATTGAAAACATACACACATCTTAAACTAATAAGTATTAACTAATGCAGCTTTTATTATATTTTTTGGCGAAAAAAAAAATATATATATCAAAATTTTTTTTTCCCACGGCAAACAAAATCGTATCCTGAAAAGTTTCCGAATTTACGTAGAATGCCTGATACGAAAGCGAATAATGACGTAGCTTGCACCGGTGTAAAACTCGTACGTGACCTTCGCGTTGGGTCTAAAAGGATACGTGGGTAGAAATATCTCGCGGAAGCAGGTTGAAATAGCGTGTTTAAATTGCATGTATCGTGGATCGGGTGTCGGATGTTTCTAGTTACGTTACTGGGACACGAAGTGAGGAAGAAGGGAGGCGAGGCTCGGGCTTAGTGGCCCGCCATGTTTTTCACCAAGTGGGGTGTGTAGAAAAAGGCCGGGGTGAAAAATCATCTCTCGGGACATGCAGGTATTTTCGAAAATTCGTTTAAACCCAACGAGAAGAAAGATCAAAAGTTTATCGTTATTTGTGTAATCAAATATTTGACAATTGTTCATCGGTTATTTGCGTGTTTAGCAACGTCATGGAGCACACACACACAAAAGTTTTTTTTTCTCGCTGTGGGCTTTTCGTATGACTCAGTCGAAACACACGCATAGCGCAATCGACGAAGGTTATTTGCATTACCCGATCGGCCTTTAAACCTTTTTAAACTAATTCAACCGAGCAATCTCAAAAATCTACTCGTGTTTGTCTATTTAAATTGGTTGTTTCGTATCGTATTCGAAAAATGTGTTTTTGACAGGCAACGATTATGTCTCTCGGTCTCGTAAGCTTGACGCGAGTATCGCTCGGTAACCATTGCGTCGTGCATTACTCATCCCTACTGTCGATGCTGCTGCTGCTGCTGCTGCTGCTACTGCTGCTGCAATACTCTCTCTCTCTAGAACTCTGTGCACGGCCTCTTTTAATTTTCACCTACAAATCTTTTCGTAAGACGACATCGACCTATTTTCACGTGGTTTTTTTTTCTTCAAGTCTTCTTTTTTTTTTCACCTTTACGAACACATACAGTTATATGTATCAGTGTGTGTGTGAAAACGATGATTTCCCAGTTTTATGACCTTTTATGGGGGTTTTTGTTATGATGCACTTGCACTTGCATAATCAGCGTTTTTTTCTTTTTGTTTTACGGGCTTTTGGTTTTTTTTTTTTTTTTTTTTTTAAAGATGCGTTTTTTGAGATTGAGTTACTGATAGTTGTGACCTCAATTTGGATTTCAGAGAAGCCTACATTTGGGTTGGAAGAGTTTTGTTTTGAAGCAACCAAAGAGTCGAGTCACATCGCTTTGTTAATTGAAATTTGGGATTTTATGTTGTGAAAATAGTAAATGTTGAAAAGAGATCAATGGTCGACAAAGCGCAAATGTAATAACAGAGATTTCAAAGAGAAAAAAGTATTTGTAGTGAAGAAACACTTTTTTACCTGTGTACAAGCATTTATGTTTAAATTTTGCAATTTTTTATTCTATTGATATAACTCAAAAGAGCACTAATTTTGTTTGTAATTTATTTTTTTACTCTTTTCTCAATTGTCTATGATTTTTTTTAAACAAATTATTGAACAACGCATTTTGCAAATCTGGAAATATTCTGATAAACCTGTTTTGGTAAATAAAAAAAAATTTACGGCCTTTTTTCAACAACAACAAAAAGAGGAAAATTAGAAAAAAAATAGCAATTTTATGATGGGCAGTAGCTAGAAAATTATATTTTAGTATGATTTATATATGAATTCTTATACTACCTAATTTATTGATTTAAATATTTTGCAGTGTCAAAATGGGAAGGAGCTTACATATATCCTTCACTAAGGCCTGCCATCCACGCAACGACGACGACACTTCTGCCACCCGTGGACCTGAAACCGACACACACTAAATAAAAAAAAAGAAATTAAAATACATTAAAAGAACCAAGAACTTGAAATAAAACGAATAAACATTAAAAAAAAAATACCCTTACTTACCAAAGCCAACGCAATATTTCAAAGGAACAATTTCAAATATCAAAGTAGAATCAAAGCATCAAATAAGGAAGTAAGCGACGGGGTGGTGGTTTCAGTGAAGTCAAAATATTTCAAGCAAAAGGACAATAACACAATTAAATCGTAACTAAGTGAGTATTATAATTTGGCTTCATTAATTAATTAGATTAATTGCATTAAAGGTCAAAAAAATTGCAGTTTGCATTGCATAGTTTACTTATTTAAATTTCAGACACTGCTTTTATTTTAATATCACCTAAAAGAGAAACAGAATAATTAAATCTGCAATTTTTGTGATTTTAATAAGAGAGAGGCTTCAACAATTTAAGGCAAAAAAGTTTGTTTCATTTTTTTATGCTTGTTAATGCACAAAAATTCTCAGATCCAAATACAACAAATTGTAGGAGATTCATTTTCTTTTTATCAAAAACATATGATTTTTTTTTAATTATAAAAGAAAAACACTATTTTTTGCTTGCATTTAATGGAGTAAGTTTGAGCGCTTCAGACTAGTCAAAGTTGAGCTAAACTTTCATCATATTTTCAATTCACTGTATTTAATGAAACCGTAAAAAAATGGTAAAAACGATAATAAATAGTTATATCTGATTTGACTAGTGTGAAGCGTTTCTATAATCTCCTCAAAGTTAAAATTGTTTTTGAAATGAAAAAAATAGTTTAATAGAGTAAAATTGTTTTAAATAGAAGAGAGATGATCACCCCGGAAGCAGCGGAGTTTGTTAGAGTTCATGGGTCCAGGCGGAGATCGGCCCAGAGGGAATGAGGAATCCAGCACTACATCTGGTTGGGATAGCGGCGTCCCCCGGAGGAGGCGGGGTGTTCGGTACAAGGGCCGAGGAGGAGTTGCGCCAGTGGCTCGAATCACGCTTGGACGCATTGGGAATTGACCCAGTGGCGTACTCGCGCTTCGTGCTTAGCCTGTTGCGCCGCCCCGACTCGGCCCTAAGTCCTCTTGCCGAGGCTGTGGGTAACGCTCGTGGAGGAGGACGTCGAACCCGCCTCCGAGCCAGGTCACGGCTACCCTTGCAAGGAGACAGGGAGCAGAGACGTGCGGTCGTACAATGCCTGACCAGTGCAGCTGATCAGGTACCTGAACTCTTCGGGTTCAATTCCAAAACATGACAACGCTTTACAGACGATGATATAAGTATTAGGGGGTTTAAAAAAAAATTCATGAGTAAAATAAATAAACAACAAATGACTATATTATGTCACTGTTCATCTCTGCATAAAATCGTGTAAATATTTTTACGATATTCCTTTCGTGTATGACTGTACACTTGTTTTTCGCGACGGGGGTAGTACATCCCTTGTGAAATGGTGAGAGCGCGTAAATGAGTCATAAGTTTGGGCGAGAGATTTCTCTCTGACAGATAACGAGCAAATGGTATTACAACTGTTTCAGAAGTGCGGAGTAGAATCATTGGTCGATGAATTGTGCGCTAAGCTGAGAGACCTGGAGGGGGGTGACTCTAACGATGATAAAGATGAGTGTAGAAAAACGGAAGGAGAACCAAAGACATCTTTAGAGTCGCTCACCCCGCGAGACAGAGCTCTCAGATACTACGCCGCGTTTCCTGCCTTACAACCTGCCACCCCGAAGAAGTCTGTCCACAAGAAGGACAAGAATTTTGGCAACACCAACAACAATAATATCAAAAATCACGGATTAAATAACAATCTTAAGAACGCAAGCAACAAGGCTCGGCAAAAGAAAAGCAAAATGTCTATTGTAAGTTACTAAAAAAAAAAAAAAATAATTACCACTGAATATATTCATGTAATTCATTTGATAATTGTTCCGATTTTTTTTTTTTAGCAGACTATCGACGCTCGACGATCAGAGGACAAGGAAACCTATGGTTTCGCAAAATCAATGGAACGCGAGCGCGAAAAAGAGCGCGAATTGGAACTTGATCAGCTACGATTAGCACAGCTGCAGGCAAAGTTCGACGAGAGCCTTGAAGCACTATGGGACACGGGAACGGGCAACGGGCAGGACAAGGCTTCCATTTGGGCTGCACCCTCACTCTCTATTCCCTCTGGTCCACTCTGGCCCGTGGACGCCGGAGAGATTCCCTTGACACTTCCGGTTTCCGACTGTGTATCTACCGCGGACACACCTTACCAGGAATCTATCGTCGACGACTCACCGATTATCCCATGGGACATTGATTTAATTGGCGTTGGAAAATACGTTAACGAGACCAGCAACAAAGACGGAACAGCAGGTGAGTTTTTTTTTTCTAAACCATTTGCGAGACTTTGTATTTTTATTTTTCAATTTAAAGTATTTTTGTACCTTTTTTTTGTTCAATTTCTAAAAAGTTAAACTCGGAAATCTCCACTAACTCCATTTCAGTCAACAGTTTTTAACGAAAAAATTAGTCTACCCAGATTTTTTTTTTATCAACGTTTACATGTTGAAAAAATGAGTGTATTAATGAAATTTGGAAAAATTGACAAAAATCAATAAGTCAGACCAGAGACGGAAATGTCAATTTAAAAATCCGAAAAAAATTGAGTGTCCTCTGCTCGGTTTTCAGAGTACAAATTGAACTGGTCCGATTACATCGGAGACGGAACATGGTGTTGGAAGGGCCTGGGGAGCAACCTGGTAAACTTGAGCAATAGTCCGCAGACTGGTAGCTGTTTCTTTCCCGTCGTGCCTCGAAAGACGCCGATTGGTACGAGAAAAGAGGCCAACTCGAATCCGAAGGTGACGAATCTTCAGGAGCCGGACGAGGATTTGCTCACATCGGCCCGCACGCACTTTCGTCCTATAAAGGATGGTGGACACTGGGCCGACGGTACGACGTTTCCTGTAAACAATAATGTCGAACGTGTGGCGTACCGTCGATCAGACTCGGGACATTTGCTCTATCTTCCTGGCGGCGAGAGTCCTTACATGGAGTATCGGGAGAGTCATTCGCCTCCGCCAGTTTCACCACCATCGAATCTTACTCTAAAGTTTCGTGTGCGACAATGCGACAAGTGCGTACAGACCGAGCCTATACGCTCGCCGGTCAAACGCCGTATTCTCGCCGAAGAGGATCAGTTTTATTATTCTTCGGTCGACGGTGACGAAACGATCACACGAGAGTCCAACGATATGGACAAAGATTGCTTCACTATGGAGCCAATCGGCTGGGTACAACCTGGCCTTCCGTTGATCAACGATAGAAAGAGGTGAGTAAATAAAAGCTCTCTTTTTTTTCATCATAATAATTAATCTCGTCAATCGAGTGTAATTTTCAATGATTGATATCCAGATATTCTAGAATTGTAAAAAATTACAATAACGAAAGATAAGTCGTTTGAATTTTTTATTTCGACAGACCAGTAAATCGAATAATTGTTTGTTTGGTAATTTCATTCTGCAAACACTCATTTATCATTTGAAATTTATACGACGTCGTGAATTAACACATTCAGAGATTTTAATATTGAAATTTACCTTTTTACAGAAGACACAGCAGCAGCTTGAAATGTCGGCCACTGGCAGCTTTGCGCCCATTGACCCTGTAGACCGGCCGACGTAAGCTACTCTTGTGTCGAGCGATTGGCAAATTCGGTTTTAGCTGTTATTATTTCGAGGAAAGAAGGAAAAGAAGAGGAAGAAGAAGAAGAAGAAGAAAAAGAAGAAGACAAAAAAGAAGAAATAATGGAAGGTGAAGGGAGGTAACGACGGAGAAGAAGTCGAAACTGTAACGTAAGACAGGGGGGTCTTCTTGGCATGTGGAATTTGTTATGCATGAACCCAAGGAGGCATGGTTAGCCCCCTTGCCACTTGTAGGAGCCAGCAATTTAAAACAAAAAACAAAAAAAGGAAAAAAAAACCAAAAAAAAAAAAATATCAGAAAGCAAATCGCGAGATTTTGACGAAACAGATAACAACAGTTTATTTAGAGAATTTTAATTAATTAATTAATCTTCCCCACGTTAAAAACCAAATGGGAAAGGAAAGAACGAAAACATAAAAAAATGTGCATACCTCGTGCCTCATCTGTTTCCCCCTTTTTCTTTTTTTTTTAAACAATGAGGCAACACCGAAATAGTACGAGTGATTGTATTTTCGGTTGGTTATTATATTTATGATTTGTTAATAATGATTTCCAATGGATTATTCGAGAGAAGATGCAAATTTATCCCGTTATTGTGTATATCCAAAACAAAACAAAAAAGGACAAAAAAAACAAAAAAAAAAAAACAAAAGATACAGCTTTTTCTCCCGTTTGGCACCCCTGTAAAATGAGAGAATATGGCGAGTACCTGAACGTGACGCTTTATTATAAATATATATATATATATATATTTATCTCTTATTGCACGTGTAAGAAATACGAGTCAAAGCTAAATTCGAAAGTGCGAGGAACGGTTTGTCGAGAAGTGTTGTGACTCGCCGTCGTGCCGACGGTGAGGAGTCAAATCGACGCGGCTAAAGTAAAAAACAAAGAGAAAATAATACAAAAAAAAAAAAAGAATGAAAGGAAAACAGAAATTATATACTATATATTGTATACTCGACGACTGTTCCGCGATTATTGTTTACAAAGAGTCGCGTCACGTCAGGACAAGAGCAAATTAACGTTGCTGTTGTATTTTCTTGTTTTTCTCTTTTCGTAATTATTAACGAATTATCTTAATCGTATTTCCTAATTATAATTTAACTCCCTAGAAGATTAACACACTCTTTTATCCCCACGACGCGCCCAAAACCCCGCCCTAAGAAAATCCTGATATTCCACAACTCCCGATCCACACCTAAGAAACTCCCTCCAAAAAATTCCTCAGACGCCCACAGGCCCCTAAGGAAAACCAAGTAACTCGAAAAAAAAAAACAAAAAAAATAACAAAAAAAAAACGTACATGTATAAAAGTGTATTCGTAAAAGTACGTACCTCGGAGGGGGTACGAACAAAAATGAATGAGGAGATTTAGAGAGCGTGGTGAAAGAGGAGGAGGAGGAAGAGGAGGAGAAGTAGGAGGAGGAGGAGGAGGAGAAGGAGGTGGTGAGAGAAATACATCGGTTAATAGAGAATATTTCTCGCTGAGAGGCGCGGTAATATCAGTTTGACGAGGAGATACACTTTATTAAGTGCTCACTTTTGCTGAAAAACGTGAAACGAAATGATAAATATATAGAGAAATGTAAGAGAAACTGATTGGAAACCCGTTGATCCTGAGGAACTTGCGGGCGGGACGAAGGCGAGTGAGAACGAATGTAAGCAATTGGGAGCAACGAAATAAAGGTGACACAGACAGTCAACGGTTTATCAATTTTTACCTGCTTCGAGTATCCTTTCATTCTCATTCTCTTGTTTATTTTTACAAAACTTTCCTGCAATATTGTCACTGATATTTACAGAGACAGATACACGAAGTAGTAGCCATAAATGATTAGTTAGAAGTTAGAGGTTTGGATTTTTTTGAAATTTTAAAGAAACAAAGTTGTCCATCGATCCCATATACGCCGAGCATGGGCGATTAATTTCTTTGTCTATCGAAATAATAATGGCAGCAACAGGAAGGTAGTACGAACGGAGTCAATAAAACATCCATATTTTTAATTATGGGAAAAAATCGAAATATCGCACCGTTCATTATGTAAAAAAAAAAATAAATACAAAAAGAGAAAAATGAAGAAGTGTATGTGATGATAATGTGTGTATATTTATAAAGCTGTAGTAGCTTAAATAGGAATCTCATTTGACTCCGATTGTCTAACCGGCCGCCATTTCGCGTCTCAAGGAATACGCTAATGCGCATGGCAGCGCTGTAGTCAACCGTTTTCCAACGGTTTAGTGCCGGTTCCGCGAAGTGTTTCTCTCGAAGTGTTACGAGTTTCTTCACGATCAACGATAATATTTCGGTAAAATTTGTGTGTTTAAGGTACGTAACGTATTCGTGACTGTTTTTTTTCGATATTTGGAACTTTTATTTCGGGCGAATTCCGTATATAACGCGTATTAAATTTCCCAATTTTGCACATTATAATTATTATTGCAAATGGCCGTTAACGCGTTTTGAAATTTTTAAGAGATCAGACCCAGTGTAACGGTCCGAGAAATAACCGATGAATATACTACCTTAAGAATCTGTAAATTCACTCGAAATGTTAACCGCCTCAAAAGAAAATACGGAAAGAGTAGTGAATCGTAAAAAAAGCATTTTTAATGCAATTTAATGTTTTTTTTTATCTAGATGCTATCGCATCTCTTCATCGGAAGAAGCATATATATATCTCTCACACCCATTGCCAGTCGGTACGTCACAGCGACATTTTATGATGAAAAACAATTTTTATTTTGGTGTTACACAGTGTGCCGATTTTTGGCTTTTGTTTATCAAACAAATGTGATATTATTCCTAGAGTAATTAATATAATTTGATCTTTCGACTATACTAACGGCCTTTGTACATCGCTCGTTACCGGCTCTATGCGACACCCTTTCATAGCTCTCTACGAATATGTCGTTCGTCACCAATTTTACAAACAACAGAGACTATGAAATATTTAATGGTCACTTTTGTGCAAAACAGTTGTTACGTGAAACAAAATTTCGTTGTCTCAAATATCAGAGCTTATTACGTCGTACCAAGGATTTATTACAAATAAAATGGTAGCCAGACGGGAATTCTTATCGTCCTAGAAATTTCACAGGAATTGCAATTTCTTCCTTTTTGTTTTTAATACAAAATGTTGCAATAATAATAACAATAATAATAAATAAAAATAAAAATAAATTCGATTTTTTTTTATTTTCGAATTCAGTAATTTTTTGGTCAGAATTAATGTTTTTTTTTTTTTAATATTGCGGAAAAGTGTTTGGCTATGTTTTATTAATTTTGAAAAATGTAACTTACCTATTTTGTTCTTATCTATAGGTACAATAGTTAATATTTTTTTACATTGTGCGTTAAATAGTAAAACTTATTAGAAACACTCTTTTTTGCAGGTGCTTATGAATATCGGGATTGTTTCGCGCGAGGTGTGTACCGCAACTTCGAAGTGGGTGAGTATATTCGATATATATATATATATATATATGCGTCACTCGTTCGCATCGTTATCGAAGAGAAATTATAGTCCCGACATCGAAATACACGTGCATTAACGGAATTTTAGCTTCCGGTCGTTTTTAGTGACCCGGAAGGAATTGTAGGTTGAATATTCTGCCAATTGCCGCTCGTGTACAAATATGTGTTTAGTCCATCATGAATATTTTGTATTTCTATCAAGAAAATCCACATATCTTTTTTTTTTTTACATTGTTATTATCACTGAAAGAGAACACCCGTGATTTTTATTATATTTTTATTTTTAGTGATTAATTTATCATTTTTGAAAATGTTAAATTCAATTAAAAATATAACGTTGACATAAATAATACAATTTTTTCATCGTGTAACAATTTAATATAAAAAAATTACTAAATTTGATAAACATCATTTTGAGCACGTTTATCTAGCCTAAAGTTTCTTTCAGTGATAAAAACAATACAAAAAAGTATGAGGAAAATTGAAGAGGATTTAATTCAATGTCAATTATCATGGGATGCCCCACATTTAAGTTGAGCCAAATACATATGTAGAACTTTATAATTTTGTATTCATGTGAATTTTCACAGTCAGCCTACGGTGCGGAATCGTCTAATACACAGACGGTATTATATCTGCATTACCACGATTGATTCATAAGACATCCACGATGGACGTGTCCGATGGCTTTAGAATCTCGAACGAAATTGGGTGGACGTCTGAAAGGCGGGTGTCCTTGCGGGCTTAAGGGCGAATCTAATGGGTTTTCCATTGCGAACCGGCACTACTTTCGGATGTCCGTTTTCATTGAGATTGCGATTTGGACGATAGCGATACCACCAGTACTCGAAGGCTAGCGTTACACAGGCCAGACCAATTCCAACGAAGATGACGATGAAGACACCTCCGATATTCTGTATGCTGATACCGTCGCTCTGATTGTCTTCCTCCTTACACGTTTGCTTCATTGGGTTATGATTCCACCACTTGTTCTTCAATTTCTCGAGCGTACGCTTGTTCAGTAGCTGCAGAATTCTGTAATACATCGAAGAAAATAATGTAATAATTACCATTTTCTTTTTACACTCTGGTGAAAATATTTCTCTGAAAATATTCTATACAGGGCGAGGCACGTAAAGTGTTACGGATACAGGTTCCGTTCTAAAAAGTGGAGGTTATCTTGACGTAGCTTCAGCGCCTCCACCAATAAAAAAATAGGGCGGTCCAGTATGACGAATTCGAACACTGAAACTTTTGTCTGAAACATTTTTGGATGTGATTAATAGTTTGAGTGCTATTGCTCTGTAACACTTTATGTATCTTACCCTGTATATTATGATGGGTCTCGGAAATTTTTTGGAAAATGTTGAAATTTCTTTTTTGACAAAATGTCAAAGATTTTCTTTTTTCGTTGTTCCGAGAATATGTTAATTTCTTAGCTGATTTGCCTTTAAAATGTATTTAAAAATTCTGATTTTCAATGATTTTTCTTTTCTAATATCGGAAAAGTCGAAATTTCGAAATTTAAAACAAATTGTTTTGCTATACGAACGCGTTGTTGAATTGATCCTTGAGAGGGGATCCTTGTTGAACCGCAATCGCGTAGGGTTTTCTCGAAAACTCATCGCCGACGGTAATAAGATCGCAGTTAGTCATCGTAAGATATTTGATATCGGTAGCGTCGCCGACGAAGGCAAACTCATTGGTGACGTTAGGGTCGCCACGTCGTACTCTTCGTAGGGCATCCTCCATGTTTTCCGGGAACGAGGCTTCCCTCATTGCTTGAAACATCTTTGTGTACTTGTCGCTCACCGGATAATCCCATACAGCGAGCTTAGCTCTCTCTACGTCCGTCAAACTGTCGTTCAGGCTCATATCCTTCCAAATTCTGGAACACGCGATTAAATGTTAATATTGGAAAACGTGTCTACGTAATTCTCGTGACACGAGATTAAATTTTCGAATTTTCAAAACAAGTATTTGCCACATTGATAACGTCTTTATTTGAAAGTTGAGACTCTTTCACATAAGAAATTACTTTTTGGTTCTTTTTTTTGTTTTCACTTAATAGAATGATTTTAAAAAAATGTATGTATAGGAGACTTTTGTTCGTTGAGGAGTTTGGGTTTACAGTTTGTCGTAAAAAGCGAAAGAATCTATTTGCACTGAAAACATGAAGGAACTTTCCACGCTTTTCTTGTTTTCATAGAATATCGTTATTCGTCGGTATTACACTCAATATCGTATCCAAACCTATATTCCGAGCTCTTTTATAAAGATATACTCCCAGAAGTTATTATTCTTTTCAAGGTTCGCGCGTGTCAACGCGCAAATAGCATCGCCAATCGATCGAGTTTCGTCGAACGGATGCAATATTATCAGTATGGTCACACCATATACTATATTTTAGCTTCCTTGTATTGGAAGTTTTGTTTCCATGAAAAGAAACAAAAAAAAAGAAAGAAAGATTTGTGAGATTTTTATTTCAGGTTACTCACGAATTAAGATTTCATCACATTTCGAATTTTTTCAAACTACTCTAATTATTTTGGCTCTCGTAAATCTTCGGTTATTGAGGAAAATTTTTGTTAAAAAAAAATGGAGTTTATCACGTAAATGCTGATCATTCGAACTTGAATTTTATACAGACAATGGTTAACAGTTTCGCTTTAAATTTTTCTTATACATGCTATATAATATCGCTTTATTGCTATACTCACTCGTAAAAACGCGACTCGATGTTCGACATGCGTTCGAAATAGGTATAAGCTTCCGAGTTCTTCATAGGTGCATATTGAACCTTGTATTGTTTGCTCAGGTCATCCAAGGATTCCACCGGTGTCTCCAGACGGGAGACTGTGAGAAAAGCCGCGAGATTAGCGGTGTAAGAAGCAATAATTATAAATCCAAAGAGCCACCATGTGGCAGCAACCAGTCGACCTGAGAGATTTTTCGGGGCTTCCCCGCCGCCCTGAGGCGTCAGTGATGTCATGCAGAACCACAGACACTCTTTAAGACTGAATTCTCGTTTCTCATCGTCATCCTTATATTTCTCACGATTGTTCTGATAGCTGTATGGCGACCAACGATCGAAGATCCACATGAGAAAGCTGGTGAAGAAGTACGACGCAAGAATGCAAAGCCATACATCGTTCTCGAGAACGGTAAGAAACTTGAAGAGGGACGTTTCGGTTCTTGGTTTTTGCATGAGTATCGAGATACCAACGAGATCGTAATAGGGCACAGTAAAGTCCACGACGTTCTCGCGTTCGGCCATAACCGATAGTGCACCAAGAGCAATATCCGCTTTTTTGTCCTTCAACTCTCTGATCATACCGTTCCAATTTCCAAGCTCGTCCATCGTGCCAAACTGCTTGTCAGGTGACTCGCGAATTTCATACTCGAAGTTGAGAATGGTACGGATTTCCTCGATGAGGTCTATGCAGTAGCCTGACCACTTGTCCGTCTCTGGGTCGTAGATCATGAAGGGCGGTTTCACTACCGTCACTACACGGTAACTCGTCACTGCCGTGTGATTCCGAATAACTGAATCGTTGCCCACCTTTTGGTAATGAAGGAAAATTCACTTTCAAATTTATTTACAACTGTGCGCTGATGGAACTTTTCTTTTCCCTAAATTTAACTTAGTTATGATTATTCAAAAGTAACATTAATCAGGGAAAAGAAAATTTCAAAAAAATGTGAGCGCTTTTTACAGTTTTACGATCAACTATCTGCAATCATAGAAACTATCTTTATCGTCTCGTATATATTTTCGTATATACTTTATTCTCAAGTGAAACGCGACTCTGTATGAAAGTACAAAATATGGCATTAAATGTACGCGTTAAAAAATGTAGCAAACAACAAGCCAACCCATCGTATTTCTATATTTCGTGTGACTGAAAAGAAAGGGTCGTTTCTACTATCTACAATCGTAGAAGCTATCCTTATCGCCGCACATATATTTTCGTATATACTTTATTTCCAAGTGAGACGCGACTCTGTACAAAGTATGGCATAAAATTCACGCGCTAAAAAGTGTATGAAACAATAAACCAACTCATCGTATTCCTATATTTCGTATGGTTGAAAAGAAGAGGTCGTTTCTACTATCTCAAATGATAGAAGCTACTATTCTTATCGCTCCGTATATATTTTTCGTATATACTTTGTTTCCAAGCGAGATACGCGACTCTCTACAAAATATGGCATAAAAACCACGCGCTAAAAAGTGTATCAAACAACAAGCCAACCCATCGTATCGCCACATTTTGTGTGGCTGAAAAGAAGAGGTCGTTTCTCCTATCTACAAACATAGAAGCTGCCATTCTTATCGCTGCAATCAAGCGAATTGACTGCACCACAATGTTTGTCCTTCGAAGACAGAAGTTAACTTCTCAACCAGGCCGACGTCTACTTCAAAAGCAGACGTGTTTGGATGCTCGAGGCAGAGCCGTTTGTCGGATGAATGATTAATCAATGCGCATTACGTTGATTTACACTAAACCCGGTCTCAGCTGTCTGTTCTCTGTCGACTAGTCTGATTCTCTCGCGGAGCGAAAAAGGCAAGAGACATATCAAAAGACAAATATAAAAAGGGGCATCGTATAAAAATTGTGGTGCGGACAAAAGTATACGCTCGAAAGTAAATTCACGTGTGATCGATGGACCTAAAGGGAAAAGTGGCTGGTTTGAAAGAACTTGCCTGTAACTCAGTATCGATCCCAGCCGGCCAAATGCCGAGTTCCTCCGTCGAAATTGGATTTCCATTCGCTATTACAATCATACTGATGGACATATCGAAGCTGGCATGATGCTCGCCGTTTTTCTTTCCCCAAGCGAAACCGGCGAATGTCGCTTGAAAAGATTCATCGCTCGAGGCAGCTTCCAATATCTTGAGAAAATCAAAGTCCCTCGTTGGCGTGTTATTGCCATTGTAAGAATCGCAGATCATTTGTTTCGGTTCAGCAGGCCAAACGGAGTCTTGAATGGCTTTTCGCATGGCGAGTATACCGAGACGAGCGAGATCGTAATAGAAAGCTGACGTTAGTATCGGCTTAGCCAGAACTCCACTGTTCGTAAGATCGCTAAGTCTTTGCTGACTAGTGACGCTTATCTTGGGCTTGAAGAAGAGCAACGAGAGATTTTTACACTCGCATTTTGGCTCAAAGTCATCTTGGCTGAACGCGTACCAGCCGTATTTGTGACCGGTGTAATTGAGCACCTGAGCAGTGTCCAATTCCATTTTTAAGCCTTCCTCACTGGTCAGCATAAAATAATTCACAATGTCAAGCTCGCGCAATTGTTTGAGCTGCTCCCGAGTCGGTTCGGACGAACCTTTAGCACGTACTATCACGTGTCTCGTTGGTACATTTAGCAGAAGACTTTTGTACTTGTGATCCATTACAAAGTCTTGCTCGAATATTACAGCTGCGTTGCTGATGCTCATGTTCATGGCTAACTGTCTTATAGCCTCGGGTATTAAATCCGCTGGTGGCATTACGTGAACTAAATATCCTTTTTGATCTGCTGTCAAGTCACGCCAGTGACGTAGGTCGCCTTCCTGACCGAATTGCGCGGATAATGTTGGAATGCCCAGAGCTGAAGTGAAGGAGTTTACGGTTTCAGCACCCAGACCAGTTCTTGTCGTGTCCAATATGAGATCCGGGACTTCTGAAGATTTTTCCTGAAGCGATGAGTCCCAGGTAGAACATATTAGTTCTAGGTCGTTCTTTGGATCGGATCCGTTGATCGTCACCGTTACAACTCTGCCTAAGTATCCGGGATGCGCGTCTCTTGTTGCTTTCAATGAATTTGTTACACTCTTGTTTGCAACGTCGTTGTCCTCGTCGTTGATGATGACTGTTGAAATAATAAAAAATACATCACAATTTTCATGTGGGTATAACTGAGGTTAGGATTATTCCAACATTAAAAAAAAAATCCTCTCACTATATTCAAATAATAATCTGAGGCTTCAAAGCCTTCTTGGAAATTGTTTAACAATGAATATTTCGTCTTCTTCCACACACCTATCGTCATTATTACTAAGCTAATCTTTCCCTCTGACCTCGCTTTCCGTCCCGCGCGCGGTAATCCAGGAGTCGTGAGTTTCATCCGCTTTTGGTATGTGCTCGCACCGTATGGAAATATTCTACTCTCGTCTCCGGCTTAACCGGGAAATTAAAGTACCTTGTTCCGGGAACGACGATTCCTGAGGAAAATTGAATTCCCCGTCGCGGCGACGGCAGTCTCGCTATAATGCTGCCGCGTTATACGTATGAAACTCTGCTTAGTTCTTGACGAAACCTTGTGAAGCGATACGCGAAGTTCATTGAGAAGACAGAATGTCGCTTGAAATCTACCCGATTCCACTCACGTACGACTACATCCTTAAACTTCAATTTCTTCAGTCTTCTAGTAGCCCTTAAGGGGCGCGAGTCAGTAAAAATGTGATAGAGACTATGGACTGGATGAAAATTTCTTGTGTGTCACCCTAGCAGTGCCCAAAGTTATAACAAACCGGAGATTAAGACGGAAATCCATGCAGAAAATTGCGGAGCAAACAGCGTGTTTGTAAACCATTAATTAAAACTAAACTACAATCGAATAAGTAACAAAATGATACCTACACAGATTCACAGGTCTCACGTTGGTCGTCGATTTCGTAGAGGGATCATCGTTTTGCTGTTGGCCCCGGGCGTTTATGGACATCCAGAATACCAGGAGAACAAGTAGTACCGAGATCCTCCAGATGATATAACTCCCGGAGTCCATGATGAGGACGATACCGAGACTATCAAGTCAAAGGACTCTTCACCAGCTTGAGTTTACAAATCCTCGAGGACGACACCGAACTATTATCCCTGAAACGAATCGGAAGACTCGTAGAAATCAAGGAAAAAAAAGAAAAAAAAAAGAAAACAATCCGCCGTCTCTGACAAAGTACACTAATAGGAAAAGCGTAGCACGTACTTTTAAGTCGATTGCAGTAAACAACTGAAGTGGCAAGGGTGAGCTACTGCTTTAATACACGCAGTGACTACTGGTCATTCCTCGTGATGCTTCGGAATTCTCGATGACCAGTGGATTAACGCGCGTGGGGCGAATTCATCGTGGCGACTAAGAAACTCGTCGAAAGCCACGTCCTGACGGATCCTCGATTTATACGTGTTTGTCCAGCGGTTGCCGCGGGGACGACCCAATCAATCCGTCGACACACATACCCTGGGATGTATACAATGTAGTATAACTATAGGATAGACACGTCGCCAGCGTTTTTACGCGTCCTCGTCGGGGTCTACTGTTGTCACCCTCGATGACGACGACAACGACGACGGCGGTGACACGCAGGGGGTGTGCGGACCTTCACCCGGTCCACGTGTCGGGGATCTTTTGTGTACCAGGGGACAGGAGAGAAGAATGGAAAGGAAAAAATGGTAATTTAGAGGGAAATCAATTTGTCTCTAAATTTATGTATTTGTAGCGAGGCATCATTTTTTCCTTTTTTTAAATGCTTTTGTCAGTTGAGTGCTTCTAAATAAATTGGAAAACACAAGGCTCCGGGAAACAATCGATAGCCTTGGAAAAAATAAATAGCTATTCGTTCGAGCTGGTGATAAATATTGCAGATACAAAAAAATTGAGTCGACCGATCGAATTGGAGACTTTTTTTTCGTGGTTTCAAATTCGTAATTGGTTGACGGAGAATTATTCAGTTTATTTGTTAATAAGAAGCTTTCTGAAAGATGAGATTTAATGAGAAAGCAATGTGCAAAGTTTCGCACTGCATCAATGTTAACCAATTTCATACCAATCGCTCCATCAAGTTCACTCGGTCTTTCTCATCAGAACTGTAGAAAGCTCTCGTCAGCATCATAGAAAATAACCAGTTCAATGTCAGAACACTATATATATATGCTTAACTATAATTACACATTACACATATTACACTTTCCTTTCTGGTCTCTTCTCTTGCTGTTCTGGTGCTGATGTCAGTGTTGCGTATAGCTCCTGGTCACTATATTATGTTTTCCTCGACCTCGGCCGACCGCATTAGCCATGAAGCGTGTGGTGTACACGTACACACGTGGTATACACGTAAGTACCAACAGCATGTACGCAACCAGTAGGTGTAGATAACTACCATGCTTTGAAACCAACTATGTGTACACACACCGTAGGATACACATACCTGACGACGTGCTATAGGATCGCGCGGCGTCATCAAAGAAAAGGGCCACAAGTTCGCCTGGTATATACATATATGTATATATTCCTACGTATAAGCTCATCCTCCCGCGTCGCACGCTTGGACGACCCTTCGTATCGTCCGCCCGCGTCATATTACACTCATTCAGCCGGTTGCTTGAAGCTGCTAAAAGCCAGATACCTACTATGCCTGGTTTCGTCTTTCGTTGCTATATTTGGGGTTGCGCATGATATATTGCCGCCCATAAGACTGCTGTATAATCATCACACCTGCTGTGGCCTGGCTATTATTTTATTAAAATGGGGGGCAGATGCTATTATAGCCGCCTTTCCCTAATTACAGGAATTATCCTCGGGTTTATTTTCAAGAAAGCACAGCACGTTCAGTGGGGTAAACGATACCCCGTAATTGACTCGTCTGTACTTTGGGCTACATTAAATTTCATTTTTCACAAAGCTTCCTCTATGAGAAAGTCAATATTAATAAAAAAAAAACTTTCTCATAGACGTGTAGAATTTTAGTAGAATTTAATGGTTACTTTCTAGGCAGGTAAAAAAATAAGAAATTTTGTTTCCCGACTAGGATTTAGTTTGGGCTACTAGAAATTTTTCTTCTTTAGTGCATGTTTTTCGTTACAACTGTAAGATCGATAAGTCACTATGCTGGGGTTGCATAAAAAATCATGAATCGTGATTCTTTAATGCTGCGAGGAAGGAAGAAGCTGAGACGGCTGCCGGATGGAAGAGATCTCGGGTAAGATGCTGATGGAGAGCGGTGACATAAGCGCGTATACACAGTATAGTGCCGAGTGGGTAGAAGTTGATGCGGTTAAAAATGCAAAACCGGTGGAATATTGAGAGGAAAAATATGCAAGGTAGAAAATATAATATTATGGCGACGCAGGAGGATAAACGAGAGGCACAAGGTGGTGGGTGTGTGTGCCGGATGGTATTGCGGCGTTTCTCGTAAAAGCACTGAAGTGCAGAATACAGTATATAAGGGGTCGATGCTTGTGCGCTGTTGCTCGCTGTTATACTTTCTCCCTCATTATCGTTTAATGCAGCTCTTTATCTCTCTCTCTCTCTCTCTCTGAACGTGTCTTTGTGGTAATATGTCTGGGAATGAAACATAAAAACTTAAACAGAGAAAAAGAAATCATACTTAACTAGGACGATAGAGGTAAACGATGGCATGTAAAAGGGACGAGGACAAAAACTCAAAGAAGATATTAAATTGACTGTTAAATTTTCAAGTTGAAACACTCAAGGAACAACTTCTATTACTATCCTCGAACGCATATCTCTGAGTCTACTACCAATGCCAATTTTTTTACTTAAATTTTTTTTTTCAGGTCCCACCGGAATGGAAAAACGATTTTTTTGGTCTGAGCTTGAGTATTGCGGTCTTCTTGATGCTGGGTATGTATTCAATTTTCGTATTTCCAGACTTGTATTATTGTACTGTTAACAATGTTAACGATGACTAATATCTCATTTACATGGCAGCTATTATTTTTTGAAAAAAACTTTTGAAAGAGAACCAGTAGATCAAACATATTTTTCGTAAAAATTGATGAGGACGTAATTTATTTAAGCAAATTATTGATACAATGAATTTTCGTGTCCTCGAAGAGAAACTTTGTGAATCTCTACTAGACAGGACTGCATTATTATTTTTATTTTGTCTGTTATACTTTTATTACCAGTATTGCATTCTCAGTGATGAGATGATTAGACATTTCTCTGTTTCTCTTTCTTCTAGCCAAATGATATTGCTAAAGCCATTCAAAGCAATTTTTATCGCCACTGCCATAAACAAATCAACGTATCAGAGAGCTCAATCGAGGCGCAGAGGGCTAAAGAAAAAGAATACAAGTTTATGGCAATTGGGACGTCGTTGGAGAACTCGTCAGGGCTTACTGTCAGAGTCTAATTGAGTTATCTTGGCTCCGACAAGGTCGGTTCTACTAATAGTAGAACGTGCGACGAGCTTCGACTCACGAGCTAGTGACTTTTGGATGTATCGAAGTCCTGGGAAATTCTAAGCGCAACTTTACGAGGGTGTACCCGCCACCCTTAATACGGCCCTCACCCTTGGCTTTCGAGAGGGATAGTAATCGCTATGCCTCTTCAAACTTCAACTAGGTATAACTTTGTGAGCAAGGAGCGAGTACGGTTTATATACATCGTACTACAGGCCAAGGCTTTCTGACCGAGAGATCCTATTTTTTTACATTTTTTTTTTTATCTTCAATTAATTCTTAGTCGAGAGTTTTATTTCTAAACTGAAGTAGAGGCAATATACCTGAAAAACGTGTAATAGGTCAAAGAAAGCACCAACGTACACGTCCTGAAAAATAAATACGTGGTTTATGGCCAGATCTGTAACGATCCCATAAATAACATAGTAATCGTCGACAACCGCACTTCGACGATCCTTCTGCTTTGGAATAAAAAGGGAATGGAAAACATTTCACCGGTCTCCTTGTCTCCCAGAAGTGCGAGAAAAATAAGACGAACCTTTTATGGGAGTGAAAAGTTTCTCGCGTGTGACGTCTCACATGAAGGATATATTGGAAATACATACTCAGCTGAAAGATTGATTTTATAGAATTTTAAAAAATTATGAAATTTTTTTTTTTTTTTAATGAAATTCAATAGGAAGCTGTTTTTATGAAACTGGTCGTTCTAATATGTGGAAACTTTTTATGTGTAATGTGAAACATTTAAAAAAATAATGTCTTTAAAACAAATCTTCCTCTATGAGAAATTAAAATTAGAGATTTAAATTGAATTAATTAAACCGATGTTTAAACTAATTTATTAACAAATTGTTGACAGTATTATTATTATTTTATTTATCTCAATGATGTTGATTTTACAGACTTTTCTCTGGTCTCAAACTAGTCAACTTCTAATAAAATCAAACTTTTCGATAGGAATGTACGTGCAATGTATCTTTAAGACAAATTTCTTGCACTCTCGACAATGTACCAGCATCGATGCCAATAGACTCGAGACTCCCGGTCTTGTAGATTAAATGAATCGTTTTGTGGCTCTATCCGATTTCGATTTTCTGGACAACCACGAGACTAGATCTTACTCCTCTCCTTTTATTCTCTGGATTTATGGACGAGAGAGCAGGGCTTGCAGGAAATACTACCCCTTCGATCTGCAGCCACGTGAGTCTCTCGAGTATAAGGAACTTGTGATTGATACATACAGATATGCCCAGGGGAAATCTCATATGTTATCTTCGAACTTTCTTGAAATTCTCAGAGAAATCATGGTTGTCCCGGCAACTATCAGGTGATAACTTTTAATTCGACAGCATTTTATTTTCAGTTACATCCGTTTGATGGCACCCAGAGAAAGTGGGTTTTTTGTTTTTTTGTTTTTTCGACATGGCAAATTTTTTGGTAGAAAAAAAAGTCGTGGTTCCATTTTTAAAAAATATGTCGGTCGTAACTTCGTCGTTTTGAAACCCTAAAAGTTTCATTATACTCGATAGTTGATCGTGACAGTATTTTTCGAAAAAATTCAACTGGAATATTGAATACAGTCTGTATAATCGTGCTATTAAAATCGCCTGGTGTTTATTATACTAATGGAAGAAAATTAATTAGAAAACTTGTGTTGTGTCGACAATTGAATAAACAAAAGATTATTAGAGTAAAATGACAATAACAATTGTTGTTTTAATAAAGTCTGTATTTAGTTAACTCTGGACTTAACTGTGTATAATGCTTTCAGTTACATGTTTGCATTCCTTATAACGCTCTCAGAGAGGTAACCGCACATTTTACAATTATCGTAACAACAGCCTGCGGTGTGCTTTCGCGTTTATACGCAATTCTCCTTTCGCCCGTTCGCCGTGCACGAGTTAGAGATAAACATACAGGAACTTTCGTCAGTGACGAGGATTCGAGTCTCGTCTGCTCATATCCCCCATTGGCGCTCACCTCTTTCTACTCCCCAGTGCTATTCATTGCTCTTGGCAACATTGGTATTACTGTTGTGGTTGGATATACGATAGCGTGTACTGTAAGTACTCTGCATACGCGTACCGAGAGAAGAGTGTATACGTGAGCTCGTAAAAAGCTCGCATCTTTCTTGCACTGAGGTGCACAATGTGTCTAAATATATATATATATATAAATATAAATATATAGGTGGTACTAGTTCCGGCTATGCCGAGAATAGCACGAGAATGCAGCTCATATGATATTCAAAAAAAATTCTATTCGAGGTCGACGAGAGGTTTTCCCGAAGCGAATGAAACCTTCACGACTGAAATTGGTCCATTTCTACTTGGTAGAAAAAAAGAAAGAAAAACGAATGGAAAAATTCGAATCTTGCACATTGCTTCCTTATTATTTTTCACCTTTCACTAAGCCTTTATGTGGAAGTATGATTATTGAATTTGTCTACTCCAAAATGGACTTAAATGACTTCTGAATGAAATCGTAAACTTTTAAAAATCAAAATAAATAAATAAATAAATAAATAAATAAATAAATAAATAAATAAATTTTTTCATTTAAAGTTTTAAATATACATTTCCCTATTTTTAGTATGATTTACTATTTTCATCACAAATTGCGTATTACTGTTCGTGGGATACATATTCGTACTGAAATATATACGCGTCGCGAGTGAAGTGTATACGTGCTCGTAAAAAAAAAAAAGCTTGCTTTGTTGCAGCAGCGAGAAGTACAGTGTGTGTGTCTAGCTATAGGCAATAGTGTATGTAGTAACGGCAACAACGAGACTACCACGAAAATGCAAGTACGCCCTAACGGGATTTGAAACGTGACTCCGGGGAGAGCACCTCTACGTCGAGGATTTCGCTCGAGTGCACAGCATCGTTCTCCGTAATAGCTCTGCGGGGACAAACCCTGAAGAGATCCTCAGTTGAACAATAAAATTCGAGGGAAAATAAATAAATCGAGTAAGAATGAAATGGAATATGCAGGAATCGCTGGTTTAAGGATATTCGAGAAACAAGACATTTTTAGCTTTGCATTGCATTTATTTATTTATTTATTTATTTATTTATTTATTTATTTTTAATCGTTCTTGCTTCCTCATTACTATTGGTGGTAAAATACAAATTAAAGAAGTAGAGTTCAGAACATTGAATAAAAAAATGTTTGAATATAAAAATTCGTTAAACTTCAGTTTCTCCAATTTTATTCAGATAAGGATGTAAAGTAGAATCTTTCACGGTGCATCCTCATTATTCTCCATTTTTCGCACAGCTTCCTCATAGACGTGGCTTTGTAACAAAAAAAAAAAAAGGAAAATAATGGTGAAAGCACGTGCAAGACGCTCTACTTTACATTCTTTTGCTTTCTCATAAAGGAAGCTTTGTTTTCATGAAATGTTTTTTTTTTTTCTTTCTTTTTTTAGATTTTCACGTCAGCGTACATCAAATTGTCTGAAACGTCGGAAAAGGTGGTTTAGAAAAACTGTTCGGATGTACGTATGCGCCTGAGGGTGTGTGTGATGAAAAACCTAATATTCGTATTAACATAACTCGGAAACTGTTCGACAGAATCAGTTAAAAAAAAAGACTTTTAAAGATATGTAGAGTACCAATCTCCGCTTCGTATAAATTTAGTAAAAATCGCTTCACGCATTTCATCTTCATGAAATATTCTTGGGGTTTTGAAAAATTTTAAATATTACTTTTTCTTCCCAAGGGACAAAAAGATACAGCAGAATGAAACAGGCTAATGAACTTTTTTTTCTCGTGTCTTTTTTTGCTTCTTAAACATGAATAAACACATGTCTCTCTTCGCTGAATATATTTTATTTTTCTCCCATCAATTTTATTATTTTTCCAACGTTGCTCCCAAGGGATTAAAAAAAAATATAACTTCGCGGCTGAAAGAAACCGGTTAGTGAAGATCAACACGGAATCCTAATATGGGCTGCCCTGTAAAAAAAACGTGCTATACGCCAGTTAAACCGGTGTTGGTGTTTCAAGGAGAGAAAAAAAAGCTGGGTTTGTCGATTGAATGAAAATAAATGTGTGTGTGTGTGTGAGTGTGAGTGTGAATTTGCCAGGGTTATTCAACCCCTCTTTTCAATCCACGTTGCCTCGTGGTTGCTCACCCTTCGGTTCATTCGCTTCTTTCTTTTTTTTTTTTTTTTTTTTATTTCGCACGATTATCCACGCTCCTTTAGTCACGTTGAAAACTCGCGGCGTTAAACTATTGAAAACGCGTTAATATGACGAACAGTTATAACGTTAAGAATATAGCGGAAAAGTTGCTGGCTAAATAACCGAGAATATGCGGCGCGTGTTCTACCAGCGAGGGAAGCTCCGAGTCGAGCTTGGGGTGCGCGAGTGATTGAGCGAAAATAAATGTGTGTGGATTTATGGTGATGATGCGAACCGTGCTTGCTATTCAATAGGGAAGCTCTTTTTTTTTTTCTTTTTCTTTCATTTTTTTTTTTTTTTTTTTTTTTTTGGCTTTTCGCAGTAGGATCGACGGCTGCTCCGGCTCAGCATCTTTCAAAACGTATGCCTTATAAAAATTGTATACTAGACCGAGCTGTGAGCTTTGTGCTCTGGGCACCTTTTTGCTTTCACCGTTTTCTGCAATAATCCGGGTTTGATGTTGAGAGAGAGGCGCGAGCGCGATGGTAATATCTTCTCCCCTGTCGCGTCGTTTAGAAACTTTTTATTTCATTATTCATAAAGCGTAGCCGACGACGAGTGGAATTATTATTATTTTTTTTTTTTTTTCTTCAGCTGAGAAAATTGTGGTACAGGAGAAAGAGTTATTTTTTTAATTTCCAAGAGAATAAAGATCGTCGAGTCGTGATTATGTACTTTGTAAGTGGGAGGAGGGGGTGGGGGTGGGGGTGATAAGGGACTTGATACTCTTTGGGGATGATAAATGTATTTTTAATTGGATGTTTTCAGACTTCTGGGAGGTTTTTTTTTCTCTACATCTCGATGTATTAAATGGTTTATTAATGACTTTTAAGCTGAAAAATGTTAAAATTACTTTCACATATCTTCATGCTTGTTTTTGTAGAGGGAAGACTCGGTGGTATTGCGAACAGCGTTAATGTCAAGTTTCTTGCCGGTCTGCTGGCAGAAAAATGATAAATCATTCATGAAACTTTGATAAAGTATAGCATGATTGCTTCAGTGCAAAAAAGCTTTTGATTGATCAGCTAAAAAAAGACTGGTCAAGTAAAAAAAAAAGTCTTTTTTTCAGCCATAATAAGGATGTACTCAAAAATATATTTTCAATGAAAAAATCAATTTCATTAAAAATTCTGAGAACATTTATAATTCTTAGTTTATAAGCAATAAATGCTTGTTATAATTTTTTCTAGACTCCATTGGGGATGTTATGACATCAAGCAGTGAAGTCATTCTAGCAAAAGAATATTTTTCAAACATTCGCATCATGCTTGAAAAGGTTTTAATTGATCAAACGTATAGGTATGAGTGGTGATGAAAACGTCGCGTCGTCGCGAGCCAGCCGAAAAGAGCCGCTCGCGACACGTGCGAGCAGTATAGAAAGAGAGAATCGCGGGACTTCACTGGAGTGTATAACAAAAAATAAAAAGCTAATCGAAAGAGCTTGTGGCTTGTCACGAGCGGATATGAATTGACGGAAATTCAAGCCCTTTCATCCGGTGTGGTGTGATTGAACGAAAAACTTTTCCTTTGGCAAGTCAAATTATATCGGGCAAAAAATATTTTTTAAATCCAATCCGAATATCACAGTAAGAAAAAAATGTTGAAAGAGAAGAATGAAAAATTAACACTAAGCATGTAGACCAAAACTCGTTATGGAAAATACTGCATAAGTTGTTTTTATGAAAAAGAAAAAAAAGAAAGAAAAAAAAAGCTTTCCGGAAATATTGTACAGTCGACAACGTTTTGAAACGTGAAAAAACGACGAGATTTTATCGCTGTAGTATCCGCATCGTATCCATTTTTCATCTCAGGTTTATCGCGAATATATTTCTGCTTCTGGCATTTTTCCACTAATGCATTTCACGTTGAATTTCAGAGCTCGTACAAAACGTTTCCTGCAGTGTTATGTCGGCTGCCAAGCTGAAGCGTCTCCGTATGAATTTCACATGTACAAACATTTCCGAGCACCACTGCGGACACATACACGTGCGTTACGTGCTCGGAAAAAATGACAGAACGATTGCGACGTTGAGCTCCTGTATGAAATAATGACTGGGGAATATATTATAAATGCGATCGCAGCGAGAAATACACAAAATTACAGTTGTGCGATTCATTTCTAAGATGTTGTGAGGGATTGCGAAAAAAAAAAAAAAAAAAAAATAACTAGACTTAAATTTTTATTATATGATTGATATAACTGGAAAAAGCACTATTTAAAAAAAAATGATATCACATTTTAAATCTACGATTTTTTTACGGCTTTTTTTTGCGGAATCATTCTGATGACCATCAGGAAGTGTAGAAACGCTTTTGAAAATTCAACACCGATTTGACTGGTAATGAAGCGCTCTAATCTCCTTCAGTGTTAATATATGAATTGTATGATTACAGGAGTAGAAATTCAACCGACCAATTCCAGTTTCCTCTGCTGGTCCGCCTCGTGGGTATTCCGTTAGCGATGCTCTGTAGATTCGGAGTGGAGACCTTTGTGCTGGTGTTACAGTTTGGTTATATGGGCAGGCGAAAACCAGATGAAAAGCTTTGAGACCCTACGGGCGGTTTTACCACTGGCGTTATGGGTAACGAAATATAAAATTCGCATACCAGTACATGCTAGAGACTAGCAGATATCCTGCGGGTAAAAACGCCATTGACACACGACCTCGAGTTTTGGTGGTTGAAAACTGTCGATGCCCGTGGAGTTACAAAAGCGCAGAGTATCGTATACAGCTCTCGCCACGGAATGATTTAACACGGAGGTACAAAATCGAAATAAATAGTACTTCAACGCGGGCGAGTTTAACGGATGTGTCAATTTGCGCGCAGATTGGCTAGAATTTGCTATACAAAATCCAGCAGTCTCACGGAAAGATTTTTTCCTGTTGAATTCTGCATTTTTTCTTATTTGTTTCCCTGTCGAGAGAATATTGGACATTGAAACGAAAACGCGGTGATTGCTTTGTTGAAGTCTGCTCGTAATTCTGAAAATATTCCAAGGAAACATTTATTTATTGCAATAAAAAAGATTCCCTTTTTAATAAGTAAAGGATTTTTTTTACTGTTAACAAATACAGTGAGTTATGAACTAATTTTTTTTTCAATCAGAAATCGTTTTCGATGAAGCTCTGATGATTTTGAAAATTTGCAAAGGAAACATTTGTTCATGGCAAAAAAAGAAAACACGATTTCGCTTTTAATCGAGACATAATAATTTGGAGTTAAACTGAAATGAGTGGATGCATGTTGCTCTTTTAATCCCTAATGTATCGTAAAATTGAACTGTGAAATGTTTTCAATATCTGTGTCGGGACAAATATGTCAATGAAAGCTATAAATATTTACTTGCTCAAATTTATACGTGGATTTATCGAGGATAAATGATTCCTGCAGTACAATCATCACTCTCACAGAGACAATTTGTTCTTTTTATTATCCTCAGAGCAATTGTTGACTTTCGAAACAAAATAACACATCCTGCGAATAAGAAAAAAAGTATGTCTATTAAAAGTATTTGAAAAATATGTTTTTCACAATTTCACAAAAAGCGTATAGCATCGATGATTCCATACTACAATTCGTCCTACAAACCCCAGTGTTCTCAGTGAGAGATTTGTACACAACGGACTCTGCAATTTTCTTTTTTTTTTTTTGTCGCGTGAATATTGGAGATTGATTGGAAAATGCGGCGATTCACTTGTTTGCCGATTGGGAGTTCAATTGATCCCGGTGTCCGAGTAAAACTGGAATTTAAATCTTTGCAAGTGATTTATGAGCAAAATGTTTTTCTGATCTTTGTTTTTTTGTTTTTTTATCAGAACTCCGTTTTGATGAAATTTCAATTGAACAGAAATGTCAATGTAAAGATTTGAACAAAATTGAGGGTCCAAAAACATAACTTTTTTCTTTTTACATTTCGTTCTTAACGGCTACAATCTTCCATACGTGTTTGAAAAAAAAAAACTCATTTCCCAAACGAGTGAATTAAAAAAATGAAAAAAAGGAGATTTTCAATTCAACTCCTGTTGCACAATTTTCATGCTATATTTTATGGGCCTTCAAAATGCTTTTTCTTTTCTCTCTTTTCCTAATCAGCGCTCATATTTTTACCTACAAAACGGAGGTGATGGCCATGATGATCCGTATGAGCAGCACTTTCGGTATATAAAAATTCGAGTCCACACACAGCCAGTTACATAGTTGGTAGAAAGGGTAGAAGACTGTGAGAGAGTACGTCAAGTGCGCGTTGATATAACGGGGACAGTTACTGTACCTGTAGGTAGGTAAACTCGAGTGGCGGTAGAAGTGTCGGTTCTTGCAGGTGCGATAGTCGTAGGTGTTACGCTTGAACGAAAATGAATGTATGAATTTATGAGGGCCCGGAGCGACGAGCTCTAGCGAGTATGAGAGCTGGAGTGGAAAGCATGGAAGCGCAAAAATATGTGTCGCACTAGGGTAAACGAGAGATTTAACCTCTGTCTACACATTGTCCATAGGATGGTTTCGTAACTAGTGCACGGATGCGCGCATACACACGTGCTTAGACACTTAGAAATATAAGAATGAGATGCGCTATTTGGAGCACCTAAGTCTTTAAGATTGTATTACATGAATACCTGATCAAAAAAGCAAACGTTGATTCGATTAGAATTTGAGTTATGTGAGATGAGAAAAATTGGAAAAAAGTTAAGAGCGTTAAAAACATTGATTTCGAATAATTGTAATTACACTAATAATGTCAGAAAGACTTTTTTTTTTGCAGAACAAAAAAAGGTCAGAATTTTTTTGGGACTAAAAAAAAATATTTAGGGAGATTCCGAGGCCATACAAGGAGGGTTCATCGAATTTTGTTTCGAACCAAAAAATGAAAAAGTGAGGAAATATGCGGAATAAAAAGTATGTTATATTTATTATTATTTGTTTCTCATTATGTTCACTATGAGAAAAAAAAAAAAAAAAAAAAAAATAGCAATCCTATTGTACATAATTATTTTGACTGTGTATCGCTTTAAAGAGATAACTCATTGCTTTGATACGAGCCATAGATAGTAGATAATCCTGAGATATACGACCCGGTGCGAAACTCCGCGAAATGAGCGGCGCAAACATCGATATTCCATATTTTGTTCCGAATCGTACCCCCGTTTTATCCGCCATAGAGTAGCATCGTATGCACCCCGTGCCACAATTACATAACATAAAGAACGAGAAGGTGGTGGAGCGGAAAACCAAAAGAGAAAGAAAGAGAGATAGAGAAACGAAGTGAGTCAGACAAGAGGAACAACAAAAGCACCACAGCAGCAAGCTATTCGAAATGAAATTGTGCGGCAGGGTTGGGGGGGGAGGCGGTGTCAGGAAGGGGGGATGTTCTGCCTCGCAGGGCATTGTGCCCTGCACGGTTATCGGACATGTCAGGTGAGTCGTGGGGGGTCGGTGTAGGTAGGTATATCGACCATGCGGCGTCAACTCTCGCGCGGGGGTGCGCGCATGCGGCTCGTGCAAAACATTAGGACTTTCATGAGGAAGCAAAACTCGGGGTGGCGGTCACGGGACCAGCATCCTGTGGGACAATATTAGGGCGTTCAAAAAAAAATACGCCCTTTTTTATTTGTCTGGTTGGCGAATCAAAGGGAACAAAAGCTTCTTGTAAGAAAAAACAGGTTCATACGAATTTTAAACAATTGAAAAATATTGGGGGGTTTTTTTTTTTAGTTTTTCTAAAAAAAATGTAAAAACTACAATTTTTCTAAAAATCTGTAAAAAACTATGAATCAGAAAAACAACAAATTCGATAGAGAATTTAATTTTTCGAGAGATGCTTGAAAAGTCGACATCATCGAACAGTCCAAAAAAAAAAACATCACAAGTTTCACAAGAGCAAAACAATTCTTAAAAAAATCATCTGTATTCAGAGAAGTAATAAACAAGAGGGCTGAAGGGTTCTGTTCGATGGCCCATTGACAGTTCTACGTAAAAACTTAATTTCAAGACCATATGTGTAAAAATTTCTCAAGTTACATATCGTCAATGCACTTCCAATTCCTACTACTACCAATAATGCAAGATTAAAAAAAAAATTCTTAACATACTATTAGGCATAATTATTGTTCAAAATCAATAAGGACATGTGTCAGTTTCATGTCACCTTCTATAACAAGCTACTTCCATGCATTAGCAAAAAATAATACACAATCCTAGAGTCAATTAAGGTTGTTGCAAAATAAAAACGCTCGACACGTTGAATTAATCTTCGTTTAATTCTTACGGATTTATTTTTTTTCGGTATTCGATTTCGCAGCCTCTCTCTGCCGTCACACATACCCGGCAGGAGAATTCAGTTATACAAACTATACACACAAAGACACACACACACACACGCACACACACACATACGGTCACACCGACGGACAGAAAATTGTACTCTCGCTTATCCTCTCCTCTTCCTTCATTCCCCCGCTCGCACAGCATTATATTCTCTGCGTATACACAAATTTCCATATGCACACAGAGCCCGAGGGATTCAACCGTAGAACGGGACTAAATTTTTTTTTTTTCCCCAGAACAAATCTTATTACCCTTTTCGAACTGATTCATTTATATATATTTTTTTCCAATTTTTTTACAACGTCTATATTCTTTTTATCTCTTTCTAGGATTGTGCGAACACACGTGCTGAAAGTGTGTTATTGAGAAAAGTTGCCTCAGGGATTTCGTGGCACAGTATGGATCGATCGCAACATGAATTTTACATCGTTTTCGGTTAGAGAATACGCAAACCGATCACGACTGATTCTCTCCTGGTGGTTGCGATGACGTTCCGATACCGATACTCTCTCCTTCATCGTGGTCCAATTACACAGAGTATGCGGATTAATTTGGCGTACCGATGGGGCTGCCGCGACACATCCGCGTGCTCCCATTACTATATTCCACATATATGCTGTAATTAACGAGGAGTTTCACGATCGTTTTAGCAGAGAGAGAGAGATAGAGAGAGAGGATCGTGTAACCGCGTTTTCCATTCTCTCTCCTCTTCACCGAATCGCGGTATTATCCCTCGTGCTCTACATGCATAGTTTAACAAAATCGTCGGATCGTTGCATAGACTATTATATCTATATAAACATATTCGTATATTTTCACGAATATACTATGTATATATATATATATATACGCGTTACATTAAAGTACATCTCGCCATTATCATCTTCACTTGTACGTCCATGCTGTACATTGTAACCGAATTATCATTTTAATACAATATAATATATGTTTATGCATAATCGTTCACATATTTACACAATCAAGCGGCAGGCTCACACAGTACATATAGACGCTTGCTTTCGGTATGCGACTCGTGTTGAGGTGCGTGTCTCACAGATGCGTTTTAGTGTCCCTCGTTTATCTCACGTGTCACGGTTAAAAAAAAAAAAAAAAATTCTACTGCAATTTTGTAGTACGAAAATGAAAGTTTTTATTCATGAACTGGTATATTAAATTGAATATAAAAGAGCAATGTAATGTAAAATGAAAGTACAATAAAATGATGAAAATTAGATTTAATATAAAAGTTTGTGAATAAAAACTCGCAAAATCGTAACTGTAATTATTCTAATATTTCTAAACAGAATGTATTTTACGATTTTATAATTTGTCGGTACTCGGGAGATTTTTTAATTTAGAGTAAACGGCACAGTCGTTGACTAGTAAGTTGCAATCATTGCACTGAATTGTAGGTAATAAACGACGCCGAATGGACGCAGAGTGGTGATTAATTATTCCGATTATGCATTGACGATGAAATTACTCGTTTCATTGGTTATTGGACTCATCTCCGTTATTAATTTTATGATTAACGGGACATTTTTATTGGTCGTTTGGCTTTCAGAACCTTTATCAGTGATTGCAGTATTATCGAGAAAAAAATAAGTTAATTAACATTTTTGCAAACAAATGTTCACAATTTATTTTTGTTACTTTTTCAAGAACAAAGTTCTTTTCATTTACAATCTTATTTTTATATTTTAACAACAAAAAAACAATACAATTTAATATCAGACAATTTAATATTTTTTTTTCGTCCTTGTAACGAAAAATACTAATATCTAATTTAAATAAAGAAATTTTATTAAATTTAAATAAATTGAGTCTCGTCTCATTTGTTTAAAACAGTGTAATTGCATTACGTAAAAATTATAATTCCAAGAGTGTCTGTAAATAAAGGAGAAAATATGTCAATAACTCCGCCGTTTGCTCTGGTTAATGTCTGTGCACAACGTGCCGCAACTACTCGTGAGCGGTGCCGCGAAATTCAGCTTCCTTTTCCTCCTCGTTTATATTCCGCTTACGAACCGAGCTCCTCCTGGAGCTTTCTGTGGGATAGAGTCGGTGGGACGCGTCGTTTATCTCTCGACAGTTTTCCCTCCTCGATTACCTCAGGTGAATATACCTATATAGGGTTGGGAGGGTATCAAACCGCTAGCGATACGTGTAAAGCTCGTGTCGTCTCGAAATCCTCGGCCGTGATAGAGAACATGACACGACGTAGAAACGAGGAGGAAAAGAAAGACGATATCGAAGCTTCGTCACTAAATCCCTCGTACCGCTGTCCAAACGGTGATAACGAGCTATTCAACGCAATTAGTCTAGCACGGAATACCAATGACCGGATCAAATTAGTTTGCGAAACGTTTGAAAGGGACTCCACAACCGGATTGCTATACAGACACACATCGTCTGGTCAATGTAAACACTATAATGTTTGCAACACACACTTACACACGCACACTATTCCACAGCTGGGCACATACATGTATATCCGGCAGCATTCTGTATATTAGTATTGCTACACTTGTAAATCACAACCAACGGAGTATTAGTTTCATTTTAATTTTAGTGTGTCTTTCTTTATTTTTAGTATTTTTTTTTTTTCATCATTTTATCATTTCTTTAACTAAGTTTACAGATTTCAGTTTACGAGAGACAGCGACAGAGATATAGAGATGGAAATTCACTTTCTCTCGGAAACGTGATGTACAATAATATATATATATATATATATCTATTAATTTATGTGTACAGTAGTCGCTCCGTGAGTATCCGTTTTTTTTTTTTTTTAAGAATTGTGTTTTTACGACGATTAATCATACATTTTTTTCTCGTCTTCATAAATCTCATTTTCTCGTTAAAAAAAACTGAGTTAAGGATGTGTGATTAAAAAAGCGCGCACTTACGGGAGAGGTTACTGTAATATATAATATGTATATATAATATTTATATCGTAGTGTGTACGCATTTTTTTTTCTTTTTTTCTTTTTTTTTTTTTTTTTTTACAGTCGTGTATTTGTATTTGTGATCGGGCGAGCAGCCCCGACGATTCACCCTCGAGATCTCTCAACACGAAAGGGGTCAGCTGGGTCGTAGTGAGCGAGCGAACATTATCATTTCTCTTTTATCAATACTTTCCTCTAAAGCCAAACAACCTTGCCCCCCACCTAGTCAGTTGTATAATTATGCATGGGACATTACATGGGATATTCATACAAGATAAAAACCGACCCTCTTCGATTTCCCTAGTATTTTTTTTTATATTGTTATCACTGAAAAGAACACCTGTGATTTTTCTTAGATTTTTCATTCGAGACATTCTCGATTTGTAAAAAAAAACGTAATATATAGAATTTGAAAAATTCGAAATTCAATCAAAAATATAATTTCGAGATAAATAATATAAAATAATATAAAATGTTGCGAAACAAAAATGTAATAAAAAATCATAGGGATTTCTTTCAGTGATAGCAATAGAAAAAAAATATATTAGGGAAATTGGAGAGGGTCGGATTTCGTCCTTTGTGAATCAGCGTGGAAAGCTCCATACACAATATACCACGTCCGAAATACTGTATACTCCGGAACTGATGCGAGCTGTCACGGTCACGCGCTTTCACATGACATTATGGCACACGAGACGCACATGTCAAGTTTAATACGTTTTATTGCTGGGGAGAACTGCAATTTCCGAGTTTAGCTAACTTTCCGCGCTTAACAAACTCGTATATCTTGTCTGGGGGTTGTACTGCCGGTGTATGTATTCGCTTTATGAATACTTATGATGCGTGACACTAATATAGCTGTTTACTTAATTATTTAGCTAATTAATAATCTCACTATTTATTTACTTTTTACTTTTAACCGCAATGTCAACATAAGAAGGTTAAAAAGGAGCTTTTTCCAATCGGTCATAAAAAGACAATTTTTTTTTTAAGACAGTTTGTAAAAAAAAAAAAAAGTTGTAGGAAATTTTTGTTTTATGTATACTATTTTATTTATGGTTATATAGAGAAAAAGACGGCCAGGGGAATCCGGCAGCGCAACCCCCAGCGGGGTCAAAGGGCGGAGCCCCTCGTCAGAGTGTGGAGGGGGGACGAGGTCTCCCATCTCCGAAATGATTTTTTTTTTTTTTTCATTCGTCATTCTGATTGTTGGTGTAATCACAGGGATTAATCTGAAGTTTGGGTAGGATGTTGATTTTAAATCAATGTGAAATCAAATTCTCATTAAAACTAAACCATTTGATTTTTTTGGAACTTTTTTCTGAGAGACTTTTCTTTTTTCCAGGGCACTTTTTTTCCGAGAGTCTTTTTTCTGGGTACTTTTTCTCCCTGGTACATTTTTCCAGGAGACTTTTCTCCAGGGCAATTTTTTTTCTAGGGCAATTTTTATTTTAGGGACTTCCTTTCCAGTTCACTGTTCACTGTTGTTGTTTTCAATTGGTGGGATAAAATGTTCCGCAATAAAAAGAAAAAGATACTAAGGGTGAAAAGTTACTAGGTTTTTATTGGTCAACTACCGGTAATATACCCTTTATTTTTACTTGACGTCGAGACACCGGTGTGTCTACTCATGGCGTACATGTTCCACTGCGGTACGATTCAAGGAGAAAAAGGCCTCAACAACTCTCTCTCTCTCTCTCTCTCCTCCCTCTCCCTAATGGCTTCCCGAGTGCTTACACAACCGAGTAAACGTTATACTCCCGTCACGCTCATGTTTATTTTTCCTTTAACCTGCTTCCTCCTACTTTCATCCTTTATTTCGCACGTTTTATCAGAGGCTCGAGAGTCACTGGTTGTTAACTAATTACACAAGCGTCGTGGCGTTGAGAGCTTTAGCCCGGATATACGTGCAAGCATTAGACTCGCGATGCCGCAAGTGTAGAAGAGTACAGTAGAGCCTCTCGCGATTCTACCATTATTTTCAAATTACTGTTTATAGTTTTTTAAAAATTAAATTACTCCAGGATCCAACAAATCTTTTTATTTTTTTTTTTATATAAAAAAAATTTACTTTTTTTCAATCGGGAAATCAGAATTTTTAAATTCTGGACGAAGAATAAAATGAACAAATCTGAATTGAAATTTTTCTACGTTTTTTGTTGGAATATTTTTTTTTAATGTATTATTTTTAAATATATACTATAAAATGAAAGAAAAATAGCAAAATAATTTATAGACATACTTTTGAATTTCCAGAAAACTTAAAAATGAGTGCAAAAATTCTTTTAAAAACATCTGGAAACTGAGGTAAAGCTCACTTCCCATAGAATGCCTCGTATAAAAGTTATGACACTGGAGGCCGATCCTGCAAAATTTATCACCACTGATAGATGTGTCAGACTCGTATTATTTAATGGCAGCAATCTGAAATATCGTATGAGCAACGGGTCATAAAGTAAACGACATAAGTCTCCTGGACAAAATATGTTTACAGCCACTTTCCTGGCAAAGAATCAGTATACGTATAAAAAGTCACAACAATACTTATGACTTTTTTTTTTTTGCAATCTGTTTAGATTTATCGTTGGAAATTCAATAATTAATTCACAAATGAAAAATAATGTATAATAAATATTTTGAGAAAATATGATTGAGCCTAAAAAAGATGTCTCGAATATTAGATTGTTACAGGTGAGTTGCGAGAATTAATACTGTAAGGATTATCTATAGAGGCGTTGAAGTCTCGCGTGGCAACTTCGACTCAAGAACATTTTCTCTTTGCAGATTTTAATTCTACGGGTCGCAGCTGGCGTCTCTACTGTGCAAAGGCTGTTTAGGTGGGATGGTAGTACGTGCTAAAAGCTGCAATCATGCCGCGGTTCTGCGAGAAGGAGCTCAATTTCTGCCGCAGTGGTATGAATACATTTACAGCTCGGGCGTTTTCCGATTAAACCAATGCGGCGACCCTCTCGAATATACAATAGGTTGCCTTTGTGAGGGGGCTGATAAGAAATCTCGAGATTAAAATCGGCTTTCGATTGGATTCTCGTTATCAAAATTCCCGAGGGTGGGTATCGAGCTGATTTCGTGTCTAAGAAAAATTGCACATGTGCAATATATATAATATATACATATATATATATATATATTTATGTGTGTATGGGCCATTCCATTCCTTGGTCTGACACTCAACCTCGTCGATCTAATTTTTTATACAATTTTTCTGACCCCAAAAAGGTACACTGATTTTTTTGGAATTATTTCATGGATTTATGATTTTTTAAAATAAAAACATGGATGACCATAATTTGGAAATCTGGAAAAATTGTTAATTTTTAAAAACTTTTAATCGAATAAAATATTTGCAATTAAATTATGGCGCTGAAAATTTTTTTATCTAAAAAATAGCAAGTCCGTGAAATTTTTTTTTTTAAATTAAAAAAAAAATCAGAGTGCTTTTTAGAGTCAGAGTAATGATTTAAAAAATCGTAGACCAGATCGGAGAGGTCAAGGGTCAGACCCAGGACGAATTGGTATGGAATGCTCCATATATAGTAATATATATCTCTATTTATATATATATATATTTCTTCCTATCTACCATTCTGCAGAAAATAAGAAATTGCACTTCCTCTTTCTCCCTTCCTCGGTGCCTGATATTTCTCAGCGACACTTTCAGCCGCATTCGCCTTCGTCTCCAAAAGTTGCATTAAAAGGTGACCTGACACATGTATAGGTGCAATATAGATAGACATAATGTGTCACATGTTCTAAAGTCCTGATGCAGTAACTAGTCACTCCCAGTGATTGGCAGTCTTTGCAAAGAGTCGTACAAAACGAAAGACAACACATTTTTTGGGTGAACTGTCCCAGAAGTACGCTTTGCACATAATGTTGCGTAATAAATTATATGATTTTCTGACATTCACAATAATACAATTAGATATGACATTGAAAATATCTCAATGAAAATTGCTACATAAAAGATTTAACCACATAAATGATAAATGACATTAAATTTCAGAAGATTTTCACCGTCGAGATTTCACCCGTAGTTGAAAAACTCGGACACCAAATTCGGGCATGCCAACGACTGCGTTTTACCTCTTCCAAAGTGACCAATCACTGTACCGTTATTCGTATTCCTCTCTCATTTTCTCCCTGCAACGTCTACCCTCGTTCACCAGCTGGAAATAATTTTCCTTCGTCTACTTTCCCCTTTTGCTGTCTCGTCGATCCCAGTTTTTCCTCGTTTCTGCGCGCTCACTACGAAGGAACAATCTCCTACTTCCTACTTCCCCTTGTTTTTCTCCTCCTTCTTCTTCTTCTTCTTCTTCTTCTTCTTCTTCTTCTTCCACTGGTCCCAGAGCAGTAGCAGCAGCAGCGGCTAAAAGTCGAGACGCCCCCTGCGGTTGCCCCGGCGTCGTGGGAAAACACTACTCCCACAAAAGCTTCGAACAAAGGAGCAAACTGGAACGAAGACGTCTCGCAATTCCGGAGTATATATGTATGTATAGCAAACGGATATAGTTATATACGAACGGACGTTTTAGATGTATGTATACGTCAGTCTTATTCGGTATATACGTCGTTGTGCTCTTTTGTTTAGCATCGACCCTGGCCAAGTGTTAGAGAGTCTCGATGGAAATCGGCTTACGATAGATCTAGGCTAGCACGAAAATTTCCACCCAAGCATCGCGCCGCAGCCGCCGTTTTCATCGGGATATCCAAAGCAGGCGGGGAAATATGCAAAGGGAACAGAGGCTCCCGAAGGTTTCCTTGGCTTTCTGCGAGGAGCGAGGCTTCGCCCGCGATGCTTTTGCGAGCTTATGCTTCTACTGGAGATTAGTCCATCTGACCTGGAATTCACGCTCGGTCCGAAGCAACCGTCGAGAATGGAAGAGCAAAAGGGATCGACGGGATGGAAGGAAAAATGTGATGCTGACGTAGGACGGGGGAAAAAAAGGAGAGAGAAAAAAATGGATGAAAATGAGGAAGAAGAAGACCCTTAGGAAATAAGGGAAGCAGCTCAGGCACGCAGAACGAGAAAGATTGATAGAAAAAAATAAGATGAAAGAAGGGAGGAAGAGAAATAGTGGGAAAGCGTCTTAACGCAATGTTGGAAGAGGGCAAGAGGGATGCTCTTTCAAAACTCGCTAATTACTCGGCAATGTAATTAATTTAATTTTCCGGGCTGATCGTAGTCGGTGCTGATCGTCGCTACTGTCGTACACTTTCTACTAGACAGCTTTGAGGCTTTTCTTTGTCTAGTTATTCGCGTGAAAACGGCCGGATGACGAGTATTTGAGACGAGATGTACAGTTGTTGGCCACCGTCATCAAAGAAATTGATATTCCCACATAAATGTTAAATTTAAAAATTTTCTAGCTTCTCTTTTAATAGTAAAGTTACTATTTTTTCTAATATTGTGCATTTATTGTAGTTGAAAAAAAGGCTAAAAAACATAGAACAAATTTTATTTTCGTAAAAAGATTTTTCCGGACTTTTGTAGATTTAAAAAAATCATGGATAATGGAAAATGTGTAAAAAAATTAAAAAAAAAAACATCCTTCCTAATGCCAACGTAAATTTGCAAAATAAAATTGTTAATCCCTCCGATTAACAATTTCAACAATAAAATTAACATTTTCTTTGACAGCGCACAACGTCGTTTAACAATTTTTTCCAAATATATCGAACCGTGCACATTTTCACTACTTTTCCCTAACTTTCAGGTGGCCAATAACCGTACCATTTGTCTCCACGGATGATCTATCGGTTTTCAGGATATATTGTCATCGTGAATTACGACAAGGACGACGACATGCTACCGAACAACGACGATATTCGTGTGTGTGCATGCATATAAACACGTGGTATTAGCACATCGGACATGCAAATTCCCACGATGCTCTCTCTCTCTCTCTCGTGTCTCACTAGAGTTTCGATTGGATCGAACTGTACAATACTGCCGATTGCAATGCAAGGACAGACGTCGTTGAGCAAACTCCAGTAGCATCAGAAACAGCAGTACCAGTGTATATAGTCTCTCGTACGTATATATATATATATATATATATATATATACGTAGATTGCTCCCAGCACGAGAACTTGGATGGATATGTCGGGTTTACCTATATATATCTCTGTAGCTGCGTTGGACAGTGTCGTGTCGTTTTACAATTGAAAAGTCTCTTTCTATAGTATATAATTGTTCTCGTTATTACAATTCATTTTTCTTCATTTTTTCTTTTTTTTTTCGTTTTCTTTAAATTTCATTTAATTTATTTAAAAATCCTGTGTTCATTCGAAGCGCGGCTAAGAATGTTTTTCACAACCTTATCACAACCTTATTATAGAGTGCGCCAGCACCTCTGCTGGATCGTCCTTTACCTCATTATTTCACAACCCGCTCTCTCGTTTTAATTCTCTTTTATTTCTTCTTGTTGCTTTTCCTATAACTATAACATTTGTCTTTTTAATCGGCAAACCGCGCGGCACTCCACGTGGGTTTGCATATATATGCGCAGGATTAAACGCCAGGATACCCGCTAATATATTTTTGCACGCGTGCCACACGTTTTCTCTTCTTAAAACATCCCAGTGTTCCTCCACGATTATCATATATTTTATTGTTGTCGCGTGTTATGCGGCATTTACGTTGGGGCCCTTTGTGTGTTCTTGTACGCACATTTCTATGTCTCTCGACATGTCGATGAGATTTTTCTTATTCTCTTTTTCTTTTATCAAATATTATATATATATATAGATATATATATAGATAATTCTATAGGAGAGTCTCACTCGATTCCAGAGGGTAATAAGTTTTTAAAATAATTCCCTAAAAGCTGGACAGACGTTCGTGAAAGCTTTTCGAAAAATTGCAGGCGACTGAAGAGTCGATTGCTGATTGCAGCTGCTTGTCCTTCAAATGCACTATCTTATCGATAGTCTCTTGCGATTTGTCGCTTTTTTCTCTGCATTCTTTTTTCTCCATCAGCTAAAAAAAAAGGAGACTGACGATATAGACATTCAGTTGTTAACGCGAAATCGAGCGAACTTCACGAACGTCGTGCCCGGTGCTCTCTGTCGTGTCTCGATACAATATTCATCGGACGTTCATTAATACACGCCGAAATAGCAATTCACACGTTTCGGCTTCACGTATTCAGATTTCTTTTTTCTTCTTCTCTTAATACATTAGTTTCATTTTGTTTTGTTTATTTAATAGTTACTCACAACCTTAGTACTTGCAATTGATAATGAAGGTAGGTAAGATCTACCATATTTATCTATATAGATATATACATACATATATATATAATATATATATGTATATATAATAATTATTTTACAAATGTGTGACTTGCACTTTTCATCGTTGCTGCTATATTATATATATATATATAGTATTTCTTATTATATTTGTAAGGATTTAAACGTAAGCCCCTCGCTCGGCACGTACGCTTTTTTTTTTTCATATTTCTTGGCTCGCGATTTTTTTTTTCTTTTTTTCACTTCGCTCCCACCTCTCGACGACTGACTCGGGAACATAAACGTTTCGCTTTTATACTAGCAGAGTTCGTGTACAACGTAGGTAAAAGCGCGAGAGGCGCCTTGCTCCGCTCTTTTTATCGCGTGCTTAGCTCTCTCCCTCCCTTTCTCCCTCTTTCTCTCTCTCTTTTCCACCGAATATATATAGTCTCGACGTGATCCGCAGCCTCCAGCGATATTTTTCCAGTTTATTGCTTCCGTCTCTCTTGCCGCTCTCGAGATGCTTAAAATTATGGTTCCTACAATCCGCGCGATCGAGAAGAGCAACAGAGCTTTATTTTCTATGTCTCGAAACTCTTGCCTCGTGGACTGGAAGCGAAGAGCTTTATTTTTCTCTTTTCTTTTTTTTTTTGTTTAAAATTCCTCGCTTTTAGATCCTTATTTCCTACGTGGTCTCATATAGCACAACCAGTTTGAGTGATTTTTCGACTATATTATTAAAAGGCTTAATATATACAGAGAAAAGAAGAAAAAAAAAGAGCACGTTTACAATATTAAGAAATGATGTATTTTAATTATTTTTTTTTCTTCGCCTTTTCGTAATAAAAATAAACAATGTTTTATTGCTCGTCACGATAAATCAAGGCAGTGAGAGGTTAAAAGTCCTCTTTCCGTGCGTGGAATAAAACCGTAATTTTTATTCAATGTCATCTGGAAATGTAAAATCCAGTTTGTAAAATGTGTGCGTTTTTTTTTTTTTTTTTTTTTTTAAACACGAGCCCACACATTTTTTTGTGCATGTGAAAACGTGTGCACACTAAGTATGTAATTTACAGCGTTGCTCGCGTGTTTCCGCACGGTTGACAATCGGTAATCAAGATTTGAGTGCATAATACTAAAGTACTAATGAGAAATATAACAAAATTATAATACTCTAACAAGTAAAAAGTTTCGTTTTCTTTTCTTTTCTTTTTTCTAAAGAAAGAATAAAAGCTTTTAACGCTCTGCTGCTCACTCCACGGTTTTAAAAGCGACGATTCTCGAAAGTTTTAATTGTGCGAAAGAGAGACGGAAGACCAAAGCACGTCGAATAATACAAATCTAATTTTCTATTGTTTGCCAATTATAATATGCTTTGCACGTTTATGTGTTTGTGTGTGTGTGTGTGGGTGGGTGTGTGTCTGAGTTGGAGTGTTTTCTATAGTATATATATATCTGTACCGCGAATGTCTTAAATGGAGTCTTTGGTCGATTTCGTAGAAAAATCCCTATTTTTAACACGAATAGAATGCAACCAGTGACAGCACATTGAGTCGACGTGAAAGGCCCAATCCTATTAAATTGCGATCCAATTTTTCACTTTCTTTTCAATAATAATCGCCAACAAAATTGCTCTTAAATTCGACTGAGAGAAAAATCTGGAATCTATGATTATAAATAGTACGCTTGAAAAAAAAAGTATCAACTATATTTTCCACGTTACCACATTAAGTAGGAAGTGCCTTACAAATCGATAAATCCGTATATCAATCCGTTCACGACATGAAATGAAAACGTCATCATTAGCGACTCTTCAACATTGTTGTCATCCTTGACGTCATAAACATCATGCACCCGATTGACCGATTCATAAAAGCGACAACCAAACTTTCCCCTCTGCATCTTTGATTTCCATCGTAAAACTTGGATCGTCAAACATGTCGATAAACCAGACCTTTCACATCGTCGTAAAGCCGGGGAGTCCAATGACGAAAAGAATAAAACGAAGAAATACTTTCGGACAACCCGAATGTCCGGCTCGCAGCCTTATCATTATTATTACTATTCCTTTTTCTTATATCTCTCTTAGCTGCGTTCTTATTCTTATTTTCCATTTATTGTTACCCCAGCCTTTTTGTAATATCAGCGGGCTGGCTTTTCTTGGCGCAGCTGTTGTGCCATTGCTGATCGTGCCTTCCGTGGATTTTCGCGGATTCTGTGAGAGCTCGCGAGGATCATTCGAGCTCGAGCTTGCGGCGACTTTCCGAAGCCCAGGAGAGTGCACCCTCTGATAGTTTCACCACTGGCTTCTCTGTATTCTATATGTAACTATGTATTTATGTATGTATGTATGTATGTATTGTATGTATCTACCAAAGTTCTATATATTCACTTGTGAAGTTTTGGCTCCACTCGAAGGTGGAAGTCCTGATGGCGCTGCGGTGAACTTGGAGGCTCTCTCGGGGAATACAAGAAGCGAGGGCGCCACTGGTTTCCTGTGTGTTCTGCGCGCGGTTTCGGTGTACGGTGCATTATAGAGTGCAGCAGCATCGCGGCGGCGCCGTCCGTTGTTTCGCTTGCGCTACTAACGCGATAAACTTCGGTCCAGGTAATCCGGGAGCTTCTCCAACGGACGGATCGCTTTATGCTTTTCCGATGCTGCCCCGGCCCGTTAACGTGTCCAACTGTATACACAGAAGTCGAGAGAGCAAGGAGCTAACCGTATACACAGACTATCGCAATACCGGCGGAGCTGTTGAACTCGGTTGAATACCACGGGCAAAATTATTACTCTGCAAACCGAGTGCGGCCAGAGACCTGAATAACTCGACGGGAGCCACGATTATTATCGAGCAAGTTTCTCGGGGTGTCCAGTCTTCTAGAAATAATACGCGCACTTGGCATATATGAAGAGGTACATCGAATTTGCGGATATACCGAGTGTACAGGACATTTCATGACTAATCGGACGACCCAAAAGTCTCAACATCTTGAGAAGTTCTTAAAATTCATGAGAATTGGGTGTTGTTTGTATATATGGGCCAAAGCATTTTTTTCTTTTTTTTTTTACTTTTGTCCCCTAAATTTCACTTATCATTTTTCAAAATTAACAAAATTGTCATTTTTCAAAATATCGATATTTGGGACAGGATTTTTGAGAATTAAAAAAAAAATTTGTATTCCGGCTAAAGCTATGAATGCAATTTTTTTTTTTCTGATTCTCAAAAATCCTGTTCCAAATATCAACATTTTTACGCCTAGACCTGGACCAGCGCTCGCGTCTATTTTTTTTCAATTATAATAATCGTGAATTATTTAATAGAACTTTTGTAGAGTTTGAGGAGATTTTGGGTGGTTCGATTTGACGTGGAACATCTCGTATGTATGTACATAACTCGTACTCGTATTTATACTCACATCAGTCGAACAACCATTCGGGAGTGAATAGAAATTGCTGTTCAGTGCAAAACTTGTATCCAACAGTATATAACTCGAGTGAATAATCAACGCTTACAGAGTATTGGTACGAAATGGAGATACTCGTGAGAATTACACGTTGTAGGTATTGCGATTGCGAGAGATGAGTGTTTACTCGAAATTGCGTAAGTGATTATTGCTGTAGTTTCCCACGATTCCATTAGTAATCTCATTTGGGGATTAATGTTATCCACTTCTTAACCGGAATACGCGATAAGCGCCAGGATTTTCCGTAATACCCTCGTACAATAACCGCTGCAGAATAATCCAGCATTTATGAAATTGTAGGGGGAAACGAGTTTGATCGATTTGATACAGATTTTCTCTGCTATTTGATAGGAGCGACGAGATCGAGAAATATATACGAAATAAAAGAGCCTTGACGGGTTAAGTCGAGTGTTTGCGATGGTACGTTGCAATTAATTTGAGCTATCAATGCTCTCTCTCTCTCGAGTGAAATTGGCGTCCCACTCTCGGGAGATTCGCCTGGACATTTCAATTTATCGAAAAAAATAATCGACGACAAAGCATAATTACTATTACAGTTAGGGCCTGATTTATGAACTTCGTTGTTTGTTGCTGTGGCTGGAATTATTATTGAGATGGAGGACACCCACGAATTGAGACCTTCGCCCTTAAAACTCTCTTTCGTGTCCTATTATTAGTCCCGTTACCGCTAAAGATCGCGGATCTCCGAGATGGTTCAGCCTGAATATGCACCAGTGTTTGTCATTGCAATCGTTAGTTTATACCCTATTGAAGTAATGCTGAAAGTGGCACTTTTGTGGCCGCTGTAAGTGAGCCTGATAGAATACACATTCGATATTTCGCCGAGCTTACATAGTCCCTACGTAAAATGCAAATCAGGTCCTTTGATCTTTTGAAACATGCAAATCAAACATGATATATTCATAGATATTTCCTCAATTTTACGAACAGTGAAGCCTTGCGATAACCATTATCAATTTAATTATTTTCAGTTTATAAAATGTGCAACTATCGCGAGAACAGGAGAAGAAGAGGAGCGTGCGTAAAGGGCATCGGGGATACTTCAATACAGCGCACAAGCCAACGATGTTTCTTCTGGCCATTAGGCAAACCTAGTTTTTGCTCCATGCTCTTCCCATCATGGGGTTAATAGCAATGTCAGAATACCCAGGAGACTGTGGGATACTAACGAGCGCTTTAGTCGTTATCTGTGCTGCATTTGCAGAGACAGAATCAGCCAAGTTTATACAACAGTGGACCAATGCGGTGAGTCGTCGATACTAAACAAAGTTTCTCGTGGCGAATACGCAGAGCGCCTGAAGAGGGAACCATTTTCCGAGGGAATATAGTGGCTACCGAGAGAACCCAGTCGGTGGTTACGAGTCGGAGATAATTATCGTGTCGTGTCCGAGTGTACTGACAACAGGTTCTGCAGTATTCGCTGATGGTTCTCCACACAGTCTGTTGTTTCGACTATGTCTCATTAATTCGAATTAAAGCTGAAGTAAACCGCACTGCAAACTGATCGCAGCTGAATGAGAGAAAGAGAGAGAGAGAGAGAGACAGAGAGACAAGTCGGATGCAATCTGGCGGTGAAAACGTGAACGGAAGAGACGCCTGACCGCTAACGTGAATGACTTTCAGTGGACGAATGGTTCGGACGAGGGCCGAAATCACGCGAGACACAACTGAGTTAATCGAAACAATCGGCTCGTATGGGTGTCACGTGCGTTCAATGTGTTCTCGCGAAATGGCTCGCATTTATTGCAGAGCGGTGCGATGAAGCTCACATCCGAACGGCAATAAAGTTTGATTAAACAGTTAAGATAACGAAATAACAGGCATCCTGTTGTTGTGAATTCGATACGTGCAAGGCAACTTCGATTGATGATCGTGTATTGTTGTATAAGTGCAAACGGAATATCTGCAGAATATGTTATTTCGATCTGTGAAAGGGGAAGGTCACCCTTGAGGTAATCCTTCGAAATCGCCTTAAGGCAATGTGTTGCTACTCGGTCGCCAATAAAAAATGTAACCGTTACTGGAACAGTTGTCACCGTCTAACAATTCTGCAGGGAATTTGTTATTATCTTGTGTACGAGAGGATATCCGTAGCGGATGAATTTTGAATGGGTAGATTAGCTCCATCTCTCTCGCATCTATACGTGTTACACGTCGGTTTAATTGAATAGCAATCGATATGCATTTAATCAGCAGAGGTAGAGGCAAGCGCTGTCGCAGCTTTGATCAAAAGTGTTTGCTGTTAAGTGAAATGCTTGGGCAACTTCCGATTAGTATGCTGCACTCTCGCATGTTTCCAGTCACACGCACTCTGGAGAGGCTGATTCTCCGCTAACTCAGTTCCAGTTGTTTCCAACTCCAGGAGTTTGCAATCTTGTTAAGAGTCTTTAATCGACACCAAAGGCGTCGTATACCCAACAGTTTTCAGTGTACTTCGTTCTATCAATTGTATTGATTGTATCTTCACCGTTGAGTGACGAGAAATGTCCGAAACTAACTGATCCTTGATGACTGCTTAATCCATCATTAAGGGTACGATGCAGATGCACACCTTGTCAATTACGGCTGACAACTAAAATGCGTATTTGTTGGAAACAGGCATGCACGATAACTACATGCACGGGGCTTGCTGTAACGATCTCAGTTTCACTTTTTTCTTGCATCCCCCGAAAAATATTCCATCCAAGTTCTCAATTAAATTTCCTTTTTTATCCACATCACGTTGGTAGATACAGACAGTTCGTAGAATTTCGTGAATCGTTATCACCATCCCAGTGTCAATTGAAATGAATCATTCCTGGAACGTAAATATTGATTCAATGTCGTTCTCCAGGGTTCGATTAAAGAGCATGCAAGCTCGAGATCCATCCTGTTGTTGCACCATTTGACTTATCACGTGCGAGCTCTCACCACGGTTCACTTATTTTACGAAATATTATATTATCTATGCGCACTCGTACTATATGTATTTACGTGTTACGTCGAGCCTGTTATTACGTGGACCGGAGTGTATTCATGTATTATGCTAATAATAATAATAATAATAATACTAAAAATAGTAATAAAAACATACAATTAGAATTAGCGAATGTGTAAGAGTCTCCTGAAGGCTCTTCGGTAATCAAGATTGAATATAGTGTAGATGAGTGGATTTAGGGCGCTGTTGACGTAACCGAGCCAGGTGATGAAGTAGACGACCCTGTCGGATGGACAGCAAGCCGGGCAGAATGGCACAATGACGTACATGAGGAAGAATGGTAGCCAGCAGACGACGAAGACTCCCATTATAACACCGAGGGTCCTAGCGGCACGTCTCTCCTTCGACAGGGAGATCCTCTGGCGTTCCTCGATGAATTGATAAACAGTGGTGGACGTTCCGCCGGCAGCGGAAACACCGGCCCGTCGACCGTGTCCACCGACGGCCGGGCCGCCGGTCGTAACCTCGGTATGATCGTCATCGACGAGGGAGGGTTTGGCATGCGATCGTGGAGTCGATCGCTCGTTGTGATTGGTCTCCGAGCTGACCGATTCCTCGGCGTCGTCGGTCTCCTGTCGATGCCTCGAGGATGTTACAGCACCGAGACGACTCTGTCGCGCCCGTTCGCGTAGTCTTCTGCGGGTCGCAAGAAATATCTCGAGGTAGACGAGACTCATGAGCAACAACGGTATGAAGAAGGAACCAAGTGAGGAATAGATAACGTATCCCTGTCGTCTTGTTAGCTGACAGGGTGTGCCAGGCTCGAGTTCCTCGGGCCAGTCGTTCCAACCGGCGAGAGGCGGCGAACTTATCGCACCGGATAGTAACCATACACCCCCAATAGTACCGAGCACCCTCTTGAGTGTTCGTTTCTGAGCGTAATTAATCGGATCTGTTATCGCCCAATAACGATCGAGGGCTATTGCGCACAAATTAAGTATACTCGCGGTACAGCACAAAACATCGCACGTTAACCATAGCTTGCAGAAATGTATACCAAATATCCACTTGCCGAGTAGGAGATAGGCTACGTTGAATGGCATTACGAGTATAGCTACCGCGAGATCAGCAACAGCCAGCGAGACGATGAAGAAGTTCTGGACGATACGAAGGGGCCGATAGGTGAAGACGCTCAGTATAACTAGGGCGTTGCCGAGGACCGTTGCCAGCACGAGGAAACCCAGTGTCAGCGATGCCGCCACTGCCTCCCATGCTGGAAGATTTGAACCCGTTTCCACTTCGACCGTCGCGCAACCACCACCGCCACCGTCTCCAACGTTGTAGTCCTCTCCCATCGTCCCTCCGGATTCACCGCTCGAGTTCATCCCGTTCGGGCTTCCTCCTGCGACAATACCAACCGACTTTTGTTTTACATTACAGGCGTTATTTTATTCTTTATTTCTTTTCATGACATATTATGTTCGGGGCAGGAAATATTATCCTTTGGCGTATAAATAAGATATGGTCTACGGCTGTTTTGTGGTACATCTCTGAAACCATTCTGCAAATCAATCTACACTTTAAAACTGAAATTAACAGTAACATTTTTTGTCATTTTTGGTCAATCCAACATGTTTCACATAGTGACTAACGGCTACAGAATAACCAATCGCTAGTGACGTACCAGCGGCCAAATCGTACGGAACGTAAAACAGCGCTACGAGCTTTTCTTCTCTCGTTCGACTAACCGCGTTTGTTCGCGAACGCGAGTACCATTCCCTCTGGCTGTTTACTTTTCAGGTAGATTCAGCCCAGTTTGCCCGAGCAAACTCGCGTACCGGAGTATCCGACAATACTCTTCTCCGACACGTTCAGATTCATCACAGTGTCAGCAGCACCGGGACCTCGCCAACTTTAACAATCACGACGCTTTTTCAAATTCTTTTTATTCCATATTCTTTCGAACTTTGTGGAAAATGGAATCACGTTTGACCAGTGCGCAAACGAAAGAGCCAATCAAGGCGGTGGCTAATTACTCAAGAGTCTCCCGAGTGTGACTCTCACCGCAACTTTCAATCCCGTCAGGACGTTTTTGTCGGACCTCTCTGATGATTAACCGGACTCTCCATATGCATCTCCGCTACGTTCGACAAACGGGCTTACAAAACGGAATATATTCTCTTTCGCTTTATCGAATTTACTCGCTAATCCAATTTGCACATTGATTTTTATTTCTTTTCATTTTTACTATCACTCACGAATTTTCCAATATGGAAAAGTACTTTGAATAATTGTCACTTTCGCGTACAGCAAGCCTTTGTAAATTACGCAATGAAACAAAAATGTCAGATATTCAATAGCTTTAATAAATAAATTACTAAATCTCGTTATACACGAGAATTTTCTGCCACCGACGACTCGGTTGAAGGAACAGATTTATTTAATGAGACACAGAGTACCTAACAGGGGAAACTAAGGAAAGACACATCAGCAGCTTTGAAAGCCACAAGCCGTATACCAAATGAAATTTACGGATTACTTTCCATCCAAGTTGAGACGTCGAGTGTAAGAAAAAGTCGATATTGAACGTGAAGCACGGAAATCCTTTTCGCTGCTGAATCACGGTGGGCTCGAGGGACTTTCTACAGCTGACGCAGTGAAGAAGATCACTTGGAAATCAGAAACAGCAAATTGGTCCAATGACATGATACAATAAATACTCTTCAAGCATCGAAGCCCTTACGTTTTCACCTAAGCTCTTCTTGCACAGACGAAGGTGTTCCCATCCGATTTATTATGCTAAATGACAATCTATACCGGCTGACGTAACATTATCTCTCATTATTAACAGAGCTTTTCTTGTACGAGAAAGCCAAAAGATTGATGCACATACACTCGGTCATAAAGGTGGTGTTGTGAAGAATGAAAAATAAATCGAGAAATCAGTGACGAAGCTTTACTAAAAAATATTTTTATAAAAGTGATGCAACGTCGTTGTACCCGTTCGTCCGTCGATACCCTCGCGTTTTAAGCCCAACGCTTTTTTTTCCTTTCTTGTTCTCGCCTGAGGCCACTTCATTATATCGAGTCCCTTTCCTCTTTGCGATCAATGAGGTGGTCCTTGAATCGAGTCGACTCGTTTCGAACTCTTCACATTCCTCTTTAGCGATAAAAATACGGTATTGAGAGAGAGAGAGAGCTGGATTTGACAATAGCAAGGGTCAAAAAGTGTTTGTTGAAAAGATTTGGCACACCGTAGGAGTTTGCTTCCAGGCTGCTCGTGGACTTTCTCGCAATACGAATAAATGGAATTGCGCATTTTTTAGGCTTAAAAGGACCAACCGGGCTATATCCAGGCAGATGAATCTTGATGAAAAATTCGAGTGGCCAAATTATTTTTATCGCTATCGAGCATTTGGGTAATCCTGATGAAATACCAGGCACTGCAATTGAGGCGTAAAATATATATATAGTTCAAGGACGTGGGGATCATGTAGTAAAAGCGTGGGATGCGTTTTTTCCAACACTCTGCGTTTTTAAATGGGCGGATAGACGCTTCGGTAGAATAACGAGCAGAAAAAGCCCGGGTGAAGAGCTTCAGGGTAGCATGAAATTCTTCACCGCCGTAACAGCGGATATTCGAGGATCCCAAGGGCACTGCTCCATGCTCGGCTGGAGGTCTCGTCAACGCACATGGTTTCCTATTTGGCTCGGGGCCAAACTACCGATAATAACCTTTTTAATCGCGTTTAATATTCTCTTCGATAATCAGATACAACAATAAGTAGCTTCGAGGCCAGAAAAGAGTATGTAAAGCAGAACCTTACACAATACCTCAATTTTCAGATTTCATAGAATATTTAATCTCAAAAATGTAGAGGTAACGAGCTGAAAAAAAAAAGATGCTAATTAAAATTGAAAATAATGCAACGTAGGACTCTGCAGGTTGTTTCCTCAATAAATTTAATTTCTCACAAAGCTTTTTCTTTGAGGTAACCAAAATTACTAAATAAACTTGTGTGACTTTGTGAAAAATGAAATTTAATGGGGAAGCAATTTTCCTGTTTTTTTTTCTTCTATAAATATTATTTAAATTATGTGATACTGTTTGCAAATAATAAATACAGAATCAAATATGGAATTTCAATTGAGGAGAGAAGAACTCGGTACGAAAACTAATTTCTTTAAATAACATAATTTCCGCTCGATGAGCAACGAATTTTCGAAGCTATTGAGTTTTCTTTGTAAGTTAAGAGTGCACTGAACGCGATAGCCAATCAAAGTGATTGGAAGGTGAAATTGGAATTTCCTATCGGAGTCGACAGTTTCAGTTGTGTTTTATTGAGCCGGAGTTTGATCAAATGATCAAAGTGGTCCAGAGTGAATTGGACGAAATCTGTTAGAGAATTTGGTCGCCGAGGGGAGAATATATCGAAGATTCAACTTTACGCTTCTCAAGCATTTTCCACCAAATTTTCTATTCCGTTTTAGGATTATTGCTGAGGCAGACTCGTAGCATATATTTAATGCTTTTTTCTCAATTTTTTCAATTGTATCTCGAGCCTTTCAAATATTGAAAATCAAACTTTTTTCAGGTTTAAAAATTTACCAAACGACCAAGTATCTTCATACGACATGATAATTGTAATTATTATATATCAGCATTATAATGTACATATTATATTACTCATCACACTCAGGAATAAACCAAAAAAAAAAAAAAAAAAAATTGGTCCTCCAATACTTTGCAAATAATTAGGATAATCTTGCAAAGAAATTTTAAAAAATACATTTGTTAAACAAGAAGTCAAAATATTAATCCGTTAATAAAATTCGTCTGAATCGCTCTATTTGGAATAAAATAAGAAAATCAAATAACACGTTGTACAACGTACAAATTATTTGTACAACGTACAAAAGACTGAAGGTTTATTAGAAAATAAAAAGCTTTTACATCGCAGTAACCGTTGAGAAATCGGCGTCTCCGCAGTGCCACGATTTCCTCAAAGGTACTGAGATCGAGCAAACGATTGTAACATACGTCGAGGCGTATTCCCTTGTTCTCGAAATAAAGTAAAGAAAGGAGGGAAAGAGAGTCGGTATCGAGCGGAAAAAAAAGACTGGCAACAAATAAATTCGCGGGCGTAAGGGACCCGAGGCAAATAGTGAGAGCACCGTGAGTTCCGCGATAAAAGCGTGGGTAACGGGTGCAGCGCAGGGCACACTTGTACAGAAGTAATATGGGGCGCCGGTTATAGTCGCGGTAGTTTCGCTCGAGTAAAGCAGTTTTCGTGCGGGAACCCGCACGGCAACGCGAGAGTACATTACCACTGAAGCGAACAAAGTAATTCTATACGCCTGAGCGTTTCCAGCTCCATCCGCGTTTCCAGTTCGGATGGAGCTATATACTTTTGTGCACATACATGTAAACGTTTCTAACGTCGCATACGGACGAATTCCTTCCCTCGTTCTTGTCTCAGTCGTCTGAGAATTCACGCTCTCGCGAATAGAGCCTCTATCCTTCGGGAGACTCTCCTGGATATGTAACGCAAAGGACTTTGTACTGCGAAGACAGACAAGCTGGCAAATCCCTTGGGAGAACACGCGGAGAAAGAGGGAGGGAGAGAGAGAAGGATACATGTGAAAGTGGCAAATTGGAGCTCCAGCGAATACATATATCTGTAGCGTTGGACCATGTTGCTCAGAGAAATTTTGGTAGACGTTGGCAACTATTAAGCTTTATACACATACTCGGGAATTGAAACCGTAATTCATATTTCTCAGCCGCCACCACTCCGATCTTTAGTTTTCGACATGTAGGAAGGCCTCGTTCAGAGCGAGCGTCATAGACATTTTTTTGGAGTTCACTAGAAGAGGTTTTATCATACCCACATGATTAACGTGTAGAATTAAAAAAAAATATTTACTCAAAATATTGTAACTCGGTCAAAAATAATCGTGTGGAAATCGCTGATAGCTCATTTCAAAGAGCAGATATTGAGACGTTGATAAAAAATTGTGATGCGTTCATGTGCAGCACCATTTGTCTACGACGAATTTAATAAACGAGCTAATTTAGATTCCAGAAGAAAAAAAAAATGAAAAGATAGTGAAACTTTGAAAAAATGTCCTGCAGAGACGATGAAAAATATTCTAGAAAAGTAAAGATACATGATTTAAAAAAAAAAAAGTTTCTTTTCGCAATTATTTTTCATGAATCTAGAGTATTTCTGTACAGTACCAACATTTGGAAATGTGCTGAATACGCGAGATACAGAACACCGGTTGAAAGGCACAAGTAAATGTACAGCTGACTGACGACCAATTGAAACCCAAAATCCCCGAAATCGATCATCGAAAAAATTGGACGCGGAAAGTCCGGATAATCCGTAACCCGCAGGACAGTAAGCGTTAACCGTATACGATATTCCATCACTGCAGCAGCCAGATCCTCCTGTAAAAAAATATATATGATACACAGAAAATCTCGATTTTTTTTAACTAATTCCGGCTGCTTAACGTAATCGGTCGTCTGGATCGAAGCGAACCTAACTGATACAGTTACAGCTGTCGAATAGGCACTCGTATGTAATACGGCAGGAACACACGAGGTTTGGTTTGGTAGTCTCAGAGCGATGAGCGCGTGAGTGGTCAGACGAGGGTGTGCACTAGCGAATATATACTGCAATGACGACGTTAACATGCAACGGTCCGTCGGTTTGCACAGTGAAAATCTATTTGGTGTTCCGTGCCACCTCATACTCGGTGCACTTGAATGACGCACACATGAGCAGAGAGACCTTGGACGCTGGTTTTGATTCCAACAGGAGAAATTGCTTGAGTAATTTGCTGTAATTAAACGTTTGATAACCCTTAACTTGACTTTGATGCCTGGTTGATGCACCGGTTTATAGGATTGATTAACCGGATTAGCAATTTCGTCTCTGTTGATCGCAGTAAGCATTCGTTTTGAGAGAAGATTACAATAACTTTTTACTGTACTTTTTTTTTCTCAATTAGAGTAGAATAATATGATTTTTTCAGTAGTGAAATATAATAATTATAATTTTAATTATAATACAAACAGGAGATTTTTTTTAATCGTTTGATACTTTGATTTTTAAAAAAGAAAAGTTTCAAAAAGGTCTAAAAAAAAATAAAACATTTTTTCCATAGAACAGTACAAAAAATAGTGGAGCGAATTGGAAGGGTTTGAACGCTCACTGAGTTCGCCAAGAATACCTCTCATATGCATACCACATCGCCTATATGCCGGTAATTATCTTGTGGTAATGGATGAGCTTACACCAGCTTGTTCCCAGCTCATCGAGAGATAATTCTCGGGGGAATAACAGCTCGTCTACAGGCTTGTAACTGTAACCACTCGAAGCATCTCCGGTGACACAACACCGTTGAAATATTAAAGGCACTTTGAACATAGTTCATGACGCGGTCAGCGACCATGAAGCACATAAATCTCTAAAATGGTAACATTACCGCAGGACGCGTTGCCATCAGAGAGGCCAGGTCCTTCGAAATGTGGCCTCTTTAAACCTCCCTGTAATTCACGGGAGCTCTCAAAAAGCACTACAGTATTAATGAGAACAATGTCCATCTTTCAGGTTCGTTTGAAGCTGCCAGGACGTGAAGGAGGATTCGCAAAGTCATTGCTAAAAAGCATTATTCGAGCTTAGAATGGCATTGGTACGTGTAGGCATAGTCAATCTTTCTCAGTGTCTATATTCACAGTCAACACTTTGCTTAAGCGTCCCTTGCGGGCTTTGCACAAACGTTCAAAGCGTCCTTATTCCTCAAGCTCAAATGTCGGCCGAGTGCTGCGAGCGCAGCTACAGTAATACACTCCTTAGGAGTGCTATTCTCTTGAGCCCAAAACCGGGAAATAATTACTGGTCGGTTCTACAAGTGTATATATTTGAAGGAACTAACCTGTGCCAACGTTACTACGGGAGTCCTGTGTCCGCCTAAGCCATTCTCATTAGCAGCGTTTCCCCTCGCAGCTCCAGCATATCCTAGCATTTCTCATGCATGGTACCTACGTGAGATTGAAAAAATAATAATTGTCACTGTTTGTTCATCGAATAGTCAGAGAGAAATTTTGATCTGTGACTGTTGGAAGAAAATGTCTTTTTTAGACCACTTTTATTGGATATTTCAAAAGGCTTTCAATATCGTGACGACATTAAATTGTCCATTGATGATTTTTTTTTTTTTTTTTCATGATAGTGAAACAGATTCCTCTTTGAAGAATAAAAATTATTTTCGTCAACGAACGACCTGTTGTAAAACTAAAAAAATTGTTTGGACTTGGCTATTTGTTTTGGTAACTCGAACTGGTAATCGCAATTTTATTCTCTGTGCAGGATTCACGCTGCAGCAAGCAAGGTCGTCGACTGTACCCTCATTATTTTCATTTAAACGAAGCCCAGACTCGGAGCTCTTCGCCAGCATCCACGACTGCCGAGCTAATTGTCTTTTACTACACCTAATACACCTGATAAGGATGATTAAGATGTATCGCTGAGAGCTTTACGCGACTAATCGAGATAGGAAAGCGGCGAAACGACGAGACAGCGACAAAAAGGGGTGAAGCTGATGCTCTCCCGGGAGCACGAAACAAAAGACCCTCAACCTTCCGCATGCGCGGATTCATTAAACGACCATTGTCACTCCGTCCCTCTCGAGAAAAATGCGTGTAATCGCTCGAGGCTTGTACAACGTGAAGTATAGAAAAATGCTACTTTTCAACTAACCATGACATGAAAGAATTCATCATTTTTAACTGAAAGAACTATGTACAATACCTTCTGCCCTTGTGGCGAAATAGTACGACAGGAGGAATATGATAAAACGAAAAAAAAAAAAAAAAAAGAAAATACTATAGCCAATCATGTTTTTGAATACAGAGAAATTGGAGTAATCCAGAGAACTATTGAAGAATTTGGGTCGCTTCAAATTAGAGCTACTTTGATACAAACAAGCAGCGCGATTATTAAAGTCGTTCTTGAGATAGGTTTGAATTTTGAATGCCGGCTGCACACAAACCTCCTTTCTCAACATTTTGGATCATTCTGAGTGTTCTGACATGAAAATCTCGAAAAAAAATGTTTCACAAAAATAAAGCTTCCTCTATAAGGAAAACAGAGTAATCCCTGCGACATTCATAAAAACTCACGGAATATTTTTCAACGATAATACCGTACTGTACAATATTTAATTATTTTGTATTTTTAGGAGTGCACTCCCTAATGATGGATGTACGTATGCACGACATCTGTGCAACTGGGATGGATTTTTAAGGAGGATCAACTCGCTGCTGAACCACCATTTCGTTGCCCCTCTCAAGACGCAAATGCACTCGAATGCGCTGGTTTCACAAGACCACTTGAGAGAGAAATTCCAACGATCAGCGAACCATTCCCGCGGAAAGTTAACCCGAATGCAAGGAAAATATTTAACCAGCGGCCTACGAGTGTGAATGAGGGAGGAGGAGCAGAGGGATTCAGCGGTTAACTGTGGATCGCGTCGTGAGGAAGGGCCTCGGTACTTGCTTTGCAAAGGGCAGTTAATTTCACAATTCTCGTAGAGCGAACATTCCCCGGATTTCTCATTGGATTCACGGTTGAAATGGGAGCCTTGCTGGAAGTTGTGCAGGAAATGACCGCGTGAGCGAGCATATACACGAATACACCGGGTCGTAAATGGCATTCCAGAATTATGGAAGGGATACGGAGTAACCGAGTTGTCTATATAGACACATGTATACATATATGTACAGTTGTGTGTATATAAGGTTTTATCAGGCAAACTCAGTGTACGCCTTTGCCGAGCTATCTCTCGCTGTTTCCACTTGAAAGCTTGACGAATAAGCTGCGAACTTTTCACCCTTTACACCTCCGGCCAAGCTTTTCCTTGCTGGGTTTTCAATCCTGCTTCGACACCTCCCTCGACAGAGCAGAAATTGAGTCCGAGTCTTAACCCAGTTTTCCGAAGAATGCAGCGCTGATGGCGAGCTACCGTGAAGTAAGAAGTGAAGAAACGACGGATTCGCAAAATCTTGAAGGAACATTTTTCGAGGTATATATGCGCGCTGCATAAAACCCGGAAGCCTCGCGCGGGGCATAACAGAGTTGTATTTGTTCTGTGCACTTTCGTTACGAGTATATCTGGAGAAAAGTTTCACCTTACCGCGCTCGCTCCTAGAGTTTTGCGGTAAATTTAAGGTCAGCAATATCGTGGATATGAGGAAAAAGGATGGAAATGCAACGGAAGAATTGTCAATCGTCACCGCGTCCGGATTTCATATTTTGCAAGGCAGTCTGCGTGTGTGTGTGTGTGTGTGTGTGTGGAATGAGGGTTTTTACATGATGAAAAGAAAATTTGGTACTCGAATATTCAAAACCCAGAAATGAGCTCGATGGTTAAATTGGTCTATTAAATTGATTGTACAACATAAAGCGACAACAATTTGGCGATGCACCTTTATCCATAATGGAACAAATCATTTTTAATTAATAGTCGTGGGATATTAATGTTGCTATTAATTAATTCAAAATTGTATGAAGAGAGAAGCAGAGTTTCTGAATAAGTGAAACGATGTGCTGATGCTAAAAATTTGCTGATTTTTGTGATATTGATAATTAATTACGAAATATGAAATAATAACAAACCTAAAACGATTTTTGTCTTATCAAAATTTGGGAAAATTAACAAATCGATAATAGTTTCATAAGAAAACCCCGACGTTTCGGACAGAAAGATCCTGAAATAAAAAGCCATGACATTTCATTTTTCATGAAACCAAAGCTTTCAACTAAGACGAAGCAAAACGTGTGGAAAATGGTGAACTCCTTTCTCGGGTACCAATGCATCAAAATTCGTGAATGTACAGAACAACGACACGACAACGGGGCTAAAAAAAATGACATCATCAGTGCCGTCACGTACCTCCTTGTCATTACATAAAGATATGACCGTATGAATGCGGTGCTGCAATTGGTACGACACGGGATGCCTTTGAAGGGTTTTGCATGTGATGGGCTCTGGTTTGGGTAACGGCTGACGTGTTCTATCCAACCAGTCTTTTATTTCCATTCAAGGACTTAGCTCCAGCATATACTCGGAGTGTATAGAGAGTAGGATTGCTTCCGGGGGATAGAACTCGGTCGGTGAGAATTTTCCTGTCTCTCGAATCGAAGCGACGAATACGGGGTAGAAGAATGAGGGAATAAAGTGTAGTAGGGATATTTCTCCTCCCGAAGGCCTCGACATGTTGGTGTAGTAGAGTATGAACTCATTCCCTCTCTCGCCCACGTTCACAGGAACGTTATATCACTTCATATCATACATATGTATGTATACTGAATTCTAGTTATATATATATATATATATCTAGTGGAGGAACCGTCTGGCCGCAAGGATTTAATTACGATGTGTGACCCAACGAATTGCGGTAACGTGAACGCTACGACGATGACATATAGGGAAGCTAAAAGAGGACTTTAATTATTTTAACCGACTTTATAACTTTGCCTTCCTGCGGAATAACTCAGAGAGTCGCCATCATTTTCGGTTCAGTATTTTTTTTCCCCCCCCTATTTTTTGCATACTTTTGTGATTTATAATTTGAAATGTATGCGGTTAAGAGGGTAGAATTTTTAAAAAATTAAAAATTGTACAGCTTCGGGCGAGATTCTTCTACTTTTGATTGAGGTCGAGTAGGGTAAATAGGAGAGAGAGAGAGAGAGAGAGAGAGAGAGAGAGAGAGAGAGAGAGAGAGAGAGAGAGAGAGATGGCCACTGTTTCTTTTTAATCATCCCCTCTTGAACTTTTTTCATTTTCTTTTCAACTCCAATGAAATTTAAGTGGATTCGTCGATTTCAATGACATTTATCGCGAGACAACGACAAAGGCTTCCTGAAGTGAACTGTTTTTTTATCACATTTTTTGTTGTTCATAAATTTGCAGGCATTTAAATTTGATAGCTTTTTTTTAATTTAAAAAGAATTGGAATTAAAAAAAATTATTACAGCCGCATTTCTAATTCACAAATAAATCTGCTTCATCGATTTTAGCTTCTTTCTTTTTCTCTAGTGCACATATCTTCGTGGAAACGGATAAAGATTAAAGAGTAAAGCAAACTTTTAAATCCGTTCACGGATTTTGTTTATACCTAGAAGTAAAATTTCTAACAAACAAAGCGACGACAGGTGTATTTATACAGTTGCTACGAGTTCCCTCCTATGCCACTCGGGAAACGCGAGAATTTCGAGAATAGCGCAAGGGATTTTCGTTAGCATGTTAGGATTTTTGTACTATGAATGAGAGGATTTGTTGCCGTGCGAAATGTCTCCAGTGAAAAATATCCTTCCTTCCCTCTTCTCTACTCGTTTCTTTGCACTTGGTTCGGAGAGTCTCAGAATAAAAGCCAAGTAGGTGGATGCCAAGCTCCGGAAGGAGAGGCAGCAACTTCTCGTCTAATCTCTTTCAACTCTCTCGTTCGAGCTTCGACCCTCGACGGGTGTAGGTGTCGGATAAGATCTCGAAGCACACAATATTATGCAGTGCTTTACGAAATCAATTTCAACGCAAGCCCTCCTGCCTCAGTTTATCGATTGTAACCCGATACTCGGAGCCTCGGAAATTCCGGATGCTCGGCTTGGGAGCTGAAATAGCACGTACTTAAATCCCCGTGGCCCATTGTCGTTTTTCTATGCTTTCGAGGCAAGAAATCTACACAGCTTCGAAGCTTCAACCGATATATCGTCGAGCGTACATTGTCAGCGATAAGGATGCTCGAAAACTTGCTGGAAAATTGCTTCTAATGCGTAGAATTATGCTATTATGATAAGGAGGAAGCAATATTCAACATATTCTACTTTGCATTTATTTTCCTTCCCATAGAGCTTTTGTTTTCATGCAAATTATTCTTTTTTTTAGATTTCGTGGCTCCCTTTCTACTTCACCTTCGAACGCGTTTCGAGATTGGAAGAAGCATAAAAGAAGAAAGTCATTTTTTTGGCCTATTTTTTCGAGGTGTCGAGTTTATTTCAAGTTTGTAATCTAAACTTTGACATTTCGGGATAAGCAAAAAAAAAAAGCCGCGTATTTCTTTGAACCACTTTAATGTACAGTATACATTTCCGTATGCCTGTTACACTGAAGAGAGCCGTTGGATGTGGAGAAACTCGACATGAGGTTGAGCCAACCATAATTAGGTTGAGCCAGCTGAAATTTAGTTACCTTAAGCTTACCGTAGGTGGTTGAACTACACGATATTATGGTTGGCTCAACTTTTCCGTTAGTTCCGACGTTTCAAACTCGACGCTATGTTTAATCATCTATTGTGAGATCTGGGCAACTTAATTTTCGTTGTTTTAATGAAATTTCCGAAAGACAGCTAAATCCGATTAGATGCGCGAATTAAGCTGTGAGAATTTGCCACGTTAATTAATGTAATTATTATTAGCGTTTACATGTTTACTCGCTGTACTTGATACTAGATCAGAGAAAAAGTAGAGCTCTGTAAAAATTGCTTCCTCATTGTTTCATATCTTCAACGAAGCCACTGAGGAAGTACGTTGATCAATTTTGACTTCCTCACAGAGGAATCTTTATCAAAGATATAAAATAATGAGCATAGTACTTTTGTAAGCTTATATTTAGCTGGCTTGATTAAATGCAACATTTCTGCAAAATAGCAAATGAACAGTAAATAATCGAAATTTATTTTAAGTGCAGCTGAAGTACACAGTAAACGAGCCTGCAAAGTAGAACCTTGTAAATTGCTTTCTTCGATACTTTGCAATAGTAACTACGTTGAATTATTTGTAATTATTATATAGGTTGAGGTTGACTATAACAATATAGAAATACCAATTAATAGGTGACAAGTTAATAGTTCGAGTAGACAATAGCGTAGGATATATGTATAACACTTCGTAACACAGTTGGATGTGCAGTGAATGCAGTCGCTCTGAAACTATATGCAACACTCAGACAATACTTAGGACTCGAGAGAAATTCTCCTCGGGGTCTAAGTCTCGGAAGAAAAGGTTAACAAACGGCGTATATCTCGTTAGCGGCATAGAATTTGATATATAATTAATGCGGCTGTCTTCCGCTCTCTTTGCAACGAACTATTATTACAAGACGACAAGATAACGTGTGTGCCATGCGTCTGTATCGCTCGTATTGTTTATTTTTTCGAATAATGAGGCTGTGCAGGGTTGACTATAGAGTCGTCGACCACTCGTCAGTCTGCCATAATAGAATAATTTTTAATCATATTTTCTGAAGATTCTACATTTTTTTCAAAAAGCTGTGTAAAAATGGAAATTAAAGAGGAATTAGTGTGCGATAAAAATATGAAAATTTGTCAACGACTGAAAGTAAAAAAAGGTTAATCTTTCAAATGTAACTTTGTAGAAGAAGATCACTATTTTAGTATATGGTGAATATGTGGAAAAATGTGAATCTCGACCTGGTAGCAACGACGCAAAACTTTCAAGTTTTCTTCCTGGGATCTCACAAAGTTTTGATGCTCCAGAGCAGTGTCCTGATTTTTTTTACCACCGATGAAGAGGTTTATTTTCACAGCTTAGAAATTGCAACAGCTTGCGACAGTAAAATATTCGATCATAACTGAAAGTAGCTTTAAAAAAAATCTTTATTTATTAGAAATTTCGTTTGAAATCGTTTGATACGTGCAAATTAACGAAGAATTGTTTTAATATTCGGCATGGTTGACATTTTAGCATCGCAATGTAGGTCGCATATCTTGTCGTTTTATATAGGATAAATAGCTCTTAAATTATCTCGCGCTTCTACTCTGCCAGTTGTACATACTAATTGCAAGGAATCCCCAGGTCCATTAGTAAGATGAATGAATGAAATTCAACGACGGTCTCTATTTACTGTATATTTCATCTACAGTAACCTTCGTTTCCTTCCTGACCCGGGTCTCGAGAAGTTCCGCTACGAGTAATTGGAAAGCTCGACATTATTCAGAGCTATCTACTTCCAGTCAGTGTTTTTTTTTTTTTTTTTCTTCTTCTTTTTTTCTGCCAGGCCGAGTCATAGAGCATGATATCATCGTATAAGGGATGAGGTAGAGCATTTCATCTAAAAATTGATAGGATTGATGTATCGGTTTAGGCAACTTCAAGGCTATCAGTCATGAAAGCCTTTTTTAAAGAGTCTGATCCCGATATTAAGACTGAAAACAATGAAATCGAATTCACGAAATTTTGTGAAAAATCGTGGTCCAATACAGACACAGAACAAGAAATTCTAAACACTAGAAACGTACTAAAGCAATGGCTAAATCCTATTCTACTCTACCTTTAGCATTTACTCAGTAAAAAAAAAACTTTCTTTTGTAATGCAACAGAGGCTCGTATAATACCTACAGAGAATAGGGTGAAAAGGGATTTTTTTTTCGCAACGATTATATGCAAATTTCTTGGAGGGCGTCGCAAGGGAGAGGAAAGGGGAAAGGAGGTACGGGCGCTAATCGTTGTAACGATTTAAAGTTAATGTCCCGGCCTTGGCGTGCTGACTCTCTTTTACCGCTCGTGTTACTAGCGTGAGCGCGAGATGCAAACTTACGCGTTACTATTCGTTTATAGGTCTTGCTCGAGTTAAATAGCCCCGACCCTCAGAGCACACAATCGTGTGGAATAATTGTTTCTTTCGTGAGATCACGGAGCGTGTGGAGGTTGTTGCTGACTCGTAAAGCCATCGAGACTCTCGATTATTATTATAAACGCGTTTGCTTGAGACATTAAATTTTTACAACCGCGATTTACGAGCCAAGAAGATTTACGTACATTGTACTTTTTTTTTGTAAAAAAGAATTATCTGTTCTAATTTTCTTTTCCAGATGAGGATCCATTTTTTCTTGTTGGAAATTTAAGAGGAATCCTCGTGGATTAAAAGCTTCTTGAAATCATATATAGAAGACCCATCCTATGTCCGGGTAACGCAATTTCCACCGTCGACGAGACAAGTGTCCCAAGTAATTCATTCCGTGACAGTCCGTCGAGTGCATACAGCAAGAGTGCACTGGTGCCTAGACGCACCCCGTCTATACAACGTTGTTTTCGCTGAGAACGTTAGTCTTTCCAGTCACGAAGAGGGAAATAAACTCCCACGGGAAACCGCGATGCGACTTAGTTCCGGCGATCCGGTTAAGCACCGGAGTGAAAGCAAATTGGTGTCGGAATCCGCGGCAGCTCTAAAACTCTGCGAAAAATAAGTGTCGCTCTCTATCGCCCGGCGGAATCTCGAGTCTTACCACTGCGAGGGAAACTGGCAGGAAGCGTGGAAGACGAATCGAATGAGCATCGCGTGCTCTTTATCTTTCTGTCTTTCGGGCTCGATTCCACCACGGACACTTTGATATATCACTGCAGCGGCCACCGGTGCAAACCACGAGGAAATCATTCCTTTTACAATCAGCAGAGAAAAGTGAATATCGTGAAGATAGATTTCATCTTGTTATACTTTGTGACTTTCCTCGCGAGTACAATTGGCCACTACTTGCACCAGAAATTGGTATATAATTTTATTAATTTCGTTACGAATGTTCTCGAGAGTTATACGGATGAGATCGTAGTTTTACGAAGACAAACTGAGTTGAAAAACGTTTCGTTCTCAGCTCTGGAGCTCATGTACAACGTCGAAAGCTCGAAAACGACCCCACAGACGATATTCAAACCGTGCTCCTAAAGTAGAAATTGACATTATCGACTCGGGACCGCAACGATAATTTAGTTCGACTATCTGACGAAGTGAGCAGGCCGGTAGTAGCCTAGGTTGCTCGCAGAGATTCGCACGGGGCGGTCCGAGCAGCGAAATATAAAGTAAAAAAATACGAATAGTAGAAAAAGCGAGTTAGAAAAAAGAAAACAGTAGCGAGAACAGAATTAAATAAGATTAAAATTGAAAAATTGAAAAGTAGTAACCAAAAAACTAGTACTTTCATGGTGACTCATTATGAAAAGAGGTTTTGGCTCATTATTTAATGTTCTCTCGATTAATTACAACGAAAATGAAATTCTTTGAATAATAATTCGATTCCTTACAAGTTTCGGATACAATTGATCAACTTTTCACGTGCTCGTGTGAATTTATTTAAAACTCATCGTTTTAATGTATACTTAAAGTGGCCACAAGTCTATACTGGCATCTTGCCATTTGTGCTACCGTGAGACTACAAACCACGTGCATGTCATTCAGCTGTGATAATGCATCTGAGGAGCTTGAATGGTTGCCGCTACGAGTACATACTTGCATCTACTCATGCGTCTAGAGTTTCAATTCAGTATAACTTGTCGAGGGAGACTAAAAGAGGATGCTCGAGTTCTCCACGATGATGGAACGCAGAGGCTTCGAGGGCGTGGATTGAGCGTGTGGCGAGAGGGATGAGAGGGAAGAGTAGTTGAGGAGAGGCGAGTTGTGTCCGACTGTAATTCCAAGTGCGTTACAAAGCGTTCTGTATAATTTATATATTCTATATAGTCAAGGAAAAGTTGGATAATTATATCTCAATTGCGAATATAGTTAAACCACTGGCACATCTTCCTCTGGCAGTCTTCAGACCGAGAAAGAGTGCTCAGCTTCAGAAGTTTTTATACATTTTGCATCAGTCACTTAAATTTCTCCGTGGAATCTTAGTTACGACGAGACTTAAATATTTATTTTTCAGTACGTTACCCCAGCAATTTGAAATCTAAGTTTCAAGATTTAGCAGTAAGAACGATACTCCATCGTTAGGAGTTAAATTGTGTATAAAACTTTTTTGAGAAACTTCTTAGCGTGCAAAACTCAAGAATTAAATTAGCTCTTAATTTCGTATGATTATCCTGAGTGTGACAGGGGCGAGTGACGTTAAGTTAGCTCGGCGAGTCCAGTTTAGGAAACTTTAGTAAAAAATGTTATATTATTTACGGATGATTCTTTTTTTTTTTCAAAGGGGTTAAAATAGTAGAAAGCAATGAATCTTGAAGCAATCAATCGATTTCTCTGTCCACTAATGGACCAGTAAATAACAACAGCCAAGCGTTGATACATCTGCCTTAAAAAAATCGCGAGGCACACTCGCTGTCTCCCTCCAAGTACACTTTTTGCCCGGTAACCCAGTCCGAGAAAAGTTGAATGGTCCACAGAGGCCACTCGGGATTCCTCCCGTTGACTTTGTTGAGTAGTCCAGTAAACAATGTGACTGATACAGGCCGTTGGCTGGAGACTACAGTCCGGACGTTGTGTTTCACTGTGCATACACAAGCCCGTCGTCATTTTTGCAAAAACTAATTTCAGGGGAAACAACCAAGAAAGTCAAAGTATATTTGCCTATCTCCTCAGTTTAAACGAAACAACGATGTATATATATATACTATATATTCAAATGTGTATACAGATGCTTAGAGCAATCCCCTCCAGGCATTCACTTCCTCGAATGTCATTTTCATCCCCGGTCCGTTGTTCAATATTTGGGAATTCGAGAAACGAATGGACAAGGGTAATAAGACCCAAAGAAAATACGTCATTTTGTTCACTCTATCCCAACCCAAATCAATGACAACATCGACTGTATATCCCATTCGAAAATTTTTCAACACACTTCTATAAACGCAATGAATGCTTGTAACTTTGCAAGACATTTACAAGACAACTGAAAAGCAACTCTACCCAAAGCTAAATCTATGAAAACTGATCTAGCATCGAATTAAAAAAAAAAAAACAAACAAGCCACGTTTGAAAGTTTGAAAGAAATTTCTGTAAAGAAACCCAACTCTATCCGAAGCGAAATCTTTGACACATCTTTTGAAACATCTGACATAAGCCTTCGACAAATATCTGCAGCAAAATGAAATTTGTCCTGAAACCCAAATGTCGAAAAGCATCTTCGAATACCAGCCAATATCCAAGCCACAAAATAAGCCGACATTCAATTCGCGGATAAGATGTGTGTGTCTATGGGATTTTATTGATATACGACAAAAGTTCCGGATGTGGTTAGAATTCTAAATCGGATCAAATGAAATTCGCAAAGCTCCTGGCCACGTGAATCTGTGTTATTGAAAGAGGCAAGCAACGAGGGAAGGACAATAAGGAGAGAACGGTTAAGCAAGTCCCCGATCCAATCAAGAGTACATTTACTCGAGAACACATATTGATCATTGTCGTTTGCTGATGCCTCCCAGTGATATCATTTTCAAGAGTAGACGATAAACATAGTGGTGTAAGGATGTGTCCGTGCATGGGACACATCGCGTGTATCTTCGCTTGCACGTTTTGTCTTCCATGACCGAGGTGTTCGTGCCTGACAAGCGACATTTACGCAGGTGGGTGTACGTGCACGATCGGTTATTTATAAAGAGATTCACGATAATCGATAACCCCTTCTATCCAGTGGTCTCTTCATCCCCTGTCAAGCTATATTACACAGACACACAGACTACGGCGAGAAGAGAAGAGCCTCTGCGGTATGGGAACGGCTTTCCTGTTGGTTTCTCTACCCTCCAATGATGGTCCACACTAACTCGGCACTGGTACTCAATCGCCCTCCTCGAACGGTTCTCTCATCTCCCTTCGGATGGACTGGACCGTCCAATGGCCTGCCGGGACTCTTGGAGCCTCCGGACACATCAGCGAGCGAGCCGGCGATTAATCACTTCCCAGAACGAAAACTCTCTTACGATCGACTAACCGCGCTGTACCGGAGAGACTTTTCAGCAAGGGATGCGGGGCCACTCGAAGAGAGAACTCGTTTAAACCCTTCAGGCAAAATGAAGGATAGACTCGTCTTCGAAATGTCAAGAATCTTTTTTTTTTTTTTTTTTTTTTTTCTTTTTTTTTTTGCTGTTCATAGCGCTTTTTCAACTCTTTCTCTTTTTCGTATTATTTCAATGGTCTTTGTGGATACGAAGATATATCGGTCATGGCTGCTCGGTCGTTTTCTCTATCGATTTGTGCTTTGAATTATAGCTGCTTTTCACTTGAAACTGCTATTCTTCGATTTTTCAAATATTCGTTTGTTTGATCGATGAAAAAGCCACTGAGGGAACTAGGTCGCCTGAAGAATGGCATTAGAAAATATTTTTTATTGATGATGCCGGAGTGCTTTAAATAAATAAAAAAATTCTTTTCAAACCTTAATGCACATTAAGTACTGTAAATATGCTTCTGTTTTTATTTTTACAGCGTACCAGAATTCCAGAGGAAATATTCAAGTTTTCACTTGGACCTAGTTTCCACTCAAACCAGTAAACGAATAGAAACTTTTGGGGTCTCGTTATGTTTTAGAGGTGGGATCAACCGTAGCCAATTCTTCGGCACAGTTTTTAATAAATTAATATTAATTTACTAATTTAAATCTACAGCTTTGTTGCACTGGTTTGAAATTACATTTTTATACCCCAAACGAAAAGCACATTGTTTCAAACAAAACGAGGCTTCGAGAACTGGAATACACGTTTACTGGTCTGGTCAGAAAATTGAGCGAAAAGCTTTGTATTACATTTTGCATTATTCTGTCGATTACTATATCGCTGTACAAAATAACAGATTTATTAAAACGGACGTTAAAACGTCCTTGAAAATGAACGGCAATCGATTAAATTTTTTACAAATCCATTACTACCGATATTTCTTTGGATCAAGTACCATCCAAATTGATCTCCATTTCTATTTTAATCCACACTCCATTTATATTATTTAATGTCTCAAGCTTTACAGAAGCAATGACTAAAATTAAAACAATCCGAAATTCTTAATTGAATTTGAAATAGCAGCTCTGGTCAGATTAGTAAATTTGGTGGAATGAATTTGGACATTTTTATTAAGCGCAAAGCCACTAAATTAATTTTATTATCATACTCCACTTTTATTGTACGAACAAAATTGGTGAATATATTCAATGATAACTATGTATATAAAACACGAGACATTTAAGGACCGTTTTGATTCGTGACTTTACTTTGAATCTTGAAATAAATAGAATATCTTGTAACTAACGAAACAGGCTCACTGATCAATACGGTATATTTGAGTTTGAGTTTCGTTGCTGATATTCAATATTTCACTACCACCCTCTGCAACCTCATTTTCGTAGAGCTAAAAGAGGAGCTAAAAGCTCGCTTTAACACGAAATAAAAGTTTTCTTTCACAGCCTCAAGCGTATCGACGGAAAGTTTATTTTTAAAAATCAACATCATCGAAGATACGATTTTCATTGATAAAAATATCGTGAAGTTCCATTTTATTGGACGCTCTAAAAAGTTTGTCATACCCCAGGGGTCAAACTCGACAAATAGCCAGTAATGAAAGTCGCAGTTGTCATCAGTGAGCGATAGAGCATTGGAAAGAGAGAAATGAAAGGCTGTGTGACCGAGTTTCGATACTTTTATCGAACCCACCGGTAGATAGATTGGGACAAATGTGTGTCATATATGTGTCGAAAGCGTTATATGGCTAACTGGGAAGCCCGACGAACCTCAGTAAACGATCTGGGACAGAGGAGCTTCAGTGAAATCCGAGGCCAGCCTTGTCGTCGAGGGAAAAACTTAATGTTCCTTGCCCTTTTCTGTACTTATCTGGCATTTTTTTTTTAAATATCGTATTCCTCGAGAAATAGGCGCTATCCACTGTTCAATCCCATGGGAAGCGGTGCATCGAGGACTCGTTTTCATGCCGGTATTTTTCCTTACACTCTGGCGAAAAAAGAGGTCACGATTTACCATTCTCTAATTTCACGGACGAGAGTCCCTCGATAAGAATTTCAAGTACGCGTATAATGTAACTCCTACGACTATTTAAATATCTACCAATTTTTCTTTTTGGCCTTTTTTCATTCTCGAAAACTTTGTGGACTCTTTATTTGGTGCATGAAGATAAGAAACTTGCAAAGCTGAATTTTAAAGGTAGCTCTTGGGGTGAAGTCAATCGAGGACTACTATTTCAAAAATTAGAATAGAATAGAATAATATTTATTTGTTTTCAGGGAATTTCAAAAATTATTTCTATACGTTTTAAGAGAGAAATTAGTGGAAACTAATGAACAACCTATTACTTTGAAACTTGTCTTTATTACAAAAAAAAAAAACATTTAAACCACTGAATCAATTCTCTCCAAGTTTCGTCACAATTATTATTCAACACTAATCCATTTGTGTACCAAAAATTCACCTCGTTATCTCATAGCCAGAGCACAAAATTCCAAATTTCTCAAAACTTCAAACAGCTACGAAATTTGAAAAATATGATTCGAAAAACTTTACTAAACGATATTCCACTTGTGGAGCAAATTGAAGACCGATATCCAAAAAAAAAAAAATTTGCAAAAGCAATTCAATAACAAAAATCACACATACATACCCACATCCACACGTTTATTTTATTTTTTAACCACTTTTCTCAAACTGTTTTTTTTTTTTTTACCAATTTGAGTATCCTGACATCTCGATTATTTTTTTTTTCACGTACACAAAGCTGCTTTTATGAGGAAAGGCAAAAATGAAGTCTGCTTGAATGAAACTCTAATCAGTTACGAACTTTGTCAATCCATTACTGAATTTCTGAACTCGTGTGGATTTGGGGAGTATTTCACAACAGCAGAGATCTATCCCGGACCCGAGGCCAAATCCTGACCTGCCTTCACATACTCCACGGGGCGTCACATCGGCCCTGATGCTCCGACAGGCTTATTCTCTCGTACATTGGCAATCCCACCGGGAGCCTTTCAATCGTAGGCACTACACGGAGTTCGGCACATTGTGTATCGTATCTTGTAATAATTTTCCGATTTGAGGACACATTTGTCTTAAATCTGTCGCGCGAGGGCTACAGTAGACCAAGTATCCCTAAAACAATTGGAGATTCAACTTTGATGTCGAAAACGTCTATCATGTTTTGGTGATAATGAAGCAAAAAAAAAAAAAAAGTGTCTTAGTACAAAAGCTACGATCAGCAAAGCCTGAAGCATGACTTTTGAAATATCAAATTCTAGCCACTTTTCCACTTTGTTATTTCCGCAAAGTCTTTTTTATCTCCAAGCACGTATTATTGGGATGATAACAGTGATAAAAATGCTTGTAAAGAAACCAGCCACAATGACCAATAATTCGTTCGCTACGTGATGCCACGTCCGGCGTTTCCAGCTTACAACATTCGACAGTGAATGAAGTTCAAGTTTCGTATGAACGGAAATACTGAATTAAATTCACTCAGAAGAACGAGCGTAAAGGCGGTCAAAAATCTATTTCGAAAGAATATCAAAATAACTAGAATTTCCAATAGTTCCACATAGTCAATGATGAACATTAGACATTTACAACGTTCCATATAAATTCCTATATTTCGAATGCCAAACTTGCATTCAACGATAAATTCTCATAAAACATTATTTCCACTCCAGCAGAATTATAATCAACCATATCCTTGAAAAAAAAATAAAATTGATGCACCGCAGTCGAAAAAAAAAGGCAGCACTTGAAAAAAAAATTTCGTTCGGAAAGCTTTGAACAACCCCCGCGTAACTAACAACGCGGACACGCGTGCCTCGTACGACATAGCTTCGCACACATTTATCGTCCCCGATCATTTTTTTTCCTTCCTCTTGGTCCCGACGTATCAAACGCATCATAAAAAAAAAAATCCCCCCAAATAAATAAGCGGACATCGAGCGATCAAGTCCTTCCTTCTTTTTTTTCTTTTCTTTTTTCTTTTTACCTGAGGTCGGTTTTTCGTTGATGCAGGGCGCGGCGGCATGGTCCCGTCGCACCGTAGCTCGACGTACACTGAGCCGTTAGCTGATCTACTTGTTTTCGCGGTGGCTGCGAGTCGTCCCTCGCTTCCACGGTCCTCTGGCTCTCAGCTGCGCGACGGGGTTGCGTCGACGTCGACGTCGAAAAGACGCGAGCGCGCGTTGTCCGGGGGTGCAAGATTTTCCCTCTCGCTTGTACGCGCTCAGCTTCGGCTCTCTATCCTGACACCATATAGAACGACCAGAGGCAAGACCTCCACACGGTTCTCTCTAAAACTCTGTGGCTTATAGGGACTTTCACCGGTGGAGACTGGGGCCAGTCGACGCAGGGTTTACTCGAGGCATTCGCGATGATTCTCTTATCAGGGTTGATGAAAAGAAGAAAAAGAAAAAGGGTTGCAAAGGAGAATGTTGCATGTTGCATCGTCATTCTTTTAGAACTTCCTCTGCAGAGTCTTCTCTGTAAGAATGTCAGTTCATCGGTTCTGGCTTCTTTTTTTTTTGCGATGAAGAATAAGAGTATCATGTGTCGTGGAGAGAAAGGGGTTGGATGTGTATCTTCTTGTAAAGAAAAAAAAAAATCTGTTGGTACATTAAGGCCTGTTGGTTAAATTAATTGTACAAGTGTGATGTAAAAATAGCTGCAAAGTAGCTTCAGTACCTTGAAAATTGCTTCCTGATTCTTTTAGTTTGTCGTCCACAGGAAGATTTTATTTTTGGGAATACTAGCAAGGTCGATATTTTGTAGTTCAATCTAATGTGGCATTTAAACGCTTTCAGATTTGGAATTAATTCCCTGTTCCCTTTACCTTACATTTCCCGAGGCAAATTCACGAAAAAGCAATTAAAAAATGCGGAGGGCAGGGTATTCCGGGGCAAAACAGCGAACTCGATTGGTCATTGAGTTACAGAATCCAACCCATTCTACCATAAAAAGTGCGTCAAGTAAGCCCAGTCTCGCTTACACGCGTTTAACACAGATGCGTTATTTCATTGCAACATTCAGAGAGCGAAAGGCAAAGGGGTGAAAACCGAAAAAAGTAAAAACCGGGGGTAAAAGTTGCTGAAGTGGAAAAGAAGGAACAGAAACGTTCTTGAAGAACGAGCGTGAGTCGGAGAGAGAGAGAGAGTGAGACAGAAGCCGGAAGACACGAGAGCAAACAGGGACTCGAGCGAGAGAACGAAAAAGCGTGCGATGTGTAAGGAGAGACCTTTCTTAAAAATTGCAACCCCTTTTCTTTCGCGCCCCGAGTCCTTCGTTCGTCTCCTTACGTTTTTTCTTCATTCACCTCACTTTTCTCTTCTTCTTTCTCATCTCGTTTATCCATCTCGCTCACACTCGTTGTACCTAACCGATCATCTCTCTTCCTTATTCTTTTTGTTTTTTTTTCTTCTTTTGTAGCTGTTCTTTTTTTATCTGTTTTCTCGCTCACTTGCTCCCCTTGCGAACTCCGTACACCTTTGCCAACGTCTGGCGTCGCTCTCCCGGAGTGCAGCATTTTTCTCAGCTGCTGCACTAGCTCGGAGGCTCCTTCGGCTCGAACACGCCACTTGGTCTATTGAGAGAAGACGAGTAACATAGAGCGTTTCTGGTGCTTCTCCTAGTTGTCTCCTCCCACGTTGCTGTTGCTACTTGTGCTCGAGGCTCGCGTTCACTCTCGCTAACAAGCTACCTCAGAGGAAGCAATAGAAGCAACTCCTTCACCACCTCTCAACTCCCATGCGTGTCGTTAAACTCCTCGGCTCTTCTTTCCCTTCTGAGCTCACTTTGGTCTGGCGACTTTCAAATTCTTTTCCGAATCATTTATTCATTGCGGTACCTTTTTTTTTTTTTGCTTCGACTTCCCTGGAGGGTAATTGCGGTTCATTTTCTGTCTGTGGATAGAAAGAGTCGAGCACTGTTTAGGCGAGATAAAAAATTGTGTGTTTTAATTGGAATAAGGTGAATTTTTTTTTTAAATTCTAAACCATAGAAAATTCGAATTGAATAACGATCTTGTCGAAATTCAACATGAAACCACATTCAACATATCTTCAATTGCCTGCAACTATTTAGCTGAATCGTCCAACTATTTTTTGATAAATTAGAGAATTCTGTAAAATTTTAGTATGTGAATATATTTTGTAAAAAATTACAGTAAAGGATGAATATAAAATTAAACATTCAGCGATAAGAAATTAGCAAAGTGTCTCGTTCTTAGGAATTTCCTCAACTTTAATAGCCCAAGGGTTTGAAACCACAATTTTCAGTGATATTCCACATCGTACAGTTCTCTTTACACAGCGTAAACTTCGTTCGTACCCGGGAGGAGTGTTTCGAATTTCTTCTCTCTCTTTCTCTCTCCTCTCATCGTCCATTCTCGTTGTGCTTTCCTTTTCATATAACTCTGTTTCTCCAGCCCGTATCGCTCTTTTCGCTCACCAACTCAATTCGACTGCTAGCCGTTTCGCCTGTGGACGTAAATTTAATTAATACCGAGCTTTCCATCGTTGTATATCTTCTGCAAAGCGAGCGAACGCTACTCGACGCTACTTTAATATTTTTAAGACATTTTTTTTTTTTTTTTTTTTTTTTCGCTCGTACATACAAACACTCGGGAAATTAGGAAGACGTAGGAGTGATAAAGCGATTATTAATCAGACGCTTAACGATTGATGCAGCTCGGTAAGACTGTGTCTAAGATTAATGGCTCAGTCAACGATGATATGTATGGAAATTCCATTGTCTGTAAAATTACTGCAACAACAACAAAACAAATCACCTTTAGATGTACTTCAAATCCAGAGAGTTTAAGGTAGTTTTGATGAATTCCGAAAAAAAAACACCCCGGAAAAAATGGGCTAAAAGAACACTAAAAGAAAACTAAAATAACCCTAAAATAACCCTAAATGAACCCTAAATGAACCCTCGGAGGTTTTTTGTCCCGGGGTTTTTTTTTCAGCCTACCGTTTTGATGACCAAAACAGGAAACGCTTAGTCCAATTTTTGAGAAAAAAAAAAAAAATACAAAAATAGAGAAATCGGAAGAAAATAAAAGTGGCGTGTACGCATTCCCAAGTTGGAATGCATCGTTATTAATTAGCATTGTACATCGTCGACAGTTTTCGTTAAATCGGTGCTCCGTTTATTTCTGAATTGATGGTAAACTACGGGAAATCCTTAACAAAGCCAGTACTATATTTTTGCCCTCTCTCTCCGACGTAAATTTTTAATCGGGAACCCGACGATTCGAGAGCCCGACCTATTTATCTGGAACTACCTTGGTAATCCTGGCAAACACGTGCAACATTGATGCATAGAACTGGTACATTGTCCAACGACGTAGCTTAATGATTTATTTATCATTAATTATCGGTCTTGTCTTAGCGGGCTCGGAAATTCGAGCTCTGAAAGCATCGAGTACACAATAATACCAATATATACACTAGTGTATGAGGTATTCAATGCCAATTCGCCAGTTTCCATCCCTGACACTCTTTTCATCTGGTTATTTTTATTTTTTTTTTTTTTTAGTCATCTGCATTCATGGTAAATACACAATTTTTTCAAAGATTTCTCATCACATTTTTAGGGGATTTATGAATTGAATACAATTTTTTTTTTTTTAATTGTGAATAGCGAAAAATAATTCAAAAGTCCATGAAAATTGAATTCGAAATTTCGTCTAATTGAGTTCGAAATGAAATCATCTAAATTTTCGAGATTTCTTGGGATGTTTTTTTTTTTTTCTTTTAGTGACTGAACTGATATGAAATTGCCCATATTATAGGTATTTGTTGAGCACCAAAACGAGATAACCGGGCCCCCGATGAATCTGGTGATTGGGTTATCGCTCGAATATATAATAGTAGAGTACAAAGCTGAACGGACCCGACGTTTCGATGGCGATGCTATAATTGTTGTGGTTGCCGTTGCCATAGCTGATTATTAGGTGGCGTTGGAGAATATTTCACGTCACCTTTGTAACTGCCAGATAGCTGCTGCGTGTTGTATGCCAACGTCGACCTTTAAGCCCTTCAGGGAATCCGGGATGAGTACCAAATTCCCGGTGACTAGCCTAAATCCCTAATATTATCTCTGGTTTAGCCGGATAGACGTCGAGAAAGATAAATCCCCATGAGTCATCCACTGCATCATACATAATCATGTTTGTCACAGCGTCACCAATTTCTCTGTGACAGATAACTGACGGGTCTAAAAATTGTTTTTCTAAATGAGGCATTTTTCACCAGGACCACCTTGACCCTTCCAATTGGGCCCGCAATTTTTATATGATTGACATAAATCTAAAAAGTGATAATTTAAAAAAAATTCACACATTTTTTAATTATTTACGATTTTCTAAAATAAATTATTCAACGACATATTTTAAAAATCTGACCCTTGACCCTTCCAATTGAGCCCGCAATTTTTATATGATTGACATAAATCTAAAAAGTGATAATTTAAAAAAAATTCACACATTTTTTAATTATCTACGATTTTCTAAAACATATTATTCAACGACACATAAAAAAATCTGACCCTTGGCCCTTCCAATAGGGCCCACAATATTTATATCATTCAGATAAAATATCATGTAACTAGAGTTCGCAACGTTGTGGGGATGTGCAACAACGAATGGAAAGCAATGAGGAAGCAGTGTGGATGTTTTTTTACTTTATATTTTTCATTATCGACAAAAACAAGGTTTAATCGGATGGAAGTTGTCGCGGCAGGCATTCCTGCTGCTAGTTTTGTCAAAAAAAAAATATCACTGAATCTAAAAAGTGGAAAAAATCACAGATACGCTTATTTTCATAAGTCCTCAACGGTCGAGAAATAAAAAAATATATTTTTGGAATGAAAAAAAGAAATGGAGCGTGAGGAACAATATACGAATGATACGAACATACGTTCAATATTAGTTGGGCTTGGAAGGGTTGAATAAAATGTCGAGAGAGGTGCACACACACATAGGCTAATGCATATCAGCCGAAAGCTCGTATACATTGTCTGCAACATCGTGCACGAGATTTACGAAGCTTTTACATGGAGTTTTTCAAGTGGATATTATACGCGTGGAACTGCATTCGCCGGAATAAATTAATTAAAGTTTGTACCAGATAATAAATCAATCGTGTTGAAAGCCGAGGGGACAATTTTACGAGCGAAAATTTAACAGTCTGCGCCGATCTCTCAATGGTTCATGGTTACGTTTTACGCATCGCGAACTGAAGCTTCAATAATATTTATCTCTCTTGCAATATTATCGCTGATATCGTAATTCCATTATTCGTTCAATGACGAACATGAATGTGTATTTAAAATACGTTTTTCCTTCTTGAGGGACGTTGAATTGCATCTAAATTACTGTTATTTAACAGCAATCAAATTAATTGCTCCAAGTTTTTAGAGTACAATATCCAATATCAATATCAATGACAAATTTGAAAAAAAAATCATTCCTATCCCATCGCCCATAATTTAATATATAAAAAAATCAGAAAATTTTTGGTGGTTCAAAATATTTCGGTATTTTTAAACAATCAAGTTTCATAATTCTGTGAAATAGAATTTTTGAGTTTTTAAAAATACGTCGTTCTTTTTTTTCAAGAAGAATTTTAAAAAATCAAAAGAAGTCTGAGTTCTTCTTTTTAACAACGACGTTCCAGACAATTTCGTGGCAATTTCAATCGCGAATTAAAAATTCAACGGCCATGAAATTTTTTACTAAAAAACTCAGATTATTGGCATCGTATTAACAATCGTGTTTGTGTGAATGACGCGAGTGCTCGCACACAGAGATAGTGATTTTTCCTGACCCAATGTCAGGTCAAAGCTCGTTTCTACGCAGGGTGAATGCGGATATATTGGTCGCGTAAAAATTAGTCATATTATTTACGTCGAAGTCATCACGTTTTAAATCGAAGATGGAATTTTTTGTTATTGCGAGCCTAATTTTTTTTTTAAATCTAGAAAATGTCACAAAATAAAAATCCAATAAAGATTCCTTTCAGTGACAACGGCGATATGAAAAAAAAAAAATAAAAAAAAAATAAAAAAAAAAAAATAAAAAAATAAAAAAAAATGAATTAGAGAGAACGCATAAAATATGAAAATGGAAGACGGACTTTGCGTGTCCTTCCATTTTTCAACAATCATGGATTTGCTTTTCTTGCATTCTTCAAGCAACGAGGTATTATCTCGTTTACTTTAGCTCCCACCCCAACTTGTGCATCCCAACACGATTACTCTTCTTCTCGCAATCTCTCTTTTACCGAAGACTCTGCCCCCACCGTCGTATCTCAATTCCAGTCTCGCTTTGACCGAATGATATAATACGTCGTAGTTCAAGAGTACCGACAGCGGACTCTTCCGCCTTTTGAGAATCAGTGTGTCGCCTGAAATCGCGAGTGTCGTATCCGAAGCCGTCCCTCAGTTTCTTCGGGCTGTAGCTGAACTTCTCTCGTCGGCCTCTCGTCGAGGGCTTAACGCGTAGACCCGTCCGTTCGTACATTTCACGTCGCTAAGCAAGAGCGACGTGGCTGTCGTTTGCTTATTATTATTATTAATATTCTTTTATTAAGTTGAATTTTAATTAAAATAATAAAAGCGCGACGAATATGTACGCGGCACTACGTCTCGTAAAGTCCTCGAGGATAGCCGGATATCGCAGTTCCCGGAGGCACGCTTCGTCCTCCTCCGGACTCTGGATTAATCATCTTCAACCCGTACGTAACAGAGTGATATAGTGCACAAACCCTGGAGAAAAAAAGTCCCATTCAACGCGTTAAAAAATTGAATCTTTAAGTTTTTTTAAATTCTTTCTTAAGATTGGTTTTATTAATTTGCCGAATTATGGAAATAAAAAATTGCTCGACAAATGAAGCATCGATGTAACTTTTCTTTTTTCAAATAAAATTGAATCGTTTATTTTTCTTAATACTTATGAACTTTGTTTAATTGAAGGAATTTTTTTTTGTTGCGCTTCTTTTTTTTTTTTACTATTTGAGCTGTGTTTGTGAATCTACCGTTCAGACAACTTTTCAACTTACGTATTCTGAAGAATCTATGAATCATTTTCATTTAAAAATATAAAGTTAGATTGACGGTTGATTTGATTTGATTAAAATTTATAATGCGTCATTCAAAGCCTTAATATGTATCTTTTCTCGTTACACTTATTGCCCTTTTTTACCCTTTATACTTCAATATATAATTCAACTCATAAATACACACCTCACCGTTGCAATACATCATTGATGGGAGCTTTACAAAAACCATTACCAAAGTGATAAGACTTAATCCCCGAACATTCTAAACCTGTTGCATATTACAAAGGCGTTTTTGCTGGGTTTTATCGCAAGTTCAGATTGAAATAATCCTGACGATATGCCTGAATAAAATATAGCGCGACCAAAAGTGGCAACGCTTCATAAGCCTAATTTAAAACTGATGTGTCAAGTCAAGATGAAAATAAAAATGTTATTCTGGTTGCACGTTAAAAGGGTAGCCGAAAGGATTTACGTCGAGAAGTTCAGACAGCCGACAGGCCAAGACGAGCGACCTTCACCGAGCGCAATCAGTTTCAATACGCGAGGCGTTTGGTCGTCAAGTTGGGAAGTGCAGTTATCACGAGAGAGGACGAGCACGGTTTGGCCCTTGGACGTCTTGCATCGATCGTCGAGCAGGTCGCCGAATGTCAGATCGAGGGACGTGAGTGCATTATGGTTACGAGCGGAGCTGTCGCTTTTGGCAAGCAAAAACTCACTCAGGAGCTCCTGATGTCGCTCTCAATGAGGGAAACTCTCAGCCCGACTGACCACACTCGTGAGCACGTTGGTGAGTTTATTTCTATTATGTGTTGGGGTGTTTAAAAAAAAAAAAAAAAAAAGTGCACTATCTTTTTTGTAGCTTCTCTCATCATTTTTAAGTTTAGATTTTGATGTTGAAATAAACCTCGGGAAAGGTTGGGCACTGGGAAAAAATTCTGAAAGGTGCTGCCTTGGAGGTTTTCACACAAAAATTCGGAGTCAGTAAAAGTTCATCAGATTTTTTTTTGGCTCACTGTATTAAAAAGAAAAAATTAGAAATCAATTTTTTTTTTTTTTCTAAACTTCCCATCCCCTCAAATTATCGTTTTCAATTTATAAAAACATTTTTTGGCTCTAAACCTCGATGCAGCATATTTTAGAATTTTTATTGCTAAGGCTCCCCTTTCGTGAAGTTTATTTCAAATTCGTAATCTAAACTTTGACATCGCAGGATAAGCAAAAAAAATATGGCATTTTTTTTAAACACCCTAATATATATATATATATAATTTTTTAATTTTTTTTTTATTGAATAATCATTGATAATCTCGATCACGCCGAAGCTCTACATATATCTCTCGACTTTGCGCTCAAACAACTCGTGTCAGAGAGCCAAGTTTTCATCGTTTGAACGCGTGAACGCCGATAAGACGGATACCGAGGATTGAGAAAGATCTCATCGTGCACTATATGGCGCGTCATTATTTGAGCGAAGCCTACATAACAAACGTTTTACTGGGAGCTCGGTTAGCAGCTGATAATTATTGGAGCTATCGAACATATTCGTGTATGTTTTTGTTTCGTTTGTTAGTCTTCTGACAGTTTACGATATTATTACAATAAATAACGGAGATAGGGGAGGGTCGTTAGTGTCACTGACGTTTTGGTACTCTTCGATGTCATTCTTCAGGGTTATTACCGATCGATGCGGAATAATGCATCGGAGGCAAAGCAGATGTTTCGTCGTTTGATATGTTACTTATTTTGGCTACAGTTGCTGATAACACGAAATCACTTCAAACTTCCCTAAATAGAATGATATGAAATTACGTATTTGTGAGTTTGTTTCCATTTCTTTTTCCGTGACTGTTGAGCATAGAATTTTTGTTATCAACTATGGAGAAATATTTTCAGTGGGCTTGATTTTTATTTATCTTTATCCTATCCACTGTGTTATCACATATTTTTGTATTTCTTTTTTTTTTGACAGTCAAATAAAAAAGTAAACCTGTCCAGCTCTTCCAGTTTATTCCAGTTATCATTGAATAAAAACATGGTAAATGCTTCTTCATGCCAGTCTCTGTGTCGCCTTCGTAATTTTCTAAACCGGAAGCTCTTACGAAAATTGTAAGTGTCTTCGTTTGACACATTGAACAGTCTTGTGAATAAATCACGTTGTCGTGCTATCTCGGTAGACACATAACAATACAATCAAGATGTTAACATTCGAGATAAGAATATCGTTCCAGTCAAGGCAGTTCACAACTGTTCGAAACTGCTGCTTCGATCATTCGTATCTGACGACAAAAGATCCCGATAAAATCGTCCCATAAAAAGATCGATATTTCTCTCGACTTTAAAATCTGAAGAGGCATTACCAGTCCGATAAGGCTGACCTGACCGAGATAAGTCTCATAAATGCTACACGAGGAATAGTAAAACACTCGTTGATTTCCTATCAGAGAGAGGGAGAAAGAGAAACCGTACGTAACGGATGCAGGAGGTGCATTGCACGAGGAGGCAATGATCGATGGAACGGAATCAGAGGCATTGTAAATATAAAAATGCGAACAATGCTTTCATCTTCAATTGAAGCAGCGACGCACCAATCCGGAAACCATGCCAGTTCCTCGGGATCTTGAAGCATTACGTTTGTAATTCAGAGGATGATAGAATGAGCCGAAGTAGTCTTGCTTCTTTAGTGGCAATATTCGAGGTCATTGATTCTGACAAAGACGCCTTTTTAAGGAGCTTTTCACTCAGCTGTTACGACTTAACATACTTTGGTGAAAGTTCTGGTGCTCGATACTCGAGGCCACTTCTAAGAAAGTGAATAAGACTTAAGCCAACTCCAATGTAGGATGACACGAGTAAAATTTCAGCGTTCGATTATATCGAGGACACAGTGCTGCCGAACGAGAGCCCGAGGCTAGGAAAAGCTCGCTATCTCTTGAATGAACCGCCGCGAACCAGCTAGCGACGAAGGTGAACGAGAGATAAGAAAAGCATGTGCATCGTAGAAGGCCCCGGGGTTGAGAGGGAGATTCATTTTGGCCTTGTATTCGGCTCGACGAGGAAAGCTCTTTGACCTCAAGTGGAGAGGTTTCCGTTAAAGCCTTTTCAAAGGGTCGCGCTCGTCCCGTTTCGAAGGATTTTTCAAAAAATGTCCACTACAAGGCAAAAGCTCTATTTCTTTAGGAGAAGCAGCGGTTGAGGAGCTTCGGGAAAACAAGTTCATAAGAAACTGTCGACTGCACTTAGTCCCCTCGTTCAAGGGAGAAAACTTTCCATGTGCAAGCCAATTCAATTCACCTTTTCACTCTTATTTTCGCAGGAACCCTTCTGGATCCAAGAGCAGCTGCAGCCGTTGGCCAATCCGGTTTGATGTCCCTTTACGACGCAATGTTTGCTCAGTACGGCGTTAAACTCGCTCAGGTTCTCGTCACGAAGCCCGATTTTTACAACGAGGAGACTCGCAAGAATATCTTCAGTACATTGAGCGAATTGATAAGCCTGAATATCGTACCGATTATAAACACAAACGACGCTGTTTCACCGCCCCCTCAAGTCGACGAGGAAGTTGCCGGTGGTGGTGGTCGACGAGGAATATCAATCAAGGACAACGACTCCCTTGCAGCTATGTTGGCCGCTGAAGTACAGGCTGATCTTCTTATTCTGATGAGCGACGTTGATGGGATATACAATCTTCCACCGTGGCAAGACGGCGCCAAGATGCTTCACACCTTCAGCTCTGATCTTCGTGGCACAATTAAATTCGGTCAGAAATCAAAGGTCGGCACTGGTGGAATGGACTCGAAGGTAAACGCTGCTCTGTGGGCGCTTGATCGTGGCGTTTCCGTTGTTATATGCAACGGCACGCAAGAGAAAGCCATCAAGAGCATAATGGGTGGCAGAAAGATTGGTACTTTCTTCACTGAGAGCACCAGCACTTCTGCACCGGTCGAGGTAGTAGCTGAAAATGGTAAGTATGGTTATCATTCACCAAATTTTTTTTTGTTTTGTTTATTTTGAAGCAATAAGAACTCGTGAAATCGGATGAAGGCTATATAAATTTGTGCAATTTCAGCTCGGACTGGTAGCAGAGTGCTGCAATCACTGGAGCCCGAACAAAGAGCGGGTGCAATTAACACCTTGGCGGATCTTTTGCACTCGAGGCAGGAAGAGATTCTCACAGCAAATGCAAAGGATCTTGAGGAGGCAACGGCAACGGGTTTGGCTAAGCCTCTGCTCTCTCGTCTCTCGTTGACCCCAGCGAAGCTCAAGTCTCTGAGCACGGGACTTCGTCAGATCGCCGACGATTCGTTGACAAACGTCGGTCGTGTTTTAAGAAGAACAAGACTCGCGGATGGCCTCGAATTGAAGCAGATAACTGTACCGATCGGCGTTCTACTTGTAATATTCGAATCGAGACCAGACAGTTTGCCGCAGGTCGCGGCTTTGGCCATGTCCAGCGCCAACGGTTTGCTACTCAAGGGTGGAAAGGAGGCTGCTCATAGTAACCGTTGTCTCATGGATCTCGTGAAAGAGTCGTTGAGCTCGGTTGGAGCGTCCCAAGCGATATCACTGGTCTCCACGAGGGAAGAAATCGGTGACTTACTTGCCATGGAGAAACACATTGATCTCATTATACCGCGTGGTAGCTCCGAGCTCGTGAGAAACATTCAAGAACAGTCGAAACACATTCCAGTTCTCGGTCATGCTGAAGGAGTCTGTCATGTTTACGTCGATAAGGATGCTGATCTTGTCAAAGCTATGAGGATAATACGCGATTCCAAGTGCGACTATCCAGCTGCCTGCAACGCCATGGAGACACTTCTTATTCACGAGAGTCACATGAACGGCAGCTTCTTCAGCGACGTGTGCAGCATGCTTCAAAAAGAAGGAGTAAGTTTGAACATTCAATTTTTCTGCTCCAATTCTTCTTCGTAACCTTCCTATATAGCCTCGCGGAGCCGAACCCACCGGGTGCTTATACGAAAGAGCTTTGCCGTCAATATCCCGTGGCGTCACAAGAAGGTTCAAACCGTGTGCCAGAAAATTTACAACCGAAATGGAAGAATCATTGCTACCAGCTAGAAGGAGAGAAAAATCTGAAATAATTTACCATGTCAAAATAAATAGAAACCGGCGTTGGTTCTCGATTACCATAACATGTAGAAGTTTTTCCCACCAATGTGGTAATTTATACCAGATCCATCTCTCAGTGTCATTTCAACGGAGAGCCTTAAGAAAATTTCTCTACTTTTAGGCAAAGAAGCTGATTTTTTATTATTTCAACAATCTCGCTTCTCAAAGTACCCAAAGCCCGCATAATTTTAATGTAAACTCTGCATGTATTTAATAGACAAAAACATGATCAACAATTTGAAATATCTCTTGAGACTGAGTCAAAATTACTTACAGAGTTCGTATAACAATTTCTGTACAAAGTTTATCGCCATTTTGCTACATAGCTAACAAATTGCTAGGAAAACGTTGTCCGTGTTTTTTTTTTGTTTTGGTCTCACAATAGTGAAGCTGCTTCCTTATTGCTACAGCCAAAATAAGCTTAACATTCCGCCGACTTTTGCGTTTCTCTCCATCTACTTTCCAGACAAGTAGGTGGAGATTGCTTGCTTTGAAACAAAGTTCTTTAATTAGGAACGGGACATCGCGAGAGACAGAGAGAAATATACCGGAGACTCCTTTGCCCTCTCGATGATAAAAGTGATACTGGGCTAACGGCGCTCCCAGACGAAAAGACACTCTAATAAAGGCAGCCTGCGGAATCTCCGTGCTATAGTATCTACCAAGCAGCTATGCCAGGTTGAATGCACTAAATATACATATGTATATTTGACGTTTCACAGGTGAAAATTAACTCGGGGCCCAAGTTACGCGAGCAATTGACCTTCGGACCACCGGCTGCCAAGAGCATGAAGACCGAGTACGGAGCCCTCGAGTGCACGATCGAGGTAGTCCCGGAAATTGACGATGCGATAAATCATATTCTCAAATACGGTAGCGCGCACACGGACGTCATCGTTACGGAGAATCACAGGAAAGCTGAACACTTCCAGAGGGAGGTCGACAGCGCCTGTGTCTTCCACAATGCCAGCTCACGATTCGCCGACGGTTTCAGATTTGGACTCGGTGCTGAGGTTGGTCCACCAATTTTTTTTTCCAATGAATCTTTATACAGTTCTTATTATATGGATGCAAAAAATTATGCTGTGAAATCAAGAAATTTCGAAGCTATACGAAATTACAAGCAGTTCTATGCAACTATATGAATATAAAAATAGCTGGAAAGTAGAACTTTGTCCATTGCTTCCACATTATTTTCAGGTCGGTATTTCGACTGCGAGAATTCATGCTAGAGGGCCAGTCGGTGTGGATGGTCTTCTAACAACGAAATGGGTTCTTCATGGAGACGGACACGCGGCTGCAGACTTTGCCGAGGGTGGTTCGCGAACTTGGCTTCATCAGCATTTGCCCGTCAACGAGTCGGCATGAACTTCCACAAGCATCGAACCAACTTCCATACGTCCATCGTCGCTTCGGTCCGAAAACTTGGAGAACGTCGAACTCTGTGCCACAGAATCCTCCGTCAAAGTCACTCCATCGTCGTCGTCATCATCGATCGGTCTATTCGCGCGGCTTCGAAAGTTTCTCCGTTCATTATTAAGCTCTCGTAATTAACGAATAGAGTGGCTATTACGCGATTCACGTATGCACGCGTTCTTCCTCCGTTAACACATCTGAAAACTATAAATTATTATCTCGTGATCGCAAGAAGGGCTGGCAATATTGTCCAAGCAGTTTCCTTACTCAAGGCAAAAATGAACTGCAGTGCAAAAGTAAATTCTTCTTTCTTTTTAAGAGGCAAAAAAAAAAGTTTTTCGAACTACCGCTTCGGCCTAGCTGCAGCCAATTGCGCGTGCATCCGCGCGGTCAGCCGAGAGAAAGGCTCTTGGAAGTTTGCCACACTTTTCAAACCTCTCCCCCACGAGCAGTCCTCGGGATTGAGAGAGATAGAGAGAACCCTCAGGAATTCACGCGCGTAGAACCGGTGAGCTTTGAGAATACGAGTTGCAGAACGAAACTCCAGATGCAGATAACCGAGAAAATAGGTCGACCTTCTAGTGAAAAAAGAAAAAAAAAAAATATAAGAAAAATAGCGCGAGGCTCGTGCGCCCTAAAAAGTTGCTCTTGAGTACCCACGATTGTACATACACAGAAAATAAAAATTATGCAATATTTTACGTTAATAATAATTCCACGACGTTAATTCGTTGTGTTTCTGTAAAATATAGATTAATTGCTCTGTGTTACTTTGAGTTTTATAAAACCTGGACTTACAGTCAGCGTGATTAATGGATAAAATTGTGTAAAAGCAAAGGAAAAAGCGGAAGAAAAAAAAGTATGTACGAGCACCATTTACGGACACTCGATAAGTCAAACTCTGTCGTGGTTCTCCGCTAACTTCCGGAAGCGCGTGCAGCATTCTACGCCGCAACTCGCCGGTAATTCCAAGCAGTACGTACACGAAGAAGTAGAGTTCCCGGGCCACACGCCGGAAACTTTGGAAAACTCATTAATAATAGCGTCCGGACAGCCGGAGCTTTCTCTTTATGAAACTTTGTGTTGCATTCGTTGGTTTGCCTAAACCGTCGTGTTGCACTCACGGCCGCGGCGGGTAACGCGACTTCACTACTAATGGGATTTTCTGGTTTATCGCTCGCGGAAGTCTGTCTACAAACGAAACGTTAAAGCTCTGTGAATTCAAGTTTTATGTGAATTTACGAGACACTCCATGTATTTAACCGAAAGTATATATATTTCCGGTCTAACCACTGCCAAATTCCAACTTACGAGACTCACTCGTGACGATTTATTGCACATTGAGATAAAGCCTGCGTTACTTTTCTAAAGTAGATAGAAAGTACGCAAGTTTTTCGCTGCAGCAAAGATCCAAGGTTTCCGAGGTAGAAAATCATAGCTTGTAATGCAGTGTTGAATCGATTATATCGTCTTGAATGAATAACGACGAGCTGTCGCAAGAAAACATGACGATCTCATTGGCATTGAGAATATTTATTTTTCTTTAAAATTAAGTAATTAATTTTTCGTTAAATTAAGTATAGTAATTAACGTTAATACATCTTAAGTCTCAGATGCGAATTAACATTTTTCAACCAAACGCAAATTGCATTGATTTTTGAAAGAGTATAATTTATCGTAATTTAAATGAATAAATCTAAAAATTCCAAAATGACATTACCTAAATCCGAGGGAATATGCAATTAGAGTTTAAAAATAAATAAAGATGGAATATCTAACAGAATATTACAAAGTTTATTGAACGTGTCGTGATAAAACAAGATTTTTTTCGCCGACGAAAAATGTCAAATCGTGATTACACAATCTCACATGTTTTCCGGCGCCCACAATTTAAAAGTTCGATCGTAGGAACTGGTGACAATGAACTTTTGATCGGCCGAAACGTCGACCGACATTACTTTGCCGTCGTGTCCCGGAAGCTTTTTTAGCGGTTGCCAAGTCTTGTTAGACCAAATTTTTGCGCTACCGTCGTACGACGCGGTGACTAGAAACTGGCCCTCGTCCTTCTGGTATTTGATGTCAGAGAGAAGATCCGAATGGCTTGGAATCGTGTAAAGGCACGATCTCTTTCGCAGGTCCCAAATTTTGCATTCGTTGTCTTCGCTCCCTGTGGCTATATGGTAGCCATTTGGCGAGAAATCTATGCCGAATACCGCTTTCAAATGACCCTCCATAAACATTATGCAACGCCCTGTACGAAGATCCCAGACTCTTCCGAACGAATCGTGGCCTCCGGTTGCGGCAACGCTACCGTCCATCTGAAAACTGAATAACCACATTTTTCAATTTACCTCGTACTGCAAAATTACACGTAAATTCAATTTAAGTAAAAGTACGCGTAATTTAATCTCCGCGAAATACAAAGAAAAGTAAACAATTTTTGGTCACGTTGATAAAAAGATCATACAAAAAAAGTCCCACAGATTGTACAAGGATTTTTATTTTTCTTTTATATTACGGATTTGCCAATTCAATTAGCGAACTTCGAACCTTATGCAGTGAACTGCTTTAGCGTGACCTTCCTGATGAAGAACTTCGGCCTGTTGTTCAAGATCCCATAGTCGCCACGAGGCGTCGTGGCAACAGGTACCGAGAAAACGTCCAGAGGGATGAAAAGCTATTCTCGATACCCTGTGCGGCTCGTGACCTTCGACTTCCGCCAGAGGTTGTTCGCCCATTCCGCCTCCCCATAATTTAACACTACCTAAATTCCAACGATAAATCTTTTATACATATTCGGTAAATACATTTTTAATAGGCAGTATCACTTCCCCCAACACTTAAAAAAAATTTCAAACCTATATTCTCTCCAATAATTCTACAGATTGAGATGAAATTTTGAGAAAATGTGCGAAAGAAGGATACAATTGATCTAAGCTTCCGGCTTTCCAAAACTCGAGACCATTTTTTTTTTCAGGAATACCGAAAAACCAAAATCAAGCAAGTATGATTTAATAAAAAAAAAAAAAGATAATTACCGTCGGACGCGCAGCTAGCGAGAACGCACGTCTGTCCAGGTTTATCGCCCAATACTTCTTCGTTCACTGTGGCTTTAGGATGAAAAACAATGCATCCAACATTACAAGCGTGTCCCTTAAGAGTGCGCAATAGTGTACAGTCGGGTACAGACCATAACTTGCACAGTCCTGACCACGAGGCTGTCGCGAGTACCTTCGAGTTCGGACTAAACTCGCAGAACGATATCGGCCGCGTATCGCCAATCTGCGAACAGTATATCGTCAGGGCTTGCAATTTCTTCAGAAGCTCTTGCCGTCGTGCTGTTCGCGTTGCACCCGGAAGTTCCAGCTCTTCTCGCGCTCGGTCGAGCCTCGCTTTTGCTCTCGGTATCGAATACGCTGAAAAATATTTGTTTTTTTTTTTTCATTATCGAAGATTCTCGTAGCTATTTTTATTTTCAAATTCAATGAAATTTTTTAGTTTTTTTTAAAGATTTTTTTGCATTTAAAAAATGTCTATTCAATTGTAATCTGCATGAAACATACATGATATCCATGTGCGTGCGATTTGCAAGGAATCTGGTCCCTCGTGATACCAGGTGGTTTCTGTGTCTCGTTCAGGGCGATGTGTGGGTTCCTCCTCTTCGTCGTGCTTTTTCTTAATAGCGTCTTCTCCAAGACTAGCCAGTAGTTCCCGTAATCTTGCTCGTCTGTCGGCAGGTCCTTCGCCAAAGAGACAAATAGGTTCGCCCAATTGTCTCAAGTTTTTCTTCACTTCCGAGTCATCCGTAGAAACGTTAATCTGTCTAGCTTTCTTTCTGCGCTCAAACTCCTCGAGCAGAGCTTGTCGATCCTTGGACATCTCGTCCTCGAGATCCATGTATTCGTTGGATATATGTACATTCCCGAGTGCAGCTCCAGCGGAGGACGACTCGGCGCTTGGTCCGTCATTATCATCGTCCGAAGATTCGCCAGCTGCTGTGGCCAATCTGGCTCTTTCGGCCTCTTCCAGCGAGCCGTAATGTACTGTCTTTGTCTTTTTTACATAGACCAGATCTTCGTCGTCCGACATGATCGCAAAAGGTCTCTAAATGAATTAAAAACTGTTACGATATTTCGAAATTTAATAAAATGCCTGTTGCAGTTATTTCGAGTTGGCACTAACCTACAAAACTACAACGATCGGCAATAATTTTGTGCTTACAGTTAGAAAATCGTCAAGAATACGTTTTAAATTATTCGACAACGAATTAATCTTGTATTATTCACTAATTCTCTAAATGAACTAAATACTGTTACAATATTCGAAATCAAAAAAATGCCTATTGAATTTTTTTCGAGTTGGCACTAACCTACAAAACTGCAACAATCGGCGATGATTTTGTCTGTACTTACAGTTAGAAGATCGTCGAAAATACGTTTTAAATTATTCGACAACGATTATAATCTTGTATTATTCACTGACACTTTGTACGACTAATTAAACGTCCATTTCTCAGTAAACACGGGATTTAACGAAAGTGTCAATAATGCTGGACGCTTTGAATTTGTATTTGCATCTCTGCGTTTTTATTGGATCTATGCCGATTGGCTGAGAAGTTTCATGCATTTGTGTGTGTTCACACAAATACATGTTATTGGGTCTCGCGTAGAGAGAGACAGAGTGGCGACGGATGTGGTTAGCTGGTTCTCTCTGTCGCACTCCGTACAGTCTCTCACAAAATTAAAATTGAGAAATAATACCGATCAGGGAGGCTAAACACGGGCCAACATTATCGGAAATATAGACAAAAACGGATAAATAATCGTATTAATGTGTTTATTAGACGGTTTGAGATACCAAATATAGTCCCGTTCAAAATCTCGATGCCACAACGTCTTGGCTGGGCTTGTACACCACATGCGCAGTCCAATGCGAGAAGGACAACTGCACAACCAAAGACGGTTAGAAGCAGAGCGCATTCTCGGCATTACCTCCGAATATAACGTACGGCTAAAGGTCATCTTTGTTAAGGCTTCCTGTATATCTATATTTCAGTGTATCTCTTGTATTTTACGTACTTTTTGGTAAATGGAAAATTGCACTTTGTTGAAACTTCGAAGGCATGGGAACCTAGTGAACGTAAGTAGGTATTCATATCAACACACCATTAGTTTAGGTGTTGTAAATATCTGACGTCACATAGTAGACAAAGGATGATGCAGATTAGAACGTTGGATGATGCTCGTTGCTTCCTCATTAAATATGATTTTTCATAAAGCCACTTCTATGAAGAAATTTATTTACTAATTTTGGCCTCCTCATAGAGGAATCTTTGTGAAAAATGGGATTCAGTGAGAAAGCAACGTGCAAAGTTCTACTTTGCATCATTTTTCATTTTAATCAGCATTTTTTCAAATATCGCTGATGCCTCCATACTTTTGGTAGTTGCTTGTGAAAACAAAAAAACAAAAAACAAATGACGTTACACGTGACCACGAAAATTCCGTAATTAATATCGTTGCATCATATTTCCATCTCGTACAAAGTTTTGACTTACTTTCTTAACTTTTGCGGAATTAAAGCGAAAATTTAAGTACTTTGAAAAATTCAAAATGGCGTCAAATCCGAACGACTTTGACGATCATCACCAAATTTGGTACGTAGCAATGATTTATGTTATTTTTCGTCTGCAGAACATTTCGGTTGATTTTTTGAGATTCTACGTAATTTAAAAAAAAAAAAAAAAAAAAAAAAAAAAAAAAAAACAAAAAAAAAACGAAAAATTTTAAATTCTATAAAATCCGAACCGCTTTACCGATTTCGTCGAAATTCAATACCAAACAACATTGAACCTGTCTTCAGTTATGAAGAACTATTTAGCTAAATCGTCTAATTTTTACAAAAATTAGAGCGATCACGTCGTTTTTTTTTTTAAATTAAAAATTCTATAAAATCTATATACATGGATACATTTCGTTAAAAAGACGTTTTGATTTTTTTTTTTTTAATATAATTATTTCGTCCGAATAATTATAATTAACAATTTGTGAATTACAAAATAGTAAATTATTCTTATTTACATACAACAGAATTTGTACAATCGCGAGTCGAAATGCGTGCGTTCCAAAGCTTTCGTAGATTTCGAGTAATTTTAATCTCGAGTCTCGTCACGATAAGCAATCGTAGCGAGGAATCGGATCGGTTAGGATCTCAGAGAAACAAGGTTGTCGCGACTTTGGATGGTGAATGCGAGAAGAGACTCGGTTCGTTTGAAGACGATTCCGAAGCACTAGGGGCGATCGTTTTATTCGACGTCGTCGAAGGTAGCTTTGGTGACGAGATAACCGGTCTCGGACAATCCATGGCGTATCGCGCTGCCATTTTCGGCATTTGCTGCTCTATCAGCATTTGTCGAAGGGACTGAGCTTGCTCCCGCAGGGTTAATATCTGCGTCCTGAGAAAAGCATTCTCGTGCTCCAGCATTGTAGCTCTCAGAGCAATCTAAACAAACAATTCATAATATTAGCTTGTTTTCCAGTTTTCGTTGCTGATAGTCGATTTTTCATCACTATAAATAAATAGCTTCTACATTTCTGAATATTCCGTTTGCCATAGGAGTATGAAATTTGAGTTTTTAAAATTCAATTCGACTAGAAAAGATATCAGAATTTTCAGAGAGCTACAAAACCCACTAATACCAAAAAATATTATATTCCGACAATATATTTATTATAATAAAATTGTTTCAAAATTTTTTGAAACAATTTCGAAAAAAGATTTTCAGGATAAATAAATCTTGATGAAATTTCGTTGTAACCCTTCGTATCTTTGGAATGAATTAATGAGGTATATCAGAAACAAAAACAAAAAATCATTTCTCACGTGATCTTCTCGAATTTTTCTAGCGTCCCGGGACTTCTTCGCTGCTTGATTATTCCGTTTTCTTCTCTCGTAGTATTTGTCGTCTTTTTGCTCATCCGGAATGGGCCGCTTCTCACTTCGTGGTCTCCTCGAGCGGCAACCCGAAAGAGCATCACCAACAAACAATCGCCTTGCGCCGTTAACGTCTGGTTCTGTACAGAAAGAAATGAGTATGTTAAATAAAATTTTGTCCCTTTCCATCTCTGATATTATGTATTTAAAAAATGATAAAAATATGTTTAGCTGTTCTGTTGCGAATAATATAACGAATTTTCATATTATAGGAATAAAAACCAAAAATAATGCCCCGGGTGAGGATCGAACTCACGACCTTAAGATTATGAGACTTACGCGCTGCCTACTGCGCTACCGAGGCTTGTACCAATTCACTATCTCTCTCTGCAGATAACGTCGCGATAGCTATTTTTCGCAACTAGAGGCGCTTTCGACAGACCAGCGCGATGAGCGCTCGCCCGTCGCGTATTCGCCATTAATAGCGCGACTTTTGAAACGCCGAATGAAGCAATATGAGTATTTAGAGATGAGCGTCAAATTTGTGATCGCTCACTTTATGTTAAATTGACCGTCGTGGGTCTATCACAATTGATCTACCCAAAAAAAAATGACCGTATCGTAACAACAGCCCTACCACTTGCTTGATTGCAAGTAAGTTGCAAGGAAGGAATTGGGGTATAGGTTCTTGCATCAATGAACGTTAATAAGAATTTCTGCATCGGATGGTTTATAGAGGACATTGAACTGAGGTTGCAACAGGAGGATCAGCGGAAAGACAAATTATTGGTACTTATAATAAATGATGTAAAAATGGGGAAAATAGCCAGGACGTAACACCAGCCAATACTTCACTCCCTGAAAAGCCTCCGACAGGGATGCGACGAATACCCGACACAGTCCCTACGTTTTTCCACGATCGGACGAGACTGACCGACAATCCGATCATATATGTATTCTTGAACGCACCCGACAGACCCGACGATATCTTCGTTTAATACTGTGAACACATATTTCTAGACCTATTTATCGTGATAAAAAGAAACTCGAACCTGCGAAGCTCGTGGAATCCGAAAACTGTTGAGGCGCGTTCATCAACGCAACATGATGGATTGACGACAGCTGCGAATTAGAAGGAGACTCTGAAGCCGCGAAGGTCGTTGGTTGTCGTCGCAAACCCGTCGAAAGAGGATTAAGCGCAGTATTGAAGGACGCTGATGCCGAAGAACCGCTGGTTGGCGGTGCGGGAGGCGAGGACGACGATGCAGAATCCTCAGCTAGTATGAGTCTCTTGGACGACGAGGCAAATTGGACGGAATCTTGTTTGTAGCTCTCCGAGATGACACCGTAATCTCGATAGGAACAGGAAACTGGTGTCATTAAGGACTGATGAGCTGGGTAGAGCAATTCGTATCGCGGATTTGTAACCAAATCTACAAATAAGTGAAGAAGAGTCGATTCTTTAATCGAATGACCGTCATGCAATTAATGCAACAGGCGTGATTCACATGCCATGAATCTAAGAAGTTGTAAACACACGAGCTACACCTTCGTAGACATAACTTAAGTTATCAATATATAAGAAATATTCTTAATAATGTAATATAAGTATAAATTATCGTTTCTTTCTTATAAGACCGCAGTTATGCGCACCCTAGGTATGCCTCCTAGGAATTTTTTTTCTAATTTTGTTTACAATCTAAAAAAAAAATATTTTCACTAGATGCATAAGTAAACAATAAGCCAAAAAGACAAGACAACCGACCAAGTGCTTTGAAAAAACAAGAATGCGATAAGTACCTGCAGCTGCAGCAGCAGCAGCAGCCGCGGCAGCCGCAGCCACCGCGGGACCGGCTCCCGTACCGAAGAGTCTGTAATTCCTCAAGAGATGAAGTGCGGAGAAGGGAGACGACGAGGGAACCACTGCATAATCCGCACCAGGACTGCAAATTGTCGGCAACCCCTGCCTTTCCTGAGGATGTTGATGCGTGGCGTGCATCGCAATTTCGACCAGTAAATCAGAGCGCGAGATCTGAAGTCACCGTTGTCGAAGGAGTTTGCAGCTTTACGAAAAGCTGCGTGCCAAGCTCATGAATTTCCGAATGATAGAAAAACATTTTTAAGTAAATTAAGTAATATAATCGACACGTTTTGGTCGCACTTTTTTTCATAACACCACTAACTTTATATTCGTGACAAAAATTAAGAAAATCGAAACACCGAATTACTATCGTTTGACAGTAATGACCGATCAACGAGATAACGAGTGAATGTCATCACGAATTTGTTCGTTTCCAAATAGGAGAAGAAAGTACTCCCAATTGAATTAAGTAAATCAATCTACACGTTTAGGTCACTTCTCCTTTTTCAACAATATTTATATTTCTGACGAATAGTTATATTTGAATTCCAGCACTGAATTATAGTTTGCTGAAGACTACCGAAATCTTTGTATAGTCCGCTGACCAGCGCGAATAGTTTTGCAACTCGCGTGGCGTCGGATCAAAAGACAATAGGAAGTAGTGAGTTCGTTATGAACGGAAGGGGGTGAACGATGATAACGCGCCGCCGCTGCTGTGACCACTGTCATGCTTCGCACGTATCGCAAACGCAAACCTCGTCCCGCGATATGTTATATCGCACGTTGTGCTAGAATAATTATGCGCTCGGCGGCATGTGGATTGGCCGAGTGGCGAAGAGAACGTACGCCCTCAGTTCGAGGGCATGCGCGCACCTGACCTATACCGCTGTGTATAGACTAGGCAATGTTTTGTCATAGCAGATAGCGAACGTCCAACGATACGAGGTTTATGTATAAACCGCCCACACGGTGGTGAACGCATGCTACGTTTGGAGCACAATTGTTACTCGGGTTGGCTACCACCGTTCATGCGGTCGTCTTGGGATGACCCACCCACCGCGACTCCCTGAAGAGTACTGGTCAGCCGACTCTAAGTTTTTATTTGTATACACCCTGTCTTGACTTTTTTTTGTGAAATGATAAACTTGGCGTATGAAATGAGCGCTGGGCAACAAGGACCTCGATTTGGGACAATATGTGGCCCTTCTTCAACAAGTAGCTACATGAAGCAGTATGAAAATTTGTTGTATTTAAGACCTCGCAACACGGTTCAATTTTTTTTTTTTCTATTTCAATTAGATGCATTTGTTAATTTTAAGAATTTAAGAACACTGACTGCAAAATTCTTCGTTCCAATCCTTAAATGTTAGATAAATTTAAGGTTGTCGGTTAAAGCTGGAATACAAAATATAATTCTGTGAGAATAACTTTTTTTCTGGCTGGCTCGGTTCCCTTAGGGAGTCGGGTTTCATACGGGTCGGGCGTCCTTGGACCTGTAAGACCCAAAGACACCAAGCCCACGATTTCATATCATTGATTCCCGCGAATCCCTCAGAAGGGTACCAAGATAATCAAGATCTGGGCGGAGGGGGAAAGGTCAAAGGGGGACTTAATAAAAATCAGGAGAAGGTCTAATAACAGGGGGACTAGGAATAATAAATGCATGATGGCGATCACCAGGCTACCACCTGACTTGTTTCTAGTACACGGCAGCGGGGGCGAAAATTTTTTATTATGCAGAGAAAGATATGACAAATTCGAAAAATACTCGTTGATGTAGAATGTCCACGGTATTACGTTCATGAAAAATGATATTGCTAATAACAGTGAGCTATTGTTATTCGAAATTAAATTCTGTGAAAACTTATGAAAAAAAAATACGGTGGCTATTATTGCCAAAAATATATTGTAATTTCAACTATATTATTTAAAATAGTGACGCAATCCAGTCACCTCTCTTTTAGTAAAACTAAATTTAAAAAAAAAAATTAAAAATATCCCAAAACTTCAGAATTCTTGCAATACTTTTAAAATGTCAATGCATATAAACTCGAATAAATAGAAAATCGAGTTTCCATCCACGAGAACGACAAAGCCCACATAGTCGTGTTTCTCGTGCAATCTCTCCTCCACGTCGACGAATCGATCGTATAACGCAGCCCTGCAATATTCATACGATTTACGTCGTTCACTCACGTATTACGATCATTTTTTTATTATTATTATTTTCAGGTTGCAACGTTGTTCCGTATCAAAAGCATCGATAGCATCAGTTTCTGTGCATCGCTGCATATTAAAGAAAGCAAAAAAAGAAAAAGCTGACTGCGCTAGATTGGAGATTTACAAGCAGAGAGGCCACGCACATAATACGTGTAGACAGTAAACGCGATCGCTAGGATCAAGCTGGATCAACGAAGGAGAATCGGTGTACGGTGTAGCCACCCCCCGCGTACACGCACCTGTGAGCTATTACGAGACGCGGGGCAGTACGCGTCCTGATGCGCGGTAATTACCTTCTGGGAGTCTTTGCAGCTGACACGGCGAGAGAGAGAGAGAGAGCGGCGCGTGGTCTCTTCCTCCGGACACTACCGATGGTTTACTATATAGCGTTTTAGTCGCGACCACGTGCCTAAATATATACATATACGTGAAAGCGGAATATGTACTGCGTATAGACGTAGCATAATTATACAATAGACCAAAGAGGGAGCAGTAGAAAATCGTCCATGTCTAGCTTTCTGGCCTAGCTTCTGGATTATACGTAGATAGCCGATGATAGTTCTAAACCGGCGTATATACGTCCATGAATTATTAGTTTCCGGAAGCGGCAACTCGATACGTGAATGCGTATACTTTTGTCAGAAGCTCTCCGAAGCTATTTTCAATATGGTTTCCCGGTAAAACGCAACAACGACATGCATATGTGGTTACATGCTGCGTTATCGTGCTGTATATTGTAGGGATAAGGAGGGAGTAAGAATAAGTTTTAGTGGTGAATGACGATCGACCTTCGGTGTCGCGGAGTCAAGAGAACGCAGGTAATTCGAGGGTAGATATAGAGGCTAAGTGTAAGGGAAAAAAAAATTTAAAATATTCGCGCTGATACATTTAGCATCCACGACGTGTTGCCTTAGATAATGAGAGTTTACAGACGAAATGTGAGTGTGAAGGTAACACTTCATGCACGTATATGCGAGGGGACAAATCGGATGAAAACGAAAACTTTTTCACAGAGTGAAAATTAAAACTTGCCGGATCTCAGCATTCCGGCAACCGATTTGATTGCAACTGGTCCCATTCGAACAGATAAAAAAAAACAATATCCACAAAATTAATCGAATAAATCGTAAGAATCGACGTGTGGGAAAACGTCTCCTAAATTATACCACCTAAGCTTATTGTTAGCCATGTTTAAAAAGGGCTGTAAAGTAGAACGTTCCAAATTGCTTCCTCATTATTTCGTGTCTTTGACAAAGCTTTTTTTTACAAAGCTACCAAAGGATCAATGAAATTGGTTCACTCTGTCCTTTTAAATGGTCTTAGGACTAACATTGAAAAACGAATACTTCTCGAAAAATCTAAGTAAATATAATAAGATATATATATATATTTTTTTTTTGTTCTTTTAATCGATTTTAAGACGGACCATGAATTGATATTAAAATTTATCGAGATTATATCAAGTTGTTAAAATATTTTATCAGAACTTAAATTTTCCGTGTTCTCTTTTGACTATTCGCTGATTTGCACAAACATCGTGTACTAGTTCATCGTATATTGTGTTACACCGTTAAACAAACCAGCAAAGTAAAACCTTGCAAATTGCTTCCTTACTATTTAACAAGCACGCTCCGGATGCGTAAACCCCAAACTCGTAAAACCCGCTTTGTCATACCTTGTGAAGTAAAATATTAGAATTTTCTACTATTCTCGTTCGAAAAACTTTATCTTAACTTGTGTAATTGCATGCCTCTGAATACCTAAAAAAAAATCACCTTTGCATCGTTTTTATCATCGCATTCTTTATCAGGATTGTCAAAAATATTCTAAATTCAAAACAAATTATGAGCACATACATCTATACATCCGGACACTTTTTCTGAACAACTTTTCTCGACGTTTTAGACCATTTTGAGTACACTGACATGAAAATCTCGAAAAAAAATGTTTCCTCTATGAGGAAGTAAAAGATATTGTCGTGGTCCAAATTAGGCGTCAAAACCAAGATAGACAACTCTCTGTTATAGAATACAAGCGCTCCTGCGGACCACCGAGGCCATTGAGGGGTAGATTCCTGGGTGCAGGGCGCAAGGGGTTGTGCGAACCGACACCTGTCGCGACCAGGTAACGTGACATCGCGTCACGTGAATGCGAGCCTCGCGATCACCAGCAGCACCACCGCCACCACCTCGAACCCCTTTTGGCCCTGGCGCGTGGGATGCCCTGCTGCAGGACAAGCGAGCAGCCCACGATCCTCCATCACGACCTAACGGCTGCCTAACGGTAATCACTCTAATCGCTGTCCTGGAAACCTGCGGAATCACGCACCTTCGCGACCGCCTCATCGTCCTATGCATTAAACTAGCTGTGCGGTTATATTGCGGAGTTGAGAACGACTCAGGCTGTATATATATATCAGACTGATGCTCAGGTAGTGGTGGCATTTGTGCAGAAAGGGCACAGGGGGATACTTGGTAATTTTAGCTGTTATGAAAAGTTTCTGGTTACGAAAACTTTTGGTAGCTCTCTCACTTGACTTTTGGCATTGTCTGGGAATGTATATATATGAAGCGTTCTCCACCAATACTGCCACTTTTTTTACCTTCTCGGAATGGTTCCATAATTGGTACCTTAATTAGTACTACTATATGGCCAATTATGGAGCAGATCCGAGAGGGTTAAAGAACGATGTAAAGTGGAACTTTGAACATTGCTTTCTCATTAAATTCCATTTTTCACAAAGCCGTCTCTATGGGGAATTTATTAATTTTGGCTTCCCAATAGAGAAAGCTTAGTGAAAAATGAAATTTAATCATAAATTTATCTCAATATCTATTCTAAAATCCTTGTAATAAAATATGACCGTGATTGCCCTCGGTTGCTCAACGAGAAGTCAGCACTGGTGATGTCCAGGACACGCGGATCGAGCTTTCGTTATTCCGCATCGCCGTTCTGCAGGGAGCAGCGTGTAATATGCTCGACAATCGTGCCTTACCGAAGGAAACAGCAAGTTCTCTCCTTTGCTGCACGAAAATTCTTGTTTCGCAACTTTGCCTCCAAAGTTATATGCTTCGCGGTCGAGTCGTCACGCGTATGAAAGCCGCTATAATTCCGCAGCTATTACGTGCCTCGTTATATATTTCATATCACTAAAATAATATCTATACATATACGTAGACAGGTGGCCCAAGAAACTTGGGTGAATTCTCGACAATTCAAACTTTATAAATTCTTTTCGTGTAATTACAAGCCGAGCTTAATCGCCGGTCGTGAAACGTGCAGTGTTAATAATTTACTCCTTTTTTTTCTGCTTCCACAGCGAAGCGATGAAAGCTGAGCGTATTACGAGGAGTTCCAATGCAACGACAAGTATGCACGAAGGATATGGAAGCGCACGAGTGATGCAGTCGGCCGATAGTGCGGCGAACTCGTCGCGCAGAGTATTGCCGAACAGCGGAGATTGGGGTCAGTTGGAGCACTCTTTGTTTGGCATTTTTTTTTTTTTATTCTTTGGGTTAATGATAAAAAATTAATGAACAAATTCGTGTGTAAATTTGGGTCAAATGGGATAATAGAAAAGCAATGGCCAAGAATAAGATGAGGTAATGTAGGAATAAAGGGAAGAAAAGGGTACAGAGATTGGAAATGTAGAGTGTGTCAAAAAGAAGAGGAAAGTCTGGAGCATACATGGACGTGTGAAACTGCGAGGAGGGAGATTAAAGAAGTTTGGGTAACAAAAATACAGAAGTGGATGGTTGGTCTGGAAGTCCGTGATCTATCCTCGGAGATACTCCGCGTTCCAACTAGCCCCGGGCTTCATAGGGGGGGACGCATTTCCTGCACGTTCTCGAGTCGCCTTCGTCAGGATGATCCGATATACCCGTAGCTACGATGATGACGTCGACGACGACAGTTCACAGCAGCTGGCCTGTTGTTGTATTGGTGACCTCGCCTATGTTTATTAATTTTTTAAATTGCTCACATAGACCAAGCAAGTCTCCCTTTGTATCTCCTTGCGACTCCTGTACGTTCAAGCTGCAGCTATTAGACAGGCTTTGTAGTACTATAATAGTAGCAACCCTTGGCTGTTATTAGATATATACTCGCGTTACCCTCTGCCGAACGTTAGTGTATATCATCGCAATTACCGCTTGATATCGTAGCTCACAAGTTTGATATTCTATACAGAGAAGCTTTTCAGTCGTCTTCGTCCATTAACTGGCGTCGCAATTTACGAGGATTGCAGTACATGGGGAGAAGCTCTTCCTCGGCTTGAAGGAAATTTATCAAGGCGCTAGAGATTGCGTTCTGGTAGACTGAACCGTGGAATCTTGACTCTATGTAGTGACGATCCTTCTCGTTCATCTGTTTTATTTTTTTCAATTTATTTGGACGTTCTGTTTGATATTTCAGAATGATAGCTCAGGAATCATTACATTTAACGTTATGGAAAAATTGGTTTGGCGTTTCAATTAGTCGATATTTTATTGTATATTTTTTTCTATCAAATTTGATATTTTTAACTGTGTAGATATTATTCGTTACCTCTTTCCAATTGGATTTGATAAACGCAGTCATTACATCATCGACCAAAGATTCCCCTAGTATACCCTGTAGAATAATCAAAGTAAAATTAGAAATAATGAATGAAATAATTTTAATATTCAAGCTCACTGTTTTTGATAAAAGTGTTGCGCGATTTTCCACCCTGAGGCAGTCGAATTTGTCGTGAAAGAGAGCTGCGGCCCAAGGGTCGTCAAAGTATCCATACAAATCAGGTATCAGAGAGTTCTGATGGTTTTCCAACCATGGAAAAGATTAATAAACATTTCGAACATAAATTCGTAATAATTTATAATCATCTGGTATACGTGCCTGAAAACGTATCTTCAAGTTATTCAACATGGATTCGTGTTTGCCGTACAGGGTAATCAAGTTCTGCACTCCGAAGGCCTTGAAACAGGAGAATTGATGATGATGAATAAGGGCAACAGTTAGACAGTATAAAGAAATAGAGAACGAGCAATAAGAGACTAAGTTGCATTTCAGTTTTCCCTTAAAAGCTTCAGAAAGTTTTGTTGAAATCTCCTTAAAGTTGTAAATTATTAATTAAATTGTTGTACCTTCTTGCTGAGGCAAGTTATCGATTCAATTATGTCGTATTGATTAAGACGAATGCGAAAATAGCCAATTTCCGAGTCTGTCGAGGTACTGCCAGTCACTAATACTTCACCCTGCAAGATATTATTATATTGTCATTATATTATTATCAGGACACTTGATGGCCATTTTTAATTATTAATAGTGAGAGAAAAATTACATAGGTTTCACGTGCGATTTGAACGGCTCTAGAAACCCTTCGGCCAGGTTTTCGAACGTACAGGTAGTGAAAACCACCCGGTAGTACACAGTACACGAGAATGGGCTCACGAAATATCGGAAAATTCGTCTGCCTTTGAGTTTGGGACGTCGTGTCCAGCGAATTTTCTTTCTCGTAATTGTGCGAATGAGAATCGATCTTCTGCTTGAAATTACTGGCGAACTTTATTCAGGAATTCGCATTATTGTATAAAATAACAATTAAGCCAGGTGAAAAATGAAAAAATTATTTTTTATTTCGTCCAACAAATTAAAACATTAGTATTGGATGAAATAATGATTTTTCACAACCACAAAATTTTTAAGATTTTTTTTTCTTTCCAAAAAAAGGCCACATTTATTGATCTGCAAAAGTAGAAGTAAAAATATTTAAAAAATCATGCGAAATTTTAAGAAACTGTGACTATTATCTTGCTGAAAGTTTCTTAATATTAGCATAAAACATATTTTGCATAAAACAATTATGTAAAATAAATCATCATTACCCGTTCGCCAATTTCGACACTGTTGTAATACTCGTGTTGTAAATTCTCAGCGTGATCTTTTCTAGAATACTTGGTGACAGAACCAGCAGCAAAAATATGTGGATCATTAGTCCTGTACTCAAGATCAATTATCAGACGTCCGTCGAAAACGAGACCCGCTTTTGAAATTGCTAAAAAAAAAAAACAATCGAGCCAAACTAGTTTCCTTTTTTTTTTTAACCAGATAATTTTTTCTTTTAATTATATTACCCATGAAAGTTTTCATAGGTATCGTTCTCTCGCCAAAATATATGAGCGCGTCACAAGCTACGAATTTTTTCTCCGTTTTAAATTGCATTTTTAAGCCCTTAATCACACTGCTTTTATTTGTTTTACTCCCGACAGTATCACCAGTTTCGAGAAGCCAATTTCTCAAATTCCACCCTGAAAGGATTTTGACTCCGCTGTCGTGAATAGCTTTCTCTATTGCCTCGACGACCTCGTCGTTCTCGAAGAAAATATCGCTCCGTTTCTCACAAGGACCGAAATTTGGCTGGATCAGTACAATCCAGCCTCCTGGTACACCCAACTCGAGTAGAGTGCTCAAAGTACAGTAGCAATTGATATTGTGGCCGTAGAGTACGATTGACTCTGTGGTAAATATTTATGGTATAATTTTCTGGGATGTGTAAGGAGAGTCAAGTAAAAAAAATATATTCATCGGGAAATATTCTACTTGATTAATTATGAAAAAAAAGGAAGGCTGCAAAGTAAAATATTGCACATTGCAAAAGCTTCGACCTGGCTCCTTCCTTTTAAGACACTTTAATTTAACTCACTTTTCACTGTAAAATCATCAGTCAATTCTCTCAATCTCTCGAGGCAAATTGAAGCCTCCAAGTCGTTGTTGATGCAAAAACAATTCAATGGGATTATTTCTTGTGGTTGCTGCAGGCTCCTGAATCAATTTTAAAAAACATGAGCTCCTTCACATTCATTCATTGAATTAAACTAAATTTGCATTTAATCCAAAATTGCACTCTTTTTTTTTTTTAGAATTTAAAATTTGTTAAATCAAAGTTTTTTTATGTACCCTCGTCTTTCGGCTTCCTTGTCTTCACGATAAAATTTTGGACTGTGATAATGCAAACCGCAGGTCAGCACAAGATAGTCATAACTCAAAATTCCAAGTCCAAAAACAGTTACGTGCTTGTCCTTCCTGTAAAATTTCTTTATTGTGCAATTTCCGGCTGTCTAAGATCCTATAAATTTTTATTAAATTTCCTGAAATATACCTGTTGATATGAGAAACTGTGCCATGAACTACGTTCACCCACACTCTGGTGGGCACCACTTGCCTATATGGGTAGCAATATCTTCCTCTGAATGGAATCATCGACGCGTGTTCCAAACTTCCATTTCTCTCGAAAGGCAATCCGTTAGGCGAGACGAGCGTAAGATTTGTAAAATGCACGATGTTCGAGCTCGAACTTCTGATAATATTGATTCGTGCACTTCAACAATTAATTTATCTGAGAACTCATTAAACCGGAAACACAATTTTAAGATATTATTCATTTTTTATTTTAAAAGGAACTGAAATTTTTTTTTTTTTATTATATTCTATAATACAAAAATCTTGACTATTAAGCAGAAAATTGTTATGAATTGAAATGGAAAAATATGTGAGAGACTAAAAGAAAATATTAACCCCTGTAAGGCAAGATGTTCCGCAAACGCTATGCCACAATCTGATGCTCCAACCACCACAATTTTAGTATTTATAACACGATTGGGTATCGTGGCGATTCTTGGGTTCATCAAAAACAGAGAAAATTCTTTTTGTTTCGTGTGATTCTCAGTTTTTTCTCCCCGTGGCCAAGGATGATGAATACGAGTTCGAGATTTAACAGGAATCATTGCATCAAGACATGTTACGAGGGATTGAGTCCGATTCTATTAATTCAGTAATAGATTAATTAATCAGTTAACAATGTCTTGAATAATTTTTTGGAATTTAAAAAAATTAATTTTTTAGAATTTAAAAAAATTAATTTTTTAGAATTTTAAAAAATTAATTTTTTAGAATTTTAAAAAATTTCTTACAAGTGCTGCTGTCTCGTTCTCATAGAGTCGATAATAGATTGCAGTGGTGCAGCTGAGACGCATCAATTCGCGAAAGAAAAACTTGTTATAAGTGGAGAACGCAGGAACAAGAATAAAGTGCAGCAATCGAGCATGGGCATCCCACGCTGTGTTTTCCAACGATATATACTCCTCGACGTTATACATTATTCGTAACTGATCAATGTTGGCTTCTGCGCTACAAAGTATAAAGACCCTCATTCTCGGTAAGGTTTTTACTCTACACAGTTCTTCATGTATCCCAGCTCAATTTTTACCCTCAAATTATCAATAAAAATATGGTCTACCACATAATTGACAGGCCGATCAATCTATTCTCGCACATAAATATGTAGCACGACTTCTCTCTATTTTCTGAATTCACTGCCACGTCCAAGTCTTCCAGTATCGCTTTCTTCTTCTTCTTCTTCTTTGAGAAACCATGAAGAAAGGTTTCGATAATCTCGCGATCGTTGAAAGTAGCTTCTCGTGACTGTAATGATCCCAAAAGTGTTGCACGGTGAGCAACGTAAAGAACCATGGAAAAATCTTTGTCGAAACGCAATGGAACTTGCTGAAAAGTCATTTTTTAATTAAAAAATAAAATAAAATAAATATATGTGTTAGGGTGGCTGAAAATAGCTCAATAATTTTTTATTTCGCTCCTCCTCAGGAATTGACTTCAGGCAAGCCTGTTATAACGATCCAGAAGTAAAGCAAAAATTTAGTTGTCGCTCAAAGCGATTGAAATTTTTGATTTCGATAAAAATCGAAATTTTTAAAATCGATAAATCGCTACCTAAGGAAGAGCGAGCAACAAAATCATTGAGTTATTTTGGATCACCCTGATGCGTATATATTTCATGATTTTACGACAAAATTTTCCAAAAAGGGAAAGAAGGGCTGCGTGGAGGGTAGAAGCATGAGGCAGTACTCCAAATCTGGAAAACATTCGAATGCCGCCTCAAGATAATCCCGACCGTGTCGTTCGTCGATTTTTTTATTCATACTAAAAAGCTCTATTGTAAAGGCATTTAGCTCTCCTTCGGGTGACTGTGAGCTTGGCTTGCGTTCCATCTTTTCGCTGAACTGCGAAATATCGAGGTCGTCGTCGTAATTGTCATCCTCATCATTGTAGACAGAAGATGCCAAACTTGTAACTGCAATTTTTATTACAATTTTGGAAGAAGAAAAAGACCTACGTTAAAATTCTAAAGCCCTTAGGGTAAGAATGGCTAATAAATAAATTAAAAATAAATAAAAAAGGAGAAAAAAGAGAAAGTAATCTTATTATTTAGATACTATCCATTCAATTCTTTAAATATTGAATCTGGAATAAAATAAAAAAATTCTTTATGTAAGAATATCCTACTGGGCAATTCATTGATGGTTTCAGCGAAGACGCTCGTGCGGAGCCTGGATGCAAAATTTACCGAAGGGCTGCTTTCACTGTGCCTCTCTGAATTCCTCGGAGAACGTACTTCAGTTTCCGATGAATCGTCCGAATAGTCTTCGTTGTTTGGCTCATTATAATTACGGATAATTTGCGCAATTGCCGAGCTAAATCGTAGTTTATCACGATGCTTCGTACTGTACGGCGACAGATCATCGCTCGAATTTTTATTGACTAAAGAGGAAGAAGCCGAGGATGACGTGGAAATCGTTGGTCCATCTGATATTAGAGCCTTGCGTAGAGCATTGTAAGGGCCCAATTCGAAGATCTCGTTCAATAGATCAACGTCGACGACTCTGTTGAGGCACATGAGACCGGTAGCAAGACCCTCGCTCTCCGCAACAATCAACTGGCGATTTTCATCCCCAGGAAATCGTATTATTTCGCTTACGTAGAAGTCGCCGTATAGTGATCTCAAAGTTTTCGACTCTGCGTCAATTATTGGTATCAAGTCATCATTATCCTCCTCGCTGTTTATCCGGAAATAGTAACATTTTATCGCAATTAACATAACATTTAATTAAGTTTAAAAAAAACAATTATAATTGGTCAATTAATTAAGAATTAAATTGTAAAGTTAAAAACAAAAAAAAAGAGTTTTGACAAAATTTTACTGGATTTTCCAAGTTTCGAACGTATGTTAGTAGAATTTCGAATTTTCAACATTCATTTGTATGCTCACAAATGGCTAAACAGTATACATCGTTTTGCCATTTACGGTTTCTCCAGTTTTCATTTTTGTACTAATTCCAAAACGGCCTTCTTGCCACTAAAAGGCGTATAAATCCTTATAGTCTTTTGACACTCGATATATTAAAATTTAGCGACTATCTTACATACACAACTCGTCTTATCTGCAATTTGGGATATTGTTCTTCTCTCATACTGGCATATAATGTCTGTACTCTATCGCTATCCAATTCTCCTTTAGGAGCAATCCTGGTCATGTGCTTTTCAAAAAATGTTATCTCCTCTCTTGTCCTCCCCGGTGGCACGACAATAATCACGTGTAGACAGTGAGAAGTTACAGCGAAAATGATTTCCAATAGAGCTTTGAAAAATGTTTCCTCGTAACGACAGTCCCAGACCAGTAGATGAATAAACAAGGTATTCGTTTCCGTAACGTCAGGCAATCTATATTTCAACAAAAAATTATCTCTCGTGAGCTATACGTTCTGATCGTCGAACGATCGAAGCATTAATTATTCAGTACATACATTGTATACACTAGAGCTGCTCGAACCGAATTTGAGGAAGTTTTGTTGACATGAAAAATTGAGGTGGCCCACTTGACGAATTTAAAATTCAATTGAATTCAATTACGTGATAAATTCACGTAAGAAATAACCAGATAGCTTAGAATTTAAAAAATTAGAATGTACTGACATTGAAAGAAAGAAAAAAAGAAAAATTATCATTAGATTGCAAAAATTCTATCATTCTAACATTTCAGTCACATACATTTGTATTTAAAAAAATTAGTAGTGTAACAAAAAAAGGTTTAAAAAACTTAAATTTGCCAACAAAATTTCAATTCTTTCACCCACACATACATTTTTCTCGACGTTTTCGACCTCTCCGAATATATTCCAACATGAATAGCTCGAGAGTATTAATTTACACGAAACCAAAGCTTCTTCCATCAGGAAGCAAAATAAAAAAAAAAATTCTATCGTTACTATATCGATAATAGTATACTTATATCGAGGTTTCCACTGTACAATATTGTTTCGTATATATGTTTATTTCAACAATATATTTCTTTGTCGCGTAGTCAAAGCTCACTCATAATGCATCGTAATCCAGGACAGCCAATCCTGGGCCGGCACCGCAGGAACGTTAGGAAAATTGCAGAGGCTGACGTTGGACACAACTTCCTGTTTCTCGTTGATTTGCACCATGGATAGGCAAGCCCTTTCGCTGCAGCAATTGCGATAGTGAGATAGATAGAAAACTTATTTTTTTTTTCTCTTTATCTCTCTCTCTCTTTCTCGACACAGAAAATATACATCGAACGTTTGTCCTTACAACAGTTGGCCGGGATCGACGTCACCAAATAAATCATAATTTTTTGTTCGCATCATCTGACACACAAGCGGTACGTCCGCATGATGAGCACGGCGATAACCGATGATTTCCGGAATTTCTTCCTTCGCGAAATTCGCACACGTTTCACCCTCGAACCACATCTCGTGTTTGTCATTAAATCGTTTTCTTGCAAAATAGAAAAAAGAAAAAGTGAATTAAATTCAAAGCTGTCTCCTTAAAAGCTATGTTTTCCTTAGCGAGGAAACAGGAAGGCAATGAGAAGTTCACTGAAATAGAAATAAAAACAAAAGCGTTATATCTTAAATATATGTATATTTGTTGTTCAGTAATCTAGTAGTTGCCAACATTATTTCATAAATAAGAAATTATATTCGAAACTTTGTAAGCCTTTGCGAGAATTTTGTTTTTTTTTTTGTTTTTTTTTTAAATATCATAGATAAGATATATTTAACCCGACGAAAGTTTATACTCTTTTTCTTTTTTATTTATTTATTTATTTATTTTTTTCGAATTGTCATTCGGTCGCTTTGCATTAGTCCTCGTCTCTCACGTATATTCTCTTTTTTGTTTCGTTTTCTATCCTCTATCGAGGATTCCATGCTTGCGTTAGAACAGATATGTATCGATTATCATTTATCGCTAACGCAATTTGCCCGCTCGTAACGCGAATTCTTCGTATTCTCGAGCCTTTTTGTATATCAGTAATCGAATGTCTTATTCATGTAATCGAATACATGCAGCAGTTGATGGGAATAATATATAAGCGATATACAATTTCTTCTTCTTTTTTTTCGTTTTTTTTTTTTTTATCGCGTTAGCAACCACCGAACGTTGACAATGTACACAGACGTTCTAACAACGATAATTACACGCTATCCAGACGGAGCGCTCTCGGTATTACAACATTATAATTCGTCTTAAAAGTGCAATGCACATTAGCTACGAAATTATCTCGAAGCTGGACAACCGAGTCTCTAGAAAGCTGAGAATGGACGTGGAATCGATAAGCCTTTTTAAATACGATTTAATCATTTCTCGCTCTCCAGTTATTTGAATAATTTCCAACGAAATTTCATTTACGTATAGTATATTATATATGTATATATATATATTTATGTATATATATATAAAGATAAATATCACATTGTCCCACTCGAAACCTACGGAGATTTCTCTGCTGGGTTTCTCGTTGATTTGTCTCTGAGGTCGGGGAAGAAGGGTTGTTTATCAGGCCAGCAACTGTCCTGTCATTTTAGTTCTACTAATTAATCGTCTGACCAATCCTAGTCGCTACTTTTGGTACTCTGTAATTTATATCTAATAAATTACGAATTTTCCTTTTTTTCTTTAACCAAATAATTACGAAACGAATGCTTAAGGAATACAACGTTGTGTTTAGTTTATTATGTAATAGCAAGAATTAGTAAATTTCTAGAATCTAGACAATTTTTATGTTGAAAAAAGATGATGATGGAAGCATATACCACAAAGTTAGCGGAAGTTTCAAGAATATTTTTCCTATTTACTTTTTTTTTTTATATTTCTTCGAAGTAAAAAAAAAAGGTTGTGAAGCCAAAAATAGCGACGTAAACGCGATGAGTCAGTACTTGAATTTGAAACATTTCTCTCGCAGTTAAATTCGCTGACCTATATAATTGGTAGTAATAGTGCAGAGATGTAAGAACGACGAAGATTTTCGTATAGTTTCTTTCTTTCTTTTCCCTATCTTTTCTCTCCTTCTCCATCCAGTAATTAATCCAACAGCTGTGCTACCGAGGCGCAGCGATTTTCGTTTCATCTTTCAGGAGCGTGAGCGGCAATAACGTCTTCGGAAGTGTTGCCATTGCAGGCAGCCTGATTTTCCTGTACTTTGTAAAGAATATCATGACAAAGTGGACAGCGATCCTGTATGTAAAGCCACTTTCGAAGGCAAATACCGTGAAAGTAATGATTGCATCTCGTAACCTTGGCGCTCTGCATTTCCTGATAGCAAATAGCGCAAACATCGTTTAAAACGCGTAGCTGTTCAACGCGAGCCTCCGGAAGTGAATTAATTTTATTAACCGCTGTTCGACGTTTCATGAAAACGCTCCAACCGGCTTTGGCCTCGCACCATATATTAAAGTACGCGTGTATGCACATCATAATCGCCCGTATTGCCCCGCCGGATTCGAAAACGAGTATCCAAAAACCATTGAAAAAGAGTACAATGCCGAATGAAAATTCAACGGTATTGCCGAACGAGCGTATCATGTAAACGCAATCGTCGAGTTGCTCCCAAAAAACGCTGCGATAAGCGTCGAATAGAAAGAGCGAGTAAATCGCGAGTGAAACGAGTACCTTGACGATAACCTCGATGCTGAATACGGACACAGCGAGTAACCACGTGCTTATCGTAAAGTGCGACCAGAGGAAGACGAGCAGGGAAACGGGAAATATAATGAGCACAGCGCATACAACGAGAGCTCGCAAATGTCGATGAAGAGCCGGATTGTGCGATGCGCTCAGCGACATTAGAAGTGGATTCACGATATTGTGAACAAAATGGAGGACAGCGGTGAAAAGAAGACAAAAATTACGACACAGACGTACGAGACGTTTTTCACGATCGAGACTCGTTAAGCCGGTTTGCAACGCGAGTATATAGAACAATACCGCGGAAACAGTACCGATACTTTTTTCATCCTCGTCCTCGGTCAAAAGTACCCATTGCGAGAAACAACCGATGTAATGACATATGTAAGATATTATGCTTGTCATTCCCAAAAGCGCCGTTAACGTCTCGCAACCGTTTATCAATAGCGTTCTTATCATTACGTAATAGGTGAATGTATCCTCGCCGTAATGATTGCCCAGCAGCTCGATCACTTGCTCGCCAACGCGAAGTATCCAAAATGTTCGCAGTACGTTCGGTACGTTCAACCGGCTCCACTCTGTCTCTGCGAGAGCCGACAGACCGTAGTTGCTGATGAAATTACGGGCGTGCTTGTAGCCACTGTGAATCGTCATCAACATTGCCATGCTGTTGTACCAGATGACAAATTTGCTCACTGCCAATGGAATAAGCGTTGCGAACACTGGCGCGTGATGGAATACCGATGTCTGTGGAAATATGAAAATTATTTTTATAGACAGAGATAATAGTGTTTTAATGCACATACGTGGTAATGATTTATGCAGTTTGGGTTTGTTTGTTTGGAGATACTTGGTTTGTGTGTTGATGACGGTATTAAGAGATAAGGGTTCTGTGGGACGCACTGAACCATCGGAATAAATTTTCTAATAGTTTTTAATGTAATAAGAATGTCGGTAATGTAGGAAAGAGTTTAGTGAACTTTGTTTTTTTTTTCTTGGAAACAGGACGGAGATGTAACAAGCCTATTGCGTTCGGACTCAGTGTTTTTGTTTATTTATTCCATAAATAATTTCATACTTTCTTTTTTTTTTTTTTACTTGTGAAATTTTTTTTTATTGTCGAAAAATCGATTTTACGATTTTTGCAAATAAATTTCTTCAACTTTTAATATTTATATTTTTTTTCTCTTCATTCTTTCCTCGCTCCTTTGCATTCACTAAAAACTCATGCAAAGTAACTCAACTCAAACCAATGAATATGCAAATTAATTTGTTTTTGTATATTTGAATATTCGTATATTGTATGTTGTTCGACGAACTTCTCACGCGTTTTCATTTCAAAATGAATCTCGTTTAACTCTGAGGAAAATGCAGCAAAAGCCAGAAAAATAATTTTATATACCTTTTTTTTTTTTACTAAAACATGAAACCTGAGGCCGGATACGCTAAATATTTTTCAAGTTCAATAATATTGAATTCAAAAAATAAATAAGCTAAGTTACAGCTTCGTATCAAGGTAAATCATTTGTAAAACCTCAAATTTTAGCAAAGTATATTAATTAAAGTGAGGTGAATTAATTCGATACTCACCGGAACCGGTGGAATTCCGAGTATAGACGGCGCTAGGAAGCTGAGCACCAGCAACTTCTGAAGTATCGCGTATCTCGGCCCGAGATGTGTGTAACAAAATATAGTCGCGAGAAGACACTGGAGCACGTAATTTTGAATAATGAGAAAACCGGGTCCGTAACTCATTAGCGGCGTTAAATTCAGACTTAGTATGTCGTCCAGTATGCTTGGTGGACTTCCGTGCGTGCCCAGAAACGCAACAATCGCCTTTACTGTGCTCACGTTCGACCAGTACGACAAGAATATCACGCCTATCGATATGAGGTACAGGTAGACGACTATGAGGTGCCTCGTGGACAGCACAAAAATACACAGAGCCGTAATGCATCCTGAAAAAAAAAAAAGAAAATTCGGTTAATTCAAAATACAAGTATAAAGTGCATTCCACCTGGTTTCGACCTCGGAATTTTTTTTATATGGTTGACGTAACTCTGAAAAGCACTGATTTAAAAAAAAAAAATGGTTTATTTTTTTTCACATTTGCAGAATCAACCAAATCTTCACCTATCAAGCTGAAAGTTTTTCTGAATAAAAAAAATCTTAATTTAAATAAATAATGATACAAAGTAGAATTTTGCACATTGCTTGCTCATTAAATTTTTATTTTTCACAAAGTTTCCTCTACGAGGAAGCCAAAATTGGTAAATAAACTCCCTCATAAAACCGAAACTTAATAATGATGCAATGTACAAAGTTCTACTTTACACCATCTTTTTTTCTTTTTCTCAATTTACAGTCTTAAATTGATAAACTGAACAAAAGCGACAAATATTTCTTACCAATGCAGCAACCGATGAATTTAACAGCGGTCATGAAGTAAGTCTCATAGAAGTAAGCATCCAGATTGAATTGTTGCATGAGAAAAGGTTCCGGCTGAACGCAGGAGTATGAATTTGCCGCAACGTCCTGCACGTTCAGGCCGGAGCACATTTCAGTGGAGTTTAAAGAGCTTGTCTCGCCCGAAGAGCCCAGTCCGATTCTGAGCAGCTCGTCGATGATAAACAGAGGCGGTACCCTCATGACAACGTCCAACAAGCTCAACATTCTCTCCTGCATCATAACTTCCATCTTTTCCTACTTAAGTTCCACGCAAAGCTTCTTTAACATCAGTCTTCCTTGCTTCGTATGAAAGCCTAGCTTTGTTCGGCATACCACGTTTCAACCAGAAAATCCTAACTCGAGTGTTGCTGCTGCTGCTGCTGCTGCTGCAAAAAAACAGTAATTAGCTTAATTCAAAAGCCGCCGACTCACGCCTTTCGAGCTGACTGCAAAAATCTCGAAATCTTATCAACGTCGATTTACTCTCGAGCCGATTGTCAAATCAATCACGATCTAATCTAAATTACAAAACGTACTGAAGTCAAAAGAAAAAAAAAAAAAAAAAAAAAAAAAACAGAAAAATGCATTCGCGACAGTCGGGAGTTTTGGTGCTGCGCAACTTGAACGAAACTATTGACAATAAGTTCATTAAAACCTCGAGCCACGTTGCAATGATTCGTGATATTTGCAAATTAATTCACCTAATTTTTTGTTGTTTAACGCGAGGAGGAAAAACTATATATACATATATATATGTATATATGTATATATATATATAGAGAAAACACTCGTTGTGTGCTGTTGTGTTGTAAAACGACTCTGTCAATAAAAATGCGATGATCTCGTGTGTGATTCACCCGACAATCGTACACACGGATAATCATTGTGTACTTACCGATCACGCACACTCGCAGCTTGTCGATCGATTATAACTGTAGAAATCAATTTTTTGCTGGATCACATCCTCTGATTTGAAATGGCACTTTCGTAACCTAAAATATATTCAGTGTGACATGAATTACCGTTGGGCCACATGGGGTGGCAGCAGCGACTTGCGTACGCCGAGGTAACCAGCAGCTGATATCACGCATATATGTATAGTATAGAAAAAAAAAAAGAACGCACGAGAAATGCAATCAGCAAATATAAATGCACGTGAGGAGTGTGTGTGTGTTTTTTTAATTCTTAAATTCGTTTTAAATTCGTAACTTTAAGGCGCGAGCTTATGAAAGTGTTATCAGATGCAACGCCGCCTGCTTTCAGTGTTTTCTGATCGCATTTAGAAAGTTCACATTTTCGCGTGAGTTAGAGAAGGTAATTTTTGTAGAGATATATATATATATATATATATATATGTAGTGCTTTTAACAGCTGTTTACTTCATTTCTTGATGAATGTAAAAAGGTGCTCTCGCGAATGTATCACTGTATAGACATTGAGCTGTCGGCGTTGACACATATGTAATTGTTATCTTTCATTATGCTATAATTACGCTTGATGCAATGACTTTACGTGTGCTAAACTGTTTCATGAGAGTCACGAGGTGGCAACTGCAGCTGAAACACAAGGAATTGTATATATCACGTGTCTAAATGTACTCGGATGCCAAAAAGTCGAGTTTAGTGAGAGAAAGGCGTATATGAGGCTGTACGTCGAAATAATAAAACAAGCAGCTTAAAGATATCTTTGATAATACGACCATGTGCCTGAATAAAGGATCCCATTAAGACCATCAATTAAAAACTAAAATTAAACTAAAAAAAATCCTAAAAAATCACTTGAATCAATTAAATTAATGTTTGCAGTTAGAAAAAAAAAAAAATTCTTACATTATTAAAAAAAAATAGTTAATCGAACAGCCAAATAATTGTTATGTATTTTTTTTTACTCCAACAATTATTTCAATTTGTTCACCACCTGTAATCGCTAATCCACTTGATTTAAGAAATTACACAACTCTGAAAAAAAAAATTGAATTTTTTTTTTTTTTAAATTTATAATTAGAAGCCTTTATATAAGTTGCTCCATTTTTAATATCTTAAATTTAGCAGTAAAAGTGAATTTTTTTTTTTAAATAAATTTGATATACGCGAGCTGTTCTTCCCTTTTTTTTCATGAATGAATTAATTTTTATATACAGAATTAAAAGACTCACATTTTTGTTTTCGTTACTCTTCAGTACACGATTGAGAGGTCGAGAAACTTATAATCGTTGGTTTTATTTTTACCTCCTTTTTTTTTTTTTTTTAATTTATTTTATATTAATATAATTTTGTCAGCTGGGTTTCATAGATAATGCTTATGCTCCATAAATTTTTATTACAAAGCCTTGTACAAAGTAGTGTCTTTTCCATGCGACTTGCGCGTTTATTTCTTGTGAACCAAGCTTATCCATTCGTGTTTGCTTGTTTTCCTTGCTTCGGGGATGTGTATGATGCACGTTTTTTTTTTTTTTTTTTTTTTTTTTAAATGGACAATATCGTACCGTGTGGTATTATCGTAGCGGATCTCGGTGCGAAAATCATTCCGATCAGTGAAAAGAAGAAGGAACAAATATAATGCTAAGCACGATTTTAGTCTAATGTACAATAGTAACACGTTTATATCACAATAATGCAGACTCCGTTGGAGTCACACAATCGAGCAGATTCATTCCTATTTTTCCCAACAAATTCGCCATCATAATGACTTTCATTTGGATAATCATTTAATTTTTAATTTTGTTTCACAGAAATTGGCGAAAATTCTAATACAAAATGTATTCAATATACTTTTATCATTTGAATAACTATGAGTAATTTACCATTTTTTTTTTTCTTCATCTGACAAGTATCTTGAATAAATTTTCATCGAAATATTGTATTTTTCTTAAACAAATCTGGCAATTTATATCAAAATTGATATTAACTATTTTCGACTTTCTTCTTCAGATAATTGAGCTAATTTTGTAACAAGAGAATTTGTATAACTTTTTGGAAATAATGTAAACAAATTATTTAAATGAATATAATGTTAATGGGAACTAAAAATGAGCCACGAATATAATAATTATAATTCGCTCGTCTAAGAACAAAAAAAAAGAAAAAAGAAAGAATTTCAAAACTATTAAACCGCCGACACCAAGATAAACAGGAAACGTTTTGGTTTTAAGTTCCACTCTGCATCGCCTAGTGTACATTGACAGCATTTTTTTTTTTTCTGTATCAGATCCAACGAGGGCTCGCTTGTTCTTCGCACCCACTCTTCTCCGTAGCGTTAATTATCAGTTACTGTATGCATTACGTATATATACGTGCGGCAGAGGCGACTGGCCACCGGATTACGATTTAGTCTTACGAGTAATTTAGCCGTGATAATATTTATGCGCTCGTAAAATCACACACAGACACGCGTTTCCCGCCAAGGCCGGGAAAGTTTTCTCAGCGTTTTGTATCGCACACCGTGCAACAATCTCCACCGTCAAATCTCAATAGACCGAATTACCGTATACATTGATCACGCATTAAATTAAATTTAAAAAAAAAGCAACGCAAACAAGAAGAAAAACAAAAAATGCTGGACCGTCGCTAATAACCACAGTAGTTGATACGACGTTAAATAACCGGAAATATAAATATATATAAAAATTGCTAAATCGTTCTTGAATCTCACCGTCTAAAAGTCGCAAATTTCGATATATATCTCCTAGTTCCTGTTCGCACTCATACTAATCATTAATGCCCGATTAATTTATAATCGCAGTTCCCACCAGCGAGCGCAAACACGACAATAATTTGCATTTGTTGCACAGAATCATTGACAAACAGTTCGTAAAACGACTTTAGCTAGTTAACGAAATAGCTTATCCAGTTGGTATAAGCTTTCGTACTGACTGTTGGCGGATTCTCGAGAAGCACATAAAAATTCCTTAAAATAGGAGTGAAAGGTGCAGGTCAACGCGCAGCGAAGGTCCGCCGTTTCACATTCGACTTACTGAACGGTGGTTTTCGCCACAAAATACTAGTATCACAATATTGTCAATATTTATTTGGGAATGCCGGCGGATGTACTCGAAAGCAAACTAAATTAATTCATGTTTCTCTCATTTTTTTTTTTTTTTGGGTTTTGCGAACTCGTAATTTTTTTTTCATTTTTTTTTCGTAATCAGTTTTAACGAAAGGTCGACGTGCGTTTACTGTTAATTATATTCGTAAATGGTATTCGTCGATGTCTATTTGCGCGCTTATAGGTAGACTCGATTATTTTTTTTTTTCAAATTTTTAGATTATGTCCACCGATTCGCTGGTTCTAAATAATAAGTATATCCAATGTTAAAAAAAAAAAGAATTTAATACAAATTATGATTGCTTCTAAGAGTTAGAACAGTGATTTAAAAAATTGTGGATCAAATCGTAAAGGTTGAGGTTCAAACCCAGGCTCGAGTCGGTATGGAATGGCCCATAGACACGTGGGTGTGAGCTGTTGGAACGAACGAAGTTACGAAATGTGACGAAAACGCCGCCAACAGCCAGCCTACACGCTGGCACAGCCCGGGTTCTCGCTGTGCGGGAATCAATCGATAGTCCTGCCGCAGGACTAGAGTCGCCAGTGATTCGCACACGTGCGTAATGATGAGGTACACAAAAATTGAGTGGCCAAGAAGCTCATCAGCTTGCCAAATATCGCGGGCTACGATTGCAATAATTGCTAAAAAAAAGATATTTGAAATTTTCTCGTACTTTTGTCAAAAGCATTTATGCATAAATCGATATATTAAAGTGAATATACAAATATTAAACAATATTAAAGTACGTACTTGTATAAGATGTGTCTTTTATCCGTAAAAAAGAAAATAATTCTATGAAAAATCGCATCAAGTTCCTGATCATACAGAAAAATCCTCGGGTTCCAATATCAAAAATGTATGAAATTAATTTAGTTTAAAATACTTTTTATTTTTTTTACGGATTTTTTTTTGTTTTTTTTTTGACGGATAGAATAAAATAAAACGCTTCAAACTCCCTTTAAACACTTATTTTTAGTGCTTTAGTAAGCAGTTCATTAATTTAACATCACGCTTGTATATTAAATTTAATTTACCAGGCACAAATGCTTTTACCTGCAAAAGTATGTTAATTTGAATGAAGAAATAGTCTACAGTGAATCAAATGAATCCTCGATAATTTTAATCTTCTTTTTTTTTTAGGTAAAATAAATTTTTCAACAACTTGTCCTTTCCCTCTCGTATGTTGCACGGAAAATTGTGAATTTTTTCAGCGTACGTTTATCACGCAATATGATTGAATAAAAAGTTTGCGCCACACGAGATTTTTCTCTTCTTTAGTTTTGGAAACAATCGGATGAGGGGTACACACACACACACACACACACACATACACACACCAAAGATCGTTACAGTCCTTCATGATGACGTGTATTTTTATTATGAAAATAAAAATGAGCAAATGTAGGCCCTATAAAGCTTGACAACAAATTGATATATCGTTCAATGCAAAATTTCGCACTAGGTTTTTAACTGTGGAAACTAGTAGTAAACTCGGACGTTGAGTGTTTCGCGCGTAGGAAAGCGCGACGAATTTCGATGGAACGTGAAAATTAAAAGGGGCAGAGGGTGGGGGGGGGGGGGGGGGGGAGGATTCTAGTACGAAGGATGTGAAGAAATTGATTTGATCGACGACAACGTCTTATCTCAACGGCTTGGTACGGTCCAAAAAAATTCTAGAAGATCCCGGCGACGTACCTAGCAACCTCTGGCGCTCTCGACACTCAGATCATTTAATCGCGTCTCTTGATACGTACGGGATACAATTTCCGTATTTTTCCTTCTTTCTTTTTTAGTTATTAAAAACTCAAGCTTCGTCACAGATCTAAGTGAGCTTTACACAAATGATCCCGTGTAGGTGTGTATTTTTACGTTTTTTTTTTTTTTTTTTTTTTTTTTCTTTTTTTCGTTTGTTAATGCGTGTCCTACGACGCGTGCATTCACGTACGAATGTATGCAGGCGGTAACTCGACTTTTTTTAATTTTCGTTTTATTTATTTATTTTTTTTCTCTTTGTTTTTTAATGTTTCCGTGCAAGCTTGGTGCGCGCGCGCGTCGCCTTAACGTTAGGAGCTATCCCACTGCGATTTTATTCGTATTCATTATTTCTTTAATTTGTTATTTCTTGTTATTTTTTTTTTGTCTTTTTTTGTTTTTTTTTGTTTTTTAAATTTATTATGCAGATAAATGAGTAGCGGAGCTTCGACGAGATTCTCGGCTAGGGGGAGCTTGTGACTAGGGGGAAAAATAATTCGATTCGATTGGAATAGCTGCTAGTTACTTTGATCAATCCACTGATCGCTGATTGTAAAAAATGAAAACTGCGGCACCGGCTATCACCGTCATTTATCGAAAAAAAAAAAAAAAAAAAAAAAAAAAGAAAAGAAATATACACGGATTACGGAGAGTTGATGCTGAACGCACGAGCATACACGGGCGCGCGCACGCGCACGAGCGGGCTGGTGCGTGGACGGTGGCTACGTACTCCTGTTCTTGGTCGGTCAACTGTCGGTAGTCTACGCACAGCTGACTTTTCTCCGCAGAAAGTCGTACTTCAGACACTCGTTTTGCTCCACCGCTGTTACAATTCAGCTCCAAGCGCCACGCTCACGTCAGTATGTAGCGTTGTATTATCTGGAAACAGAAACACGAGCTGGTGAGCAAGTGAGCTGTCGTGCGACAACGTTTGCGACTGTATTTGACGCGAATCGGTTGGAAAATTCATATTTTAGATTTTGGTGATTAAAGAAAAAGATGCCGTCGCAAAGAAAAAAAATCGATTTTTTTTTCAGATTTTTTGACGCAAATCGGTCGAGCAGTTCGAATTTCATGACATTGTAAAAAATTATGTAAGTCAATGCCGAATTTTGAGGATTTAAAAAAAAAATGCAAAAATAAAAAAAAAAAAAAAATCTCTCCCTTTAAATGAATTTTTCGAAATTTCAACATTATTTCAACAAGTCAGGAATGTCTCAAAATAATTCAAAAAATATTTTAATGCAATTTGTTTTTACGCCTTAAAATTGGCTCTTAAAAATCAATGTTAAAGGATTAGGGATCGTAAATTTGGAATAATTGAAACGTACCTGCACGCAAATGTGCTAGAGCTTGTCCTGAAAGAGGAAAAGATTGTTCGTGGCCGCAACGGCTACTACATTCTCCGATGGATGCCATGCGGTATGCAGTATTTTCTTATTGAAGTCCAGACAGTCGACGCTTATCTCGTCCTTCTTGCGTTTGCCGCCGGTGCAAACTTTACGTGGCTTCAAAAGTGTTTTTGGCTTAGCGATGTCGCGCGCAGCTTCAAGAGTGAGGTCGCGCTTTGTGCCACGGTCAAAGACACGGAAGAAATTGTTGTAAGAGCCCGTCATAATGGCTGAATCGTTGCCGCTCCAGCAGCATTCGAATTTATCAAAAATACAATCATTCTCATACAATGAGCATAGTTTTGCCCTCAGATACTCGTGTACCTGTGACGAAATTTGATTTAATTATTAGTCAACACACCGTTTATCGTAACTACTTAACGAAATCGAAGCAACGACTGATAATTACAGAAAAAAAATTGAGATTGGTATAAATATTGTTGAGGATCGTTATCATAATAATTTCGAGTCTAAATTTTTATTTTTCAAATTTTTTGGAGTTCAAGGTGATTCACAAATTTTTTTCGAAATGAAAATTATTTGCAAGATGTTTTCAAATAAAACCGTAACACAACGAATACAATAAAAAAAATTGTGTTCCGGAACGAAAAAAAAAAATTAATAATTTTTCTTTTTCTTCACTTCGCATTCATTTTTTTCTCTCGTAACATTCGTTCCCTCGAAATATAAATTTCATAAGAGTAAAATACTCACCGGATAACACTCGATCGGTTTAGTCTCCATGTGCAAGTCCCAGACTTTAACACTGAGATAGTCTCTGCTGATCATGTATCTACCCGAATTGCTCAATTTAACATCGCTTATACTTGAAATAATTTCGGAGAAAAAGCTTCTATTTGTCGGATCCTCGGGCTCTTCGAATATTTTACTATGATGGTCGCACAGAGCTGCCGATCTCATGTCGCACAATCTTATCGTTCCCTTGCTACTGCTGTAGACCAGAAGGTTGCATTCGACCGGGTGAAACTCGGCAGCGGTTATCACTTCCGTTAGTTCCTCCATATTAGTTGGCTTAATGTCTACTATGTCTGTATTATTTGCCGATAGGAAAAGTAATAGCTCTGTTCAATGAAATGTCTGTTAGTCGTCGTTATTTCAATCGAACTCTCGATAAAACGAAATTCCAGAGAATATTAATAAAAGCAGTTATTTTTTATTTTATCATTTCAGGAAACCTTTTTTTTTTCTATTTATATTGCAGCTGCTATTTCACAGCAGTAAAATTGTTGCTACGTTTTTACAATGATTTGTGCAATTTTTTTTTGTATAAACCTAAAATATTTGAAAGTAACCTTTTCTTTTTTAATCAAAACAATTTTTTCGTGTAGTTTAGTAGTGTAATCCGACGAATGAGAGACATTTTCATGGGTTCAATGGAATTCGTAGTAAAAATATGTGTGTAATATTGAAAAAAGGATACTAAAACTCTGATCAGTGATCTCGAGGTGCCAAAGATTAATTCTAAGATCATCGGCACTGAGGTATGTCTCCTGGTCGCTGTTGACACTTATACTGTTTATATGGTATGTGTGTGCATTGGCAAATATTCTCCTTGGCGACGCCTCGACCATCAATTCCATGGGTTTGATGGTGGGTACCTTAAAAAGTGTTAAAAAAAAAAAAAAGAAAAAAAAAAGAAACGATGCGTTTAGCGCGATTTATCTCGGGTATATTTTAGATTCACACCGCGATTCGTATAGATAATTTATTCTCACCCTCAAGGCAGTGATACAGGCGGGATCCCGGATCGCACCATTCTCCTCCTTAGTATTATAGCCCTCTACTCTCTTGTCTCGTTCGCTTACTTTCCATAGCTTGATCGTTTTGTCATTGGTGGAGAGCAAGAAGTGAGCGGGATTCTTTCGTTTGAGCCACCTGATTTTATTTATTCTCTCTTCTATCTCCAAGGACTTGAGGTAATCAAACTCAGGCTCGTGACTCTGAAAGGTGCTGTACACGTTGTACTCACCTCTTCGCGGTATACTGTTTTTACTCTGAAATTTAAACAAACGAAAATTGTTTGAAACTTCATCTTTCTGCGTAGCTTATTGAATATGCGAGAGAATTTAAGTATATATTAAAAAACAAAAAAAGAAAAGAAAAAAATGTTTCCTTTTGTAAGGAAACTTATGAAAAATGTTGCTTGTCCTAAAATTATTAAAAAAAAAAAATGCTTTCCCACAATATGGTGATTGCACAAAAATACATGTAAGACTCAAATAAAACAATGTATCTTTTTGTTAAATATCTTATTCTTCAGTCTCAATTCAACTGAATGGCAACGACAAAATAAATTCAATCTGAATTAAGTTAAATAATAAAATCATTCATCACAGACACTTATGCAAAATCGCTGGCAATACATTTGTTTACAGTACTCTTATCAAATTATTTGACTTACAATGGGATCTCGTTGGAAGATAACAACTCGACCGCCTTTGTCTCCAGTAGCAAGAAGATCGCCATCGTGGTTGAATTCGACGCAAGAAATTATATCAGCTAAAATAGGAGAGAAAAAAAAGAGACATGACTCCGGTTACTGTTGAAAACACTCGTGCATAGAAACACGAAACATAGAATTGTAAAATACCTCAAAATTTCATCCTTGCACCTGAGAGCGACATAGTCAATATTTTCTAATCTCGGAGCAAGGTAAACACGCTAACGTAAGTGAGCGAAGCTTAATTTGGCGTTACGTCGAGACGTTTTGAGATAAGATACGAGATATCTTTACACAAACTATTTTACAACTCTATGTCAAATAAACTCTGTGTCTTACCGTCGGTGACATCGTCTTCGAGGGTTCCCTTGACCTGCGAGAAGCACCACTGTATGTCACCATTGCCTGAAAAAAGAGAGATAAACTGTATAATAATGAGCCGCAAAAGCCTCCATATCACAATGGAGCACTATAGAGATGCAAAAATCCGCTATTGCAACACACAAAACAAGTGAAAGAAAAAAGAAAAAAAAAAAAAAACAGAAAGAAAGAAAGAAAAGAGAGAAATAGATAAATAACGCAAAGTAACAAAAGCGTACTTCGTGAAACAACGAAAGATCAACAAAGATCAAAAGACAACCAAGTAGCAACGCGGAAAAAAGACGAACCATAAAGAGCAAAGGAGAAAGGAGCGCGTGTCTTTCGAAGGGGGTTACCCAAAGGCGAAGCGTTCAAAAAAAAAAAAAAAACGAAATGAAGAAAAAATCCGAGATTTCAGTACTCCAAACTAAAAAGACATCTTTCAACCGAGATTATAGCGTGTGTGTGTATATATATATATATACGTGTATATATATTTTTTAAGCCTACTTGAAGTTTCGCCGCAATCCATCGTATTTTCTAGGCCGCCGCCACCGCCGCCGTCGACGGAAACATCTGCACCCGCGTTCGCGTGATGGCGGAGAGCGGAGGGATGGACGAAATTCACTGTGGTTGGATGGATTTTGCGCTCGTACGGAACCCAAAGGACGAGGGGGAGAGAAAGCGAAGGAGGAGGAGGAGGAGGGCGCAAGAGAGGACGAGAAGAGTGAAAACTGTACGATGATCGAAGGGAAAGAGAAAGAGAGAGAGAGAGAGAGAGAAAGATAAAGGAAGAGAGGGAAATAGAGGGGGCGGTATCCGGCTTGTCTTTACTATACGAGAGAGTAATAACGTACGGAGGAAAAAAAAGAAGAAAAAAAAAAAAAAGAAAGAGTGTACGTGAGGTGTACTCGCGAGTAAAACAGCAGCACAGGTAATATATTTTGCAGGCGTCGCGACGAGCAAGGAAATTTATAGAGAGAGAGAGAGAAACGTCTCTTAGGCGTTTGTGCGAAACGCTAATTTGAGCTTTTTTCTTTGTTTCTTCTTTTTTTTTGTCTTTTTCTTTTATCACTTTTGCGGCGCAACGCGACGTTGAACGTTGAAGATCGCACAGAAGACGAGCAAGGTGGTTGGAGAGAAGTTGGACGGTATTTCCGCGAGACTTCGCGGCACTCTTTCGCTCTCCCTCTCCTCTCTCCTTCTCACTCTGTCTCTCTCGCACTCTATGTTTGCTCCCGACACACAGGAAAACACGCACACGTAACACACTGTGCGAAAAAAAGAGTCACTGCTGCTGTATGAAATTAATACACTTGGGCGGTGCGAGAATGCTTGATACGCGACGTTCCTTTTTCTTTGTTTGTTTGTTTCAAGCTTTTTCGGCTCAACGCGCGGTAAACTGCAACTTACCGGCCATTTCGCATCGTATAATTGCGCGATACCGAGAATGCGGGGAGAGTTTATATGTAGGCTCAAAAGCGAAGAACGCGACGAGCAAGAGCAACACGCGTGTCTGTGTGTCTGCTGACTGGACTCGGATGGTAAAACAGAAAACTTCAGGTTTATTTTTTTTTCTTTTTTTTTTTTTTTGATGATGAGGAAAAGGAGGAGGAGGAGGTGGTGGGAGAAGCTGGGGAGTTCGGATAGAGAAGAAATTTTCATTTTGCGAGAGGACACACACGCTAGCGTGTATTCGTTGGAGGAATCAACGGATTGAATCGCGAGGCGGTATATTACTCGGTCGGTAATCGTAAACTGTAATGCATTTTTTTATAACACTGTTGATGTTTTGCTGGAATTGTTGGAACGGTAATGTGCGTTTAGCAGCTTTGCAGCTCGCTGGTCAATTTTGTTCGAGGAATTTTAATTGGGAAGTAGAAATTTCGCGAGGGCAATGATTCGGCTGTTTTTTTTTTGCACACGCATCCGGGTACTTTTTCTAAATCACTTTTCTCGAATTTTTTAGACCAAGCAAAAATGATCGTTATACCAAAAACATTGATTTCGAACAATTTCATGGAATTCTTATTCGAAATAAAATAAAATAAAATAAAATAAACTTCTTTCATTGTGAAAAATAAGTAAATCACGTGCAGACAACTAGAATACCCCACTAAAAACGATGCCAGGAATTAAAGAGACATTGCTGCAGGATGCAATAAGAACATATTTAGTTATGGCCGTGATTTATCCGACGCCGGTAGTCCCGAGCCACTCGCTTTGTAGTGCACATTGATGAAGGGACTATCGGCGGAGAGTTGGTTTTTGCGAAAATGCAACAGAATACCAGGATAATAAATCGTATCCTCGGATTTAATCGTAATTGGAGGAATCGAAGAAGAATATATATTTATATGTAACTTCTGTATTTATGTTTACTGTCGCATTTTCTAGGGTCTGGAGAAGAGGCTCCCCGAGCGAGGACCGCTCATTCTGGCACGAGTCAAAAAGCGTGACGTCAGAGGAGAGACCGTCAAACCGACGTGTGGCCGCTCTTTCCTCAAGCAAAACGTCGTCGGGGCTACGTGCGGTTAGCCCGCCAGGCGCCATATTGCCTTGCGGCTAGCTTCGTTCCCTCTGTGTGTGGAGAACCGGAATGTCCGAAGAAAGTCGCGGGTAAACTGTCGCGGGCAACGAATTCGCACGAGTTGGGCCGATCAGCGCCGAGGTGGAACCTGGTCGAACTGACGAATCCGAGAGTGTGTTGAACTACAGCGAAGCGAATTTTAAAAAAATGCTAATAAAAATAAAAAGGCTAATTTATTCGATTAGATAGATAGATAGATAGATAGAGAATTTATTCGATGAGATCCGTTACTCTACTCAACGACAAATATCAAACAAATATCAAAGATAACGATGATTTTAATTTCAACAAAATCGGAAAGTGTTTTGATGAAAAAAAAAAAGCCCGCAAATTTGTTTCCAAAGCTGATGAATGAACAAAATAATTTTCTAGAGATAGACGATTTGAATGTTTGAAAAAAAAAATGGAATTTTAAATTAATGATAAAGCAAAATTACACGTCCTAGTACGATGCACTTGTAACTACACTCTGCATAGTCAGCGGTATTACACGAATCGCGCTTATAGTCAGCGTTTTCTTTATCGCAAAGATTGGTAGGCAGATAGAACACGATCATGCAACATTTGTGCAGTCTGTTCTGGTTTGGTCGTTGATATTAAGCCTGACACATCTAGGTCTTAGCTGTAATCTAAGTTTGAGTACTTATGTACCGCCTATTATTAGAAAAGTGTTTGGACACTTGTCGCTTGAAGGGATACACGAGCTTTATACTTTTTACTGTATCTGCACAAAAGGCAATGTTATTTTGTGAGTATTTTAAACAGACACAAGTGAAGTTTCTGCAAACTGCACATTTTTGTAAAAAACTAGCTGGACATTTTATTTTTGTGCTTTGATGTAAATGTTAAAAAAAAAAAAAAAATCTTGCTTTACAAACATATTATGCATATTTAAAAAACTGTTATTGTGGAAAAAGAAAGTGTTTTCTAAGACCCAAAATTCTATCACAAAAAAGCCTTGTCGATTGTGCTACATCAGTAAATTTGCGTTTTAATAAGTAACGAAAATTCTTGAGAAGCGAGGCGGTAGAATAATTCTGTATCATTGAATTCAATAACCGAAGATTCGTGCGCTCTTCGCTTTTATTCGAGGCGGATAAATACGTCACTAGTGTACGTATAAAGCTCGAATGATTCGACACACCAGAGCTCAGTTCGCCACGAGCGGTTCAATAAAATTTGGCCGAGATGCCAATTAAAATGTGCGTTAGATATAAGAGCTACAGGCTCATAAGTTACCTAATAATTCGGTGAGCTTGTCCCGAAGCTCCTCGAGCGAAGAGAAGAGGGGTCCGCGTTCCCTGAGTTGGCTCAGAGTTAGGAGCTTGGGCGAGCGATATCCTGAGCTCGATCGGCTCGTCCGATGGCTCGATGACGAGCCGTTTTCGTAATCCATGACTATTGTTCTTTTTGTATTTTTTTTTTTTTTTTTCCTCCTGTACTGCTCACAACTTATACACACTCATCTGTGTATAAAATCACTCAATAAAATTCTCTACATGGAAAGGAGAGAAAAAAAAAAAAAAGAGTCTACACGCGAAGATCGATGCTGCCAAAACTTAGAGTCACGCGATATACAACAGGAATTATATTCGGTTTAAGACAGAAGGTCATGATGGAAAATTCGTGGAGAATAAAAAATGAAACTAACATTTTTAGTTGTTCTGAAAAAAAAAATTAAAGAAACACAACTCAGCCTGCACAAATAAATCCATAGACATGCAGTTTTTTGTTTGTTTGTAAGTCAGCTTTGTAATTTAAGTTCGGTCGAGTGAGAGCATCATTTGTGAGCGGAGCACGTTTGAATTTCGTAAGAAGCACGATCAGTCACTCGGACGCGTAGAGTAAAAAAAAAAAAAAAAAAAGAAAAAAAAAAAAGAACAGCCTTGTGTGAAGTAAGAAAAAATAAACTCTGAACTTTAACGAGTGTTTTAGGTAATTCACGCGTGCTAAATAAACACGATGATCGTGAACGAGGACGCACTCAATGCGAGAAATACAAATGCTCTTCTCCTCTCGTTAAAGTACACCGGGAATCACGAGTAATAAAATAACACGAGAGTCACGAGAGAGTATAGGCATTTCGAGGGACTAGTATTTATACACGCAAATAGGTATATTATATATCGTCGTGTTCGGGGCACGTCTGGCAAATATAACTAATAATAATCGATCGGCTCTTCGTTTGTTGGGGTTCACGAGTGAACGAGTGCGCGGTTTACTCGTCGAGGAGAGAGAGCCGTTTCTCGTCGACAGCCTCGCTAAACGGAATACTGACTGTGACGGCGGGTTAAGTGTCGATGGGACAGAAGCTTATGGTTGAAACAATAGTAGCTATAACTTTGATATATATATATATATATATAACGTTAGCATAACGAGTTATATATGCGAGAACAAGGAGCAGTCCAGAGTTGAGAATGCTTCTAGCTCGTCGAGGGAGTTGCTTGGCATCGACAGCGACGATATATTATTCTTGTACATCGGGCAATCCATACCATTTCGACTTGATTCAGAGCCTCGACTTTGCGAATTTTTTCTATAATTTTTTTGAATATTCTTCCAACTCTAAAAAGCATATATATATTTTTTTTACATTTTTTAATTCCATTTTTGACTTAGTTATGATTTTTCAAAAGTAACCTACTGTTGGAGTCTTCGCTTCGCTTAGCATAGAAAAGGTTTGAAAGTTAAAAAAAAAAATTTGATCGCTTTTTGGAGATGGAACAAGCATATCAAAAAATCACGGCCCAATTGCGAGAGACCAAGGGTCTGGTGCAGTTCGAAATGGAATGAACTAGCCCATATGTTGCACAGACTTTGGAGCGACCACGATAGATTAGAAGTCGTTCGCTAATCGTCTCTAAGTTCGCGTCCGCATTAACACGCGCTCGCCACTCGGCCATCCGGACGTGTCATAATGACACGAATTTGTTTTTATCACAGAGCGTCTCTTGCTTTTTATCTCTGCGACAGGAGAGGCCTTCTCAGGGACGCAGATTGGTCCTCATTTCTGCACTTTCAATGTGAGCTTTTATGTAAAAAAAGAAATCAATAAATTTCAGCGATTTCAGCGTATCAGCGAGTAACGCCTTTGGTAGTCGAAATCGTTGATCTAACTTTTGTTCATCGAACGGTTACTACTCACAGTACGCGTAGTCGCTATCGTCGTCCTCGTCCCCATAAGTCGAAATAACGCTCTGTCGCATTGGTAGCCTGGCTGACTTCGAAATAGCGCCGGTACTTCGAGCTTTAACGCTTCCAGGTGGTGCACTCGTGATAACGGATCTCCTTGTTTTTGGGCGACTACGCGACGAACTCATTGTACGAGAAACTTCAGGATCTCGCCATCAACGAGTTTTTACGGTCGCGACGCACCTCTTCACTGATTTTGATTCCGAGCTCCAATGTTACTTTAGCCAATAATATTGACAACCGTTCGGCTACGGAAACCGACTGATTGTGATGAATCCAACGTGCTGGTTACACCGTCAACCGAGACGCCGGAGAACGAGAAATTTGTTCTTTTTTGTTGTATCTCTCGCTTTTTTTTTTTTTTTTTTTTTTTGTGTAAGAAACATTTGTCGCAGCGACTTCTTCTTCTGACCGCAAATACGGACGACCAGCAACGCGATTTGTTGTGCCTCTCGGCTAACGGACGAATTAACTCGTCCGTTGAATAACAGCTTTAACGCCGATTTAAATGCCCATGGCAAAAGCGCCTTTAAGACTTTCGAGTAGACACCTGTGGATATGTGTACTTGTATCTTGGTGTAAAACTCCGTTGGGAATGTGGGTTTTACTTTACCGGCTAAATTTGATGTCGAGGTCGTTGACAGTGCCTTGCATTTTGATGGAAAGATAAAAAACGTTTTAGTCCATTAATGTCCACGAATTATTTTTGTTCATTTAAAAAAGAAAAAAAAATGAAGTATACTTTAATGCAAATTTCTTTTAAAGAATTCTCCAACTCCTCCGAAGCATTGATTTTTAATTAATAGATAAAAAAAATATTTCTTCAAAAATTTTCACATTTTTCTATTTTTTTCCAAAAATCCTCAGCTTCACTTACTTCACCATAAGGAGATTTTTTCCGATCAACTTTACTCGACGTTTTTGGATGATTCTGAGTTACGTTGAAATGAAAATCTAGAAAAAAGAAAAGAACGAATTTTCATGAGAACAAAGCTTACTCTGTGAGGACACAAAATCAGGTGCCCATTTCTAATTATAAATGATAAGTTTTTCTTTTTTTTTTTCAACTGACTTAAAATTGGCTCAACGTGTCAACGATTGGTAGGTTCGTCCGGACTCCCCAAAGAGGTCTAAGAGCTTCCAGACACGTCCCAAAGTCGTGTTATTCGGAAGCTTCCAATTCGTGCGAGCTGCATCAGGGCAGCTTACGTAGGCTCTTGACGTTTATATATTCAGATAGGTAGAGATACACGCATTAATGTGACTCGTGTACAGCACGCTCTCGCACGATAATGGCTTTACGAGTGAATAATAGTTTAATGCTGAAAGCTCTTGGGCTCGGTATATAGTTCTCTAAACGTAGAAGAGCACAACCAGCAGCAGTAGCAGCAGCAGCAATAGTGTGGCACGTCCTTTGTCGAGGCTTTTGCTTAGGCAACGTTCACGGCGATGACGACGATGTCGACACGACAAAGCGACGTCCTAGAGCTCCATGTCCAATATGGGGCAAAACACGTCAAGTCGACCACCCCAATTTGCCAACAAAACGTTCTCACATTTCTTCAGAATGTTGCTCCAGTTGAAGAAAAAACGTAGGAATTTTTTCAGATTTTTTTTATTGCAGATTCCAGCCATTGAAAGTAGCTGAAAATAATGATTGTTCATTTTTTAACGCCAATTCTGTGACTGACAAAAACAAATCATGAGATCATCAAAATTTGGATTTGCAACGTACTTTCAAACATCATTTTTTGTAGAATTCTACGATTTCATTTTATGCTATTTTTCGATTAATTAATTTTACTACTTTTTTTTCCCTCCGAAACGGCATTTCCAATTTAGTTGAAATTTTCACATTTTGTTCGTTGAAATGCTTAGAATAAATTTTTTAATAGCTGGAATATGCAATAAAAAATGTAAAAAAGTTCCTACATTTTTTCTTGAAGATGTTTGGTTGACATGACAAAATTGGGGTGGCCGACTTGACGTGTTTTGCCTCGTATACACGTCCATATTACAATATGAACGAACGTTCCATGCTTCGTTCACTCGTTCCGTAATGTGCTCGAGCGTTTATGAATTCCATCCAGCTAGCTCAGCCTAATACGCGCCTGCGTTCGCAGTGGTAAAGAGGAAGGAAGAAAGAGGCCGAGTTTAATATATGGGACATTCTTAGCTCAATCGACCTGGCTGTTATCCTCATTTCTTTTTTTTCTTTCGTCTTCAATTACGAATAGTTGCGGTAACAAAGAAGCACTTTGCAATATGTTCCTGATTAATTGGAAAATATTTATAGAGCTGGCACTAGAAAATTTACTTTGGATTACGTATTATGTTTCTATGTTTTTATGTACTTGAGTTGAATATTATTGTTATCAGAGATAATAACAGACACGAAAATGCAGCTAATTTTTTTTCCATGGCAGTTAAGATTAAAATAAAAATATGTAAAGTAAAAAAAACTTTGCACACTGCTTTCGCATTAATTTCCATTTTTCAAAAATAAAAATACAAAACGTTTTTTCAGCAATTTCGTTTTGTACTTTCTTTTATAAAACTAAAAACTGACCAGAGACTAAATGAAAAATGAACAAGCTCCTGTTTTTCAATTTTTAGATTTCACGGTGTACTTGGCATGGAGGGCCCCGTATACAAAGATGACTCGGAAGCATAATATGTAGTGGGTGTCGGCGAGTGGTGAAGAATGAAAAGCTCAAGTCCAAGGCCGAGCCGACATTTCGCCTACATCGGAGAGTGCCTGGTGCATTTCGTGTCACAGCGATGACTACGACGACACTGGAAGTCGAGTCTCTCATATACGCTGCAAGGAAACAGCGTTTCCCCCCCCCCCCTCTCTCTCTCTCTCGTTTTCTGTCACTCTCCTTCTCTCTGTTTCTATTATCTCACCGGTGCATATCGTTGTCAGGGTCGTCCCTCCGCTCGCGCGCATAGACAATAGAAAGATGCACGTAGAGAGTAACTCGGGCGGGCGAGGATTTGTATTAGCAAGCTGTATTATTATTACGAGGAAGGACACGTACTACTACTACTACTAACAAGTACATACAGCTTTAAGCAGCTGGATGTAAGAGCTCCGGGTGACAATGAGTGGAAGACAGAGGAAACAGAAGGGGTGATAAAGAGGGAGAGAAGGTGAAGCGTGTGGTGACCGAGATGAAGAGAGCTATGTGTATACGGAAGGTGGCAAGCAGTATGTAAGTACATGGGCTGCAAAGTAAAAAGAAAAGTAAAACCAATAGAAAGATGGATGGATGTCGAGAGTAGCTGGAGTGAGGATTTCTATTAGTAAGCTGTATTATTACGAGAACCACGTACATACATGTACATAGCTTTAAGGGGGACGTTTACAAGCAAAAAAAAAACAAGACTGCGAAGTAGAAGTACATGGCGGTCTCATTTTTTTTTTTTTCAGCTTGCACAAAGTGTCCTGTATGAGGAAGTATGTCGATCAATGTTGACTTCCTCATAGAGGAAGAATACGTTTTTTTTTTTTTTTTTTTTGGAGATGACAATGAGTGAAAGATAGAGGAATTAGTAAGATCAAAATGAGGACGAATAATGAAAAAGATTCGGGCGACACCAAAGCGTGTTTGGTGACCGAGATGAAGGGAGCTACGATTCTATGTACCAAAGCCAAGCAGGGATGTACTACTTGCGCTGGAACAGCGCAAGGATCTCTGGACGTGCCAGACCATCTCCAAGAGCTGGCAAACTCACCGGCCCTCTTGTTGACGGCTGTGTTAATCATGGAGCCGAGCTTGGTGAGGCTGGACTGCCTCATGATACTGGAGGGACTCTTCATTTGCTTGGAGCGCAAGCTTGGGAGGGAAGAAACCTCGCCGCCGGTTGCTGTAGTGCCGTTGCTCGTTGCTGTTGTTGTAGTTGTGCCGGTTGGGCGAGAGTGTAAGACACCGGTGGCACCGTTCCAACAATTCGAATCGTTTGAGGCTGCTGCCTTTGAGTTGCAGGGGGACCGCTGGTGGTGCGGAGCCCCCCATAGACCCACGACCCCCGCGTGACGCGTTGTGATTTCGATCTTATCGTCCCGTTTTACTTGGCTCCCACGTTCAACTCTTTTACGGATTGTCAACACGACGCTCTTTGATTGTACGTTGTGGAACGATTATGAACTCGTTTGGTCGTTGGTAATTTGTCAATCTTAGCCTCGGTATCTTCTGCATCCGATAATTCACTGCTGCAAACAAACAAATAGCAAACAATTGTATTACATAATAATTGGTAGGACGTGTCCACATCAAATTCCTAACATATATTTTTTAAAAATATGCTTAGGGCGGCTATTAAATAAATACATTTATTCAATTTAAATAAGACTTTTTGGATTAAATTGAAAATCACATTGTTTCACTTCCAGTACTCGATTGACTCGACTCCACCCCAAGGACTGGTTTAAAAAAGGTTACAGAGTTACACAATACTCTGGTTTGTCTTTTACAAGATACGCAGTTTAGTTGCCTATACAATGATCCTCAGCTAGGAGAATTTCGTGCTGGCACTCGGACAATCTGCCGGCCGCGATTCTCCGGGGATTCACGATGAATCCGTATACGCGAGAACTCGACGCGACATTGTACGACTTCGTCAGGGTTCTATCGATCCGCCCTGCGTTTGTGCTATCGATGATTAGGTTTCTCGGCTAATTAATGGAGGAATTACTGGCGCGCAAAAGCACCGTTAGAATTGTATCGCCTGAACTCGACAGTGACAAAGAAGATTTTTAAATAAACACCAAGTGATAAAAATCTTAAAAAAAATATCCTCTTTTTTTGGACCAAAATATGCAAAAAAAAATACGTCAACTGAATCCGAGATGTTCACTATCAGCTCGATTGTCCTACACGACACCGGCAGCCAGATATTTATATAATATCGAGAGATATATGTATACAGAATACACACACAATGTGAATTGACGGGGGTGTTGGAAAGCTATCAAATAAAAAGCTATACGACAGGTACATGCATATACGACAGGTATAACGACGGGTTTGCCAGCGCTTTGGATTATTATAAGTGTTTCGGGTCTCCCCACAAGTGTCAAAGGTCAATGCGCCACAGAGAGTTTTGTGCCAGGGGAGTTTGGGATCGATGCCCTCGCTTCGCGGAAAGTCTTTCCATCCGATAAAACTGTTTTATAACCGCCGCCGCCGCCACTGGACGAGAGAGAATAAGCGACACGCTGGACCGCAAGAGAGGAAGACTGTTTTTTTTTTTTTAATTTTTCTTTTTATTTTATCGTTGTAGATTCTGCGCGAGATGAGCTCGTTTCAACGAGTCGCATTGTCTTTGGTATACACTCGTCTAACGACTTCGGAGGATCAGCTCTTAGTCGCATCTGACGAGAAATTAATCTCTTTATGCGCTTTAAGAGCATCTTTGGGATGCATCATCGTCTTGCACTGCAATACAATGTGCTGTCAATACTTTGGGATAAGTTATGCGGGTGGAAAATATTTGTACAGGAGAATAGAGTTCTGTTATTATAAGTAACAAATCCGTTTGTTGATTTGACCATTTTTTTTTTTCGATTTTATGAATTTTAGTTTAGTTGGAAAAGAAATTTCTTTTTTTGTGTGAAATCGGAGGACTCCGTTTTGCAAACATTATTTAAAAAAAAGAAATGGAATATGAGTTTGGGCCATACCAAAAAAAAAAAATGAGGAATCAATGTGCAAGGCTCGACTCTGCACCCTTTTTATAAAATTGACAATAAGTATAATCCAAAATATGAAAATGCAACCTTTTTTCTTAACTAAGAAGAGCAAAATGTGAAAGTGGTTTTTGCAACAAGATTCTTTTTTCTTATTAATTTAAAATATGTATGTTTAGTTTAACTAATAAAAATAGAATAGCACAACGAAATGTTGTCATTTTCAAAGCAAAAAAAAAAAAGTCTTCTAATCCCGACGCATTGTGATTATTGTAAATATCAAAATTATGAATATTCTAAATTGAAGCTGCGTGAAAAATGTATGAATTTTTATTTTTCACGATTGTTGTGTGTCGTAAAAAAAAAAAAAAAATTCTTACATGACCCTGATTGTACCTGCTCTCGTGCAGCCATCAAACAAACCCAAAACATCTGTGCAAATAGCGAGCCAAGTGAAAATATGGAGAAATTGTCGGATGTTCCGTGGGGCAGTCAATATCGCGATACATAGACGCATTGTATCCTATAAAACCGATACACTGTTACGTATCGGTTCCAGGATATAAACGCGCGTGCGGATGGAGATAGATGAGATGGATTGATAGGCGTCGGATCGTCGCTCGGGCGTTATAATATAACGAAACGAGAAGTCGATCGAGAGCGCGCGCGTATAGCGTTTTCTCTCGCTGAGAGAATCAACGAAAACCAGTTGGATTCGGATTCAATAAAGTCCATTAATCGCGAATCGTGCGGTTCTCGCTCGAGCGGACGCATGTAACACTTTTGATAGGCGTCTCGCTTCGCTCTTTCTCTATCTCTCTCTCTATCTCTCTTTTTTTCTGCGTCATTGTCAAGCCAACAGACTAAATATTTTCTGCACCTGCTATACGGCGAATATTCCGCGCTGGATTAATCAGGATAAATATGCATATATATCCCGGCGTACGCTGTAGAAATTACATTAATTATGCTGCGCAACTTCTACGCGTAATAACATACAGAACGCGAGATATAATGCTGCTTCGAGGTAATAAAAGACGATTTAATTTCAGTAAGAATCCCGGTGGCATCTCTACGAATATTTTTAAAATATTCTTTTTCATAAAAAATGCATAAAAATATTCTTTTAACGAACCAGTTTCAGAGACTACTGTCGCCTTGTCAGCTTTTTTTTTTCGATTTTAAAAATAATTTTAAAAAATTATTCTAAATAATAATATTATTATTTAAAATAATAAATTTAAAAAAAAAAGCAATCATCTCTGCTTTGAGTTTGTGATTCCTCTCGTTGTCAATGCAATAACGTTGGAGCACGAACGTCCGTGTATGTATCTGTCGCGTGTAACCACAACGGAACGCAGCTGGATGTTCGCAGGGCTGTATTGGATGTGTACGTCAGTGCGTCGAGGCTGCGGTATAGGCTGTGTGTGGTGTGCAGCAGCGCACGTGCCACCCGAAACCACACCGAAAATTTCGTACGTGGCTAAGTACGCGGCATACACCGTTTGTACGTGTCCTCGTTATGAGCCAGTGATGCTCCTCTGTGTGTCCACTGGGCTATAATCCACTCTTCGTCACTCTCTAAGTCGCGGCTCCCGTACACTTTTCACTCGACTGCGCGAGGGAGACGAAAAATGATAGGGGTCGACACGGAATCTGCAAATTTTCAAAATTTATTTCATTACATAATTTCATATTCATTTTTTTTAAGTCGTAAAATAGTGAGTCGAAATTTTGTGAACATTATTTTTTTTTTTTATTATTTTTTTTGTCAAAAAAATTGAGAGTTAAAAAAATTGTTATGAAATACTATTTTGCTTATTTAATTAAGCAGTTTCACAAGATTTTGAAACTCTGTTTGTTTATTTGTTTCATAAATAATTTCATACTAATTTTTTGAAGATATTGTGTATTGAGAAGAGAATTGATAAAAACTGTAGTTAATAAAACATTTTTTTTATATCGATTCGTTTGAAAATGCCATATAAAAGAAAAATAATCGTTAATGGACAATATTACTTTATATTAAAAGCATATTCTAAAAAAATGAGTAATGTCAAATAAAATATGAAAAAAAAAATATTTCACATAATATGTAAAAAAATACTGCGGTTACGAAAATAATAGAATGGTTATAACTCTGCTAGTAATTCAGTCAGCTTCAACGTCCGAGTGTGTAGGTATGTACTAAAAGTTGAAGACTTTCCGAGCGGACGAGTAACAATCGTGTATGTCGCAACGATTCCACTAGTGCTTTCATTTTTTTTTTTTTTTCTTTTTTTTTTTATAAAACTCGTTCTCTGTCTCGGTACATATTTCACCTGTGCATACATACTGTAATACAGATGTATAAACGAGTCACGTGTACAAATATAGGACACGACGATATGCAGCGATAAAAATGTCTCGAATGCTGGTTTTTTTAGAATACGAAGATATAAGAATGTTGAAATACAGAGATTTCTTCATCATCCAGAACAAAATATTATTTCATTCTTAAAAAATATTTCTCAAATATTTCACTGACTAGTTTTTAATATTTATTAGCAAATAAATGATTTTTTCTTTTTTTTAATAAAGATTATTTTTAAAGCAATTCGTATTTCTTTAAATAATTTTTATGAATATTATAAAAATTATAAAGAATATTATAAAGAAATTATAAAATTACCTATTTTAGGATAATTTTACTGCCTAAATTTTAATATTTATTACCAAATAAATATTTTGAAAATAATTTTTTGAATAAATAATTTTTAGGAATATTATTACACTAGGATATTAAAATTCTCGGTTTCGTCCGTCTCGTAAAAAGTTCAAGGAAAAATTAATTTTTTTTTTGACACAAAAGATTAATGCATTTTTACTGTTAACAGGAAAAAGCTTTCAGATAGTGAGTCAGCTAGTTGATCAATTAATTTGTCAACTGGGTTCGTTATACTCTGCGTTGAAGGTGGTTGAGCTCCTTCGTAGTTAGACTTCTTTCCGCCGCTGAATTCTTAGACGACATTGCAGTAGGTCACCGTGCGGAATCATTAGATTGTAGGCTTGCGGCCCCCGCTGCGGATATTTGCCACACGGAATGCATAATCGGCGAGGCAAAGGAGTTAAAAAAAAAATGTATATTTGTTCTGGGCCACCAAGAGCGTAGGAACCAATTTTGACGTTTCACCAATTTTCTTTTTTAATAACGAAAAAAAAAAAAAAACGATAAGCAAAAATTAAAATCGAGAAAAATTTGCATAGTTAAAAAAAATCGAAAAATTTCGCTTTTACATAAATAAACATTTGACCAATCGCCTGTAGTGGATTAATTTTTTTCTCGATTTTTCTATAATTTTTTTAATCAAAAAAAACTTGCCCACTTTGGCGAGAAAATTTTGATATTCAGGAAAGTATTTTTCTGAATTTTTTCAGATTTTTTTCAAATCATGCCATTCGATATGTTAGTTTAAAAAAATATTTGAAAAAAATTGCCATAGAAAAAAAAGAAAAAAAAAAAAATTCATACATTTGAGGGTTTAATTGATCCTACAAAAAGTTCAAAATTCGAAAAGAACATTTTTGTTAAATTTTCCAAAAATTTCTGAAGCACCCTAGTAGGTGCGAGCGAAATAGGAACCACACGCGCCTGACCTTCCGCCATGAGAGAATCACTCGCACAGTACCTACTGCACACAGGCACACCCACACCTCTATATATATATAGAGCAGTGGAGGCGCACAGAGAGATAGAAAAAGTGAAAGAGAAGAAGGATGAGTCGACGAATTGCACCTGGAATATAATCCCTTGCGGCTCTTTCCCTAGCAGCTTCCACTATGTCAGTCTCGTGCTCCGTATATATATATACGGGGCATTCCAGTCGAAGCATTACGCTCTAACACACTAATAATGACAATTAAAAAAAAAAAAATTTGGTGATGATCGGTTAAATCAGCTTGAATTGTACCTGAGTCTGAATATTTAAAAAAAAAAAAAAAAAAAAATCACGTTAATTTATGAATCAATATAATAAGCTTTAAATTTTTTTTTTTTGCAGATTTAAAAAAAAAATATATATATATATATACCGAACAAAATATATAAAAATTCTTTTTTAGAAAAATTATGCAAAAAATATTAATCATAGGCTCAAGAAATAAAAATGTGTCTTCACTTTTTAACGATACTTTTCAAAGTCATAAAAAAAAAATTAAAAAAAATAATCATTGGTGTAATTCATGGCATGAAGATTAAAACCGAGAATAGCCCATATTTTATAAGTGCACCGACTGGTAGAGCAGGTGACGTTGGAAATGTCGCGTTGCATTGAATCCACAAGTGCCAAAAGCGAGATAACCGGCTGGGGCTGTGCAGAGATGTATGCAGATCGACTGATTTACATCAGTACGTGGGGGTGACTGGAGATGTCGAATCAATTATGCGATACCCACTGCGATACTCGACTCAACATCTCTCTTTTGCACATGACCCTCGGCGCTGTTTGTCCCTGATTCGTTAACATCGATCTCCACTTTGAGTGATTGACAATGAGCTTCGTTATAATCGAAGCTTCAAGCTCAAAGACGGGTTATCTATTTTCTATATTTCAATTAAATTATGAATAATTAATTGACGAATTTTATTATCAGCGAGGCTATTTAATATTTAATGCATTAACAATTAATGTAATTAATGAAATAATGAAGCTTTTATTATTGTGAAATAAATGTCAAGCGATTAATTAAAATATATATAGATATAGATGATTTATTTTTTTTTAATTCTTTTTTAAGTATTCTTAAATTCAAAAATGAATTTCACCTCGAATCAATGAAATTAATTAAAACAATGAATATTCTGTTATAGTTTTTTAAAAATTAATATCATATTTTCATGGCTTCTAGAATTTTGAAATTCTACAAAAAAAAAAAAAAAAAAAGCATCAGATTTAAAAATTAATAGAGCAAAAAGATTGGTTCCAACGTTTCAGTAATAAACCGAGTAAACCAACTTGAAGCATCTACACAATTCAAGATATCGATTTCACATTTTTTTTTTTTTCTTTTTACAAAACGTTGATTTATTATTTCGATTGTTTTTTTTTTTTTACGCAGCAAAAAAATCCGACTATTCATGGTTCGATAGTTCTATCAATCAGTCTGACGCGCAATTTTCTGTACCCAAACCCGTGGATTTCAACTCGCTCGTCGAAATATGTGCACAGACACGTAGACGCATATATACAGACGATATAGAAACGAGAGTGATAGCTCAGCAGCGTGAAAACGGGGGAACATCCTCTTTAAGGCTCGTCCCCCACGGTTCTATCTCCGCTAAACTTTAATCGAGGTTAAATGTGGCAGCATAACATATATATATCACTATATATGCTACGTATAATACGACTATGCGGTTATTATGTGTGTATGTGTGTGTGTGTGTGTGTGCACCGCGGCTAATTACGTGCTATGTGCGCCTTTCTTCCAAGGGGCTGTGCATCACACAGGTGAAGGCTTACAATCACGTATTCACGCACTGCACATATACTGCATAATGTCTTTGTGTGCAATTGGGAACACATGCTATAATTGAATCTCTGTAGTAAATACACTGAGCCTGTAAACACTAATGAATAACTTGTATTAAATAAGTAACAAATCTGCTTCATTGCAACGAATAGTCATTTGTGATTTTTTTTTTTTTTTAGGTTAATCATTAGAGAAAATTTATGATTTGAGATGAATTTTAACTAGTTTAGGCAAAGCACGTCGCGTTTTTTTTGTTAAACCCAGAAATTTAGTGATTTTAATTGAATTTCAACGATTTTTAGAATTGAATTTTAGTTTCGCGGTGCGAGAAGTAGGCACTTCTCGCACTCGTGCGAGAAACTTTTTTAAGTCTTCTTCTTCTTCTTCTTCTTCTTCTTCTTCTTCTTCTTCTTCTTCTTCTTCTTCTTCTTCTTCTTCTTCTTCTTCTTCTTCTTCTTCTTCTTCTTCTTCTTCTTCTTCTTCTTCTTCTTCTTCTTCTTCTTCTTCTTCTTCTTCTTCTTCTTCTTCTTCTTCTTCTTCTTCTTCTTCTTCTTCTTCTTCTTCTTCTTCTTCTTCTTCTTCTTCTTCTTCTTCTTCTTCTTCTTCTTCTTCTTCTTCTTCTTCTTCTTCTTCTTCTTCTTCTTCTTCTTCTTCTTCTTCTTCTTCTTCTTCTTCTTCTTCTTCTTCTTCTTCTTCTTCTTCTTCTTCTTCTTCTTCTTCTTCTTCTTCTTCTTCTTCTTCTTCTTCTTCTTCTTCTTCTTCTTCTTCTTCTTCTTCTTCTTCTTCTTCTTCTTCTTCTTCTTCTTCTTCTTCTTCTTCTTCTTCTTCTTCTTCTTCTTCTTCTTCTTCTTCTTCTTCTTCTTCTTCTTCTTCTTCTTCTTCTTCTTCTTCTTCTTCTTCTTCTTCTTCTTCTTCTTCTTCTTCTTCTTCTTCTTCTTCTTCTTCTTCTTCTTCTTCTTCTTCTTCTTCTTCTTCTTCTTCTTCTTCTTCTTCTTCTTCTTCTTCTTCTTCTTCTTCTTCTTCTTCTTCTTCTTCTTCTTCTTCTTCTTCTTCTTCTTCTTCTTCTTCTTCTTCTTCTTCTTCTTCTTCTTCTTCTTCTTCTTCTTCGACGTAACCCGAGCAACGGGTTTTTCGCCTTCTCGAGACACTCTACCGCTATGGCGCTTCTGCCCCAGCGATTCCTCGGGCGATGTTCGTAGGCGTAAACCGGCAAACACGCCCAAGCAACTGACGACCGAGAGAAATATAGTAGCGTGTATTAACCGCGAGGATAAAACAATAGGCCTCGTGGGTTTCTATTGTTTTAAGTTGTCCGCGTGATCCGGTTTAACAACGAGAACAAATGCGAGAGCGATACAAACGAACGTACGAGAATACAGCGAAGGAGATCGGGGCTGGTTGGAACAGTTTCGATTTCTTATGGTTTTCCTGCCTCATACAGGAAGCCTTTTTTCCTTGAACTCTGTATTTTTTCGATTTACATGGCAGGACTTTCAAAATTTTTTAAAAATTTGCATTGTCCGAAAAAAAATCAGCGAAGAATCCTAAAAATGTGAAGAAATTCCTTTCAAATATCCGGTTTTACGTAAATAAACATTTGACCAATCGTCTGTGGTAGATTCTTTTTTTTCTTCTATTTTTCAATAATTTTTTCAATCGAAAAAGGCGAGAAAACTGTAAGAAGAAAAATTTTGCCCACTTTGGCTATAAACTAGAAAATGTTGATGTAAAATTTTTAAATTCTGGCATTCGATACATGTCACTTTAAAAAAAAATATTTAAAAAAAATTAAATTTAGGGCAACTCTATATATTGAACTAAAAAAAAAAAACTCGTGGATTTAAACTGATGCCTTGTTTCAAATTGCCCCGGTCTCCTCTACACAACGTATATTCGTAATGTAGATACTCTACTTGCATATCCTCGCATGATACATTTAGCTGAACGTGCGTTTAGTATGATGTGCAGCATAATGTAACAAACGATGGCAACTGCTGCTCTTCCTGCTGCTGCTGCTGTTGCTTGCTCGGCTCAACGCCGAGAGCCACGAGGGCTAATACCACGACCTCGAGGCTCTCCGTGCGGTCAAACTTTTGATGAGAACGTGACGAGGCTACTCGTATGAGGTCCTCCGATACGTGACTAGCTACAAACGTTCAGAAAACTGGTATGTTGCTACTTTTAAAAATTCTTTTATGTATCAGTTATTGTTGTTGTTATTCTCTTGAAACAGGAAAAATTCTTGGTTAGATTTTACATTTTTTGTAAAATGAAATGAAATCAGTATTTTTTTTCTACGAACATGAAAGAGATGAGTAAGAGAATTGAAATAGAAGCTTACAAATATTCCAACTCTACACACACACACACGCACATGGTCAGTAAGTGTAAAAAGCATAGCGATTAACTGGTAAGCCAGGCAATCCACTCGCAGCTTATGAAACCATGAAAGGATAAAAGATGCGAAATTTCAAAACAGCCACAGTATGCTCATATAGTGCGCAGTGATCTAAAGAGTATTTCCTTTGTTTTTACTTTTTTTCTTTTTTTTTTTTCTTTCTCTTCTTTCAACTCATCTTTTCTCGTTACTTTCGTCGTCGTTGGAACGCGAGCAGCAGCACGCGGCAGAAGGCACGAGTGGCGAGCGTCGACGAGTTTGGAGAAATGTCTGTGCACTTTATGCGGTCTCGATCCTTTTTCCAGCGATTCTAACGCGGTGTACTCGAGTCTCGTCCCCCCCCCCCCCCCCCCATCGCCCAACCGTCACGGAGGGGAATTCCTTGGCAGAGTGCCACGAAAAAAAAAAACAAGGAGCGATGCTGTAAAAGGAGAGAGACGGAGGGTTGCCATAAGCCGAGAGATAGACGAGTGCAATGGTCGGGCCGATGGACGACGTCAGGTCGAACGTCGTTTTGTATTGCGGGATACCGTTGCGTGAGTTTAAGGGCTAAGCACGCTAACCTTCCTAATTTGGAAGTATTTGGTACTTTGGGAGTATTTGAAGTACTCGTTACTTAAAAATGTACCGAGATGTTAAATAAATACCACTTTTTCAATTATTTCCTGATGATACAAAATTTGTTTAAAATTATTGAAAGATAATTTCTAAACAATGTTGCAAAGTAGAACGGTGGAGCTTTCACATTGGTTTTTTTTTATTTATTTATTTTTTCACACAGCTTCCTTTACGAGAAAGCCTACATTGATTAACATGCTTCGTCATAGAGGTAGCTTTGTGAAGAAAAAAAAAAAAAAAAAAGGGAAAAATAATGAGGAAACATTGTACAATGTGTTCTACTTTGCATTTATTTTTTTTCTTTAACGCTTTGAGCTTTCAAGCTGAAATTTATCAAGCTGCTAAAGAGGTCACTTCGACGAGAGGAGCATTCAAACAGATGAGACATTCTTCGATGAATATCGACGATTTTTATTTAACTCCCTTCCCGTAAGCTAGTCGTCTCGGTACACTCCGGAAATCAATTCTTGTTTAATTCAAGTAATTCAATTAACACTCCGGAAATCAATTTTTGTTTAATTTTTTTTTTAAATCCTGTAACTCGAGAACGGTTCAAGTAAGAAACAAACAGAGGGTGCCAATGTTTGATACTAAATTTCGTCGAAATTGATAAAGTACTTCAAATTTTATAAAAAAAAAAACTCAATTTTTTTTTAAATCCAATAACTCGAAAACGGAACAACCAACTGATCTAAAATTGTCCATAAATCTTAAAAAGATTGTTTCAATATTCGATATCAAATTTGGGCAACATCGATAGAACAGTTAAGATTTCACAGAAATTTCCATTTACGTAGTTTTTTTTTTTTTTCAAAACATTTGCAAGTCGAAGCTTGCTCTATCATTTTTGTTCGATCCACCAATCACAAAGCTCCTTCCATCGAGGACGCCAAATTAAACAACGTACTTTATTATAGAGGAGAGTCTCTGATAGGCCAACAAAACACTCTACTGTACTGTACAGCTTTTCTCTTTTTTTAAATGTTAATCCCGTAACCGTCACCGCTTTCCGACAGGCTCACGAATTGAACTCATATCGTCGAGGCTGTAAGGGAGTATTTATTCATGAAGTAGCGTAGCTAACCTACGCATATCCTGCATTTACAGGAAGGCAAGAGAGAGAGAGAGAGAGAGACAGAGAGAGAGAATGAAAACGAGGAAAAGAAATGAAGGGAGCAAAAGAGAAAGAGATACACAGATAGCGAGTGAGAGAGAGAGAGAGAGAGAAAATGTATAATGGTGTGAAAGCACGTCAACCACGCTGTTGGCATGTGGCGGAGTAACATCAAGAGATCTGAAAAACGCCGGCTAGAAAATACATTATAACAGTCAAGCATTGTTTCTTCATTCGGCCGAACGACCGTAAACGTCCAACCGGAGACTCGAAATTTTCTTACAATACGAGAGGCCCTTTCGTCCTACAATTCCATACATATATATATATAATTCTATAATACGCATCGTCGAAATACTCACCTCGAAATACATTAGTTGCTCATCCCTTAAACGACTCTAGAAGGAGATTGGTTCATCGGTATTCACGAATTAAAAAGAAACAAAAGAAAGATGCACAAATGTTCAATACCGACGATAAGTTACTGTCACACAGTGATTTATGTGCATTTATATTAATTATTATTATTATTATTATTATTTATTATGCGAATGAAATGAAATTAAGAAAATTTATGCACACAACACTTATGCACCGTTTCACTGACAACACTATATGAGAACACGTTATAATCTTGCATCACCATCACCCATCACCAAAAAAAAAAACAAAAAAAGGTCAATTACTTTGTGGTAAGTACGGAGGAAAATATATGCAGTTGGATAGCCGGTTTTCTTTCAGCTTGTTTTGTTTGAGAAATATGACACGATTTAATGACAGTCGAGAGAGCTCTGTGCTCTTCCTCTCTATTCTCTTCTCTATTCCATCCAAGTCAAACGGATGTTTACTACTGAATGGTCGGAGTGTAGTGCCGAGGACAGTCGCGCATCGAGACACTGCGCCAGGCTGCTAGCTGCTCGCTGCTGCTGCTGCTGCTGCTTTCACGAAGCCGCCGAGTTTAGCGAGAGTGTGCGGGGACACTGTTAGTAGTAAAGGGACGAAACGCAGCAGACGAGACGCCCGAGCTTTCCCGACAATGGCCGAGCGGATTACCGAAACTCGAGCGCAACAGTTGCCTCTTTCCACTTGTCTAGCGTTGGGTTTGCTCTTTTTCTTTTTTTTTCTTTTTTTCTTTTTTTTTTTATTCTCGTTGGTTCGATCGAACAAAAGCACTTTCGCGGCTAAGGGGGCTTAAAAAATAATGCAACTGATGGATGAGGATAATTATTATGATGATTTGGGGTTTGCTTTATTGGCGAAGTCGGGTTAATGACACACTTTTTTGGTTTTTAACCTTGACCTACTTTTTTCTGTTTATAATGGGAGTAATAAAAATTTAATTCGGTCACAAGTGGGCAGTTGTTTTTTAAATCCTGAAACACGGTTTCTGTGAATTAACAAAAGACTTTGCTTTCTTTTTTACGTTTTTAGAAAAAATGTGTAGCTTTTCGATGACGATTTTGGTATAAATTGAATTTATTTATGATTAATTAAGTTAATGAAGTTAAAGTTATTTAAAAAAGTGGGTGTATAATTTTTTTTTTTCACGCACCTGCACGTAAAGTACGTAGTTTGCTTCTCGGTGAGAGGGGCGAAAGCAAGTACTTTACTCCCGAGGGAGAAAAGCTCGCCAGGAATATTCAAATTTTCGCCCTTGGTGCACAATATACTATCATTGCTGTCGATTTGTCCCAGTGACCCACTTTTTTTTTCTTTTTTTTTTCTAGAAAAAAAGATTTTCTAAATATTTGAGAAATTTTAAGCACAAAACTTTCTTCATGAGTAAACAAAAAAAAACGTAATCTAATTATAAATAAAAATTCAATAATATTACATTTACTTAGAAATATATATGTAGAATAATTTTTATAAACGCTCGTTAAGCCGCGAATGTCGTTTCAAGCCCTCAGGTCGTGTATCAATAGAGCTTATCGTCTCGACTGAATTATTAAAACGACTACCAAGAAGAGGAGGAGACGAGTAACGAGCTCGATGCGAATAACAACCGTCGAGCTCGCGGACAGGCTTGCGAGAGTAGAAAATTTATTTCCAAAAAACGTCGGAAAAAGTGTACATAATCGACTGTACATCGATATAGAAAATTGACTTCCCTACCACTTCTTAATCACTGAATTGTAATGAGCTTTCGTTCGATATTCCTGAGCGTTGTACTGATTCTGGCACGAAGGAAAATCCCTCGGTTTCAAGATATCAGCGTAATACGATTCGACGAGGCAAACCTCTTCGTAAAGATCTTCCTCCGACATTTCGACAATGCTCGCGCACTCGGTTAACAACCAACGAAAGCTCTCCGGCAGATATTTCTCAAGTTGACGAAAATTCTTTTGTTTCACCCGACTAAAGTTGCAACGATATGACCAATATTCGGTGTAAGGTCTGTGGAGAGTTTCGATTTCGTTCGACGAACGAATATCCATAAAGTGGTAACCACTTGTCTCGCAGCGACTCGAATTTAAGCTACTTTCGTGTAATATTGATATATCGTCGTCTCGCAAGCCAAAGTCATAGTTTGAGTCCAATTCGACTATTTCAGGTTGTTCATCGTAGCGATTTTTCGCCACGGTTAAATCCTCAATTTCCTTACGTTGACCTCGCGTTCTCGACGAGATATTCTTTGTCTTTTCGAGCTTGGTCATCGGATTGGGGGATACAAATTTGCCCGTTACCGAATCGCGCAAAATATTCCGTTTTCCTTTTTTACATGGAGATCCTGGAGTGATATTCGTACCTGATAACGTGCTCTTCTCGTAATTCGAAAGATTTAGATTGTACTTGGAGAGAGTGTCGATTCGCTCGGTGTCAGCGTCGTTATTCGTTAGCGAGTCATTGTCGTTATCAATATTGACCGAATGTACGCTCTCGTTGTCGGAATCACTGTTGTCGTTCACTGCGAGCTTGCCGCTCGGTAAAACATCGTCAAAACCAAAATCGTCGGTGTATTCGCTCAAAAAGTCACGTCGTCGACGTCTCAAAGATTTACGAGCGTTGTCGTAATCCAAGCGTTTCGAAGAATCCACGAATATAGAGCCGGGATTTTTTCGATGAAGATACTCAACAACGTCCTCGCTGGATTCGCGATGCGAAATGTCACCACGAGTCTTAGCAGCGGAGGACTGCTGAACTCGAACTGGCTTATTGAGATCCTGAATCGTTGGTAAACTTGATTGCTCGAAGGGTGGCACGATCTTCTCTATGAAATGCAGTCCGTTGTCGGTAACTTCCAAATCGATTTCACACTGCGCCGCCAATTCCTGCAATCTTTGAGTTAAAAGAAAAGGGTTTATCGATTATTATTGATTTAAGGGATGAGTCCAGTGTAACGTGCTGAAAAATAGCTGATTTTCGAAGATTTTTGTTATGAAACTGAGACAATTTGCTGTCACTCGTCACAACAAAATAGAAAAATCATTCAAAAATTGGATCATATTTAAAAAAATGAGGATATCAACAAAATTAATATGAAGTTGACCCTCCGTCTAAAAATGAAGCAATATTTCAGTCTTTTTTTTTTTTTTAAATGTTCAACTCACAATTCAGGATGTGTAATATAGCCAATTTTCGTAGACTGAAAGTCAATCCTTAGATTTGTCGGGACGTCCTTATTCGGATCTTCCAGAAGTTGTTGTAGATACGAATGGTGAGGCGTGAGGGAAGCTCGAAAAATCTCAACTTCCTTGGGTTGGGTAACAGCAATATCGTTTAATTTTTCGACAGTGGCCCTCATCGAATCGGCCAGTTCTCTTGGTATCGAATGTTTGTGATTCTTTATTTCCGGTTCCTCTCTGTCGCTGCTCTTGGACTTGATGTCAGTCATGAATTTCAAATAAAGACGATGATTGCCAGGTGCGTCGGGATCGAGCTTTAATTTAGTCGGAAAGTGTACATTCGCGAGTACGCATCGTCGACACTCAATGTAGCGCTGCCACTCACGAAAGCTGAAGAGTCTTGTGTCGAGTACATCCCTCGTCGAGACTGCGCTGAAAGTGGCAATTGGGCAATTTATTCAAACGCTGATTAAACACGCATGAGATACGTTGAATAACAAAATATTATTTACGCACAATTACATTGAAATCTTTATCGATTTTCGAGCCAACGAAAGCAACAAAAATTTGCTTTATTATTCACAGGATGAATTTCATTAGGACTGAAATTCATGACGATTGCATTTGCATTTATTGTGACATTTGCATGATTCATCTCTTTCGGGGTCAAAATACTTTCTCGTCTTTTCTCCACCCCCCGGAGAAGCATACGTGATCAGACCGTTTTTCACAATCGCATAAGGCATTGGATCGCGTGATGTCGTCAAATAGTGGGCACCCCAAGAGCCGTCGGTTCGCAATACGATACCACCGGCACGGTCACCGAACACACTCGACATATACTCCAAATTATTTTTCAATGCTGTCTGAGGTTCGAGCGAACGTTCCGAGATATCCTCGACTATACGACGTGCCAAACCCATTTTAATAATGGATTCACCGTGACCCGTTAAAGAACATCCGGAATGTCTGTTGGCAAAAGTTCCGCAGCCCATCAACGAGGAGTCACCCACTCGTCCGAGCATTTTACCCTTCGTACCGCCGCACGATGTTCCAGCTACGATCGAACATCCGTCCCAGGCAACACAGCCAGCAGCACCGAGGCTACCGTCTATAGCGAGTCATTAGTCGTTACTTTAAAAATTAATTCTCATGAATTGGTAAAATTGGCTGCAAGCTGGATTATCATTTTTTTTGGAAGATGTACCATTTTTCTACGAAACAAATGTATTTAAAAGGAAATTAATTTTTGCAACCACAGAAGCTAAAAATAATTTGTATATACATCAAAATATAAATCATAAAAAAAAAAAAAAGAAAAAAACAGAACAACAAAAGGTTTAATTTAAAAGAGACTGTTTTCTGCACGCAGTCGATAAACTGCGTTTTACTCGACAATAGCCACGCTAATTAGCTATGCTGAAGTATTATTTCCGCATCATTACTTTTCAATATTTCGCCGCTCCTGTTTCGACTCTGCTCGTCAAAGTGGCCTACGATCGGTGCATGCTTCGCTTCACCAGAAAAATACGCAGCAGGAGAGATCATACTCTCCCGCGAGACCCAATTGATACCCGCGAATTTAGCCAATTTCTTAGCACCATCAGCCGCGACTATGGTGTTTGGAAATTTTTCCATCGTGTATCGAGCCACGGATATCGGATGTTCGACGTCGCGTAACGCGACAACGGAGCCGCATTCGCGTTTTGTACCGTTCATCATACACGCGTCCATCTCCACGTAACCTGGCGCCAGTTTGTGTGTGTTTTTTTTTTTTTTAAATAATATTTTACCGTTGTTTCACGTTGTTGATTTGAAGACAATTTTTTGTCGCTCTATACCTTCGTTATTAACGACAGAACCGTAGCCACAATTGAAGAATTCGTCATTCTCAAGCCACCACAATGCCGACTCGACGGCGTCTATCGCAGTATCGCCACTCAGGATTTTCTGATATGCAAGACACGCGGATATTCTGCATGCCGCTATCATCTCAGCGAATACCGAGTTTACCGAGTACTCTGCTCCAATACCACCGTGCACTATTACACAAGGCTCACTAGTATCTTCAGGCATTGAAGCGAGCTCCTCTCCTGCGTCTTCGCTCGATAATTCGAGCTCGGACATTTTTTTAATGCCTCTTTTTTTCTCTCGAGGTCAAGGAAACATTTAACCCATATTTTCCTGCTTTTTCTTTTTTTTACCAAATAATTGAAAGCTCAGTTCATTCTCATAATCTCGTGTCTCCAAGCAACCGTGATGGAACTATGAAAAATTTATAACTGCCACTTGAAATTGTCGATGAGTTGTTTAAAGTTGACTGAGAACGCCGCGTTCTTTTATTCTCAAGTGCACTGCAAAGTTTCGGCGACAAAACGTTTTTTTTTTTTTTTTTTCGTTTTAATTAAAATGTCTATATCAAAAGATATTATATTAAAAAAAAAAAAAAAATGCAACATGTAAAATTAGAACCGTTCGATCGATTTCAGTGAATTTTTAAACTGAAACCTTGTTCTATTGTAATCCACATGTGAAAAAAATTCAGACCCGGTATCTTTGATTCAACGAAATTTGATAAAAGTCTGCTGAAAAATAACTTACCTGTTAATTTTTTCGATAACTCGACTAATCTCGTACTCGGTGATTCCATCGAGGCCGAACAAAATCTTCATGACGACTACAATAAAAGCCATGGCTCTGCCCTCGTAGTTCGGAAAGTAAGCACTCTTTGTATCGAAGCGCATTTTTGGTGGCGCCATCGCCATCATTCTCACAGCGTAGGTCATTACACCTTCTGCGATTAAAGAAATACGTTCATTACGTTCGAAATATTCATCATAAAATGAATGTTCTGTGAATTGATAGGCGTACTTTACGTACTCGAGTATATTACGTACTCGGTAATTGCAGCTCCGTGCAATAACGCTCCAGTAGACTCGCGAAGTCTGGATCTTTCGTCTCCCAAACTTCGAGAAACTTTGACAAACTCGCGACAGCCCTCCTTATTCCCTTGTGCGTTATCTCTTTGGTCATATGCAACAAATTAGTTTCGCTCTTCGTCAGAGTTACTTCCGGAGGAAGCAAGTGATCCAACTTGTAATAGGACAAATGGCCTTCTCTGCCGTACCTGTGAACAAAATATTATCGTTAAACAGCGTAAAATCTTAAATTTATTAGTAATATTATCTCTCTATATTATAACTTAAAAAAAAAGTTTTTTTTATTCGATTTTCCTATATTATAGGACAATCGATTAAATTTCGCTGGCCGGGACCAATTATTTTATGAATTATTTTACAGCTGGCCGGCGCCAGCTATAAAATGATAACGAATCAAAGTACCTCAGCATATCAGCTAAATGTATTCGCTCGTCGTGGATCCGAAGGGCAATATAAATCAGAGCCCATAACTTCATGGGCGTTAATACTTGTGGTCCGATTTTGTACTGGGTCGTAACGTGCTTATCGCGATATTTCATTCGTTGTGATCGAGGCAACTTCATCGACAGTACTTTGACTTTTGCAGACTCACTTTTCGCTCCTTTATTAAATTGTATGCTGTTGTATTCGGATAAAACAATGACGGCATTTAAGAAAATCCATGAAAACAAAGCTTCCTCTACAAGAAAATAAAACAATAAAAAAAGCTCACTTATCCTCGGTCTGTACAGACGATTTTCCAGCACTTGATTGGACACTGAACAAACTCTGATTCATCACGCTCAATGCATCGCCTTCAGAGCTATCTTGAGACTGAACGAATCGCTCGTATTCTGCTTCAGCCAATCGTTTCTGAAAATCAGTAGAATTAACTTTTTCGTCGACATTTTTTTGTCGCTAAATTTATGCACCTTTTGCTTGTTGATGTCTCGATTTGAGCTGCCTTCGCTCAACACTCCCGAAATTACGGATGAAGCGCTTGTAGCGCTGCCGGTGCTTCTTCTCCTATTTTTCTTACGTTGAGCTATCTTCCCATAAATAATATCAGCATCCCTGCAAAGCCAATTTTCGTTGTTCTTATAAGACAGATTGAAAAGAAACAAAATTTAAATTATTATTCTCTGTTATTATAGTCTGTAATTGTCTGACCTTCTGTTAAATTTTCGTGCCAATTTAGGTACACTTTTCTTTGTCGTTGAAGTAAATGCCACCTCTGTATTTTTTAAATAATATGCCCACAATTGCAATACCGTCATTTTAATATCTAAAGATGCTCCCAATTCGACGAGCTCGTTGGTTAATCCTATTAAAATAAAATTGTACTGTTCCCATGTTGTCCATCCTAAGCTCTGCTCTGTGGACAATAATATTATTGTTACTATTATTATAGTTTTCAAGAAATTAAGCAAATAGCTTTTTAAAAAAAATTTAATAAATTAAAATTAAAAAAAAAAAATTTAATAACTTAAAATAAAAAATAAAAAAAAAATTTAATAAATTAAAATTTAAAATAAAAACTAAATTTTAATAAATTAAAATTTAAAATAAAAATAAAAATTTAATAAATTAAAATTTAAAAAAAAATACAAATTTAATAAATTAAAATAAAAAATAAAAAAAAATGCTTGTAATAAATTCAATTATATCGCAAAAGATAATTTTCAGATCTTACCAGATATACTAGATTTGTCTTGACGTATTCTCATTTTTCTGAGCCTCGTACTGGTGTCTACTCTAAGTTCCAGAACCTCTTCCCGAATGTCCTAGAACAACAACAACAAAACATCTAATGTAAAACCTTGAAAACAACTTAAAAACCTTGTAAAATTAGTGAATTCTCTTACCTCGTTCTGCGTCTGACATTCTTTACAAAAATAAAAGCCAGCTTCTGTATAAAATTCTGTGCCTCCGCAGACTACACACTTTGGCATCTTGTCTCTGTTTTTAAAAAGCGCTATTTACGGATAAAAACAATGATCCGATATTTGAAAATGTGAGGCTAGAAGTCGTTCGAAATTGAAAATACGTTTGTCACGACGTGTTGTTATTGTCATTGAGTTGGAAGATGCTCTCGAGTGCATTGATAACACATGGAATTCGATAATGATTTTGAATAAATGAGTTAATAAGCAAACGCGACTGATAATGTCACTGATAATAAAAGATTGTCTACACTGACACAACTGGAAACAATACCCACGTGTTTCTTCGACAATCGGACGACGGAAACGGTCGGAATCCACCGAAAATATACGATATTTATAATTTATCGATCGAGCGTCGGAAATAAAAATTACGAAATAAAATCGTTCGAGTTTTACAGTATTTTTCAAATTATTAGCAATTATTAATGAAAATACTTTTTTCTATAATGATATTTCTTAACAGAAATATTACATTTCAAATATAGAATAAATGAGTCATAATTGCTCAGTTGATAAAGAATCTCCTCACAGTCATAAGTTCTACATTATCGATGGAAAAAGCAGCTCAGTTGCCGCGCTAATGTTAAAAAACGTTTACGTTATGCGGCGCGTGCTATCAATTGTAATGTTGTTTGTAAAGAAAAACCGGGTAAAAGAGATATCGAATTGAATAGACGATAATTGTGATAGATTTTTATAAAAAATCGTGCAAAATGGATTCGCTAAAAAGCACCAAAGACAATTTGGACCAGTCGATTGGTTTGCTCAATCAGGAGAACGCTCAGCGTAAATCATTTTTGAGGTTAAGCACTAAGGGCTCCACTCCGAGAAGGATATCTCTGCAACAGGGATTTGCCTCCAGACAGAATGTAGATGAGGAAATGCGATCGAACGACATCACCAGCCCTATGATGATGAATCGCTATGAACAACACGCCAAAACCATAAAACATGATTTGTCAGATTTCGACAGTTCCATCACGATCTATGCCTGTAAGAATTTTTTTTTTTTTTTTTCAGTTAGCGAATTTATTTCGAAAATTTTCGATTTTGAGAATTCGCCTGATTTACAGAATTTTTTTTACGGATTTGCAATGTTACATAAAACTTTCTATGAAAATAAAACTTTCGCAAATAAATAAATAAATAAATAAAATGATTAAATCCTTTATCTGTGCAGCCGATAGACTCTCGAGAACGTTCCGTCCGATGCAACACGAAGTGCGAGACATAACGCAAACATCGGAGAAGAACGATATGAGTCTGAGGGAAATGATGGATGACACGACATCGACAGGGCTTATCTTAAAATCGAATAAGCCTTGGCGCAAAGCCGCGTCTAAATTGTATCACGAATTCTTAGAGATTATTCAGGCGCATTCCGCAGAGCCACAGATCTTTGATACGATAGCCGATTTTATTCAGAATTGCACAGATACTCTCGAGATGATGAGAGGTAATAATTTTATGATTAGATAATTTTCACGTTCTTCAATAATCAACATTGTTATATGATTATTTTTTTTCTTCAGGTATGCAAGCAAAAGTAGATAACTCAGAGTTGTCTGAGGAGGAGATAAGTTTGGAGAATGAGAGAAACACTTGGCGATTAGTTTATTGTATCTATCAAAATCGTCTGAGATCAATGTCGAATTTTCAGTCTAAAATGGAAACGGACGGTGCGGAACACGTGTCGGAAAAGGATGTTATAGAAAATCTATTGAAAAATGAGTCTTTAGTTCGAGAGTATCAATTGATAATCGATTGGTTGGAGAAAAATGCCGTCGATCAGGCTGATAGACTTCCTAAAGTCGAGCATTTTACCGACAAAACGGTGGCCTGGGAAAATACGTTGCATCAATTGCACAATCGTCAAGGCGGCATAATGTTTGGTTCTTCGAGGCCGCTTGTTACCAGTCTTGATCCTGATGCTCCGATTAGAGAGGGCAAGCCGCTACACGATCTCGACAAGGAGGACGACGCCAGATTAGAAAAACAAATGTTCTTTGAGGTTTCCCTTCTAAAAATGTCTTATTTTCCATGTTATTTTATTATTATATCTTTTTTTTTTCAACTAATGCGGTCAAAGAAACTGCAACAAAAAGATTTGTCATATTTTTTGGATCGGCAAAATTTCTCAAGAATTCGTTATTTTTATGTTGAAAGGTTCGTTGCGGTCGGCTCCAAAGGGCTCAAGAGCTCGCCGTACACTGCGGACAACCGTGGCGCGCCGCTTGTTTATTAGGATGGAAACCGCATCACGATCCGAATTACAGTAATCCTCTAACGGACACGAAACTACCGATCGAAGGAAATCCAAACAGAAGTCTGTGGAAAGTTTCTGCCTGGCATATTTCCGAAGACAATCGCATTGGTTCGTTGATATTTTTTTTTTCTCGATCTAAAGATTAACATTTTTCAAGATTAGAATTCTAGTCGTTTGAGGCCTTGTAATATGATCATTATTCGCATTATTATGCAGGACAATATTATAGAGCGATATACGCGAGTCTCTGCGGGAATTTGCAGCAGCTCCTACCAGTAGCAGGCTCCTGGCAAGACGAGCTGTGGGCCTACATGAAATGCCTAATGGACATAGAGGTGGAGACCGAGGTGCGCGGTGTTATGGCGAAGAATTACATTCCAATGCCCGAAGATTATTGGAAATCGAAGAAATCACTAGAGGAGGTATTCACGGATCTTCAGGCATCGAAAAATGCGGTTATTCGAATTCAAGCCAGTAAGCCCGACAGCTTGATTCAAAAATACTTAATTCTCGATCAAGTGCCAACGTTGATGAAGCAGATCGAGTCGTGGATCGATTGTGGCAATTGCAACGCTCAATTTTTGCGTTTTCTCGCTCATTTGATAATATTTCTACGTCAAATCGGGAAAGACGACAACGACAAGATCGGCGACAAGGTTCTACAGGCTTATGTACGCGTTCTCGTAGAAATGGGCGATCCGACCCTCGTAGCATTTTACACAGCGACATTGCCGCAGCAAGATCAAATAACAAATTTCGCGCACTATCTCGAGAGCGTGAAAGAGTATGAGGAACGGAAGCGTTGCCTCGCGGCTGCGGAAGACGCGAATTTAAATGTCGAGGCGATAACGAAACTCGTGGTTGAGAATATACGACAGAGGAACATCGGTGTCGAACCCAAATACGATTTGACGGGAAAGCTTACGGACTCGGATATCGAGAAAATCGACGCGCTCGACTGGGTTACCTTCTATCAGAGTCAGCGGGAAGAAGCACTTTGGCAGGGAAATGCGCTTATTAGATATTTTCTAACCTGCGAGAAGATCGACGCTGCTCGAAAAACTTTCAATAAGGTAACATTATCGATATTTTGCCAAAATTAGTTACAAATATTTTTTGCTTCCTTATAAAAGGAAGCTTTGTTTCCATGAAAAGAATTTTTTTTTTATAACTCGATTTTCCTTTTTCACTTCAGATTCCATCAGATTCTATCGAAACAATCGTGACAGATCATCCGTCCTTGGAAGACACTTTGGCCACTCTTCTTATGACCAACGATCTCACAAAAAAGGCATCCTCTTCCATCCGCGAGTATCTCTGTTATAAAGCATACCTCGATGCTCAGGAAGGCTTCCAGGAGTGGTTCTCACACTTTCATCAAGGCAAACCCGTTCCTCTCGAGGATTTGCCGTCGTACGCGACGTTTACGGAGAAGGTTGCGTACGATCACAAAAAAGCACAGTACAATTCCGAGCTCGAGCGATGGAAGTGTACGATGCAGCATCATACGAAGGTAACAAATGCAAAATCAAGCAAACACTTAACATTATTTAAGGTATTATGAGCGGTATTTAAGGTATTATGGGGAAAAAGCGAAGTATCGCACATTCCGCTGTATTAAAAATAATAATGAAAATATACGCACCTTGTAAATAAGAAGAAAAGATAAAATCAACGATGCGCTATTGCAGGCGGTGAAACAATTGCTCTTCAATGTGTTACTCTTTCCGGACGGCGGATGGCTCGTTGATTCGTCGAACAGTAGTCAGGACGCAGACGAGGAATCAAATCCAGAGGAGCCTTTGCGAAAGCATCAACTTGAGAGACTTCGAAGTCTTTGCATTCCAAAGATAACTCTTTTCCTGTTGAGCGTCATGTCCGACATGAATGAGCACGCTAATTGCGTTCAGCTGGCGGACACTTTAGCCTCGGAGCAGTATCAGTTGTACAAGGTATTCTCGAAGGAGCGAATGCGCGAGGTCTTTCGCAAGATTTGCGAGTCATCGGTTGCGCTAATGGATCAAAATAAGGATCCCTGGGGATATTCAAAATGATAAGAGACCATGATACGTAATATAATCTTGTGTACACTCAAATAATGGAAGAAAAAAAAAAAAACGTTGTAAAGAAAGAATCGAGAAGCGTCTCGATTCGAGCGTTGTCGCCTTTTTTTTCATATGGCTTCCTTACAAAACCAGTTTATTGTCAACCACACGAAGTGAATATAAAATTTGATACAATGTTCAATAATTAATAATCATAATGCGTTATTGAATTACGTCGTAATTAACTTGGATGCTCGCTTCGCTCAATCGCCGGGATCGTTTTTTTTCTTTTTTTTTTTTTTTTCTTTTTTTCTGGCGCCCGACCAAATCGATCACGAATATACTTGTCGCTCGAACATCCGAAAACACACGACGAGGACGATTGTTATAGCCGAAGTATTTTTTTTTTTTTTTGTTTTCTTTTTGTTAAAAAGTTGATTATTCGGAAAAAAGAGGAAGGCGAGGGATAATTACATAGATTTGTTTTAAATTTATAAATAAAAAAATGAAAAAAAAATAAATAAAAGAAATAGTAAAATTTGCGTGTTTTGCGTTTCGTCGGTGTACGAGCAGTCCTCTCGATACAAGGTAGCTAAAGATACTTGATTGGAGAGCGTGAGTGAAGTATCTTTAAATGGAATTTTTCGTGGGTCCGTTGGTGGCTCGGTATTGCCGATAACAAACGTACATTGGTTGATACGACGCTTTACAAATAACGGATAAGTCAAAGGTTTGCTTGTTACATTTGTCTCATCAATAAAAACGACTTTGTGCGGAGGTGTGTGTGTGTTTTTTTTTTTTTTTTATCGATAGGGCGACTATCGACGCAATTATCTTTTTAAACGATATGGATCCTCTAACGCTCACGCTTGCTCTGATGCATTACGCCCGCGAAAACGTTACTACTTATGCTTATAGTTTACCAATTAGATGGCATAGATGTGTACACGATATTAAACTGCAGGCTATCGGGATCGACATTCGACAGCGCAACGGGGAGCGATATGTAATAGTTACAATTTTTAAGATTTTTCACTTCTTCATTTTCTTCGTTTCTGCTTTACACTGTTAAAAGTCTTTACGCATAATAGAGAAAGTATTTTTTTTTGCATTAACCGCGTATATTAAGGATGCATTACGTATGAAGCGAAATATTGCTATTTTGATGTGGGTCCGTCACTTGACGTCTCGGATTTGGTCCATACTTGTTTATATTATGTTTCCGAGTCTGAAAGACTCACACACATTTTTTTTTAGATTTTTCATCCTAAATTAAACTTTGTTGTGATTTTTCAAAATTAACATATTGTCATTCAGAATTTTAAAATCGGAAAAAATTCTCAAAATTTCTGTGTCAAAGAAAAAAAAAGAAATGTTAAGTCGATGTTCACTTTTTTTTCAAGCTCTTTCCGAAACAAAAAAGAGATTGAGAAAAGTTAGATGAAGTGAAGGATTTTTGAGAATTTTTTTTTTTTTTTTTTTTTTTTTTTCAGATTTATTAATTTTGCCTAACGATATGTTAGTTTTGAAAAAATCATAACTGAGTCAAAATTGGAGGGAAAAAATGTAAAAATAAATCTGAGTGCTTTCTAGACATGGAACAATGATATAAAAAAATCGTGGACCAAATCTGCAAGGTCGAGTGTCTGACTCAGGTCGAAATGGTATAAATCGCTGCAATGTGCATTCACAACCAAAAAGTCTAATTTTTTAAGACTACTCTGTAAAATTAATGTACAGTATAGCAAACACGTTAAAAAGACGTGCTTTTTATACAAGTGCTTTAATTTTTTTTTTTTTCGTATATTACATTTAATATATCGGTTTCTGCATAAAAATCCTTTCTGTACAAGTATGTTAATTTTCCAAAAAAAAAAAAAAAAAAAAAAAAAACTGTTTAACAGTGTAGTTTAACCCATTGAGACGTTTTAGAGTTGAGAATGAATGAACGATCCAAGATAAGCTTTGCGTTCCATTGACCAGGTATACAACAATCATTGGCGGGCTTAAATTCGATCAACGAATTTGTATTTTTTTCTTTTCGCGCTCGCAGTATTACGAATATTTAATAACTTTTCTTGCCAATCAATTAAATTATTCTTGCAGTTTTCTTAATATCAACCACTTTTCAAAAATCTCTCATTTCAAGTGAAATTAATAATCTAGAACTGCAATTGTTATTTTCATTTTTTTTTTTCAATTGTTACTAGTCCTGAAAAAATTGCAAAAACTTTTGTAAAATCTTTCTAAAAGTTACTAAACATTCGTAAACCGGTCACGTAATTTTACTTACAATTCTGCGATAATACAATATAGCTCCCCTTTTTTTTTTTTTTAAAGATATAAATTCGAAGTGTCATCGTGAAAAGTACCATTGACGTTGAAACTTGTAGAGCATTTGAATATCACTCGAAAAAAAAAAAAAAAAAAAAAAAGAGAAAAAGAATATTATTGTCTTTTCCAAATTATTTTGTATATATACTTTTCATCGACAAAGCCACGAAGCTTCGCCCAGAGAGCCATAACGTATTTTTTTCGTTTGCTTATTTAACTCTAACACACAAACGTTGAAAAGAAATGGTTGACAATGTTGAATAGGATCTATTAGTGAGAGTTTTTTTTTTTTTTTTTTTTTTGTTTGTTTGTTAAATATTTAGTCGAAGGATACCGCATAATATAGTTATTCGCTTTGCAAGATTTTCCATACGGATTAGTTTATTCGCGTAATTGGGAATCTAACGATATTCAATTGTCGCGATGTGTGCTTTTTTTCTTCTTTTTTTGTTTCTTTTTTTTTTTTCTACGTGGACCGAAAAAGCATTCGGATCAGCTCACAGTGTGATGGACAGTCTCCTCGGATTAAACCATTTCGTCGCGAAACAATTATACAGTGATATTACAATATTCGTAATCGTTATACATATACATACGTGATAATTGCCTACAGTCTATAACTCCTCGTTTTCAATTGCAGAAGGAGATTTACATTTTTTTGTTCTTCTTTTTTTTTTTTTTTGTTCTTTTTTAATTTTATTTCTTCTTTTTTAATTTACGTTTTAATTCACTATATCGAAGATGAAAAATTAAAATATGCAGAAGCAATGAATAACTTTCTTCTAAACGACTCATCCGAGATTTTTTTCTTTTTTTTTTTTTCTTCTAACGATAAAACTTTCGGAGAAGCGATTAACTTCCCCCTTGACTTTCTCTTTTTTAATTATTATTATTTATACATTGACAAAACTTATGTTTTTTTTCCCCCTTTTTTTCTTTCTTCTTCTTTATTAATCCCTTCGCTTAGCACTTTCATCGTGTTTCCGTGTGTGTATACTTTCATAGATTTTCGAAATTTGTATGAGCTTCTACGTTCAAACACTTTATACATGTATAAACTAGATTCAATAGTCCCTCAATACTTTCATAGTTCATTATACAAATTGCAAGAAACCCTTGTCTTTTTTTCTTCCCTCTTGCTTGACCCTTAATTTATTGTCTAAGTACATTCCATCCTCACTCTCAAATCATTCTCATTTCTTCATTTTTTTCTTCTTCTTCTTGTTTTTCTCTTTTTTTTTGTTTGTTTGTTTATTTGTTAATTCTTCTGTTTCAGTAAATTATCCGTCGGATGTACATATGTACATTGTGGAGTATTTTAATAATCGATTACAGTAGATGCAAAGATGTAGAACCGCTGCATTATACACACTGGAGATATACACAACTGATACACACAGAATTATTAAGACCGGGTGTACAATGTGTTTGTCGATTTAATTCCGCAAACACTACGTCGAGTGAGTGATGTTTTTTTCTTTCTGCCTTTTCTTCTTTTTTTTTTCTAATTTTCTTTTTTTTTTTTTTTCGTTACACATTATTATATGATATAGCAAAAGATGGTTTTTCTTATTGTCTAACTTATTACTCTTCTTTTCCTAAGAAGCTAGCAACGCTGGACGCTGTCAGGACTGACCTGCGATACAAACGAGGCGATACTGATTTACAGATATTTGTTGTATCTGTATTTAAAAAAAAAAAAAAAATCGCTATCGTATTGAGCTGCACGTACATCGCAATGCGAAGACGTTATTTCGGAGCATGAAAATGAGCTTTCGAGTGCGAGAGAAGAGGTTTTAACATTTTTAAAGAAAAGAGTGTAGATTTAAGCGCTTGGCAAAATATTATTTTAAACAGAATATTTAAAAAAATATATATATATATTTTTTTTTATATATTTGAACAGAAGTGTCTGCAATGTTCGAATATTGCGCAATGCTTTCTCATTATTTTTCACATTTTTCAAATCTTCCACCAGGAGGAAGCCAAAATTTCATCAGCCAACCCAATTTTTCGTGTCAACAAAACGTCCTGACGTTTCTTCAGGATGTTGGTCTGGTTGAAGAAAAAACGTAGGAATTTTTTTTAAAACATTTTTGCCTCATACATTGTGAACTGTGAAAAAGTAATCAGCAAGCACTGTGCAATATTCTACTTTAGCAGGCTTATTTTAATTGTAATAATATGACCAAGCACTGTAATTTTTTAACGACTATAATTGAAGTGAAAAAAAAAATCGGACAAAACGCAGGTACAGCCCCTCGTTTATCGACTTTACGTACCAGGTTGTCTCGCGACGTACAATTATTGTCTTGTTCACAGAAGTAGGAGATTTATCCGCTTAAATACTAGATATACAATTACGTAGAGATATAGATATACTGTATATTACGAGATATACATATATATCTATTTACCGAGTATCAGTTTGTCCTTGTGAAATATTTCAAAAAATAAGGACAAACTTAAGTCGGCTGGCCCTGGCACGCAAATTTCTTTTTTTTTTTATTGTCTCGAATTGCTAATAATCGAGTGCGATATTATTGTCCCGCCAGTCAATTGCGACATTGACATAGCGAATTATCGTAAACGTGCGTTTTTTCTTCATCCACTTTTCTTTTTTTTCTTTTTTTTTCTTCGCCTCATTATTGTCACCTTATCTATCTACGTATCTATCGTACCTCGCATTATCTCGTAGCCCTAACTAACTTTTTTTCTTTTTTCTTTTTTTTTAAGTATAAGTACACTCGTACCATTATGTGCGCTCTCATTCTGAATTGCGCTCTTTGATTTAAAAAATGCTAATTAGACGAAAAATAATTGCGAATAATTCTTCTTTTTTTTTTTTTTAGACACGACTCGTCGCTGCTTTGATTACAATCGCGCTCTGTTACGCGTTTTTTTTTTTTTTTAATTTAATTTCGCGACAGACGTGTCCTTCGACTCTTTGAAAAGAAATATTTCAAGGACACCCCTTGGACAACTCGGATCTTTGATTTTCGCTGCTTTAATAAAAAAAAAAAAAAGAAAAAAAATGAAAAATTTTTTAAATAAAAAAAGAAAAAAAAAAAAAACTGGAATATACTGCGACCTAATCCTAAATTCACACCATTTATCTGCTTTCAACCACTCTATCGCTTCATTAATTATTAAGTTTTTAGCTGATTATGTATTTCGCTGATTTCTTGGTTGCACTATTACGTCGGTCGCACTTATTCGACGCTTTCGCCTCTGTTTCCTCACAAATTCCTATCTTAATTGTCAGTCTGTCGTCGCTGACAAGCGATATGCTCCAGTTGTAAAACACGTCGAACGTTCTAAGTTTTTTTGTTTTTTTTTTTGTTGTTTCTTTTAAACCAACTATATAAAATTTTCTCTACTGTTCTCCTGTCTTTTCGGTGTAAATAATCGGGCGATCTATAAAACTTCAACAACGAGGTGCTTTGTAAAAATATACAGATACTCTGTAGCACTCTTTACGATCCCAATTAATTCTTTTTTCTTTTATTTTTTATTTTTTTCTGGTATATATGCGAAAATATGTCTTCAATATTTTTGACTAAAAAAAGAATTAAGTTTTGCGCGTATTTCTGAATTTATCTGCTAGAATATGTGTAGGCAAAGTTATAGAAAAAAAGCGTTTTAAATGAACAACACAACTAAAAGCGATTTTATCATTTTGCACAAAAAAAGCTAAATAATACATCCCCAATTCGTGTATTCAGAGATTTTCGATAAATCGAATTGATATGAATGTTAAAAATGTCTTACTTTTCTTCTGCATATTTCTTTTTTTCGATAAAAAATTAAAAAAAAAGGCTATATTTTCGCATACATCCAAGTGAACAATCTTTTGAAACTGCAGTTGCTAAAGGGCTCCCCCCTCCCCCTACACACGATTGATATATATCTCCAGCCGTCCGAGTGTCCCGATTTCAAAAAAAGAAAAAGAAAAAAAACCAAAGAAAATTTAAATAAACAAAATACTTCGAATACTTGCACCCAAGGCACATTTTATACTTTCATTCCGTTCGAGGAAGGTCCACTCTAGTATATTTATGTACACGATAGAACGTAGGTACTCATACCTTACAGATAATATATATATATATATATATATGTATGTATGTATGTATATATATATATTTTTTGTTGTCAATATATGTTTTGTGTGTTGTATATATTTAAATGTGTGCGATGGTTTATTGTACAGAGTGAGATCGCGTGAATCGCGCGAATTTCATATTAAAATAATGAAAAAAAAAGAAAAAAAAAAAAAAAAAAAAAAACGCGCGTCCCAATCGCGATCACTCAACTTTCACCACCGACACATATATTATTGTCAAACAGACAGCACTTATCACGAGCATGTTTATCGTACACACGACGCCTATGATATATTATCAATTGAATTATTTAATTTTTATATTCCTCTAATTACAATAATCCTCAAATCAATCTCTAGATTTGTGCAAAATTTACATGGTACTCCGTAGCCGTACACACGTTTTCCTTTATGCGTGTATTTCTTTTACATTATGCTTTCTCGTTCCGTTTTTCTTTCTTTTTTTTTTAAATGAAAAAAAAAAAGAATTTTTTTTTTCATTTTTTCTGTAATTTTAGAGCTGACGACGCTGCTAAATCTCGCAGTCAGTCAGTCTCGGCATTAATGATAGCGCGCACGGATTTAAGTAACTCATCTTATGTATATTCTCATTGATAAAATTCCGCCGTACTTTATCTCGTCTACCGCCCCCATTTAAATAAATATCCTTGTATATTGTGTATATATCATTCTCCCCGATGTATTGTCAGCGTTGCGTCGTTATTTCTTTTTTTTTTTTCCTGTTTTTTCTTTTTTTTTTTATTAATCTCTATATAAGTATAATATCCCAGTCCCAGCATCTCTGCAACATTATTGTCGGATTAACGGATAAAATAATAAACCCGCTTCCTACTTCTTCTTCTGTTTTTTTTCCTGTTTTTTTTTTTTTTTTTTTTGTTTCTTGCTCCGTCTGTATATCCTCAGTATATCATTATTGTCGTACTGTTATCGAGTATTTCGAAGGTATATATTAGACTGGAGAATTTGTTTTTTTTTTTTTTTTTCCCCGATTATCCAGGTTGGCTTCTCGTTCTAGTCGTGATTGGACATATACAATCGTGTACACTTGTTAGATATATCAATTTTCTTGCGAATATTCAAGTGCACGCGCGTCGAGCCTTTTTCATGTATATGAATGTATATTAGATTGTCCCAAAAATGAACTTTTTTTTTTTTTCTTCTTCTTCCCACGACGTTGATCTGTAGTTTAGAATGTAATATTGAATTTCGTGAAACGCTTCTTGCAAATTTTTGTTTTTTTTAGCGTCAGTACACTCTTTTGTATTTCCAGTTTGATTAACACGTGAGAAATCGAAATTTAAATTGAAAAATAAAAGAAAAAAATTTTGACATAATGTGTTTGAAAGTTTATGTAATTTTCTTAAATTCGCCTTGTGAATTATCAGACATTTGAGAGAAGAAATAATAATAAAAATCTGGAATATCGTATCGCTCCAAAATGTTCGAAAACACGTTGAATTAAAGAAAAAGTGATATATCAAATGCATATCATTTTTTTTTTATCTTCATCCAAGAAAACTGAAGATTCCATTTTTTGCGTGTTAATCAAATGGAAAATAACAAAAGTTCGTAGCGTGCACCGCAAAAAAAAAAAAGAAAAAAAAATCCCAAATTTTCCTTTCACGAGGTTCAACATAGCCGAAATTATAGATTTACGACGTGATTAGAACGAAAAAAAAAAGTTTCCCTTTTTTTTTTGGGATAGTCTAATGTATATACTCTATAATATATATATATATATATATATATAATATGAAATATTGAATCTGACGGGTCTTAAAAATATCTGGCTAATCTCTCACATACAGTTAAATCTTATGGGCTAAATACTTTCTTACAACCTTGTATCGGATTTTTTTGCGTCTCGAGCTTTGATAGCTCAATCGTGTCTCTTCTGATGCATCTCTCCTCTCTCTCTCTCTCTCTCTTGTCTTTTGGAGAGAATGACCCGTGTCGCGTTTACCTACCTGGACCTTGTATGTACATTCAATGTACATTCAATGTACGTATGTCGATCGGCAGGCGTATTATAGGTGTAACGTCTACAGTCGTTGTCGTCGTCGTCGTCGTCGTCGTCGTCGTTGTTGTCGTCTTCGTCGTCTTCGTAGGTGAGTATGCAGGATGCGGTGTGGCGGGCAGAGCGTGCGGTTGTCGTACGTTCCGCACTAATTAATTGTGCAGTATGCGACGGTAGGCGTGGCTGACGCGATTCATCTGAGAAGCGCTAATTGAATGCCGACGATCGTCAGGATCATCGTGATAGACGGTACGATCGAACTTACGGCTCCGGTTAAATCGTCGCTTCGCGAACTTTGACCGGCGTCGACCACGTGGATCTTCCAGCCGAGATTGTTGTGCGTATAACACTGAAAATGAAAAAAAAAAAAAAACGAAAAGAAGATAATGAGAAAGCTGCGTGCACTTGTGGTATCTACTAGAACCGCTAGATCTGATTTTTACAAATTTCTTGAGAATATATATATTTTTTTTGGGTGGTTGAATTGGTATAGAATCCCTCATAAATTAAAAAAAAAAAGAAAAAAAGAAAAACTCACTTGATAGTAAACAAGATCTGGAGTGTCATCAGAGACAGTCCAGACGAGCTTTGCAGGATCTCCCTGATCACAGTCGAGTCTAAGTGTCTCGAAGAAACTCTCGAAGGTCGCTGAATCGGTGCTCATGTCAATGGTCTTGTGGACCCATTCGCAGTAACGTCCTGCCGCGGTAGGATATGGATATCCCTCGGAATCGTAGCCAACACCGGCAAACACCTTTTGCTGCATTTGCTGATCCTCGTTTTTTTGCCCGTAACCACCTTCGGGACTGGTTGTTATGTAAAAGGGATGATACCTCGCTGGATTCGACTCGTCGTTGCCGCCTTCCACCGTAAACGTGTACGTTTCACCTCTCTCGACCGTTAATTCGGGAATTAGAAGATCATTGACGTACCACGCTATTCCCCACGAGGGTTCACCTGTAAAAAAAACGATTGTTAATGAAAATCATTTAAAGAATTTTTCTCTTGACCCTTTCTATGTGACTCGGTTCCCTTACAAATTAAAAAAAAAAAAAAAAAAAAAAAACCACTCACCAGTGATTCGAGAGTATCCTCGGTCTCCACCGGCTGGGCCGATTCTCACGGAGAAGTTATTCTCGCCGATAATAGTGGCTTGCGGCCAGGCTTCGACCTCGTTTCTGTCCGGCAGATCGTAAAGTGAATTCGTGCATTCGTGGACATTTCTCGATGTAAAGTCGATGCGTATGTCCATTTTCGTGACATCATCAGCGGTGTGCGAGTTAGCTTCGCCGCGTGAGTTTAATGGTCCAATAGCTGCGATTACGCTTGTCTCCGCTTCCGGTATCATTCTGTCTTTCTCCGGCTCATTGGTCCTCATCGGGCGGCGATACTCGACTGTTAATTTTTTTTTTGTCTTTTTTAGTTTACGTACGTTATTTATAACTATATACGTAAAAAATAATCGATGCTCAATCGTTGATTTTTAAATTATTTATAAATAAATCAATATTCTTTTCTTGAAAAAAGTATATGTCTTTGGTTTAAAAAAATCTTGCTTAAAAAATCAAAAAAAGTCCATATACCTTTTTCGTGCGAAAAGAAAACCATGAATTTTGGGATTTTAAGAATTGCTTTTGCGTTTTTAAGATTTAAAATGACATTTAAGATATTTAATTTTCTACGATTAAATCGGAAATGGGAAAAATATGAAATAAATTAAATGTCAAATATTGCGTCTAAGGGAAACCGCGTGAAAAACATTCGTTATCTGTTAATTTTTCTTTTTTTACCCGTGGTAACGCCGTTTTTCCTCCTTCCGTCCAAAAGAACAACGTCGTTACGTCCTCCAATTCGCTCGTCGGGACACACGCCCTTCTTGCCGTCACACTGAGCGTAATCCGACATGTAGTAATCGTCGGCGATAAATTTTTTCGTTCTATTGTCGTATGCCACGACAACCACATCGCCGCCCAACATTGTTGACTCGCCCTCACGTCCCGAAAGACCAAACGCCACCCATTGATCCTCCTTCATTCTGGCGGACAAACGAATCTGCACATCATCGCCGATTGCTTCCCATTGCACTTGGACGCGACCTTCCATCATCTCCTTGCAGTTGCTTAATTTCAGTGGCGGTGGGCTCATTGTCTAAAAAAAAATTGTTAAAATAAAAAATAAGAAACATTTGAATGAAAATCTTGTTATCTAATAATGAGATGACGATGACACGTTGGCTCGTCATTTTTTCTAGAATTAATTAGGGCCTCAAATGCACCAGATTTTTGAAAATATTTTTTTTAAATGACATCTCGAATGGCACAATTTAAAAATCGGAAAAAAATTCTGTAAAATATTTTGTTCAATATCAAAATTTTCTAGCTCATAGGCAAGATTTTTTTTCTTTAAGCTTTTTTGATGAAAAAAAAAATATTTTTTTTTTATATTGATAAATTCGTCGAATATTCTACTTGTAAAAAAAAAAAAAAAATTAACTCCCTCTCGTGAAGATCTAAAAACAGAATTGTATAAAAATTATAAAAATTATTTTCTAAATTAACTGGGAATTGCTTTAAAAAAATGTGACAATATTGGATTAAGAATTTTGATAGATTTATCAAAAAATGTTCTTTTCAGCTGCACTTTTTCACAATCTAGGAAGAATAATGTGCGGTAGTAAAATCTACTCACTGGATTGTACCACCACGGCGGCTGTTCCCAGAGATTAACAATCGATAAACATATTTATGATAAACGTTCAATGGAATTATTTGTAAATCTACACGTCGTTTTAATATTTACCGTTATTTTTGTCTGTCCGAGTGCCGGTGGAACGTGGATATCTTTGGGTATCATAACGTGGCCAAAATTGTGTTTGTACTGGACACACCATACGGACAGCCACTCGATATCATAGACGGTCAAATTCCCAGGCAATACGATTTCAATGTCCTCGCCTTGATAGCCTCGCAATTTCTTCAGTCTACATTAAAATAGATAGAAAAAAATCACGACATTAAAAAAACAAAAAAAAACAGTTTTTTTAAAACAAGATTTACTAGCTTCCAGAGTATATTAATTTAATAACTTATCAAAAGCTCGAAACAAAATGTCAATCAGGAAGCAAAAATTACTTCGCATTGTCAACTAAAATATATGAGCTGCCAAGTGTCTCATTTCCTATTTTTTTTTTTTTAGGTAAATGGATTATATAATTCACAAATGTGAGTAGATTGAAAATCTGTACTTTTTCATTTCGTTTGGTACTTTGATGCCAAGATGATTGGGTTCGGATCCATTGCCAACCCAGAAGTAAGCATCTGGTCCTGCACCATCGTAATGAAGATTTGGTATGTAAATCGTTCTGCTGTCCAATATGCTGATATTGCCGCTGCTCAGACCGTGAGCGAGTCTCGAGAATTCTGGAAGTACTCGTGGTTTCGGTATTTCGAGATCCTCTGGAATGAAGATATCACCGAAATTCACCTGCGGATCAGAACCATTCTTAGAATGTATATATAAGATTACATATAATCGAGCATATATATATATATATATATATATATATGTAACTTTTTCTATCCTCTCGTTGCCCGTAAAATAAAAAAAAATGAGCATAATTGTGGCAATTTAAATAAATCTCGTTTCAAAGCTAATTTCGGCTAAGAAATAATTTTACAAAATCAGCGTACAAAAAAAATGTGTCCAATAAGAAAAAAAAAAATTCATTTGTTATCTCAACAAAAAATCATTTTTATTTCAAGTACTTTTGAAAAGTCAACATTTTTTTCCGTGCATTCCTTCAATTTTTAATGTCTCCTTTTTTTTTGTTAAATTAGAAAATTGGTGAATGCAATAAAAACGAATATTGAACAAAAAGCAGCAATTTTCACAAAACCAAAAATCACTCTTGCGAGGAAAAATTCAAAAAAAAAAATGTTTTTCGTATCCTAATTAAATGAAACTTCGAAATACCGAAAACCAGAAAAACCAGAAAATCATAATTCACGAATGCGCGACTAATAAGTCCGAAAAAGCGCGTGTTTTCTATTAACACAGAGCAGATAAATAACATCGTAAGGGAGACATATAACATACTCCCTAATTTGTACGTGAGCTGGTAGGGCATATTATACGTATTATAAGACACGAAAGAGGGTGGCCTTTCGATGGTTATCGCATCAGTCCTGAAAATGGGGGAAATCGATATACGTCGTTATTCCGGTAACGCGAATAGAGTGTATATCCGAGGGGGTACTTTCTGCGTTATATATACACCGCATCTTCTTCCCTCGCCTTTTTTTTCTTTTTTTTTTCCTTTTTTTTTTCTTTCCTCAGAGAAGCAAGTAGCGCAGCGATCGTTCTCGGGTAAAAAGTATATATAATCCCGTCAAACGTTTTCGCGAAAGGGAATATCGTCTCGAAACGCTTCTACGGTTAAATTCGCAAAACGCTTCCGTTTTCAACTCCCCTGCAAACGGGGGGGCGACTTGGCTCATCTGTTTTTACTCCTCTCTCATATATACCATCCCTTCTTTTTCTCTCTTATGCTCTTTCCCGTTCTACATTTTTTTCTCTTTCTTTACTTTTTTTAGCCCCGCAGAACTGGTGATCGTGAAACGAAGAAAAGTACTGCGAAGATATGTCGTCGACGTCAAGCGCCTTGAGTGATATTGCGAGAAATCAATTTCACTATACAGATTTATCATTGGCTCTGTGTGACTGAATATCCAATCTCGGGGATTTTCGAGAGATATTAAGGATAATAATGGCTTTTTATACAGTACAGGGTGAGATGTTTTGCTCGGTTTGGTGGGGGGGGGGGGGGGGGGGGGGAGGCAGAGAAAAAGAGAAAATCAATTTAGGGAAAATATTGAAAGAGCTAGATTTCGTGATCTGTTCGATTGAAGATTCATTTTTTTTCTTTTTTTTTATAAAGAGACTGTTGTAAAATTCAGTAAAATAGTGTATTGTGCACCAAGGGCGGAAAGTAGAAGATTCCTGACGAGTGTGTGTGTCGACAGACGAGGTGGAATGTCGAGTTCGAAGAGTTCGCACTGGGTTCCGTGACGAGAGGGGAGAAAGTGAGTGCTTTCCTCCCTAGGGAGGAAAGCACTCACTTTCGCCTCTGATTCTCAGAGAGAATTTCCAAAGCTTCTAAATGACATAAATATGTGAAGAAAAAAAATTAGGCGTGTTGAAGCTGCTGCGAAGATTGATTTTGTATAACAATAATATGAAAATGTTGTTAACCGATTAATGGAAATATTAAAAAGCAAAATTAAACAAAATTAATTGCTAATAATTTTAACTCTCGTGGCCCTTTTCGCGATGAATTAATTAATTATTTTTATATCATCAGCTCCTTTTTTAAAAATAAAAAAAAAATTCCAGTGGAATAGAGGCAAAACCTTATCGAAACCACCAAATTTTTTTTTTTTCTTTTTTTTTTTTTTCGTTTCCCAGTGAGAACCGTGTGTGGGTTGAAGGGACTCGTCGATCCTCGTCAATTCGATACCTTTGATCTGGTCGCTGTTCGTGGGTGCACAGCTCTATATATATATATATATAGAGCTGTATATAGTAACTATGCGAATAACGCCGTCGGGTATTAAGCGGAGGGGTGGCTTCATCTGCTGTTCTGCAGCTACGATATCGAAGGACGTCAAGTTCTCTGGCTGACGATCATTCTCTTCATGCTTGCCAATGCTCGCTATAGTATCTGAAGCTCTCCCTCTCCACGCCTGGAGGTTCTAATAGACTGCCGTTTATCTCGTAAGCCCGTGCGGATTTAGATTCGAATCGCGACTTATTCGGCCAGCGTTATTTCCTTCTTCTCGTGTTGATGATGATGACGATGATGTTGGGTATATATATATATATATATATAGTCCAGTGCCAGTGTCGGTATAGAAAAGCACTCGTCAGCGATCAGACAGACTTTCGAGGGGTTCGCGAGGCTGGAAAATTGTACCCAGCTTTCGGTGAAGCAGAGGACACATATAGGAATTTTATGATATTTTATGTATATTTTAATTTAATGGAAAAAAAGATGTGGCTTTAAAAATGAGATGTTGACTGAAAAAAAAAATGAATTTTATTAAATATATCAGAAAATTTGATTTAACTGAAAAAAAAAAATGAATTTTATTAAATATATCAGAAATTTTGATTTAACTGAAAAAAAAAAAAATTTATTTTATTAAATATATCAGAAACGTTGATTTTGAATAAATCGAAAAATATATTAATTTGATGGAAAAAAAAGATGTGCCTTTAAAAATGAGATATTAACTAAAAAAAAAAATTAGTTTCATTAAATATATCGGAAATATTGATTTTGAATAATAATGGTGAATAATGAATGTTAATAATAAATTAACAAAATAAATGATTCGTTAATGAATTTCATTAAAAAATCTTTATTTTTATGTGGCAAAAATTTTTTCAAAAATATACATTTTTTAAAAAAATGATCCTCTAATCGAGAAGGCCAAAATTGAAAAATCGACAAATTAATGACGAAACAAAATTCTACTTAGCAACATTTGAAAATAAAAAATCAAAGAAATATTTACACGAATCCCTTCGACAAACAGAAAGTATATAAATAGCTGGTACGTTCGTCAATCCTCCTCCTCCTCCTCCTCCACGTCGTCGTATACCAGTACTGCTATGTGTTACGGCTTAGGATCGACGATTTATGATCAGAGAGAGCAGGGGTGTTGCGCCCTATCACGCTTAACGAGGCACGATGTCTCAATTTCCGAAAGGAGCGACGCGCACGCGCCTCCACCCTTTGCAGGGTGCTATCCGGTATTTTCAGTGGCGTCCAGATTTCGTCCCTCCAGAGTATTAGCTTAGCAACGTAGCACGGTGCAAAGTCAAGCAAATCTCATCTATCAATCTTGAAAATGATGAAAATACAACCCTTTAACCATGAGAGCCTTCATCGTCAACCAGAAAATATATCCTCTTTGGTGATAAAATCCTTTCGATAAGATATACCCTTAAAATAATCTAGCCTTCGAGGGTGGATGTACGACGAGGGTTCACACAACTATCGAGGAGCTGTTTTCGATCAGCCCTTTTCTTTTTTTCTTTTTTTTTATCCCCAAGTGGAAGCAGTTGGGGATAAAGAAAAAAAAAGATCGATCCACCATAAATCGGGGTTGCATAGAAATGTCTCGTAGATCGTGACGACTCGATATCGTTCTTTTATTTTTTATTTTCTCTCCTCCTGGTGTCTCCATCGCAATACTCAACTAACCCTCATGCCAGTCTGATCCTTCGTCAAATAGGTATATACGATATTATTTTGTAAACCGGTCTGGGTGTCCTGCATCACGAACTGCAGATTTTCAACTGTAGCAGCAAGTAGAGGAGAAAGTGATTTTGTAATTTCGTGATAATTTGTGATTCTGACGAGTGGGGGGTGAAAGTACCGAGGGATACAAATTTGGGATGGAAATTTTGAATTTCAAAGAGTGTGCAGGGGTTTTGTATAAAAATTGATAATACCGAGAAATATCAGATTTACGAGAGTTCGAAGAGTTTCTAATTCAGTGATGCAATATTTTCATTATTGGAATTATGAAATATCTGAAAATTTTTATTCAAATAATTGAGTGTTTGAATAATGAAATTATCGAACAAACTATTGTTCGAATTAGTGGTTTGTGCAAATAAAAAATTTCAGCAGCTTGTCTTTCGTGATTGTAATTTTTCACAATTCTCCAATGTCTGACAATCAACAATTCCAAATTTGAGTCGTTCAAAATTTCGTACCCCACCCAAACATTACAAGTCGAATTAATTTCAGTTAAATGTTAAAGCGAAATAAATAAATAAACAAATAATCTGCAATCTCGAAACAACGAGACACGAGTTTGTCTTTGATTCCCCTGCATCTCATATCTTCTCATTATTTTCACTCCTCTCCATTTTCATTCCACGTTTCTTTTGCAAATAATTAGCTCTCGACGTAACGCGCTCACGGTTGTCTCTCAGAAGAGAATAATAAGCAGATTAGAGGGTGACGAAAGGAATTTCGAAATACGAGAGAAAAAGGACATTTGCGAGCGGTGAGGTTGCAGAAGGAAGAATACTCGTTGGAAAATACAGTCGTCGGTGTGCGACTTTAAGTAGGCAATAAATTAAATGGCCCTCCTTCACCTGCCTTACCATCCCCCTCCCACTACCCTTACTATGTTTCTCGTCCACCGAGAAAGACCTACGAACCCTGAGACTAGTCTCGCGTGCCAGATTTAATGGAACTTTTTTTTTTTTTCGTTCTTTTTATTCCGAAACTTTATACCCCCTCGAGAGTGAGAGATAGAGATGGGGAATAAGGAGAGGCAGGGGGGGGGGGGGCAGCTAAGCCCCAGTTAAATACTTGTGCTCGTGGAGGGGTGACGGTGGCTGAAACGCTCTACCGGGGCGTTCGATTATTCCGTTGGATAAGTTTCCTCGTGAGCGCATCTTCTCATGGCAAGACAGAGAGACAGAGAGAGAGAGAGAGAGAGAGAGAGCAAGAAAAAGAGAGAGAGAGGGAGAGAAAAAAAAATGAGAGAGAGATAGACTTATAGCAAGCCAATAACTAAGCAGTGATATGCAATTGTCACGTAAACGTGAGAAGAGATCGATGAAGAAATTTCCGCAGTTTGTTTTTTTTTTAATTTTTTTTATTAAAATCTTTTCTCTCTTGCTCTGTTAATTCTCCATTCTGTCATTCTACTGTTATTCGGTGAAAAACTTTCTTGAGATAATTTACACAGTTTGCACTTGGGATGGCGTATTATGCAGAATTTACACCGTTAATAACGGAATAAATATTTTCGTACATTTATCAAAAAGTTGCTCTTGACAAACGGTGGTAATAGTCTCAGAGAGGAAGTTTCGTTTTCACGGTTTTTTTACGATCGAATGATATATTATCGGAGATGAATGAATGTGGCATTATTTGTAATAGAAGAGTTTTGTGGAATTTAGATAAATGTATTATTTTCATTGTAGATATTACGTGATTTCTCATAGTACGTTTCCAGCAATATCTATTCTTCATTTAAAAAAAAATATATTCTAAAGAATTTTTATAGATTTAACAATTTTTTTTGCAACACTTTTTTTTTAGTAAAGAATAATATTTATTTAATATCACATTAATATCTATTCTTCATTTAAAAAAAAATATTCTAAAGAATTTTTATATATTTAAACATTTTTTTTTTTTGTAAAGAATAGACGTTAATGAAAACACTGGAAAAATAGCGAAAATGTTGTCGTTGAAAAAAAAAAAAAAAAAAGTGTAGAGCTTATTTGAAATGTGCGGAATAAATTTGAGATAATTAAATTCTCAATGTAAATGAGGCTGAAAGAAAATCTATTCAGTTAGTTTAATTAAATTTACATTGAGCCAATTGTATTATATTTGTTTAAGATTAATAAATTTAATTTAATAAACTCAGTTGCCAGCCTCAATGCGCAAAGCAATTCTTCCACGCATGTTTTTTCAAACTCCAAACTGCAAAAATTAGTAAAAATTTCATGATTAACAATTTGTTCCAAAATCTTCGATCAATTTACCAAAGAATCGCTTGACACTTCAATTAGAAAAAAATGAAGCTATAATTAATATACTTTTCAGGCATAAAAATCGCAAAAAAAAAAAAATCCCCAACATGATTTGTCGTGTATTAAAAAATTCAGGACTTTTACATATAAAAATTTAAAGAAAATCCATGCAAAAACGACTGCTGCAAAAAATCGTCACAAAATTTCCATCCCTTCACAAACACATTATTTATTTCCAAAAATAAATAAAAATATTCAAAAAATTAAAAAATAAACATAATTTAGTGACACCAACGAAAAAACACCCAAAGGCCAAAATGCGTTTCCGCTAATTAAAAAAAAAAGGGCCCGCGGCTTTTACGAATAAAAATTTGAAGAGACACGAAAAATTATCGACGTAAATATGCGCAATTTACCCTTGCAAACGAAGAATTAATTTCTGGTACCTTTGAAAGATGTACCCCTTCTTCTCAACCCCCTTTTTATCTTTATCAATATCGATTGCTCCTTAAAAGCCCTAGTAAACAATTGTTCGAATTCTGGTAAATGTGCTTTAGGTGTCGTTAATGAAAGAATATCTTCTCTACTTAACGTCCTGGAATTCGCTTCAGCATGAAAAATCCGAGTTTCGAAAAAAGAGTTTCCCTTTGGGAAGGAGAAAGAGAAGAAGCAAACGAGAGAGAGAGAAAAAGCCAGAGAGACAGAGAGACAGAGAGAGAGAGAGAGAGAGAATAGAGATTCGAGTATGGCGCGCTAGTAGATACAGAGACTGTAGAACCGCCAGTAGTTTCGCCCCTTTTTGGTCGGACGTGCTTATATATATATACACACATCTATATATATATACATACATTATATATACTACTCCAGTAGTAGTAGTGAAACGTGGCAGACAGCTCGTCGCGCGCACTCCACTAACGTAGACAAAACTTTGGCTGCTGATGTGGGAGAAGCCGTGGACCGGCGGTAGGCGGTCCCAACGGGTACCTGGCAACTTTCGCAAGCTCACGACCAATCGGCGTGTTGCGGTAAGGGTGCCAGGGGGATGAAAAGCACAGAGAGGAGTGGAGCACCAGCCGGTATATATCTGTGTTGTACAAGAGGGAGCTGGGCATATATAGGGCTGCTAGTGGAAAAGGACGGTGAGCTTTGCAGCGTAGAAACGGTGGCGCCCTACCAAAGGACAGTACTGAGTGGACGTAAAATCTCGTACGTACGTCGTAGTAAAGACCCGACAATGGGGTAATTGTGGTCAGCTAAAAGACAGTTTCTATGATTCTCGTAAAAGTATTTGAGAAAAAAAGGAAAAAAAAAATATATTTTACGTTGGGTTTATATTGATTCTGCTGGATATAATGGAATTAAAATACAATGTCACGTGCTTTTTTTTTTTTTTTTTACTTCAATTTGTATTTTGAATTTAATTCATAAGTGAGATGTCAAATTAATGGAATTTTGAAGGAATTCAATTTTTAGTGATTTTTTTTTTCGAAAATCGATCGGAAAATAGAGGGGAATCATTTTTTTTATAAGTTACGTTTTTCTGGTGATTTTGATTTTTTTTTTTCAGTTTTGGAGAATGTATAGTTAATTTAGAAAAAAAAAAATTGACGTCTGTATGAAAAAATAGTTTTAAATTAACTATAGATTCTCCAAAACTGAAAAAAAAAAAAATATAAAATTATTATATCTACAGCATTGATCCGAATTGCAGCAATTTCTGCTTTTGTCAAAAATTCATGAAACCGAGAATGCAACTTTTTTTCAACTCTGTATACGAGTGAGCTGCATTATCTACTGACTCGCATTGCCCAGATTCTTCACAGTCAGCGATGCCCTCTAACGTACTATAGTCGCTGTAAGAGGGACTCTGCACAGCACGCCAGAGCCAGCAACTGTAGTAAGTCGATGGAAATTACCGGGCATACCCGTTATAGGTACAAAACTGAGATTACAATAGTAGTAGTAGTAGGTTATATTAGGAAAAGCGGGGCAAATGGGCCACGAAAAAGGCTAAAAAAAAAACAGACAACAGCGACAAAAAGGGCCATTGGAATCGATAATTGCAAATTATCGGCAAAATCATTTTCCACTAATTTTCTCAAATTTTGTTGCTTGTTAATTATTTAATTATTTTTTTGATTAATTTTGTCTGATATGAAAAAAAAAAATTGTTTGATTTCCACAATTTTTCTTCGAAACTTTTTTTTCCATGGAGAAAAAAAAATTTCAGAGTGGCAATTTGATACGAAAATTGTAAAAAGAGTAATTCGTAATTTTCGTATGAAATTGTTAACTCTGACATTTTTTTGTTCACAGAAAAAAAAAAAAATATATTGAAGAAAAATTGTGGAAAGCAAACAATTTTTTTTTCAAAATCATACAGAGTAGAAAATTAATAAAAAAATGATTATAACAATAATTTTCTCAAATTTTCTATGAACAAAAAAATCTCAGAGTGTCAATTTGATACGAAAATATTTAAAAAAAAAATTCGTAATTTTCGTACCAAATAGCTACACAAAAATTTTATTGTCCATACAAAAAAAAAAAAAAAATTCGCTACCTCCTTAAAATATATTTCTTTTTCCTGGAAAGAACTCGCCAAGCTGGGCACATTTAAAAATGTCAAGATGGTTAAATCATTGGGAGAAAAATGTAGAAAAGGCCCAGAAAGTCTGAAAAAAAAGAGTGAAAAAATCATATTGTCAGTGATTGAAAATGAATCGAGCAAGCTGACTGTTCCGATCCTCAGATCTCGGTGGCTCGTTTTGCCCTCGCTTTCACATACAGATACGTACGAGTACAGTAGCCAGGTTCCACGGGGCGAGGTCACGAAAAAAAAAAAAAAAAAAAAAAAAAAAAAAAAATGCAAACTTTCATCGTACAATGTGTAGCTGAGCTTGGACTCTCGGAATGCTTCGTGGATTTGGTCCAGAGAGAGCAGCGCAGGAAATAGGAAAAACGCCAGGGGGCTCCTGGCCACGTTAACTTTTGGTTTGAGCACTCTCTCTCTCTCTCTCTCTCTCTCTCTCTCTCTCTCTCGGCATACGTATGTGCTCTCGTTAAGCGTCGTTCCTACTGTGGATAAGCCGAGGATGAGGTCTTGTACTTTAAGGGGATTTCAAGAGAGAACTGTGGCTGAACGAGTGCACACTGAGAGTTTACAAGTATAGTTGAAGTTGTCCCGGCAATTCTACTCTGTGTTTGCTCGGTTTTTTTTTTTTTTTTCTTTTTTTTTCACCATTACTTTAGGACTGACGTAAGGCCACAATGTACGGAATATTTCGACATTCATTTAAAAAGTCTTCCCGAAGCAGTCTTGAATTAGCAGTAATGCCGATTTTCTTTCTTCATACAGGAATTTTTGTTCTGCTGTAAAATTCAAAAATTTTATTATTATTGATTCCGCTTATTTATTTTCTGTCAGATTATTTGATATTGATTATTTAGAAAATTTGGAAATTTATTTAATACCGTCCTGTTAAAAATAATAATAAATAAAATAAATGAAATAATAATAAATTTTTAAAAATTCAAAATGATGCTGAAAGCAATAAATCATTATTACTCCCATAATGCATTACTTATCTTTACACGAAATTTAAATTAAGCCACGTGAGAACAAAAATTTGCAAGGACATTATTACAAAAAGAAAAATTCCAAACTATTTTTTTTTGTTACTCATCTCTATTCTACGTTATCGATCCGCGGATGAGATGAAAGTCGAAGCTTATCACGAAAGGAGCCCCCCTAATCGAAAGGCATAATAATCTTCTTAGCCATCTCTATTGTACAACATCGAATGAGTCGCTTATTTTGTGAGTCGACTCATTCGTAATTAACAATCGTCCCACAGCCGTATCGACGTAACATTTGACATTGCGAATATTCTCAAATCTAGAAAAGTCAAACACAAAGTCAAGCACAAACTATTAAGCGACGATTGAAATGCCACATTGCTCGACGTTTATCCATCGGGCCGTAAAAAAAAATAAAAAAAGAAAAAGAAAAAAAAAATCGGCTCGTGTCCCGCGGGCACCTTTTTCACCGCAGCCCATTATCCCCGCGTATTCAACCGGAAGTCTCCGGGCGGGAAACTAGAAACTTGGAAAATATATATCTCCTCTCTGGTCTCTCGCTAGGAGAGTCCGCTCTAGGGAAAGGCTATACTACTCGAATTCTCGTGCCACGTATCTGCGCCCTCGTTTCCACTATCCGATTTATTTTACTGGATTCCAATCCTCTTGACTTTCTCTCTTTCTCTCTCTCTCTCTCTCACTCTTCCTGTCTCTCTCTTATCGATACTGGACCAACGGAGCTATCGATAATTTCACGTTAATTATTATTCAGCCGGGAGAACGAGATAGAAAAAAAAAAAGGGCAAATTGAAAATTCAATTTTTTAGTTTACAGTCGAAAAATGTTAATTTCGCAAAATTAAATCGCTGCACCGTTTTATTATCGATCGGTATTGAAAATAAATTTATAATAATTGACATTGTGAAAATTGGGAAAAAAAATCATTAAACTGGAAAAATCGGACAATGGATTTGCGATTGGAATTTTCGTAGATTAAATTTTAAATCCTTTCCTCATGATCATTAACAGCAGCACCCTCGTTTGGATACCGATTTATTTCACTGATAACCCGTTTATGGGACTAACTTATCCTTGCTCGGGATCAGAGCTATTATTTTTACATTAATTATGATTATCTTTAGCAGTGCATTTTAATGATAAATTATACAAAAAAGGTATGTAATATTGTTGAACGTAAAACGTGTGTAAATGATGCAAGATTGTATGAAAAAAAAAAAAATGTCAACTAGAAATCGTAAAAATGGGGACGTTTTCTTGGAGAGAATTTTTTTTTTTTTAAAAGTAATGAAAATATAGGAGAAGCTACAATAATGTCATTCATAATTTTTGAGACTTGAGACTGGCAATCGTCTTAAATTGCTCAAATAAATTTGTGTCTTTCCTTTTCTTTAATTTATAAATTTACTTTGAAAAATGTAATTCCGAGACTGCAAGTTAGACACATAATTAAATTCACATACAGCCAACTAAATCTCATCGACTCAATTTAATGTATTTCGAGCCATCTACATTAATTTCAACAATCCTAAAATAAAATTGACCTTTTAATTTTCCCCGAGCCACCTACATACCGTTAAATTAAGTCGACAATATCAGACAATCAAAATTCAGTTCTTCTTTACAAAAAAAAAAAATTCTAAAAAAAAAAAAGTCCTCCAACAAAAAATGTCTCTATACAATTGTGTACCCCCCCATTTTCTTCGTGTGAATTTCAACTCTGGCGAACGGTGAACCAAGTGAAAATTCGTGATTTTCGGTGTGATACCGCGAACCGCGCGGGGGCTTGGGGGCTTGGGGGGGGTGTTTGGGGCGGCTTTTCTCGACGGCACCATTCAAAATGGCGGACCCCGGAGAGGCTTTAAAGTCGAGGAATAGAGGGAGCGGTGGCGGCTGTTAGCTGCATCCTCGACCGCTCTAGCCCGGCCAACATCGACCGATGTTTGCCACGCGTATCTGGTACGCAGGCGCTTCACCGTCACACTGTTACCCCGGAGTATCAACCGTACTTCAATACCCGATCGCCTACCCTACACTGTCCTATATATATATATATATATATGTATAAATGTGTATATATATAGAGTCTACGATCATCCTGATGTCTCACTCGTCGCCCACTCTATAATACATTTCATGTCTATCACTCCCTTCTTCTCTCACCTATAGCCGACCCCCTCGCCCCCTTCCTCCCTCCAATCGAACAGAACCATCTATCCTAAACTACCCTCTCCCTTAAACCGACATTATTCGCCGATTGTAGCGAAATCGCCTCGTGCAAAATCCTATCTATGTTTCTGCTGGTGGTATTGGTAGTCGAAGGCCCTTTAACGTAAATTCTACTGGAGACCATTCGCAGATTTGATTTTCGACTCTACGTGGAGTGTATTCGATTTCGGGGTAATCATCAAAAGTCACTTATTTTGGTCACGACAGTATTGCAGTGTCATTTTGAAAATGTAGTGAAAATAAAATGAGCTTGTATTTTTTTTTTTTTTTTTTAGGTCCAGGATTAAAATATTTATCTGTGCAATTTTTGGAGTTATTTAAAAAAAAAATATCGATAAGCAATTTTTTGATTATGCAGTCTTTTTTTTTTTTAAAAAAGACAACTAGCAGATTATGGCCAATTTTTTTTTTTATAAGTCCTCCCTGTAAGAAAACATTTTATTGATAAACTAGCCAAGTAAACAAATTTGTAAATTTTTTTTTCTTCAAATTCCCAAATATTTCTACTCCTGTACTTTCATTTACAGCTACAATCTGAAATCTTGACAGCATAAAAATTGCCACCGACAACAAAATAGTGTCAACTGTTGAACAAAAATATTTTCGCTAATTCACGAAAAAGTGAAACGTGCAAATTTTTGATTTTTAATTGCCCGATCTGTTAGAACGAGTGTTACCGTCGTTATACCCTTAATTATCTAGTCTTTAGGAGCGAAGTGGCCGGTGGGGAAGCTCTGGGGTTTGCAGAGTGCAGGGTTTCATTATTAAACTGATGGTAGTGGTATGTGTAACGAAGGGTGACTTGGTCCACTTGGTGCCAGTAGCAGTGCCACCTGTTTCTCTCTCTCACTCTCACTCTCTCTCTCAATCTCGCAGCGGCGAATTTTCGGTCTCTGTGCTTTTGGCGTCGTACCATCGCCGAAAATTACTATACGAGTACGTTTAATTAACGTAGTCGTGTTGGCACACGCGGGCACGAGTGTCGCACATCATCCTCAGGTCCTTATTCAAGGTTTCTCTTGTAGATATACCGCTGGTAGCTCTAGTGGGATGCATCTGCTGTTCCTGACTGAGGCTTCCAACATAATATTTACACACACACACACACATACCGTCGCTTAAATTTCGTCCGGATGCGAAATATTTCATGGCGCAATATAACCGCCGTTAGGTATAACGTGGCTGTGCACAGTGTGAGCGTAGTACGAAAACCGAGTTATTACACAGTATCAATGCCCTATAGGGTAACGTAAACGAGGACACCAGTCGTTAAGATCGTCGCTGGGATACCCGGCTCGTGTCGTCCTCACCATTTTCCGTCGATATAAACTCAACCGGTGACACGATAATCCCTGACAATTCTAACGATTCATGCGTGACTTGGTTAGTTCTTTCGTGATGAAAAAAAAAATAGAGTTAAAGATGAAAAGATAGATTTTGATTAAATCAAATATTGTTCTTGTCCCTTTGTTCATTTTTATAGGGCTGTTTTTAATTCTGCCATGCGGTACAACATGTTTTTTTTTACCGGTTGGCTGTCGTGTTTTTTAGTGTATAATTTTTTTTTTTTTTTTTTTTTGGTTGTAATTATTTAAAGCACCTGCATGTTCGAATACATTTTTTGTACGATGGTATCATTTTGTACATAAACATGTATTTATTTGAAGAAACCATTTGCTACTAAATACTACACAGTTAAAAGTGTACACAGCAAACACTCGACCAAGCTGAAACCGTACGCAACAGAAACTCGGTGGAGTCGTATATCTGTACACAGCAAAGAATGTACATAACCGAGACTCTACACAGTTGGAATTGTACCCAGTATTACTACAAATGCTATACAGTTAAAAGTGTACACAGCAAATACTCGACGAAGCTGAAACCGTACACAGCAGAAACTCGATTCTGTCGTATCTGTACACAGCAAAGACAGTACATAACCGAAACTCTACACAGTTGGAATTGTACCCAGTATTACTAAAAATACTACACAGTTAAAACTGTACACAGCAAATACTCGACGTAGCTAATAAAACCGTACACAGCAGAAACTCGATACAGTCGTATCTGTACACAGCAAAGACTGTACATAACCGAGACTCTACACAGTTGGAATTGTACCCAGTATTACTACAAATACTGCACAGTTAAAACTGTACACAGGAAAAGCTCAACACAGCTGTAGCTCTACACTGCAGCTACCCAAACCTGTTGATATTCTACACAAAAATAACTGTACACAGCAGCAACGTGAGAAAACTGAAACACACGATAATAGATTTGTCACAATTTTCATTGTGTATAGTCACAGCCGTGTAGAGTTTCGGCTTCATTAAGCTCCACGAAATCGGGCGTACTTTTAAACTTATCGTGTAGAGTATGTGCACTATTATTTGGTATACAACTATTTCAACTCTCAAATCAATTTGTGTAGAGTTGCATACTTTAGTAACGTTATCCTCTTTGCTTATTTACCCACAACCTGTCTAATGTCTACACGCGGCATGGACCCTCGTTTAGAATTTAATGAAACACATTTACAGTGCTTATTGTGACCAATCCGAGGGAGATCCCGAGGGTTTATGTGTGTGAATGCGTATAACGACATCGAATGCCCGAAGCTCCAACAGAATGAAAGTGTGACAAGTGCTGTTGCTGCTGTTGGAAGCCACGGATATGGAACACCGAGGAAGAAAGATAAAAGAGAGAGAGAAAGAGAGAGAGAGAAATAAAAAAATGACCGAATCCCGCTGTTGAAACGAGTGGTCCATTGAACGGTGGTGGTTTTGGGGGGGGGGGGGGGGGGGATTTTGTGATTTCGATATCGCCGAAATATCTTCTTTGAAAAGAAGGAAAGCCTCGACGGAGGGTTCCGCGAAGGATTCTAGAAAACGGAAAATCCGCACGTGAAGCACGACGATCGTCCCGCGGAGAGTCTCTTTCCCTCTGTGTGGTGAAACGACGCTGCAAGCAGCTTCCCGGATTCGTGAGAAAAAGAGACAGCGCTGGTTGATCCGAGAGAAAAGAATCAAGAGACAGAACGAAAAAGAGAGAGAGAGAGAGAGAGAGAGAGAGAGAGAGAGAGAGAGAGAGAGAGAGAGAGAGAGAGAGAGGAGGAGAGAGGAAAACGCGGGAGGAGGGTAGCAGAGCTTATTTCAACAATACATCCTCCGTCGAAGGCATCGCCGAGGGCGAAACGCGCCTCGCCCCCACGATTATATACTATACACAGACAGACAGCTCCTGTCTACTCGATATCCAAGCAAAACTGCAACTCACACCACCACCACCCCCCGTCTATCCTGTATAGTACATCAACTTCTGGCTTTTGGTTATGACGTTGATCGCTCTTCGATTTTCCATGTATTTTGAAAAAAAAAAATACTTTAAAAAATTTTTTAAATTTTTTAGTGATAGATCAATTATTTTACCGTTCTGAATAGTATTAATAATAATACTTAAATAGGACTTGAGGTGCTCTCTGCACATTTTTTCAGAAAAAATGGGGATTTCGACAAAATTACTCAAAAAGGATTTTAGAGGGTAAATTCAGTGATGCCATATGCGACTTGAAACGAATGGTGAAGGAAAAAATTCGATATCTCAATTTTTGCAAAAAAAAGTTGCCGTTGGCGGAATTTTTTCTCGAAGGTTTGGCACCGGCCACAGGCCAAAAAATGGGGATTTCGACAAAATTTTATAATCCACTCGTTTCGCAAATGGGCTCTTTTTTTTTCCAAACTCGAAGACTGAGGTTGGACAAAAAAAACAAAAAAGTAAAAACAATAAAGTTTCAAATAGAGTACATAGATTTTTTTTTTCAAAAATTTGTTCAGAGCATCAAGGAAATTTGCGTGATTTTAGAGATTTTTAATCTCAAGAAGACATTTTCAACCACTAAAAAAAAAAAAAAGAATCTAAAAAACATCAAAACGTTGAAAAATTGATTGTCTATTCTTTAAAAAAAAAAAAATCAGACTGCCTAGAGTATTTGGAATCATCGGGGAAAAAAAATCGCGAGTATCAGCTATTTTCCAGCCATTTCCAATTCCATTATCAAAAGTTAATTAACTCCAAAATTTTCGTGTCAAATCTAGTGATAAAACTTCTTAGGTTGATCCGCCACAGCTGACACAGGTATCAGCCCTAATACAGTGTTATGTTGCATTCGGGGAGCAAACTGAAGAAAGGAGAAAAAAAAAAAAAAAAAAAAAAAAAAAAATGAGAGAGGGTGGCTTAGGTATTGTTCGAAGATCGTGTGGGATCGGTGCAGCGTCGTCATGACCGTCATCGAGGGTCCGGCAGGCGTTGTGTTAGAGAAAAAGTCGAAAAGCCTCAACGACGGCGAGTATCGCATATATAGTTGCGTCATAGAAAACGTAGTGGCGTGTCGAGACGCAGAGAGAACGCGACGACGCGCTTTGCGGTGACAGAGCGTGTCTGATGGAGGGTTGTCACGGTGCTGGAGCACCCCAAAGTCTCCTCGGCAACGCTATACAGAGTAGATACGTACTTTCACCCCTCTCACCAGCTCTCGGACTTCTGTATTAAAGCCCTTCTAATATCAGAGCAAAAGCTTCGGGTTATAGTACATATTATATGTATTTAAGTGTGTGTGTGTGTGTGTGTGTGTGTGTGTGTGTGTGTGTGTGTGTGTGTGTGTGTGTGTGTGTGTGTCTGGACTAGAGAGAGCCCGATCGAACTCCGAGACCGCGCCGTCATACAACTCATATCCCGATCGTTCTGATCCTTCGAATTCATATTGCCTCGAAAAAATCTTATCTCTTGATTTATGTCATGAGAATCATAGCCACAAAAGTTGCTTCGAGAATTTTAATAAATTTGACAATAAAAAAGAGGCTCAACTATCGTCTGGTAATCTTTTCATCCTAATTTCGTGATTTATCAATTTTTATCGCGATACTTGTGTCACTCTGTAAAATTAGTCATCGACAGCAGCTGTAATGTAGAAGGGGTTTTAATTTTCATTCGGTAGGAACGTGTAAATAAATCCTTAGGTTTGGATAGAAAAATAGTAGGATTTTCAGATTTCTTCTGCGAAGAATAATTGATCTAAAAATTTGTCATAAAACGTAAATACTACTCTTTTTTCCCTGTAAATTTCCAGATTTTTTTGAAAATCATCAATCGACGATTTCTCGACGTTCCAGCTGAATCGTTCTCGCATCTATGAAACTAAAATTTAATTCACAAATTTAGAAATATTAGCCAATGGAATCTGAACCAAAAAAAAAGAAAAGAAATCGCCACTTTTTTACAGAAAACATGTCTCTGAGAGGAAGCCAAAATGAGTGACCAACCTTCCTCACAAAAGTGGCCTTCCTCACAAAAAAAAAAAGCAATGCGCAAAGTTGAACTTTGCAACTTAAAAAAAAAATGTATTTTTTTTTACGCAAAATTATTTGTTTGTATATTGGCCCAATGACAAAATTGTCCAATTGCAAACTTTGGGTGTCAGCTGGCACTCGTGCATTTCACGAGCGCACTCGAAAAATACCTCCGTTTCAACGGACGTATTTTCAAGCTCAAGAAGAGGCTTCGAGACTGAGAAGAGGATATATATATTTGAGAGAGAGAGAGAGAGAGAGAGAGCATGGCAGAGCGGGTGTGCAGAGTCGAGCGATCCGCAGCAGGAACGCTCCTCCTGGATGATGCGGTGATCGGACGCCTCGCTCTCTCGCGCGCTCTTCGGCTTCCGTATCCATCTGACACGGACCATTGACCACGAATGCACGTCCGATAGTCGCGGCGGGGCATCCTCATGCTCTCTCCACGGTGTCGTGGCTTCAACGTATACCCCTGTCGTACGCGACCCCACAGTCGTAACGACAGAGAGAGTATATATATATATATATATATGTATACCGCCCGTCGTTTCTCCTGAAAAATCTAGTTATCTCGATCGGGAGCGATCGAAGCGTAGAACCCTCCTCTGTGGTTTTCTCCGATGCTCTTTATCGAATCAGAGCTCGGATTGTCATTTGATTTTGTGAGTTGACTGACTGTTCTCGATTTTTACCGGTCAATTTAGAGGTCTTATTATGCTTATTTGATTTTTTTTTTTTTCTTTTCTTTTCTTTTCTTTTTTTTTTTTCAAGTACTTACGGTAAATCTTCGACACCAGACGCTTAGATACTTGATGTCACGTATCCTCTTTCCCTGCGGCAATCGCAGTACAATGTCCGTGTTGTTGTACGCCTTTAATATCGGTGGATCGCTGCAAAGTAAAATTTTTCAAAAAAATGTTAAAAATGTTCAAAACGATGGATAAAAATCTGGTAAGAAATAAGCTGTTTTTTTCGACCAAAATATGCCCAAAAAAAAAAAAAAAAAAAACAAAAAAATGACCAGGTGAGTTGACGTAAAATGCTTCATGTTGAGTTCAACTGTGTAATGTAATAATCGTAATAAATGTTATATATATATTTTTCTAACAAAACTAATTAAAAAATTGTTTTTTTCTCCATCTTTCCCAGTCATTAATATTTCGATAACAAAAATGATCGTTGAAGCAACAGGGATGAAAAAGCGATTACACGCATAAAATCGATACACCAGGGAGTTTGGGTAAGATTCATTTGTATTCCCCGATGCGGCTATATTTACAGCAAACGATGAGATACTCTATAAAGTATGTATGCCTAACGCCGGGGATCTCTACGACTCGAGTGAAGAAGGGAGCGGACGAGTGGCTACGGGGATGAAATGAGTAGAGGGACTACTCGCCAAAGGGCTTCAGAGCTGCTGTTTGCATCAAGAGGGTGGGGAGGGGGGGAGGGGGTGGTAGTGAGATGAGGATGAATGCAGAAATGAATGCAGAGGTTGGAGAATGTTGATGGTGAGGAGAGGAGGAGAAGGGGCATCGGCGTAGTTAATAAAATTGGAATTACTGCGTCAGATCTCGTTTTCAGTTCATCTCAAGCTGTTGCTCCTCTGTATCTCTATTACCGCAGTACGACAACGCCACAAATACTTGATTAAATTCCAATGGGCATATACTCCCCATTTAACCGATAGCGAACGAGCAATGTGCATTAATATAAAACTCGGTGGAATGAACGAAGCGAAGTAACAGAAGCACCATCAGCAATAATCATCATTATGATTACGATATCGAAACTGTCTGTAAGTACAATTAGTAGGTTAATTTCAGATCGACAATTGGCATATTATTTGGTAACACTGTGTATTAAGAAAAAAAAAAAAAAAAAAAAAAGCGCATGACAAAAATTACATATTTGTGATTTATATTTATGAGGTATTTTTTTTCATCAAAACTGAGCCACTTGCAAGTCATGAAAAATTTCCCTTTTTTTTTTTCTGACACAAATGTGATTCGCCCCACTAAATTTAATACCAGTTTAAAATTTGCATTGAAATATTTGCAGACATTTTTTTTTTAATCTTGAAAATGTTAAATCTCCGATGTGTGTTTTTATAGAATTTTATGCAAGAAGAAAAATTCAGTCTTGGACGAATTAATAAAATTGTTAGCAGCACTAACCGACCAACGTAGTTTTCGGGATAGGGAACGATTTCGCCCTCTGGACTGGGTCTGGATGTCTCGCCGATCCAGAAATATGCGTCAGGTCCAGTGCCGTCGTAGGCAAATCCTTTGATGAATATCGTCGTGTCGTCGGCAGCGTAAACTCGTCCCCTTATACTGTGAGCGTACTGCTTAAGATCGCCGATAAGAGATCCATAATAATTTCGAACGTTCCTCGCGTCACCTGAAATAAAATCAAAATATATGTAATTACAAGCGCTACTAAATTGAGCGTGGCTGAAAAAAAAAAATTTTGTTCTCGTTTGTTAATTAAGAGGCAAACGAAACAGTTAGTTTCGCGAATTAAAATATCCACATATTTTCCACGTAAATTCAATAAGAAAAGCCTGCAAAAGTAAGAACCTCCACAAATGGTTTCCTCATTATTCTCGTTACTTTGACAAATCGAGTCATCTCCATGAGCAAGCGCATTCATTTCAATTTTCGTCTCCTCGAATGGCAACTCTTTCCCAAATATACAAAATAATGAGAAAACAAATTGCAACATTCTACTTTTTACCTTTCTTTATCTACACAAGCTGCACTCACAACAAAAAAAAAAAATTGTCTCTCTAAGAGCAGAAAAAAAGAGAGTATTGTAGAATCGATCTCTAAAAGAGTCTCTCCGTGAAAGAGATTTGAGCAAAAAAAAAAAGAAATCAGTAAAACAAATTCACTGAATTTCACAAAGACTAATGTAGGTATCAATATTTTTACATTATCTCCCCCCAATTCAAAATCAACCCTAAGATACTATTTTTCTTGGTCAAACTGCAGTTTCCCACCAAAAACAAATTGAGTAGCAATTTTTTTTTTCGCACATGTGCCTCCATACGAAAAGCAGAGGAGGAATCGTATTCGTTTTCAAGCGAATTTCGCGTTTCATTTGCATAATATCCAACCGGTGGGACGCACGTTCTCGAGCTCTAGCATTTGCAAAAATACCATGACGGACACACTCACTCATACACACGTAAATCATATATATACATATACGTGTCTAGCCAAAAGACAATAGATATATACATAGACAAAGTACATCAACAGACGTAGATGGGTGTGCACCACTTGTCGCCTGTATAGGTATTCACAGAAACACACGATCATCCAAGTGGTAGTGGTGGTCGATTCGGACATACGCCTGGAAAGGGCGTTGAGCGCCGCTCAGCTTGCCCGATTGTTTCGATGGATAACGGACGGACGGACGGACGAACGGATGAACGAGCGATACGCGTTTCACCCTCACTTCTCCCTCGCGCTTTATGCTTATATGTATATATGGATTTGCTTCTATATATACATATATATATATATATATATATATATATGTGTGTGTGTGTGTATGTGTTGGTTTGTATGGTTTGTAGTAGGTAGGTTGGACGCATCGCCACCCCAATACAAAAGTGATGCGGCTCGACGCCAGGATGAGCGAACGAACCAGTCCAACCCAGACTGCTGCTCGACATGTACATGTATATATGTGTATATATATGTGTATATGTAGTGGATAGAGTATAGCGAAAGCATGCCAACGCACCACCGCACCGACGTTTATACCCCGATTTGCATGGATTTCATTCCATTTGCTCGTCGGAGTCATAAAGCGCGAGAGCGTCGAGAGGGTGCGAGAAAACTCTGTTCCGTTCTGGTCTCTCGTCGGTGGAGAACGCGGAGACGAATAGAGAGCGATGGAGAATCGTGAGCTCGGCTCTGCAACAAGACTCCCTCTAAACCTACAGCGATCCACTTACCCAGGAGTAAACGGATTCTCGAGTCCAATCGAGAATTGCCCATTGTGCGATGGGATTTTCGAGTATGTTTATGTGTATCAAGGCTCGATTTTTAAAATATATCATTTGCTTCCTGGTTAATCTGGTACACGTCGGCATTTTTATTTCTGGGCATATTAATATACCACGAAAATGGTACAACTTTTGGATTCTCGTAGAGGAAGCTTTGTTTTAATAGAAAAAAAATATATTTCATAATAAATGAATATTGTATTATAGGATGTAATATAATGAAAATTTCATTGAAAAAAGAAAATGCATTGTGGTTTATTTTACATGATTTTTTGCGTGAAAAAGGTAGTGATGAGGGTTTTAATATTTTTTCTTCAGAATAGAGGTAACGTTGCCTTTTTTAAAGCCCTTTTTTTCTGATAGAAAAAGGTCTTACGATTATTTAAGAAGCGTTCGACTCCGCTGCTGTCGTCACACACGTTTTCAATATTTTTCTTTATAATGTAATTAACTATGCCGGCTAATTACACCGTTTCTGGCAGAAAAAGATTTTCCGGTTCTTTTAAAGCACTTTTTAAGTCAACAGACTCTCCGGAAGACCTTCGTTTCACAAAAAAAAAAGGGAATTATAGCCTCCGATGCGTTTGTTACGCGTTTAAATTTTTTTTTACTCTAGCAAGGAAGTAACTACCATTTCATTATACTCCACTTTCTATTAGAAAAAGGTCTTCCGTTTTAAGAGATTCAACAAAAAGCCTCTGGAAGAGCAACGTATCGGACGAAAAATGATAGCCTCTGCTGCTTTCAATACAGGTTTCATTACTATTTTTTTTTTTTTAATTTCAAAAGAACTTATTTTGCCAGAACTAGCTTTTTGTAATTCAATGAATTACTCAAATGATATTCAGACATAAATCGCAAAATTGAAAAAAAAAAAAAAAAACATTTTTCAGATTCCCAAAGCCTTCCCTTGAAAGCCAATCCTTTAGACTGTGCCTGATTTATTTTTTGTGAACCAGAAAAAAAAATAATAAATCCTTTAAAACTATTACGTTCCTTTTTTCACTACGCATTAGGGATTAATCTGCTGATGGCAGTGAGAAAGCTTAAAACAGCGAAAAAAAAAAATCCCTTCAGAGTTACAATACCGTCAGACCTGTTTAGTTCACTGCACGCACCCTTTGGACCTGCAAACGTTCGTGCCTCCCTCGATCGTCGTCGATCATCCCTCCACACTATCGCCCACTATGCAGCCCCTTCTCACCAGGATTATTATAGCGATGTGACAATGAATGCAATGATCATTGTATACCACCCATCCCCCCCCCCCTCCCCTTCCCTCCCTTCCCGACGTTAGGGTGGTCCTGAATTTTAGCGAAAGGACATCCAACGTAGAGAATCACGCATCAGGAGCACACCGCAACCTCTGCCTTCGTTCTCCTTCGATTTCGAATCTACAGTGCAATGCTCTATCCACCATTTACGTGTAAGTATGTGTATATCGTTGTATAATAATAGGTATGGAGGGTTGACGTATAGCCAGAAGAAGTACTCGCGTCACCTAAACTCTCTATATATTTTTCTCTCTCTCTGTTTCTCTCTCTCTCTCTCGTGGGGTGTACGTGGGGTACGAGGGAGGGACACGACGTTGCTGTGCACTGCTGTGCTACCCTCGCACGCGCTTCAGTACGTCCCTTTTATTATAGCCGGTGGACGGTTATTGGATTGTACCGTGCTATTTGTTGGCTGCCACGCTAATGGATCCATAATCACCGAGACGAATTAACGCGGGGGGCGGAAGAGCGAGGAAAGTGAGACTGGTCTGCCTCGTCCCCTTTCGACTCGGGTTACGGCTCTACGTGAAAGCGTTCAATTCGATTTTCCAATTTCTTTTTTTTTAATATTTCAAAAAAAAAAAAAAAATAACTTATTTATTTAATTTTCTTTCTATTAAATCGATTCATTTCTTTAAAAACAATCTTGATGAAAAAAAAAAACTCCCCAAAATCATGGGTCGAAAATGAAAGCAAAAAGTTAGCCGAAAAATGATGAGGTTAAAAGGTCTACAACCCAAAAGCTGAAAGGTATTTCAGCTAAAATATTTCATAGTGTAAAATAGATACATGTATATTAAAATATATATATGGACCGCGACCGGGATTTTCGTGCAGCTATTCGTCGTTATAGCTAGTCGTATCACTTATTATTCGTGCGCAAAGTATGTGCTCTCGTTTCTCGAGCGAGCCACGTGAGAGCGTCTCGGCTCATCGCGGCCTTGCTCCGGTTACCCGGTGCACAATGTGCACTGTGAGGAGCTTCGTATATCGTGGATGCTCTCGTTCTCCATTTTATTTTTTTATTCACCCCTCCCTCTTTCCCCCCCCCCCCCCCCGCCTCTTCTTTATAAAACTATTTTTCTTACTATACGCGTGAAATGGTAAAAAGGGCAGCGCTCCCCTCAGTTTTCGAAGGAAAAACGAGGCGATCTTTGGGTCACGTTGAATCTCGTATTATCGGCTGATTCGATGATAGACGAAACGAATTTTTTTTTCGCCCTTTCAAGCACACATTTATCCCTGCATAAAATGTATCTGAAACTTAAACTTCGAATCTGGACGAGAGAATTAGAAATTTAAAAAAAATTAGAAATTTAAAAAAAATGGAAAAAAATGCAAATTTAAAAATTCTGAATCACCCAACAAACTTGACGAATATCAGTGCAAGAATTTTCTTTATTTCAAGTGCGAATGCAAAATTGAGAAATTAGAAAATGGCCAGTTGCTGTTATTGGCCGTAGGAGCGATTTGCAAGAAACGATCATCTTGCCCTTGAAGGGCTTTGCTGAAAAAGATTTTTCGAAAGGAGGATGTGCTCGCGCGCCGACTGGAGATGTCCTCGAGTGTAGTATTATCGATCAAGTGTAGACGCCCGTCGACGAACGCCACAGTTTGAGCAGGGCTGAGAGTAGAGGGTATACGGTAGGCAAGGGAGCCAACGAGTAGATCGCTGGTCAACATTTGACCGAGACAAACAAATCGCGAGGCTCTCTCGGGTCTGTCTGTCCAATGGCGAGATACTCTCTCTTTCTCTCTCAGCGACTGTGCGATATGAGTCTCTCAGGACCTTCAGCTTCATCAGGATGTACTTCAGACTCTTTCTCTCTGTCTCTCACTCTGAAAACTGTAACTAAAACGTGGTAGACAAACTCAGTCTCGTACGTTGAAAAAGCTAGATACGAATTTCATCTCATGGACGAGCTGACGGTAGTTCAGCAAATCAGCTGCTTCGAATTCATGCCCATAAAGCTACAAATTATATTCTATGTAGAGAGTGCATAGTTCAATAAATAAATGTTGATGCTTCAGTCGTATTTTCTCCACACGTGGGAAAAGTACACAAAGTAAAAAATGGGAAACTAAAATGATTGGATTTGTACAGTGTGTTCTGTGTGTTCTGTGAGATTCCAGGCTGATTCTTCAACCGAGCAATAGGAATTCACGTTTAAAATTCTCAATTCCACGATTTTACATATTTTAAAAGCTGCACCGGGTTTGTGTCATTCAAATTTCGCGTATCGATGAACTCTGAAAGCGCGTCTATGATAACATGTTCGAAATCAAGATTCGTATCTTGGAATGTCTTTGGTGAGTCGAGCGACATTAAAACGCGATAAAACGAAATGTCTCTTGAGGCGATTTAAAATACCATTTAATCCTGATTCCGCTTAAATCAAAATTTCGTTTTCCAACGCAATACGTTTCTTTCAAATAACTCCGGGTATTCGAGATAGTGAGAAGAATCAGGCAAATTACAATGAATTTTCGTGGGAACGTCACCTCGCCAAAACTCTAAAATGCTCTGTCGACTCTCCACGTCGATTTAACTTGAAAAAATGTCCTTCACCATTCAGCCCAAAGCTGTCATATCCACTGAACGAAAAATCCTCGACAGCCCAGAGCTTTTATACACCAAAGAATCCTAACCAGTGGCCCTGTTTATACATACGTCAGCTTTGATAAAGAGTACAGCGATGGTAAAGGGAATGAGAGAGAGAGAGAGAGGAGCTTACGTCGAGACACCCTCTCGTGGTTATATGGCGCGAAGGGCCAGAGGTAAACTGTCGGAAATGGAACAACAGCGGTATACATATAGCTTGAGGGAGAAAAGAGCAGCCCTATATGCTGGCTGGCTGAATGGCTGACTCGGACATTAACGAGACTAACTGGATTCATCGGCGAACGAGACGAAGGATGCGATGAACGACGAAGGTGGCGAAGAAGAAGAAGAAGAAGAAGAACATGAAGAAGAAGATGAAGAAGATGAAGAAGAAGAAGATCACGAGGATGAGGACGTTAAAGGGGCAAAGGGATGAAGGTGTCAGGGGCGTCCTAAGGCGTTAGATATCATAGTGTATTATATATATACAGAGCCAACGACGACGACGAAGAGAACTCCAGGGGTTGGAAAGAGCAAAGGATGTGAGAGATGGCGAGGGCGAAAAAATGAGACGAGTGGTGGCACTGATTTTAATCAAGATATGGCCTGGCAGCACCAGAAGCACCACCAGCAGCAGCAGCGTTGGGTGCTGCTGCTGCTGCTGCTGCTGCTGCTGCTGTCGTTGTGCTGCTGCTAGCGGATCAAGTGAGCCGGGGGATATCGATTTTCCTAAGTGCTCGCGAACGAGCAGCCTCGAAGCGGCACGAGTCGGACGTTAACGCACGATTTCGAATCACACCATTACTCAATTTGTTTCTCGTGCCTCTTTCTCTCGGTCTCCCCCGTTCACTCGACGTCTATTTTATAGCTCTTTTACACATATAGCACTCGATGGCACTTGAGAAATGAACGAGAGTCTCTCTTCGACTATAGGCGAGAGGCACTCGCCTATATACCTTTCAATATTCCGGTGAACAGCTCGGTTAGGAGTATCGAGATGCGAGTGAATTAGAGAGAGAGAGATTTTCAAACGATACGGATCAATTTCTACATTGCCATTTTTCGAAATTATTGTCGAGAGATTCGAATTAATCGTATACGTTGAAGTGGAAATTCAGTTTCTTATTTCTCGAGGGATATTCAAGACTCAATGTCGCTGGTGTGTAGCTTCAAACTATTTTAATCCGCAGACTTTAAAATGAAACATTTCAAATGGGTTGAATGTGTCTTTGGGCGATTTGGTTTTTTTTTTTTTTAATATTCATAATCCCACAAAAATAAAACGGTTCCACCGATTTCGCCCAAATTTACTGCCGAGGCTCGAATCACTTTATTCAATTTTAATATCAAATTTCAGTCTTCTGACTGAACGTATATTCAAGCTAGAGCCATTAGGGACATTTTTCGAATACTCAAAAATTTCACAAAAATGAAGCAAAAAAAAAAAAAATGGTCAGTCATCAAGTATCAGAAAAATTTGGTCAATCGCATTGATATTTTAGTCAAAATTTTCTCTCTCGTTTTATGAAATTCCAAAGACTTCAAAGTATTTGTTGGAAATGTGTGTCACCTGTTTAATGGAAGGCAAGGCTGTAGCCAGAAAACAGCCTTAAATCCACCTGCTACATTTTTTTCTTTTTTTTTTTTTTTTTTCCCCTCCAAACTTTATGAGAATAGGCACAATATGAATGATATTTTCAGTCGTTTGGTGCCCGTTAAGAGATTAAACCTGCATGAGAGGTTGGGAGAATGAAAAAGATCGGTCGCTTCGTTTTCGAGCCATTATTATATCCCCAGTCTGAGAGAGAGAGGGGGGAGGGGGAGAAAAAACGAGCGGGAGTAAAGAGGACAGGAGCGAGTGGGACGGGGAGGAGGGGGCGACTAGGCTGGTCCTGCCGGCTTGGGAATGTTAGGGTAGTGAAAAAGGTAGAGAGTGGGAGTGCTGAGCTTGCGAAAAGGGTGGCTGGTGATGCGTGTGCCATAGAGCAGAGTAGCGTAGCGTAGAGCCACCACCTCCACTATAATGCTATGGTCTTTTTATACACATATATATATATATGTGTGTACCGATATATATGGGGCATTCGATGGTAGTTCACCCATCAGTATGAAATCCGAGGCCTCTAATTTTTATACTGTCATTATCACTGCAAAGTGATTTTTATTAGATTTTTATTTTCCACCGTTCTTCATTTGAGACAAAATATTATTTACAATAAAAAAAAAACACGAATTCCCTCTTGTTTTTAATTGAATTTAGCATTTTTTTTTTTTTATGTAAATAAATTTATTTTACAAATCAAGAAAGCAAAAATTAAAAAAAAAATTATAAAAGAAATAATAGGGATCTCGAAATGAGTCGGCTTTCATCTTGGGTCTCCATGGAATGCCCCATATATACCTCGACAAATGCATTAAGAGTGATATCCCCGTTGGGTCGAGCGACCACCGACAACCCCTTCTCGCAAAATATCGAACTGTCCCGTAGAAACGCAAAAGCTCCGCTTAGACGTTGCGCAGAGAGAGAGAGAGAGAAAGGGAGAGGGAGAGGGAGAGAGTGTGGCGATCCATTGTGTGTACAATTCCACTGCGCATATATGTAAAGAGGTATGTGCAAAGAGCCACTGATATTCACATTGCTACAGAAGAAGGCATATGTGTTGGCTCCTAAAGCCTTTCATAGTATATACGTGTATACGTTCCAGGAACCTTTTAACTTGCCACTTTATATAATGTCGCACCTCTTTGAGACACCTATATTAGGTCTCTGCGTGTACCAAGAATACCCCTTATATTTTCCTGTGAAATGCGAGTTCCAAGGTTGGAGTTTGTATGAGCAAGTTGATGTGTCCTATATGGTTAAAAAAAAAAAAAGAAATAAAAAAAAAGAAGAAGAAGTCGAAATTTCCACATTCGTGCCACGGATGCCAAGGGTTGGGTACGCGGGTGGTTTTCATGGTTCTTCTACGTATACCATCTTTTCACAAGGTCCGCCTCCACGAAGTTCTGGAATTTCTCTCTGTTTGGGCTGGATGGGCCAGAGGAGTCGATATGAAACTGGTACGCCTCATAGGAATGTCGTTTTATATCGATTGGAATGGCTATGAAACACGTGTGGAAGGTATGCCCAAGATTTTTTCGAGTTTCCGACGTATTGTCGCCCGGCTGTATTATCCGGGTGTCTCTTGTCTTACACATCATGCGGAAAACTATTAGGCCGTCGTAACCAACTAAACTGAATGGTTAAACAATGTCCAGTAGCTGTATTTCGTTGGGATAACCATCTAAATGGTTGGCCCAATTTGTCGATTATTTGGAAACGTCGACTGATTGTTTTCGACAGCCAATTTCATGGTAGAAAGATTGATATACTTTTGGACCTAGCGACTAATCAGTTGTTGAAAGGCCAATCAGTCGATTAACCAACCCCATCCACGACAAGTTGGACCAACCAATTAGTTAGGCATGTCCCAGCCAAATGAATTTTATGAGAGGACAATTTTTGTTTTGAAAAGTGGACAACTACGAGAGAACACTATCTGGTACCAGATGACTGAAATGTTCTATATTAAATTGTCTCACATTCGTGGTTGGCTTGTGTCGAGTTTGCCTGGGATTGGCGATCATTATCAAAAACTATGAAATTTATAGTTTAAACCCTTTCTTCATTCCAATCATTCCATATCGAATTTTGAGTTTTTGCATATAGCCTTTTAATATATTTTTTTTTTTAAGTTAGAGTCTCGGTAAGTGAAAAGTTGTCTACCAAACGAAAAAGCTCGTTTTCCAACCTTCCAGCGTGAGCTTTTTTTTCCAGCCACCAGACATTTGTCACGTTACATAAAAGTCACCTATACCCATCGTCCCGTAATGATGCATTATACCCCAGCTCACAATTCACAGTCTACGCGCCCTTTTGCCTCGTTGGACCACAGCGACGCCGGTTCTCACCCCCGCCGCCCTTCCAACTTTTGTTCGCTCTTGGCCCTCCGTTTCTATTCTTTTCTACAATACGTTTCATGATGCAATAGTATCAGCAACACCCCCGGTGGATTCGTATTTTTGGCTAATATTCGTCGTTTAAATCATATCAGAATTAAATCTACGAATTCAGGTTCTTGTATTTAAAAAATTAAAATGCAATTATTAATAGAAAAATGTAATGTTTTGTTAAATAAAATATTAAGATGCAATAATCAAAATAAATGTGATTAAAGAAAAAATTCAATTAAAAAAAATGAAAACCATACATGACCAACTGGAATCAAGCAACGTTTTCCTCGTGACATACCACATTTTTCTTGACCTGAAGAAAGTAAAATCAAAAAAAAAAAAAAAAAATCTCTCATTTCGAGATCGCTCTGAAACAGATATTGAAACTGACAATGAAAGGTTGGATCGTGATTGTAAGTCGACCTCGAAGCATATCGTAAAGTGTAAATCTACTTTGTAAGCTTATACAACGTTCTTCTGAGCAAGCGAGTTTCTCGACAATGGAGAGGAGCAAAAAAAAAAAAAAAAAAAACACACGCACTCACACAGCGAAGGAAAAAGGGGACAGATAGGAATGAATACTGAGGCTTGAGAAGGGAGTATTCGTGCAGTCGAGCGTGTGGATTACATCGCGTATCTAGTAGAAAGAGGGAAGGAGTGGAAAGTCGAGAGAAGTCTATCGGGGATTCCAAAGGCAATATCCTTCCATTAGTTAAATTGTTTCCCCAATACGACCTGCCATCTCGTACATTCTTTGATTCTTCTTACCTTCCAACCTCCTTCCCGCCATTTCTCTCTCGCATCTTTTTCCCCCTTTGATTCTTTACTCCTGCACAGCAAAGGAAGACACTGTTGGTTTGCCGGAGCTCGATCTTCCACGATATTGCGATTGGAGATATTATCCGGTGGATGTGGAAAAAAAAATAAAAATGAAAAAAAAATGAAAAAAGAATTTCGAGACCGAGACACGGTTAATGTAACTTCCATTACAGAATGAAATACCGATCGTGGGACACGTACGTACTCGAAAATATCACACTTGTTACCGCACATTTTATTGGACACTTTTTTTCAGGATCGACGTTTTTAAAGAATGTTGCTCCCTCATTAATCTCGATATTTCTCAAAGCCACGTTTTGAAATACTCCGAATTCTACTGATATGAAAATCTTGAAAAAAAAAAAAAAAAAAAAAAAAAAAAATTGACAAAACAAATCTGTACCAGGAAGTAAAGAATTGAAAGTAGAATCATCAGATTGTGGCTCAAAAGAAATGAAATGGACAAGTCAGGGATTCTTTTTTTTTCCCACTAAACTAGCCTTGGAGAGTTTTTAGGAGTTCAAATAAAAGATGAAAATATTACATATCAGGAAAATAATTAAAAAAAAAAAATAATATTGATTATACAAAAAAAAATTTTCTACCTTTTTAAGACGAAGCAAATCTTTTTTCAAATCTTTTCGGTGCTTCGTTACTGTTGGTTTTGAAGAATAATTTTTTTCGCTGCATACGTTTATCGATAAAAATAAACATTAAGTCACATAATTGAAATAAAACTGACCGATTTTTGGCTCGATAAATGACTACCCAATCGTCCAACGAGTAACCGTATAGGCATTTAGATATTACCTGCCTATCCGTCTGACTAATACCGGTGTTACCTACTTGTACACGAGGCCCCGAGGGACGTAAACCGAGCTGAGACTCTAATCCGTATGATATTTTCAACACAAAACTCGATGGGGTCGTAGTCGTCGGGTAGAATGTAGCTAGACAAGATTCTATAGAGTAGAGAGAGAGAAAGAGAGAGAGAAAGAGAGAGATAGAGAGTGTGTGTGGTACTACACCATGTCGGGCAAGCAAAGCCGCACCGGGAGCATCGGATCCAGCGAACCTGAAGTAATCCTCCGACTCCCAAAGAGGATAGGTATGAAGCGTTCTGTGCTCGGCTGTGCTCTCGCCGTCTGTCCTCGCGTGCTTTTGGCAGTGCCTCCATTTTTTTAATTTTTTTTTTTTTGTCTTTAATCCTTAGTGGTGAGGATCCGGGCATACAAATTGTGTATGTACAACGTATATACATAAATCTGTATAGCTGCAAAGAGATTTAGTGTCCCTGGCCTTGAGTGCCTCCATCCCTTCAAGACCTCTCAAACGATTATGAAGTAACTGATTAAGCATTTTATCAAACGAAAATTTAGGCGTGATTCCGGCTAGAGGAAAGCTTTCATTTCATAAAAGCATTGATTCTCATTTTGGGATTGTCAGAGTAGTGTGAAATGAGGAAAAAAATTAATCCATTTAAAAATCTGAATCACACTCAGCAGGATAGGTCTCCTGAAATTTACAAGCCTGCAGAGAACACGATGGACATCTACTCTACTCTCGACAAAACGTAAATGCACACACACACATATATATATTATATATATATGGAATAAACGGGCAGTAAAAATCGAGCGCAAGGTAGATGCCCTGCAGCATGTACTACAGTAACTATATTACAATGCTGCAACTACGAACGTTTCACTCAAGCCACAAATAGCGTTCCACAATCTTTTTATACAATTCTTCTATAGACTGGTTGCAATTATGAGAGGAGGACGAGGCCGGAGTGACTGAACAACCTGGCTGAAACCGTTTCGAGGACACCTATGACCACCACAGACGTATAAATATAAATATATATATATATATATATCTGTTGAAGCTAATTCAAGGCATTCCTTTCCTCCAGCTCTGTGTATTATGCACGAGAATAAAGCCTTCAGAGGCCTCTGCATTTACCCACGAAATTACGTAATAGTATTGGCTATTATTTCTCCCAAAACAGTCATTTAATTAGAGAAGTAAATTTTTAAAAATTTTATTTTCTTTATTAACCCTGATTCTCTTTGAAATATTACAACACTTTTTATTCTTTCCATGACAACTGAAATTTTACCAAAAGGCAAATGTTTTTTTTTTTTTTTTTTTTTTTTCTATTTAATTCAATGAACGGAATTAACACGAGTTTTGTGAGGCGAAATCAATGAGCCTGGAATCGCAGAGTACAACGTCCTACAGTCTCGGCTGTGCGATAAACGTTTCAGCGATAAGTTTTAGGGTCTGCGCTCGAGCTACCCTGTAGGACGTCTCGTACGTGGGCTATGCTCCCGGCGATACAGCTGGAAGTAGAGGGGAGCTACGGTAATCCAGATAAGCTGCTAAATGCGAGCAATTCGAGCGCCACGGGGATCGAGGCACGAGAAACAATATTCCCTACTCGAAGCCGACAAATGCCGAGTTCAGCCTCTGCAATTTGGTCTAACGGGTGGCCATTTCACAACCGGCGAAATGTTATGTCACAGCACGCAATTTTGTACAACTAATCGACAGGATTTAAATGAGAAACGATATTTAAGAACATCTTTTTTCTTTTTGTAATTTAAAAACATTTTTATTCTTCTAAAAAAAAATGCATGAAAAATTTTTTTTTTAATAGAGCGACTCGATCGAACAGCAAAATTAAAAAAAAAAATTGGTACTTAATTTTGAGCGAAATATGAGGTTACAAAATCTAGAAAAAAATTCCTCCATCTTCTACACCGTTCTCAAATTAATAAACATTTTTTTTTTTGTGAAATTTCGAAATAACTGTGGCAATGCCTCCCAAGATAAAATATAGAACCTCCATACACTCGACTTCAAATGGCTAAAAAATGCCACATTCACAGGTTAACCGAAGGGTCTAAAAACCTCGTTTCACTCCGCAGAACCTAATCACAGGTTAAAACATAAAAATCTTCAAAAATCTCACTCTCCGTTCACTCCAATTGGCTGATAAATCCCATTTCTGGAGTTTCTGCGAAGGATTCTTGCCCTCCGTTTACCCTAAAATTAGGGTGAACGGAGGGTCTAAATTCGAAAAACAGCTACAAGCCTACCAGTTCAATTTCTCAACGTCTATCTCGATGGAAAAATAACGAGGAAGCGAGCCTTCGGATAAATATACGAGGAAAGATCACGTTATTAATGAGATTGAATGTGCGAGCCGCTGTAAACGTGCCGGAAAAGCTTCGAGTGAAAGTCCGACGAAGCAGCGAGTTAAATGTGTGTACGGTGAAAAAGTGGGCCATGGCTGGTTCCTATCTCAGTGTGTACGACTCGCGCGGTCCAACCATTATGGAATTACCGGTCGGTTCTATGCGGGCGCAATGCCTCGAGTCACATTACACTATTACCTCTTTGGTATATATGCAATGAATATTAAATACGGGTACAAGTGGGAGGAATGCTGGGTATATCAGTAGGACATGAAGAGCACATGTTTTGCACCTCTTTGCTGGAGGTGCGATAGGTACGTATGAATGTTATGCGGCAAGCATATCCGAATTTCAACACGGGAAACAAGTTTTAAGTGGCTTTTAAGTGCACATGGAAACCCGTATGGAAATACACATCTATTAGCTTTTACTGTCTCTTATTATTTACAGTAAATGTGATAACGGAGAGCGTGTTATTTCAATTTTAGGAGACAACCACCCATTCTCTCGAAGCTCTGGTAATTCAAAACTTTGGTAATATCGACTAGAAATATCTCAATTATTGCTGAGGATAGTCTGCTGACTTGTACGAATTTTTTCATTTCAACAAAACAATGTCCGGAAATTAAAAAAATCCTAAAAAGTAGGAATTTTTTTTCTACATTTTTTAAATTGTAAAAAAAAATATCATAGACATGAAATTTTGGATTTTCAACGTACTTTTTAACAAGATTTTTTTTGTCAAATTCTACGATCTTATTTTATACTATTTTTCGACTGAACATTCTATTTTTCAGTGTGTTTAAAAAATATTTCCTCGAATGTTTGAATATTTTTGGAAGTGGCAGAACTAAAGAATGGAAAAAATTCAAATCAAATCTTGTGAAATAAAAAATAAAATCAAAATCTTGTGCAAATCTGAAGCACGCATGTGTATCGATGATCGCATCGGTATTGTACTTTTTTTTATGTAGAAATAATAAGTAATGTAATTGAAAAGAGCGACTGAAGATCCAATTTACTTGAATATTTCGTTGAGTCAATTAAATGAATTATTGTGTGAATTTAATATATATTTGAATCAATAGAACCTTTCAAATTAAATCTGTATATATGCGAAGCTGTTCAATTGTGCCTCATTCGAGCGAATTCAATGTTTTAGTGGAACGCAAAAATATTTCGCTTAATAAGGTAAATCAATAAAATTGAAAATAGATACACAGAATCCAAGTTTATTTCCGTTTATCAATTTGTATAATAGACTTTAATATACAGGGTGTCCCATTTTCATCTTCCAGTTGATTTATCTCAAAAAATACTGTCCAGATCAAATATTGAGTCTAATCAAATTATTTTAGGGTTCGAAAGGAGACGTTCAAAAAAAAATAATTAAAAATTCCGGAATTACGACAGCCGACATGTTTTTCAAAAATGGAACCATGACTTTTTTTTTCTACCAAAAAATTCGTCCAAACATAAAAAAAGAAAAACAGAAAAAAAAATTGTTTTCACGAAAACAAATTAAAGCAAAAAATACGACAATAAATTTAGAACCAAATTAATTTCAATTAAATTTTTCGAGACGAAACGACACAGCAGCTTTTCAATATTAATTTTTTTCGCGCGATCCTTCAGCCCATTTTCTAATTATGAAAAATTAATTTTTCTGTCCATGTGAGACATACGAGTATTTCTTGTAAACTCTATTTAATCGTTACAGAGCCTGCCACTCGATATTCCTTACAGACCGAATTTATTATTATTTTCTTCTTATAAAGAACGAGGTCAGTCCCTCGGGACTGTTACACTATCGGTGAAAGATACGTGAGCGTATATATTGAATATCCGCGCGGCGAATGTCGACGATTTGAGAGGACGCGCGGGATCGTTATAGTGCGAGCGCGGACTCGGCAATGTGAAAGTTTCGCGCTCGACATGGCTATGGCAACTTGCTCGTGTAGTACGATTTACGCTGTAATGCAACGTACCAACGAGCGCTCGAAACGCGGAACACTGTAATGAACTTTACCGATGGGAATAATTCACGATTTCGTTTCCCAAGATATATATATCTCTCTCGCAATGCATCAATAGTTCGCAAAAAGAATTCTAATCTATTTCTATTATTGCATCATACACGAGGAATAAATATTGTAGGAAAAATTGTGGCTGTTTGAGCAGTTAATTGATTCTTCTCAATTTATAAATTGGAACAAAAAGCTATTTAAATGAAAATTGATAAAGAATATTAATGTTTATTAATTATTTATTAAATGTGCTTTTAAAAATTTGTTGCACAAATAAAAATAGCTTTGAAATAAAAAAAAATTTTAAATTACTTAATTTGTAAATAATTTATAATGTAGATGGTTAATAAAAAATAAGGATTCATCAGATTTAAATAAAAATTGATAAAGAATATTTATGTTTATTAATTATTTATTAAATGTGCTTTTAAAAATTTTCGCAGAAATAAAAATAGCTTTGAAATAAAAAAAATTTAAAAATTACTTAATTTGTAAATAATTTATAATGTAGATAGTTAATAAAAAATAAGGATTGACAAAATTTAAAAAAAAATTAATTGTTCTCGATTTATAAATAGGAACAAAAAGCTATTTAAAAAAAAATTGATAAAGAATATTAATGTTTATTAATTATTTATTAAATGTGCTTTTAAAAATTTTTCGCACAAATAAAAATACCTCTAAAAAAAAAAAAAAAAAAAAAAAAAAAACTTAATTTGTAAATAATTTATAATGTAGATAGTTAATAAAAAAACAAGGATTAATCATATTTAAAAAAAATGTAATTGTTCTGAATTTATAAATACGAAAAAAAGCTACTTAAAAAAAAATAAAAATAATAAAAATAAAACAAATAAAAATACCTCTGAAATTAAAAAAAACACACATAATTTATAAATAATTTATAAAGCAAACAGTTAATAAAAAACGACTATTGATATTTAAAAAAAATTGAATTCAACATTTCAATGTTTAAGCTCTCAAAAAAAAATTACAAACGTTTTTTCTTTTTCTTTTTTTTTTTTCATCTCGAAACCGGCGAAATTCGTAGCGGAATAATAAAGTGAGTGCTGACTTACCGAAATTCGGCAAGAGGAAGTTGCACAATATCAGAGCTAATACGATTCGTCGAAGTTCGATTGACTCCATTTTCTATGCTCTCCCGATGAACCCCCGTCAGTTTGGCAGCCACTTGACGGCTGTATTTTCCGCCGTTGATGCACTTCTCTTCGTTTCAGGAGTTTGGCTTTGTCAGCAGCGGCAACACGCAGCTTCCCAATGGTTACGGTATTTACTGTATAGTCGTCGGCGCGTTTATAGCTATATATAGTATATAGAGAGAGAGTATACTTATAGCGCGAAGCACCCCGCGCGTTTTATTTCTTTTTTTTTTTTTTTTTTTTTTTTTAACTCTGATAACAATAGTAGAATGTAAACACCCACGCAGCACGAAATTCCGCACTTAGGATCACACCGTCACTCACCCCCACCCCCCGCACCACTCTCCTCACGTATTTACAACACTTGGGTCACCTGCACGCCTTCTGGCTACATCCGATATCTGCGAATATAAAAAACAAATTTTTTTTACGTCAATTTTTGTTTTTTTTTTTTTTTAATTTTTTAATTTTTTAATTTTTTAATTTTTTAAAAAATTAATTATAGATAATATTATAGATATTATGTAATTTCTGGGGTGTTTAGTTGAGACTGTTTAAAGCACGAGTGCCGGATCACTAATGTCGAGTGTCTCTATGGGAATTCGACCTGAAGGCAACGATCGACGATCAACGAGTGGAGACTTTCACCACGGATAGCTTGAGCTCGACCACGCGTGTAGGCTCTCCGGTGAAACTCGTGTCGTTTTACAAACGAAAATGTGGAACGACGAGCAAAGCAGCTTGTGTGCGATAGCCTCGTGTGCACAACGAGTAAGGGAAACGCGAGTAATAGCCAAGGCTCTCGTCCGAACGACGGGGACGAACTGATGAGCGAGGTGGCTATACGAAAGGTAATCGTCAACAAGTATACGTCTCTTGTTTTTCTCGAGGTTGTCACAAGGCGTCAGGGATTCTACGCGAATTTAGTCTGTTTTTGTTTTTTTTTTTTTTTTTGCTTTTCTTTAATGGATCTCAGTTGTTATATTTAGTTTGGATATCGAGTTATTAATGATAAAATTTAAAAATCTTTTTCAGCTAGACTGATAGAAATTTAATTTTTCTTTTTTTTCATATCTTTTCGTATAGATGTGATTATTTTTTTAAACATTCTTTTGTGATTGCGAGATTTTTACTTTCAAACATTTTTCATGGCATATTTTTTTTTTATTTTTCATTGCATATTTTTTTTTATTTTTCATTGCATATTTTTTAATTTTTCATGGCATATCTTTTTATTTTTTATAAAACTGTTTGTCTTACATTTTTCTATGAGAATTGAATATGTCTTTTTTATGAAATAATGAATATCTCAGTCATAAGAAAATTCTAAAAAAAAAAGAAATGATGTGAATTTGGAAAAAGTGTGGAATTTATTGTAAATAAAAAAATTAAGTCTTTGATACAATATTTTTCAAATTAATGTATTAAAAGCTTTTTGGTATTATTATGAATATTCAAAATCAATTTTTTTTATCACCACAAAAATTATAGTTTTCAATTAGACATTCAATTACACTTTTCAAATAATTTAATCGTGCTGATAAAATAGATTTCCCAACAAAAAGTGTACAGATTATTTTTGTATTAAAAAGAAAAAGAAAGAATTCAATGAAAACACACAAAGTAATTTATAATTTGACACGATTAAAATATTTTTAGCAACGTAATCTAATCATTTTAATTTATTTACCCTCGAAAATCCATCGATCGCCTTTCTTTTTTTTTTAAATAAAATCTCCTCACGATTTTATTAAATTCAAAATAAAATAAAATAAAAGTATTATTTCCAAAATGAAAAAAAAAAATAATCTGTCCATTTAAAAAAAAAAATCGACTTTTTCACATCGACAAAATTTGTTGAAAAACCTGATTGAAAATCTCATATAAAACTTGTGATTTTATTGTGATTTTTTTTTTCTGATTCTTCTCAACGAAATGAATTTTTTTAATCTAAAAAAAAAGCTCAAAAAGTACTCTCAAGTAGAACGAAGATTTGGCTAATTATGAGAAATGTCTGAGATCGTCAAACTGGTTCAGTTGACAGAGAATCTCGTGTGAATTTCCACAGTGAGCAAAGATCAGCTCGTCGTTGGAAGTCTCTCACGCAGCAACGAGATCTCAATGCGAGGTGGCATTCGGTTGATACCAGCTTTGCTGCGTCGTACGTACAGTGTTCTATACACGTAAATTCACTTTGGCCAAGCGTTAAGCTATTTGCGCAGCGAAGCTCGAGTTATTCGAACAAGGACGACTGTAGACACTGGCAGGGTAAATCGTAGAATGAAAACGTCGAATATTGCGAGAAGCGATCATGCGTGGTAAATTCCTGAGTAGATTTGCAGCTAATTATTTTGCAGTCATTGACCATTCCCAAGAAATATACGAAATTTATTCCTTAAGAAATTTACTTTGAAAATACGTCTAAGATTCTTGTGGATTTTTTGCATTGCCGAGATATTTCGATTTGCAAAAGTTACTAAATATTTTTTGAATGGACAATTTTTATCAATTTGGATTTTTACATTTTTAATTCCACTATTTGAAATCCGCTCAATTGGATGCGTTCTTATTTTCTTAGCGAGAAAATATTACGCAATTTGAACGTAGCAAGTATTTTTAAAAAAATGTTATAGACCATATTTCTTTGGAAAATCTTTGTTAATTTTAATCAAATCATAAAACACGAGACTCTTAAACCAAGAGTATTGGAAACTTTCTGTTTTACCTGTGCTTCAACATTCTGACTCTCCTTTGCACATTTGGAGCGTGGATTTTTTTTCTTCTATTTTTACAACACAAAATCAACACGCTTAAAGTGTGTAAAAAGGAGTATCAATGTTGAAGGATGAGGAGAAGAAATTTCGCGAGACGTTTGGTTTTTGGAGTTTAGAATGTTGTTGGAAAGTCGTTGAATTCGTGAAGCTTGTTCTGATTTATGCGCAGAGCTGGAAAATCCCAATACCGGTTTTTTTGAGAGGGAACCAGTTGGCGGAATTGGTTCTGACGACATAAGAAATATTTCTTATGTCAGTGTTCGAATAATAGATTTTTAATTATATTTATCAGTGGAATCGAAGGAAAAAAGGTATCACAGGGAAAATGTGAATTTTTTTAAACTGACTTTTCAGCCTCAATTTTGACTCGCTTGCTCGTGAAATATTTTCAACTCGATTAAATACGATTTTGCTGCTCATCACTTTTTCAGTATTTTGTTTAGTTTTTTTCGCACTTATCGCTGATTTGATCATTCCTCCAGAGTCATCAGAGACATCCGGCGGAATAATCCTAAAAAAAATTGTCGAATTCTGAATGTGACAAGAATACTAGACGGTGATTCACAAAGTGGGATAATGAAACAGAGCGAAAGGTGAGCGAGGACAAGGTCGTCCGTGTGGTGAGCGAGCGGAGAATCGGATCGACCGAACACGCGTAATCCGACAATTATTTTTCAAGGCCGCAACGGCCAAAACGCTCAATTTCGTCGAACATCATTATAAAATAGCTGAGAATATTTAATTATCATTACAATTGAGAGAATAAAAAAAAAAGAAGAAAAAAAATTTCGCACTAAGATAATCGCGGAATAATCACCGTTTCACAAAATTACGTAAATCATTTAAAAGAAAAGAAAAAAAAAAGGAAAAAAAAAAAAATAACAAACCAGGCAAAAAAATTTGGTTATCAATGTTTTTTTTTTTTTAAAAAAAAAAAACAAAACTCGTACTACGTACGCGCGAAAATCGGTGGTATATTTGGGGAGCCAGAGCCAGTGGCGGCGGCAGGGAGTTGCGAACGGCACGCACGGGCGTGCGTCGAACGCGTTACGAGCGTGAAAAGGACTGAGCGAAATTCGACCGGATATGTATTGGCGTTGGCTGGTGAAGCTCCACCCACGCAGCTGCTTCCCGGAGTGGGAGTGTTCGTCGCGACCTCGAGCTTGCGCCCTAAACGAGTATATATGTCGGGGTGCCTCGGAGAACGCCGCCGTTTGTGGAAAGCGCCAACCCCCTCCGTCCTCTGTTAGCCTTGCTGCTTCGATGCCTGACTCCTCTGGATCCTCTCTGTGCGAAGCTTCCTTGGCTTTTTTCCAAAGTTCTCTTCCTGGTGGACCGCGCTCGGAGCTTGCGGCCTCGAGGATTCACCGCGTCTCTCGGTTCAATCTCAGCGGCACGACTCTCCGTTACTCTCTTTGGTCCTCTACCCACTCTGCTTGCCCTAATAGGTATTAACATATGCCATATTCTAGACGTATTAAAGTTACGTTGAACCAGCGATTTGGTGGCAATGTACGAATTAAAGAATGTATCTTTCTTTTTAAATCATTTTTGCTTCGTCATAGAGAAGGCTTCATTTTTGTTTAATTTGGGAATTCCCAATTTATCATGTACGGCCAATGCACCATTCAACAATTTATTTCTGTTTATTAGATATTTTTTAGAATTTCTTGTTTTTTTCGAAAAAAAATTCCGTGATCGCTCTAACTAGGTTCGACGAATTGGCTGAATAATTTTTCATAAGTGAAGACACGTTCAGTGTTGTTTGGAATTGAATTTTGACGGAATCGGTGAACCCCACAGGGGGTCACCATACCTGTGTGGGTCTCATGTATACATCTGGAGCTTCATCGCGTCCGTATTTATATTTTCGACAAAAATCAACGGCACCGGGATTTACACCCGCGACCTGCAGATGCTCTGGACTGGATGCCAGTACTCTAACCACTAGACCATCGCACCGGATTTGGATTTTATAGAACTTTGGATTTTTCGAAAAAAAAATAATAATAATTTAGGGTAGCGTCGAGTTAAGTTGTGATTAAATGCACTTTTTCCACTTTGGATGTTTTTGCAGCCTGTCGTCAGGGTCTACGCGAACTACAAGCATTCATCTCGAGTTTCGAAGCTCGGTGGCCTGTTATTCGCAACTGACCGCGGCATAACCGCATGAGCAGTCGAAAAAGCTTTGAAGCTACTTCGTGCTTTTGCCAACGGTTCTCTGACGACGTCGGCGAACGGAGAGAGCTTCTGGTGGACTCGTGGCTGAAGCTCGAATGCGATCAACGACCCTATAGAACGAGAAAACCACAGCAACTCTATCACTGCTTCTTAGCATTACCTAGGTATGGGTCATCCCTGACCTACTATCCACCCATAGAAATCATCTATTCAAATCAAATTCCTATATATTTTAATGAAATACGACGATTTATTTTATTTAAATAAAATCAAGCCGTCATTTGAGCGAAAAAATGATAATTTAATAGCCAGTCTCATTGAATTTTAGTTAATTCAAGTAAATTATATTTTATTGAAATTATATAAAATAGGCCTTTATCTTTCTAGATTAAAAAAATACCTCACCGACGTCGCTGTTTAAGATTACCCAGAAAAATCTGAGTTCCATAGCCAGACGACTTGGCTTGGAATCCACCGTGTACACTAGAGTACTATGATACTAGTGAGGACTATATTTATGATTGGGAGTAGCATTGACATGGAAAGTCAAAGTTTCTCAAGCTCATCGGAGATGCACCGAGCATAGAGAGGTTCCTATCTCGTGTAACTTTTGGACGTCTCATACACCGCTGAGTCAATCGTCGTTGGAACGGCAGCTTATAGTCTGCGGAATACTCAGCGGAAAATGAGAGGGTATAGTCCGATAGGCAACATTTACCTTCTATAATGAATATATAAGCAGTAACGTTTTCACTCCGAGCTTTGATTAATTTGAGAGAGTGGTACCGGTGGAAACTTTAACATGCCATTTGATCTGGCTCTTTCAATAAGACGCCGTTTTTGAAGTCACTCTTACTGGCCCAATATCACAGTTGACGTAGGGCTACTTTGCGACCCAGGGAACCATGTGTCAGTCGGGTTTGTGGACCCATTATTGACACAAAAATTCTGGTTCTTCTTTTATGTTGTTTTATTTTTTTTAATAGCAGTTCAGCGGAGCGAAAAGGCTTTATTCCAGTGCAAAAAGAATTTCCGAGCAGGGATAAACAAAACTAGAGAAAAAGGTTTATCATTTAGCCCCGGTGACGATTGTGTGTATACTCGGAGCTGAATAAAAGCACTTCAAACATTGGAACCAGCACAGTTCGCAAGCTCGTCACGAATCTCGATACATCGACTTATAAAATTCTTCTTCTTCTTCTTCTTTTTTGCCATTTTTTTTTTTTCTTCTTCTTCTTCTTCTTTTTTTCTCTCATCTAGCTCTTCTCTTCTACAGAACGAAGTTTTCTCTCACATCCGGCGATCGCAACTTTCTCAATGTGCTCGTGGCACAAATCTCATTGTTCGATCATGCGACGAAAATTCCACTAGCCGAATATATATTCCACTGAATTCATTCGATACCCAGGCTATGTTTCCTTCCTTCTTCCCGACGTCTTAGCCTGGATTTCTAACACACAACCCCTCCGGGAAGAATCGCTCGTGCGCGACACCGCACGCAGAGACCGGAATCGAGCGCTGAATTTTAGATTGGTCTCTCGCCTTCTTTTACTTACGAGTGAAAACTGAATATTTCGCGTTGGCTAAAAATTTTTTTTTTCTCTTGAAATTTTTGGCGAAATTCTTTTTTTTCGAGATTCTCATGTCAGGACACTCGGAATGATCCAAAACCTGAAAGATATGATGAAATTTTATTAAAAAATTTCAATAGAAAAATGAATATACAAACGAAAATAATGAAACGCAGACAGAAGTTATAACGCAGAATGAGAATGTTGAACCCTCGTATTTCAAACGTGACATTGCATTGTGCCCGTAATTTGAATATTTCTTTCGAATTTCGTGTCTGCATGGTAGAGCAGGCAAGACGATTTTCAGCCGGGACGAAAAGTCAGTAGAATGGTGGGCACGAAGGTGAGAGCAGGAAGGCGATATGCAATTAAAAAAAAACTCAGCTTTTGTTCGTTGAAATACCGCGATGCCTAGACCAGAGTCTGACAACAAGAGCAGAAGCAGAAGCAACACCAGCACAGAGAAACGAGAAAATTTTAGCGCGTTCCTCATTTCGAGGGTGCCCCTATATCGCAGTTTCCCACGCGAAAGGTCGTCCGCCTCATTCTTTTACTCTCGTATCTGCACACGTAACCCTCGGATCGTCATCGCCATTGTCTTATTTATCTCTCTCTCTCTCTCGGCTCTCGCGTCTCTATGCATCTCGCATGCACCGCACGACTCTTCGGCTGTGGGCTGAAATCATTTTTATTTAACATTTTTATCTCGGCTTCGTGAACGAAAAAGAAAAATGACGGGTATGTTTTGTTAGGGGACGGTAGTTTTGAGCCTCTCGTATGAAAAGCTCACGGATCAGGGAAAAGGATGAATGTTGAATGACGCAGACTTCATTGAAATGCTCAACTGAGAAGAAGAAAAAAAAATTGGAACTACCATATGTACTTGAAGTTAACGTGTGCTGGAACGGATTGAACTTTAGGAAAATTCGTAGGACGATTAAAGAAGGTTCAATCGAGGAGATTTTTTAGTATCGAATTATCTTATTAAAAAATTCGGTAATGAGTCCTAGAATTAAATCACAGTAGAATCCAGCTCTCAATTTGTAACAAATATTTCAAATTTCAAAGCTAATTTACCTAACTCGAGCAACGTGACGAGCTCCCCAAACGTGGTATGTTTAAAATAGGAATCGACTGACAGAACGTTCTTTAAGATGTAGAAGTATATTAAGCGATGTGTACGCGTGTGCATCCACGTTTCCAGCGAGGAATCGCACTGGAGAGGGAGACCAGAAAGTAGAAAGAAATTCCAGGCATTCCGGGAGCGTTTCACATCCCCTGTACAAAGGCGTTTCACTACCCTTTCCGCATTCGTCAATAAGCTCAACATCTACAGCTATCGATGTTTGTGCGAAACAGCGATTCAACCGAAATAATCGAGACTGAGAAAGTTCACCAGGCAAATAATCAGAGCTCTTCTAATGATGAAAGTCAACCCTCTTTAATTTCCTTAATATTTCATCATGTTGTTATTAAGAATATCTGTGATTTTTTCTATTTTCTTGCACGCAGCTCGTGATTTAAAAAAAAATGTTTAATGAAAATATAATTTCGACATCAAATAGCTGACAAAATAATTAGCCATACTATTTACGTCGAAATTATGTTTTGGATTGAAGGCAGAATTTTTTTTTTCATTGCAAATTTACCTTTTCGTTAAATCAAGAATGACGCGAAATAAAAATGACAAGAACAATATAAAAAAAAAGGAATTTAGGGAAATTGAAGGCGGTCGATTTTGCCCCATAAATTGCTACATCGGAATTATTCTGAATATAATTATAATAATAAATCTTATGGAAGAGATCAGGAAAAACCTTGAATCAACCCAAGCATAGCTCAAACAACCCCGATAACGAGCTGTCCACAAAAAACATAATCGTCCCAGGAAGATATCGAATTATTCTGCTGTTAAAACAGAATAATTTAGTATTTATTTTTTTCGGTGCGGATGCAAGTTTCAGAGCCAGTTATTAGGCGCAGCTGGAAATAAAGAAGAGAAGAAAATGATGGGGTGCGAGGAAAATATTTGAGGGACGAGGAGTCGTAGATCGTTGGAAGGGAGGAAGAGCGAGGTGACGAGCATTGTCCTGGAAGTTTAATATCCTTCGGCGATCGAGGGGGGATTCTCCTTTTCGTTGTACAGTCATCACCCCGATGGGCAACCCCGCGACACGTGACCACTGTATTTATGAATATTATCGAAACGCGCGTCTGGCTACAAGCTGGGTTATCCACTGTGTGAATCGATACGTGAAAGAACCTAAAGCTATATATATATATATATATATAAGTATATATATATGCACTTTTTGTTCTTGTACTGTATAAAGCATATTCGATTCAGGGATATAGTGGTTGGCAGTCGAGCTCGACAATTAAGTGATAATTAATAGCGAGAGAGACAGTGAAACTAACCATAATGAAAGAAAAGAGAGGTCGGACAATGCTCTGGGCTCCCCAATCAAAATTCAAGACAGACAGCATTGTGTCTCGGCTGCTCGTCTCTTTTCTTCGCGAGCCCTTCAATTTCTTTTTTTTTTTTTCTGCCTTTCGCGCATCATCGTGGAAAGAAGCTTTGCTCTTATGAGGAATTTTTTTTCTAACATCTCAGACCCAGGTAAATATTTTTAATATTTTCGTTTTTTTTTTATGGCAATGACAGACGTGTACATTGGAACCAAAAATTTTGTTTGCTTTCATTGGTTTGTGAAAAATGGAAATTAATAAGGACGCAATGTGCAAAGTTTGCAACTTTTTTTTCCATGTCTTTCGAGCTCAAACGAGCTTGGAAAGTAGAACTTATTTCATTATTTTGTATCTTTGACAAAGCTTCGTTTACGAGAAAGTCAAAATTGATAAATCGTACAATCAAAGGTACAAAATAATGAGGAAGCAATTTGCAATGTTCTGCTTTCCAGGCTATTATTGAGCCGAGCACAGAAAAATAAAAGAATATTAGTCGAATAAGCATGGAAAGTAATAACTTTAGAATAAATACGAAAAATAATCAGGTATATAATTAACTGCAAATATTAGTTTACTCTTCAATATCGTCTTTTAACCACGTAAAAATACTCATTTCATTAATTCCCAAATACAAATAGTCTCAAACAGTCTATAACACCGGCGTATCGTCATGGCTATATATCTCATTAAACGTAAGATGTGTTGCTATAAATATCGTGTTTAAAGAATGTAGGTGGATAAACGTGGGTAGATGGATTAAATCCCGTTGCTAATGGCCACATGCACTTATCTCCTTCATCTTATCAAAGCCAGTGCGTGCATCCATTATAGTGACGTACGTCAACGAGAGTTCGAGTTTTACACACGCGAGCTTCGGCCCACGCGTGTGTTCTCGATTCCTTGAAAAGTACAGCGGGTTCAAAGGAAACACTCGGAACCTGTAACCTTTCCCTGGTTGCCATATGTATAAGGCATTCTTTATCAACTGGACCACTATTACAATACTGGCCAATTTTCTTGGCATTCATTGAAAAATGATGAAATTTATTAAATGTTTGAAAATCATGAAATTCATGAATTTATAATATTTATAAAATTTATGAAATTTATGATATTTATAAAATTTATGAAATTTATGAAATTTATGAAATTTATGATATTTATAAAATTTATGAAATTTATGAAATTTATGAAATTTATGAAATTTATGAGATTTATGAAATTCATGAATTTATGAAATTTATGAAATTTATGAAATTTATGAAATTTATGAAATTTATGAAATTCATGGAATTTATGAAATTTATGAAATTTATGAAATTCATGGAATTTATGAAATTTATGAGATTTATGAAATTCATGAATTTATGAAATTTATAAAATTTATGAAATTTATGAAATTTATGAAATTTATGAGATTTATGAAATTTATGAAATTTATGAAATTTATGAAATTTATGAAATTTATGAAATTTATGAAATTTATGAAATTTATGAAATTTATGAAATTTATGAAATTTATGAAATTTATGAAATTTATGAAATTTATGAAATTTATGAAATTTATGAAATTTATGAAATTTATGAAATTTATGAAATTCATGAAATTTATGAAATTTATGAAATTTATAAAATTCATGAAATTTATGAGATTTATAAAATTTATGAAATTCATGAATTTATGAAATTTATGAAATTCATGAATTTATGAAATTCATGAAATTTATGAAATTTATGAAATTTATAAAATTCATGAAATTTATGAAATTTATAAAATTCATGAAATTTATGAGATTTATAAAATTTATGAAATTTAACAGATGCCACTGCAGATTTTATAAAATTAAGAGCTAAATAAAAAATGTTGGAATTAGTGAAAAGAACATAATTAGACAAAAAGTTGGGTCTGTTGATAAAGAATGACTCGTATAGGTGGAGATTCTGCCCTTTGTACTTTCAAATAGAAGAATATGCACTCCCCATCTATAAAGTCACACACGTGAGCGTAAAGATTTAAACTTCCGCTTGGAGAGTTCATATATCTGCGCTATGAGTACACAATCTAACGATTCCACTCTACATACAGCAGAGTGAGTAAAGTAGGTATAGTACTTATGGATAGTGTATCGCATGTAGTAATCACGTTAAAGCATTTACCCACGCAACGCCCACGCGCTTTTACTACCTGAGGTAAATCGTTGGAATACACTATATAGGTCCTTGCTTTAACCTAAAGCGCCGAAAAGGTTCCTCAACTTGCTTACGTCATAGCTCTAAATTTCAAACGAATTCTCTGAAGATATTTTGGGAGAATTAGTAGAAAATGAATTTGGCTAAAATTGATTTTTGTGAAATTTTTAGGCAACTATCATGAAAATGAAATTTTATTTCAATTTGCATTTACATGAATTCGTATAATTTGACAACAACAAAAAAATACCACTCGACGAGCAGAAAAAAAGCTGCAATGTAGATTTTTCCAAATTGCTTCCTCATTATTTTGTAGTAATGTCTCCCAAGCACTTGGAAATTTTAATCAATTTACTAGCAAAAAATGAAAAAAACTTTTCACTTAATATCATTAACATCATGTTTCTGGATATATCGTCGACCAAAAAGATGTGTATTTTTTTGTTTGCAAAAGGAGGACTAAAAAAAAAGGGAAGGCAATTTGCAGAGTTCTACTTCGCATTCTTTTTAAAAATAAATTTGAATTTTCCTAGCACGATTAGCCAGATATGATAATGACAATGAGCACGAGTTGTTGAAACGTTTTTTTTTTTTTTTCTCTTTTTTTTTACGAGGATGTGTCGTCCTCGCGATGATATTCAACGACGATCCAGCACTTGGTGGAGGAACGGAGCATGGGTGGGATGTATATACACACACACACACACACACCACTAAGGCGAAGCTTTATAAACGAGAGATAAAGGAAGGCTCGCAAATGCAATTAATTCCAACGGGCGTCTGGGCGCGCCATCTCACCGCGAATTCTCTCCCTGGGGTGCGGGGAGGGCACAGAGAGAGAGAGAGAGAGAGAGAGAGTCGAGGAAAGCAAGCGGGCTCCAGGGGTACAAGGACAGCCACGAGGACCTCGCGCTCGCGCTCCCTGCCCGGGGAGAGAATGAGAAGCGACGGCCCTCTCCCTGTGCCACTATATCTATATACGTTATATATCGGTGGACTCGTTTCAAAATGACGTTGCGGTCGGCCGCAACACACTCACTCACCCACACATCCACCATATCGTGGCCGGGATGCGCGCAGCCCGGAGAACAGGTACCCTGTATATAATGATATATACATAGAGTATACGACCCTGAAGATATTGGCATCGGACAATTTATTTTATTTTATTTTTTTTCTTTCTTTTCAACCCTGGCATTTGTTTCCAAACAGAAGATGCTAACTAATTTATTTTATGATTTTCATGGTATTCCCATTTTTTAAATCTAAAAATGTCTAAAAAAAAGAAAAAAGAATTTTTAGACAAAAAAACTTTTTATTGAGCACCTAATGCAGGTCGCATAAGCCCCGTTTGGCTTGTTCGCGATCAAATAAGAATTATAAATTGCTCTTTGGCATCAACAGCCGAAAGCTCATCTATCTACCTTTCCATTTTTTACACGGCTTCATCTCTGTACGAGGAAGCCAAAAAAATAATAAATAGGCTTCCTCATAGAGGTAAATTTGTGAAAAATGAAAATTAATGAGGAAGCAATGTGCAAAGTTCTACTTTGCAACGTTTTTTTATTTCTCTCAATCGACCTCAATGAAATGGCGTACCGAAAAAAAAAATTATTTATTTCTTGCTATTATTAATTCAGTGTAAATAAATTGATTTAAAAAGTCAATAAATCGATTTTTAGGAGTATTAATAGATTTTAGAATTAATAGATTTAAAGAAAGGATAAATGAGTCTAGAATTGATTCAGCAAAAAGCAATTGCGTTTATCCACCTTGTCATCATGGGCTGTATCAACCAATTTGGGGATTCCGTAAATAAATTACCAGCAACTGATATTATAATAATTTGTGGGTTCGTTCCCCGCCGATTTGCAGAGCTTTGTAAGTGTATCGTTCTTTGATACTTTCACCGCCCCGTTCATCCTCCCGGGGAGAGTGAAGGACTGTGAGCTCCAGAATGCATAGTATAATTTTAGTCCACGCTGAATGCCAAATGTGCGTATGCATGTGTCTGTATGTGTGTGTGTGTGTGAGAGAGAGAGAGACTGACAGCTCGACTGAATTTCGTTTGAATGAAGCAATTTGTGCGCTGGGCGTAACCCAATTGAGACCCTTGGGTGCCGTGAGCGGGTAGTTTTCACTAGGCGAAAGCGCCACCGATAAATCAACCAGTTGCGCCAGCCGCATACTCGACTAGTACGCCCCAACCATGTACCCAGATGGCTTAATTTCATTGCGGGCTCCAACACCACCCTCGCCGGATATTATACTGTATTACTGTACCGAGCAGACAGAGGCTTTAAAAACTTTACCGCGTTATCACTTCAGCAGCTTCATAACTACTGTATCCTTTAGGTCCTTATATAGAAAAAGAGACCGGGCCTGATGGGCAGAAGGTATGCTATTGGTACGATAAAAAAAATTATGAAAATTGTGGAGGTTTGCACGTTTCTTAATCATCAAGTTTCATTTTTCATAAAGCCTGCGAGGAAGTTCATTTTTGAATTGTCGCTTTCTCCCGGACGAAGCTTTGCGAAAAATGCCATTTGGTGATGAAGCAATGTGCAAAGTTTTCTACTTTCCATTTTCTACTTCGTTTTCATGAATCATCAACATCATTCTGCTTGCCGAGTTCTCTAGCTCCCGATAACACTAATTGTAGTGTTATCAAAATGACAGGTAATCTCCAAGAACAAACCACGTAACATACACACAACGTCATAAGACACACGACATTATGAAAAATTATATAATAAAAATTATGAGTGAACAGGACCCAGTACAGGGTCGAAACGTATCAAGCAAGAATTAAAGAATATATTCTTTAATCTGACCGGCAATAGCCGACCATCCTCCATCTCAATAATAATTCCAGCCACAGGAACAAACAAACAAGTTTATATACATTCTATAACAATTACATATGGAATTGAAACATTAACACATTTTTCTTCGAAATTTTTCAGACATTGCTTTAATTTTACATATAATATTTACATATAATTGGGTTGATTCGTAGATAAGTGTTAATCCATTGGCTGGATCATCCTAGATACTTATGCAACGATAAAACAAACCTTTTTGTCGCCTCGAAAATGGCCCACTTCGTCCGGAATCCCTCATACATATTGCATAATATTTATCGACGAAATTACATTCTTCTTATGGAATGAATAGTGCATACAAATCCATGCCAAAGCACTAATTACGATGTTTCTTTTAAGGACATGAATGATGTTCGATAAATCAAGGACAAGGTCGTCTTCCGATTAATCACCGTTCGAGGACAGGACACGATTTTATCGGAAGGAGAACGAGGACGAGGCTGGGAAACATTGAGCCTTATTAACCGACCGGAAGACGAGCTATTGACTGACAAATTATTGTCGAGTACAAACAGTCATATCTGACATTTGAAATCCGGAAATAATAAGCCCCTCGATGTCTCAGTGTTGGCTGCGTGAACAGGTGAAGCGTCGCCTCTCGCTAAGAGAAAAGTGAATGCACGAGAGATCGATCGATCCCGGCAGAGCCGTTGACCTACATTTGCGTTTCGCTTGAAACTCTATACCCACCACCGCTCAGACTCTTCTATATGCACATATAAGATTAGATGCAGCATTGCATTGTGTCTATCGATTTATTTGAACCGATTAAGCCTTTATACGAGAAAAGAAAGCCCAATAAGGCTCTTAATTTTATGAAAAAATCGGGCATTTTGTATTTTCTTTTGTGAGTGCTTTATAAACCATTTCTGGTAAATCATTTTTTTTTTTAAATTTAATAATTACGTTGATTCTTGCGAATTGATACAGGAAATAATCGGTACGATTATTTTCACGCTGCGATTTAAAGAAAAGGCTCTGGACAAAAAGCAAAATTGAATTTAAAAAATGTTTACAAAGTTTACAACATATTTTGCTGACAAATTGTGGAAAATCGTTTTCCTAAATACCCTCAAATATCCACCAAAAAAAAAAAAAAAAGCGAGTCGCCGTTTTGATGTATATACAGTGAGACATCGAGCAAGTAGTAACGGCGGTGTATGGTCAGACTAGGCGTTTTACACAGAGTTTGACTATTTCTCTTAAGTCTGTTACACTGAATCAGCTGCTAAACAGCCATTAACACCAAACAGCCAGACATTGAAGATATATGTATATATGCATCGGAGTTAGAAGGACGAATTAGGGGTAGGGAATATGGGAAACATTAAACTCGCAGTTTGTACACAGATAATAGTGCTCTTAAACAACTATACTAAGACGTTGTGTAAAAGGAGCTGCTCGTCTCTCACGGCGTATGCGCCTCTAGCCTAATTATCGTTATAATTCTCTGTGCATACACTTTGGTATTTCCAGCAGCGTAAGTAGATTAGGCGCTACGTGTCGATCCTGCGGCAGCCAGAGGTCCTTTATAAGCGTTTATGCCTAGATACTATATGGGACATTCCAAGCCTAATCGACAGGATTTTCAATTTCACACGAATCCTCGATTTTCTTTTTTTCGCTTTTTTTCGAAAATAGGTTCAGTTGGAATCGCGAAAATAATGCTAAAAAAAATATCGAACATTTTTTTTTTAAGTAATTTGTTTAGAAACAAATTTTTTGAGGCTACTCGAAAGATGGAAATGATACTTGAATAGAGGAAAAAAAATGAATCAGAATTTGAAGAGTAATTTTTCTCAATTTTGGAAAAATATCGACAATCAGTTGTGAAAGTTTTATTCTAAATCTTCTTCTTTACTAAAAGCTGTATTTCGCTGATAAAATTATGAAACAACTTTTTTTTCTTTTTTGTTAATTAATTTAAAATTAGAAATATTACCAATTTTCAAGTTTGTTGCAAATTTGTGTTTAATAAAGATCGGTAATTAAAAACTGCGTGTGTTTCGAAAACAAAAACATGGAAAATCCTATATAATTAAATAATTCGGTGAACAATTTTTTTGTTTAACTCTCCAAATAATTTTCTGAATAATAAATAATCCAAAAAAATATGTGTAACATTTATTTCCAATACTGGCCTACCGCATAAATTACAAAAATAACAGCAAAAAAAAAAAATTAAAAATTGAAGAATCAATTTTTGGCCACCAAACCAAATGTCAAAAAATCTAAAAAATGTTTAAAATCTTTATTCCTAATGCTGCCCAAAATATTACAAATAAACGCGAAGAATATCGAAAACATTCAACATAGACGACCCCGTAGATTTGGTCTGGAATGCGCTCTATATACACCATGTACACATTCTATTGTATACAACGAGAGTATGTATTAAATAGAGAGCAACAGGGACATGCGGCGAACGTGTATTGAATTAATGCGTAGCGTACACGAATTGCCGCAAGGATGCGCATGTTATAGAGTTCTAGGACTATATATAAACAAGTAATTAATAACAGCCGCGGAAAAACGAGTATCTATATAGACAGAGTTAGCAGCAGCAGCAGCAGCAGCAGCAGTAACACCAGCAGCAACAGCAGCAGCAGCAGCAGCAGCAATAGTTACACATCAGTATACTACATATTACAAAGGTAGTAAGTAGTAGTACATCAAAGTGCGAAATCGTCGAGAAAACATCTAAGCCGAAGGGGCGAACATCTAAACACCATATAGGCTTGTCTTCTCTCACCCATTTGGCCCTCTTGGTAACAATAAGTTTTCGAAAATCAACGAGGTAACTGCCAGCGAACGAGCGAGCGAGAGAAAGAGAGAGGGGGTAGAGGAAGAGGAACAGAGAGAGAGAGAGAGAGAGAGAGAAAGTCACGCAGCGCACTCACGTAATATTGACGAGGGAGATGATATAGTAGGTACGCCAGGGCGAGCGTACAACGCGAACTAAACGCGGGTGGCTACGAGCTCTGTTGTAGGGTAGTATAAAGGCAACTATGCGAATATATATCCGCGCGAATCGTCCCCACCGCAACAGCTCACCAACGCCAACGGAACTTTTGTTATATATACAATACTCCTCTCTTTCTGTCTCCCTCTCTCTCTCTCTCTCGCTCTCTGTCGAACCGAACGCCTTAGCTTCTACAGTGTTCCCCGCACGTTTACCTACGTTTACGTGAAAAATCGCTGCCTAAACGTGTATCAACGTGTGTAACTAAGCGGTAACTGCGCTGCTTCTGTCGAGCGAGGGATGCGAGAGAACCCACGGGCTTTTTTAAGAAGCTACTCTATGTTGGTTGTTCGGTGATTACGCTTTGAGAGATAAACAACGAATGGATAATACGGAGAGAGAGCGTATACGTGGAAAATATATTAGTACGAGAAAGCAGCGTCGAGAGACGCGACAGGCACGACGACGCAACAACGACAGTATATCTCGAAGAAAGGCACGGCGGGAGGGACGCGAGAGGGGGTGGGGGTATATGCTTGAGATGCTCCGAGTGTGAAAGAGCGGAGGGGCGGGGAGGGGAGGACGAGACGATCGGCGGAGGTTGCACAGCAGAGAGCGGTGTGCAACTCTCCTGTATAGTACGACACGGGCCGCCGTGGTGCCACCTGACAGACTCTGAGAAATTCGAGAAAACAGGATTTCCTTGGTAGCCATGCGCAAGAACTTTAATCGAATTTCGGGGTGTTGCAGTGTGGCGACAACGTTAGATGCTTCTACCAACTCTGTGTGTTGTGCTGTACTTTGGCTGTACGAAACGACGGTATATCATCGAGGGGCATTGCGCGCACCACTGCGCATTGCCTTTCTATTTCATTGCGTCGAACCTTCTCTTTCTCTCTCTCTCTTTATCTCGCGCGCGCTCTCTTTTTATGCCAACCCCTTCGCTTGCGTTTTGCGCATTTACACCCGTGAATTATATGTTGGTCAGTCCAAGCTATGTCAAGCTCGCCGGACAAATCTCGAATAAAATTTTTTTTAATCCAAAGCGTTTGCTTTACGTTCTTAAATGATTGGTCGATGAATTTTGCAACGATAGTCGAACACACACTAGTGTCTGGGAAAATACGATTTAGCGTAAAACGAGAAAGGAAATTTGTTGCTGAATTGATTAATTAGAATGAATGAATTGATTAATTAGATCGGATTGTCTTTTCCAAAAAAAAAAGCTAAAAAAACGATTTTTTTTTCTTCTAGAGTAGTCATATGACCGTGTGAACATCGTGAATTTACCGTAAAATTTACCGAAAAAATGCCCGAGCCGCATTTTTTTTTTGTTCCATATTTAGCAATCATAAAATTCGGTAATTTACGATTAAAAAAACAGTAACATTCTCCCGTCTAGATGCAAAAATATCAGACATCACTTACTTAATCACAGTTTTATCATCAAACGATTTAATTCTTCGACAAAATGTCGTTTAACATGCTAAATGCTTCTTTCTATGCGGTTAAATGACCGGTGACATTTACCGCTCACATCTGTTTCCTTCCGTCGAGACTGGATTCAACGTACCACTCTCTCTCTCTTTGCTCACCGAAGAATTTTCATCGCTGTCTTTTATTTCAGCCTCGTTTTACCATATATCGGAGAAAGAGTTTTTCCGAGGTTCGTTCCACTCGTGACACAAAACAAAGAGTTTTAAATGGCTCTTTGATGCTAACTAGGTTTTTTGTGAAATGCTTGTTGCTCTAGGCGCACGTACGAGATTCGTTGTGGCAAAGCGCATGCGCACATTGAAAAGCTTTTCCCAATCAACTGTTTTTGGACCGGCAAACGCTTCGGCAAATTGTTCCTCGTAAAAAAACCCTTTTCTATTGTACGAACGCGAAAGGATTGGGAGATAATTGTGACGATTTTGTCGAGAATGAATTAAAGAAAATCAACGTGGCTTCTCTGGGCGACCTGCAGGGATGACGATAATTGTATGTTTTGCATACTTACTGCACGTTACAAATTGCAAACTCTGCTCTCTATAGCCACCTTGCGCGGAATGCGCGGATCGGAGTCGACGGTGCGTCAGTCGGTGCGCAAAAGATCGACGCACCCTTCTTTGTCATAATAAATTCCAACGGTTACGTGCGATATTACAAAATTGATGTCCCAGCTTTTGACCGCTTGAACCGCATGTTGAATTTCTAACGAGAATCGAACGATTTCACCAAAACATGTTTACGTTGTGATTTAAAAAAAAAGTATTCATTTCTATCTTAACGTAAACATGTTGTGACGAAGGTTTGCGAAATTCTTTATTTTCACATTCCACCGACTTTTTTTTTTTAACCACCTTTTTCAGTGCTGTTGTTATTAAACGGATTTCAGAAACTAAAGGATTCCAATTGAGAATCGGATTAATATATTAGCATATTGTTATTATGCCGACATGCAAAAAACGATCTTCATTTTTTTTCTACATTTTTGCATAAACTTTGTTTTTTGTAATTAAAATTTTTTCGTCGCAATTACAAAAATTTGAAAATTTTCTCAAAAATTGTTATATATATCCAAAATGTTGAGCTTTGACACGATTTTTTAAAGCCATTTGTTTCGAAAAAAAGAAGCTATTACAAAAATGGAAAAAAAAATGAATTCACTCGCAATAGTTCAAAATTTTTTATTTATGGAATGCATCCTTTAAACACGCGACCACGATCGGGAATGTTCGTGCAGTGAACTTGGTGAAGCCGAGGTTGACCGACCGATAACATAAGTTTATCGTCTCTCGTTCCAGCAGTCTGCAGCAGCAGTCTCGCATTAGTGCTGGCCGGGCTTGCACGGATAGTAACAGAAAAACAACAAAAAAAAACTCCGTGTGTCACTCGATTCGTGTGCGGTTGAGAGTAGAAAATAATCATGGCTGCTCCGGCAAAGAGACGTGAGGTAGACGAGACAACAAAGGACAATGAAGAGGAACCGATGAGCAGCGACGAGAACGAAGAGGAAATTGGCGAAGAGCAGCAGGTAAGTCCAACTGACAAAATTGGACAAATGTCTTTTTTTAAGCGACACGAGTGTCGAGGGCGTCGGCTTAGACATAACCTCAATTCGGCACACGCGGCTCTTTCTCTGGAAGCATGTTTCGATTGCTTCGACAATTTCTCTCGCTTTCGCGGTGTTTTAAGGCACTTTCTTTATTACCGCGAAATTAAAGCATTCCGATGTTTTCAGATTCTCGTATATTTCACTCTATTGCACCATCTATCGAAAGAGTCTGATCGTCTTTTCCAAAAAAAAAAAAGCTAAAAACGTTATTTGTTTTTTTTTTAAATAGAATAGTCATATGACCGTGGAAATGATAAATTTACCGTTTGATTCTGTAAATTACGTGCTTACGTTAAATCTTGTGAATATTAATAATCGATATTTGTAACTTTAGTACTAATTTTTTTCGTACTTTACATTTTACTCGCGTTAAACAGCGTTTTTACTAACTTAATTATGTTGGTCACTAATGTTGCCAGTAAAGTTACAGGCTGTTTCGATAAAAGAAAAACATACGGACGTTAAAATGTTATATTCAAATTAAAAGAATTATTATATTTGCGATGGAAAAATATAGCAATGTTTGTAACTCAATTGCTAACCTCTTTTAAATTGCCACCGGAAAGAAATTGTATTTTTTGAGATTCTCGTTTCCTGTGTGCGCACATCTGGCAAGCGTGCACCTCGGTACGGCGGATTGCCGTTCATCCGGCGCCGCACACAACGCGCCGGCTGCAGTAATTTATTATTAAACGTAATAGTTAAAATAAAATCGTGACAATAATAATCCACAAGGGATAGATTATTTGAAAGAGAGAACAGAAAGCAAGATCGATTTTGTTACGATTTTTCGAGGTACGAATTATAAAGCTTTTTTTGTAATTTTTTTTTTTTTTTTTTTCAATTATAAAAATTGCCACGAAGAGAAAGATTAATATAGATTTTTCATCTTTTAGGGAATGGAGATCCAGGTGGACTTCGAAGGTAGAAATCCGCAGGATCCAGATTTCCATGGGATAAAAACACTGCTGCAACAATTGTTCCTCAAAGCTCACATAGACCTATCAGCTTTAACGAACATAATAATATCGCAGAATTACGTGGGATCTGTAGTAAAGCAATCGGACGACGGCGATGCCTCTGACGACGATGACAACGACGTTAACGATGTTTTCGGTATAACTACCGTCGTAAATGTATCAGCCAAACAGGTACATTAAATTCTACAATAAATTTTGTGTTTTTTTTTTTTTTTTTTTTTTTTTAAGTTTGTCTTCATAGTTTTCAAGAAATAAATATTGTGAAATTTACACCATTCGACATTGCTTCTTATGGCAGATCCAGATTTTCTAAATTAATGATCCTAACGAAATGGTTTTTTTTTTTTTTTTTTTTTTTTTTCAGCTCGACCCCTGTATCCTACAGCTCAGAGACTTGTTACGACAATTGGCAAACGATCACGCGACCGACGCAACGATAAACATCGTTAAAACGGTACTCGAGAGTGGCAATTTGGGTCTGTTGATAAACGAGCGATTTGTAAATATACCCGCGCAAATATCGGTTCCCCTGCTCGAGAATCTCATCGCCGAGATGGAGCGTGCAACTCGAAAGAATATGCCTTTCAAATTTGACCACTACATTCTCATATGTAAGCTTTACAAATACACGGACGTCGATAGCGGCAAAAAGCGCAAGAGCAAGAAGAAAAATGCTGCCGACGAGCCCGACGTACTTTGGAGCAATCCCGAAGAGGAGATTCTCGCCGAGGACGCTTACGCGTCCTTCGAATTTTCGGTTGAAAAGGAATCCGACAGCGGATTGTCGGGCAATTGGACTGAAGATGACGACGAGATGGTGCCCTACAGACGAGTTCTCATTCTCGAAGCCTCGAAACTACGTTCGAGCCTCGAGAAGATCAGAAACGTCGTATCTTAACCCGGCTAACATTAAAATGTTAAGCGATCGTTTAACGAATCAAAGAGACTGGAAGAAAGAAGAAAGATACGTTCCTCATACCTCATTCGCATAAGCTTTTTTTACAAGAAAAAAAAAAAAAAAAAACATCAAGCAACCGCGCCACATTATTCGGGAGGTCGCACGAATTGTAAACGTGCGTCGCTACTCGTAGCCATCTACGTGTATCAAGCTTTTTATAATATATCATATATTATATAACAATATCGTTATTATTTTTATTATCTATTATTATTACAATAGGAATGAAATATCGTAATTGTAGAATTTATTGCGATAAGACGAAGGCGGCGACGGCGCTGCGTCATACATATTTTGGTTTGTTTTCTTTGTTTTCTTTTTTTTTTTTTTATCACTCATTCCTCGCGCGCTTCGCGATATTGAGGGTGACTTTCATTTATCGTAGAGTTGTCACGCGGCAAAAAAAAAAAAATGCAAGAAAAATATCAGAGAAACTGAAGAGTTGAAATCGGCAATATTCGATGAAAATACTTTTGAGATCAAAGGTGAAATGAAAAAAAAGTTAAATTAAAGAAGAGAAATTAATGCGAAAAATACGGAAGCAATTTTAAGCTCTGAAACAATTACTGATACTTTTTCAGAAAACGCGGATGGTGAAATAAAGATCGATAAACAATTAAAAAAAAAAAAAATGATTTAAGGCTACTTCTGGCTAAAAGTATGAAGATCACATATATAGCTTCACTTAAATTTGATTTCTATCATTATAGATAGTAGCACTGAAAAAAAAACAAATGAATGCACCAAAAACCATTTTCGATTATCATCGAAAACTGCATATTTTTTTTTTCTGCGCCAAGAGAATTATAGCTTGTATTGATTTTTGAACTATGCAGTTCACAGATTAAAAAAATTAAGTTTCTTTAGCGTTTAAACGCATAATCTGGAAGGATTTTAAAATTGGAAAGGCACCTTAAGATTGTTCATATTTTCCATTTAGTCGTTACGTAGATCCATCAGCGATTTTGATGGATTGTCTTATGGGTTTGGCTCTCCTTCTCATCGTTCCCAATATGTTCAACATTTCGGAAACCGCAGGCGATGATGCAGTCTCCGCTTCCTGTCTCCTCTTTTTTTCATCCTCTCTCTGTTTCTGCAATTTCAATCGAACATTCGCGCATAAAGATTTTGCAATTCGATCGAACATTCGCGCGTAGACGCTATTGACACGAGTTCTGTAATTTTTATTGCAATTATACTTACGTCGGTCTGCTTCAGCGTGAATCTTCCACCTTTTATCTGGTTAATTATGTCGTCTATGGCTGAAAATATAATGAAAATTATATTAAAGAGGCTCTTGAACTACTAATAGTTCTAAATCATAGTCATTAAATCGAACGTTAAAATTAGATTTAAAAAAAAAACATTTTTTAAAGATTTTGAAGAATTAAAAATGCGATATCTATTGTGCCATAAGATGAATTAAAAAATATGTATACCTGGTTGCTGAGGAACGGCGAGAGTTTTCTTGGGATTAATGCCAAGCATATTCTCCATATCGGATACCGCAGTTGCGTTGTGCTCGCCCGCGGCCATTCGTTCTCTGGTAGCGAGTTTTATCGATGCCAGAGCATTGCCTGAGGGTAGTTTGGGTGGTGGCGGTGGTGGCGGTGGAGGTGGCGGCGGTGGTGCAATCGCCGGTTTCTTCAGTTCACATATTTTCTCTTCGAGATTGCGAATAACATCTTCCATTTCTTTCACTGATTTTTCAGCTCGTTCAGCGCGTTCCACAACCATCTCGAGTTCAGACTCAGCGAGCTTCAATTTCTCCTCGACAATTTCGAACTCGACGTTCGCCTCCTTTTCCTCTAATTTATCCTGAAGCATTTGGATCTGTAATTCATGATCCTGGTGCTCTTCTTCGAGTAATCTTTTCAGAGATTCGACCTCCTGCAGTACGGCCAACAGCCTGCCGTTCGGATCGTCGCTTATTTCGGCCATCAGAAGAGCGCTCTGATGGGCGAGAACGTTACGCTCTTTTTGCACCTAAAAACAAATGAAGAGAGCTGTTAATGAAGAATCTAAGATTTTGGAGAAAAAAAAAATGAGGAGAAATAAATTACCCTGTCGGCTTCGATTCTCATTATCTTTGCTCTTTCCCTCTCCGAATCGCATTGCGTTTTTAAGGCTTGAACTTCTTCAGCTACCATTCTCGATACTCGTTCCATGTTGTCCTTGTGTACCCTCAGCTCGCGGATTTTCTGCTCATCTGAATTTAAAAAAAAAGTTCTATTCATAATAACTGAATATTACATTTTTACGTGACTTGCAGAATACTAAAGTGGAATTCGCTCACAAAAATTGTGTAATAATTCCACGTTTTGTCGATTGATCAAAACATTATTTTTTTTTTTTTTTTTAAGTACAATATTTAATCGCGCATACCTCGACTCCTCAATGCTCGTTCTTCGTCCAGTTGAGCAGATGCGAGAGCAGCCTGTTCCTGAGCCTCGAATTCCTGCAGCCGGGCCGCATTCAATTCCGTCTGTAGTCGTGCTACTTCCTGGCTGAGTTCTGTATGAACAGCAACAAAAAAAAAAATGGTAAGAAGTTAAAATCAAAAGTTTTGAAATAAGCTCTTAAAACTAACTCCACGTACCGATAACAGTTTCTCTCAATTGTTCAATATCAGAGTCCGAATTGGCGTCGACTTCGTCCGGCAGATCGACCTCTCCTGGCAAGCCATCAGGTCGGGAATGAAGAAATTGTTGCACGAGTACTTGCGAGCGTCTCTTCAACTCCCGATTTTGTTTGTACCACTGCAATGGATATTTTCAATAAAATATATTATTATCGTGATACTCGGCAATAATGTGTTGTCTCTGGTGTCGATAAAACGCCAAGTGGGTAATACGAAGCCCTCGGATATCAGAGCCGGTCTTACCTGAGACGCTTGCTGCATCGCTTTGTGCATGGCTCCAGTCTCGACGTCATACTGTCGTTTGAGTTGCTCGTACTCCTTGCAAACAGCCTCGGAAACTACAAACCGAAATAATCTTAGGATATTGTATAATATTAAGCGTGCGAGACGCTCCCGAGACAATTAAAAATATATTGCGCGTTTGGCATTGACTGTGTGTATTGTTGTTGCACCTGTACGCAGCTTGTGAAGTTTTCGATCCTTGTCTTCAACCTGCGTCTGCAACGTCTCATTTTCCTTTTGCAACTGACGAAACTTTCTCTGCAATTCCGCTTGCTCACGGTTAACTGCAATAAAATTGTGCACTTTCAGTTTTTCTTTGTCGGCGAAAATAAAGTCTTGCTAATTGCACAATTGTCGGTCATTCAAAATTTACAAATACAATTGAAACGCCGTTAATTATTTTAAACGATGAATTTGGCTGTTGTAATTTTGGCTAATTTTGTGAAAAAAAATAAATAAATAAATTGTATAATGGGAAAAGATTTTTACAATTTACCAATTTTGGAAGGCAAAAGTGACTGAGCAGAAAGATCTTAATACGACGACTCTGATACTAAGAGTCCTCTAATTAGCTAGCAATTTTCAACGCACAAATTAACTGAAAATTGGTGTTGATTGTTGTAATATCCGGAACCCATTAGCAAACATTTAAAAATACTCATTGAGGATAATGACTACTTTAGCGACTGATTGAGAGATACGAGCATCGATAACCGAGACTCTCAGAATTTCTCCAATACATAAGATACAGTGATCACGTATACACGCTAAAACTTAGCGACCGCAAGTGAAAGAAAACTGACGCTCGTAAAGCATGAATGAATCACGAATAAAGTGTCGTTGCGGTTGCCGGAGCAAGGTCCACGTGGTTCGCGTGAAATAGGCACTGGGCGGTGCCGTCCTCGGTCTTGAGTCGTGAGCTCATGCCTCAAAGCCGTAAATCTTTCTTCCTCAAGTTAAACCCAGTTCTCATGACTACAGAAGCAAATCGGGACGCTGATAGACGTTGGAAAATTGTCTCTACAGCCGACAATAGGAGCGCGCTCGATAAGCGTCCAATTGTTCCATAAATTACAAATGACCAACAAGCGAATATTAATAATCTTCAATTACCGGACTCGGACTTGTGGAGCAGAGCTTTTCTCATTCGCTCGGAATCCTCGTATTTTACTTTCCATCTACCGTCCGACGAGGAGCTGTTGCTTCTATTTAATTTGCTACTCTCGTAGGTACTTTTTTTCGCAGATGGTGAGAAAGGTGCCGAGGAAGAGGAGGACTGTAATCGTTCCTCGGTGCGCTCGAGGCTCGAACGCAATATCGGGGTGTCGTTATTCGCATTGTTGTTGAATCCAATGAAATTTTGGAGCTTGTTGGCTTTCGGTGAAGTGTGATTAACGGCATCCTGGAGTCTCTCGAAGGAGGCTCTCTGAGCTGCAACCGATATTCTACTTCGTCCTAAAGGGCTTTCGGTAACACGCTTAAGTACGTTATGCTGCTGCTGCTGCTGCTGTTGATTATGATGATTGTTGTTATTCTGCTGATTATTGTGGACGTTTCGATTGTCCGTGTGTTTAACGTGACTCGAAATCTTTGGCACGGGAATGTGTGAGTGATTTGGATTGCTTGGCGATGATGGCTGAAGTCGATTCGATTGAGAGGTCTCCATTGAACCACTCTGCAGCATTATCTTCAGCTCGCTCTTATTCATTGTTCTTCATGTAAATTATTAATCCTTTTCTCTGCGTAAACACATCTGCTGTTACCTATTGTACAGAAAAAAAACAAACAATGTAAGTTTGAGTATGACAGTGAAGGAGATAAATAGCTGAAGAAAGACAAAATATTGTACGACATTTTACGAGAATATACCTTTTTTTTACTCGTCGCAAACCTAAAAAATAAACCTGAATTTTTAGTTTGAATAAAAAAAAAATATAATTTTTTGCTGTTATAGAAATAAAAAATAGAAATACAAAATTGCAAGATACATTTTTTTTTTTTTTTTTTTTTTGCTAGAACCAAAAAGGCAGCTTAGAACTTATATTTTCTCGCAAATAATTTATAATTTTATACCATTTTCCACGCTATTATCTATTATAATGACTGTAATTGTTGCAGATATTTCGCTAAAATATTCGGGAAATAATCAGTACAGTACATTCAACAGACAGGAAATTGACGATATAGTGCACTATGTACTATTAGTAGGTTTTCGGAGAGCAACCTTCCAGCGAATGAAGGATAGAAAGGGAAGAGAGAGAAAGAGAGAGAGAGAGAAAGAAAGAGTTAGTCAGAGTGAGCGCTTAACCACGCAGGGTTAATAATCTTTAGGAGCATCTAAAAATACGGGACTGCGTGTAGAGCTCTCTTTGCACCCCCCGAGAGTAGAACTAGAGAAACCCATCTCTTGTCGCTATAGAATTTAAATCAGCTGCCTCACGTACGTAACGAATCTTTTGCTCTTGTGTAATTGATTATGTGAAATTTTATTATTTAACACCAAATTTCAATTTTTAAATATTCATCATCGAAATTTAATTAAAATAGATTAAAATATAAATAATGTTGATATTTAATTTAGTATTACTTGACTTTGAAAAATATAAACAAATGATTTATTGTTTAACAGGATTTTTTAATCTTGTGCAATTGATTATCTGAACCGATTTTGTAAAATTTTATTATTTAACACCAAATTTCAATTTTTAACTATTTATCATCCAAATTTAATTTCGATATCATTAAAAATATCGAAATTAAATTATAAATTATATTGATATTTAATTTACCAATAGTTTCCTTTCAGAAATATAAGCAATATATCTATTTTTTAAAAATCAGTTTCATAGTATTATCCTTTGTAATGAAAATGTTTAATAAAATTGCAAATTGCGTGCTTATTTCATTCTTAATCAGGTTTGAAAAAAATGTCTCTTATCATTTTCCAGGAGAGTGCCCTAATTATTCGACTTTTCTGCGAATTCTGTTATAACGCGGACTGCTGGGCAATGATTATTCTCAATTAGAATTTATAAGCTGGTATTTCAGTTAGCTTCGAGCATTATTTTACTGCCAAAACGAAAATAAAAATTTGCAAAATTTTTTCAAAAATAAATAAGCTTAATATAAAAGTTTCTAATTGTAAAAAAAAAACATTCTCCTATTCGCTGTACGAGCCAAAAAAAAAAAATCCCAAATAAATAAAAATGTTCTTAAATGAATAAACATATTTTTTTTTAATTACTTCAGAAAATTATTTTTTACTGCTAAAACAAGGTTTAACGCACCTTAAAAATCCATAAAAAGAGAAATCAAATTTTCTCGTTTATTGCACAAACATTTCACTTTGCACACTTAACATCAATCGTGAATAATGTCAGTCATCTCGTCACTCAGTTGATTATGTGTCACTTCTTCTTCTTTTTTTTATGTCCACTCTTTTATCGCGTGCAAGAGAATGTACATAAGGCGAACCGCGCGAAACAGACGCTCCTTCCTCCGAAGGAGTCGATCGGAGAATGCGCGTTGATTTCTCCGGCGACGTGTTGCCGCGGCTCTGAGCTCTATGACGCGTCTCGGCTGGAAAGCAACACACTCTCACTCCCCTCAGATTGAGCGTGAGCGAGCGAGCGAGCGTTTACAAAACGTTGTGGCACAAGCGAGTTGGATTCCAAAGTTGAGAGACGAGAGAATGTGCAACGGCGACGCGTTCTCTGTGCGATATATATACAATAAAAAATACTTTGGTCTGCTGCTGCTGCTGCTGCACATGTTATTTCTTTGGGCTCGACGCTCACTCACGCGGCTACTCGCAACCTTCGCCGATACCTTAAAGAGTTGCTCAACGTTGTACCGGATTCGATTATTATGACTCCGCACAGCGAATTGCAAGTGTTGCTGCGTTCATAAGCTTATTTTATAAGCGGCTGTCCCAATTACTGACCACCCTCAAGCCCAATTTTGCAGAGTAATGAGAAAACAATTGTTTCGCAAATTTTCTTTTAATAATCGATAACTTTGTTTTCCTATTTTTAAACAAAATTAATTTTTTCATTTCCGATGGTTTTGTTACGTGAAGTTGAGGAATGATATTTTGTAAAATTTCATTGAAAAGCTTATATTTGAAATACAAGAAAAAAGCATATTTTTTTAAAATAATTTTCGATGTATTTAATATTTAATGCCAGAAATTAATATTTCTGGCTTATTATTCATTCATTTTTCGAATTCTTTTTTACATTAAGTAAAAAAAATAAAATATTAATTTATCAAAAATTCTGCAGAAATAAAAAAAAAGTACAAATATTGGGTTTAAGAATAAAAAAAAATTCCATTATTATCAATTATTAAGTTACATTTGATGATATAACATCGTTTATATAAAAAATATTCCACCTATAGTTTTCCTTTAAAAAAAAAAAAATTGGATCATTCCATTTTTTAGATGACTCATAGCCCTTAACAACACAAAACAGCTTTAAAAATTTCAGTTGGTACATCAGAGAATCAACCGATTAATCATCGAAATGGCAGCACGCAGAATGCATGTATAAACATAACGCAATTTTCCATATTTCTATCCGCGGTTTCGGTTTAACCCGTTGAACGGTGTGACGATGTGAAGTATCGAGGAAAACCGCAGTCCCCTACACGACATTATTGCTCTAGCTACAACGTAACTACAGAAAATATTTCGCGTTTCCCGCTCATTAATATGCCTGTGCATACACAAGTGCGTCAAATTATACTAATAATAAACGACCTTATTTTTCCTCTGTATTCTCCGATTCTCCGTCACGTCGAAACTCGTACATTAGTAGTGTCGCTTTGTGGCTTTGAGTCATCCGTGAATATCTGAATAAAATCTAATATCGAGTCATCCAGTAGATTCTGTGAGCGATGCAATGACCCTTTGTCCTCTGCTCTTCTCCCGAGCAGAAAGAAAACATGCCTAAACACTAAATCTACACGTCAAACTATCCAAGCTTCAAAAAATTCTTGCAGTCTAATCGAGTACTGGAAGATTGAAAAATTCTTTGTACACGTTTTAAGGGGTACTTGGGGTAAATGTAAAGCTATTAAATAGAAAAATAAAAATGAACTTTTAAAGAAAAATAATAAAAATTGTTACAATGTAAAACGAGATATATTCCAATGCTCTAAAGGCCGAGAATGGCTAGATAAATGTTATTATTATGTAAATGGGGATTTACGTTTTGCCCTGACGTTTCGGAATTTTATTTATTTTTTTTATTTGTACATCAGTGTTTAAAAAAAAAGTTATAAAAATAATATGCAACAGAATTTTCTTATTTTAGTATTTTTTTAATTTTTAAATATTTCGTTAATTCTTAAAACATTATTTTGTTATTTTTGTAAAATGAGTTTATATCGCTTACCTTACTTCAGTTTTCAATTCTAGAACAAATAATTTTCTTTTTTTCCTTCCTCTTTGTTGGCAATATTTATCCAGAAAAATGTATCAACAAGTTATAGAGATTATGACACGAGTGCAACGAAACTTTTGAGAAAAAGGTATTTTCGCCCGAGTTTCGTAAACAAAGCTTTATCGCTTTTATCACAAAGAATATTTTGAATCTATAAGTACCTGTGATTCACTTGACTGGTCCTTCAAAAAAAGGACAACGTTTTAATAGCAACGACTAAAAAAAATTCCACTGCAACCTTCCCGGCAGATAACGTACGGTTTTATTTCGCACTTAATACACTTTCTCTTCACCGGTTATTTCAGCACCGCGTAAGCAATCCGTATGTATCGTGTTTTGGATGTAAAAGCGAACAAAAAAAAAAAAAAGCACTTCATTCTTGGCACTATAAACCTGGTTTGGCAATAAACACGAATCGATTATACCGGTGATTACAGCACAACACAAATCGTCAGTTGATTTGTATATATTTACAAATTCGCAATATTTTCGTGTTTATACGTGTTTCCCTCATGTATACATATATATAATCGTTTATGGTCTAGAGCGACTCGGCGCGCGCTGACTCGTTCAGTCAGAGGCATGCACGGAACGTTTATAATACTTTCACGCGTTCTTCGCTGCGGTTTTACTCACGGATTCTTAGAGAGTGAGAGACTCCTCAGTCGTCTCCCACGTGTGGTTCGTCGGGTGAGGTTTGCCTTAGGGCCCAGCCTTATAGATAGTAGCAACGATACGCAGAACCCCCTCCGAGCTCTCGAAACGCAATCCAATGGGCTTAGCTTAGCTATACAATCGTTTCCATGCTTCGGGGCACTCGAAAATTCATTCGAGCCATGTTGAGAAAAATAAGATACATCTTTTTTTTTTCATTACATTTTTTTTGCTTTTATTATTATTATTATTATTAATTTCTACTTTTAATGTAGAAAAAATAAATTATTAAACAGGAAATAATAATAATTATTTTTTTTTTCTACATTAAAAGTAGAAATTAATAATAATAATAATAATAATAATAATTGTGTGTATAATAGACACGCAAATTGTGGTGCTGCTAATTATAGACGAAAATTGTTATGTATTGAGTGTTTAAAATGTTTCTCAGGAACTGTGAACGCGTTTACGTTGTTCACAGAGTGCTGAATAATAATAATTGTGCTTGCTTCATTGTCTCGTATAATTCCCCTACTTATTGCCTCGTTACGGGACTCTCGAGAGGGTTCGGGATTACTCATCTGACTCACGAGCATATATTCTCTGTCTTTGTTTCCTCGTCGTTCAGTAAAACCAGTCATCGCTAACCCGAAGAGTTCCTTTACACTAAACGCGCAGTCTAGGCGCTTACGCATCCTCTGTTTCTGAGATACTACGTCGAAACGACGTCGAGTCTCGGCACTTTGTTGCTGGAACTATGATTTCCAACAAGCATGTGTTTATCAGATGAAACACCTGTTGGAACAGTCATTTTGTTTACTAGCGCTATTTTCTTTACGTCTGATCGTGAGATCTAATTTTTTTTTGTTTCCTATGAAAAAAAAGGCACTGCTGTTTTGTATAGACGGTTTTTCACTGAAATTTTCAATATTTTCTAAGATTCTAGGAATTCCAACGAAGAAAATGTGAAAATTTCAATCAAATCGGAAATTCCGTTTCGGAGGTAAAAAAAAAAACGTGGCAACATTATTTAATTAAAAAATAGCATAAAATGAATAAAATCGATTTTTCAATGGCTGGAATATGCAATTAAAAAATGCGAAAAAAATCCTACATTTTTTCTTCAACCAGACCAACATCCTGAATAAATTTGAGGGCGTTTTGTTGACATGAAAAAGTTGGGGTAGCCGACTTGACGTGGTTTGCCCCATGTATCCATACAACAGCAGATCAGACAGCTGAGAAGAGGAGGGGGAAGCCAGCAGATTCGTGGGTGGAGGCCTCTCGGCTCCTGCACACACAACTCCACCAAGCGACAACAGCTGACCGTTATAACCTCGCTTTTTTAACTCTTTCGCGTCCGATGTTTTGTAGGATGCTTTCGCTTCGTTTCACCGTTGATTTGTAGTTTTTTACTAATCTGTGTGTGTGCCCCCATTTGGCCGAGGGACTCACTCGTCACAATACATCGAGGGCGTTTGTCAAAAGAGCCTCTCAATATGGGTAATCAATTGGTCGGTATCGCACCGAGTCAAATATTTCCGGTCGAGCACTATCTGACAGATCACAGTGACTTATTGTTTGACGTCAAGTAAGTTGCGAAAATCTTCGTCAAATCCTCGAAAAATTTTTTGTCAATTTAATAGAAACACTTTTTTTTTCGGTTTTTTTTTTCCATTTTTTTTGGAACGTTCAGTTTAGGCAGCACGAGATTCTTTAAGGTAGCTAGAGCCCGCAGCCAAGAGGGTCTCATCGTCGTTAAGGTTTTTGCTATCCACGATCCTACTTTACCGTTGTCCACTTACAAAGACAAGTTGGAGGAAATAAGATCGAAGTTGGCCTCGGCTGTTAATTGCCTACCTTTTCAGCGAACTATCGTGAGTTTTTTCTATGTAAATCGTATGTTAAGAAACGTCTAATCGTTTTATGAATCTGTTTTCATTTTTTTTTTTTTTTTTTAAATTTATCGTAGCTTGCGGAGAAGGCTGGCTTTATTATGAGAGAATACGTCAAGTATTCTCTTTACGACAGAATTAGTACGAGACCCTTCTTGTCTACTATAGAAAAGAAATGGATTATTTTTCAAGTTCTCTACGCTCTTCATCAAGCTCACAAGGTGAGGAAAGCTTATTTTTCTTTTTTTCTTTGGAAAAGGTTTTTTTAAACTTTCTGAGGTTTCACTATTTTTTTATAAGATTTGTCATTTTTTTCAATATAGTTTTTCTTGAAAAACTTCTTCAAATTAACTGTTTCTACCTTTGTAATTGAACATCTGTAATTATTAAAGTTTAAATGTTACCGTGTAATCAATTGATAGTCAATCAAATGAGAAAATATCTGCTCAATTCGTAGAGCATTTTTTGAGAAAAGTAAAAATTGAGAAAATTATGGATCCACAAAAAAAGGAAATAAAAATTAAATATAATATTATATTTTGATTAAATTACTTTGTGAAAACGATAAAAAATAATTTACAAATAATTTACCTTTTTTTTTTTTGGTTTTAATTGCAGTTTGGTGTATGTCACGGCGACATTAAACTGGAGAATATAATGATAACCAGCTGGAATTGGGTTCTTCTCACTGATTTCGCGAGTTTTAAGCCTACTTACTTGCCGGAGGATAATCCTGCCGATTTCTCGTATTTCTTTGATACATCCAGGAGAAGGTAAACAATTTGTCTCACTAATTGTTCATTTTATCGTGAAATCTCACTTTATTAACATTCTTCTGTGTTATATCCAATAAATAAATTCTTTATTTCTAGAACGTGCTACATTGCACCTGAGAGATTCGTGCAAACACTCTCATCCGAGTTGAGTAACACAATGTTACTTCCAGAGCAGGAACTTAAGACTGGAGATTTGCATCCCTCGATGGATATTTTTTCGGCGGGTTGCGCTCTTACGGAACTGTGCAACGAGGGTCATCCACCGTTCGATTTCTCGCAATTATTAGGTAAGCAGTGAATTCTATCGAGAAATAAATTTAAAAAAAAACCACGAGAGTATTTTTATTAAAAAAAAAAAAATGTTTTTGTAATAACACAATTTCAGCCTATAGAAACAGCGAATACTCAGCATGCAAGCATCTCGATAAAATCGATGATCCCGGGATTCAGGAATTGTTGAGCTCAATGCTGGAGAAAAATCCATCAAACAGAAAGAGCGCCGAGATATATTTGTCGCAGGCGCGCGGTAAAGTTTTTCCCGAATACTTTTATTCGTTTCTGCAGTCGTACATGCTGATTTTTTCGGCTGCGCCGATACTCTCGCCGGACGAGAAGATAAATCGTCTTAAGAATGATATTGGCAATATTATTAATATATTGAGAGCCGAGGAGAATGTAAGTAGGAAAAGTAGTAGCGAAGTCGACAAGACGACGGAGAACGCTAAGAACAGTCGAGACAATACGAACGTCGAGGGGAGTAAAGATGATTCCGGCCATAGTGAAGATAACACGGTTGTCGAAGTCGACAGCGATCAGAGTTCCGAGAAATGTGATTCACAAAGCGCGGATATGAAGGACAGCGGAAAGCTCTCGTTGCAAGGAAGCGTCGCCAAAGACGAGGCTTTGACGAATGAAAATAAATCGGAAAGTCTTGTCGACGCTGAGACTAACAGATCGAAAAACGATGACGATGAGGATGCGCTATCGAAAAGCGAAAAGCTCGATGGTCTTATTATCATAACGCAACTAGTTACGTCTTGTATCAGAGGTCTTCATCATTCGCAATCGAAACTTCAGAGCCTGGAGATTTTGCTTGAATTGGCGGAAAATACGTCCGACGAAACAATACTCGATAGAATACTGCCGTATATTGTAAGTAAATTATGCTTTTACGATAAATCATTCATTAAAGAGGAAGATGGTTCAAAGATTGATTTATATCTAAAATTATTTAAATGAAATTAATGAAAAAATTAATTCTTCAACAAATTACCCGGCGACGTAACTTTTTTTTTCAAATTAAAATGATTAAATTACAAATTAATCGATGCATTGGTCTTTCCAGTTTCATTTAGTCCACGACCCAGCTCCCCGAGTGCGCGTCTCCGCGATTCACACTCTAACAAAATGCCTCTATCTCGTTAAATCCATACCGCCAACCGATGTGAACATCTTCCCCGAGTACATACTGCCCGGTTTGGCGCACCTCACCCAAGACGAGGCAGTTATAGTGAGAGCTGCTTATGCCGAGAATATTGCGCATTTGGCTCACATTGCGCTGCGATATCTCGAGAACGCTCATATCTCGAATATGTGCAACAAAGAAGGGCCTAAGTCGAGTTACGACCGCGAGCTCCAAACCCTCCACGAGATGGTAAATAGCTGACGGCAATGCTACTTGACCTTTCATCGAGCAAACGCACCTCCATAATTCTTTCTTTTTCTTTTATTTTGTCAATTTAGGTACAGCAATCCGTAGCCATGCTACTCGCGGATTCTCAGAATCTTGTGAAGCAAACATTAATGGAGAACGGCATTAACAAATTATGCGTCTTCTTTGGCAAACAAAAGGCCAACGATGTATTACTCAGTCACGTAATAACTTTCCTTAACGACAAGGAGGACAAACAATTGCGCGGCTCGTTCTTCGAGTGCATAGTCGGCGTTGCCGCGTACATCGGCTGGCACTGCAGTCCAATTCTCGTGCCTCTTCTCCAGCAGGGTCTCACAGATCCCGAAGAATTCGTCACTAAAAAGGCGATTAATGCGATGGCGACGCTCACGGAACTCGGCCTATTGCACAAATCTGCGCTTTATCAATTGTTGTCCGAAACTGTTGTTTTTCTGGTAATTAGACTTTAATACGTTTTATTATTATCTTTTTTTTAATACCTCAGAAAAAAGTTAAACGGTGTGTGTGTGTGTTTTTTTTAAGGGTACAAAAAAAAATATATAAAAATTTCATACGCGTGTATAACGAATTCTAGGAGCATAATTTTTTTTTGTAATCTCTTGAAAAAAACAGAACTCCCATATTTTTTTTATTAAAAAAAAAACCTCGAAATTCGCCCTAATCTGTTAAAAAAACAACTCTTTCGCAGGTTCATCCAAATTTGTGGATAAGACACGCGACCGTAGGCTTCGTATCTGCCTCGGCGAGAACTCTAAACTTAGTCGATGTTCAGTGTAAAGTACAGACGCTCATTCAGCCTTATTTGAAACATTCGTTGATACAAATCGAGAAAGAAGTTTTACTTTTGGAAGCCCTCGTGCCTCCGATACCCAGAGCTGTTTATGACTCTGTAATGAGGTACACCAACATCGAGGAACTCTTTCTCGTACTCGAGGAGAGAAAATCCGCGAGAGCGAAAGCCATTGCCGGTACCGTTCCGCAGCACAACATCACGAGTATTTTACTCAGAAACGTAAGCTTAAACAAAACTTTTCGAAACTTTTTGCAAAATGTTACTTTCGTTTTTTAGTGTGAACCGCTGGAAAAGTTTGTATGTTGACATTATTTTACTCTAGCTTTTCAGACGTCTAAGATCGGACTCGATGACAGACACGGTAGAGGATCATCTTCTTATGATGAAGCAGCATCTAATAAAAATCAATAAATACAGTCGTTTGTCGACGGCGAGCAAGTTAAGCACGAGCAAAACGGCTATCGATGGAAAGCTCGAATTGAATAGCATGAAAGACAAAATTCGTCATCACATCGTTGTTCTCTATCCCGATACCAAAGGCGATCTCGGAGTGCCCGGTTACAAAAAAATGGACAGGAGAACTTCGGACACAGCAGCTACTTATGCCACGATGAATCAGGAGTGGAGAACGATGTTTGCCGCTCATGACAATTCTCAGGTGGGGATAAAATGAAAAATGTTAATCCTACTTTTATCACTATTTTAATGCAATACCGAAAACATTAAAAATATATCAACTCTTGAGCCACTCAACGGTAAAATTTTTGTATTCTCGATGTGCACAAAATAGCGTTAAATGCTAAGAAAAAAATAAATAAATATTGGCTTGACATTTCAGCAGACAATCGTCAAGATGTCCGACATGACCGGAAGTAGTGGAAGTCCAATTCCGAGCATCCACGGAGGAGATATTCATCTTTCTCCGCAGCATAGCCTAACCGATACCAACAGCATAAACGATCATTCGTTGCACGAGCGTTCATACATTCAGTGTAAGTCGGATAATGAATAATTGACTGCAACAAAAAAGTGATAATGTCATTCGATTTTCAGACAGATGCGCTCCATGCAGGCTAGAATTACGTCAGCTGACTTACAGGAAACAGGAGCAGCACGCAGCTGCTCTGAGAGCTCAGCATTGGGCCGATAATATTGCATGGCACGCTGGTAATTATATAACAATAGATTAGAGCTTTGATCGAATATATTCCTAGGCTTAAATTGTTGCCTCGTGCATGCCGTCCAACAGGTACGCGACTTCTGCCCAGCGGATGGAGACCTCGCGGTGTACCCGTCGCTCATCTTCACGAGCATAGAGCCGCGGTTAATCGTTTGGTCTCCATCCCGGACTCGGGACTCTTCGCAAGTAGCGCCGCCGATGGCTGCGTAAGGATATGGGACGCCTGTAAAATGGAGGGCAGAAATATTGCCAATCGTTCGCGACAAACTTACGTGCATAGAGGAGGACCGCTGGTCGGTTTAGCGGTTTGCGAGCAAGGCCAATCTTTGGCCAGTTCAGCAAGCCAGTCGGGCTCCGTTTTCGTTTTGCGAATCGAGCCCAATTCCAGTAAAATGAACGTTCTTTATTCGAGGCAACTGGATCTTCAGGTAAAGCTTACTCTTTATTTTTTCCTAAGGATTTGTGGGGTTTTTTTATTAACTGTTTTTCTGCCATATTAAAAAATGGTGGAATAAACCATATTTGGATAGAAAAATTCAATGTCTTCACGTTCTCAGGAGGAAGGCTGTGCAGTGGATGTTCAATACTTGGACTCCGGCTCTCAATCAGTCCTAGTTTACGCCTCTTTATACGGCTCCCTCGTGGGTTGGGATCTACGATGTCCCGGGACGACATGGCGCTTAGAAAATGACTTGAAACACGGTGTTATTACTTCCTTCTGTGTCAACAATTATCAGCAGTGGCTGACTCTCGGAACGAGCTCGGGCGTTCATATCTGTTGGGATCTTAGATTTCAACTGCCGATCAGTAGCATAAAACATCCAACGGGTACGCATATTTCACGATATTATATACCAAAAAAAAAAAAAAAAAAGCCCTATTCAATTCTGCATTGTGCGCATCTTTTCAGGTGCCCGAGTGCGGAAGGTGATAACACATCCGACAGAACATTCGTGGATTATTTCGGCTGTTCAAGGAAACAACGAGATATCAATGTGGAATTTGGAAACGGCATTTCGTCAGATGGTACTTTGGGCATCGAGCGCACCACCGTTGAGCCACTCTCAAGAGGGCCACAGCGTGTGCGCTATGCACTCTGGATCCATCGATCGTTCGGGTTTTCTGTTGGCCGGCGGCACTGACATGCGTTTGCGTTTTTGGGATTTGAGTACACCGAACGAGTCGTACGTCGCTCTGCCAGCGGCAAACGATGTTATTCTACCGAATTCGCTAGCGTACGAGTGAGTATTCATTATCGATGCAGTTGTTTTATTTCATTGAAATAAAAAATTCTGTTTAATTTCATTAGAACTTCGATACTTTGAAGTGGAAAAAAACAAACAATTAATTCTTAATTTATTTTACAATTCGTCAGACAACGACTGATCGATGGTACCAACGTGGTACAAGAGGTCCTCGCTGGAGGTGGTCCGATATCGACATCCGGTGGAAGCGTCAGAGGACGCGGTTCTGTGGAGGAAGGTGGACAGGCGCAGGAAACACCGTCCACAGGACACCATGACACTATTTCAGCTGTGTCCATGTCAAACACGTGTATTCTTACCGGAAGCACCGACGGCCTCATACAAGTGTGGAAATGACTTTTACGCCGTTACTCTCGTCCCTCGCGATGCGTTACGTCCACGTGGAGCTCCGCGAGCTATCCGACCCACGTGTTACCGTGCGAGTTTGCGGAGTATATTTATTTTATATAATTACGAAAGGAGAGGCTAAAGCGAACCCCCCGCTCGATACTCAGGTCACGCGAGTTCGATGGGATGCAAAATACCATTTTCAGTTGGTCGCACATAAGACTCTTTGTACATGTTTCATTGTCAATCTGGTGAGAAAAAGAAAAAAAAAAAAAAAAAAAAAAAACGCCAAGACAATGGGATTGCGTGCATCGAAACGACCATTTTACAATGGATATCCCGAACTTTTGTAACCCATTGGCACTGTGATTCTCAACCTTAAATAACGTTATAAAGCATCTTGTAGAGCGAAAGACTCGCACTTAAGGGGAAAACGTCAACAATTGACAGATTTACAGTAGATTTTTTTTTTTAACCCTTTGAGACTGGCTACTATTTGTTTTTTTTTTTTTGCATAAACAAAATAATAATTAATAACTCTACCTTTGATCACTTTTATCTACTATTTTAAGTAAAAAAAAAGGCAATAAAACCGAAAATATTTTTTTATTGCTATTACAATTATTATTACAATTACGTAATTAAAAAATTGTCGTTTCGGAGGATAAAATGTTGTTTGCTGAACTTCCCCTTAAAAATGTAATCTTGAATATCCTGCAACCGTTCGTAGAATCGATTTGTCATTTTTCTGCATGATTATCTAAAAAAAAAAAGTGATAATTTGCCGCTGAAAATTGAAGTTAATTCTCTTAGAATTTGTTGTATCCATTTTGAAAAGATTTTTAACTGTAAATGTTTCCTGCATTAAGATTATTTAAATACATTTAATTAGATGCTTGATGGCAAACTATTTAAAAATGTATAAATAATCGGCGAACTTTATGATTTTATTATATTTTTCGTAAAAAGATACTTATATGATGCGACAATTGGCAAATTACTCATTCCTTGATTTAATCTCAGTGCTTTGAATCACTCCGAAAAACGTGCAGTCCCGATCTCCGAAGAATTGCAGGATTTCAAGTGTTAACCTGCGGTTCCTCTTAACGAAAAACTGAACAATTAATGTCCTCGATAAGTTAAGTAAATTATTTTTGTACATAAGAGCGTATAAATGTGAGAGAGAGAGAGAGAATAAGTGTGCCGGATCTTTTGATGATTTTTAACGTACGAAAATCAAGAAAAAAAGATCCTCGTTTCAATCTCGTTAATTCGTTTACAAGACAAACGATAAAAAAAGGAGAAAAAAAAAGAAAGAAAGAAAAAAACAGAGACTTCATTTTGTTCAATCTTGTATTTAACGTTGCATAGTATTTACACATATAGATATATTATATACACGTAGTGACATAGACAGTTTTTGCGATGTAGTAAGGAATTCTACAAACAAGACACTCGACCAGTGTATCATCGTATCCCGTACGTTAGTTACATATTTTCCGATTTGTCTATGCGTACCCTCGACGTGTTTGTGTCGTATGTCATTAGACGACACTTCGCTCTATCCGCTCTACCGGAAACTTTGTTATAATAAAACGAAAACACATATTTTTAAAAAACGTAATTCTGTACAAAAGTTAAGAGACAAAAAAAGTAACTGGACATCAATAGGTACACGCCGGAGCTGCAGGGTAAGGCACCTGACCCGGAAAAGCAAAACCATTTGGATTTATCGTGTGACAAATCTCCTTCCAGCGAGCTTTGCCACCTTTTCCCTGACGATTACCGCGTCTTCTATCGTTGTACGTGGCACCGTTGCTGAAGAAGTCGAGCCATGGTGCTGCCAGCACGTGAACCAACAGCAACAGGAATACGAATATCGTCTTCATCTCTGATGGATCCTCGGGTGTGTGATCGATCTTTATGAAAGTTGTGAAAATAACGGGTAAATAATGCTTTCTACTTTCTATCTTTATGACAGATCATGGAAATTGTTTAAATTATTCAATACGAGAAGTTAAATGTTATTTGTATTACAGCACGTGTACTTTAATTTTCAGAAATGTTAATATTGACTAATTAATTTTTTATTTTCAGGGAGATTAGTTTTTCTTGTTGTGCTTTTTTTTTTACTTTGCGCATTTTTTTTTAATTATGCGGATACGTATAATACACTAATAATACGCATTTAAAATGAACCGTCTAGATATTTCAAATTGTTAATCGCTTTTAAATTATAGAGTGTTGATTACGGAGCAAAAAAAAAAATTTATAAACGCTCAGCTACAATTATTAAGCGATTAGTAGAAAGGTTTTCATCTCGTGAAGCATTTTTCAAAAAATAGAACGGGTCATGTGATTCACGATGCATTCGAATTGGTAAAAGGAGAAGTGGAGAAAAATGTTGGCTTTATGTTTGACAGAAATCTATAAAGCACTAATTTGAATTTAAAAAATGTTGTACACATTTTTAATTATCTACGAATTTTTTAAACAAATTATCGGACGCACACATATTTTTCTTCGAAAATATACAATTTTGGCAACTGGGACGAAGTGGAATAAATTAAAAAATGGAAGAATTGATTAATAATCGTGAAAACTTGATTCAAACATAAAAAATAATTTAATTACAAACAAATAATTTCTACGACAATAATAATTAAAAAGAAATCATTAAATAGAAAAAACAAAGTGATTAAAATAACAAAAAAAATTATTAATTTCATAAATAAAAAAAAATAGCTTCTTCTAACATTCTAAAATTTCTTTTTCTCACTCGAATATTCCCAATTCTGATCTGTACGATGTAACGTCCGTACTGTCCTGTTTCTGTTTGGACAGCAACGCTGTAATACCATTAGGTAATATTGGATTGTGTGAACAGCAAAGTGGAATTTTTTCTTTTTTTTTTTCTCACTCTCTTTAAGCAACTTACGTTTAGAGACGTGCCTATCTGTTTCACCACTATTTATGGATAAGAACTTGGGTATAAATCACTATAACTCTCCAGTTGGCTGCTGTCACGATTTTTTTTTCTTCTTTCGTTGACTTTGGTTTTTTTCTTTTTTTTTTTTTAGATACCGGACAAAAATAAGATTATACTTTGCGGAGTGAACTGAACGTTCTCCCCATCAATGAAAGAGCGCCGAATGCTCAGAGCGGTTTTATACGATCGACTTTGCCCTACCGCAGCTCCCAGGAAAAATCCCGGCGACGATGAATCTCGTAAATATACCAACTGTGACGATCCCACGAGACCGGACGACTTACTCCCGTGACAAAGTACCCGATCGCGCTTCGCGTTCACTTGGTAAAAAAAAAACTGTAAATGCTAATTTGATATATTAAAATTGTGAGCACTGCCACATAAATCGATTAATTTAAATTCTTAATGGCTCTTTGTTTGATTCTATGTACGATCGGTCTTCTGCTATTGAACTTGACCGGGGAAGAACTCCTCCATGTCCTTTGCAATCCTATCACGATCTTCCAGACTCCGAAGATACATCCTTATTGCAATAGATACTATCTGCGTCATCGGAATGAGACACGACGCTTTGTCGTACTCGTTGCTGCGTATATTAAAGGCAGAGAATGCATGGATTTCAGATTTCAGATAAGAAAAAGGTGCTGTTTTTTAATTTTATTTATTCAAAAATATCAAATAAAAATAATACCGCACTTTTTGTTATTAATAATGGTTTTCTAATAATTGGAAAAAAAAATCATCAGGTCTGAATTTTAAAAAATGTAGGAGATTCATTTTTGAATCGATGGTAATTTTTTTTTTTTTTTAGGAACAGATAGAAAAAAAAATAACCCTGGTCCGGTAATTCCAAATGTGTTCTTAAATAAGAATCCATAGTACTGGAAATACTACTATTCAATTTTTTTGTGTCATCGTGGAAATAACTACACAAACAGCACAAATATTATTCTTATCATTAAGAGGGGCCAGCCTCGAACTTTTGAACCCGTAAAATCAGCAGATACTACAAAATGATGTAGTATACTAGAAGCCCTTGTGCTAGACGTTCATCTGGAAATAGCATTCTCACATTTCTCCAGGATGTTGGTCTGGTTGAAGAAAAAACGTAGGAATTTTTTTTAAAAATTTTATTGCATATTCCTGCCATTGAAAATTGCAGAAAATAATCATAGTTTATTTTTTAACGCCAATACTACGACTCGCAAAAAAAAAATCATAAGAACATGAAATTTTGGATTTTTCGCGTACCTTCCAAAAACATTTTTTGTAAAATTCTCCGATTTCATTTTATGCTATTTTTCAATTAATTAAAAGTTGCCACTTTTTTCCCTCTGAAACGGCATTTCCGATCTTCATTATACATGATTATTAATTATTAATTTTCGCCACAGATACGTTACCAACGCTAATGCAGAATTTGAATATAAGACAGAGTGTGCAAAGGGACCGAATGGGCACTTACCGCAGCCAGTAGACGCTCTACATTTTTCAAGGTTGCGAATGCCATGCAACCGGAGCCTCCTCAATTTTTTTTCTTTTCTCCCCCCTCTAGCAACCAGTGTGGTTGCTAGAGGGGGGCCACTTGGAACGAATGGCGAAGGGTAGAATTCGATATCTCAATTTTTGCGAAAAAAAGTTGCCGTTTACGGAATTTTTTCTCGAAGGTTTGGCACCGACCATAGGCCAAAAAATGGGGGTTTCGACAAAATGACTCAAAAAGGATTTTAGGGGGTAAATTCAGTGATGCCATATGCGACTTGAAACGAATGGTGAAGGGTAGAATTCGATATCTCAATTTTTGCGAAAAAAAGTTGCCGTTCACGGAACTCGAAGGTTTGGCACCGACCATAGGCCAAAAAATGGGGATTTCGACAAAATGACTCAAAAAGGATTTTAGGGGGTAAATTCAGTGATGCCATATGCGACTTGAAACGAATGGTGAAGGGTAGAATTCGATATCTCAATTTTTGCGAAAAAAAGTTGCCGTTTACGGAACTCGAAGGTTTGGCACCGACCATAGGCCAAAAAATGGGGATTTCGACAAAATAACTCAAAAAGGATTTTAGGGGGTAAATTCAGTGATGCCATATGCGACTTGAAACGAATGGTGAAGGGTAGAATTCGATATCTCAATTTTTGCGAAAAAAAGTTGCCGTTCACGGAACTCGAAGGTTTGGCACCGACCATAGGCCAAAAAATGGGGATTTCGACAAAATGACTCAAAAAGGATTTTAGGGGGTAAATTCAGTGATGCCATATGCGACTTGAAACGAATGGTGAAGGGTAGAATTCGATATCTCAATTTTTGCGAAAAAAAGTTGCCGTTTACGGAACTCGAAGGTTTGGCACCGACCATAGGCCAAAAAATGGGGATTTCGACAAAATAACTCAAAAAGGATTTTAGGGGGTAAATTCAGTGATGCCATATGCGACTTGAAACGAATGGTGAAGGGTAGAATTCGATATCTCAATTTTTGCGAAAAAAAGTTGCCGTTCACGGAACTCGAAGGTTTGGCACCGACCATAGGCCAAAAAATGGGGATTTCGACAAAATGACTCAAAAAGGATTTTAGGGGGTAAATTCAGTGATGCCATATGCGACTTGAAACGAATGGTGAAGGGTAGAATTCGATATCTCAATTTTTGCGAAAAAAAGTTGCCGTTCACGGAATTTTTTCTCGAAGGTTTGGCACCGACCATAGGCCAAAAAATGGGGATTTCGACAAAATGACTCAAAAAGGATTTTAGGGGGTAAATTCAGTGATGCCATATGCGACTTGAAACGAATGGTGAAGGAAAAAATTCGATATCTCAATTTTTCGAAAAAAAAGTGGTCGTTTACGGAAATTTTTCTCGAAGGTTTGGCCCCGACCATAGGCCAAAAAATGGGGGTTTCGACAAAATAACTCAAAAAGGAGTTTAGGGGGTAAATTCAGTGATGAAATATGCCACTTGGAACGAATGGCGAAGGGTAGAATTCGATATCTCAATTTTTTGCGAAAAAAAGTTTGCCTCTAGCAACCAGTGTGGTTGCTAGAGGCAAATTACGCCAATTTCTTTTTTCCTCGATGTATCGAGACGATTTATTTTTCGACATAATATATCGAGCAAGAAAGTTGCTAAATTGGCTCAAGGTTTGCCATTGATTTTTCGACTTTTATTTTCATTACGCTCACCCGACATACTGACTTATTGCTCGTTGATCAAGAAGGTCAGCAGTCGATCATTTTAGTTGTTGCTACTCGCTGGCATATGATAACGATTAAAAGGAGCTTGAATCGTCTTCGTACTAGTGAAACAAGCAGCAATTTCAAAGGGGAAAAGGTCGTCGCCGATAAATGTAAGAGTATTGAAAGTTTTTTCATTTACTCTGTTTATATTGTTTAATTTAATTTAATTTAATTTAATTTTTGTATTAAAAACCGCCAAGTTACGACCTTTAGGAATTAAAAAAGCTATAAGGGTGATTGATGAACCTTCGGAGTCAAGACTTTTTGGAATGAAGATTTTTTTTTTCATTGAAGAAATCATTAGAATGCATGTGAGGTCCATGAGAGTACATGCCAAGCCGTCAATCATTTAGCGGAATTACCACACTGTTACGCATGTTGTCCGAGCCAGTGCTGAATGGTTTCCGATTGCCGTAATAGTCGAGAGTCTATTAATAGGATTGAGCTGAAGGAGGCTGAGAAGAAAGAGAGATTTAATGTCCATAAATAGAAGAGTTTTTGTCGTGGCATTGTGAGAAAGAAAGCAGAGTAAATCGATCAGAGATCTCTTCACTGTGACGTATTTTTTAGCCTGATTATATATGCTGTAAAAATGTTGGGGAAAGTGTATTTATTTTGGAATTTTTTTTTTAATGTTTAAATTAAAAATTACAAATCGAAATGGCAAAGATGCAAATAATTCTGTCCGCTTGAATATACATTGTTATTTAATTCTTATTTATTTGATTCCAGTGATTCGACTGTCCGGAAATAAAATATCGAACGTCGATGGATGGATCATCACTCAAGGCTCAATCATCAAGCCTCCTTAATTTTCTAAGCCTTGTTAACCGCCATTATCAACGAAATGTACGAGTAGAGCCCATTAAGCACATACTTATAATTCGAATGATTCAATCTGTAGAGCTTGGCGACCGTCAAACCCGTGGGTTGTCGACTTCGGGCAATGACGATGCTGAAGTTGGTTATCGACTCCTTGGACAGATTGTACCAGTTGCATTGCATCAATGCTTGGCCGATCTCCTCTTGACACGTCGCGAGATATTCACCTGCAGTGTAATATGAAAATAGCGACTCGGTGATGATCGCTATGTTTATAAGCGTCTCGCTCATTCTCGAGAAATTGATGTCTCTGAGTTCCCAGCTTAATTTCGAGGCTGGAGGAAGAAATAATGGCAAATTATTGAATGCCATCACTTGATCATTCTTCAACTTATCCCTCGAACTTACCGAACAAACATATCACGAGCTGTGCACTGAGGACAACGATTCCCATGTAGAACTTGAAGGATTCTTCAAGCTTCTCACTCAGATCAATAAGTTCACAGTGTCTCTCTGTGAGACGACGAAATTTCCTGCGGCTCTCTTTGCCATTCTCCACTCGTAGAAAATCATTGAATCCCTCCTTCAGGATCTCGTACTGTCCGCAAAGATGCATCGCTAAACTCCAGAAGAGCAAAACACCCGAGAAATAGGATATATGATGAAGCGTCGTCATGGAAATACTGACGATTGGCATTACAACGCCCCACACGAGACTGTCGTCAACGGCACAGCTCAGTTGATGATCCAGTGGTGCGTTTGGTAATATCAATACCATTGCGTCACGAATGCCAGGAAGTGTAACGAAGCATAGGGCCAAAATCAAGAATGAATAACTTCCAAGCTTGTCGTGTCGTATCATGACTTTACGTTCCCTCGCGTCTTTCATCGACGACCAATCGTCAGCCGTCGACTCAATCAGAGGTATCAGTCTCCTCGCGCTTAGTCGAAGGCTTAGACGCAGTATGGCTGAACCAATTCGCATCGCTATTGATATAACTTGAGAATAGCCGATTTCCTTCGTGGCACACTCGTCAAGAGGAGTTAAGAGAAACGGTAGCACGTTCATAAACTGTTTGAAAGTATGAGGTTTTAATGGTATTTTTAAATGATTTATTAACGCTAAGGGAATACACGACTTCGGAAATTTACTTTTATTTTTTTAAATGGTTCAACATGGGTTTCTCTTTTTTTTCGTGCATCACTGGCGACGTGAAATGATGTTGTACAGTGAGCATTTATTTTTTTAAACCAAGAATATTGGTTTTGTTGGGAAAAATATGTTTTTCGAAAAATTTGGTAAGAAGCAAAACTACGTTTTCTATCACGTACATTTTTTTTTCAATTTTTTCATTTCTAAATACAGTTTAAAAAAAATAAATACATTTTAGAACATCATTTCGCGTAGCAGAAATGAGGAAAGAGAGAAAAAAAAAAAATCATAACGTTGACAAGAAAACAAGAAAAGTAAAATTTTCGAAGTTGGGTACGAACCAGAATAGCATTATTGATACCTGAAGAATCTCAAGTGACAAGTACGTAATCGTTGATCTAACTTTTAGTCGATCCAGTGGCCACAATCCGTAGAGTCTCAAAAAAAATTTGTAAATGAAAAACGTGTCATTGCTCACATGGAAAAAAACCATTTTACTATTTTTTTCATTATTTCACACTTTTATTACTTTAAGTCGACGACGGAGTTCGACTCTCGTCGAAGACATGCAGTTCTTCACTGAGGCTCTTATGGTGGGCTCGAAGCTAACTTTTTCGTAGATGCTACTGGAGACATTTTAACTACCTGCATCTCTTGGGAATAGCATGTTTTTTTATGACAGTATACAATCAACAGTTTAACTACAATAGCAGCTGCAGTAGTTGCTAAAAATTTAGAAAATATACCTGAAGAACATCCACGTGGCATTCCACATGAATTAAGCCACAAAAAAAAAGAAGAAGAAGAAAAAAATTCTCAAAAAATGTCAGTTGCAATTGCTAATTTGTCTTAACAATTTTTCGCCATTATTGTTTAATGACAATTGATCTTCTATAATTACAAAATCAATGCTCTTGGTATTTGTAGTCTCATTGATTTTTTTTTTTTTTTTCTCTTTAAGCCCTTAAATGTAGATCTTATCGGTTGAGAAATTCGGAATCTGATCCTCTACAATCGTTACTCTTCCAACGAGACACAGGAATAAAGTGCCCTCTTCAAGTACTCATAATTTGATGGATTCAATTGGTACAATTTAAGTAAGGATTTTCGACAGACACTGCTGTGACAAGGCAATGGATGCAACTCAGTGTGTCTGCTCTTGGGAAAAGTAATTCTCTTTAATCGCAGCTTACAATCTACAGTCGAAATACGTGTTGGAAAAATGTAACAGTCTTCACTGCTCAAAGCTACAGTTCTGTTGGTGCTGTATCGATTTTTCGAATATTAAATATTCAGCATCGATCGATCGTGTTGATTATTGCATTCGGGTTATTAGCATTGTTTGCAGAAGACGATATCTACTTGGAATGCGTGAGTGGCGATCCTTTCACTAAATTATTGAATGGGATCGACAACCGATCAGTGTATCCTTGCAATTTTGACGATTGGCTATTGATTGGCTATATTTTCGAGAGGCTTCAGGCACAGGAGTAGCAATTTTTTGGCCTCTTTCTCCCTGGGGAACGCCTCGACCTTTCTGCCTATCTCGAAGACGAGAACATTTTTCGTGAAAAATATTTTTCGTCCTAAATTTACAAAAAAAATTGTTTCCTCATTTAATTTCCATTTTTCACAGAGCTTCCTCTGATCAGTAAGCCAAAAATATTTAAAAAGTGTCCTCATAGAGGTGGCTTTGTAAAAAAATGAAAATTAATCTAGGAGCAATCTGCAGAGTTCTACTTAGTAACTTTTTGCCCTAAAGCACGTCCGGCCCCTAATTTCGTTTGTGATTTTTGGGATAGCAATGCCATCTATATATTCTGATGTTTCAAGAGTACAGGATAGCGATCCTTTTTTTTTTTTTTCTTTTTTCTTTTTTTTAATCTCCGTCCAAAACTCTGAAAGCAGCGAAACTTGAGACTCGTTAAAACGGATAAAAGTATCAAACTAATTATGGAGTTTCGGGAGAAGAAGAAGAAGCTGATACCGGTAACGAAGCGCGGTTATTACTCCGAATTGATAACAGGTGAATACCTTGCGAGATTAGAGACCAAAGTCCCAAAAAGTTAGATTGACAAGCGGCGATCTTTTACATGATAACCTGCACTTGAAAAAATAGGTACATCTGCACATCCTGTGAAACCAAAGCCGAAGATAATGCCAATTGCTCCGAGGAGAACAAAGCTAGCGTGGCAAATGTTGACGGAGGGGAATACCCCGACTGTGGAAGATCTTGCCAGTAATGAGAATCCTCGTTTTCTCGGCGCTTCGGAGCGTTGGACGTCCTTTCCCGAGGATCGATCGATCGTACGTAACGTCATTCGCAAATCTTCGGGCGTTCATTCAAGTTATTTTTTCGACATTTTTCTCTCGTCTCAAAGATTTTTACAAGCAGAACTTATCTACTTTGGAAAAAAGTTGCAAAGTAGAAATTTGGGAAAAAGTTGCAAAGTAAGACTTTGGAAAAAAGTTGCAAAGTAGAAATTTGGAAAAAAGTTGCAAAGTAGAACTTTGCAAAAAAGTGGCGAAGTAGTACTTTGCAAAAAAAAAGTTGCAAAGTAGTACTTTGCAAAAAAAAGTTGCAAAGTAGTACCTTGCAAAAAAAAAAATTGCAAAGTAGTACTTTGCAAAAAAAAAGTTGCAAAGTAGTACTTTGCAAAAAAAAAAAGTTGCAAAGTAGCACTTTGCAAAAAAAAAAAAGTTGCAAAGTAGTACTTTGCAAAAAAAAAGTTGCAAAGTAGTACTTTGCAAAAAAAAAGTTGCAAAGTAGTACTTTGCAAAAAAAAATTGCAAAGTAGTACTTTGCAAAAAAGTTGCAAAGTAGAACTTTGGGAAAAAGTTGCAAAGTAGAATTTTGTAAAAAAAGTTGCAAAGTAGTACTTTGCAAAAAAAGTTGCAAAGTAGAATTTTGCAAAAAAGTCGCAAAGTAAAAGTTTGCAAAGTAGAACTTTAAAAATAATTTAAAAAATTCCTTAGTCCTTTCCCGCGGAGACGTTTGCGCCAAAAGTGCAGATGCAGCGAGACGTGGAACCGAAGCACTTGCCCCGAAACGTGGAGATGGAGCGACGACGACGAACTTACAGGAAACTGCAAATCCAAGAGTTGCTCGTCAAACTTGGGATTTCATGCAGCGATTTGTTGCCTCCAGATGTCGCTCAACGTTTCGCTAGTCACGAGGAAAAATACGGGCTTTATGCGACCGTAAATTACTTACCTCTTGAGATGTTTGACGATGCGGAATTCGACTGCAGGTCGGTAATTCTATCATCCTGTAATGTTAACGTAATTTATATTTATATGCCAGCAATATAATTAGGAATTTTTGTAAATTCACAAAAAATAGCCCATATCGGGCGAAATAAAAAAAAACATACAATTGCTAATTAATGTTTTTGAGACAAAAAATTTTTTGGAAGCTAAAAAGGATTTGGAGCTCGTTTTGGAACTCCAAATCCTTTCCAAGCGATTCGTAATTTTTTGGGGAGGAAAAAAAAGACGAAATCCCTGAATCAACAAAATGCAAAACTCTAATGACAAATTTTATTTTCAATACAACAAATGAAATTGGGTTTTCGTGAAAAATTCAAAATATTTCCATTGAAATTTTTATCACATTTCGCGTTCGATATTTCTTTAATTTTTGTTGCAAATATCGCGTCCTCTCGAAAACGCAATCACTGCGATATTGAAGCTTGACTTGATATTGAAGCTTGTAAGTTCACAGAACCGAAAGTGATTGGATTGAAATGGGAAAAATTGACGGCACTCGACATCCACTTCCTGTGATGGTTTTCGTGAAACAGCCATCGGACGATACTCCATACTTGACAAGTCAAAAGAATCTCGAGAATATGTTTGCTTGGCTCTACGGAGCCGTGATGGATTACGACTATGATCGTCATTTGTGGACAGTACTGACGCTCGATGGTCACAAAAGAACATTTCAACTTCCCCGCATATACATTCAATTTCTCGCTGAAGATCCTCGAGTATTCGCGAAACGCATCGTCGCTGCTATTGAAGCTCGCAAAAGATCCGAAGCCTCAATAAGGTTTGTCGAGAATTTCGATGCAATGCCTAAAAAAAAACGTCTACAAAATGTTGCAATTTTTTTTTAATCAATTTAAGCTGTAGATTTTTTTTTTAAATCGACAACAGCTAAAAATAAATCATCAGATCGTTTATTATAGTCACCCTAATTATCGAAAAAGATCTGAAAATTTGTGAGGTTCAATTTTTTGACTCATTTCATAACATACTCGAAGGAAAGAAAAAAATTAAAAATGAGGGTCACACACAGCCACATCGAATTGGTATGGAATGGCTCGTATACATTTTTTCTTTAGATTTATAAATCAATTATTGGAAGGTAGAGATTATAAAATGTTTTTGATAGACTCTATAATAAAGCGACGTTCTTCTCATTATGCTATCAGTAGACATAGCTTCGGAGAAAAATGATTTCAAGATTAAATTTCTTCATTGTTTGAAATCGAGTTTATATGGAATTCATTCTGTGGGGGCATTGAAAGGTATTCTTTTGTAAAAAATTTCAAGCCAAGTAGAGCGTTTCAAATTGCATCATTATTAATTTCCATTTTTAATAAAACTGGATGCAAATGAAGTAGCAATTATTTTACGAACAAACAATATTTATTCGCAAATACAATATGCGTTGAATCCTCAATTATTTAGAAATCAAGCACACGAGTATTAACGTTCGTCACTTTCGATTCTCTGTTCCAGATACAATCTCTACTTGGATTGCATGGACGTTGCCGATATTCCCTCTATTAGCGATTCTGAAAAAAGTAATATTTCACAATCAGCCCTCAGGCAAGGTCGACATCATTTTTCCTCGTTAAAAATTAACAACGTAATTATTATGTAACGTGTCGTAATACAGTGTTTCACACACTGTCAAAAATTCAACGAAAACTGTCGTTATAAAAAACCATAAAATTCAAATTTCGTCTCTCACCCTCAATTATTATTATAAATAATTAACCAGTACTTCGTACAATTAAAAAGCCCTGACGAGCAACTTTGAGGGATGCCTAAATTAAATAAACGCAAAATCGTCTTTATTTAATTCAGCGATTTATTATTTGTAATTATATTTGAAGATGGAATGCGAAAAATTACTTTTTTTTTTTTTTTAAATTAATCATTGTTTTTAATGAATTCGTTTGCTAATAAACCAACTTCTGCGATGCAGATTTTTCAGGAAATTCAGTTGGACTACAAACGCACTATGTGCGATTTGGAGTTGCGAAAACTCATGAGAACTTATCCGAGTGGGTTGAAATTTATAAGCTGGACACCCGAAGAGGAGTCCTTCAGTATGGTTCGTCAAGGAAGGATCGAGACAGGAATGGAAAATTTTAAAGTCAGTATAATTACGTTTCTCCATGCGGGTATCAATATTATAGATCAGGAGAATTGAAGTCACCTGATTGAGAATTCAATTTTCTCGATGATAGAAGAAAAATCAAATTTTCATTTTGTCCAAAGTAAAATATTATTGGAGTAAAATAGAGATGAAGAAATAATGGATCTGAAAAAAAAAAAGCAGTGTTTCATTAAATAATTTTATTGCACAAAATAAATACATTTAAAATTGAGAAAATTATTCTTTCTTCTACAAACTAAAAAAAAAAAAATTTAAATGATTGACAATTAAACACAGAAAACGAGGGATCATTTTCACTGGCACACCCTGTACGTCTGTCCGGAAGTGTACGAGGCAACGACTTGCATTGTCGAAACATGTCTCGCAGTGTCGTCGATGAACCTATTCGTTTCGAATTATGGCAAAGCGATAACGTTGGAGGAGTTCGAAGCTCAACAGCTTCAAACTACGAGTACAACGATAAAGTATCTAAAGGTCCAGTGGCTCGAGAAAATAGTTCAATCGGTGAAGATGTGGCTGAGAGACATTGGCAAAGGATGGTTCTGTCTGGAGCATAAAAATTCACGAGTCTACGATGTCACGAAACTCAAGCGTTTCGTTAATCTGAAAATTCTTCTTATGCAGGTTCGAACAATGAATTATCCACGCAAAAGAAAGAAGGGAAAAATAATGGTAATCCCTTTTGGAAATATCTTTCAGAGCGCATTGAGAAGACTCGTCGAGAATTCCATCAGCCTCCTTCAAACTATTTTGGAGAGCCCGGCTCTTTGCACTCTGCAAGTGGAGCACGACTTTACCTGGGGCGACGATGTCGTAAACACCCAATTTTCTCCGTCAACGAGCCCAGTTTTTCAGCTGGAAATTAAGATGAACGACGACGGTGCATTTTATTCCAACAGCCCCGAACGATTTGAGGTATCAATGCGATATTTCAAATCGATTTTATGAAAAAAAAAAAAAGTAATTTTCGACATTTTTTTCATAAAAATTCGTGTATGCTTTGTACTCGTTATAACATAATGATCCTCTGATCTGTTTCGTTTTGCAGAAATGCATCATTACTCTATTCGACGACGCGCTTACTCAGTGTCATCACATAAAACAAGCTCATCCATTTCTTCTCACGGGACTGAAGTTTCCAGCCGATCTTAATTTGAGTTCGGTTGGATTGTTGGAGAAGTCCGTGTGCGATGTAAGAGATCGTCTTGCCAGGGCTTACAGAAAATCGATTGTACCTCTTGTGGCATACGCGAAGGAATATCACAAATATTTGGAGCTTTACAGAATGGACGTGCTCGAATATATAGAGTGAGTTCTATTTATTTGGCTAATAATCTTTCGTTACTTATTATTGCACAACAGCTTGACGTAGACGTTTGGTAATTGTGCTGAAAAAAAAAAAAAAAAAAAAAAATACAATTGAATCAACAAAATCTGTGTTTTGATACGTTCGAAGAAATTTTATTCTAACTCGGTGTACGAATACAAATGATTCACGATTACTGTAATTTAATGGCAAAAAAGTGTAGTTGAATTCCCAAACGATTATCAGGAATTTTCGGGAGGCAAATCATACAGCAGCTGAAGTAAAAGAGGAGATTGGCCATCACTTTCATATGATTTACAATCTGGAAGCAACCTTACCCAGAGCCATATGCATAGGACCATTCAGTGTAAACGTTCAACCATTGCGAGAGTTTCTCATCAACAAACGCAAGGACCTTGCTAATCGACTGTTAGTCATGTTCGCGGACACGCTGCGTGATCAAGTGGCAGAATTGCAGGTGGAATACGCCGAGATTCGAAGGCACCTGAAGGAGGATCCCCGGAGTATCGAGCACATATTTGAGATACGTGATTGGATGGAAACCGTACCGTTAACCGTGAGAAATCTTGACGATACGATGCAGAGGCTGAAGCTCGAATATGACATTCTGGACGTGTTCTGGTGGAATTTATCCGATGAGGACTTCAAAGCTAAGTGGGAGACAATTGGATATCCGCTGGAAATTGAACGACAGGCAAGGCTTAATTTTCATTTAATTTAAGCATTTCAGAAAGCTTACCCTGGTCAAGTAAGTGGATATTTCAGCTAAACTGGAAATGCCGTTTCAGAGGGGAAAAAAGTGGCAATTTTATTTAATTGAAAAATAGCGTAAAACGTAATCGGAGAGTTTTACAAAAAATGTCGTTGGAAAGTACGCTGAAAATCCAACATTTCATGTTGTAATTTTTTTTTTTGCGAATCTTAGTATTGGCGTTAAAAAATAAATAGCGTTTATTTTCGCGCGATTTTCAATGGCTGGAATATGGCGATAAAAAAATGGAAAAAAATTCCTACGTATTACAGTCTCAATTACTGTGCAGTTCATTTTTTATCTAACTGGAGAAAAATGCAATCTGTGTTCTCACGTTTCGCAGAGCCAGGATACAGCGATCCGGCACGCCGGTGAAGTTGAGAAATTCTTTAAGATCCAGATATTGGACGAGGCAAATCTTGTTGATAGCATTGACACGCTCGTTGGCAACGTGACGAATATTGCTCTTCAAAACGACATCGGGAAAGTGAACGAGACAGCGATAGACGTGAAGAGGGTTTGGAAATCGATGATGGACTGTCAGGAGCACGGGCTCCTGCTTAACGAACGACAAAAGCTGTTTGGCGTTCCTGTCGTGCCGTTCGATCATCTCACGAAGCTCACAAGAGACTTTGAACCGTACAAAAGTCTCTGGATCACTGCTTCCGGTTAGACGATCTTCCATCATTCAGCCCTTTTCCTTATACTTTCAATCGTCTGTCGAAGACGTTTTTACATTTTTTTTTTTTTATCTTTTTATGGACTGATAAGAATGTTTGACCAATATTTGACATTTTTTATGACTTTAAAAAAAAAAAACATTTACAAAAATGTGTGTTTGCTTCTAGATATTGAATTTAAGTGAATTAGAAATACTTTTGGATCATTTCAAAAAATCTTTTCTACTATTTCGAGTTATTTGTTTGGCTTTTATTTGTACAGATTGGTTTCGTTGGTACGAAACGTGGATGGAGAATCCTTTGATGAACATAGACGGACAGCAGATCGACGCTCCGATCAACGATATGCACAAGACTATGTCCCGATGCGCAAAAACGTTCCAGGATCATCCCAGTTGACTAAAAATAAAAAAATCTCATGTTTCGTATAATTCACACGAACATTTTCCAATCGTATATTTTGATTTATCGCAGAAACAGCCGCGATCGCATTGGATATACGTGATAGAATAGAAAGCTTCAAGCCATACGTCTCCCTGATGCAGTCCTTGAGGAATCCTGGAATGAAGGCGAGACACTTTGACGAACTCAGCAGACGAACCGGGATGCAGTTGTCTCTGACGCCAGCACTCACATTGAAAGGACTCGTTGTTCTTGGTATAATGGACTTTGAAGAAATGGTAAAAGAGGTTGCCGAAAGCGCTGCCAAGGAACACGTGATTGAAAGCACTTTGGACAAAATGATCAATGAATGGCAAACGATAATGATGGATGTAATGCCGCACAAGAACACTGGTTAGCGAATCCTCGAAAATGATCAATTTTGGGGGCGAAGAATGAAACTTTTAAAATTTATTAAACGCTCAAGGAAACGTCGTTGACTGAGTTGAACTTTGAGCCATTCGCGATTATTTCAAATAATGAAAAAAATATTTTTCTAGTGCTCAACAAAAGTGCCAAAGATGAGATTTAAAAAAAACTCAATCAACGCCATCTCCTTCGTTATTCAATTAAATTCGATAGAGTATTTTTCAGAATTTTTGCAGATTTTTAAATTATAAAAATATATTTAAAAAAAAATTGCAAAAAAAAAAGGTGAAGTTGAGGGTCTAATTAAGCGCGCAAAAAATTATGGGCCAAGTCGGAGAGGTCGAGGTCAAATCAAGGTCTAAAAGGGCTGGAATGCCCCATATTTTCCCTTAATCAATTATACAATAGTTCAAATTCTTATGAAATATTTAGGAACTTACATAATGAAAATAGCTGACGAGACTCTGATACTCTTGGACGATCATATCCTCAATACCCAGCAGATTGGTTACAGTCCTTTGACAGCGGCCTTCGACGGAAAAATATCCGAGTGGGAAAACAAGTTGAAACTCACGCAGGATGTCATATCCCATTGGATCGACGTGCAAAAGTAAAGTCGTGCCAATACAGCGTTATTTGACATTTTACCATTTTTCTCATTGCTCGTTGACAGAATCTGGCTTTACCTCGAGCCGATATTCACCTCGGAAGATATCAGTCGACAGTTGCCAGTGGAAGCGAAAAAATTCAATACAATGGAACGTAACTGGAGACGCATTATGAAAAATGCGAATGACTGCCCATATGTAAAGTTCTAACAATCTCATTGGAAGCTTAGAAATTAGATTCAACAAGGGGCTTGTCCAATTTTATTTAATTCGCTACAAAAGCATTTCATTACATTAGAATATCAGTTTCTTTGATGCCTTAATCCGGCTTCAAATAGCTTCCCAGTACGTCGGAATGTGAGGAAATTCAATAGTATCCAGAATAAATGTATCATCAAAGTATTTTCTGTCTTCTATAGCTCAAAATTAAATTTCAATGCCTCTATTTTGCATTACAAGTGACTAGAAAAAAAAAAAAACAATATCACATGCCCTTTGTATTTTACCTAGATTATCGAAATTTGCCCGGACAGGAGTCTCCTTGAGAGCCTGAAGGAATGCATAACGCTTCTGGATGTTGTGCAAAAAGGTCTCTCGGATTATCTGGAAACAAAGCGTATACTTTTTCCGAGATTCTTCTTCCTCAGTGACGACGAACTACTGGAAATACTGGCGCAAACGAAAAATCCTCGTGCGGTGCAACCGCACTTGAAAAAGTGCTTCGAGAATATGAAAGAGTTGTACTTCGAGGAGGATTTGCAAATAACACGCATGTACTCAGCCGAGTTTGAGGAAGTTAAATTCAGTCCGCCTATATATCCTCTTGGCAATGTTGAAAATTGGCTGGGACAAGTGGAGAACGCGATGAAAAGCACTCTCAGAGAAATAATTCGTGACGCTGTTGCTACAGTGGAAAACATACCACGAGAAAATTGGGTTTTCATGTGGCCGGGCCAAATTGTAATTTGTGCTGGACAAACTTACTGGACGACGCACGTCGAAAGTGGAATTTTAAACGGTTCTCTCGGTAGCTTTTACCGGCTTATGCTCACCCATGTATGTTACGTAATATGCACATTTAATTTTAATGACTATATAGACATAATAATTCAAATACATATACAACGTCCACCACGTTGATCCGAGTTGGAATTTTCTAGTTTGAAAAAAAAAAAGAATGTTGTTCAATGCTAAAAAAAATTGTTGATGGAACAACAATCACTTCATGTTGATTCTGCAGTGAGCATTTACGAAACTTTATTCTCTGTTTAAGCTGACTAAACTCCCGAACATCAGCGAGGATAAGATCATTGATTTATTTTCCGCCACCCTCAGGCTTCATCGCCTCGCTGTTCCAGGGATCCGTTTCTATAAATCCGGGTTTTCCGTGTACTCGATTCGAATATCCTACAAATACATCAAGAGCCTCGCTATAGCCATTGAAAATTAATCGGTTTATAAAACGTTTCAAAGGCTTTCACTCCAACTTTAGTCCTTTTAATTGCTTTTATATGGAATATCCATAGCTCAAGTTGAAACGCTTGACTGTTAAAAAATTATCGCGGCTATAGAAGTAAGAGAGGCGAAAATTTTCATCTCTACAACTCCCGTTGGCAATTTATTTTCACGGTTAATTTTAATCCAACGAATCGCGAATCTGCTACCATGTATACCAATAGTTTAAAACGTTGACGGATTTTCACTGCAATTTATCAATAGATGTATCGCCCATCAAAGCTGGCGCGTAACAGCAAACTTGATTGGATAATCCGATTGATATAATGCTCGAATTGTTGGAAACAGTTGGATGCCCTTCGGGATTTGGTCAGAGGAGAGCAAACAGACGTCCAACGACTGATGCTCGAGGCGGCGATAACGATCGAGGTACACGCGAGGGATGTTCTCGGAAAACTAATCGAGGAACGGATAACAGATGTAAACGACTTTGATTGGATATCACAACTTCGGTATTACTGGATGAATGAATCCGAACTCGTAGTACGAGCAGTAAACGCCGAATTCCCTTACGGGTCTGTTGAATTTGATTTTCCGTCTCCTTGCTGTGGAATTTACTTGATTACAATTGAATGCACAAACACGCAGGTACGAGTATCTCGGGAACAATGGGAGACTGGTTGTTACACCGCTGACGGATAGATGTTACCTCACCCTGACTGGTGCGTTACATCTGAAATTCGGCGGAGCTCCGGCAGGCCCTGCCGGCACTGGCAAGACTGAAACTACGAAGGATCTGGCTAAAGCATTGGCCGTACAATGCGTCGTTTTCAACTGCTCGGACCAACTGGATTACATGTCGATGGGCAAATTTTTCAAGGGATTAGCGAGGTACGAAAAAGATGCTGTTTTTGTTTTTTCAAAATTAAAAAAAAAAAAAAAAAAGAAACAAAAAACCGATGTCAAATAATTTTGGCTTCTCTCGTGATTGACAATTATCTGCATCTTTCGCATATTTTCAGTGCTGGTGCTTGGGCGTGCTTTGACGAGTTTAATCGGATAGACATCGAGGTGCTCTCGGTGATCGCTCAGCAAATTCTCACGATTCAGAAAGCCCAGCAATTAGGAGCTGAAAGGTATGAGAAGAATTTTTTGGTGACCTTGTCACCTAAAAATGAAACATAAAAAAATGTTACCTTCATAAAAATCACAACTGGGCAAGCACAAAAAAAGCAAATTGGTTTTAAAAGGACAATTCTATTTTGATGGAACGATTTTCCTTTCGTTCGATCAGGTTCCTATTCGAGGGTCTGGACATCGTGCTGAAGTCATCCTGTGCAGTATTCATCACGATGAATCCCGGTTACGCAGGTAGAACCGAATTGCCAGACAACCTTAAAGCATTGTTTCGTCCAGTGGCGATGATGGTTCCGAACTACGCTCTGATTGCCGAAATCTCATTGTTCTCGTACGGCTTCACAGATGCTAAAACTCTTGGGTGTAAAATTACAACGACCTTTAAATTGAGCTCGGAACAATTGAGTACTCAAGTTGGTTGACTAAAATTTCTTGCTGTTCCGAGGAACACTTGGAAAGCCGAATAAAATCTTTAAATACTTTTTCAATTTTACTTTTCGCAGGATCACTACGATTTTGGAATGCGCGCTGTTAAGACTGTGATCGCAGTTGCCGGCAATTTGAAACGCGAACAGAGAGACTTGGAGGAAGCTCAAATATGCCTCCGGGCTTTGCGCGACGTTAACGTACCCAAGTTTTTGAAGGATGATCTCAAGCTTTTCAACGGTAACACAATGTGCAACTTTCGTCTTTGCAACCTTTTTTGTACCTTTTTTTTTGATTTTTTTTTTTTATTTTACAAGCCACTAAAAACAGCAGCTTATTTCGCTTGGAGCACTAAAATACGAAATCACAGTTTCTCATTACTCGTTAAATTTCAACCAGGTATCGTTAGCGATTTGTTCCCAAGACTCGTTCAAAGAGATGTGGACTACGGAATACTGGAGGCTGCTATACGGAGTGCGATCCAGGAGATGGGACTGCAGGATGTCGATGGTAAGAATTTATATTCTACGTGGATCTTTATGAAAACTGGATGCTTCAATTTATTTTTCTGTAAAATTTCAATCAACTGCAAAAGTAAACACTAAATAATTGCATTTTAATGCCAATATTGAACGTCTCAGGGAGACATTTAATTAAGAATTCAAATGTATGTCCTACGCTCTCATATTTCTCTGACTTTAAATTTAAAAAAACATAATAATTTTATTTTTGCTGCCTAATCTTCGACAGGTTGTTCATTTTTTTACCCCACAAAATCACGAACAATCCTGAGACTTTTTCTTCCTTGGGGTATTTTTTTTTTCCCACTAGTATTGTCATTACTAATACCTCTTTAATGCCTTTTCAGAGTACGTGAAAAAGGTGATACAACTGTACGAGACGACTGTAGTGCGACATGGTCTTATGTTAGTCGGACCTACTGGCTCTGGGAAAACAAAGGTAGGACTTAAAAAAAAATTTTTAATTACCTCTGATCTTTATCTCCGTTGAGTGCGTTGAGAGTTATTATTTATAGTTTAAATAATTTTATTAAAAAAAAAGTCTTCACTTCAAAAAAGTAGAAGTTAATAATTGATAATATATATACATATATAGATTTTCTTTAATACATCCAGTGGCATCCACAAGAAGAGCTTTTATTCTTATAGTTAGTATCGGGTAGGTCGAACATCCCTCACGCTTAAAGAGGGACAACGAGAGCAACTTATTGCAGGAAAAAAGGTAGCAATGTCAACCACGAAGAAGAAGAGAGCGAAGGGTGACTTAGAAAGCAATGAAACTATAGTGCGGTACATAACGAGGGACCGTAAGCGATTTGAGGGAGCAAGTTTGGGGAGAAGAAGAAAAGAATCTGAAGTTGTAACAGAAGGACAAAAAAAAAAAGAAGAAAAGAAAAAAAAACAAAAAAAAACACCAGCAGAAAGATATAAATTGTGAGAAGAGGATGGAAAAAATTCGACGATGGAGAAATAATGGTGCAATAGGAATACAAAAAATGGAAATTCATGTTCAGGTTGACCCTTACAAGAATTTTTTTTTTCTAAATCTCCACATGAAACTCTCAATGACTCCGGATGAGAAATCATTTTTTTTTAAATGCGCTAAAATCGTCCAGCTTTGAATGACGATCTCAGCCTCCCAAAAATGTTTTTTCCAACGATAACGAAAAAAAATTCGTGTCTTTTAGTTCTCCATTTATATATTTATTTATTTATTTATTTTAATGTAAAAAAAAAAAGTTTGTTAATATTCTCACGGTGATTTCCCAGCTGGAGGTAAAAAGTATGAAAGGCCTTTTATTAAACATACATTTATTAATAACAGTGATAAATAAATACATTGGATAAATAAAAATATAGAAGCTAGCCTTCGATATAAATCAGTCAAATAATTATCTTACCGCGAAGGTGTGTATACAAATTTAACAAAATTAAGGACATCGTCCATTTTTTTTTACTTCTAATTCGCAATGGCAAATATAACGATAGAAAGCTACGTATTCGCTGCAAGTATTACTTAACATATTTATCAAATGTACATAATCTTTAGTTTGTTTTAAGTAAGCCGCAAAACACGTCAGTTTGGCCACCCCAATTTTTTCATGTCTAAAAAACGTCCTCACATTTCTTCAGGATGCTTGTCTGGTCGAAGAACAGAACGTAAGAATTTTTTCACATTTTTTTATTCCATATTTCAGCCATTGAAAATCGCTGAAAATAATCGTTGTTTATTTTTGTGACAAAAGCTGTAGTTTCGTAACTCCAAATGCAAAATTTGCATTTCCAAAAAAATCCGGAAAATCCAAAGTTTGATGTTTTTACGATTTTTTTTTCTGTGAGTCGTAGTATCGTTAAAAAATAAACAATGATCATCATCAGAAATTTTTAATACCTGGAATATGCAATAAAAAAATCTGAAGAAATTCCTACGTTTTTTTTTTTTGATCAGATCAACATCCTGAATAAATTTGAGGACCTTTCGTTGACATGAAAAATTGACGTGTTTTTGCCTCATGTGCGTATTTATTTAAACATTTTCTTAGTCTTATCATCGTAGACATTGATATTTAGATTTGAGACGTTTAGATAAGACATAGAGATAGCGAATAGCCATTGAATTTTACAAACATTTTAAAGACATTCAACAGGTAAATTGTACTAATTATAGTAATTGTAATCACGCATCTGTCGCCACTTTAATCAGCCAAATTCAATTATCCTTAAGTACTAATAGATTCTTATGAAACTTACATTATTTACACATTTACAGGAATTACTAAAGTCTATTATATTTCATGATATCTTTGGTATTAAATGTCATAGACGTTTATGCATGAGGAATTGCTGGTCAACTGAGTAAGCATTCAATCCTGACTCCTCACAAAATTAGCTTCATCATTTTTTAAAGCTCGAAAAGAACGCTTTCAATTTTTGTTAGATTTTATTTTACCGAAACATTTTTTGTCTGACTTTTTTTTTTTTATTTTAACTTTCACTCACAATTTAAAGTTTTCAAGTTTTTCGCAAAAATTATTGGATGTAAAAAGTTTGTGAAAAATCCTGCATTTTTCTAATCCAAAATTTTTGAGAAAAGTCTCATATTCTTAAATTGCGACGAAAAAAGTGAATTAAAAAAAATCATGCAAAAAAAGTTTAAAATTAAAAATCTTTTTTTCAAGCATATAGAAAAGTATAAAAAATTGTGGAGCGAATCGGAAGGATTTCACGATTGAATGCTCACTGAATTGGCTCGGAGTGCCTCTCACATGCATTTATAAAATAATACGTGAAAATGTTCATACCCATTTTGGAATGATAAATGTATTTATTATACTATCCACGCGAGGAGTAACGAAACAAATGTGTGAGGGTTTATTTGAACAAACCTCAATTGTAGTATTGCGCTGTAAAACAGAGCGTTCGATGAATGGAGAATTCGATGTTTATCATTCCCGTTAATATTCCACAAAATTCAAATACACGCATCCCTCATGGGCATTGAATTAGGTGTGGGCGGGTGTCTTTGTGTGAGATTTGACATTTGACACAAGCAAGATGCATTAAAATGCATGAATCGACGTCCAATCCGAGCCCGAGCATATCGCTAACAATGAATTTCGCATTGGTCGCTCGTGAACATTTTACTGAAGTATAAACGTTGATTTTATGGGTTGTTTATTCAACTTCGTTCGCAGTCCGCGTGTCCGCATCGGAAATTTAGAATCCGTCTCTGTTTAGACGATCGAAAAATGGGAGGCTGTATTTTTATTCAGCGCTTATAAATCAAGCCAATGCTGATGTTCACAAAGAGTCCACTCTTTAAAAAATGTCCGGTGTTGAAAAATCTGCTGTAAATTTTCCGGATAAGCTAAGCGAGTGGTGTGCAATTTTTACACACACTGCCCACGAAATTATCACAAATGAGTATATACAGTATTTCGATCGAACTAACCGAAAAAGCAATTTGCAGTAACAATAAATTTCAACTCGAGTCGAGAGAATGATTTCGGGTGTCCGAGCTAATGAGTATAAACGCTTTCCTTGCTTGTACCTTCTCGCGGTGATATATTTGTCGAACTTCCGGAGTTGGGTCTGTGTATTACGCTCTGGAATCACTGAATCACCCTACTGAAATGCTGCTCAACCTTCCTACAATTCACACACATACACACACGCAGGGTCCAAACATCTAACTAAAAGTTTATCCACCTTTTCTCCTTTCCATTTCGTTCGCTTTTCCCGACGTGATATACATCATATATATATATATATATATATATATATATATATATACAGGGTGTATCTTAATTATTGGATGATCCATGGAGAATAGATAGATCACATCATGATGAGTAAAAATGAATTTGGGCCCAAATTCGAGAAATTAAAATTGGCAGAGATATGAGGGTTTCAATATCGCGACGAGTATTGGCGAGAGTCTCGGCGAGAGTCTCCCCGAGACTCTCGATGGGACGTTGTTTTTATTTAAAACTGGGATAAATACCGAAGAATCTCGGCAAGAGTCTCGGCGATAGTCTCTGCGAGGCTCTCGGCGAGGCTTTTTATTTCGTTTTTTTTTTAACTGGGATAAAATCTCAAGAATCTCACCGAGAGTCTCGTCGAGAGTCTACAACTATTTTCGTGAGTGAAACGAACGATCGTATGGAATATGAGGCATAACGCTGGCCCCGCGAATTGATTGACGGGTATCAGAGATGCGGAGAATGCTCTCAATTAATTCAGTTTCTCCTCCGACGTATCTACTAATTACGGAAATATAATAGTCGCGTCACGTTTGTACTGAAACTCACGTTTACGCGTACCGAGGACCCTCTCCGAGAGGATCCACTTCGTTGGAGTCAATTGACTTTAATTAAAGTTACAAAATTAATTAAAGCCAAACAACGCAGCTCGGTTTGTCAGAATGACATGGTTGACACGTTAAAAATCACATTCATGAAAATAGCTTATTAAAATGCGTTGCAAAATAAATTGTTTAAATACAATTTTCCGGCTGCCAGCAAACTTCAGATTTTAATGCAATAAATGTCTTCGTTCAAAGCAAATAATCAATTGATTTAGGAAAGAAAAATTGTAACTCGACCAAAAATAAATGTGTGGTAATCACTGATGGCTTATTTTAAAGGGCAGACGTTAAGCAATATACAAAAAAATTATGGTGAAAAGAAAAAAAAAAAGAGAACAAAGAGATAAGGGATGGAAATGGTACAAAAGTCCCCCATTATTTTCTACCTTAATTCACAGCGTGAGTACTTTGCAAAATTGTATCCTGTTTAACGGTGAAGTGCAAATTGTGATCACATTGAAAAGCTGCGTCTTTTAATTTCCGTTCGTGTACTTTAAGGGATTCCTTTTTTTCCTTCTTTAGTATCGCTACTTTTAGAGTCAAGGGAGCGTGGATAAAAATTGCAAACTTGCGAGCACTATATACAACACACACACATATATATATATATATATATCCTTTACTGTAATCCCTGAATGCTCTTTCGCATTCGCGTCAACGAAACTCCTCTTATCGATCTTCTCCTCTCCATCCCATCTTCTGTCCCACACTTTAACGAGAATCCTGTGGAATCCAAGATTCGTGAAAGTTTCTGTTCAGCAGGCGCGTTTATAGTGTCGCCGCTATTTATGATGATCCTTAAAAGGATTTCAGGCTTTACCGACATCGACCGTCGCTCTATGAACTCCCTTTACGGCACCACCGTGACTTTTCTTGCTTCGGTGACGACGACGATGTCCCTTCTTCTGGGCAAAGCTTATTCGCGTCTGATTTTCACGGATACCTACGACGAATTTTTTTTTCTTGCCTGTGGGCTTCACTCCTGAGACTCCAAAAAATCTTATCGACACGCCTGCGGTGTGTATGACGCACGTGATAGCAGTATCGAGTGTTGGAAATAGCTCTTCTTGGATGGTTTCACATTTTTCGTTTAAAAATTAACCGCACATGGGCGCGATGCTCGGAAGGTCAATTTTTCGATTTTATGGCTATCAGCAAATCATCTCAAAAGCAGAGTTTCGCGTCGTTCTTTTTTCGTACAAAACACTTGTTAGCTGGCCCGAAGTTTGGAATTGTCTTGAGATTTTTTTCGCTCGACGTGTTCAGTAAATGTTTTGCCAAGTCAGTCAAGACTAACATGAGTTATATTTTTTTCAAGAGCTACTACAGCTTTAACGCTATTTTTTACTGTTAAAAAAAAGAAAGTAGTAATAAAAAAATGAGAAGGAATAACGAGAGAGAAAAAAAAAAAAATGTGACACATACTGTAAATAAGCCGAATAAATTTCAGTTGTATATCTCGAAATGCTTCTACGTGTGATATTGCCGAGGTAAACGAAAATACAGGGATTATGTAGATTGAGGGTAAGTCAGAAACGACTTCACATAAAAACTTCATTCCCAATGTGATCCATCTTCTGACGCTTTTAAAATCAGCGTGGATTTTATAAAGATCGAATTTTCGTCGCGACGACCACCCCGAAACGATTTCAAATAAATAGACAGAAATCCGGAAACTAGAAAGAGAGAGTTGAAATTTTTCATTTGAAACACTTGGAGTTCTTCTGTCTTCACAGTCATAATTATCGTAGGACCAATTTGTTCACTCGACAAATTTTTTTTCGTTCTCTTCTAAAAAGTCGATGCCAATCAGCTACGTTCATACGAAGCCATTTTATTCGTGCTGTGATTGACTGTGTTCAGCCACAGAAACCAGGAGAACGTTCGTCCTTTGAAAATAAAATTCCGACAGCTCGTCATCGCGTTTCGAATCTTTGTCAACGTGATGCTGATTGCGTGATTCCTTCCTCTTCGAAAAAGTCGATGGCAATCAGCTACCTTCGCACGAAGCCATTTTACGAACTTTCCGAATCCCTTGTCCCCCTTTCGAGATATCTGCAACGACATACATCATCTCGTTTCATTCCTCGCTCAACACACTAAGCTCTGTAGAATATTATCATTTTCAATTTTACAAATATAATCAATTTCATTTATTCACTCCGCTCGCATTGACAAATCTCCCAATCGAACACCCACGTTCCCTTCACCCTCTCAGCATATATCGCATTTATGTACAATCAACGCACACAATTGGCATTAAAATTCGTAAGCTCTCCTCTTGAGAACACACGCACGTGATTTTGGAGTACGTTGATTTATCGGCCAACAGGTGAATGAAAAAAAAAAAGAAAAAAAAAAAAAAAAAAAGCTCTTTTCGAAAGCCCCTCACGAGTCAGCGATTGCAAGGTAGAGACTCAGGTTCACAGGGCTCCCTGACAGTCATCATCATCGCTGTTTCAGGCGGAACTACACACGTGCGAGTGTATCTAAACATTAGCTACATGTAACGCTGGGGATTGCAGTGATACCTGGTGATGCTCTTCAAAGCCTTGCGCAGCAATTGCTCCAGACATCGACGAAACGTTATTCCGCACATCGCGTACAAGAGAAAATTAATGCTGAAGTTTGTGTAGTAAAGGAGCATGAAAAATTGCTGCAAGCACCAAAGCAGAGCTGGCGTGTCCTTTCGCGCCAGGGTGAAAAAAAAAACGCAGAGACGAATGACGTAACTGTAACAGAGAAAAGAGAATTTTATTAGAGGCTTCCTGGGGAATAATTGAAATGGTATTCTTGATTATAACTGAGGCGGATGAAACCCTGTACGTAGGTATGCAAATGAAATATGAGAGTATCTATTTCATCGTACAACGTAGACAACGTTATATTCCATCCGGCAGTCTGTTATTCATATTTTAGATTTTTAATTGTATTAATAACGCTGCACTAAAATGCACGGTTATCGTGCAAATAAACACTGTAATTAATTCTTGAGTTAGGGGAGTCTTTGATAAGTCTTCAGTCTTCAATAACGACCCAATTAAAAGTTTCCTGATAAAAATATTTTGGTGAAAGGAGCGCGACTCTTTTTCTACGGCAATCAGTATTCTCCCCGTTTTGTTGATTTTTAGACTGAGGAAAAAAAATATGAGAGGACATTTTAATTAGGCCTTGACGATGTAAAAATTCGTCTCGTTTAGTCAAGACTGTAAATGTGTACAAAGAACATCGGGAAATATTTTATTTTTTTGAATCTGTGGGTTTTCAACTTTTTCGTTGGATTATTCTTTTTTTTAAAACATTTCAACGATCGCAATTAATTTATGTCACTTTTTTTTTTTTTTTTTCAAAAGAAAATGAAAAATTAATGTGAAGAAAAAATACAAATTGTTATTTTTCGTACAAAAAATCGAAAAGCCGATATGACAGCAGGATTAAAATACGTTTTCGTGGTTTAATGTCACCTGAAATATGATACATAATATGATACATCAGTCAATCGCAATAATTTATATTTATTTGGCCTGCGAAAATTCGGGATTAAAAATGATATAGTCTACGTGGCCGGGGAAATTCTCCCAAATACGTGAAAAAAAATAAATAAAAAATTAACAGATCATTGAATTACCTCGGTAAGTTGAGAAGAATGAAAACGGTGCTGATGAGTAACAACATCTTTGTGATGCTCTGTTGATTCCTCGTCGAGACAGGATTTCTCGAGGACGACCTCACGTCTGCAAATTATACGATTTATCCCAAATTTAATATGATTTGGTGAAATTCAATTCTTTGGTATCTTATGGAAATTTTCCTTAAAAAAGAAAAAAATTTTTTCAATTTTTTTGGAAATTCTTCTTAAATATGTACTTTATGTAAGTGAAAGAAAAGATTTTTTTTACAAATTTCACATCTACTTAAAAAAAAAAAAATTTTCAACCGATTTTTCTGACCGTCACAGTGGCAAATCCCTTAAAAAATCTAAATTCATTCGAGTAAGCGAATCGCGGATTTTATTCCAGTACGAAAATCTTTCCAAGTGATTCTGGAGTATCGTTATTGCCGATAAAATCGTTCTGATCGGTATCGCAAAATCTTGAAAAAAAATCGGAGAAATTTAAGAAAAGTATCGGTAAAAATATGAGCATTTCTATGAAATTCTTGAGAAATATTTTCGCACATGGTAGCAAAACTCGTTTTGAATCGAACCGATTTTACTGAATGAAATATTCTGCTTACGTATACATCTCGCTGTAATTTCCGGTATTTGGTAAGCAGTTCGAGGTGTCGACGGTGCCGGTATGGCGTTTGATGGCTGGTGCCGAGAGTTACGAGAACTATTATTCTTCGAGGAGAGGAACGATTGTTGCGAGGGCGGCCTGCGTCCTATGTTGCCCAATGCTATGTTTCCGACTCCATTGTTGCTGCTGCTCGCAATCTGCAGCGACACGATTTGGCCATTAAACTCAAGTATATATTAAATATATTAATGACACTCGTATTAAATTCCAGTCGTCAAAGTGCTTCTTCTTCAGCTTTAAAGAATTTTCAAAAAGAATATTTTCTCAATATTATGTGTTACATAAATATTATTATTATTTAGGATTAATAATGCAATTAAAAAAAAATGAATCCCAATTTATGGATTCCTACTTAGAGTTCATAAAATGTGTTACATATTTTTTAAAGCAGCTTTTTTAGAAGTCGGATTTATAATTATAATTCGATCTCTATCAGCAAAAAATCCATCACTTTATATTCCGTCTGTTTTCATTGCAATCTTTCTTTTCAAGCCTCCTTGATTTCAGCTCTCATCAACGAGAAACCAAACTTCGAGGGAATAATCGAAACGTTTCTGTCGTCGGTTTACCTAACGCAATCGTGACAAGCTCACAGCATTGACGCACTAGCTTTCATCGATCTTAGCTTCCCCAGGATTGTAATTCTATTGTCACTAAGTCGACTCGATGAAATCCGACTTAACGCACATCACCGTCCAATCCACGACAACAATTGCACACTAGTCTTGATTGCACATAATCGTAATTGCAAACAGTCCTCGAATGGGATTCACGCTTTGTGCACACAGCCACGAATATACCAGAAGGAATGTGTACACGTGTAGGGAAGACGATGTAAAACGAGAATAACGATTGACGTACTTTTTTTTTTTTGGCTCTGGAATTGATTCTTTAAATTCACTTTTTTTTTTTTATGTAGAATCTGGCCTTATTCAATTTAGCTTCGTGAACAGTTTTGCTGTGCCAATGTTGCGTGAGAAAAAAATTTAAGTCTGTGAAAGCAATCTTCAAGGATGGGAAACGATATTCTTAGGAAGATACTTAGTTTTTAGAGGCTTGGAACTATCAGTATAAAATAATTTATCCTTATAATTTGAGGTCTTACCTGACCCACCAGGGTCAGGTTTTCCACGAGAGAAAATAGCTCGTTTGGTGCTGGTCAGGGTCAGAACCCAGGACAACAGGATGTGAACCTCCAGCAAATCCACCCAGTCCCTTTTTCATCCCCGAATACTGTTTAGGAAAAGGTACCTTGTACTCGTAACGTAAATTTTCATTGGACACGCTCGCCTCCCTCATTCGTGGATTGACCCATTAATGGATGTTTATGAGAATGAGCTCGAGGCACTTTTGAAGAATTGTCGATTCTTCCGCCTCTGTGAAGAGCCTGAGGCTAGTCACGTCCTCATATTTTCCAATTTTTCATTATTTTAACTACCCTTAATGGCACATTTATTTCCCTAGAGATGAACGGTATTTCGAAACTCATTTTCCTTCCTCATAAAGAAAGGTTTGTTTTCCTGAAAAAAAAACAAAAAAACATAAAAATTTCGAGACAAGAACGATTTTAACGATCGACCTGAAAACTTCCAATCCTTGCAATTGCAACGGAATTTCATTTTAAGAACCTTCAAAGAAATTAGCAGATCTCGAGGAAGTGCCCAGCCTGAGAGATTTTGCAGATTCTTGAAATACTATCAAATGAAATAACCACGACACCGGGGTCAATGACCCTCTGAGACACAGGCCCAAGGATGAAACCCCGGTGAGTACGAATTGGATCGACGCCGACGCAATTACCCGCTCGTCTATTCTCGTCTCCTGTCCTGTCGTCGAGCATAAGCACATTTCTCAACAAGCTTCTCTTCATTTAGAATCTCATAGAGTATGTGCATACCTAGAGCGAAGCTCTGGAAAAACAGCATATATTTCACTTATGCCTCAAGATAACGCGAATGCATTATGGATGAGGGCGAAAAAAAAAAGAAACAGAGGTGGAAAGACGTCCAAGAAAAAACAGCTAAATCTTGGGGTGCCACCACAGGCGAAAGGTCTCCGGTATGGAAAACCTACTTTTGGGGTTTCGAGATAAAATTGGATTTGCGCCTCTCTCTCTCTCCCTGGGTAATGAGATTCCGAAAATATCGCAGAGAAAAGCAATCGTCGTCTATCGACCCAATCCACTATTACGATTTCATCGTATACGTACGAAATGAAGATTCGACACTCGACGAGAATTGTACAATGTACAAAAATCTTGCTTCCCATCAGACGGCTTTTTTGTCAAAGAAGTTGACATTTTTTTGTCTGCTTTAGTGTCAGGTTCAATATGTGTGACTCTGAAGATTTCTGCATCTGCAAATTTAATAATTTGGCCAGCTATAATTATTATTATCTCCAGATACTTTTTTTAGTTTTTTTTTTTTTTTTATGGTCTTTAAAAATTGGGAGGCATTTTTGTCTTTTTTTTCTTCACCTCTTCGTGCAATTCATTTTTTTTCCCAGGCAGATTTTTGCGATTTGCAATTATCTCGAGGCACCGGAAAAAAGTGACTGGCAATTTGTAAAGATTATCAAACAAAAAATCTAAAAAAAAGAAGATTTTTTTTTTTTAATATTTAAATATTTGCCTCACTGCGAATTGTAATATCAGATCAGTCTAAAAATGAGAAAAAAAAAAAGAAATATGTTTCTCTCGTTTATTCGGGGATTTTTAGGGCTCTCTCTACATCGCCATGAGCGACGATGATCGAGATTGATACGACTAAGTACGCCCACGAGCTTATCCTCGAGGGCCTTTTCAAGCACCAGTAGTAAATCGAAGTTACACCGGTATATAGCAGCGAGCTGAGGCAAAGGAACGTTATCGCTTCCACAGCGAACTAAAAAAAAGAAAAAGTTACGGCCAGTTGGCGGCTTTGATAAGCTACTCTGTGCGTGATCGCGGAGAATAATAAGCTTCCCTTTAAAACTCGGTGAAAGAAAAAAAGAAAAAAAAAAAAAAATCAGAAGAATGAAGCGATCTGGTAGAGTCGTCGAACGATGATGGAGCTAATATTTAAAGCAAGGTGCTTGCAATCGTTATCCTGAGTGGTTGGTGTTTGTTAAATATGAACAGAGAAAATTGTTGGAAGAATAATGGCAAGAAACTCACGAAGAACGGAATCTCCGAGCAGCGATAAGACGACAACGAAGTGAAAGGGTTTCAGAAAACACGGACAAACTTCCGGAGGGTGAAGCAGAAATTAGAAAAAAAATGTGATACGTGAAAAAAAAAATGTGATACATGAAAAAAAAATGTGATACATGAAAAAAAAAATGTGATACGTGAAAAAAAAATGTGATACGTGAAAAAAAAAATGTGATACGTGAAAAAAAAAATGTGATACGTGAAAAAAAAAATGTGATACGTGAAAAAAAAAATGTGATACGTGAAAAAAAAAATGTGATACGTGAAAAAAAAATGTGATACGTGAAAAAAAAAATGTGATACGTGAAAAAAAAAATGTGATACGTGAAAAAAAAATGTGAAACGTGAAAAAAAAAAATGTGACACGTGAAAAAAAAAAATGTGATACGTGAAAAAAAAATGTGATACGTGAAAATTGCACATGGGAAAATTCGCTTTGATACGATATAGCGAATATAACACATGACAAACTGTAACACATGGCGATCGAATTTCCTAATTGCCGGAAAGATGAGGTTTAACCGGAGATATACTTGATTTGCGATGAAATTTAACTGAGGATAATGCAGCCGAAGATGATACTGCAATTGTATTTTGTTTATCGGACACGCGGATAGTGGGCGATCCGACCTTGGTACATCATTCGTTGGACGTGAACTTGACATTTCAGAAAGTTGAGTATTTCATTACGCGGAGATTATTTATTTGTCAAACGTACAGCTTTGAGGCTGAATATTTTTACAACGATCGCTACTATGAAAAATATAAAAAGTGAGTGTTTGGAAAAATTCGTCAGTTGAAATAATTCGGAAAAATCGACCTATAGAAAGAGATCTAATTTTATTGCAATCCCAATTTTTTTTTAGATCTCTGCAAAGACTTCAACTCCTGCAAATTTTGCTTGTTTCATTGAGATGATCAAAAGTATTCCATTTTTATTTGTAATTAATTTTCGCTCGACTTTAATTTCTCAAATCACTATTTTCGTAACTATATATATATATATAGTTATTCGAAATGTGTAGAGAGGAGCGAAGCTGACGAATCTTATACATGACCACATGCATTCTCAGTCCCAAATGCTCGGGCACACGTGCACATGGTAGAGGCCACTCTACACATAGAAATGAAGCAGAGGCTTACATAAGATGCTGTGTTTACAAGCAATCCAAAAATATATTCGGAGCAGTGGATCAACGATAGAAGACGGGGGAAATATCAACCGGAAAGATAATACATGAATTCCTGAATAATAATATCCATATCGTGTATTCCATGCCAAAAAATGGTAGCTTAAAAATCGCAACAGCAAAAAAAAAGTGGTGTTATTACGAAACGAATTTATTCAAGGAAAATTTATGAAAAAAAATTGAGAACCTAAAAGTGTCCCAAAACACAGCCTCGGACATCCCCAAATCAGCTCACTCCAAAATTCACGTCCAAATAAGAATCTCAAGCTTTCCATCTTTTCTTTCATTCACCATTTGCATAATCCTATACGCAGATAACGCGCTCATAAAATTCAAATTCTCTCCATTCGCCTTCACCTCCTGGTTGAAAATGTATGTGGAAGATGAGTGCGAATCTGGACGTCAATTTGTACGTAGACACGTTTTTTATCACCCGAATTTCGAAACTTTTTACGAGCTTTTTATTCCGCTCTGAGGGATTATTACTCTCGTTGCTTACTCAATTTTTCTCTGCTTTTATCCCGGCAGTGATAGGAAGCTCGCGAGTGGATCGTTGGACTGTGCGTAATGAAAAGGCTTTAAAAACATTGACTACCGCAATCTCGGAGTGAGTTTACGAGCGACGTTTGGGATACTCCGAGAGTTGTCTCACGATCGTGCGGTGAGATGCAGAATTTTTTTCTTTTTTTTTTTTATATCAAACGTTACGTCGCGTGCCTCGCATTTCTATTTTGCTATTCACGACGCAATTCCGTTTCTGTTTTCATGGATTTTTATCACCGACTAGGCTGGTCACATGCCATCGTACACAGAGAGAAAAAAAATATATATATCATTGATCTAATAATTTCCAGTATAACGGGCTGCAAAAAAAAAATCAAAAGTGATATTAATGTTCAGAAAATGATTTCTGTGATTTTTTGACATACAATCATTTTTTTTTTACTTTTATTCGCTGCAACGATGAACTTTGGATCGCTGCAGTTTCTACACTTTTTTAAAACCTAAATAATAAATCGCAATGACAATTCGAGTATTTTTCTGAAAACAGGACATTCGTAACGAAAGATTGATAAAGCACAAACTTACAGGAATCTGATTGAGCTTGATGTCCGATCTGTCCTGGCTGGTGCACTGCGCAGAGACTTCAGGACTGTACTTAAATTTTCTGCCGAATTTCAGTAGATTCCTGGTGATCATTGTGTTCATAACGACGATCAGAATAAGCGGTACAATCAGACTGGCGATGCTATCAACGATGCTAATTATCCTCATCGTCTCCCAGTAGTCGTACTTGAGATCGCAAATTTCTACGTCGTCTTGTGTTACGACACCGGCGGTTACGAAGGCGTACGAGTGGCTCGTCAGTGCCAGGACCACCAGCACGAGGACGATGGCCTTGGCACGGGCGATGGTACACATGTGAGGGCGATGAAGAGGATACTGAACGGCGATGAATCGCTCAACAGTGAACGCGACGATTAGCCAAACGCTGAGTGAGCTGCATACAGCGCTGGCGTAAACGAGTATTTCGCACCAGCCAGCTTTGTTGAAGACACGCCATCCAAAAGCATTATTGAGATAGACCAGTAGGAGTGCTACTAAAAATCCAAAATCGGCTGTTGCCAAAGCGGCTAAATAGTAGCTGGAGCTTCGCATCTTGAGATGAGTATTAAGGAAGACAATGCAGGAGAGTAAATTTCCAACGATTCCCAATAGTATGATAAATGGTACGTAGTACTCGTGAAAGAAATCCAAGAGGAAGTAAACCGAGTTGCAGGGCTCTTCATCGTTGTCCATGTACTCGTTGCCTCGACTCTCATCCGTATGGTTATCCGTTTCGTTGCTCAACATCGGTGGCGTTGAACGTCTAACTCTTATCAGCCATCCACCCATCGTAGCTGGTTGACCGACTCCACAGTGACCTGATAACATAATGGGACCACCTGTTTAACTCGATAATCCTCGATACATCCTACCCAATTTTACAATAGGATCGAGGCTCCTTCAATATTCAACGTTTGTGGGTTTATGGGGGAGCGAATAAGCTCGGTAACTTCCCTCTGTGTTCATTACATGGTCAGTGGATATTTATTTGGGTACACCGTTGATTTGTCGGTTTACTTCACTGACACTGCTCTATCACTATTAACGTTTTATTCTACAGAAACACCTTGGTTGATGTTCATTTGGCTTTTGGACGTCAATGCACTGTTGAGTTTCTTTATTGAAACTCTGATTAACTAAAATTTTTTAGAACTTTCGTTTGCATCCACCGACGACTCTCAATCGAAACATTGAACCACACGACACTTTACCCATAATGAAGAGCTTCTGTGAAGTATTCAGCTGGCGCGCTTCACGGATTTAAATACCATCGACTCTGTTCTACTGCGTCCAAACGGCTGAAACGGACGATGACGGCATGGGTGAATAACGCAAGAGCTGAACAGCGTAGCCGTATTAAATGGACGGTCGGGCTACGCCGAGGAGTCGGGGTATTGGCTCGACGATCGAACTCTATTGATTCAACGTCGCTTTCATGAAGCTACTCTCGTGGTGGTTAATCAAGAGGACTGCTCGATCGAGCATGAAGGATTTTTGGAGCTTTTCGTTGAATCAATTGGCTCATACGTCGACGCAGGGCTTCACTGTCCCGGTTTTCAACCCTAATTCGAATTGGTGATCCAATGGATCATTCGGTCCTGAACCAGCTTCACGCTTTTACCCTCCTCTTTTCAATATCATATTTTTCTGGCGAATGTGATTCGTCACTGTTGCCACATTTGGCCAGTAATCACATGATGTCACTCCTCCTACTCGCCGAGTGATGTCAGGAATTAGGACCCAAACCAATCCGTCAAACTGACGGTAATCGCTCGGTGGTCGTCCCGTTTATGATTGAGATCGATGATCTCAATCATAAACGACACCTAAAATCCGATTATAAGCTCAGGGATTCGATCCCCTCGGCACTGCTCGAACATATAAATTGCGGGGGAATGAGGTTTGGACACCTGTTGGCTCAGAACGCGAGAGGGAAGCAAACCCAAGTCGCGGTTTCAGTAAACGCAAAGCTTTTCTAAGCGTCAATTTTCGGCAGAGCAAATTGAATTTCGAAGAAAGCTCGTTGCGGCTCAATTGTCCAACGAAAGCTTTTCAAATCTCCAAAGTTATTTCAAAATTTTATTTCACTTGTGTCATTGTAGAATCGTGAAATTCTTTGCTTTTAAAATTCTTTCTGGATCCAAGTTAGTCTGTTGTTTTAAACTCTGTTTTAGAAAATTTTTGTCGCTCCAGCGAAGCTCGTTATGTTTGTTTAACGAGGAAAGTTCCACCAGAGCTTCGCAGCATTATGCTGTTTTAAGACCCAATTGGTCCACCTCGAAGCCGTTTAAAATCAGACTCAATACCTCGAGCACTTTTAATTTCAGCACTGAGAATTTTTTTTTTTTTTTTTCATTAACAATATAGATCTCATTGATATTGCCGTGAAAATATCGACTCTTTCTGCTTCCAATTGATAACTGTACCGGATTATCTTCGTGATCTACTGCGGATTAAAAAAAACCAACGTCCGTTGTGCAATGTGAACCAGCGCAGACTAGACTGACTAGTAGTTGACGTCGAACTTGGTGTCTCGCGGCCGAAAAGAGGAATCGCATGCGCCTTGAACCTCCCGCGCAGAGCGTCGTTGATGCCTATCCTGAAATCATTGAAATGGGGGTAACTTTATTAGAAACATTGAAAAGCCCTGCCAACGTGCGTGCAAAATAGTTATGCGATGCACAGCTCTTGAATAATTTATAGGAAAGCATCAGAAGGGCAACTCGAAAGAGAATAAATTCGACAAGCTGTCTCCTGACAAAATGGAAAGATAAGAGTCGGGATAGAGAGCGAAGCTGTCGGAGGGAAAGTGGAAAACTTACTTTTTTATAATTTCCCTGTGTTACCCCAAGGGAGAACTTAAATAATGAGGGGGTTTGGGTGACCCTAAATGCCCTTAATTTAAGACTTACTTCCAAACCTGCAGCATCTTTTTTTTTTTTGCATCTAAATTCAGGAGAGTAAAAATGAAAGAAATACTGTTGGATTCGAGTAGGTAAGGTCCGTATGTAGTCAGACGGTAGCCAGCAACAGTTGTCAAAGCAGATTTTTCGTATGTCCAAAGCAAAGAAAAATTACAACAAAACAAAAAATTAACCATCACCATTCGATTGGTTAGATTTTGAATTTTCGAGGCCACTCCTAGTCTATAAAAATTAGTTGATCCAAGCAGGATACATGTGTCCACCACTGAGGGTCTGAAAACGTGTGTGTGTGTTTGGGGATAAGATTCTTCCTCTTGAGATCACAAATGGATGAACCCTGATACGATTCAAAGAGCTGCGGTTTGCTTACCCTCCTTGTCTCTGAAAGAATCAGGAAGGTAAGTCCATTGAATCCGCATTGGTGGCCAAGAGAAAGTGCTTGTGTTGGGATATTCAATGGACAGTGAACGATTTTTATAGGCGCATATATATTCTATCACTCTATGCTTTAATGTTTTTTTTTTTTTTTTTTCCTGTTGTGTTATCTTCAAGGTTCAGTTTGTATTCTCGAGGGTGGGTACAAAATGTTCCCTGAGAAAATATAAACGAAGGGCACTTTCAGAGGTTTACCGAAGGGTCTAGAAAATTTCGAAAATTTCGAAAGAAATAAAAGCTGAGGCTTTGTGGATTATATTGCTTCATGGAATGTCAAGTCCACTCAACACCATCAGTTTAAAAAAAAATAAACCGTAAAACCAACATTTTTTACGGGGAGAAACACGTCGAGCAAACGTTCTGCTGACCCTGTTATTATTATTCGAACAAACAGTCGGTGAATCCTATTATCAGGATTAAGCGATGAAATCCCTCGGGAATACAACAGGGTTTGTATATGCTCCAAAAATACCTGGGCCAGTTGTTGACTCGATGAATAACGCGGAAGGAAAAAAGACTTTGGTTCTTCACGAATCGAGAAAAAAAATGAATGATTACTCGTGATAACGAATCGATGATTCAGATCCTCTTTTAAAGAATAAGCTTCATCGAGAGGAAAGGAAAAATGTATTTTTTTTCTTGGCCTTTTTTCAACAACAAAAAGTGGAAGTGATTAGAAAAAAAAACTAGTAGAAAATGCAACACATGAATTTTATAATTATCGTACATTTGTTTAATTTTTAGTTTGACACAATTTTTCATGAATTTTCCAAAAAATAACTACGTGAAATTTCCACAAATTTTTAACTCAACACATTTTTTTTTTAGTGTTATCAAGCCTTGAAGATCGCCTCTACAAAGCTGAAAGGACAGATGCAACCGAACAGCAAGCCATTCACGACAGTGCACACTTTCGTTTTGAATCCAAAAGCCATAACAATGGGACAGCTTTATGGGGAATACGATCTGGATACACACGAATGGTTTGTAATTTTCTTCATCCGTTGTTACAAATCAACTGTAAAAATTTGTCTTAAAAGTTGGACACCAGTAACAGCAAATATTTTCGTGTCTTCTAATTCTGGTTGGTTGTGTTCTAATCTGCTCTCTGAGAGTCTGCATAAAAGTGGCTTTTTTTTTTCACACCAGACAAATTTATTTAACCAGTCATTTCCATGCACAGAATAATCGAAATTGAATAAACTGCTGAAAAAAAAAATAATTGATCCTTGTCCAGAAGGGACAAAAGATTTTTCACTCCTTCTGAGTGTGGACTCAGAGGTACCTAATGTCTATAATCTCACTGCTATTTTTAGGACTGACGGAATTCTATCAACCCTCATAAGAGCCGGCAGCAGCGTCACGGACTTCGATAAACGTTGGTACGTTTTTGATGGACCAGTCGACGCGGTTTGGATCGAGAACATGAATACCGTGCTGGATGATAATAAGAAGCTTTGTCTGTCTTCCGGGGAGATAATGAAACTCCTACCCACGCAAACAATGATCTTCGAAGTTGCGGATCTTTCGGTAGCATCACCAGCCACAGTTTCTAGGTACTTATTCGGGCACAATACATCCCCTGTAACATTTCGTATCATGTTGTGAGTGGTATTGTTGAGTCGTTATCCGCTTGCATTTGCAGCAGCTTTGTAGGAAAAATGGCAAGATAGTTTGGAGAATGTTACTCCTAATTGTCCATTCGATGGGAGCTCAATTTTAAGCACCTTTGTGCAAATTCTGTGTAAATTCACTTGGGAGATATTTGGAAGGAAAGGAAATTTTAAAAAGAGGTTTCTTTTTTGTACGATGCCTATTTTTTTTTTTTTTTTTTTAGTTTGAAAGAAACTGATGCTTAATTCATTCGCCACTGTTGCTTTTTTCAGATTCTGTCAAAGCGATTAATTTTATTTTAAAAAATCATAGTAAATGACCATTGAAGAACGTTTTGATTTTTTATGCAGCTGTCAGTATAAACAGGTGCATCTAAATAACATTACATATTACATTTTTAAGAAAGAAAAAGCATATTAAAAAATATTATTTATTCAATGAAAAAAAAAAACGCTTGCAAGAAAGACAAAAAAGATTTTGAAGCCTCGATTAGAATATACAGAAATGTTTATGGAACCGTTAGAAATATTTAATTAATTGCAATAATTGTATAAAATGTTTAAAAAACAAATCTTAGCTATAACCATCCCCTAAGAAATTGAAAAAAAATCAAATTTCGAATTACTCATAGGTGCGGTATGGTCTACATGGAGCCGGAAGGTCTTGGACTAAATCCACTGATCGATTGTTGGCTAAAGACAATTCCGGAGGTAAGCACGATTCATCGATTTTGTCATTGAACTTTATCAATAATTATTATCAGGCTGAAATAAAAAAAAAAACGTAAGCCACAGTATTTTAATTAACTTGAAATAAATTGCCTGGAAATTGCGATTTTCTATTTCGATAAATAAATCTTATATATCTCGAAATATCCGGAAAAGTGACGACTTTTCTGAAAACTACGTCGCGGGAGGGAGAGTCTCTCCCTTACAATACAGAGATTACATATTTATTGGAGAACTGTAAAAGTTTCGGACTTTCGGATCGATTTGTGACACCGGTTGCCGGAACAGTGGATCAAAACTTATATGTTGCAATATGAGGAAGTCCGAATCTCCTTGTTTGTTACTTTTTCTTTGCTTTCTTCAGTCCTTAACAGGGTTCACTTAACGCCCACAGAATATGAGGGAGTACGTGGAGAAGATCGACAGTTTGACTTATCAGTTGATTCCTGAAGGGCTACAACTGCTTCGACAGAGGTTGGAGGAAATCGTGGGAACCGTGGACACTGGGATGGTAAAGTCCTACATCAATCTGATGAACTTTCGGATTGGACCGATGTCCGGCAGAGAAGGAAAAGCGCCACCGGGTTTCGCCTTTCAAAGATCAATCCGTGAGCACGATGATATGTGAAAGCTTTTCCAAGGAACCCACTCGATTTTTCTATATATCCTCACATCGATTCGTATTCCGAACACACTATTTCTCCTGACTTGGTTTCTCCCTTTCATTCAACTTGGGCACAACTATCGAGTGTATAGAAAAGCACAGTTTGTGTCTTCCCCTGCGGACAGAGCCATTGATCAACAGCTAAAAGTATATTCCATATTGGCATTGATTCTTTGATTAACGCACCGGCACACATTGAAATCCATTTTCTCTTTTCATTCCTCGTCCGATTCCAATATAGAAAACAACTCGGTGGAGGCCAACATTGTATTTGATTTTTCTTTGACCACTCAAATTGTATTCTCGACAGCCGGACTATTGTCACCCTGGACAGCTTTCTCAGTGGTATGGAGTCTCGGTGCGAGCTGCGACTACAAAGGACGTTGTGTTTTTAGCGATTGGCTGAGAAACAAGCAAAAGGAAGGAAACCACCAGATGCCATTTCCACCGGATGGACTAGTCTTCGATTACAGGTAGGTCGAGTGATGTCTAATTATTGAAGAGAGTCGCACAGATTCCCAAACGTGGGTCTGGCCAATTAGGCTTTAAAAAAAAGAATTATATATATCTAATGAACTCTGTCATTCAGATTACACGACGGTGGATTCACGGACCCAACAGAAGAGAACGCACCTCAACCGCCACGATGGTACAAATGGCTCGAAGACATTCCAACAATGAAGATAACGCCGGAGGCAAATTTCGCAGGTTCGATGCTCCTCAGTCGGTGAATTTAGACGCGTATCTTCCCCCTCGTTGAATCCCATTTAGAGACAAAGCCCAGAACCGCCCCCCGACCCGAAGCATCCCTAACTGGCTTAACGGTTTCAATCTGCCTCCAACAAAAGACGTTAACGCTGATATTTTACCGTGACGTGGGTGGAAAGCTTCGGGCTTGACAGAGCACTAATACCGGAGCTTGAAGATCCTTAAAGCTGCATTAAGCTGCGATAGGGTGGACTGCGTACTAAACCATTGGTATTTACATTTATTCCCTCAGACATCGAAGTACCGACCATGGATAATGTACGGAATTCGACATTGATTGGATATCTCCTTGTCAACGAGACTAATGTTCTCTGCGTTGGACCAACCGGAAGTGGAAAAACTCTGACCGTCACCGCCAAGCTCTCCAGGAATATGACGAAAAAATATATTTCTGACTTTATGACGTTCTCCGCGAGGACGACGGCCAATCAGACGCAGGTGTGGATCTATTTCAGGGTGTTTTTTTTTCTTCTTCTTTTCTCTTTTTAACTCCTTCAATTTTTGTGCATTCGAAGGACGCGATCGATTCGAAGCTCGAAAAAAAACGTAAGGACGTCTTCGGACCGCCAATTCTCAAGAGACAAATCTTCTTTATCGATGACCTCAATATGCCAGCTCTCGAGATCTACGGGTCTCAGCCACCGATCGAGCTCATTCGGCAATTCATGGACTTCGGTGGTAAGTTCACGAAGACTAATCAACCATTAAGTTGAACCTTGAGCTCGCATCTATGCTGCAGTGTTTCTGTACGAAGAGCTCATCGCGAACAGAAATCTTTTTCGGAAACTGCTGTTTCGTTTTTCGAAATTCAATCTCGGATCGAGCTTAGTTTTTAATTAACTTTCTTTTCTTTTATTTACGATCGTAAATTCTATTCAAATGTAGCTGATTCACTCGTGCTGACAGGACTGTTGGCACACTAATTGTTTATTGGATTTTTAAGCTCCGCGATATCATAGAATTGACCTAGTAAAAGAAACTGTACTCGAAAGCGTAAATTAACGCTAGTTGCAGACATAACTTTATTTCCATTGTAAAATAAAAAAAAGCTGTAAACAGGTTTGCATCCGTTTGACGAGCAGTTGGAAACGACAAGCTCTCTGTTAAAGTGAATCTTCCCCGAGGAATGGTCACAGGAAGGCCTTAATAAGATTCTTCCCATGTTCTTTTTATGCGGAATACAACTTCTGACGCGTAAAAAAAAAAAAAGATGACATCTTTTACTCTGAACTTCGAAGCGCAATGGAAGAAAGAATCTCCGGTGTAACTTTCTCGTCACGTTCAATTTAAATGTCTTCCTTTTGTCCTTTTTCAATGTGAACGTCACTAAACTCTGTGCTTAACGGTATAACTACGAGATTTTATTGCTCGCCATTCGTGTCATCATCTCACTTGAATATTATCCGATTTTTAATAATTCCAAGTCACCAGAAGGAACCGATTATGTTCAACTACATTTTATTGACGTTCCTTGAATTTTATATTTCGACAGACCACCAATTCGAATAATTGTTTGTTTCATTATTTCTCCTCGAATATTTTAATCCTATATTCGACAGTACCCGTGTCCTCGCGTTAGAAAGCTGCGATTCTTTGGAAATGCTTGTGCTTGAATTTGAAAAGAAAAAAATCCAAATCGATTCGATGAAAATTTACTTTTTTTCGCATCTTTTAATCGCTGCTGGGAGAGATGATTAATCGACGTCGATAAAGTGGCTCGTTGGATAAACGATACCTTCGTCGAGTTTGGATAATTAATGAACTGTTGAAATGCCGAGGCCGGAGGGAAAAGTAAAAGAGATCGCAGTTTGAAAGAGGGACAACTGCGTCAGACTCCAAGTACGAGAGAGAGAGATATAGAAATACACGCTGTGGCATAATTCATGGTAACACATGCGGATGAACAGCAAAAATGTTATCCAATAAACGGTTGTGTGTGTGTGTTTTTTTTTTTTTTTTTTTTTTTTTCTACCCTCGTTACGAACGTACTATAAAGACAAATTCTTCAGCATTACCGTGGTAACATTAAACGAACGGAAAAATTGAAATATTATATTTTGAAATATTATCAAGACGGTATTTGAAATTTGTAATTTGACGATAAAGTCCTAAATAAATAAACTTTTGCAAAGAAAGTACATAAAAGGTAGCGTTTAACGATTTCGTGGTACAATCAGATTGGAGAATTCATAAGACATTTTATTCTCACGTTTAATGCATTACTAATTATAATGGCCTTGCCATTTTTCGTTTGTTTATTGTCACTCGAGTTAATTACTTTTCTTTAATATTGCAATTTACGTTTTGTATAATTATACGCGAATAGCAATGTTTTAATCGTCTTTTCAATTTATTATAATAATTTGTAATGCTCCGGATAAAGAGACCATTACAATGTTCAAGTATAAACGTATAATTAAACCTCGGAAAAAGCTCATACCTCTAATCGTGCAATTTTTCAGAGCTATACAATTATCCAAGCAGAAATATCAATTTTTTCTCTTATCTCTTTTAGTATTCTCTTTTAATCGCGATCTACAGATTTCCTGTATTAACATACTCGAAAAATTGCAGCAGGTACTACATATAAAAAGCCTGAGCGACTCGCACGGTTTTATACTGACTTTCTGTTATATAAATATCGGAATATCAGAAACACTGGCTTTCGCTCAGAAAATGGGATGACTGCCAGTGCATACATTCTTTGCTACCGATTTCTTGCGAATCGGAATTTTATGCAAGTTTCAACAGTAGGAAATACTTCTTGGAAGCTTACGTACTTCATTGGAGGAACAGTTGATTTTCTTTTCTTTAATTTAAAATCAGAAAAATTGACAAGTAGATTTTTTTAAGGGTCTGGCGCTACGTTTTTATTTCATTCAAAAATATGTATTTAAACACGTCAAGCAAATATTTTTCATTTAAAAAAATATTGAAATTCTTTATTTTTTATTTTTTTTTTTAATTTTCCAGCGTATGACAATTGTCTTTTACATTGTTCATCCTTCACCCCCAAATCCCCCCCACAACAATCTAACATTTTTTTTTTGATATCTAAAATAACAAAATTTTTGATCTAAATATCGAAAATATTTGTTTAATCACAAAAATAATTTAGATATTTAGATTAATTAATAATCAAATTTTGTATCCAAACATCTGAAATAAAATTTTTTTAATAAAATAATTTAGATATTTAGATAAAAAATTATTATTATTTTAGATTTAAAAAAAAAAAAGATGTTTAGATTCTTTTGAAAACAGCAATCTAAAATATTTTTTTGAAAATAACAATTTACAGTTTTTTTTAGATTGAAAATTAAATTTTGTTTTTTTTTTAGACTGTTTTAAAAAAAAAACAATCTAAATTTTTCTTTAGATTGAAAATTGTAATCTCTTTTTAGATTGTTTTGAAAAAAAAAAACAATCTAAAATATTTTTTTACGAAATAATAATCGGTTGCTCCCGAGAAAGACATGAAACTGTGAAAAGCTAGACAAACTGCCCTGTATCAATGCTAATTTCAATGACTTATTTCCGTTAAAGGATGGTACGATAGAAAGGAGATTGGATCGTTCCGTACAATCGAGGACGTCAACTTTGTGGCGGCAATGGGTCCACCAGGGGGTGGAAGGAATCCCGTCACTGCGAGACTCCTTCGTCATTTTCACTTTATAGCGTTTCTCGACATGGAGGACGACGCTAAAGTAAGCAAAACAATCACTATACACTTTGACACAAAGTACCGCGTGGGTGAAACTTTTATTCGTTCGTTCTCCATCTGACGCAACCCGCCAACTGCTATCTCGTTCACTGCACTCAAATAACTAGCTTGACGATAAACGTGCACTGTTATGCATTATATCAGATCAGGCAAACTCGAAATTTACATTTCAAAAAAAAAAATGTGAGCAAACATGCCTGATGCTTATTTTAGATATATTAAAAATGAAAATTGAAAAAAAGTAATATTATTGCAAAAAAAAAAATTTAAAAAATTTTAACAATATTCAATAATCAAAGAAAATTAACTACATTTCACAAACTCACCGAGTATCTGATGACTAATTTATTTTTTTAGCAAAGAAATTACGTTTTTTAAAATCCTTTTTAAAAAATTTTTTTTCCTGGATTAATTCTACTTGATTATCTGATGAAATTATTGATAAAATTATTTTGAAGAAAAGTACGATGAATTAAATAGCCAATGAACATTTTGTCCAGAATAATTATACGTGTAGTACTCGATTCTAATCCCTAAAATTGCCAAGTTAAATGAATTTTTTTTCCTCACCCCTGAGCACCCAGTTTTATTCCATGGAATCTCCTCCACACCCATAGGGCGTAATTGGACCTCTTGGGGGGTGTTCAGCGAGCTCTATTCATAAGCTACAATACTAAGCTCTGCCAGCAGCAGGGTGGTAGTTGCTCCGGAGTATATATTTGCCAAGTGAATTCTTTCCCTCGCTCAATTATACCTCGTAACTCTCCGGCTCTACGAGCGGCCACAATTTTCCTTTACGACGAAACCTTACAGGAGTCCTCGTGCACCATCGCCACTGCCACCCCGGGACAAAGTACATATTCAACGTCGTTCTTGTTGGTGACGGAATGTACTGGGGGTTCTTTTTGCGAGGCATACCCATGTCATATATGTATAATACAATTGTATTGTAGCTTAAGGTAGTGAGCTCAGCACGTGCTAGCCGAATTAAGGTTGGAGGTAGAAATGTGAAACTGTTAAAAATGTTTGCGAATTTAGATTAGCAAAAATGTTATTTATTATGGGTGTTGAGTTCAGCAGAGAAAAAATTATTTTTAGGCAGTTCTGGATATGAAATTTATATACGACTTCAGGACTTATTTAAAATCAACATGTCGACCGTCTCTTATAAATTTGACAAAATTCTCAAAAATCCTGTATTCAAATAACAATATCTTTGAAAATTAAATTAAAAATTAAATTCTTTTTTTTAATTAAAATTTTAAAAGAATGAAAAAAAAGAGTGTTCCCAAAAAAATTAGATCCCTCCACTGCGCTCTTTTTTTTTTTAAGGAAAATTAATTTGGCGCCAGACTACCTCGATTCCCAATTTACCCATTTTCCTTTATTTTCCTTTTTTTCTACAAGTTTGCCTTGTTCTTACAGAAAAATATTTTCGGCACAATTCTCGGTTCTTGGCTATCGCGAACCCCGAGATTTGCCAATCTCGTGGATTCACTCGTGGAGGCAACGTTGGACGTCTTCTCAACGATCTGTAACGAGTTGCTTCCGACTCCTGACAAGTCACATTATACGTTCAATCTCCGGGATCTCAGCAAAGTCTTTCAGGGTATACTAATGGCAGATCCAGGGAAGATCGACGTGAGTACACATAATTAATTTTGTCTCTTTCGCTCTTAACACCTATATTTGGTAAGCCTTAAGATTTTATGCCCTTGAATATTCTGATAATGAAACAAAAAAAATCCAAAATTCCGAATATTTTCATATTCGAATCTTGCGCTTTTTCGGAAAATTGTAGGAGATTCTATTCTTTCCAAGCATTTTCTAGTTTGAAAAAATGAAACTCCTTTGACATTTTTGGTAATATTCCTGGGAATCATTTTCAGATGATTTCTTCAGGAATAAAATTAACTAATAATTCAATATTAATAATATTACATTATATTTAATATCAATAATCCTATTCCTGAAGAAATCATCTCCGTCGCTTACACGTGGCTGTAAAACCCTCGTCCCACTATGATTCACAAGTTCAATCCAGTATAATGTGATGGAAATTCAGTCATCATCATTCAGAATGTACAAAAAAAAAATGTCACAAGCTTTTATGCGTAATAGGATAAAAAATGGCAAAATCTTGCATGGCTCGACCCTCCCTATACGCCTAAAAAATCGATAATAATAAATACGTAAGAGCAGCCATAAAATTTATTTTTCTTTTTCCTTCCAGTCTCCGAAAAATTTGTTTCCACTTTGGTACCACGAAAACACAAGAGTCTTCAGCGACCGTCTGATAAACGACGTCGATCGAAAGTGGTTCGACGACCTCCTGCGTGGCATTCTCCAGACAAACTTTGGGGATCTCGTTAGAGGGGAAAATATTATCGGGGACGGAGTTCTATTTTACTCCGACTTTACCGGCCCAACTGATGGACAATACGAACGCATCGTTGACCTGGATAAGGTGCGTCCTCATAGTCTCTTGCAATTTCTTGCTTATCCACCGGATGCTACCTTCATTACTCGTTGCTCCAACGAGGTCTGCATCGTCGAAGACGACGACATAAATATCGCAGCCTGATACGATGACGTTTGATCGGTGTTGACGCAGATGAAACAAGTGCTTGTGGAATATCTCGAAGACTACAACAGCTCGTCGACATCGCCGATGAAGCTCGTTCTCTTCGAGGACGCGATGAGTCACGTTTGCCGAATCACACGTATATTGCGTCAACCCCGCGGCAACGCTCTGCTGCTGGGGATGGGAGGATCCGGTAATTGATAACGACGAGGCATCCGCATATTGCTTCAACTCCAATAATATCCGTCGCTGCTGTCTTGCCAGTTTTCACTTTATTCTTCACATATTGCTTCCTCATAGAGGAAGCTATGTTTTCATGAAATTTTTTTTTTTGAGATTTTCCAGAGGCGAAAAATCATATTGCCATCAGTCGGGAACTATTCAATGGAATCGTCTCAAATTTTTGTCCAGCATACAGGAAAGGTTCCTTGCTGTAAATTTCATAAAAATCTATTGTAGCACTTTGATTTTATGGCGTTTTTAAGATTTTGGAAAATGTCTATTGAAACTCGAAGAAATTTCCAGCTATCTGTGTTTGCAGACCTTTTGTATTGAATTTGGGCGAAATCGATGAATTCAGATTTTATAGAAATATGCATTTTCATTTTTTTTTTTTTTAAATTGAACATTACACATTGCTAATTTATTTTCCACCTTTCACAAACCTCTATGAGGAAGCCAAAATTGACGATCGCATTGCCGTGTAGGTTCTGTAAAATTTCGTATACTTTGGCTTCAATCCTCATTCACGAAATTTCAGGGCGTCAGAGCTTGACGAGACTCTCAGCTCACATAGAGGAGTACCAGTGCTTTCAGGTGGAACTGAGCAAAGGATACTCGAATCACGATTGGCGCGAAGACATAAAAGCCGTTATGCTCAAAGCAGGCCTGCAGAACCGTCCCGTCGTGTTTCTATTCTCCGACACTCAGGTATTACCCAGTTATGCAATATGTATTTATAATAGCGGTGGCAGTTGTCGCGGGGGAATAATTAACTGCAATAATAGTCTCCACAGTGGTCGCATCCATTCACAGGAGACACAACAGGTGGTTAGACTTTATGAACCGAAAATAATGAGATCATGTCTCTTGTTATTTGCATATGATTCAGACGTACCAGTTGAATCATAGAAATAGCATTTTTTTTAAATGAATTAAATACGAGAGTAATATTTTTCAACATTTAACGGAAACTTATTGTTCGCAAACGTTGACAATTATTTTTTTTCTATGATTAAAAAGAAGAATAAGTTTCTATTTTTGAGTTCTATAAACGAATGTGGAAATAAAGAAAAAAAAAATAAAGGGAAAAAAAGGGACTTGAAAGATTTTAGAAGCGATTAATTTTTAATCAGAATTTTGTTTAATTGGAGTCAGTTTCTATCATTTTTCGAGTGTTGCTATTCTTTTACTCCGTCACTGAAAAATATGGTGTATGTGGCAAAATGGTTGGTCCGGCCTTCTGGCAACGTTGAATAGTCCATTGAATTTCATTGAATGAAAATGTGTGTAGGTTAATTGACAATTTAGGAGGTATCCCGGCGTGATAACCGACTTTGCCAATCAGTGAGCAGTGAACCGCAACGTCATTTCCAGCGATCTCCCGGTGAGCAGGGTTTTACCAGATAGTAAATGAGTGAAGTACTATCAGAGAGTTATCAAACACTGGAGACTCTCTTATATATTATGTTAAACGTTGGTGTACAGTGTGGCTAGAGAACCCAAAGAAGAACTCAAAAAAGAACCCAAAGAAACATTTTTTTAAACATTGAAATTATTCTTCCAAATGACCGGAAAATAGTATTGACATTTTTCTAACGCAATACTAGATTGTACGAATACATAAAAAAAAAAAAAAAAAAAAAAATCATGTGTGAAAGTTTGGATCACGCTCACGCCGGAATTAAATTAAATTTATACAGCACCGGTTTGGCCCTGTTCCGAACGTTGTTTCCTTCGCCATAGCACCCTTCAATGAATAATCTGAAGTACGTCCACCCGAAGCAGCCCAATATGTCTCCGCCGTCTATTTATTCCAATGCGACGTCACCCGCCTGGGGACCAACAGGGGATCGAGGTCTGGCTCACACGTACTGGCTCTCGGTTGGATTCCTAACCGGCACGATGGACGGAATTTTCTATGTCCTTCTTTCTGTGATCCCAGGAATCCACCTGAAATTGAAGGTCCTCCCAAGCCTTGTTCTTCTTTGGGCTTTAGCCTGAAAATGAATTAGTCAGTAAATTGCTGATTAATTAGCTCGTTTCGAAGGATACCTGAAAACCCTCAGGCTGACAAACACATGCACACACATGTGACATAATATATATGTGGAAGAAGACTAATCCGGATTCACAAAAGTCATTCGTATAAAAATTGGCTCATATGGCATCTACACACCGACCAGGTTTGGCTACCTAAATTGAAAGAAGAAGAAGAAGAAGAAGATGAAGACGACACGCGCTTCCCTGAATATGAAGTGGTGCTGTATCATGTGAGGCTTTCCCAAAACTCTCTGGATGGCTGAAATGTGCGTAATCCGGGTTCCCTGAACGCACAAAATCGAGGAAACAAAAGAGCTATTTTTTGGCTCCTCTGACCTTGCCGAAAAAAAAGAAGGGAAAAAATACAGGAAAGCTTTGAGACGGGCTAAAAGCTCCCCGAAAAATAATCAATATCAAGGAAGCTACTATGCGTCCACACACACACACACACACACACACACACACATATATGTATAATATATAGCAAGGACACTCGTGGAAGGTGGAAGACGAAGGTTTCTCTTTCCAGAATTTCATTTTCAAATGGATCTTAATACAACTTCATTCGTCTTCTCGCACGAACTCACGCAATTCGTCGTGTTACACTGAGTTATCCCGACGCGTACCCAAATAGCCCCTATAATATACAAGCACCCTAAGGTATTTTATTCCTTTTTTTTTCTTTTTTTTTTGTCTCATTCTTCCCTACTATATTACGCAATGACGCTTGCGCCAACGCAATATCTTAACGTTATCCTTTGTACACGGGTCATATCCTCAAAAAAATGTCATATTGCAGATAAAGAACGAGCGGTATCTCGAGGACCTGAATAACATTCTCAACAGTGGAGACGTGCCCAATATTTATCAGCCCGAGGAATTGGAGAAAATATTTCAGCTGATGCGAGCTCCTGTCCAGGAAGCCGGACTACAAATCAATCGCAGCAATCTATTTGCCGCCTACCTCAAGATTCTTCGCAACAACCTGCATACTGTGCTCACTATGAGGTTCACTTTTTCTTCCACAATCGTTTTTTTAACTCGCCTTTTTAATGTCCATGCCTACGACAACGCTTGTAAGGGTGAAAATAGCGAGAGATAGAAATGTTGAATGGCTGAAATTTTGAATTTCAAGGGGATGAGGATCAAAATAGCGAAAGATAAAAATGTTAATTGGCCGGAATTTTGAATTTCAATGTTAACGAAAGTTCAAATGGAGAAATATAGAATAGTACAAAAATAATGGAGTGAATTTGAAGGTGTCAGGGTTGAACGTTTACTGAATTGTAGGAATACAAAATGTGCAAATATTTTTATAGTATTGAGAAAATATTTGATAAACAAGAAAATTTCGTTCTTACATATGCTGTGGGACACGAACCAGTCCCATTGGCGAAGCATTCAGAGCTCGAATCCGGCAGTTCCCTGCATTAGTTAATTGCTGCACTATCAATTGGTTCAGTCCCTGGCCGGATGCTGCTCTTCAGGTTCGTTATTTCATTGGAATTAGATACATCTCCGCTGAAATAATAGACAAAGCCTCGTGTAATAAGTCCGTTGCAAAGTAATGAAATAAATTTCTTGTTGGTTGCAGAGCGTAGCTGTGCAGTTTCTTTCGGAAATAGAAGACGAGACGATTGTCGGTGATGTATTGAATTCCATAGCAAGAACTTGCCAGTACATGCACTCTAATGTCATAGCTGCGAGCCAGAGATTTCTTGCGGTGAGTACACCGCGTTAAAAGCATATTCGCGGAAATAAAATAAGTTCTTTAATTAAAGCAGTCTCTTAAAGAAGAATAGAGTCGGAAAAAAAAGAGTAACAATGAAGAGCAAAATTTTGCTGAAGCATCATATATCATTGAACACGTACAGCCAACGCTCAGTGATCATTATAAAGTGTCGTAATTTTTTTCTAATTGGCTAAAAAAATATAATTAGAAGAAGAAAAAGTGGCCCAGTTGATAAAAAAAATGTCCTACCATGAGGAAGGGAAGAAAAAATGAATAGTCGAAAAAATGATATAAGTTGAACGCATAAATGTAGGCGACTGTCCCTGCTGGGAATTCGAATGGACCACCAACTTGGGGAGTCCGCTAGTCATTAAAAGTTACACGCCATATTCATTTTGATGTGTGTGTGTGTGTGTGTGTGTGAATACTCGAATATTACTTTTTTTAGTCTGCTGAGTTGAAACATTTTTCTTTCTCTCTTGTCACTATTGCTTCCTGACAGTGGACATGCCACGAGGGCGAACGCTTTCAGCGCTGGTCGCAATACACCGATTGAACAGTTTGATCAGAGCCAATAGCTCGCCACCCTGTTCAAACAGTTATTTATGATACAGTCTCGTGTCGTATATGACAAAAGTTCGATCATCTATTTGACGAAGCGAGGGGAAATGTTTTCTCGGATATTCGGCTTGTGCAGAAGCATACACCCGCAATTTTATCATTTTTAAGTAATAGCGAAGAGGAGTGGTTTGGTCTGGTAGTTTAATAAATCAACGATAAATCAATGAAACCAATTACTACTAATTAAATAGCAGAATGAATCGGGAAGAGAAATATTTTTGGGGAAAGAAAATGTATTTTAGGTAGAAAATCGACAGATTTTTTCTTTCACATATTTTTTTACTTGAAATTTTCAGATAATACTCCTAAAGCATAATGCATGTTTTACTTTTGATTTTTTACTTTTGAATTTTTTTAAAAATACTGATAGTGCTAATGTGTATTTTAATTATCGCGTTAATTCCTGATTATGTGTTTTCGATTTAGGCACTGAATCGTCACAATTACGTCACTCCGACGTCCTATCTGGAATTGCTATCGAGTTACGGTGAGCTTTTAGCGAAGAAAAAGGATGATCTTAAGTCTGGAATATCGCGATTGACAACGGGTAATTATTGATTATTGAGCAACAAGCTCATAAATTGAGCCAATCTTCTCGTTTAGTGTCTCCTATTCTCTTCCTGCTTCTGAGCTCACGTCGTCTCTTCAGCTAGATAATCAAACTAACGTCTCTAGCCCAACTTTTTTCATTGCTCTGGTGTGCCATCAGCAACAGGGTGCCTCTTAAGGAGTCTTATGATCCTCTCCATTTATACAGGGAACCTTCCAAACGGTCTTGTTTGTAACAAACTTAATGCTCACGTTGTCTTATTTTTATTATAGATTTTTATTTCTTTCTTTTTTTTTTTTTAATAATAAAAAAGGCTTTTTTAAAAAATAGTTCCCTTAAAACTGCCTTTTTTTATATATGCAATTAAATAATTGAAAAAAACAAAGGTTCGTGTCTCGACATTTCTTCAAAAATAATGGATTTTTTCGTCACGTTACAGGTCCTCAATAAAATAAATGCAAAGCAATTTTAATTTCATTGAAGTACCAATTAGAGTGGATTTTCTTTTTCAAATTACATTAATATCGATAAATGCAGGATTGAACAAACTCGCGGTTACCGAAGTGGAGGTGAAGGACATGCAGATCGTCCTGATTAATATGAAGCCGGAATTAGAAAGAGCAGCTGTCGCAACCGCTGAAATGATCGATCGAGTTACCAAGGATACCGTAAGCCAATGCAGATAACTTTTTGATAATTAATCACGATTTTGGCGACCATTAGTATTTCTTCCCAAGAGCTGAGACTTTTCAAAATTCGGTGTCGAAAATCAAACCTCCTGTCAATTTGCTTTAGAGCTTCAGTACTTCCAACACATTTTTTGCGTGTGAAAATAAATTAATGAAGATTATTTTTAATTGTTGCGTTTATCTGGAGCATAATCATTTTTATGGAAAATATTTGAGGTTTCACTTTTCCATTCGTTAATTGCAAGAAAAAAAGCAAAAGTATTTTTGAATAATATTGCTATTACATTTAAAACATGCTACTACGCTTTTAAAAAATTGTTGTAAAATTTTTTTGTTTTTCTATTTGTTGATTATAGATGAATAAACCAATCTCTCCTCCACTGTAGAGATAAAAAACTATTTAATTTTCTCGTTCAGGTGGAAGCCGAGAGAACGAAAGCGCGAGCTCTGGCACAGGAAAGGGAAGCGATGAAGCTTAGGCAAGATAATCAAGCAATTAAAGACGAAGCGGAAGCGGATTTAAGTACGTACTCAAACGATTTCCGAAGAAATTCAATCAGGAACATAAAAAAAACTTTCTCCGGTGATTAACCCTTGAATTTCTCTCATCCTGAATGACTTTAAGATAAATGGCCAACGAAAAATATTACTCATCGACAACGCCAGCACAGAAAATATTGAAAAAGTAAATAATTACCCGTTGTTTTATATTTTATCACACTTTTTTTCCTCGAAAAAAATCGTGTACAAATGAAAGTGATTAGAGATTTTTTAATGAGGAAAAATATTGTTTGAATTTGAAGGGTTAATTACAAGATAATTCGGACCAGTGTGAATTTGCATCACGTATCGAATGCGATTGGATTTTATGGAGTTTTGAAATTTTCGTATTTTTCTTTAAACTACGAAAATAGATAACTCAAGGACAGTTCAAGTAAATCATCTAAAATTTTTCATAAGACTTAAACAGAATGTTTAGTCATTATAAGTAAATTTAGGCGAAATCGATAGACAAGCAATGATTTCATAGAAATTTGCGTTTTCGTAATTTTATTGGAAATGATAACTCGAAACTGGTTCAAGAAACTAATCGAAATTAAATAGAATCTGTCGGTTGTTTGATACTAAATTTTGTGAGAATCCAACAGAGAGATCATAATTTCAGAGAATCTTTTTCTTTTTTGTACGAAGCTTTTCTATGAGGAAGCCAAAATAGATGAACTCTCGATGAGGTAGCTTTGTAAAAATTCAAAAATAATGACGAAGAAATGTGGAAAGTCCAATTTATAAAAATTTCATCTCACGATTCCCGGAACGGATAAATGAAAATCGCTGCATTTCTATTTTGCACCATCGTCGTAGGTGAAGCAAAACCTATGCTGGAAGCTGCAGAGGCGAGTCTCAAAGCGCTCAACAAGAGTGATATAACCGAAGTGAAGGCCATGAAGAGGCCACCGGTCGGTGTTGTATTGGTGATCGAAGCTATGTGCATCGTTAAAGACGTTAAGCCTCTTAAAGTGAGTTTTGGAAGTTTCACTGCACTCTGGTTAAAAGTAAACCGCGTTAATTAAACGCAGTTTATCTTTCAATGCAACTTCTTTGGCAGCTCCCCGGAAATTTGCCGGGCGAAAAGGTACTCGATTACTGGACACCGGGAAGTCAGATGCTAGCCGACGCTGGACGTTTCCTCAACGAACTCGCCAACTTCAACAAGGACAATATTACCGAGGAGATGATTAATAAACTGAAGATATACATCGATAATCCGGCCTTTCATCCTGCAAAAGTAAACGATATTGCATTAAAAATACATAAAATATATGACGTCCAATAAATGGAGAAGAAAACACAAGATAATTTTTTTTTCGTAAAAGAATATTGAGATTCAAGATTAATAAATCTATAAGTCACAATTTAAGAATTCATCATCTACCAAAAAATGCATTTTGTCTAATATTAAAATGTTTCAGTCACAAGAACAGTCATAAAAAAATGTACTGGAAATTGAAAAGGAATTTAAGATCAAAAAATGATTGCGAAAAAACAAAGCGATGAATCCCTTTTTTTAAATTATGAACCTTTGAAAAATAGCATTTAACGCGACGAAAAAAAAATTGCAGGTCATCCTTGTTTCGAAAGCCTGTCACTCTCTGTGTCTGTGGATTCACGCGATGTACAACTATTACTTCGTGAATCTGAGAGTTGCTCCAAAAATGGCTACACTGGCGGAAGCCGAAGAGTCCCTCGCTGAGACGGAAAGAAACTTGGCCGCTGCTATGTCGAGGCTCCGAGAGGTTCAGAAGGGAATCGAAGAGCTCCAGGCTATGCTCCGTGGCGAGGAGGAAAAAAAGGCTCAACTCGAGAGGGAGAAACAATTATGCGAGGATAGAATGTCGAGGGCGGTGAGACTGATAGCAGGTCTAGCGGAGGAGCAGAAGAGATGGGTTGTTACTGTTAAGAATATTGAAGTATCCTTGAAGAATGTCGTTGGCGACATACTTCTGTGCTCTGGTAAGCTTTCCCATGGAAATAATAATTCTTCTGATGAATTTCACCCTTACAGTTCCTTAAGATTGATCGCTCAAGACAATCTGAAACACACATGTTCGATACACGACTTTTATTAAGGACATTCCATAAATAAATAATTCAGAACTATTGCAACTTTCGTAGATAAAATGTATGAAAATATGTCCTATGTAAAAAGATTACTTTTTTCAAATTAAAAAAATTCCATCTAATTATATGATTAACGAGCGAGGAAACTCATTCCCTTTAGGCGCGATAGCCTACCTCACTCCCTTTACTGACACTTATCGCGAAAGTCTGTTGACTTCGTGGTACGAAATTCTCGGCTCTGGGGTCCCTCATACCCCAGCTTGTAATCCAGTCTCGACGCTTGGTGATCCCGTGGAGATCAGAAGATGGCAGATTGACGGTTTACCTCGAGATTCCTTATCCGTTGAAAATGCAGTATTGATTAAACATTCCGCCCGATGGCCACTCTTTATCGATCCTCAAGGCCAAGCCAACAAGTGGATACGTACCATGGTTCGTTATATATTTATCTAGGATTTTTTTTTTTAAATCATAAAATATTATTTAATCTCAGGAAGAGATTAAATCAACAAAAATTTCGTTGACACCGACAATATTATGTATGACATCTCAGATGGGCTCCGTAATTTTTTAATCCAAAAGTACTTGTCGAGAGAGACGTGGCAAATTTTTTTTAGATTTTTCTCAACTCTTTTTAGCTGATATATGATTTTTTGAAATTTAAAATAAACCTACGGTTTTTAAAAATTTGCAAAAAATTCTGAAAAATCTTATAAAATATAACATGTAATATATTTATCTATGATTTTTTTTTTTTTTAATCATTAAATATTGCATGAACACAAATGAGAAATGAACTTTCTTATTTGTTTCTGCATTTAATATTTTTTAAAAAAAGATGGTGCTTAAAGGTAGACTATGTACAAAAAATTACATTTTTATTTTTAGTCTCTAATTAAATGTTTCATGTTTCCAGGGCAAAAACGGAGGGCTGTCGATCACAAAAATAACGGACAAGGATCTGTTGCGCGTCGTCGAGAGCTGCGTGAGATTCGGAAGGCCATGTCTGATCGAAAGCGTGGGTGTCGAGCTCGAGCCGGCTCTCGATTCGGTTCTCATGCGAACTCTCTTCAGACACGCTGGTCAATTAAGCATCAAGATAGGCGACAATGTTGTTCCGTACAGTCGTGATTTTCGACTGTACCTCACGACTAAACTCTCAAATCCTCACTACACACCCGAAGTTGCTGTCAAAGTATTGCTCGTTAATTTCACCCTCACGGTGAGGTAAATAAAATCGATAATTATGCTCTCGCGCCGCAAAATTCTAATTAAAAGTTTTCATTCTGTCCAATTAAGATTTGACTTTCAAAAGAAATTCTAAGTGATACCTCGCTCAACTTTCATTCACCCAAAAAAAAAATTGCTGTCGTTTTATAATTCATTAACACATATTCTTATAATTTTTTAAGGCATTGATTCAATTTAATATATAATTGTTAGAATGAACAGCCCGCAATGTTCACTGTTCTTGAATCAATGATATTTTTTTTTCGGTGAGCTAAAAGTTCAATATTGAGATTCTATGAAATATTTTTAGGGTATAAAGGAATGAATTTTGGACACTCTGCCTCGACCTGTGATACTCCAAATCTCTTCAACGAATAAATGACTAATAACACCGAATTTTCAAAATTTCTTTTCAAGTGGACTCCTCGATCAGATGCTGTCCCTAGTCGTGATGCAAGAACGCCCGGATCTCGAGGAAACGAGAAGTGCCCTAATTATATCCAGCGCTCAGATGACGAAGGAGCTTCGAGACATAGAGGATAGAATTCTGGGCAAATTGTCGTCGTCCGAGGGTTCCGCCGTCGACGATATTGACTTGATTCTCACCCTGGAAGCCTCCAAAGTGAAAAGCGAGGATATAAAGGTGACGTTTCAACAGATCCACGTGCAAGCTCTCGCCCTTTGAGACAGCTGTTGCATAAGAAATTCCGGGGAGACATAAATTTTCGTTGTAATAACGGTGCTTACAAGGCTCTTCATGTCCTCCAGGTAAAAGTTGCAGCAGCAGACGCAACTGGGATTGATATTGACGTCACAAGATCTCTGTACATACCAGTTGCTAAGCGAGCTCAGATTTTATTCTTCTGCCTCGCGGATCTCCAGTTCGTCGATACTATGTACCAATACTCGCTCGAGTGGTTTGTCAATATATTTGTTTCGAGTATTGCGAGCGCTGAGAAAAGTCGTAAGTACAAAAAAAAAAAAAGAAAAAAATCTTCTAACACGAGGAGCCTTCCCTTCTTCTTTTTTTCTTTTGACATAGCACAACTTTGATCGTTGCTCAGACATTAATAAATATTGTTATTAATAAATATTTTAATAGCCATAAAATGACTCAGAGGATTAAGGAAATTTCCTTAAAACCAGAATAAATTCTACTCCAATAGTAATTGACAATTATTTTTTTTTTCATAGCCGACACAACGAAACGCGTACCCAATGTCAACGAACACTTCACGTTCTCCCTGTTCTCGAACGTATGCCGGAGTCTCTTTGAGAGACACAAGTTACACTTTGCTTTCCTCGTGTGTGCCCGCATTCGAATGAACGACGGGCTCATCGATTCTGGCGAATGGCGATACTTACTCTCCGGCTCTATACCGCCTCAGGTAAACTAGCAACGCGTTACCACCAGACACGAATTCCAAAGGATATTTATGGGACACGCCAACTACCCTGTAAAAGGTCTAAGTCGAGCTTGGTCGGAGAAGCGACGCTGGACTACCTTTTGCCATCAGTAAATCCGTCGCTCCTCCATGAAAATAAAGTATACTCGAGGATTTATCATTTATATACATTATATGTGAGGCACTCCGTATCAATTCGGTTTGAAAAATGAAAGGAGCCGAAAAAGTGACGGAAAATCAAATAATATCATTCCAACAGGGACACAAAATTTCAAATGAAAAATGAAATTTTCATGAATTTTTGAATTATTTATTATTTTTCTATCTACAATTTTTTTGAAAAATTTATTTAAAAAAAATGGCTTTTTTCTTTTGAAGAAATTCGAAAGCCACGAAATAATTTCGACAAAATATTTGTTTTTCTCTAACGTAATTTAATTGAATCAAGTCGGTATCCAAATGAAAAAAAGAATTATTGAGATGCATCAATCTTAAGAAAATAGTTTTGTAAAAATTTGGCAAACAGCGGAATTTCATTAATATTGCAACGTACATTTTAATCTCGTGAAAACAACTATGTATTTAAGTGCAAAAGTTAAACGAAAAAAAATTGATAATGTCATTTTTTAGCTGTTTTGCTTCATGACACTTGAACTTTTTAAAATTCAACGTGAAACAATCTTGGCAATCGAGTAAATGAACCCAAAAGTCCAAAAGAATTTTTTTCCTTAAATTAACAGGATTTGCTAAATCCAGCAGTGGAGTGGATATCACCGAGATGCTGGAAGGAAATCAGGGCACTCGAAGTACTTTTGAAATTCAAAGACTTCGTAAAGAGCTTCGTGTTTAATCTTCGTAAATTCAAAGCAATATTTGATTCCACGAATCCCGAAAGGTGAGAATTGAATCTATCGTCCGTTTTACCACCAACAGAAAAAGAAAATTGTCAATTATGTTACAATAAAGATTTTTTTTTCAACTACAGCGAAGAGTTGCCAGAGCCTTGGAACAATAGTCTCGACGATTTCGAAAAGATACTTGTGGTCAAATGTTTGCGACCTGATAAAGTGACGAACGCTATGCAACGGTACGTTGCCAGTAATTTGGGACAACGGTTTGTCGAACCACAGGCAACGGAGCTCGCTGATATTTACAAAGAATCGTCGCCGACAACACCCCTCCTCTTCATTCTATCGACCGGAACGGATCCCGCAACCGAGCTTTACAAATTTGCGGAAAAGCTTAAGATGGGAAAAAAATTTCACACCATCTCTTTGGGACAGGGACAAGGTCCTCGTGCGGAGCTTATGATAAAGCATTCCGTCGAAACTGGAAACTGGGTGTTCTTTCAGGTGAATTTACATCATTTTTATGATTTTTAACATGTACATATATATGGGGTATTCCATGATATCTCACTTTTCACCTGAGATATAATTTTTCGAAAGTTCCATTTTTACAAAGTTTTCTAATGTCAGGAAACTGAAATTGGTCAACGCTTCTCAATTTCACTATATGGAAATTGTGGAAACTTGGTCAAAATGGAAAATAATGAGGAGAGAACAGGCAAAGTTCTGTTTTATTTAAAAAAAAATAAAATAGAGAGAAAATAGAATTTATCTTTTAAAAAAATGATTATTTTGCAATGTTTCCTCTGGTAACAATAGATGTGGATGCGACATTAAATAAATGGGGAATAAAAAACTTGTGATAAAATTTTTCTAATGGATCTTCAACCAGAATTGTCACCTCGCACCAAGTTGGATGCCAAAGCTCGAATCGCTCGTCGAAACTCTACCACCGGACACGATACACCGTGATTTCCGTTTGTGGTTGACATCAACTCCGTCGCCTCATTTTCCAGTGAGCATACTTCAGAACGGATGCAAAATTACTGTGGAGCCACCCAGGGGAGTCAAAGTACGATAGACAAGATCGAGGATACCGATGACCACGCGAAATCTACACGGTATTGGCAAAGATCTGTTCACTCAAAATCGTACTCCACAGGCAAACATTCTACGGGCATATCTCACCCAAGTGATCGAAATCCAAGAGTTTCTGCACTCGGATCATCCCAAATCGGAGACGTTCAAACGTCTGCTCTTTTCTCTCTGCATGTTTCATGCGACTTTATTGGAAAGACGAAAATTCGGGCCACTTGGTTTCAATATACCGTACGAGTTTACCGAAGGCGATCTCACGATTTGCATGTCTCAACTTCAGATGTTTCTTCTTGAGTATGAAGAACTTCCCTTCAAGGTATAATAACGATTGCTCCTTTTCTTCTTACGATGTATCGGCACATTAATATTTAAATCAGGGCTGAAGGACTTCGGTCGATGGCCAATTGACGGTACCTTGTAGGAATCTGAAATTATTTTAAACAATATGTGTAAAGAATTATACGTTGGTATTGTCAATAAATTTACTATTATTACTACTGTTTAAATTAGCTATTGCATTTGTGCGAATAACTATATTTTTATAAGTTGAAATTTTGATTGTAATTAAGGCAAATTACTAGGCCCTCCACATTAGTTCCAGAGAAGTAGAAGAAAAAAAATGATGCAAGGCTTTACACATCGCTTCCTCATTAAATTTCATTTTTCACAAAGCCGCCTCTACGAGCCAGCTTATTTATTAATTTTGGATTCCTCGTAGAGGAAGCTCTCTGAAAAAATGAAGAAGTTTGATGAGAAAAAGAGTTTTAAATTTTAATTAGCATTTTTTTTTTTTTTCATTTCGTTGCCTCTATATTATTGGTAGTTGGCGGTTCCATAATTTCAGCTCGATACATCGTGCTGTCCGAGAATTATTCGCAATTGAATATTGGTGGTTACGGGCATTAAAAACGATAAATCTATAAACAAAAATAAATAAACAAGGTTGCATACAGCTATGAAACACCGTGATATGATTTCTGCAATACACTCGTGCTTATTTTTTCTCGGGTTATCAAGTAAATACAATATTTGCCGGTAAAATGAATTCCAATAAAACGAGAGCGTGCGGAACGCCGATATTATACTTTGTTAAGAGCCAACAAAGCATGACAGAATTTTTATCGCAGGATCCAATCAGTACACTTTATAGGACGCTTGCTGTAGCTCATGCGTCACTAATCGATCCGCAGAGGAGTATTATTAGGAGAAAAAAAAAAAAAAAAAAAAAAAAAAAAAAAGAACCTGGATCCTATGAAAGGGATCGAGAAAAAAAATCTTGACAATTTTTAACGAACTGCTAAAATCACACGGAAAAAAAAATGAATTACTTCGGTGGAATATTTTCTAAGAATTTCGCTTTTTTTTCTTTTTTTTTTCTTCTCATATTGCAACAACGAAATTCTATAAATTAAGAATTTTTTTCGAATCGTTTAATAAAAATAATTTTTAACCCCGTGAAACTTTTTAGGTACTCGTGTACACTGCTGGCCATATAAACTATGGTGGAAGAATAACCGACGATTGGGATCGTCGATGTGTCCTCACGATCCTTCAGGATTTCTATAAAAAAGAGGTGGCAAGTCCGGAGTACCGGTTCGACGATGAAGGACTTTATCATCAGGCAAGTCGTTGATTGACGTCTATGTGTCGTATGTTACATGACACATATAGGCCATTCCATATTAATTCAGCAACGAAAAAGTTTCAATATGAATTTTTTCGTTTTCGAAATTTGGAACAGTTGCCGGATGGCACCCTCTTTCAAGACTACATAACGTACATCAAAAAGCTTCCGTTGAACGACAATCCGGCTCTTTTCGGGCTCCACTCTAACGCGGATATAAGTTGCGCTCAGGCGGAAACATACGCATGTTTGGATACTCTGCTGGGATTACAAGCCAAGGAAATTGGGGATTCGGCGGTAAACGTAGAGGAGGTCACCAGTGGTTTGGCCAAAGAAATCCTCGACTCCATTCCAGGTCCTTTTGATCTAAAAGCTATACAGAGAGAGTCAGTATTATTGCATAATTCGTCAAGATTTTCTCATGTTTTTGATTATAACTTCTTCTCCGCATGATCGACCCAACTTGGGGCTTCGGGACGAACGTCCGAAAATCGATTTTCTTTCATATTAATGAAAACACGAGGCTCTTCATTTTAGATATCCGGTACTTTACGAAGAGTCTCTGAACACGGTACTCCTCCAAGAAGCTAAACGTTACAACGGACTGATTGGCGAGGTCGTTGCCACTCTAAACGATCTATCGAAAGCTTTGAAAGGACTCGTAGTTATGTCGGATAAATTGGAAGCTATGACAACGAGTCTGTTCAATAATAAAGTTCCAAAAGTCTGGCAGGATAAAGGCTACGCCTCGTTGAAACCTCTCGGTGAGTTTAAATACTCCAGGAAAATGCCAAGTTTTGTCGTTGGAAAATTTAATAAAGTTAAAGAGCGAATGGCGAGGAGAAAATGTAATTTGGAAAGAGCGAAGTAAGGCATTATGAGTCATTCAGCCAATAACGATAAGAAATGTGGCGCATGATTTTAAATATGCCTTAAAATTTCAAAGTACATTCAGTTCAGACTGCGAAATATTAGATCGCAGCATTTTTAAAATAATTTTTATAATACAATTTAATATAAATTAATTAAAATCTCTCTCTGATTAATTTTCTGTAACATTTTTTTCTTTTTTTATTACATATAAAATAATAGAAATTCATAGTACTTCGTCATTTTGATTATAAAATTTGAGAGAAAATTTAAAATCAGAAATTAAAAGTATTTAGAACATTTTCATTTTTTTTTTTTATGATAACAAATGAGATTATATATTTTTTAAATAAATAATAGTTCATTAAATTTATTTTTTTTTTCTCATAGAGGTGACTTTGTAAAAAATCGAAATTAACTAGGAAGCAATGTGCGAAGTTCTACTTTGCGGTTCTTTTTTTTTCTCGCCTAATGCAAGGCCGGCGCACGGGTCAATAAGCAGTCTTTTCCCTCCGCCCCCCAAATGCTACTGCAGCCGACTTCCCCTATCTTATCGAATTTTCCTCTAGACAGATCCTACAGGGAAACTGCAGAAAACCACTGTCGATGCAGTCGGTCACAAGTTCACTTTGCGGAGCTAATCGCGTTTCGCTGAGAATACAAACACTCGGACTACTGTGTACAGATATATATATATTCATATATATATATATATGGGGCATTCCAACCTGGTTTGACCCTTAACCCTTCAGATTGGGTCCGCAATTTTTTTTATCATTGACGTAACTCCGAAAAGCACTAATTTTCTTCTATTATTATTTTTTTTGCACATTTTTAATTATCCACGATTTTTTCAAAATAAATAATCGAGCGAAATTTAAAAGAAATTTAAAAAAATTCTGAAAACCCGAAAATAATTCGAAATATATTTCATTCATTCGAAAATAATGTTTTTTTGGGAAATGAGCCGAAGTGGGCCGGCGATTGCTTGTATTTTTTCGACCTTTTTTTCAACAAAAAATAGAAAATTGACAAAATTTTAAAAAATAGCAAATTTACACCAAAAATGTTTATTTTCGAAAAAAAAAAAAAAGGTTTTTCAAGATTTTCATCACATTTTTAAAATGTGTTGTTCGATTAATTTGTCTTAAAAAATCGTAGATAATTAAAAAAGTGTAAAAATAAAAACTAAAATTAGTGCTTTTTAGAGTTACGTCAAACATATAAAAAATTGCTGGACCCAATCGGAAGGGTGAAGGTTCAGACCCAGGTAGAATGCCCCATATATACACGAAGCTCTGCTCCACAGGCAAATACGCTACAGTCACTAAAGTATCAACTCTGTTTACAACATATATTGTTTAACGATTGTAATCTAACACCTTTATCGTATGCTATTGCTCGATGTTTAGGAGCTTGGGTGATGGATCTGAAGGACAGAATAGGTTTCATTAACCAATGGCAGAGTTACGGAATTCCGGTGGCATTCTGGATATCCGGTTTCTACTTTCCACAGGCATTTCTCACTGGAACTCTCCAAAACTACGCGCGGAAACACGTTGTCTCTATAGACACAATAGATTTCAGTTTTCACGTGGGTGTTCAATGTCATTCGATGGGAGAATACACTCAGTTCTGAAAAAAAAAAAAACAATAATGTGAATTCTTTGTAGGTTTTGAAAGAGATGCCAAAAGCCCGACCGAGTGACGGTTGCGCTGTGTACGGACTTTTTTTGGAAGGATGTCGCTGGGGCGGAAATGCCCTCGCAGAGTCCTTGCCCAAAGAATTGTATACTGGTACGAACTTAAGGATATTTAGGGGGTAATCCACCTCGTTTCGAGCTGGGTTTCACCCTCGACCTCTCCGATTTGGCTCGCAATTTTTTGCAGGATTGTTCAGACCCTCAGAAGCACCAAATTATATTTTTTACTTTTTTCTATGGCAATTTTTTTTTAAATATTTTTTTAAAGTAACATATCGAACGCCATAATTGAAAAATCTGAAGAAATTCCGAAGAATACTTGGTTCAATATCAAAATTTTCTAGCTTATAGTCAAAGTTCGCAAGATTTTTATTTAATTTTTTTAATTTTTAAAAAACTCCCCACCGAATAAGAAGCATAATTGAGCAAATTGTGTAAACAAAAAATGGTGAAACAATTAAATATCCATTCGCCTATCATGTTCAATAACTAATCTCGCAATTCTCCTCAGAAATGTCACCTATACTCCTGCTACCGGAGCTCAACCACAAAGTTCCAAAAGACGGTATATACGAATGTCCGGTGTACAAGACAATGAAACGCGCCGGTACTCTGAGCACCACAGGACACTCGACGAATTTTGTTTTGCAAATGGAAATTCCGAGCGACAAGCGACAAGAGCACTGGATCAAAAGAGGCGCTGCAATGTTATGTGCGCTTGATTATTGATCGCCATTATTTGATTAAACGTATCGCTGCTTTTTTTTTCATGTTCATTTCTAACTCTGCTAATAAATTGGTTAATTTTGGTCGTAGAAAATGTTCACCGGAGACTTTCTTGTTCAGCGCGAATATATTCTTCGCGAATATTCTTTTCCTCTGAACTTGAGTTCAAAGATGAAAAGGTACATTTTCGCGTAATTACGCAATGCCTGCGGGGTCTGGGGGAGGACGAGTGTCCATGTGAGTATAAAAACAATAAGACGGGAACACCCACGACTGTATTTGCGCTACGTGTCCTCTCCCCGTGTCGCAAATGGGTCAGTGTGTTTAGCAAAAACGTGGCGACTCACAAGAGCGACTATAAAACCGATGGTCCTTAATAGTTGACCGCACCTCAGGAGGTAAACGATTCCACCCTTTCCTCTTCTTCCACTGAGTGGACAATAGCGAAGAAAAAAAAAAAAGGTAGAGAGTCGGAAGCCCGACGACTGGAGGAGAAACCGACGATAAGCCATTTATCGATTGGCCATGTTGAGTCGCACAAAAGCAGCGACCTGTTAGGTCGAGCCTGGCTCTGCAATCACTTATCCCCTCAATTTTCGGGACGTGTAAATATGTACCAAGCTTCAAACAGCCCAAAACTTTCGATACTATGACGGACGATGAAATTAATGCATTTTACTTTCTCGTGTGACATACACATGTAGTAGGCATACATGTATTATTCTGCAAAGAAATTGAGAGACGTTGGTTGGCCTCGAGAGTGAATTTCAATGTCCTCGTGTGTGCGGAAAAACGTTTTTTTTTCCTCCCGTCTTCGCTATTCGTCGTTCTCGAATTCCTTAGGATCCTTGCGCAGCGAACATTCGTAAGTCCATTTGGCCCATCCGCAAGTGCCCACGGTCATGATAAATCCTGGATAAAAGTTTGTTGCATTAAATTATCATTTCTCGAGATAAATGAACGCTAGAGAGTTTGAACGAAAAAGTTTGCGCTAAAATTATTATCGTGACAACATACCCGGAGCGATAACTGGTAAGGCGGCGAAAAAACGTTTCAACAAATTTGGCAGCCCTCGCGAGACGGTATTCCTCCAAGCTTTTTGCTCGAAAGGCGACAGGCTGTAATATACGACGCGACGAATATGAACGGGAAGTGAACCAAATTTGGGATGCCCGCCCATGTTTGATGATAAACTTGGAGACTTTGTTCTAGCGCAATCTTTGTCACTTTCGAGTAAAGCTTCTTCGATAAATTCGACATTCTTATGTCTCAGATGAATATCGAATTTAATTATTATTATTATTATTATTATTATTATCATTATTATTCCCAAATTTGTAACTACACTCGTACACATTAATAGCCGTTTACACAGCTCAAAAAAAAATTCCAAAATTTTCCAAAAAACAGATTTGCCATTTTCCAATGGCCCTGGAAAATTTTCCTGACCAGGGAAACTCTCAAAAACGGAATATTAATTCGCACATAATTGTACACACATGGTTAATAAAAATCTTGTACTATTACTCATTATTATTAGTACCATTTTACAAATGATTCCAAGCACCTCGAAGAGGATTCCAATCTGGCTGCGATCTTCCCAAAAGGTGTATTCGTGAAATCACCGGAGCCCGAAAAAAAATGGTAATAGCCGTAGGGCATATGTACCGGGATAAACCTCTTTTAAGCTCTAATCGGATTGACCGTATTGATTCCTGAAACTCGTAACTTGGCATTTAATCCCCATATAGCATTTACACACCCGATGTGTTCGTGGAATATTTGGCACAAAACATAGATATTGAGTATAAAAAATTTTCAAATTTTTTCGTCAGATCGCTTGGATAATATGCGTATAAAAAAAATCTACACTCTGCTGCGATCATACAGACTTCGATCCATGCGAAATAAAACAACTCATATTTCCATTGCGCGCGTTGTTGGAATGCCTACGGCGGTATTTCAGATGATGATATATACGTTCAAACATACGTAAATTCATTAAAAAATTCCATGAACACATTTCATTATTACGAATAATAATAATAAATATGCCTGTCGGGAAAAGAACACAAAACGATGTTCGCGGAATTATTTACGTTTGCAATTCAATTCAATCTATTAATGGATCCACGTATGTTTGGAAATACCCACATTTACGTGAATAATAATTACTATTGTTTACATCACTCTTTTGCACAACTCTCTTAGCTCTTTGAATACTTTTAAACCCCTTGTCCGAGTCGCATGAGCCCCAGGCTGAGCAGCTCTGCGACTGCTATTCCTATTATACTTAAATCTAACTTTTCTTATAAGCTATACAAAAAATGATTTTAGGAGACAATCCTAATTGGGCTGAAAACACCTAATTTCTTACAAGACAAATGTAAAGATCGCTTAACTTTCAAATGAAATATCTTAAGAGCGCTAGAGTATTTTTTTTTTTTTACTTTTCTTCACTGACGTAAAATGTCTTATGCTTTACCAAAGCCTTATTTCGAATATATCGAACTGCTTCATTATTATTTTACAAAATAACTGTTTACATTTTTTTATTGTCTCAGCTTCACAAACTCTCTGGCCTAAGGCGAGTCGGCTCTGCATGTTATGTTTGCGAGTATTCTATACTTTCATTCAATTTTATCGTTAGTGGTTCAGGCAGCCAGGAACTCTTTTACTAATATTCTACAAGCAGGCATACCACCACTAGAACCTTCTTAGAAATTTTCAATATCGTGAAGATAAGATTACAAATTATTTTCTTTGAAGAAATTTCTTTAAGGGTCTATCCACCATAATAATCAAATATGAAACTATAATGCAATAACGTTATACACGATAAAGCGTGTATTTATTAAAAAGCTACAAATTTTACAGACCTAAATATGAAGGTTCAAGAAAATATTAAATTGACTAAAGCTAATTTTTTAAAATAGGAAAAATTGCCGCCAATTTCGCCGATTTTTTCTAAGATTCTAGATATTTCAAAGAAGAAAATGTGAAAATTTCAGCTAAAACGGAAATGCCGTTTCTATTTAATTGAAAAATAGCATAAAATAAAATCGGATAATTGTACAAAAAATCTTGTTGGAAAGTACCCTGAAAATCCAGAATTTTTATGTTCTTATGATTTTTTTTTCTGTGTGAGCCGTAGTATTTGCGTTAAAAAATGAACAATGATTATTTTCAGAAATTTTTAGTAGCTGGAATATGCATTAAAAAATCTGTAAAAATTCCTACGTTTTTTTCTTCAACCAGACAAACATCCTGAATAAATTTGAGAACGTTTTGTTGACATTAAAAACTGGGATTAACAACCAGCATCAAAAGTTTCACAAATTTTGAGAAAATAAGATTCCTTCCTGATTATTTATTTCACATTCCACAAATCCTCTACGTGGAAACCAAAAATGATCGATATACTTCCTAATAGGCTTTGCGTATACGAAAAATTAATGAGATTAATGAGGAATGAACGTGCGAAATTGTACTTTGCAGGCTTATTTTAGTTAAAATCGATGAAGGCTGTACTAATCCTTTATAAAATTTTCAACGAGTGGATTGCAATGAGGCTGGAGTTTTTAACTACTTTTCATAAGTCTAAAAAACGTATAGATTTATTAACAGATAACAGAGAATCCAGTGATTCTGCAGAAACATATACGTACAATTTGCGAAGAAATTTTTGTACAGAAGAGAAAATACTTCGAAAAACATTTTTTTTTGGGGTTGGCTGAAATAGATAAACCGTAACTTTATAATTATTCGTAAATTTCACGATAATTAGAATGTCATTTGACACGAAGAAACCAGAGATTATTCTCCGTACAATTTATTCAGTTTCAGGCATGTTCTCGGCAATTTTCGTAGGAATTCGAAACTCCTTCGGATTCTCCTCGAGCAAACATCCTAAAAGTCTCGGCACCGAAAGAACCGTCCCAGAAATTACCGCAGGAAAGTCCCTTCCAGTGGGTGTTTGATAAGCAATCAGCAATCGTTTGCAGAAGTATTGGCCACAAATCGAGATGTGACCGACCTCGACGTACTGCCTCGAATTCGAGGACCACATCTCGAAGGATATTCTCAAACTCTCCCAAGCTCGTAATTCGCCAGCTGATCTCATGACGACCCTATAATGAACATCGAGGTCATTATAGAGCTTCGTGAAAACGCTGAAAAGATCATCAAATAGTCTGGTGTATTCCTCGCTCTGCGGATCTTTCACCATCGCGAAAACCTGCGCAGCGGTAGCTTGACAAACGGTAAAAAGTCCATTCTCAGTTGTTCCCTCGTAAAACGGCGTGTACTGTCGTCCAGTGGCGAAATATTTCAGCGGAAAGTGATTAGGGTTGATGAGTTGTTTGGTGTGCATTGTGAGAAACGATACGAGACTGGCGCCGCCGATGAGATGCATCCGATTGCAGGTATCTCGATCGATACCCTCGTTGTTCGAAAGAACGAAAGTTTCCCTCGGATCCTCGTGATCGAGGCCCGAAGCCTCGACAACGAGGCTTCGACCGAAATCCGTTCCAGCTACGCGTATCATATCGGCGTCTGCGAGAATACCGCTGACGTAACTCATCGCTCCGAGCTCAAAAAATGCCGCATCGTCGCAGAGATAGAAATTTAATGGATTTCGGTATTCCAGAAGACCGAAATCTCGGCCAATATCGACGTGACTTTTTCGCTCTTCAGATTCAGGAATTTCACCGACGGTGCTTAAAACTACAGGCGACTCTAGCGGTGTTTTCTCGTGTATCACGTTCGGTAATTTCAGAGCTTGAATTACAATAGTTTCCTCCATCTCCCAGAGAGCCTCCTTTACGATTCTCATGTCCTGCTTGAGGACTTTGCCCTGTGTCATGAGCTGAATCTTTTCGCCCTCTTCCTCAGGGCTTAAAGTCTTTTTTTTGTTTAGCTCCTTCACTCTCTGCGCTATCTCGCTTCTTCTGCGATCCAGAGCCCACTTATTAGCGTCTACATATTTGTAAAAAGCCCAAGATTGCGCGAGCTCATCAGCGTCGATCTTCGAGCCTCGGAGCGCGAGTTCTCTTCGCAGTATATTAACATCGGCGAAACGCGGGTCAAAATCGAGATACGGAGTGAGAAAAGCAAAATTATCGGTGGCTTTGCTTCCGGGAATGAACAACGCCGAGCTGTATCGTCTCGCGACGGATCTGACGACGTTCCGACCGGCTAAATTCGACAGTTGCAATATCGTGCTCGCCATGTCGCAGCGATTCTGTGGAAATATTTCAAAGCTTCTATTCTCCTACCCTCATTACTTTCGTCGGTAGATCGCCATTCTTATCAGCTTCCATTCCATCAATGCTCTCCGCTGTGAGCGTTTCGATCTTTCGCTTTTTAGCCACTATCCAGTTTCCGTGTCCAGCCGCTCGCTCCGACTCCTCGATAGTATAAGGCTCCAACTCGAGTGCTTTCAATCGACGTTTGTGAACTTTTGTATTGAAGTGATCCTCCAATGCTCGAGTATTTATGAAGTATCTCCTAGAAGAAATTAATAGCTTTTAGGTTTTATAGGAAGATAACGTTAACCTAAGGAAAAGCAGTGATAAAGTGAATTATAAAATATAAAATGCATTAATGTGTATGTATTTATTGGTTTCAGCCTATTTGTCTTGAACCAGACAAGATTTACAATTTTTGTTTTCTCATCCTTACATCTATTGTCTCGTTCGTACTATTTCCACTCTTCTATATTAAAATTTAATGTACATTGTTATATTTCCTTACTCTGCTCCTGCTCTATCATCTGCTTCTGCTTTGTCTTTCCTCTCTCTTTGTCTCTACTGCCCCCATCCATTCTATTACTCCTTTATCTCCTACTTTGTTTAAAAGCTCTTTCACTCCTAACTCACCCCCTTCTGTAGCTTATTCTCCAGCGAGCTTGCTTCTGACTGCTAGTAATTAAATTTTTTTTCTCTTTGTTGCAGCACATAAATAGAATTAATATCAGAGATAAAGTGAAAAAGTCTCAATGAGCTCGCATTGACCTATTAATTAGCAACTAGCAACATTTTAGGATAGAAAATGCGTAGTAATTAATTAATTAATAAATAATAATAATAATAATACAAATAATATAATAATAAAGAAATAATTCGTGTGATAGTGATAACAATACTCGATAATTGGAGGTTATGTAAAAAAAAAAAAATTAAACTTGACTCACGCGCAATGTACGCAATAGTGTTGAGCCGCGCCAGGTTTGTCGAGATCGATGTCCTGATTCAGTAGCTTTTTCGCATTTTCCTCCTTGATATCTTCGTCAATCTATCGAAAATAAGTATTTTTCGTTGCGATTTCTGTTACGATTGCCGAGCGCCGCCAAAAGGAATTCCTGCAATGGCCGCTTGACCACGTGGGCGCAACGGACACGTGCGCTTGGGTTTAGAACGGTTAACGAATTTCGTTAGGAACTCACCTCGTCGAGATCCTTCGTACGCCTTTTTGTCCTCCAACTTTTCTTCAAATGTCCATCGCCCCGGACATTTTTTCTGCGCTTATAAGTCATCGCGTTATTGTCGCTGAAACGCGCTCGAAAGCACTGTGCGACGACAAGTGCAAGAAAGAGAAGAAAGTGTGCAACAATGGCGCCCTCTGACCTCCGGTAATGTTACAATATATTGGATCTACTCGTCGGGTAACGTATAAAAAAGCGCAATTTCTATTTTGACCTATTTTGCCATGTACAAAATGTCTCAGGCACACAATGGCTCTAAAATCGTTGATGTAAATAAAAGACGAAATATCCAATGCAATATCTGTTAAAAATTCTGTAATTCAAATAGTGTCGGTAAACAATCGGGTTAATTAACCGCGGTAATTTATTATATTTTACCTGTTGAAATAAATTTCAGTTGGTAGTGAACAGTAAAAACGAAACAGAATTTCTGCACGAACTTATTTTTGTAAAAGTTAGTAAAACATTTTCTCCACGTTTTGAAAAAAAAAACGTACAAAAATAATTGTAGTTAGAATGATTTTTGAAAAATAAACGAGCTCAAATTAATTGCGACTGTCGTGACATTAAAATGTGCAATGTATTGTTTCGAGTCTATTTTATTTATTGTTATTATTACATTTATTGTCGTTATTTTAACTCTAACGACACAAAAACCAGATGTGTATCAACTTTTGTTTTGTTCATGAATATTACGCACTGTCGGAATTTAAATTGATATTCAGGTTTTGTGTGTTTGCAGCACTGTGTTTACCAAATTTACCGGTAAAAATGGTAAATAACATAAATTACCAGTAAATTCATAACACTTTTTTTTTTCGATGTTTATTTGTTTCGCAAGTCTGGCACATTGTTCAACACATTTACATTAAGAACTGAAAAAAAAAATCACCACGAGTATGGAAAAATGCGTACAAATGCGCTGACTCGAGTACATTCAGTCGGTAAAGTAGATAAATCGCGATAGTCTCGACGTCGTTCTAAACGAGTACTTTGCCGCAAGTGCAGGAATCGTTGAAAAATATCGGAGATAGCGAACGCCCTCTGACCGCATTATTCCCGACTAAATATCGGTTATGCACACACTCTGCCTCCCACACTTGGGTTTGTTGGTCGGGCGAATGGGTGGGGGTAGCCGTGAGCGCGGCAACCGAGGTACAGCGCTAGGAAGTACCCGCGAGTTCGGAATCGAGCGTGTGATCCGAAAGATAATAGATCTGAACGGTAACCGGCGTTACGATACTTTCGCTACCCTTAAAATGTATCCTCAATTCTCTGTAATTTCCACAGCATTCTAAGCATCAACAGTAGCACAGAAACAAGGGAAAACATGAGCTAGTAAAGAGCGTGGTCGCTAGTTGGCCAGACTGTCCATGCACAACGTACCGTTCCGGTTCGTCAGTAAATCGTACGATCGTGGCGCGAACGGAGCTCCTAGTTTCTCTCTCCGCCATATTCCACTCTCAGTGTGCCGGAGAGCAACGAGGGTTAACAACAAAAAAATCCCTCCGAGAGCCTTAACAAACAAGTGCCTCACAGAGTGTCACGTTCCTGAGGTAAACCTCGTGGGCGATAACCTCGCGCCTCCTTCGCGACATAAATAATATCTCGTGTTTTGGCAATAAAGTAGACGTGAAAGGAACTCTCTTTTATTAAGTAAGTGAAGCTACGACAACCTTCGATATAAAACCCGTCCAACATCGAGCCAAGTGTCGACTGAACTTCTGCTCTTCATTAAAAAAAAAAAGGGAAATAAAATTTTTAAAAATGAATAATAATAATAATAACAAGTAGAAAACTAGAGCGAGTGAATTCAGAGAGAGAGCCGAACGTCTCAACTACTGATAGCTGATGAGTGCTCGACTCGCTTAGAGCCTCGTCGCGAAACCTCGCTCACTGCCAAAGGTGGGAGAGTGAAGTGTATAAACTGATGCGTCCTTTGTATTAGTATCCGCCTACAAGTGTGTTAGTTATACCATATAAAATCCTGCCCAACTATTTGTCTCAAAGTGTGTGTGTTTTTCCTGTCCGTATCTGTGTCTGTGTGTGGAGCGCAGGCGTCGCGACGCCAACAATAGTCAAAAGATGGCGCGAGTGTTCTCGAGTGTAGCGAGCGCCTCTGGCGGACGTCCACAACTGAGAAATTCAAACGTTCGCCGCTGTTGCGAGGGACATCCATTTTGAAAGTAAAAATACTGCGTGACCCGGGATTTTCGTCTGGTGTAAAAGAGCACAGCAACCAACGAGAAGATAGGCCAAAGCTCTCGGTTCTGTACAAACCTAAAAAGATTATTAAGAGAAACCCCGAGGATTTCGTCAGGACGCCGGTAGCCGATTAAAATGACGTAGTTACGGGGGAAAAGGCGAGAGAGACCGAGCGTAAAGTAGGTGGTGGTGCGTTTGAGAGGCGGAGAGTGGTGGGCGCTCTCTCAGTGTGTGTCCGGTCTCTCGGTGTGTCGTCGTAGCCGCCGATCCTATGCGTTGTGTGGGGGAATAAAATTTCTCTCGCGCGCGCACACACATACACGCACACACACACACACGCAAGCACACACAGACACAGACACACCGCGCTCCTAACGCTCTGGCGGAAACGGTGTGTGCCGCGGTCGGCGCGTCCGACTGTGTGCGGACGGGAAATCGGCCCCGAGGCTTCGGGCAATGGATGCCAGGCGGCGAGAGACGCCATTTTGATATACGCTCGGCACGTCAAGGAACGCGAAGGGAAAAGGCGCGCGCGCGCGCGTGCTTCTTCAACGTTTATCAGTTCAGGATTAACGTTAAATAACGTTGATATTTCGTAAAGTGCGATCTAGAGATTTTCGGTTAGATCAACGGCCCCGGTGGAACATTGACTTTTGGGCGTCGTTTAACGCCGGTTTTAAATAGCCAACTAAAGAAGAAGAAAAAAAAAAGAGAAGAAAAAGAAAAAGGAGAATAAAACGAAGGTGTCGATGATACAACGAAGTGAGTACAAGGCACCGAGACTACGTTCGACGTTGCCTGGTGCCACACGCTGTGACAAGTGACAGGTGAATCGATCCGCTGAGCTTATACGCCGCGCTCTCGTGTGGCTGCTGCTCCTCTGCTGCTCCTCTGCTGCTGCTGCTGCTCTGCTGCTGCTGCTGCTATACGAGAGAGACCGCGCGGCGGACAACGAGCGTGTATGTGTATGTGTGCTGCTTACTGCTGCTGATGCTTCGCGCGTCTCGTGCTCTCTCTCGGTTACGCACTCTGGGCAACCCCGCGCGATATATACTCTCTGTAAAGAGCACCGTGTGCGTCGTGAGTGTGCCTCGATTTTTGAGAGTACCGACCGTCCAAACAGTCACTCTGTTTCTCCCTCTTTCCATCTCACTCAATATCTCTCTCTCTCTTTCTCTTTATCTCTCGGATATCCCGATTATTTATCACTGCATCGTGTTTAACTGCGTTTTTTAAGCTACAGACTCTCTTCGTGCAGATATTACGAATTCGTGCGAGTGTCTCTATGTGTCCTCTGTGTGTCTGTGTGAGAGTGTGAGTGTCGAAGGAACGAGCTAAGACCCGGCCACCGGTGACTACTCAACTTCCCATACAGTCTTCTGTCTGTGTTTCGTCATCTACGATCCGACAAAACTAAGTGAAGGGAAAGAAAAGGGAGGAAGGTTCTTCGCCTCTGTGAAAAAGAACTGAGAACCGAGTCCTGAATCTTCCTATATTATCTCCTCTGTGTGTGTGTGTCTGCATATATATATATATATATATATATTTTTTTTTTTTTTTTTACATATTCTGATGACTTGAAGGGAAAAAGGGAGGAGAACGTCTGAGGGCTTTCAGACTGCGTGAAAAGGGACTTGTGGCTGAAAAGTGTTTGCCAATTGTCGAGTTGGACATTGATAACTTTAGTGAGGAAACGCTGGAGGGCTTGAAGCATACGAGAGATTATTTAAAAAAAAAGTTGAAGGCTTTGGGGTCTGCAGGGAGGTGGATCGAAAAAAAGGGATTGTAGTGCGACTATATTATACGGTCTCTCTCCCTCTCTCTCTTTCTCTCCCTTTCCAATGTCGGGAGCGGGTCGCGACCCCGCTTCGACCCTGCGTCCTCCAAGCTCGTGCGTAGACTCGCGTAAATGTGCTGCTGCAACCGTGAGCTGCTCCCATGTGCAACAACTACTTCTCATGCCCCGTGTCATCTTGTAGGAACAAAGTGGAGATATCGCTTAGGAGGCCCGCGCGCTCTCGATACGTAAAGGCACGAATATGGCACAGATCCTCAACAAGGACCCCGTCACCTACGAACGGGAACGGGACAACTTCGTCAGGGAACTAAGACACTTTCACGAAACGCGAGGGTAAGGATTCGTTCCTTTTTTTTATTTATTTTTTTTTAATTATTATTATTGATTTTGATAACGAAACCCTAGATTTCATTTTCCTTTAGGAATACCTTTCGAAACTTCTGTGACGCACATGGAGGGGAAAAGAAGAAGTACGAAGTGTTGAAATTCACGTGGAAATTGTTCGGAACGCTCCTGGAGCGATTATGGTTGTTGAGGATTGTTTGGATTGATTGTGACAAGTTAACGGTGTGAATCGGTATTTTTTCTTTTCGATAGGTCGATCGGTAGTTTTTTTTTTTTTTTTTAGATTTGTATGTGAATATACAATTTATCATCTCGTGAAAATTTGATTAGAGTTTCATTTTTCTTTCTTATGCTGAAGGACGCAAATTCTAACTTGAGCGAATTTTAAATTATCTGGCTAGGACTTTGGCAGAAAGAGTAGTTGTGATCGAAGTTGGATGGCATTGCATTTTAATAGAATTTACAACGCAGCTTCAAAATTCACGGAGTTGCATTTCTTTACGTATTTTAACTCAAGAACTCTGAACTCTACAAGCTGAAATTGATAAAAATCTATATCATAAAAATTTGTTACATCTTTTCGAAGAATTTGTTGATTTCTTTAAGTTTTGTTTGGCCCCTAATTAGCATCTAAAAAGCACCTCATTTTCATATGACGAAGATATATAAAGATAACATTTTTATTTTCCAGCGGAAATAAAGGAGATTTTTTTTTTTTTTCACCCCTAATTGGCACCTAAAAAGCACCTAATTTTGGTATATTTAATTGAAAAATAGCGTAAAATGAATCCGGAGAATTTTAGAAAAAAATGTTGTTGGAAAGTACGCTGAAAATCCAAAATCTGAAGTCCTTATGATTTTTTTTGCGATCCGTAGTATTGGCGTTAAAAAAAAAGGATGATTATTTTCAGCGATTTTCAACGGCTGAAATATTAAAAAAAAAAAATCTGAAAAAACTCCTACATTTTTTCTTCAGCTAGACCAACATCCTGAAGAAATCTGAGGGCGTTTTGTTGACGTGAAAAATTGGGGTGACTTGACGTGTTTTGCCCCGTGATAAACGTCTCGAACATTAGACTGATTTATCTCGCGATCTGTGCATGACAAAATGAATTAAAAATTCTTTAAATAGTCCTCCTAAATTTTTTTTTTACAACTGCGATTTTCCATTGGAAAATTACTTATTTATGGAGTATCCAGAATACCTACCTCGCAAAAATCGAACGCTATCAGAAAGATAAAATTAAAAAGGGGGTATTTTACCTTATTTCTGGCTTCACGAGAGTTCTTCGACGCCGCAAACCAGAGATCGTTTCTCAGGGTATTACATGTCTATAGTCGCGGCTATATTGAAAGCGACCAGCTAGCGTTTCGCATGTAAATATTTCAGTTCCTTTTCTCTGTACGTGGTCTCCATTATTATCTGTCTCTGGAAGATAATAAACGTGGCACAAAAATGATCTTTTAAACACTGTTTATTTTACTTTTCGACAACAATTATATCACTCATATATATATATTTTTTTTTACAGAACGGCTTTCAAGAAGTCACCGAAAATTAGCGGAAAGGACATCGATCTGTACTTGCTGTACGTGCTGGTCACCGCCCACGGTGGATGGATAAAGGTGAGTCTTCTTTCAAATCCTTCATCCTTCTTCAAACCTGAATACATTTGTACGCATATATGTATATTTATATATGTATATATATGCATGTATGAATATCCTATAATTCTCTCGGAAAGCCGAGATTAATCCTGCGTCGACAAGGAGGACAGCGCTTTATCTTCAATCCCTCTCTTTCCCTCTATCTCAAGTGCTTAGCGATAACATCGAGCTATATGCGCATATGGCGGAAGAACCTCCCATGGACGATAGAAAATGGGTCGATGGTTGTCGTTTCCGCATTATCGACTACTTCGTCACGATCGGGATATTCCGATTTTCACGAAATCTGTAACAGCGAATAGTCGTCGTTCGGAATTAATGCAGGAAGAAATATTCTTGGATAAAAAGAAAGAAAAACGAAGAAAATACGATGAAGATAATATTCGTGGATAAAATATCCGGGAGAAGACAATGGAGGCAAATCTTAAGAACAAAAAAGGCCAGAGAAAAAAATATCTGGTGATTAATGGTTTTTAAAAGAAAAAACCATTTCCTCCACCAAATTCTCTATTCAATGCATCGAGATATTCATCTTAAATTTGATCGCCAGAGCCATTTTTTTGTTTTTTTTTTTTTTTGCCAAACGCAACATCAAATTTCTTTCATTGAGTTTTAAGAAATTTGTTGGTACTTTAATTTACCACGTTCATTATTATAATTTAATTTCATAAAACTTAAATAATATTGCCAATTTAATTTCATACATAATTCAATAGATGCTATAATTCTGTGCATAACTATCGAGTAAAAATAAACTGTCGTCTCAGTGAATAGTTTCTCATTGAGGAATGACTCTTCGCACAGCGTCGAGCGTTGCAATTCGTGCCACTCTTGTAATTAACGAGCGAGGAATGCGCCGGAGAGAAGTAAAGAGATGGAACAGATGTTTGTCTTCTTTTTACATGAAGAATCTTCGCCTCTAATGCGACGTGGTGTTGAAAATTTACCGGTAAATTATGTTGTTTACCATCTTTACCACTAATTTTGATAAACACAATACTATCAATACACAAAAATCAATTACGAATAGACAATACCTCAATTGAAATTCGAAAAATTGCAATTTATTTGCTTTAAAAAGCTTGTAATATTTTCTTTTCTCACAGCTAAAGCTTTATTTTTATTTAAAAAAAGAATTTCGTATAAACACAAGATCATTAGTGCTGACCTAACTATCGAGTTTGTTGATGCAGCCAACACCACGCCCTTTCGCCTCTCTCGAAACCTGAGGCCCGCTTAATTAATCCCGGGGATCATGATCCTTCTTTTATTTTTATTTATTTTTTTATTTTTTTTTGTGGCCTCAATAAAACCACCCGCGCAAGCTGATCGAACCGAGACCACGAGAGCAAGAGAGTCAGGATCAGCAGCAGCAGCAGCAGCAGCAGCAGCAGCGAACGAGGGTGCGGGCGTTCGATAGTCCACTCTCGACATATCTGTACTTTGCGTGTGTTGTGTATACACTATACATTATATATCGACCGTCTGCTGGGCCACTCATTCCGATTACTTGCCAGCGACGACAGCCTGACCAACGGTGATTTATTATCTGCGAAACGCGAGCAAGAGAGAAAGATTTTGAGTGTGAGAGCTTTACGACATTATTTTTTTAAACATTCTCTCGCGAGGTCAAACCAAAACACGTCGAACCACACCCTCCAATCGTTCAACGAACAGTCGTAAGCCAAGGTCATTCGTTTTTTTTTTAAATTCAACATTTTGAATTTAAAAAGACGTGCCAAAAATTCCACCTAAGAAAAAAAGGTCAAAACGAAAAGGATCAATAAGAAGGCGTTAAATACTTTAAAAAGTATTTAACGCCGGTTTGCAAATATTTCATATAGGTTTACAAAAAAAAAAACCATCAGAAATTGTATGTAACGTATGTAATTGTTGAATGGTGCATTGGCCGTATATGATAAATTGGGAGTTATTGAGCAAAACCTTCGGAAACGACTGGAAGACTGTGTCATACGCACATCTTAAGAATTGTCTTATTTTCTCGTGAAGCTAAGCAGGCAGTGTGACAGGATCGAGTGACTCTATGAATATTTAATGTGAACTCATCGCGGTGTGCGAAGCTGTAAATTGGAGAAGCGGAGAGAAACGCAAAAATGCCAAGTCAGCGGGTACGCGTTCACGGATGACCGTAAAAGCTGGGTTTAAGATATTTACGACTTGCACGCGGGAGCGTGAAGAAAAAAGGAGGATCGGACGAAAGAGCAATACAAAAATATTGCCATATTGTATTTAGCAATTTAAACCTCAGTTTCGTACATATTGACACCAAAAACCGCCCAGTACCACTTGGATTCCAAATGGGAGAAAGAAAAAAAAGGATGTGCGTACTCTATTGCGTCAATGCCGCACAGGGCGCTTATTATTCCGCTCGATATTGCGTCAATGTGAACGAAGGAGGGCTGGACAAAGAATTTTCTATTTCGAAATATAGTTTAAATGATAGTTTGGATGGTGATTTCGTGTAACGCGCACCACACTGACCATACGCAAAATTGAGCGTTACCGAATACCGCGGCGGGCGGTAGCTGCGGCACGTGTTATACCGCGGTCTCGAGTACTCTGGCGGAGACTCACGGTCTCGCAACAGCGAGTGAGAAAACTTGAATGAAGTGGAAGCTCTTGACACAGTGAATACCTCGAGCAGAGAGGAGGAGGAGGAGGCAGCAGAGGCAGAAGGGGGTATACTGTCCGTAGGGGCATTGAGATTATTACACATTCCCGCGCTGACTCGGCCGTCGAAGAGTTTCTCGGTCGCGCGTATACGAGCTGCGCGAGTAATCCCAGGGATTCGTCCCGTGGTCGTAGTCTCGTCGTTGTCGTGTATAGCCTACGACAGAACGCAGAGTCATCGACACCGTTGCGTCGAGCGTCGCGTGCATCCACATCTTCTCCCACTCCTCAATCTCGATAGTCGAAAATGGAACGGGGGGCAGGCGCGCGCGCGCCGGCTATGAGGCTTGGTTGCTCTGTGTGCTGTTGTATACCTTCGATATCCCCGGAGTAGAGCGCAGCAGCCGTAGAGAGTAGCGCGCGCGACGTGTAGAGCGAACTGAGCGCGGAGGCGCGCACGAGCCTAATCGTAGGGACGAGGCGGAAGTGGCGCAAGGTCAGGGTCAATCGGGCGAGAAGGTAGGTAGACCGCGGCCGCGCGTCCGGACCCGGAGAGCCCATAAGAGGGAGGGGATGGAGAGCGAGCGAGAGAGAGAGAGAACGGGCGTTTAGCAGCAAAAACCGGGTGAACGCACAATGGCTGAGCGCAGTGCGAAAGCAAATCAAAGTGAGGGAGTTACTGCTCGGACTGATCGACGGAAACGGCGTATTGTGAAGCGGGATCGTCGCGCCGCTTGCCGAGGTGCTGGGATCGTAGGTCGCGATCTACAACGCGTCCGTCGATATAAGCGAGGCGGCTCCAATTGCGTTTGTTGATGCGAGCTCATCGACAAGTGTGATTGACACTTTTTCATGTAGAATTCATGTAGGACAGGCGACGCGGTTAGGATTCTCGACTGATGGGGTGCTGGCAGAATTTACGCACGCCGAGCGTGCGGAAAAGTAGCTGTTCTCGCACGGAGTGAAATAAAATGTTTCTACGATACTCTTGCGGAAAATCTTTTTTTTAACTCGTATAATTGCACCACTCGCGTCCAACTCGTGCTGCAAGCTCGCGCTCGCCAGAGATAAATTTATCGCACTAGTATCGTAATGTGCTATTATTTCACACGGCGCGAAATTACGCACCGAATCGCTCGAACCGTTTACACTTTACAATTCGAATTTTGGTGTTTAACAAAAACAGAATACCATTAATTATCGTTTCCAGATCCAGATTCCACTGCAGTCGTCCAATGCATTTTCCAACCGAATAAAATGGAATAATAACAGCAAATACGCGATAGAATGTGATGCATTAGATCGTACGATATTGATGACACGTTAGGATATAACGCGCGAGTACCGAGGACATATATTCCGCGAGCATCGCGTGCAACGATCGATAAACTCCAAGCGCACATATACCACATATTTTCCACTACTCTTTTATTATATGCGCTATACATCGCCGCAGATATACGTATACAATATCCGTATGTATGTACACACATCGGTGTCTATCCTCCGGACTCTGGTATAGTTTCACGTCGACGAGACTCTCTATACATACATATATATATACTTTTCTTTTTTCATAGCCTTTCCCTCTTACTCCGCGGAAATTCAAAGCCTCGTGTCTCTCCGGACTTCAATTTCTCAGCATTGCAGAGGCTTTCTCTCTCGGTTCTTCTTCCGCTTTCATCTCTCGCTTTCGCTCGCACTATACACTGTCCCTGCTTTTGCGAGATTCCCATTCCGCGAGCGTGTATACCGTCGCGGTGTTGGTTTACCGGCAAAACTATCGTCCTTGGAGTTCTCCGCATACTTGTCTGCGTTTTCGTGAAACGAGCGGACAAAACTTCGACAGCGACTAACGGGACCCGGGCGGCTGCTCTTTCCGACCCTCTCTCGCACTTCTGGCGGCTTCTTCTTCTTCTTCTTCTTCTTCTTCAGTTACTGAACTCCCCGTTGCCTAGACTACAACCACGTCATCTTTGAAGAAAATTCGCTGGGTTTGCCTGACGAGAGTTCGAGAACGAAGTTCCGCCAAACTATATCGCTACGAGCATCCACGATGCAACCGAGTGACTACGTCCGGAAGTCTCGCGGAGTACGAAAAACTTTGTGCTCTGCGTTGTCGTTACGCCTGTAACGAAAAAGCTCCAAGCTATACCGCGTCTCAAGCTTACTCTCGACTTCGGCAACTGAGAGTATACATACTTGTCCCGCTCCTCCATTCCTGTTTAAGAAATATCTTGGGCACATTTTTTAAACTTATAGATTAATATTCTAGACAAAAGCAAATTGGGTTTTCACTTCGTCGTAGATGGACGAAGCAGTCCCTCCCATCAAGTAGAAATGTGCGAGCGTAATTTGCTGACATACTTTGTTTCTACCACTCTTATTCGACTCCCATTTCTTGACACTAGAAAGGTCAAAGTGCCATTGTCTCCGCAATCGAGCCAATGATTAGCATGCTAATCAATAGATATTTGTGAAAGTTGGTTTCTCCAACGTTGATTTGAGACTCTACGCGTAAGACCTGTTTGTCACAGAACAGGAACTCGGAGGCTCAAGTTGTGCCAAATACCGGAATGTGCTTAAATTTTACTTCTGAAATCTCCATACAAGAATTAACAAAATTATTGATTAATTTTATTTGTACAGTTATTTAGATATTGCCAGTCTTCAAATAAACGAAAAATCTCCATTTACTTTCAATCCCGGAAACAACAGGTCAATGCAAATGCCTACGACAATGCACAATGGCGTAACTTCAGGATGTAATTATTTTGTATATTACGTAACGTCAATCTGTATATCATCGGTATTAAATCGTTTGCCCCGAGTGAACGAAAAAAACCACGAGATCCGACGACTAAAGCCAGCGTGTATAAAGTCGATAGTGACGTAAAGAGATTTAACAAAAAAAAAAAAAGAAAAACAAATCATTGCTGATCGACAGATAGCATTGGAATCGAATTTGATCTCGATCTCGTTTTCCATTGCTCAGGGGCACCCGAGCTGGTTTCAATTATGGCAACGGCCGTGGCGATATAGTCAACGAGTCTGCTGCCTCTCTTTCTCTCTCTCTCTCTCTCTCTCTGACCTCCACCTTTTATTTTTTCCTACCCACACTCTCTATATTTATACTGAGTTACTCAGTTTACACTCTAAACTCAGCAATTTTCATCAGTCAATTTGGCTGTTGGTTTTGCAGTACAAAAATTGGCCATCGTAAAGTGGGGAAAAAAATAAAAGAGTGCAAAGTGCGCAGAGCTTCCACAAAACAGGATTCAGGCTCTGGAAAGCCCTTGAGAGGCTCTCGACGGCAGGATGAGCGATCCGCACTCACACAGATGAGCCGACGTCTCGCGTCATAGTCGTCGTCGTCGCCTGAAACGTCGGGGCGCCGGCGGCGATCGAGGGGGGGGGGGGGGGGATGGGAGGGAGGGGGACGTCGTCGTGTGAGTCAGGTGCCGCCCGCAATGTGCTCACATTGCTTGCGCCTTCTCGAACGCCACCGTCGTCTCGTGTATCGGAACGCCAGCCGCCGTCGAAGCTTTATGCTGCTAAGTAAAATCTATGGGAAAGATGGGGCAAGATGGGACAAGTATATAATCTAATGGAATGGTAATCATCAAAATACGTTTTCTTTTCTTTGTACTGTACTTTTTTTTATAAAACTTAAGACTCATAAAATTCGTCTGTAAAATTGATAAGAATAATTTGTGACAAAAACTTTTGTTTAAATGTACAAAAAAAATCTTAGTTTCGTTCTTTACAGGTTAATCTAAATGTATCTCCAACTGGATATGGTAAATTAATTTTTACCATCGGCTACGGTAGGTCCGCTGAGTTTCTATAAAATGTGATACTAAATTTGAACATTTACAAACGCACTGCCACATGCAACTGATAAACAAATAAGAATTTATGTAAGAGTTATAGAAGACACATGTTTCTACAAAAGGTGATAATAATGTTTTAATAGCATTTAAGGCTGAACAATGGCAGCTTGATCTACAGTTACTAAACTTATATATTCAATTTTATTGGATAAGCGAGTTGATAATGTATAAAATGGCACAATGTGCTGGGATGGGATGTGCAAGGCGAGTGTAGCCGTACAATGGAAATAAACTACTACGGTATAAAAGGAGGAACTAAAGGCAGCAAACACAAAATCACTTCACAGACAAAACAATATAAAGATGCACAGCGCACATAAGCAATAAAGATTGAAAAGGACCCAGGTCCGGGGCGAAATGTCTCAACTCAAATAAGAGACAATATTCACACTCTTACTTGGCCACCAATAGCCGATCAACGAATACACGAATTATCTACTTCGCCCGAATAAAATCAAAATCAACGCTGACAAAAAAATATCTACACATATATTTAAAATGTAGTAGCAAAAAAAAAAAGGAAATATTTAGTATATATATTAAATATAAATCTCGAACGTTGAATAAACTGAATACATTTTTTTGCTTTTACATTTTTATCCGAGCAATATTCTGTTGGCTACGGTTTATGAATAAAATATTTTAGATTTTTCCGAGTTCATGCCGCGCCGTTTTGCCCCATCTTTTCCCAGTGCTGAGCGTAAAAGTACGTGTGTACACGTATTGTGTATATATATATATATATATATATATTGCTACTGGTGGTGCGCCACTATGCTAACTGTGCTGCGGTGCCGGGGAAAACACAGAGAGCACAGGGGACTTGGGAAGCAGCAGCGAGTTCGAAGCGAGCTACTCTCCTCGGTCGGTCGATACGGCAACACCGCGCCCAGCCTGCGCGCATACCGGCATCGCCGCAGCAGCAGCAGCAGCAGCACCCGAGCAGTCTGTCCACGGGTGAGAAGAGCTCAGACATAGTGTATATAGGACTAAAGCCAAAGGCGGAAAAGGCCAGGAGAGCGAGTGAGAGAGGAGAAAGAGAGAAATGAAGTGGCAACGTTGTAATACGAGAGCTCGGGACTGGACGCTGCAAGGCTCTCCGGTGCTTGCCTGGCAGCAACAGCGCGCAGGAGAGCGAGAGAGAAAAGTCATCGCGCAGCTTGAGAGCGGTTCGCGACCTCGTGCAGCACACACGTGCATCGGACAAGTTGTGCAGTAGCAGCAGCAGCAGCAGCAGCAAAAGCCTTCACGACCATCCAAAGTGCCTATAGTTATAATCGCTCTCAGAGGTCCCACGCGCAACGAGATCTTTTTCCAAACTTGCAAATTATTTATATTTTTCTCTCATGCGTCGCTCTCCTACTCACTATATTAATTTGCCTGACATTAAAACTGACTTCCAACAAAAAAATATGCGAGGAAGGCGATGTTGCTGCGTGATCTCGTTTCAGATGCGAAGAGGTCCTAAGTTCTTTTTCCTTTCTTCTCTATTTTTACTTTCTTGTAGATTCTCAAACGAGGAAGCGACGTTGATGTTTCTTTTTTCCTTATGTTTCTCCTTTCTTCTTTATCTTCATTAGATTGTAATGCCAATAGACATGCGAGGAAGCGACGTTGCTGTGTGATCTCGATTTTCTTTTTCTTCTTTTTTTTGCAGAACTTCTTCTTTTACCCTCTCCTGACTTTCTTTTATATTTCTTATCGCACACCGAGACTGCCCGATGAGTTTATTTGGATTGTGCTTTAGCGCTGGCGAGCGATTAAGAGAGCGAGAGAGAAATGGGAGGCGGCGAGAGGGAATGGCTACATCCGCATGTGTATGCACACCGGCGAAGAGCGAGCGAGAGAAGAGAAGGGGAGCGATTGCGAGGTTGCCGTCGAACGGGCTACTTCCGAGACTCGGGGAGACAGGGGAGACGGCAACGTCGCACTTGCCTGCCTGCCTGCCTGCCTGCCTGGTCGACGACGCCACTCGCGCTCTTCTATACAATCCGCTCGCGCGACGTAAAGCTGACCTGCTTGCCAGAGGATTTGCCATGCCATCCCCAACGGACATTGTATTAAGCCAATCAGCTTCACCGAGCAAATCCGGCGTAACAGCGACGTCAACTGTAGGATGAAGAGAGACGAAGATAGGAAGACTGTGTTACCGCTCTGCTGGCCTTCCTCTCCTGCTAAGAATTAAACAAAATCGTAACTTATCGTCGGGAACTCATTTTTTTTTTTTCTTGAAAATAAGGAAACAAAGATATGTTTAATTAATGCGACAATTTAATACATCTGCACAGGCAATTCTTATTGTTTAATAGAGAGATCCGGCATAAGAGCGACACTAAATGTAGGATGAAGAGAGACGAGGATAGGAAGGCCTCGCTGCTACCGCTCTGCTGGTCTTCCTCTCCTGTTAAGAATTAATAAGCTAAATCGCGATTTGTCGTTGAGAACTTTTCTTCTTTTTTTCTTCTTTAAAATAAGAAAGAAAAATTTATGAAATTTATGCGATTTCTTAGCATCCCCTTCCAATTTCACATTCGAAAACTTAATACATCTGCAAAGGCATTTCTTGGACAGAAATTCATGTACTAAATTTAATATACTAAGTAATACTTTGTATGTTAGATTTTTAACATATTTGGAACATCGTTTATTGTTTCTTCTTCATACTTTTGTATATAAAAAACTAATATACGGTGCTTCTAAGCAAAAACTTTATGCATCTTAGTTTTCGTATTGAAAAATGCAACCGATACAACGTATTGTTTCTGATGATTAATAATAATAACATAATAAATGTTGCTTTCTCTCTCTCTCTCTCTCTCTCTCTCTCTCTCTGTAAAAGAGACATGTCAATCGATAATCGCACGTTCGAGATATTTATGAAGCCGTTTTATTCGTGCTATGATTGGTCGGTGATACCTATGACGTACAACGCATACCCTCCTCCTCTACCCATCGTATCATTAGACTATCCCGGTAATTTTTAATCAAACTCTGTTGTCGTGTACGATTCGACTCTTTTTGTTAACAAAAAAAACAATAATAAACAACGCGCGCAGCGCACACGTTGTTGCTATTGTTAGAAAAATATCTCGCCGGCGCCGTGTAAAATAATCGAGATGGCGGGGTGATATGACACACCAAGTCCGAATTTACAAAATTTACATAATTTACTAAAATTTACTTAATTTACTAAAATTTACATAATTTACAGAAATTTACAAAATTTACATAAATTCACATAATTTACAAAAAAATTTACAAAAAAATTTACAAAAAAATTTACAAAAAAATTTACAAAAAAATTTACAAAAAAATTTACAAAATGTACAAAAATTTACATAATTTACAAAATTTACAAAATTTACATAAATTTACAAAATTTGCGATTAAAGTGTCCCGTTTGTATAAAATCGAATTTCTAACATAAACAGTAAATTTCTGACTTCGGGAATTAAATATTGGAATTGTAATTCTTCACGATTTTCCCTTTTACATTGAAAAGGCGAAGGTATATCTGTCGACTAGCGGACGCCTGGAATTTCGCAGTTTGCCTCGCGTGTGTCCCCTCCACCTAGTTGTTTTATCGAGTCTCGTTAACCGCGCGACAAATTGTGCGAAAACGTGAAAGATCGTAGAGGTAAATGAAAAAAAAAAGTGAATAAAAGCCACCAACTATAACGTCAAACATTGCTTCCTCGTTATTTGCCACTTTTTACAAAGCCACCTTTATGAGGAATTATGATGATCGACTTTGGCTTCAAAGAAGAAAGCTTTATAAAAGCTAGAGAACAATCGCTAATGAATCCAAAGCATAGCGAAGTATGCAAAGAGAAAGAAATAGAGAATTTTGCTTCACCAGCTTATTTAAATGCTTATCCTCCCTGCTCAATATTTGTAAAATTCAGAATAACATTTTATTAACAAAAAAAAAATCCACCAACATTCGCTTCCAATTCCCATCGTTCAATAACTTTTAATAAAAAAATCTTTCCTTTCGCTTTTCATAAAACATTTACGAAAACAAACAACAGAGTTCAACATTAATTCGTTCTCTAATTATGAAATATTCATTTTCACCCATAAATCACCTTTTGTTCAATATATTTTCTGGACGTTTCAGAGCATTCAGAGAGTCGGAATTAAAGTCTCGGAAGAAAAAAAAAGAATTGTCATTAAAACAATGGTTCGTCTATGAAGAAGCAAAGAAAAAAAGGAGAGCTATGGACGTCGCTACCGCAACATCGACAGCAATTGCAGCAGTGCCATTGCCGACCAGATATCGCGCGAGCCAGGGAAACCATATACCAGCGGTAGTTTCGATTGCACTGTGGGGAGACCCCCCCAGCTTCTGTGCCGCTGTTTGTAACGTGGAGAGCAGTGTACAACAAGCACCACGACAAAACGGGGGCTATATCCTTCTTCGGGAGCTCGACCGAACCGCGCACCATGCTTGTGTCGTCAGAGTCAACCGACGTCCACGGTCAGAAAGCGTTGCAGCTGTCTCCTCTGCGTCCTCTCACCGTGCTACTGTCGACTCACTCCACCCGTTGTCTCTCGCGATCGCTCGCTATATTCCCCACCGAGCGATCTCTTTTCCTCTCAGTTTCTCTCTCTTTCTCTCTCACCCTCAGTTTTACCGTCTTCCGTTTTTATTATTCCGAGCAAAACACACGACGGGACCAACCATACCGGTTCTCGCGCCTCTCCACTTTGTCTTTTCTCTCAGACCTGAAAACCCGACTCCGACTCTTTCGAGGCTATTGGTCTCACGACTTGAATAACAAATTCACAAAAAAAAAAAAAACGAAAAAAGGAATGAAAGTTATTGGTGACATTTCGATCGCTCAGAGCTGTGAGAATTATTGATAAATGAGCCATTCTTTATCAACTGGATCGCTTTTTTATTTGATTTTTTTTTCATTTATTTCGAAGCTCTATTTTGCACTGGATTTTATTTAACATACAGCAGATAATTGACACAAAATTAAGAGTATTTTCAATATATTTTTATTCGAATAAAAATGAATCCCAATTCTGTACTATTAAAGTACTTAATTATTTAAGTATTTTCTGCTGTTAGTCTCCAATTAAATATCCTTTAAAAAAAAATAAAACATCTGAAACACAGGTTGATTGAATATAAAAAAAATAGTAAGATTAATTTATTGCGCTCTGGTTGCATAAATTATGATAGCTCTTATCAAATTGGCTGTATCGGGGGAGTTGCGTGTCGAGTTATATTCGAAAGGCAGGGAAAATTCGAAAATATATTAAACGCTAAATTCATTGGTTTTGTTGCCATGCGGGTGTTTCAACGAAATAATTCATTAAATATCATTTATAATATTGGTTACGCGAAACTCTCGTTGCCTCATTACCCCACAGGTGGTAATTACATTATGCGGGCATTAATTAACACGAGGATTAATGGGACACTTGGGAAATCGATAATTCTACGCTCGCCGTGTTATCTGCATTAGAATCGCTTCACATACACGTACTTAAGTACCAAACAGCCTTCCTTCTTATAATGTTCACTCTCGACGCTCATTCCTTTATGTCATTACCTGTAAAGCGATAAAAATTACGTAATATCCTGCGCGCTTCGTTCGGATGTTAAGCATTCATAGCCAATCTCGTTTATTTCCATCTTACAGAAAAGAAAAAAAATACATCAAAAAGCACTGTTTTTTTTTTCAATTATCTTTCAAGCAAACCAGTTAAAAAAACAATTTGGATTCCGTGCATTGCTTCCTCGGTGTTATCTTTTTTTCATACAAATTCTGTTATTATATTTCACTGCTAAGTAATTAATTTAAGTTGAAATGAAGATTTAATGCGCGAAGGACATTTTTCAAAACATAAAAAATGCTATAAAACTTGAACCATTCGACCGATTTGCCTCAAATTTGAGACATTTCGTACAAATCACTTTTCTCGACGTTTGAAAGCAAAAAAAAAACGTTCACTCATCTTGGAATTTTTTACAATCACAGGAAAATTCGCACGGATAAGATGAAACTCTGTAGGCACATGTGCACTCGATGCGGGATTTAAGGGGAACGTGTGAAGAGCGAGAGAACACAGCGACAGAGAACCGCCTGCCGCACTTCACCAGCATCGAGAAACTCGGGATCCTCGCGCCCGCGCACCTCACCGATATAATGATGGCCTTGGCCGCCGCGAACGATGATGACCATGGTGGAAATATATACCTACGATATATAGCTTCAGCGTCAAACCATTTCTCTTTCTCTCTCTCTCTCTCTCTTTCACTTCTCCTTCTCACTAGAGCTCGTCAGCCGGGGTAGGCACGAGCCCGGAGGTCACTGCACTTTTACTTGCAGGTCGCGAACATCGTGTGTGTGTGTGTGTGTGTGTGCGTGTCTTTCGGGCCAATGACGCGAGCGATCGCAGTGTTACCGAGAGGCTCGCGCGTGCCACCAGTTCCTCTTTCTCTCTCTTTCCCTCTCCACGTGGTTCTTCATCTGCAAGAGAAAAATGCATGCAATGCATTTTTCTGCATTCCTTGAAAAAAAAAAAAAAAAAGAGTTGCTTGGAATTAAGAATGAAATTATGGATAAAAGAGAATGTGGGCACTTAATCCGGTGCGGTGGTCTAGTGGTTAGAGAACTGAATCCAGAGCATCGGTAGGTCGTGGGTTTGAATCCCGGTGCCGTCGATTTTCGTCGAAAATATAAATAGAAAGTGGGGACTTGAAATTGTTAAGTTATTTACAATGAGATTCATGAAATAACATGGTTGGTAGTGTCTGATATACATTTTTGATGCACAAATTTTCATCAGGTGTTATTGATTAAAAGTTTGCAGTTTTTTTTTTTTTTTTAATTTCATTTTTAAATTATACAATTGTCATAATTAATATCAACTCGTTTTTTAAAAAAATTGATTTTCAATTAAAATGAGTGAATAGAACCTCCGTGTTTAATCCACATTTTTTTGTTTATATGTAAGAATCAATAATTTAATAATTTGATGAAATGTCGGAAATTTTTTTCCCACTATTTTTTCCCCTTTACGCGAGCTTTTCTCGCGAAAGCAATTTGTGCTCACCGATTGAAAGCAGTTTTTAATAATGTTAACCATTTTAATGGAAACGGCAGTAATAAACACGAAGGCAGTCCGCTGCTTTCGCGTTCGTGCGAATTTCAGTGCGACCTGCAATGTATTTGAAAAGTTATTGCGCTGAGTCTTTTTTGGAATCTAGGACACTCAAAATACATATTTACGTCAAAATCTAACAGACGATTCTTTTTTATTGCAATACTTTCTTTTTTACATACTCTGGATGTGATGAAAAAAGTATTAAAGTGAAATAAAATATAATTGGAAGGTGGCAATGATAATCAGTAATTTCTTTAAAAAAATTATTTATTCATTTTCAATTTTGTCCTCAAATAGAGTAAATCTAAAAAACGACCGGTAATAAGAATTTTTAAGATCGATTATCTAAAATTACTGTTCGTTACTCCATTAAAAAAAAAAAAAAAATTACCTCCAGTTATCGCAATCAAAACGTATTAAAAATTTATATTCCAATACTGCTCATCTCTTCCTGAAAAAACCTGATGAAAAAGTGTATTGAAATAAAATATCGGATCTATTTAAATCGAGTAGCAGTCTATTTGAATCGAATAGCGGTTCAAACTCCGCAAGCACTTTATTTTAATCGCCAAGGATTATTTTGATTCAAATAAATCGGTACTCCATTTGAACCCATTAATTTATATTGAAAAAAAATTCTGAGCTAACACTGCACTTTTTTTTTTTTCAGTGGACTCTTTTTTCCACTTTCCGTCCTCTGGTTCGGTCGAAATTCGCATGAACGAGCGCAGTATGCTTTAACGGATGTCTGATTTTCGGTTGAATCTCACTCACGTCGCGCCCGGTAGATTAGTTTATCATCGAAACGTGCCCCAGGCTCGTCGGGGGTGTAACGTGCAATACCGGCGGAAATAGACGCCGCTGGGTTTGTTTGAGGACGCGCGAGAGAGCGCGGATGCGTTGCAATAACCCAACCGGTCTTGTCGTTTCGCACCCGCATGTACATAACGCACTGTATGCACTCTCGCTGTTGCGGGTTCGCGCTGGGTCGAGTGACAATGAATAAAAATCATGTGTGAGGCTCGTCGGACTTGTATCGATATAGTAAATTCACTGTAGAATAAAACACGACGGTGTGGCATGAAAATTCCGAAGCACATTTGCTTTGGAATTTTTATTCGGGGATCGTACAATCATGCATATGACTGTAAAAAAAAAAAAGAAAAAGGTTTCTAGTATTAAAAATCGAACCTGCGCGGTCGAATGTCGAATGTGTCAATAGCCAGTTTATTTATTTATTTTTCTTAAATTTAGAATAAATTTCTAGAGATTGAAACGTAAAGAGCAGTTGAATTTTTTTTTTGATTGATTCCACGGCTGAACAAGAAAATGATTATTATTTCCCGGAAGTGAAAACAATATTTTTATGGTTACCATAACAATAAAAATTATAACCAGCAATTATTATTATAATTATGTAACTATTTATGTAATAAAATCTATTAAAAATTGTAAGTAAGACTGAAATAAATCAACCTAGTTAAAAAATAAGAAACGTGACATTTTTTCAGTTTAATGAGTTCCATTAAAGCTGACAAATATCAGGTTTCTTATTTTTTAATTAGGTTGATTTATTACAGTCTTATTTACAATTTTTTTACAACCCTAATAATTGAAACAAACTTTAATTGAGTACTTGAAGGAAAAGCAATATAAATTATTAGGGAAGGTTCCAAAATTATACTAACTCTTCGAGTTCTTCCGCGGCCGACTTATAAAAGTTAAAAAAAAAACACACACACACACACACTTCGTCATTGGAGTAATTAATAACAGCGAGAAGTAAGCCTGGCAGGATAGGGGCGACAATCGAGACCAAAGATTAATAGCTCGCGTCGGGCCGAGGTGGAGTTTGCTAACTCTGATGAGCTGTCGTGGTGTGCGAAGCGCGTCATCGCTCGACCTCGCAAGTTTAGCTCGCGACGTGGGGGGTTCTTCGAGTTCGTTCGAGGCACGAGTTTCTATTTAGAGAGCTTTTCTCGTCGTTTTTACGTGACGAAAAGAGCTCATGCTTAAAGAGTATTGAAAAGGATGTGCGTCACAATAATTTGCCTTCCGTCTTCCTCTCGACGAGAGAGGCGCCACGAAAAGAGCAGAGAGAGAGAGAGCGAGAGAAAGGTCCTTGCGGCATGGGTGGAACATGCCGTAGGCATTATTCGCACTGCTGTGCACGAGCGTCGAGATAAAACGACTACGATATAACGTTTATTTAGCGAACGTGCGGGGAAGTCGTAAAGATTTAATAGCCTCGAAGCTGCGAGGGAGATGCAAAGTGAATGAGAAATATATAGACTGGTGTTAGGCACTTTCCAGCAGGAGGATATATCTGGCTTTTGAACAACAATATAACGACGCAGATGTTATTGAAGAAATCGCATCTATAGCAGTTTCAAGTCGGGCTCCAAAAGAGTATAAACTAGGCTTCGTTCGGATTTTTTTGTATTCGTTGATTCGCGTTAAATAATAGTAGATTAGGAGTGCTAGAAATGAAAGACTGAATGCTGGTTTAAAGTTGAATCATCTGATGACTTTGATCGTCGAGTTAATTCGTGAAACGAGCGAGACAAATCATTTTCTCATTAATCAAATGGAGCTTTCGCGCAGCAACCGCCGCTTCTTTAATTATCTTCATCCTCTCCGTTTCGCGTTACTTTCATCCATCAATTTACTCGGTGAGCTGTCCGAGGGAAAAGTACACGCGTTGACGAAGCCTCGATCTCTCCCTTTATCTCTCTCTCCTAACAGCCACACGGAAAGTGTACGGCCTTAATGACAGACTAAGGGCTTGTATACGTAGCTGCTTGGCACGTTCAAGTCGTATAACTTGCGCAGCGTGACGGATGAACGAGAGACCGCGAACTTATCTGACTTGGCGTATCGTGTATACGTGCGGTTTCGATTTCCAAATGCTGATAAACCTTCCAACGACCGGGACCGCCCACTCTTTTTCCGCACAATCTTCACGCTCTTCTGGTATATCCGTTTCTATCGTTCAATCTAGAATTATATCCGGCATTGAACTATAGGCAACTTTCTTATATGTATGTCCAGTGTTTTAGGATTTTTTGATAATTGAACGTGTAATGTGTTTTGAATTATACTTTAGAATCAAATAAAAGGTGTTATTTTCATTTGATTTTAAACGTGTAATTAAATATAATTAACGACTTATTCCTGGAAATAAAAGGCTCTGACGAGCAACTTTACGGGATGCCTAATTGAAATAAAAAGTGTTTCACGTTTAATTTAAGCACCTCATGAAGTTTGCCGTCCTCTGTTCCTGAGAGAGAAGTGGTTAATGTTTTGTGACTGTACTTATTATCGAGGTGGCAAAATGTAGTTTGACAATTTACTATAATATAACAATCTGCTTGTTGTCTTACAATTAACGCTATATTTCCCAAATTACAGACGAGAGACTCCTCGAGTGGTGACCAGCCGCGTTCTAAGAAGGTCGACGGACAAGTGGTGATAGTGTTCAGTAATTCAGCGAGCTTCGACACTTCGGCGCTGGCGTTAGCGCGTCACAAGCCCTTTGACAAATCAGACCTGCGGATACGATCCGCAAAACGAATGCCAGCTTTAATTGGTCTTGACTCAGACTCGTCGATAATTTCTGTCGTGTTTGACAAAACTCTGCTCCCTACGATATCGCTCCAGGAGTTAGTCGAGCGGGCAATGACGTCGAGGAATTTCGTCGAATTTATTTTCCTGTCATAACCAACTGCGTCTCGATTACCCCCTTTGTAAACCGGACATTGAGACCTTCGGACAGCGCGAATTCCACCAGATTTCGTGGAGCGCGACGACCGGCCCCGGCGCGCATACTGTGAAGTCACTCATTCATTCGTATACGTATTAAGTTCATTCGCACTGGGAGTCAGCGAGAGAGTCAGTCACACCGATCCGTACTAATCATAGTAGTAGTACTACTACTACCAGTAGTAGTAGTACTACTAGCAGTCGTAGTAGTACGCCCGACGACGAACGCCGTCGCCGCTGTCTGTGCCACCGATCAGCTGATCTCAACGACGACGGTAGACCGCGCGTCGCCAACCCCCTCCCCTCCGGGCCCACCCTTGCCCCCCTTCGCGCAACATCTCTCTTGTCTTCTTTCTCTCGCGAGCCGCTTCCCCCTTTTGGTTTTCCTACACCGCTCCACCACCTCTTCTAGGCTTCACATCACTTCCTCCCCCTCCCTCCCGCTCGCGGCTCTCCGCAACCTCCACCGACGCCACCGCCTCACCGCGCCCTCCTCGAACAATCAGCTGGCTGCTGTTGCTGCTGCTGCTGCTGCTGCTGCTGCTGCTTGGGAACTGTCAGTCGCGCGGTGTTCTCTGGGCCCGCTACAAACCCACGTGGTGATCCCCGCGGTTCTAGGCTCTGTCTCTCTTTGACGAGACGGACGCTCTCACTCTTCGGCCGGAGCCCGGACGAACGAGGTTTCCGCTCCGCAGGGCCGCTGAGACGCGACTCAAATCGACGTCAGGTGCCGCTTGGATCCCCGGCGACTCTGAGGCGTTACTCGAACGTGCGTACGTAGAGAACACCTGGCCGGTGTCAGGGGTGGTCCAGATGATTTCGCGGAAGGGTTTATCAGGCGGTGCGGCGTTTTGCTGAAGGACACACTGAAATAAGTGATCAGTTAGGATTACCAATCATTGACGGTCAGATGTTGCGGCTTTGGTCGACCTTTTTTGGTGAAGTCACGTTATAGGTTTCAACAAAAAAGGTCGACCAAAGCCGCATCATCTCTTACCTTCATTCATATGGCAACCCTAGCCAGCAACCCACTCCATTACGAATCCATGGTTAGATCTATATAGAGAAGACATCTTTCACAGAGCAAATAAAATCCAATTCGCTCGATTTGACCTGACCTTTTTTCCGGGTGTGTCTCGAAAGTGATAAATTCGTCCAACGAGAGCGATGGTAGCGAATCGTACACTAGCAGAGGATTTCGAATGTGGATTGTGGATTCCGAGAGTGTTTCATTGATCTGAACAACGTAGTTCTAAATTTCCACCGTCAACATCACGAGGCGATCGAGTTTAATACTGCAATATATGCATCCCTCTAATGGAATTGGTGTCTGTTTAACGAGACTCCCTAACGACCCAATGTAGGCATCGCATAAACACCGCGCTAATGTTACTTTATGGACGTTAGTGATTATAGCAACTTCAGCAGCAAAGTACTTTTCCTATTAAAAGTAGCCCACTTCATTATTTTTAAGTCTCACCTAAAGTCACCATTACAGCTTAACACCTTTATCGCCATTTTGGCATCCGAGTGCCAGACAGCAAAAATCAGAATATTAGGAAGTAAGAAAACAGCAGTCAAAATATTAGCGGTCTAGAAACCCAAAATTACATTAAACTACTACTGATTCAGGTTTGCGATACAACTGGCTACAATGTCATTAATTGCACCATTATTATTCACACAGATATTATAAATTTTATCGCCAGCCGGAAACTTTTGGAGTTTGCATTGAATATTCGTTGCATTTGCTATTTAAAAATGTAATTAAACTGCGGAGAGCTTGTTATTATTGTTATTGTGCAATTTCATAAATTTCATTTTATTTTCATGGATTAATTAATATGAAATATATTGAGGAATTGATAAACAATTAATTCTCAATTCACTGTATTGAGGAGCCACTGCAGTCGCTTTACTGAAAATTCGTTTTCCGCAAATGATTGGAAATAGAAATAAAATCGATAAAATAATAATGAAACAGGGCGCGTGTCAGTTGCATATACTTCGAGAGAAGCAACAGCAACTAATGAGCGGTTTGATCGATCGGAGTACTGTTGATTGCAATATTATTTTTATTGACTCCTTCGCTGTCAGAAATATCAGTCCTCCGATATGTTTACCCGCGTATATGCGACACTGACAGTGATGTGTTTTATAGTCTAGAAATTCATATCAATTTCCAATGCGAAATTCATGTGTGAAATGTTGAATTTGCGAATTTCCAAATGTATTCCAAATACTATTCAGCTTGAATAATTAATTCTTAACACAGGGCAGTGATACATTTTTAAAAGTCATCCCAATTTCTTTTTTTTTTCGTTCAAGAAGAGATATATCATTATTTATTAAAAAGCTTTTTTTATTAGATTCGTCGTAATTTCGACTAAAATTCTGAAAAGAGGAAATTGATAGATTCTCATTTGATATAATGAAGTTGACCTTCGTATGACCAAAAAAAAATTAATCATATGACCTGTAACAATTTGTTTCCTGCGAATTAGAAAGAGGGAAACCCCCCTCGTAAGCGAAAGGGTAATGTTTGCTCGTGAAAAATTTGCGACATGAGGTGTCGAAGCGCCAGGAGGATAAGGTGGAGGTGATGAGGGTGGGAGGGAGTGTGGCGCAGGAAAGAAGGAGCGAGAGAGGGTGGGGAGAAGAGACCATGTCCTACCCCACGAGACAGCACGTGCTCGTGCGGCATACACCGTGAGCTCTACGAGGAGACTCAGTTCACTCACTCAATCTCTCTCTCTCTCTCTCTCTCTCGCTCGCTCTTTCACTGCACTCACTCGACTGTGCTTTACTAGAGAGCGGCACAGGGACCACGTGGACTCTCTCGCGACAGAGCACGTTTGACTCTCCGCCCAAAGAAGTATATTCCGCGCGTGCGCTCGCCAATCCTCTGCTCACGAGCTCGTCCACCCGCTCGGTGGACGAGCCTTGCAGATAGACCATACTTCGCATATGCAGCGAGTAATATCAAGGTCGAAAAAAGTCCTCCGATTAGAGCACAAGTCGATAAATTGCCCAAAAACCCATTTTTTAAACGATCTAGAAAGGCATTTTTTTATTTTTTTATTTGTTTATTTATTTATTTATTTATTATGAATTTTTATTAGTTTTTTTTTAGTAAAAAAAAAAAATTGGTGTCAAAATGTAAAAACAATTTTATTCCATTTTCTCCCTATAAATAATAACAACAATTATGCCCATTTTTGTTCAAAAACTTTTCATCGAAAATCCAAAAAAAATGAGTATCGCTTTTTTATTCGTCCAATTTTTTACAAATTAAAAAAACAAAAAACGTACAAAAATTCCCAGAGAAGTAAATTCAAGTTTACAGTGAACGGTGAATTTATCGGAAGTAATCAACGACTGTCAATAAAAAAAAAAAAAAAAAAAGGATTCCATTGTTCAGTCGCTGTAGCGCCCATCCCACGTTGTCAGTTCTACACAATAGCTGCATACGCCCCAACTGCGAAGCAGTTCACAGCGTGGAGTAACGAGACACGTCGTACGTGCTTGGAATTTAGTGCGCGAGACTCGAGTCACCACGGATAATGCGAACAAGCGGCAGAATATAAATTTCTATTTTTTTTTTTTGTGCTCGAAACGCTTTTGAGTGCTTTTTCAATAAATATTTTACCACATGCCAATTTTTTTTTTTTTTTTCTACTCTGCAAAAACGTTATTCTGCAGAATTCTCGACGTTAGATCATTAGCATCGCAGTTGGAATACCGCAGCGAGGTCATCCACTGCGCGGCGCCACATCCTCATCGACGTCGGAGTCGACGAACGACGTCGCGTCGCGACGCCGAGAATAGATGGACTTCGGGCGTAGATCCAGAGAGCACTGACCTACTATCCTCCTCGGTCGTAAGACACGACACATTCCCGACCGACCTAAACTGCATTCCTTATCAATAGCTCGCGCGCGCGCGTCTCTTTTCCTATCAGTTTCAATATCAATTTATTTTATTTGATTTTTTTTATCGTTTTCCAGGTGAACACGAGAAACGAGTGGTCGTCGCTGTGCGAGCAGTTCCATCTGCCCGGCGGCTGCGTCAACAGCGGTGTTGGGCTCAAGCAAATTTACCTTCGGTATGTATTTGCGCAAATGGACGTTAAAAAAAGAAAGAAAAAAAAATGTTTGTCGTTCTACGGACTTTATCGAGAGTCATAGAAGGCGTTATTAGGTTACAATAATTTTCTTTTGGTATTTTTATTCACTATACAAATTTTGTAAAAAATGTGATATTTGAGTTGGTGAATTTATTGAATGTAAAATTTATGGTAATGAAATATTTTTGAGAAAAACAAGAGAATCTATCGAGAAGTTCAGACTCGTAAATTTCGATAATTGTTGTTTGATTAATAAATGGCTTGATTGCTTTGCAGCATTTTTTTTTATTAGACTGAAACTTGTTAATCGACTAATGAACTAAGAAATTCTGCAAGTAGTGCAGTTTTCTATATATTTTCTATAACCCAATTAATTTCTTACATGGATCATCAACGACCGAATTAATTCCCAGCACGATCATCATCAACCCAATTCATTTCCTAGTACAGTCATCAACAACCCAATCACTTCCTTGTACGACTATCAACAACCCAATTAATTTCCTTCACGGATCATCAACAACCCAATCAATCCCCAGGACAACCATCAACAATCCGCCCAATTTCCTACCAACGTCAAACAACTCAATCAACAACCTGCATACCATCATGAACACTAATGAAACCATTTAACAAACGACTTATTTTTCTCAGTAGGGGAAACTCTCCGGAATCTCTCAAGCCTGTAATCGGATAAGCTTGGATAAGAGCCATTCGACTGTGATGAACTTCTGTGTAAATAAACGCGTGCGCTGGCAACCTTCCTCAACGATGTATCGATAGCGCTAGGTCGCGAGCTTCTTCCAATCGGATTCTCGGGCGAACGCAGGGATCGTCGCACCAAGCGCGACGATCGTCGTCGTCGCCGTTTGTTCGGTCCTCCCGCTTCCCTAGTCCACTGATGCCGGTCCTCCCCACCCCAGACTCCCATCGTGTCCGTCCGCCGCCCGTCCAGCTCCTACTACACTGTTGTACTACTACTACTACTACTACTACTACGTACGTAGTAGTACCACGGTACTATGTACCGGTACGGTTCACGCGGTCCTCGTAGCAGAGCGGCTGTTCATTCATGCCAGTGCCGCGACGGGAGTCACGTGGCGACCACGGCCGCGATCGAGGCGGTGGGCACGACTGCACCCTACGACCACCGCTAGCAGAGAAACACTCGACGCACTTCGCCGGTCGCACGCCGCGGCGGAGGAACGACTAAGTCGTTCCTCCTCGTCGTCGCCGCTGCTGCTCCGGCCTTCGCTCCAACGTTGCGGAGCACCTACTGGGACCTCTACTCGGCACCGTTCAGCTCTCTGTCTGCTGCTCTTTGCATGAATGGGGATGCCCTGTACAACATCATCCCCCCTCGCCCCTTCCCGACATTCCGCTGCACTCTACCGGCCAACTCTTCTTCCGCTATCCACCTACGGTCCTCGTTCTCTTTCATTCGTTTCCAACCTCCTTAGCTTTCCACGCTTCGCGCTCGAGGAACCAATTTACTGACTATCGCAGTTTCTATTAGATTTTGTTTTTTTTTTTTTTTTTTTTTTTTGTTTAGTGAACTTTTTTGGGAAATTTCTATTAAGGGGATTCCCCTAAAAATCATGAAAATTTAGTGATTTAGATATTGCAAATATGTAAATCTTACCTACACATTTTTATACGTGCAATTACTGCACTATTTAATTTTCATTTTTTTTATGTACATATCGTTTCTAGACGCATAAGAACTAATTTCGTGTCAAGCGTAATTCCAATTACGAGATTTTTCTTCAAGCGCTCTTAAGCGTTCGCGCACTCTTTTTGGCTTAATTGCTCAAGTGAACTTTTTGGGGAATTTTAATGTATGGACCCGAGTCTCACTAATTTTTTCCCGAGTCGAGAGGATTTAATCCCGAGGTGAAAAATATGTGAATTTCGAGATTTACTAGAGCATTCAAAATTTGATCGGAAAACAAAAAATGTATATATATTTTGTTGCAAACAATTGATAATAATATCACGTGCTCGACATTCTAAAAAAAGTACGCAACAAAGTATTATTTTATGAATAAAAAAATGTTCCACATAAATCCTATTGAAAATGCTACAAAAAGAGAAATAAATACTGAGAAATGGAAAAAATAATAGCCCATTAATTTCTCCAGTACTTCCATTATCGCGACGTTTTTAAATGAATTTTTATCTTCAAAGCTGTATTTTAAATGAAGTATTCATAAATTCTGTGATAAAATTGTTGCTTTAAAAAAAAACGTCAGATATCAAATTATCTCAATTGTTTTTTTAGCCCAGTTTAACGAAAAAAGTATCATTTTTAGGTAACTCGGTTGTCTCCCCAATTCTACAAAATCACAGAATTCCCTTCTTAAAAAAAAATTGCCAAAAAAGCTCATTCCAGTTGATACTCATCTACCTGTTTTATATATGTAACTATTTATATTTTTATATAATCGCAAATAATATTTCTTGTGATTTGGTGAATTATTTCGTTTCCTCCTAATCGTAGCGTTGATTCGTTTTCAGATACCTCGACAGGTACGAGAAGGTCCATTTTCTTGGGGAGGATGGTCAACAGGCTGACGACGATGACGAGGATTCCCGGCACCGGAAATGGTCAGCGAGAGCACTCCACTCGGTTCCTCTCACCTATAACTATCATCAACACAATGTCGCAGGTTCGTTTAATAAATTTTCCCCGTCGAAAGATAATTTTATTATTCTCTTTCCTATCGATATAAAATATCCATATAGCATAAAAACCCAATTTTCCATCACTTCGACTTTTGTAATAAAATAGCCCACACTCAAAAGCCATTTAACACGTGCGTGCAACGGTAGAGTGACCTCGGGGGTTTTACCTCCACGCTTCGATAATTCGCTACGTTGTAATTTCCGGAGAGCCGTCGTTATTTTCCCTCGACACGTCGAAGCTTTCATGCTGTATACTCCTCTTCCATATCTCGCTATCCTCGTTCAATCCATTCCACCAGCTTCATGCAAATTTCCAATGGAACCGAGCAATTTACGGTTCCCGTAAATTCCCACGAATCGAGAGCGTGGAGGTTGTGTCGTGGCATTTCGAGAATTCGATTAAACTCAAATCGATAATTCTGGACAATCTGAGGAGGCCCTGGAGAGCTCTCATTCTTATTTGCTTTTGGATCGCTAAGAGCTGCAGAATGCGCCCTCTGCGACTGGACAAAATCCTACTGAATTAATGTCTTGCATACTGACAATGTACTCTTACGTAATTTTTTTAGATACATTTATTTTTAAATGTTGAGCTTTTAATGCTGATTTACCATTGAAAAATATAAAGACTATTTTGTCTTTGAAGTCGTGAAGCAAAAAAACGATTTTGCAAATTTGGATGATTTTTGGTTCACATGTCGATTAACAATTTATGGAATTTATGGATTTTTTACGAAAAATATATCATATTTTCTAACAGGTTAATAAAACCATTAAAAAAATTAGCTCGGTAGGTATTATCGAGTAATATTTGATGCTATTTACTGATGAAAAATATCTGAGAAGCTCTGAAAAAAAGAGGCGGAATTTACAGAGAATGCCTCATATGTATGCACAGCAAGGTACATACGAACATTCGTATTCGTACCAAGCTGGTGTCGCTGAGTGACTCTGCGTACACACGTCGAGATCCGATGTTCGCACCTCGACTGGGTGGTCGCGAGTCAACGAAACCCACCCCGGTCTATACAAGCGGCGCGTGCGCATTTGGGGTGCCTTCTCACTTGGTTTTAGTTGCAGAAACAGTAGCAGATCGAATGTGCAGAGAAACGGAGCATCATGATCATCATCATCATCAGCAGCAGCAGCAGCAGCAGCAGCAAGGAGAGCTAGGGTCATCCCCACCTACATTCTCGCCGTCGGTCCGCTCGCGACCGCGGGCGCGACACGACTATGCCGTCCGCGCCCTCGTCGTCACCGCAGTCGGTCGGAGAACCCGGAAAAACCCCTTGCGAGCTTTCTCACTGTGGCGCAGCAGAGCTCTACCCTGAGCTCCCGGGATGCGAGCTCGACCTCCTTCAGCTTCTCCGCCTACTTGCTGGAGCTATATACAAGCTTCAAAAGAAAGCGTATCTTCGGATATTACCAATGTAATATGATACAGGAGGATGAAAATCCGAGTTTGAGGATTGGAATGATAAAGAGGATCTGCGAATGATGGTAACGCGCTGCACCGAGTGCCACAATCAATAAGCATTTATATGGGGCTTTATAGAGGTGTGTTCCTCGGCCACGATTCACCACCGAGGTTGCCTCTCCCGTATTTTACTAATACTACTACTGCTGCTGCTGCTGCTGTTGCTGCGGCAGTGCTACAGAAAGCGTGCAAACCGAGAGGCACGGCGCGTGCGTATTCCTTTTCGCAAAGAGAAACTATAATGCTCTTCTCCTGTAAACCCAGGCGTCGAGGATTTCGTCTGGGAACGGAGAAAGCTTGTTGACCCTCCCGCTAATAGCTTTGTTCTTCTCCTCGCGCTCTGGCTCTTGTCGATTTTTTAGCATTCGCGTAATTGACATTTGCATTTTTTATTCTCTTGGCGTCGTTCACGGTTCTTGTTAACTTCAGACTAATGTCTTTTGTTGAAGATCATAATAATATTGAGGCATGACGTTTTAGAGTACTCGTTTTATTAGTCAGCCAAGAAAAATATTCACCGCTGCTATGTACCAAATTTGGTGGCAATCGTTAAATGGGTTTGGATTTTGGAGCAATTATAGTTTAGAAAGATGTCATAAAGCGGACTAGAGCTCCAAACACATGTACACTTTTTTTTTTATTCCATTGCTTCGTTAATTAATTTTTCGATTTATAATCATTAATCAATTTTTCACAAAATTTCCTCTACAAGCTAAAATTGATAAACGACAATTTTTATTAACAATTTTTCAAAACAAATGAGGAAGAAATGTGCCGACTTCTCTACATTGCAACATTTTTGTCTTTAATATTGTCACAATTGCTGCAATAATCCAACTCGCGACTAATTTCCTCAATGAGGGACTTCTTCTGAGAACCATTAAAAAGTCATGCTGTATATTAATTTCTGTCGAGCTATTCTGTAGGTGTCGTAATAAGAGTCTCATGGAGACACGTCACTCGTCGTTGTATTTAAGAATTCTTTTCATGTCCACAGACGCGCCCTCTTTTGCGAGACCACGGAGCGCGATCAAAGAGCTTCGCGAATATTGCGTGGTATTTGCCTGTCTTATTTTTATTTCCCATTTCTCACCGAGGATATATACGTTCTCCCTGGCTCTCGGTAGATGCGAGGCTTTGGCAGACTGCCTTGAAGACCCTCTTGCCATCTACCCACGTCTGGCTGCCTTCGATCCAAATTTAACGGTATCGCCTCAAATAGACATGCGGAATAACTATATCGCGTGTCTCTTCACAATTCATTATTATCAATAAGCCTAGTTAAGCCTCGACAAGTAAACTTCCAACTCACTTAACGTCTTTATTGCCATAAATAGATCAATAATACAGATAATATACATGTGGATGATTCGAGTCTTGCCTTAAATATGTAAGTCTCAAGGCTGTACGAAAAAAAAAAGCATTCAGCATTATTACTGACTAAAAAATATCAATCAATATAAATTTCTTTAATGTACAAATTCTGGATACCGTTTAGGTTTTTTTTTTTACTTTAAATTCTATCTTTATATCTCTTGCAGAGATAGAATTTTTTGCTTCATAATTCGATAACCAATTTTGCAATTGGAGCAAATAAAATGAGGGAACAGTATCAGGACTGCCTAAAAGAAAAATGCTTTCGGAGTGAAGTCTGTACGACAAAAAGTACGGGAGTGATGGCGTGCCAAAGATTAAAAATCGTTCAGACGTAGATTGACCTGACTCCCTTCTTCTTAATTAATACAATAATTGTGATTCTATTATCATATCCAGACGCCGATGAAAATGTGTCCACAGTGTCTGATCTGTCTCCACTGGTACTGCCGAGTAAAGAGCGCGGGGCTCTTGGATCACTTCTCGCGTCAATCGCCGGCTCTCTTCCCTGACCTGGCTCAACATCGGGCGCCGTTCTCGTCCTTCGCCGCTGCACTGACTCTCTCTGGCGCGCGCACAGACAGAGAGAGCCACAACACACAGAGTCACGAAGAGAGTACGAGAGACGTTACCTTGAGAGAGTCTACTGGTACGAATGTGTGTGGTGCAGAGCCCCTGTACTATGTACTATAAGAGCACGTGGCGAGGACCGATAGGCCCAGGCGCGAGCCGATTCACGAGTACAGCGCGGATCTACGGCTCGCCCCCTCCTCTCTCCCTAACGCGACAAGTATCCACAGAGCAGCACGCGTACGCGAGCGAGCGCAGCGGACACGAGAGTTCATTCATTCATTCGGTCCAAAGTCGCGGACGGCGTTGCGTCTCGCGCGCGCTCGTTCAAGACAGTCGAGCAGAGCGAACGACCTGGCGTCCCGGAACCGAAAAAAAAAAAAAAGAAAATAAACTCTTTGTCGCAGCCGATGAGCGCGCGCGCAAATGCCACACGACGGAAATAGGGAACGCCAACGAAACGTTTCTACGGAGAGATAGCAGGTGTTTGGCCTTGAAAGAATTGTGACTGTCAAGGCAAACCTGTCGCTGGCCGTATCGCGCTGTGTCGTCGTACCCACGTGCTTCTCTTAAACGACATGCTATCGATATTACGTATATTAGGTGATAAATATACTCCAGACGTATGATATTGATTAAGGGATCCAAGCCAGCGAGAAAACCAAGATTTTCTGCGTTATCCTATTTTTTTCTCGTCGTTGATAAATATAATTGTATTATATTATTAAATAGAATGATTGTCAGTATGAATTTATTCAAGCGCTTTCGTCGTCAAGCAGTTTTAGGCTTTTCCAACTGCCTGAACTATCCAACTACCTGAATAAAATGTGCCAATTTTTTGTACAATTGATTTTTCTATTTACTAACTTTCTGTCGTTGTATTATTTGTTTTTACAGAATCACTACGAGATTACAACGGTCTCTCGGCAAATCTGTACAAACCGTCGAACTACGACAAACTCGCACTCTCGCTGCTGTCGCCATTACCGAACGAGCAGGATTTTGCCATCAACGTTTGCACTCTCCTGTCGAACGAGGGAAAGCACACGTTACGCCTGGACAAGTATCCCAGGCTCGTCAACATCCTGCTCGCTCACGCCGGTGTTTTTGATTCGCCAGGCACGCGGCAGCTATTCATCGAGGTTTATTCCCGTGTCAGGAATTACTCGATTAATTCATTCTGGTCGGATGTACTCGACTCGCCGGACGTCATTGACCTCACCGACGAGAGGATATTTATGAAGAAGCCCTCGAGCAATCTGAACACGTTTTCCAGGCGGAAAACGTTGGAGAAGGAGAAGGCGAACAAGAACGCCAGTCAGGAAAATGAACAGACACCTATGGACGTCGATGTGGTGAGAATTTTTGTTCCGTTATTTGTCAAGCTATTATTTTTATTTCATTACTACAAATAATTTATCACTCCACTCTGAACATTCGTTAGCATGACCATTAATTTTGCTTTCATAAAAAAAATGGAAGCACAAGATTTAGAAACCCTTGATTTAGATTGTTGCCGTTACCTGCGTTCACTTTGATACATTTCCAGCTACCTTCGGACTGCTCGCGACTCGAACCAGTTGCCCCAATCCAGGACGACAGTCTAACGGATCAAAACCAAAATTCGATTAAATTCGAGGAAGAAGACAAGGATCTGTTCTGCGTGGGTAGAACGTTGGGCACGCAGGACCCTTACGGTCAGCGTGTTTTGCAGATAGCGTCAATTCTCCGGAATCTCAGTTTTACGCCCGAGAACGCGGCGGTACTCGGGAGAAATCGGTGCTTTCTCAGATTCGTTCTCCTGTGCGTAAGAGCGAGGTGGAGCAATTTGCATCAGCTCGGCTTCGACATACTCGGCAACGTTGCCAACGAGATTGTTCTCAAAGAAGCCGGCGAGAGGATAACGGATGCTATTTTATCGTGCGTCGCCAAGGGCGTTGATTCGCAGGACAGGTTTATCGTTATATCCTGCTTGGAAGTGCTAAATAAAATCAGCCAACAGGACTGCAACGAGGAGATTGTCACTTTCGGTCTCGACGACGAGGTGTACGAGCTCATCTGCAGGTAAAACTTTTTAAATACGTTATTCATCAGTATTTTCACTATTTACCGTTTCCTTCTGCTAAATCAACTAAATGTAATTCAAGATATTCGGAAATTTAGCGATCTACAATTATTACTGCCGCGTTTTACTTTTAAACTAAATAATGTTTTCAGTGTAATCGCAAAATTAAAAAAAAAAAATCCGAACTTTATTAAATTTCCGTCACAGATTTATTTCCTTTCCGATGCACGTTTAGAGTTAAATGAATCTCCAACTTTTCTACAGTCAAAAAGTAACCCAGATCATGTGAAGCTCTGTTTTCAGGTCAACAGTTAAATCAATAATTACTATTTCATAATACATTTTTTTAAATTTAATTATTAAACAACCAGACTCAATTCCTATCTGTAAACATGTAAACAACGTTCTATAAAAATCGCAATTCGAGATTTATGGTGAATGAGATATATTTTTTTTGAAACAGTCGTTTGATTCACAGGTTTTTGGCATTGAGCGACATAGCTCTTCTAGTTTATACTCTCGAGTGTCTGTACGCTCTGACGTCGTTGGGCGAGAGGCCGTGTACGAGCGTCGCGCGGGTACGCGGAGCTATCGACACATTGGTCGCCCTCGTGACCGTGGAGGCCCAGAGTTACGGTCCAAAGGCCTGTATCCTCATGAGAGTAGTCGAAACGGTTTCAACGATATCGACGGTAACGTCAAACGCGGGAAACACGGGAACGACGACCACCACTGCTACTCCCGTTACAACACGGGCTGCCACGCCAACACCAACACCAACCCCAGCGACCTTGGTTCCTTCAACGCCAACGCCGGTTCCCGCTACTCCGGTTTCCATCAGTCCAGCGCCTTCGCGGCCCAGTACTCCAGCGACACCGGTCAGCAAAGTCGTGACGCACAGTAAGTACACAATTTGCTTCGTTTCACTCAATAATACAAGATTTAGCTATCTTGATATTGGAAATTGACAAAAATGTAATCTGGTCTTATTTTCAAAAATCTTTTCACATGATATATCGATTATACGAATTTTGACACATTTCCAATATCTTTGCTACATTAGAAACGACGGAGGCGACAACCCCGCAACATCATGCGGTACACGCTCATCAGCAAGTACAGAGTCATCAACACAGCCATCAACAACAGCAGCAGCAGGTTCATGGTCATCAGCAAGTTATTCAGGAAAACGAACAGTTCGCACTTGGCTGGCTGAGAGCAACCTTCGAGCTTGCGCCGGGTATTCGCATCGAGCAGGAGGAATTGTACAAAAAGTATCTCGGCTGCTGCACCAAGATCGGAAGAAGAGGCGTAATTGCACCGTTACACTTCCCGAAATGTGTCAGGTAAGAAAAAAGAAAGCCACTTTTAAAATTTACTGAAAAAAATGTCCTGAAATCCTCTTTTAAAAACTGCAAATCTACAAAAATGAGGGATATTTATGTTGGCAATTGTAGAAGCGTATTCGGTGGATCTATCGGGCCGAATCCACTGCCAGGCGAGACATCGAGCACCCAGTACTACGAGGGAATCCGTCTTCGTGCGAATCCCGCGCCAGTGACTTATCCGAGCCAAAACGCAATTGGAACAAATACCGGATCGATTCCAGCGATCAACACAACTCCAGTAAAGGTGCATCCCGTACAACAGCGTACAGTCAAGCCCATAAGTCCCGTGAGCGATAGCACGCTTCCCGACACTTCCAATTCTCCAATTAATCCGAGAATCCAAGCACCCGCGTCACCCATATTGAAGGCCCAGTTGTCAGCCCCGCCGAAACCATCCTCAAAAGCTCCGAATCAACCCCAGAATCCAGTCACCAAGGTTGACTCTAAAAGTCAGGTGGGTCCGAGTCCTAGCTCTGTTACGTCATTCGTTCATGCCCTTGGTTCTTATTATGGTTGTAATTTTATTTTGTAATTCTTATTGTTTCGCAACAACAACAACAAAAAAGGGTTCTAATTGCGTATTTAAAAATGGGCTTTTAACACAAATTTCGATCTTCTCTACTTTCTCTCTGGCAATGATAACACAACGTAAAAACGTCTCGAGCATGCGACGTTCGCGACTACAAATAATTGGTAAAAAAAAAAAGACGTTGATAACATTTTTATTTGTCGGAAATGACGGACCATGGCGCATTAACGTTGACGGTCGATCCAATGACAGGATTAATGTCTCTCGGCCTCTACCTAATTTTTTCTTTTTATTAAGATTCCTTCTCTGTGTTTTTTTTTCTTTTTTTTTTTTTTTTGTTGTATTGAGTAACGTTGTAAATTCACCGAATTACCTGTGTACAGTGTTTTTCACGTTTATTTGTTACATATTCTTGAGTGCTTGTCTTCATTGGGATATCGTGGTGACTTTGGTGATTTCTTTTTCTTTTCACTCTGTCTCTCCAATGTCTCCCCAAGGTGATTGGGTTGTCGTAAAAATGAAATAAGTGATCAGTGCGTGTGTGTCTCACTGCTAAAAAAAAAATCATTGGCATTCCTTACATCACGATCACAGATGAAGCCGACTCGCTGCTTTGAAATACGCCTTTCTTATTCAGTTATCAGTTTAATCGTTTTCCTGTTTTCGTAAGGATGTGAATTTATCATAGAATTATACTTTTTTTTTTTATCCAATAAAACTGTAACACTTAGTTTTAGAAGTAGTATTATTTAAAAAAAAAAAATAATTAGTACAAAGTAAATTGAATTAACAGTATCCTATGTAGAACAAAGTAGCGATAGGTGCTCATCGATAGTTTCAAATTGCTTCTCCTCTTGACAAATTTCGTGCAGTCATGAGCATTACTCGAAAAAAAAGACCGTTGGATACAATGATCTACTAAAAAATTACAGAATATTTGTGTAACCGAGTATTCAAGTATTTCAGGTGGTTGGAACGTTTCACACTAGTCAAATCTCTGCTAAATGTTTTGTACGCTTTCGACATTTTATCATGACAACAATGAATTTGCAAAAAGTGTTAAGCGATTGATTTTAATTTTCGAAAAAGTACATTTTACTTAGGATTTTTACGTCAAATTTCAAATATAATGAAAAATTCCACAAATGAAATATTTATCCACACCAGTAATGCCACTTTCTGCGTACAAATTTGTTAAGCATTATAGTAACGTTAACGCTCACCGGTACGAATGTCTCGATGAGCAGAAATTCTGAAACGAGCTAGCAGGCTTAGTCGTAGTGTTTGTATATATCGTCTCGGTATCGCTAGAATCGTTGAGCATTGTTTGTGATTGGTGTGGATCAGGTGTCCGTGGCGCACCCGCACCTAAGTCAAGCGTTGCTAGCCAGTGGCTCGCAGATTCAGCAACAGCAACAACAGCAACAACAGCAGCAGCAGCAGCAGCAACAACAACAGCCTCAACAACAGATCCAGGTAGTGGCCAAAGAGGAAAATCGAAGTGGCGCGACATCGAGTTCGATTATAAAAAGCCTGCTGGCTACGAAGGTAACGGTCAGCGGCGACTGCATGCCCAGCGCCGCTGCGACTTGTGTGTCTGCCCCTTCTGCCTGCGTAACAAACACTACTGCTAGCATCGCATCCAGCATCAGTGCCAACCAGCTAATAACCAGCAACCAGGTATTGTTGTTGAACAATAACATCGAGACGAATATAATGATCTTTTTTTTTTTTTTTGATGTTTCATCATTTTACGAAATTGATGCAAAACATTTGTGGGATGATTTTAAAAAGGACGTTCTTTGTATATGGATGATTGAAAGATTTTTTTTTGTGTTTACACGATGATTGGTGTACAAGAAACAACGGTCGAAGTGTAGATTCTCTGTACTATCAATTATCCATCGCAAAGCTCCTCAAATTCCTTAGTTCTCCAGGAATACATCAACTTCTGCAACGATCAGTAACGATTTTTCAGCGTTTACATTGTAGCTGATAACCAGGAGTAAAATAAGTTTGAATATTTGCTTTTGTTTTCTTTTTTTTTTAAATTTTTTATTAGTAGAGTTGGGCTTCATTACGTTAGATGTTGTTCATTGTGTTGAGTTTGTGTTTTCTGTGTGTGCATTTCCCTCGAATCTACGATCCCGAGCCCCTTTTGATCTGTCCTCAGAGCACCTTGGCTCCTTAATTCACAAACAATCGTCAAGATCCTACCTACCGTTATTAGGATTATTTTAACAAAATGATTTTTTTGATGTTTTTCAGTACAGGCACTGATCATAATACGACAAATACTAACATTAAGCATGAGAAGTTTCGTTTTTTTTTCTGCAGTTAATTGAAAAATCAACAGGACAATAAAAGATTGTGTTAAGATTTAGTGTGTGCCAAGATTTCGTTATTCTATTGGACGTAAAAATTAACGATGATTTTCCAACAGGTTGCTCAGCGGCAACAGCAGCAGAGGTTACTGCAGCAACAGTTGACGGGCGTTATACAACCCGCAGCACCTGCCGCAACACCCGCCACCGTACTCATCAAAGCCCCGGTAAACTCGAAACCGCAAAAACAAACCGCAACAAATCCTGCCAGAAAGATCCAGAGGCTCAACGGAGCTAAGGTCATCGTGACTAACAACTGTGACAAGGTGAGGCGAGGTTCCTAAAGAATTTTTCGGCATCAATCGGAATGATTTGTCAAATGAGAAGCAAAATGTTATTCAAGTTTTATGCAAAATTTGGTTTTAAAAAAACTTACGAAAATAGAGAGAAAAAAATTTACGAAAATACATCAAGCATCTGAAATTTCTAACGACTACCGATGTTTTTTTTTCTTCCAGACTGAAGTAAATGATAACGAGAACAATAGCCAAACGGTGACATCGACGGTGGTAGTGTCAACAATAACCGAAAACCACATATCCACGAATCCAAAGGTTTGTCGACCGCCTCAGGTCGTGGTAGTTCCAGCGAGCAAGAACAATCAGCGTGTAATATCAACACCGATAGCCGAGGATTCGGACTCGACGAATAACTCGTTGGCCTCGAGCAGCGGTATCGGCGGTAGCAGAGACTGTTCGGGTGTCGGCGCAGAGGAAGAAAATTCTCTGACAAGTTTCGAGGGCATTCTATTAAATGGCGCTCCAAGCAGTTTAGACATGGACGCCCAGGACGACGGCTCGTCGAAAGATTCCTCGAGCATTGGCTCCAAGGACAAACCATTGCAAAGCATGATGCTCGCGGATCTCCTCGAAAGAAAGGTCGACAAGGAGCCAATAATGAACGGCGTTTTAGGGAAAAATTCACGTAACGATGAGGGTATGGATCTCGTAGAAAATCATATTAAAAAAGTGCTGAAAGAATCGTCAACCGAGCCGAAGATTAAAAGTGAGGTAGTCGACGGAATCCAGCCGGAAGTGTCGGAGGACGCGCTGATCGAGCCACCACGAGGAATGAAGAGAAGAACGAGCGAGTCGGACGAGCTTCTTATTAAAAAGTCAAAGTATTCAAACGGCACAACTTCGCCAGATCCGGCGGCCGATTCAACGACCGTCGAATCGACGGTATCGAGCATTAAATCCGAGGATCAAGACGATGACAAAGCGACGGTTTCGTCAACAGCAGCGAATTTATACGCGGCATTAGCGGCAGATTGCATAGAAGACGAGACGGATCTTGAGGAACCACCGCCTCCGCTTCCGCCGCCCCCGCCACCGATAAAAGAAGAACCTCCGGTCATCAAAGAGGAACCACGAACATTTATCAATCAAGTGATCCAACATACCCCACCGCAGCTACAGCAACAGCCACAGCAGCAGCTTATCGTTACGGGTCCGAGGCAAATAGTCGTACAGCAGGCAATTCAATCAAACAATCAGATTATTCTGCCGTCCGGTCAACTTAAAGGAAGGCCACCTGGATCGCAGCCTCAGGTCTTGCTCCAGCAAAGCGCAACTGGACAAATTCAGTACGTTGTTTCCGGCGGTGTGCCAGGACAGAATTACGTTCTCGCGCAGTCACAAACGGCGCTTGTTCAGGGCCAAGCGCAGACTGTACTAGTCGCGCAAACGACACAGCAACAGGGCACCGGTACGAAAACAATAATCATACTACAGCCGCAGTCGGCTGGTCCACCGAGCGCCCAAAAAATGGTCGCTATGACACCCCAAGGGCAGCCCGTCGTTGTCACACAAGTTCCTCGGCCGTTGTTGCAAAGCTCTGCGATCGGAACTATACCGCCGCCTCTTATATCGACGTCCGCGACTATTCCTCAAACTTCCATTATAGTCAACAGCGCCGTTGCGCAGAGCAATTCCAATACCGTGACCGTTGCGATTCCCGCGATGGCACAACAGTGTCATGTTACTACAAGTGTGCCCTCCAGAGTCGTTACACCTACACCCGCATCGACACCGCCGCCTACCAGACCCACTACACCGCATCAGGCCGCTGCCACTCATGGACCTGCTGTTAAACATAACGTTAAAGTTGTTAAGACTGTGAGCTCGTCGACGTCGACGGAGCCGGAATCCAAACCTTCCACCAGCCAACAAAACACGGAAAGCAAGACTATCACCATTAAAATTGATCCTAATGCATTTTTGTGCGAGTGGCGAGGATGTTTGAGGTAAATATACGGTTTTGCAAAATTTTGTCAATTTTTCTTTTTTTTTTTTTTTTTTTGTTACTAATATCGAACGATTATCTATTACAGGCAATTCAAAACTGCTCACGACGTATATTTACACGTTTGCGAGGCGCATTGTCCGACGAGCGGTGAAGAAATATTGTGTCTTTGGGCAAGTTGCGACGGTCTCAAGCGACGGAGATTTTCTCTGATGACGCATCTGTACGACAGGCACTGTAATTCAGAGGTATCGTATTGTCTTAATTATACTTGAAAGAAAATAAAACATACACGCTTCGCAGATGTCGAAACTGGTGATATTTATTTTGCAGAGCATGTCGATGAGACGGAAACAGCTAACTGTAACCGGAAAGACCGAAGTCTCAACGTCTACGCCACCTACGCCTCACCATCCGGGATACGCGCCTAACGCAGCATTTCATGCTATCAAGAGGCATGCCCTGGAGTTCGTTAATCCGAAGGAGCTGATGGTAAGTTCTGTTTTTTTTTTCTTTTTTTTTCCAAATACTTAAATACAGTAGAAACTACTAATCAAATGTGCCGTTTTTTTTTCTACGATTATTTCGATAGACTGTCGGTGAAATTCAAAATGTAAAATTGTATTCAGAGAAGACTGTAACGTAAACTAACATTCGACGTGATTGTATGATTTATATGAACTGTAATGTTAGACATGTGAATAGTCACGTTAGATTATGGGAGTATGGTGTCGAATTCGATAAAGCTTGCCACGAATTTCTGGCTAAGGACTTTCGAATATATAAATATATATATATAGCGTAAGGGGCATTCCAGCTGAACTCATTCTAGTTCCAACTTAACCCCTCCGGATTTAGTGCTCAATTTTTTCAAACATTCCATCAGATCAAAAGTACACTTTCAAATTTTTTCAGATTTTTTTCGAAGCAATCTTTTTGAGCATATATATATTTTTTAAATCGATTTTTTGAAAGTTACGTTTTTTCGAGCAAATTTTGTCCATCCAATAAAAAAATGTCATGAAACAAAAATATTCGTATTGAATCGAAATTTCCGGAAAAAATTATTTCACAAATTACTCAACAGTATACATTTTTTCGTTCGACTTGAAAAATCGATTTTTCGTAGATTATGTCTTGATTTTTTTGGCTATCAGTTTTTCTAAAAAAAAAAATCCAGAAAAATGTAGAAGTGGTTCAGGTTGAGTTTAGCTGGAATGCCCCATACATATGTATAGGTATATATCTCTTACGCCCTTACGAGCCCTGAGAAATAATCGTGCCTGCCGTTTCTCTTTTACTCCAACCTTTACTGTTGAAAACTTAACCGTATTTCTTGTTCTCTTGGCGACGCAGCAGAGGCCAACCAAGCCCGCTGCAGCCATCTCAAGCTCTTCTTCCCCCAGACCTGGGCAAAACCCTCCGCCAGAACAGGTAAACATGAGTTCAAAATTAAAAAAAGGGTGCCAAGAGAGAGAGAGAGGTGCAGTCTTTGTGAGCTGAGGTGCCTCTTCTGTTTTTTTTTTTGCTTGATTCCTTCATTCTCGCATCGTTTCACTCCTTTAATCGCTGCTACCTCCAATCCTATGCATGGTTTTGATTTCGTTTCGTCACTCTTTTTACCTAGCTTCGCTATTTTGTGGATGTCTGTGTGTGTGCGCTCGTGTGTCTCTAATCGTAGCATCTGCTGGTGGTCCAGCAGTTTTTAATGCACGACTGCTGACTTCGAGGTCTGTGGATAATGTTTGATTAAATATTTTGCAAAATTCGAGCCTATAGTCTACTGGAAAGAGCATTCGAGATTTAAGAAATTCTTAAAGAACTGGAATCCTATCAAGTTACAATTATTGCTTCTTAAAGTTGCAAATAGAAAACAAAAATTGTGAATAAAACGACGATTTTTTTTTTGTGTTTTTAAATATAGAAAACAGTTTTTTAAAGAATTATTCAGATGAACCAAAAATCGATTTTGTAAACGTTATATCTCAACTTGATTGCAAAACCTTCTTAAATTTCTCCTCATTTCCAGTGGACTAGCAGCACCAACACTTTTCCGAAAATTCATTCACCGAATCTTATACAATTTTTTTTTTTTCATTTAGCATGCTTAAGAATAATTTGCATTCCTGAATTTCGAAATCATTAGAAAAAAAGAAAAATTGAAAATACGATCTTTAGTGTGTTGCACGAGTTTTCCAAGCGGTCAGACAATTCTGTCCAACACGATAAATAATATTTGATTCTCCGTCATACAAGTAGAAAAGTGGCTCTCCTCTCCATTAAAATCTATTTTGCAATAGCGTATAATGAAAGACGGACGTTACTAATAGCAGCGAGGTAACCGTAGCTGACGGTTGAACCGTTACCGACTAATCAACTGGCTTCAATCGCCACATTATCTTGACCATGTACATTGACTATCATCCGAAATTATGAATGTAACGTTGCTACACTTTTTTTTGTTTGTTTTTCATCATTTTGTTCCAGTTGCAAAATTATCTTTTGTTTTTCTTCTTATATTCTCAATTTTCATTTACAGGATGACAACGAAGGTCCAGTGACCAAAAGTATTCGCCTGACGGCAGCTCTTATTCTCAGAAACCTAGTCATATACTCTGCGCACGGAAGAAGGTGAACATTATTCTTTTTATCATATTTAGCCCCGAGGACGAGTAATATTGGAACACAATTTTATTTCAATATTGTTAAAAAATACTGTCTGTTCGAATATTTCATTTGCGAATTTAAAAGAAATAGTATTTCAACAAATTTTATGGACAATTTTTTGTAATTTTAGTAATAACTTCTTGGCATTATTATTATTATTTAAAATCACTGTTCTTGGTATCTTCAACGATGTTGATTTTCTGAAATTAATAATTCCATTTCTGTTCGAATTTATTTAGAATTGCTTAAATCGAAAAGTATTTCGAATATATTTTTCTTAGGATGCTTCTCGTCTCTGATTAATCGATATTTCAAATAGAATTTTCTTAAAACATTTTTTTTTCTTCAAATTTCCAGACACCTTCGAGCATACGAACCTCATCTAGCAGGTGTGGCCCTGAGCAACGTAGAATCGTCGAGGACAATTGCGCAGGTTCTGTACGACATGAACGACCAGAGCAACAGTAGTCACAGGTGACCTCTCGATCCAGGCCTCTAATAAGTTCGACGAAAATAAAAGAAAGAAAGAAAAAAATGCAAACGAGACAACCCACAGAATGAAATAGAAGAAGAGGTAAACTTTGCGAGCAGCGATCAACACAATTATTACGAATTCTAGTGTAAAAGTGTGCGAGACTGGCGAAAACGAAAAAAAAAACAAAAAAAAAAAAACAGAAACGTGTTATCACCGTTAAACTACGAATACTTTTGTGGATTTGTGCAAAGAGAAAAGAAGAAAAACGAGACGACGATTGAAGTCATAATAACGAGAGGACGGCAACGGAAGAGGACGCAGTAATGTTCCGTATATAAATGAGGCCTATAAACTTACTAGGCAAAAACCATTGCCAATTTAGAGTATAATAATACGAACTATAATTAGTGTCATTAAACAAACCACAAGAAAAAGAAAATCAACAAAACGATTTAAAAAAAAAAAAAAAAGAGAGAGAGAGAGAAAAAAGAAACAAAACAAAGACCGTAGTAGAAATGATGGAGAACAGTGATAACGAACGAGATAATATTTCAGATTTAATATTAATATTTATTTTCTCAACAAGATGCGGAAAAAAATGTGTTTAGTAAAAAAAAAAAGAAGAAAAAAAAAGTGTACAAAAAGTGGCGAAGAAAATACTTTATGGACGTTATAGTTAATTGTAACGATGATTATTACTATTATTAATTATTATTACTGTGTCGACTACATTTTTTGTTTTTTTTTTTTTTTGTTTTTTTTTTGTTTTTTTTTTTTTCCATAAGTCATCAAGAATCTTGAAACTAGAGAAAAGAAAATCTTTTTATCGAATGTATTTGTTAGGAATCTATAGATTCTGATTGCATATTGCAATTACGACGCCTATAATCTATTGTCTCTCTTTGTTTTATTATGGAGAAATAATCATTATTGTTAAAGAACAAAAAAAGAAAGAAAAAAAGAAGAAGAAGGAAAATAATAACTACGGAAGTTTGTAAGGTATCAACGACACATACATGCAAAAAAGAGAAAAAAAAAAAAAAAGAAACGTGACGACCGAGCTCATAATTGTTAACAACAGAACATTTCATATCACTGCAGGAATCTACCTAAATACCTTAGTTTAGATCAGTTTAGGCTTGAAATCTACGTGTTCAAGGTCCGTAGAATACCGGTTATTCTCAATAAACTGATTTACGTTTTATATTTATAATGCCTGTTGTACAACAAAGTCGTTCGTGACTATTTCGTCATCTCTTCTTATTGTCTTTATTTTTCTTTTTTTCTTTTTTTTTCTTTTCTTTTTTTTTATCTGAACGAAGAGCCAAGTCCACTCGACAAAAAAAATCACGGCGCCTGTCGCAGTAAAAACGCACTCGACGGGATCCTTTCATTACAATGTTTGATATTTTTTTTTTTTTTTTTTTTTTTTTCTTTTGAGCGTCAATGACAGACAAAACTTCGTGCCGAATAAACCAGAGGCGTGAAATGTAATTTATGTAAACACACGAATATATTCGAACTGTTTCGACTCTTACGTTAATGTGCAAGTTTTTATATTAATGGACATCTTGTACTTCGATGGTTCGGGGAGTAGATTGCATTTACATATTTGTTTACCACATAACTACACCCGAAAGAAAGAGAGAGAGAGAGAAAGCGAGAAACGGAATGAGAGAGAGAGAGAGAAAAAGAGAGAGAGAAAACAGTAACTTTATATAAACGATAAGTTGATAAATTGGAAATATCTATACATACTTGTACATAAACGCCTGTATTTCATTCACGATGTTACACGAAAAAGGACGAAAGATCTTCTGTGTAAATTTTTATTTTCTTTTTCTTTGTTTTCATCGACAGTCGTAGGTTCGAACGTCTAAAAAACTGAACTGAGATTTCTGTATTATAAATAGGATATGACAAGACGTAGAAGTTGCAAGGAATGGATTTTTGGAATTATTTAACGAAAAAAAAAAAAGGGAAAAAAAAAATGAAAGAAGGAAAATAACTGAGAAAAAAAAAAACGATATAGAAAGGACCGACGAAAGCTAATTGTGGCTGGGTCAGTATTACGAAGCAGCCGATAATGTGTAACTACGAACGTATAGTATAATAATGGACCCCGTGCGAGCCTCGATCATGTATTTTATATATAAATATATATATAAAACAAGTTTAATAGCTGAACGTTTAGAAAGACGAAAAATCTTGCAAGAGGCTTTTTATTTTTATTATTTGTAATTACCTAGTTTAAATGTTCGACGTTTGGTACGATCGCGATGAAGATGACAAATGGAGAACGAGATTTGAGAATAAAGAACTGTAAGAGGTGCGCAAAAACAGCGGATGTAATAAAAAAAAAAAAAAAAAAAAGAAAAAAGAAAATGATGTGACTGAAATGCAAAGCCGAGTATATGAGACGACGAGTGAATGCTTCAAGACGACGGACCCAACTATCCAGAATTCGTTGTCGGAATCAATGGAATCAAGACTTATATTAGAAACAAAAAAATCATTTTTTTTTTTTTTTTTTTCTTTGCTGATCCATTTAAATTTCGGCCACGGTTTCCACTCTTGTTTCTCAGATTGCATCTATAAACACAGATGTGCATGTTCTGTACGAAAAAAAAAAAAAATGGAACAGATGCAACTTAAATGTAATAGTTAATCATACCTTTTTCCATGTGCATCAAGTGTTTTTTCAAAGCTCGAATACAATCAAAGTAAACATTATTATTCGCGATGCAAAAGGTTCGACTCTGTAAGTAAAATATCCTTAAAGAACAATGAAACGAATAAATGATTAATAAAGACGACTAACTCACTTTTAAACGTGAATTTCAATCACTCGCCAATTTTTAATTGTACTAAACGCTTTGTAGAAATTTGCAACACTTTGCTTTGCTCGTTATTTCTACCTTTCGCAAAGTTGCCTGCATGAGGAGATATGTTTATCGACTTTGGCTTGCTCATAGAGGAATTTTTGTAAAAGGGAAGAAAAAGAAAGAAAAACTTTGGAGCAAAAAAAGAAAGATACAAATTTCTATAGAATCTTAACGATTTTATCGATTTTACACAGATTTAGTATCAAACATTGACTCTATTTAAGTTTTACGCAAAAATTTAGATTCGTTGCTTGAATCGTTCTCGAGTTATGAAATTTTCAAAAAACTTACGAAAATTGAAATTTCGATAAAAACGTTAATTTGTGCCAAATTTCAGCCTTACAGCTGAAAATTTATTCGAGTTAGAGTGTTCACAGACATTTTTCAAAATCTTAAAAACAACCTTAAAAATCTTAAACAACTTTTCTCGACGTTTGACATGAAAATCTCGAAAAAAACGTTTTCATAAAATCTGAAAACGTTCCTCTATGAGGAAGCCAAACCCCACCAAATGAGGCACTAAAAAGTGTTTATTGATATCGTAAAAAATACACAAAGTTGTACAAAAGACTTTCATATAAAAAAAAGAAAAGTTCTATAAATGACAATTAGTTTCTAAGCTCTAAGATTTATCGTACAAATTCAACGCCAATTTGGACAACAAAACGAGTCGTTGCTGCGGAGAATAAACACCGCGGATTAGCGTACATGTCGAATAAAATTCAAATTTCAATTCCGAGATAGCGAATAAATATTTCTAAAAAAAAAAAAAGAAAAATTGTCTAGATTAAATAATTCAGATCAGAATAAATAGCAATTTTTGTTTCTTTTTTAAAAAATCGAGATCAATGACTGTTTATCGGTATGCACTTCTTCCGGCGTTGCTGCGAGATTCTCGCGGATCCGACTTGGATCTTCGTTGCGTATTCGATCTCAAATCGTTGGGATACACAGAATTATTAACTCCATAATTCACCATAGACAATTCTGTTTCGGAGTCACGATTGCGTGATGGATTATCAGGAGGGCGTCGGGAGCTTCTCGACGACCGTCGTTCCTCGTTTGTCAAAGATGTATCATTTAGATACTCAAATCCAGGCGTGTGTCTCTCAAAGAGTTTTCCCATAGTATTTTCTAATCGCCTTGGAGGTGAGGCGCTTTCCGAACGAGCATCGCGACCGGATCGGCTTTCAGGTCTTTGAACGTCCTCGATATTTCTTCGATTCTTCTGAGGGATAATCTTCCGGGTGGAATGCTCAATAGAGCCATTTCGCGACGATCCGTTAGAAGCATTCGTCGTGTAATTATCTCTTTCAACCGGCAAGTACTCCCGAGCCGTAGAATTTCCGATTTTAGTGGATTTCTTCATCTTCTTGAAAGTAAACGGTTTTGGAATATCTCGAGTCCTCTCGATCTCAATAACTTCCGTTGGACCGTGTGAGCTGTCCGTCGCATGCATAGTATCATGGAGAGTGCGAAATGAAAGAGAATCTCGCACGGAAGCCGTTTTATTCGAGTTCTCACTCCTCGATCTACTCTCCGCGCTTCTCGGTGGTGGATTTACGCGATTGTGAGAAAAATAGAGAGGCCAATGTTCACGCTGGACTCCAGAGTGATTTTCGCTGTCGTCGGAAGTCGAGGGTAGCATTGATTGGTGTGAATCGATCATCAAAGACTTGGACAATTGTTTGATAGCGCCTCGGTTCTTTTCGGGGCTGGATTGTCGCGTGGGAATGTAACTCCTGCCGGAAACTCCTGGCGAGCTCATTCTCAAAGGACCCCTCGAAGTATCCGGAGACATTGATCTGTCGGGAAATTTATTTTCTCTTCCCGCAGTCTTCTTCGATAACGCGAAATTCTTCAACTTATGAATTTTCGATGGTTTGTACATGGTAGACTCGTCGACGAGTAAAACACGCGGAGACGGTACAGTCATTACTCTCGATTGCGTTCCAGCCGATTTTTGAGAGCCCACGATAAAAATACGATTTTTGGAAACGTTATGTCGATCATTTCCTTCTTTGTTACTTTGTTTTTCCATATCGACGGCTTTATTTTTGTCCGCAAACTCGACGGTTGATTTTTTAGTAACCACCGGTTGACCGTCCATTTTATCAGCCATTCTTTTCATTTCCAGGCTCTTAATTTCGACATTTTTCGATGTTCTAGGAGTCGAAGTTGCGATGATATTCTGAAATTCGAGAATGTCGCTCTGCGATGAACTATCCTTCTTCTTTTTCTTTGGCAACTTCGTGAATTTCTCAGGGACTGCTTCACGCGATGTCGAAGCATTTAATTTACGCGTATCAAGAAGTTTTTCGTGAGAAATATGATTTTTCTTCGAATCCGAAAGATCGTCGTTGAGAATTTTCATTCTCATGCTGTTATTCATTTGAGCCAATTGCCGCTCGACATTTTGCGTCTTTTCCTTGATCTCCGTCAACCATCGCACGAATTCCGGACGCGTTAGATCCGCGGCTGTGAGAGCCGCGCCGCTGTAGTCAACGCGAATTGGTCCGGAGTGATTGGATCTCACGAAATCGCTTTCCCCGTCAATTCGTTCTCTTGGAACACTTCTGCTTCGTCTTCCCTTGAACTCCGGTCTGTCTTCCAGCAATCTTTCCAAAATCCTTAGAGTATCGTTCGCATTCTTGTTATCCAAAATTTCGTGTCTTCTGTTCTCATCGCTGTTACCTCGTCTTCGATAATTTGTATAAAAATCATCGGAGCCTGGAAAGTTTGGCGTTTCCGAGGTGTGATATCCAGAAGTATCGTCGTCGATGCTCAAAGCCTTTTTTTTCGTTTCCAAGCGCTCCAATTCCACTTTTCCAGTAGTTTTATCACGATTTTTATTACTGTTGGTTTTGCAGTTGAGATTTTTCAGAGCTTTGTTAATTTTGCTCGACAGAGTCACGTGTTGCGCTTCATTTCCATCCCCGAGTGTGCTGTCATCAGTCTTGGATAACGCTGCAGAATATTCTCCGTTGCTCGCCGAAGATTCTCCATTTTTCGGAGCCAATGCTTCGGCAACAGATACACTTGAATCTCCTTCAATTTTTTTCCAAGAGATCATTTCACTGGCAAGCCGAGTACGTTGACTGGCGTCTTTGCAAACGATAGGCGTACAAAATTTCACGACTGCTGTTTTATCCTTATTTCGATCGAAATTAGAAAAAGTCGAGGCATCAGAAATGCGAACACGAATGTCTTTGTGATCGTTGTCTTCCTCGAGCGTCGCCTGAACGCATAGATTGCCGCAATTCGAATTCGCTTGACATGCCGGTTCGTGACGCACTGTTTCGTCGGCCCTTGGAGCTTTTATTCTCTGGCGATTTCCCGGGGAAATATCTGGATTTAATGTTACATTAATGCTATTACTGTTTGCTTCGAATCTTCGAACTTTCGTGTCATTGTACATTTTACTGTTGCTATCCGAACACTTGCAAGTCGTAATCGTCGAACTTTTATGCGTGGAACTCGCGTCAAATATGTTTGTTCTTTGGGCCTCGAATCTCAGATCTTCGCGGTATCGGTACTCCTCGCCTTTTCCATTTTGCAGGTATCTATATACCAATCAAGGCACTTTTAAGTCTATCGATTTTCGGAGTTTTTGATTGTTTTTTTTTTTTTTTTTTTTTTTTAGATAACGACGTTTAAATCTACGTTAAAACTGTCGGGCGTTGAATTTAACGACCTGCAATAAATACAAAAATGACTTTAGGCGACGTTCGTTATGCATCGATCGAGAAAAAGAGATATTTTTTTCGTATTAGAAAGAAATTCGAAAAGCCTTTTTGGGGGGAAAAGAAGGAATTTATATTTCAAGGGAAGAAGGAGCTTCAGTTTACAAACATGACGAAGGATCAAACGGAAGGATTCAGTCCTCTAAAGTTATTATGCGATAATTCAAACAGACTAATTTACCAATTATTTGTTCAAAAAAATTGTTAAAAAAAAAAGAAGCAAACAGTTACTTACGAAAATTGAACAGATTGATAATACAAAATTATTTTTTTTTACCGAACGAATAAAACGTTACAAGAACGGAATAATGCACAGGCCGAAATGTTTCACGTGCTCTCGATCTGGTAACGCGAGACAGCGGCATTGCGATAAAAACGAGGATTTCCTGAGGCAGTTTGAAGCTATCCTCGCGGAGTTAGTAGGCGGAACGATTTTGGGAAGCGCGCAGTTGGGTAACTTGAGCCAATCCGTTCTCGCCTGGCACAGTATTCGAATGCCTAGTCAATAAATTCAACGTACTGTTCGACAATCGCGAAGTCTCTACCTTGGTGATGGACCGGTTGATTTACCAGCGCTGGCATCCAATCGTCTCGTTTGCGTTGCATCTTGCGACGAGTCGTAAGACAAATTTTCGCGACGCGTCAAGTTACCCGATTCGCCGCACAGGCAGTTTCTACAGGTATCAGGGACAGTAAAAAGGGACATGGGCATTTCTAATGGACGTAGCTTCGGATTTTTTTGGATATGGAAAAAAAAAAAAACGAGATTCGATGGTACGAAGAGATTCGCCAACATACCTCCGATGCTCTTCCTCTTTTCTCGCGCGGTCAAATCTCTCGTTTGTCACTTGTCGACGAAGCTCCGCTATTTGCTTGCTGTATTCCGCCGCTTGATTCTGGTAGCGTCTCAATTCTGCAGACTCGGACGACCTTTTTTTAAAGTAAAAAACGGAGTTAGACAATTTTAGTTTTATTTTCTATAAAAGGTCGTATTACTGTTTTCTTTGTTTCGGAAATTTATAGCTCTTTAGGGGATGGCAATTTATGGCTCTTTTGGCTCTAATGTGAAAAAGTAAACGTGATTGAAGGCCTCCAGGTTCTTCAAACGATTTCCCTTTTTTTTTGTTAATTAAAAATAGTAACGTCGAAAAGTTGTTATTGAATTAGTAAAAAAAAAACCTTGTTTAATAAATTTGATGGAAGTATATTCTTTTTATATGAAATTCATTCCGAATACTTTTCTAAGTACGAATATAATTTTTTATAGAATTTTCTTGCAATCGCAAAATTATGAGAAAATATTTCTTAAAACTTACAATTTATTCTGTAATTCGCAAGTTTTCTGTTTCAGCCTCGACATTTCACACTGTAATTCCTGATTCGCCGTTTGACTGTCCATAGACTCTTGCCGCGCTTGATCCAGCAGAGACTCCAGTCGTTCGACAGTAACGTGATCTCGATTGACCTGATCTTGGACCATATTCTGTTCTGTTTTTAGCCTTGCCAGCTGAGCTTCATACTGAGAAAAAAAAAAAGGTGATTATAATGACTGTGAATTGCGTTGAAATTTGAAGGACATAAATCGAGCGTAAAAATAATAAAAATTTACCTGCGCTTTCATAGCATCTTTATCGCCAAGCTCTTTGACAAGCGTCTCTTTCTGCTGATCCAATCTCACGCATAAATCACGAACGGCATTAAGATCGGTTTCCGCCCTGTGTCTCTGATCGATTTGCTGCCTTATTTGCGTCTCAAGACTGGCGACAGTCTGCGTGAGTTCAGTGATCTGAGTCTCGTATCCTCGGATCAGGCAATCGCGATCAGTGAGCTGTCGTTCTAAATCCAGAGTTCGATCCTGCGCTGCTTGAAGAGCTCCGCGTGCCTTGGCTGCCTCGGACTCTAAGCTGTGATTGTTGTTCTCGAGCATCGAGGCCTCAAGGCTCAGACTTTGAAAATGATTCAGCATCTCCATTCTCTCGTTTTCCTGAATTCGAGAATTTAGCGAATCATTTATTCACGGATAAATATTAGCATTTTACTTGCGAGTATGCCCGTCGACAAATCCTCACCTTTTTGTTAATGAGATCCTCGGCACGTCGAACCTCGCTCACGTAAGTCTGCAATTGCCTCTTGAGATCGAAGGACTCTGCTCGCGAGGCATCGAGCTCACGCTGAAGAGTCCTGATCTCGCAGGTCACCGCAGCTAAATCATCCTGGAGTCTTCTATTTTCTTGCGCAGCATTGTCGCGATCCGTTGACGCCGCAGCTAATTGACGCTGATGCATCTCCATTTCCATCTGCATATTTCGCAAACGTCGTTCCTGTTCGGCACTTTGATCCACGCATAATCTTGAAAAAAAAAAAAACATACATTTTTTTAATACAATATTATCAACAATTCGAATTATAATTTTGTACCATTATAATTGCAGAAGCAGAGATTATACAAAAAGACGAAATAATAAATGCTATTGTTTACGTAAATAATTTGATATTCATTATTTTTTTAGAATACTTTACAACATTGCTAGAAAAATTTGTAAAAAAATGTGTTAAAAGCAAGAAAAACTGTATTTCCATTAAAATTCATTGTAATTTTAATTTTCAAAAAAATTTTCAAATGTTTACAGCGTAGATATTCTAAAAAAATAAAGACTATAAATTGATTTATGGCATAAAGAGAGGAAATAAAAGTGAGTTACTGATAAAAATGACATTGTTATTGCCTTAAGTTATTGCCCACATCGATACGTATGATTTATTCCATTCTCATATCTCATTACTGACGCAACGCTCGTCTTCTTGTTCGACAAAAAGAGGACAAGGGCGACGCAAGTAGGCTACTTGATGCGCGTACTGAGGATACATTTTATATAGACACGTATCGGTTGGCAAGCCAAATTGCTCAATTCAACGTGAGGAGAGGAAAAATTCGCGTTTGGTATTATGATGTAATTCAAGAGTCCAGGAACTCTTAAAAATCTTTTCCGACAAATTCTAGACTTCCAGCAATTTACCTCCCATCGGCTCAATTATGTTTCTAATTTTCAAAATGCTTTTTTCGTGTCTTTTTGGCAATTTTCGCTTTCAAAAAATTATATAATTTGTAATCGATCGTTTTTCATGTCAGGAATTTTATTTTCAAAAAATTGGCAATGAAATCCATTTCTAATGGCAACAATTCTGTCAATCAGATCGACGTATTTACTAGAAAAAATTGCACGAATCTGCGACATAAGCCGCAGAGACGCAAAATCGTATTATTCGACGGAAAATCGTAACTCCACTTTCTACAAATTCCAAGCCACAAGGCTGTGATTAGTGGACGCATTTCTCAGCTCGAATTCATGCAAATGAATTATCTTGCCGCGCTATTTTCGGAATCGAAAACTGCGGATGCGGAAGAGTGTATTCTTACCGCGAGAGAGTAAATCCCGATGAGTGAGATTTACAGAAGAAAAGAAAAAAAAAAAAAAAAAAAAAAAAGGAGTACTGGCGAGTCATTGAATCGGAAAGCAGGTTTATAACGGTTTTTCCAACGATCTCCGAGATTACGTGTTGAGAGGGGCTTGCGTAACCGGCCACCAAATACTTAATTGAGAGAATGCGAGAGAAGTGGCATCCAAGGTCCCGTTGGAAATAACCATTTACATGGAAGAAGGAATTCCTTTTTTCCGTGCTCAAAATCTTCTCCACATTGGCTTCGTTTTATCGCCACGTAATATTATACGAGCATTGCGTAAGACGTTTAATTCGATTGTAATTAAACGATCGACGAACAATCGAAGAATTGGAATTTAAGCACCGAGGATTTTGATGCCATGTAAGCGAGAGGACTTTCTCTCATCTCGTCGCGCCCTGAACCGCCTGCAGCCTCCGTTTGCAGAGCAAAAAAAGTACTTCTTGAGACTCTCCGCGACTTGTTGCCCGGCTTCCCCGCTCGGCGCGAAAGTGAAAACTAAGTGCACAGGTTTATGCGCATCACATGTGAACACTATTGCGGCTGTGTGTCTGAATAGTAGCTTCAGGTTTCCTTGATTCATTCGCAAATTTTTCTTCTTCATCATCAGCCCGAAATCTCACGCTCTTCGCGGTTTTTCTTCCTTTGCCTGGCCGCGCGGAAAAGATTATTGGAAACTGAAAAAAAAACAGAGCATCGATAAATTATGATTATTTTTTTTTTTTATGAACAAATAATTCGACAGCAGATTTTATTTTCTATCGCAAATATTTCCAGAGCAGAAGCAGAATAATGATTTTTTAATTTTTTAATCAAATTGATTCCTCTGATATTTATAACAAAAAAAATCGCCAATAGATCCTGAATCGTCAGCGAGCAAGTAAAACTACAGTGTTAATCCGCTGTAATTTCCAGCTCCTGGATTTACTCGCGTTAACAAGCTCGCCGAAGCGAGGCTGACTCATTACTGGCAAACGCCTGAATAACAAACTTTTTCTGCAAACCCACACAAGCGAGTTAATCGACATTTCATAATGTTATCAGCTATTTTAACGACGTTATGCCTGTTGCGTATGAAATTACTATAGCCTCACCTACACCTGATGAAACGAAAAAGATTTATTATCGTGTTACGTATTTCCGGCTTTCCAGTGCACGGTACACTTTTTTTCCAAGACAATAGGCCACTGGGAAACAAAGATTGTCGCTATTGCTGCTGCTACTACTGCAAGCAACGAATTCGATTATTCTTAGCAGATCTTCGCGAATATAAAACGTGAAACCGGCTTCAAAAATGTAGTTTTAAATACTAAAAGATTCGAAAAAATTACATTGATTAGAACTCTGCACATTGGTTACTGATTAATTTTCATTTTCCATGGCCTTTTTTTTTTTGAAAAATTCAAAAAGCTATAAAATCAAAATTTCTCCATACATTTTGTCAAAAATTGCAACAATGAAAAACGGTTGAGCCGTTTTTCAGTTACAGGTGATCGTATAGACAGAAGATTCCCACTTTCAATGGATCGTAGAAACGAATGGTTGCCGCTGTGAAGCCTCGAGAGTACCGGTTAATAAGCATCCCAACACATCACTCGTCATCCGAGCGTCAGGCACTCGGGAGAAGAAAAATACCGCTATACGGATATGCGGCAGCGGGCCGGTAATGCACAGCATAGAAAGTGAAGCTGAGGGCTACTGACCGCGTAATAACCCTCGAGCGTCACCCGGATGCCACTGAAAACAGCAGCCTGCAACAAAAATTATTCATAATTATTTTCTTTCTTTCCGTCGCGATATAGAAACGGAAGATAAATATAACTTACTTCTTGCGGTAATCGTTGTGTAGATAAAGACACTTTTATACGTTTCTAAAAAAAAATATATGAATTGAATAATGTCTCCAAAGAGTCACATATTTTGTTAAGTCTTTTTAGAAGAGAAAATCTACTTATTTTGTTTCTTACAAAATAAAATTCCCAGAAATTTCGAAGGAGCGTTAATGCTAACTGAGCCTTCTGCCGCCGACGTAACACGTCGAGCGAGCTGCCGGTGAGGTGAGTGCGGAAGTTCATCCGCACAGAACTTCCGCAACAATTTAATTGCAGTGAATTACGTATTTCGCGTTACCTTCCTAGAGTTCACTCGGCGTGAAAACGTATATTGAGAGAGGAAGAGAGAGAAGTTATTATTACTATTGACACGCAATTCCCCGGGAATGTAAAGAGACCGAGTCACCTGAAATAGGACATGAGAAAATATTTTTTTAACGATGATATCATTATTTTCAGAAAAATTGCACTTAAACCTGATAAAATAAACATTGTGCACTGTAAATCTGCAACTTTATACAGAAATTATTTTTTCACTTAGCACAACTTTCCAAACAATCTAGGAAACGGATTTTTTCTTTCAAAGTCTCATTTTGCTATTTATCATTTTTCTCACTTTCTTTAAAATCGAGTTTAGTTGCAAAAAATATTTTTTTATGTAACTTTTGGTCCTTTTATTATACTGATTTATTGGATATTACCAGAATTCTCAATCGAACTGTCTTCAGCATAGTAAAAATATAAAAAATATTTTCTCAAGCATTTCTATATGCGACTTTTGGCCCTTTTATTATACCAATTTATTGGACATTCGCAGAATTGTCAATCGAACTGTCTTCGGTAGAGTCACGGAACTCTACGGAAAAGGCTGGAGACGTATAGAGGAGCGTGAAACGGAGCCCGTGTGACTCACGAGAAGAGAGTGCATCGCCCCCCGAGATCCCTGAATCTCTTTATTATTCCACTCCGCTATTGCTTCACGACAGTCGTAAGGTCTTGGACACGGCGGGATAGCGTATGTATACACTACGCGTTATGCACCACTCCCTCTCTTCGGTCTCCCTGGTCTCTCCCGTCTCTCATCTCCATACCGTTAGCCCAAAGGGCTCGCGGCATCGGTTAACGCACCGGTGCTTATGGGTCGAGGCATCAACCACATCACAGGCCCTGCAACAACGCATACTAAATAAACCGTTTCAATTTTCTTCGCTCCTCGATCCTCTATTACGTATCTTTTTTTTTTTAATACCTCTACAAAATATATGCAATACATTTGAATTTTAAAAGCGACAGAGTTATGACTGTCGCAGGAGGAGCGGCATACTAAAACTGTTCGTGCAGACAAAGCTTCAAAAGCTTGTCCTTCACTTAAAAACGAGACAAATCGAATATATTTTATAACAAATTCTTTACAGACAATTTTCCGCTTGACTAATTTTTAGACTATTTTTAAAGAAAAAAATATATTTTTGGCTTTTGAATAAGATTGAGAAATCCATTTTTGATAGAACACAAAGTTTATGAAAAATAGAATCTATTCTCGTGATCCAATACAATCGTGGATCGCGATTATTGCAATAAATTTTAAAACAGTGCCAAGGACCAACGCTCCGAGATATTTAATGCGCCGGGGAAATCCCATTGTCCGAATATCAGTCTCTATATATTCTGGTCGACGTCGTTCCCGGATCTAGGCGATGATTTACGTGCCCTCCATACTCCAGGGGAACGAGAATTAAAGGTGAAAAGAGGGACGTTCGAGCCTCGGAGGGATGCCAGTGAAACGGTAAGCCACGCGATAGCAGTGGACTCTCGACGTTCACTAGTTTCAGTTTCAGAGTCGTCGACGAGTTAGGTAACAACTGTACACAGTCGTGTAGAAGTGTTTCAGGCGCGAGTCACTCCTCCCGCGATACCCGGACCGGCAACACTCGACCGGCGATCCAACTTTTCCTCAATTTTATTTTTTCTTCTGAACTCACGTTGTCATTTTTTTTTTTTTAAGTGCAATCCTGTGGTTTTTTATTTCTCCGATCTCGTTCATGGTGATGTGAAAGTTTTGAGTGTACTCCAAAAAAAAAAAAAAAAAAAAAAAAATTGGATGATATTGACATCACAATGGCACGACTGTGAGTACCACAAAATGTTATACAACGACAATTTTGGAGCAGCAATCTTCATCTGAAAAATAAAGATTATTAGAGCGCGAAAAAATATTATAAACAAATATTAATTTATACAATCGTTTGTAAAATCTCAAAGCGTCTAATTAAACATGCAAATTTTGTACTGCTATAATTTTTCTGTGCATAGTATACCTGTGAAATGGTGTTTGTAGCTATTATTAGAAACAAACTTTCTTCGGAGTATTTAAATCCGAGCTCGATAATCTTATTGCCTCCGAGAAGACCTTTCGACATATTACGAGATTGCGTGGAGTTCCGTAATCGCTTACGGGCTCTCGGAGCTCTCGGAGTCTGGAGATTTTCTCTCTCACTCAGCCTTTTTTGGGCGAGCTGTTGCAAGATCGATCGATCTCTTTGCCGAGAAATTGCCAAAGTAACGTGATGCGAGGTTTCGACAAAAGTTGGGCAATTCTCGGCACATAATAAATTATCACTTTATTTTTCTTATTCGAAATTTTGTTTTTTTTTTTAAGATACGTAGGTGTAAATTGTGTCTTAAATATTTTGATAAATTGAAAAAATATATACGAATAATAAAATTAATTCTTTTGATTTTCGTAAAAGCGATGCTTTTTTTACCTTCAAAAAGAATTGTAATGTTTTACTTACTTTGTCTGTTTGAATGATTCATAAAATAAATTTTAAAAAATAAATAAATCGTAGAAATTTCTTAATAATTCTAAAAAATGCAACATTAATTTCTCTACCTACTCCCATTTTTTTTATACTATAAAAAAATGAGCAAAAGAATTCATGTATCTACAGAGTTGTATCAGCATGAAACATAAGACACATTTGCATTTAACTGTTAATTAAATGTCTAATAATTCACTTTCGATACAGGGCAATATAGTTGACGACTTCAAGGAAAAAGTGAAGGATCTTTGCAATATAATACTCTCGATTACCTTGACGAGAATCAGATAAAGAATCTTGCGATTTTTTTCCTTTCGTATATACGAGGCAAAACACGTAAAGTCGGCGATCCTAATTTTTCATGTCAACAAAACGTCCTCAAATTTATTCAGGATGTTGGTTTGGTTGAAGAAAAAACGTATTCCTACGTTTTTTTTCGTTTTTGAAAAAAAAAAAAAAAAACGTATTCCTACGTTTTTTCTTCAACCAGACCAACATCCTGAATAAATTTGAGGACGTTTTGTTGACATGAAAAATTGGAGTGTCCGACTTGACGTGTTTTGCCGCATAAATCAACGGTGTGGTTATTAAAAAATTGCCAACCTATACGTAACGTCATCTTCGCAAGGCGGACGGCAATAAGGACAGAAGGGAGGATAGCAGGTGTCCATATTCGGGCAAACAGGATTGGATAGAAGCTCGTTTCGATGACACACGCGAATTTCGATGGCAACCCGGGTGTATTTATTGCTTATTTGTCAATGCTGAAGAAAAAGCAAAACTGGCCCACCGATTATCGTCTGTAATGCTTGGCGCCTCGTGCCCGTACACTAACAATTTTTTGCCGAATAGTCTCATGATTGTTGTTAACGTGTCGCACTCATGACCACGGCCGCTGTCCATTTGTTGGCAAAAACGTTAAACTGTCAAATTCTTAGGACTGTAAATTTACCAGACTTTCAAGAGAAAAAGAAGAAAAAGAAAAAAAAACAAACGAGCATACTCGTTGCCCGTGCGAAGCAATTTGTTTTGTTGAAACCGAATTAAAGTTTCTCAACGATCGATATACTAATTCAATAAACTTCACGTTAAAGACCTTCAAGAAAATATAGCATTTTCGACGATTGTGTCTTTTTTTTTTTTTTTTAATTACGGTAGTTAAACGCTCATCAGGAGGAAGCCAATAACAAGAAGAAGCTATTTACGAAATGGCAATGTACGATCACTCATCACCCGGTTATCGGTTCGATCAAAAACGATAGGCATCGTGAAAGTCCTGACGCAAGTCAGATATCCCACTGACTGGTCCGTAATTAACCGATTGTGTAATGTATTTTAGCCGGCAAATACGAGGAAGGCCCAGCCACCTTCTTCAGCAACTTCTCGCTGATCCGCTCGTTCTAGTTCCATTTCGCAAGCCGTGGCCCCAACGCAATCTGAAACAATTTTAATGCCTTGTGTCACAATCAGTGATATGATCATTTTCTTCTTTTTTTTTTTTTACTTACTTTTCTTTTTGCTTTGTCCCACAACAAAACAACGAGCGAAATTTTGTTTGTATCTCCTGTTTGTTCGACTTTGCCTCGGGTTTTTTTTTTTTTTTTTTTTCGGAGCTTCAAACCACTGGTTTCGCAGAGCTAACGTACTCCTAACTAGCGCGTACTTTCACTTGCACTGACCTTCGACGTCGAAGGCCAGATCCTGTCCTTTCTAGATCCGTAACTCTTACGCGCACATTTTTATCCGCATTGTTGGCTTGTTGATAAGTACCTCTGTTAAATCGACGAATGAATCTCGGCTATGATGAAACAATTAGAAAATTTTGTTGGCAATACTGCTGGAATACTCCATTAAGTGTTTTACATAGAATTATGAAATTATGTTGTTACGATGCTTCCGCTTTTGCAGTAATATTTATGAATATTTTAAGCGGACAATACAATTTTACTTGTAGCAAGCTTTGTGGTCAAATTTCTGACAATAGTTTTTGTAAAATTTAAAAAAAAAAATGAAAAAATTAAGCATGTAAAACAATTTTTTTAAAATTGAATATTAGAAATGGTGAATCAATGGTATATAAAATTTGACAGTGATTAAATCACACAGTTTATCTAAAAAAAAAAAAAATCTTTGATTTAAGAAATCAAAAATTAAAATTAATTGAAAAATTAAAAAATTAAAAAATTGGTGGAGAGCATTCTTAGCAAATGCATCTTTCAGAAATTGGAATAAAAGAAAAGCAAAAAAAATAATAAATTCGAACCCTGTTATGAGGCCTCAAAAATGCCTATCGAAAAATAGCGTGTCCATCTCTTCGTTATTTACGAATGAAAATTAAAGTTTTTTTTCTTAAAAGCGCAGAGAAAATTAGTCGAGAAGAATTAAACGTCGCTTTTAAAAAGTAGCTCCTCAAAAATTAGAAATGAAACGTTGCGGCGTACGTGAATCGTCGGACAGTCTCGTTTATTCCGTATGCATGTCGTCATTCCAGCTCACGTATATAGCCAGGGACAATGCCATTGCCATAGCGAAACAGTGAAAGTATATGGTCATTTTATTTTCAGTTGAGCTCTCGTCTACCGAGCGCCGCCGTACACGCGCTCGTGTCTCGGCTTTTGTCGCGCATCGCGCGGGCATTTACGTTTTACGCGAGAGCCACGGATATGAGAGTATTCGACTCGCTGTTGCTTGTCCATTCGTCGTCACCGTTGGTGCCCGTTAAGTCGCTGAAACTCGCGCCTTCTCGGTCAAATAACACGTCTTCGCCGGCGCGCTCTGTCATTATATCTTCATCTTCTTTGTCCTCATCTTCAATTGCCTTCCCTGTTGTGCCGCACTCGTTGACCTTGCGTGAAAAATTGTGCAGTGTAATCTTTCGGTATTATTACGTCGAACGAACAATTCTGCTGGCAAGAAATGCGGCGATAGGTAAATTTCGTTGGCAAACTGAAAAAAAACAAAAAAAAAGAAACAGAGGTTGTTAAAATAAATGAAATTTGTGAAATTTAATGGATAAATATTGGCCTTACCATTGTGATTTAAAACCGATGAACAATAAATTCAATATTATTTCGTGTTTTTTGTTTTTCTTTTCAGTGCGATGCAGACATTCTTAGCAAGCCTTCTGTGGCTCCTTCTGATTGCGGATGCAAAGACGGCAGTCGTGCCACCGCCGTGGGCAAATCCTTCGAGCAACCCTTGCGCGGCTCAGCCAAGAGGCTGGCAATTGCTCTACTGGCCAGCGGATGGAAAATGTTACAAGATATTCCAGGCAAGTTGATTGATATAGTTGAAGAAGGAAATCTTCGCAAGAGTCTTCGAACCTCCTTTGCGCGGCCTCACGAGTTCTTATGGCGTGTATCGAGCGAAAGTGTATTTTCGTAAATACTACAGAGTGAAACGCGAAACGAATTACGAATCGTTTAAATTTACATGTTCTTTTCGGTTGTCACGTATAATACATAGATCGGAGCACCATGTCCGGAGACGATGGAGTTAGGACCCGCCGCGGGTGGCGGTGGTACCGTCGCGGAATGCAGGTGCCCACCGGGTACCGCACAATCCCCGAGGGACGCACTCTGTCATCCGATATTCTCCAGAGCTTCGTGCGATCCAGGACAATATTTTGCTCCGGTGCCGGAGTCACCGAAGTCTAGGTAACGTAGAACGATTCATCGATGCTTACGTAATGCTGTGTGAGAGCGAAATAAATCAAAAATTGAAGGAGGCTCCATCGATCTGTCGGAAAAGAAAATTATTGAATTTTATTAATCAAAAAAAAAGATCAAAAATATGAAAAACATATACAACCGCCTGATAAAAAACCCTCGTCTCCGATCGATTTCTTCAATTTTTGCTTTACGCTTGTCCCTCCGTCTGTATTGTCAATATTATTTTACAATACTATAATTTGCGGCTTCTATATTTTTCACAATCAGCTCAAAAAGGCGATGGGGCGTTTGCCGAGAGCCCGAAACTTGTCCGGAGCAAGGTGAAGTCTACTGGCCACGTGACGGCAAGTGTTATCCAAAGCTTACAAGAGGTCCATGTCCACGTGGAGAACTTCTGGTCGTTGAGGAGGATGGTTTAGCGACGTGTTCCTGTTCGACGGAGGGAGAGCTCGGGAGATATCATTGGCCAGGCGATGAAGGCGGTTGTCACGAGCACTACACACAAGGGCCTTGTTCCGAGCCCGGAGAATTATTTCTTCCTGGCGGTATCTGCGGCTGCCACACCGGTTTGCCGCATTACCACGAAGAAACTAAAATGTGTTATCCTTTAGGTGGCCTCGGTCCTTGTCCAGCGGGTCACCAATTTCTCGTCACGCCCGAAGACCACGATAAAGAGGAGATTGTTCGCGGGAAATGTACCTGTAAACCTGGCCACGTACTCTACAAAAATGGTCTCTGTTATCGGGTTCACACTCGTGGACCTTGCGAGATCGGTGAGATGCTCGTAAATTCGACAAGCTGCGTTCGCGTGCCATGTAAACGCGGTAGATTATATTTTCCGGATGAAAAAACTTGCTACAAAATAGGCTCGAAAGGACCGTGTCCAAATGGCCAAATAGTTCTCTACGATCACAACGTCAGACCGTCCCTCGACGGTATCAGTTACAACGGGATTTGTGGCTGCACGAATGCTCTTAAAAATTCGGACAAGTGCTCCGAAGAAGAAAACAGGAGCTGCGAGCCACCGGGTATGATTGTGATTAACAGGACTTGCTACAAATTGTATTCGCAAGGTCCTTGCACGCCTGGCGAGTGGCTCGTACCTCAACGAATTTCCAAAGAGTCACTCTGGCAATCCGGCGAATCTAGGGACGCTAAAGCGAGATGCGAGTGTCGACCGGGATACAGGAGAGTAAATAACGATTACAGCGACGTGGAGAACAATGTTTTGAACGCGAACGGAGGCTGCCAGCCTCCGGCTGTACGATTAGCCAAGTTTTTAAATGACAGAGTTAAATCGACGAACTTTTGAGCGTGTTTAACGCTTCAGTGCGCGATTTTAAATGATACGAGTGTGATAACCGAGTGTGTGTGCGATCAATTTCAAACTGAATTTATCGTGTAATTGATATTTGTGCGGAATTCAGTGTGCGTGTGATTTTTCTCCTATTTATTAATCGTCCGATATGTAACATACGTTACGAACCTTGTAAATATAGCACTTAGGCATAGGTATATCGTATCGATAAACTTTGATATTGAATATTTCGTAGATAAAAACGTCGAGTACTCACTGATATTTCTGCTGGATTTCCTGCAATTGTTGATCCGCTCCCGACGACTCTTGTTCCTTTGCTTTTATTTCGCGCTCCAGGGCCGCGATCCTTCCTATTTTTTCTTCCAATTCCATCTGTAAATCAACAAAATTCATGTTTATAAACATTTTTCTTTTTTTACTTTAAAAAATTTTTTTTTTTTAAGATAGAATAGAAAATACTATTTTCGTTCGAAAAATCGAGCAGCGATTTTTAAAAAATGTCGAAAAAAGACTGTCGTAAAATTAAGAATAGCGATAACGCGTCGTTAAAAAATAAGCATTTTTACCGCACTTTTATTACCGCCTGATAAAAAGAAACGTGTAAAAAAAAGACTATCCTTTTCAAAACTTTGCAAATAAACGAAAAAATGCTGCAAAGATACAGCGAATATTTTTCGAGCTAAAAAAAAAATCATCAAAGGAAGATTCCTTACCACCAACTGATCCTTTTCTTGTTCCACCTGATTCCTGTTGGCGCGCAGTGTGTTGATTTCTTGCTTCAAATCTTTCACGTCATTGTCAAGCTGCATTCTCTGTTGCTCCAGGATCCTATTGCGATCCATCGCTTTGTACAATTCACCTTCGGAATGATTAAGTTGACCCTGAACATCGCCAAGCGCTTGGTCCGCCTGATCTTGCAGGGTTCTGCAAATAAATAGCGGAAACGTCGTTTAACATAAAAAAAAAACTCAGGTGACACAAGTTAGAATCGCGGGAAAAAAAAATGGAGATTCGTAATACCTAAGTTGGAAATACTGTGTGCGCTGGGTCGAGAGATCTTGCTTAGTTCTCCGCAATTCCTCCCTCAGATCCTCGAGCTGATCCTCGAAGCCGTTGATCGTAGCTCGCTGGGTTCCCTGCGCAACCAAAAGATCTTGCCTCTCTCGTTCTAGCTTTTTCAATCGCGTTTCTACCTCGCAAAGGCTTTCTCTCAGCCGACGCTGTTCGAACTTATGCGCTTCCACGGCGAGCTACGCCCCAGCATATCCCAAACCGCCCAATCAATAATGACAAACGCAATCGTGTGTGCATGCAAAAGAGATTATTGGAAGAATAATTAATTAAATTTGATTAGTAATATGCATACAGGATTCGATTAATATTGTTAAAGAGTATTTAATGTCTAGTGATAAGACCTGCATGTCAATATGTAAGAAGAAAATTAAAAAAAAAACATATATGGTGTATTAAAAAAAGGGGATCTTAGGGGAATATAGAAAATAGCGAGATATGTCGCGTGTCTACGCGAAAAAAAAATCGTTTTTTTTTTAATCCAAATTTTGAATGAAATTTTAATGAAATTCCCAAATTTCGAAGGATGTTAGTAGAATTTCTATATCTATACGCCTTTTTGCCACTAAACTCGATTTTTTGGCGCATAAGTCCTTCAGACACGCGACGTATTTTCCGGTTTCCAAACAGACAAAGCTTCCTCTTTGTTTTTATCTCAAGTATATTTTATCTCCATAAACGATTTCCTTGTCCCCGAGAATTTTGAAGAAAACCAATCTAAGCCCGCTAATAAAATACAGGAAGCAATCTACTCGAGCAGAACGTAAATTTTGCAATTACCTTGAGTCTCTCGCGCAAAGTATCGCGCTCTTCCACCAGACGATCGACGTCGGCTCGTGCCATGTCTCGTTCGCGTTCCAGTCGCTCCACAAGCGCCTGGCATTGACAAAAAATATGATTAGGCTCTTGGGAATAGAGCAAAACTGCTGAGAACTGAGGAAATCAGATAAATACTCACCGAAGAAGCCTTGGAATCTCCAGCAGCCAAGGTCGCGGATACCGAACAAGCACAATTACCCACCGGCCGACAATGGCCACACGGATGTCCGGCATTTCTTCTTTCCGATCTCGAGGACTGCAAACGCAACTCCAATTCGAACTTTTCCCTGCAAAGCTCCTTTTTCTCTCTTTGGAGATCGAGCACCGTGTGCTCTTTGTCAATCAATTGACGCCTCAAGTCGCAAACTTGAGCCCACAGTTCGGCCTATTTTTAAACGCGTGGAATATGTTTTTATAATTGCAATTTTTTTTTTTTTGGAAATTCAATTCGATATAAATTTCAGTTTTTTGTGCTAAAAATCTTTTTTTCGTTTCATATGAAATTAATTCACTGATTTTTTTTTAAATAAAAAAAAAAAAATATTTCGCAAAAAGGTTTCATGTAATACATAAGAATATTTCGAAATTAGAATTACGAAGAGAGATGAAAATTATATAAAAGAATCATATGTTTTTAGAACTAGCTTTTGCCTGTAAGACTTTCGATACGACCAACATTTAAATTTAATATTTACATTATCCGCTTCTGAATTCTTCATGCTCTGTTCCCGTAGTCTGTTGTACTCTTTTTTGTAAAAATCCCGATCCGACTGAACTTGATCAATCGTTTGCTGCAGCTGACTAATTTTGGCATTGGTTTCGCTGTTGAATCTCTGAATTTGGGCATTCCTCGCCGAATCGACATTCGAATCTCTCGTAACTTCGTCGTCTCTGGTGTCTGAATGTCTTCTCATGGTTTCCGTTTCTTTCTCGTGAATCGGCGGGGAAAAAGATCGTCGCTGTCCTCGAGAGGCTTGGTAAAAAAAATCACACGATTAATATCCAGTAATTACAACAGATTTCCTCAAAGTCACTCATGTAAATAATTTTAAAAAAAAAGTAATAAAATCACGCAAATAAATCCCGAATCGTGTACCCGGTTTCTTCTTCATCAACATTTTCCCTTTATTCCTATCGTTCTTTTCCCCCTTTTCCTTGAAATTTTTCAAATCTTCCTTAACGCTTTGGGAAATTTCGTTGCTAATCATTTGCTTCTTCAGCAGACTATTGGCGCAATCCAATCGCGCGACTTCCTGCTTCATATTTCCATTAGCTCTCGCTAGTCTCCCGATTTCTTCGTTCAAACTTTGTTCTAGACGGAGATACGAAGCATCAGCTATACGCTGAATTCAGTAAAATTGAAAAAAAAAAGCAACAATATTGTTTACCAATCACGGTCAATTGATTGATTCGATCAGTCATTTGCTTCTTCTCGTCCAAGGAAGACTCGAGTTTTCGCTGAAGATTCCGATTCTCCAGTCGAGCTCCTTCCAAATCGGCGCGCAACTCTTGCCCCGATCTACGCTCGACCATCAATTCGCCCTCGAGCACGTGTACTTGAGTCATAACACTTTCCAATTTTTCCTGCGAGCAATATAAAAGGTCACTTTTATTACCACTTAAATGTGAAATAAGGGGATTTAAACATCTACAAAATAGACATTAGAAAATCTTTTTTATTGATGATACTAATTGCTTCGAAAAAAAAGTTGCAAAAAATGTAGAATTTTTCAAAAAAAATGTAAGTTTTCAAATTCAGTTCTACTTTGCAATATTTTTTATACCGGTTTTTAATTCTTTGTGACTCTTTTTTAGGGTTCCTTAAAAGAGACTTAAATCTAATATTTTATAACTCTAATTACCTGAATCTGGCTCACTCGTTTATTGTTCTCCTTAACAGCGGTATTGCAATCCGCTTCAACCGCTAACGCTATATGATCAATGTCGCGCAGCTCTTTCTCCAGCTCTTCGTTTCGTTCGGCCAGTTTCATAGCTTGGGACATTGCATCGTGTTGTTTATCAAGTGCCTCTGCAAGCGAATAAAACAAAAAAAAGGTAACAAACATCTCTGAAAAAAAAAACACAACAAATATTCTTGTAATTCGCTCAAAATCGTTTACGCACCCCTTAATTGCTGTTCCAGATCGGATTTCGATTTTTGTAGAATTCGCAATTCACCAGAATCGGCAGCAGTGTGGCATACACTGTGAAGCTCCAACGCTTTTTCGTAACCAGCGTGATCGCAGCATTGTCCAATTTTTTTACAAGAACAGTCTTTGGAAACGGCGCTGTAAGGACGACCGCCTTCCAACATTTTTCGCAATCTCGATATCTCTTTGTCCTTCGTAGCCAACTGTGGAATATATTTGATATAAAAACGAAAAAAAAAATCGCTAATTTTTCAAATTTCACATTTTCAAATTTTCAAATAAATAAATAAATAAATGTGCTTGAGAAATCGTGGGTCATACATGCCGGGGAATTAAATACACGGGAATGTAATGCTGCTCAGTGTACCTGCGCTTTTAGCGTGTAAACGCTGTCTATGTGTAGAGATAACTCTCCTTTGAGTCCTGTTACCTCATGACTTAAAGAGCTAATTTTTCGATCTGCCATTCCAAGTAGATCTACGACCTGCGGATCAATTTTGCTGTGACTTGGTAAAGCAGAAGCGCTCTTTGATCTTGGCATAGGCTCTGCTTCGACAGAAGGCCTTCTCAGTGGATAGCACGGGCGTTTTTTCGTTCCTGAAATAATGAAAGATAGTCAGTAACTTGAAAAATCGCATACAACATATATCGGCAATTTTTTTACTCTAGGCAAAGAAAAAAAAGCGGAGAAGCACCTCTCGCTACTTTTTAACAGATCTCTGATATTTTTTTAATACAGAGAGAAGAAAAAATTCATGAATGTGACTTTGAAAAATCGGAAAAATATTTTCAAATCATGATAGATTTATGATTTAGACGCTATATTTTAAATGTCGAGTGATTACGAATTTTTTTTTTTTTTTTTTCCTCCAATTTTCTTCCTCCACAAATATTTACATTCAACGTTTTATAGAATATCCGTAATAATAATTTACCAAGGGACACATTATTTATAAGCGGTTTATTGCATTTTCCCAAGAGTTCCTGTATCCTCTTGCTCTTCTGGGCTGATTCGCTCTCCAGTTCCTTGATTCTCTTGAGATTCCTGGAAGAAGCAGCTTGCAGATCGCTGCATTCGCTCTCAAGATTGTAAACTTTCTTTTTAAGATCCTTCAATTGCTTCTGGTGAGTTTCCTTCGCTTCTATCAGATCCAAATGCAGCTGATTACACTCCTGGACTAATCTTGCATTGTCGCATTTGTATGGATCAATGGAGAGTTGCAATCGACTACACGCCTGTACAATTGCAATTGACAAATTAAGAAGGTAAAATTTAGAGCAAATAACGTTTGATCAAAAACATTTGTATGTCATAATTTGAGCATCTGACCGATAGTATAAGTGAAAGGGTTAAATCGCAAGTAACAAACAATTGATAGATGAGAATTTAAAATCTCTGACGAAACTCTGTGCTCCAAATTTTTGTCTACAGAATTTGCAATCAGTGATTACAATTATTTTTATAATATAAAAAAAAATTATCTATTTATCGGGAGCTTATTTTTAATAAATATAATTTTGTGTAATTTACTTTATACAAAATACATGTTGAATACAATTGACAACTTAAAATGTGAAAAACCAAGGCAAAACTCTGTGCTTTGAATATTTGTATACAGAGTGTGCAATTGGAATGTTTTTTAACATTAAAGCAGCTCCAAAATGGGGATAAGACAAAAAAAAATACAAAAAATATGAAAAAAATTAATGAAATAAATATGAAAAAGAATCTTAAGATTATTTCAAATGCCTTTTCGTTCTAATAATTCACTCCGTGAGAAAAAATCAAAAATAAAATCCCATAAAAATTGAAAAAATTTGACGATTTATCCCAAATTCAATACCATTTGTCCTTTAACATTATTTTTTTCTCCAAAGAAAATTTCAGCTCATTCGGTGAGAATTGACGCGACTTAGACAAAAAATAAAAAAAAAATTTAAAAATCCAAAATTCCATAAAAACTGAACAAATTTGACGATTTGTCCTTTGACATACCTCGAATGCGAAAAAAATTATTTATCTCGATAACCAAAAATTTTATCGAAAAATGCAAATTTGAATAAAATTTCAATAATTTTTTATTCAAAAAAATTTTTGAAATTTTTTTTTTTCGCAAAAAAAAGTCGTCCGTATATGTGCGAAATTTCGGCTCGATCGTTAAAACAGTTCTAGAGATAAAAAGGTTTTCGTATGCCAGCCACACAAACAACAACAACAACAATAGCAAAGCATAATTGATATAAGCCGCGACGAAGAAAAAAAAAATGTGTTAAATAACAAACAATACCTCCACATTGTCGTGTGCGACTGTTTTGAAATGCTTGAGACTGTCAGTTGTTTGTATAAGATCAGAGAGTAGTTTCTCAATGAGCGGTAGAGCATCGACTGACAGAGCTTGTCTGTAACCCAAGCTATCCAAATGTTTTCTGACTGTTCTGTAACGAGCTGCGATATTATATTCATTATCGAGATTCATTATTACCGACCGCAAGCCCCGAACGAAGAATCGCCACTTGTGTATCAACGGCTGTACGTTAAAGATTATTTATTTATACGAAAATAAAGTGCACAGTCGTATTTCGGCAGATTCATTGTAACGTATTTTTGTTCTTGGCTTTGGTTGACCGAAGCAATTTATCACTATTGTTACGGAGACACGCGCGTGCGCGCGTTGTTTAAATTTATTATTATTATTGTTATGATATTATTATACAATTGAATAATAATAAAAGTATAATTTCCGCTGCTCAACTGTCACTGCTCGTTGATTGTTATCTTTTGTTGAATGACACTTTCGGAGATTGTTTCGTTAGAACGTTCGTTTCGAATTAATTTGAATAACATTTTTGTGAAGAATACATTTTTTTTTGTTAAAGTTATATTTTTTGTTAATTTCGAGCCGGAGGACGAAAGCGGTGTTTGTTTGGAAATGTGAAAAAAGCAGAGGTTACACCTGTCGCGTGATTGGCGGTATATATACGATAGGTAAACAATTTTAAATGTCGTACCAACGTTGAAAAGTTTGCTTATAGAGATTTTTGTGTGAATATAGGGGAAGAAGTGTGCAGAAGATTCCCTAGCATTACCCTAGAATCGTGTGGGAGTCGGTAAGTTACCGACTAAATATTCGGTTAATTAACCGCGGTTATTTATCATATTCTATGTGCTGTCAAATATGTCAAATGACTCTTTCGGAGAATGTTTCATTAAAACATTCGTTTCGAAGTAATTTTTCGAGATCAACATTTTTTGACCGAAAAAAATTGAGATATAGAATTTGCATTTTTCTTGATTTTTTTTTAGAGATATGATAAAACACTTGCGATTAGAAAATTTTATTGATTTACGATACATCGATAAATAAGATCGGTCACATCTACATCCGCAAATGCAGTTTTACCGAGACGATTCGGAATGGTGTTTTAACAGCCGGAGGCAGTAATTAGTAATGATACCATCGACACAACAATCTTTACAATGAATTTCATAGATGAGAGTGAGGCAAATTCGCGAAATATCAAGTTGTACGAAATTAATGGACTTTTAAAAGTAAAGCCAATATACGTAATAATCGAGAATCTACATGTTCTTAAATTCATCACTTCCGTTGGCATTGAGCATGAGAATGTTCGGATTTTCCTTTTCGAAGGCTGTCGCATCTCTGCCTCCTGGCCTCTCCTCCTGTCCCCATTCGCCCAATGTACCGCGCATCACGTCGGGCTGTTGTCGTAATTCCTCTTCCTCTTTCTGTGATATTACTAACAGTTTACGATTGATCATGAAACATTTTTCATCACACAAAAATTCACTTAAGCTATCGAACAATCGTTTCGAAACTATCAACGAAATTATTTTTTTTTTCTTTTTTTAAATTCGAAAATTCTGTAATGTAAGCCAAATTTTTTGAGAAAATTCTTATAATTATTAATTAGAAAAAACAATTCTTTTTTTTTTTCTAATTTTTTTCTAATTTTTCTAATTTTTCTAATTTTTTTTATTCGATTTTTTACGTGTTAATGAATAAAAAATTTCGTTGGTTCAATAGTTCCGAAAAAGTAATATAATTAGTGAGAACAAACCTGTCTGTCCGCCTGAGCGAACTTATCGAACATATTAGCGTAAAGTTTCTTCTCCCTTGCGAGATTTTGCTTAATCAGAGCGTTGCAAACGGCAATCTGCTTAACGGCAGCGGCATTTTTCGGCTCGACTTTGAGCACCGCCTCGAAGTCTTTGATCGCTTTTTCCGGCGACGCGAGTGCCAATTGTGCTTGTCCCCGTCGGAAAAGCGCTTTTTCGTTCTCCGGACTGATCGCCAATACTTTGTCGCATTCCGCTTTGGCCTCGTAATTTTCATCAGTTTTAAGATAAAACAATGCGAGATTGAGATAACCGGAGAGAATGAGACTGTCGCGCTCGGCTTTTTTGTCAGCCTCGAACGCGTCTTCCTCGTCTAAATACTTGATGGATTTGTCACACATTTTAATCGCCAGTGTGTATTTCCCGGCTTTGAAGTAATTCGTCGCTTTGTCTTTGTAGAGCTTTGCTTGCTCGATACGTTCTGGTCCCTCCAAGGAGAACGGAGCTGCTACCTGGAAAATCGACGAATATAATGATGAAGAAAATTCAACAGTTCAAATGCCGCGAAATACTGTTTCGGCGCATTTATTTTACGAGCGAGAAATGTAAAAAAAAAATCGAGAAATAAATTTAGTTACGTAACATTCGGACAATAAAAGTATAAAGTTGAGACGTTAAAGGCTTTGAAAATCGAGAAAACGACAGTCATAATTTTTTGCAAATCGAATAAGCAACAATTGTTTACCTTTTCGAAGGTTTTCAGCTCTACAGTGTACTCGACATCCGCATCTGGTGGTATACCGAACTCCGTTTTTCCCGCTTTCTTGAACGCGTATTTACTTTTGATTTTTAATCTTGACTTTTCACCGCTGTTGAATTTCTCTAACGCCCTCTCGATTCCTTCGATAACCCCGGAGTCCTCGCCTTCGCCGAGGGCAAACTGAACGTCCCTCTCCTCGAAAATCTTGTCGTTGTACTTACCAATAAGATGCACTGAAATTCAAATAAATTTTTTTAACGTTGATAAAGGTTCAACATTGTGAGAATTTTTTACTCATAAGAGAAACATTTAAATGTTTTCGTAAAAAAAAAGTGCTCGAAAATGAAAAAAAAAAAAACAAATTCTTACCGTCAACCACTGACCCATCAGCTGGATGACCGCCAGATTTTCCAGCTTCAATTTGGAACCTTTCGATACTTCCATCCGAATTTGGACTCAAGTCTTCCCCGGTAAAGTCTATCATCTCCACCTAAATTTCAACGGTTTCGTTAAATTTTACTCAAATTCCACAATTTAAAAGCAAGGATGGTTTGCCGTTGAATGAAAATTACCCCTTAAAAAATAAAATAAATAAAATAAATAAAATAAATAAAATAAATAAAATAAATAAAATAAATAAAATAAATAAAATAAATAAAATAAATAAAATAAATAAAATAAATAAAATAAATAAAATAAATAAAATAAATAAAATAAATAAAATAAATAAAATAAATAAAATAAATAAAATAAATAAAATAAATAAAATAAATAAAATAAATAAAATAAATAAAATAAATAAAATAAATAAAATAAATAAAATAAATAAAATAAATAAAATAAATAAAATAAATAAAATAAATAAAATAAATAAAATAAATAAAATAAATAAAATAAATAAAATAAATAAAATAAATAAAATAAATAAAATAAATAAAATAAATAAAATAAATAAAATAAATAAAATAAATAAAATAAATAAAATGATTTGACTCAACTGGACTCCCCCAGCTACCTTAAATCATGCTTCAAAATACTTTTTCAAATGGCAAACTATTGAAAAGTGTAGCTTTCATTCAACGACGCTCATGCCCGTTTCAGAGACAATTTTCGGCGCTCAGATCTTTACTTCAAACTTGAGCGTAGCATCTGCAGGAATTTTTGGAGGTGAACCCATTTTTCCATAGGCATATTTGGAGTCGCAGGTAAGCATGGCTACCTCTCCTTTCTTCATAGTCGCGACGCCAATGTCCCATGCTTTAATCACTTGGCCCTGGCCGAGATCAAATTGAAACGGATCGTTTCGATCCTTGCTAGAGTCGAATTTCGTGCCGTCCAACAGTGTTCCGGTGTAGTGAACGGTTACTTTGCTGCCTGCGCTAGGAGCCTCATCGCCGTGGCCCTCCTTCAGAATTTCTTTCAAAACTCCTCCGTCCTTAAGGGGAGAAATATCGACGACAGTCATGCTGATAAACGAAAAACGAAAAAAAGAAGCCTTTATAAAATCCACGAAAAAGATGGTTAAATTTGGGTTTAAAAAAAATGGAAAAAAATCATGTTATCGAGCAATCCATGGCCAGAGACTGTGCATTGAGGTTTAAAAAAAATTAAACCGCTAAATTTACGTTTCTGGCGCGAGGACTCGTCTACGGGGGATTTATGTAAATCTCTCGGTGCTTCTGGAATGTGCTAGAAGCGTTGGAAATAAGCGGTAATCAATGCACTTATGTCGAAGCAAATAACCGTGAGTTAGTATGATTTTTCGGGAAAAATAAATGGATTTTAGCAGGAAACTTACATTTTAGAGTGTCAGTTACAATGGGATGGATTTTTAAGTCTTCAAAATTGTTATTTGTAGCGTAACTCTTGTAACCCTCGTCTGCTTCGAGTAATTCGCCGATTTTCAGCGGAAAACTAGCGTCTCATCCTTTTGGCTTCTTTGCGCTATATTCGCGATGTGTACCTTGTCTGGTAACGCCATCTTTTATTTATCGGCTTTAAACAGACAGTTTTTGAGTTTTATGTATATTTATCAACCGTGGTGGAAGTCGGTAAGTTACCGGCTAATCCGGTAAAACGATGTGTAATTACTCGGTCGGTAACGGAAACTGTAAAACTATTTTTTTCCGGGGCCGCTTGGCGTTATTTCTATATCTATAAATCCTAGAACTAAGATATACTCTAGATATCCAAGAATCCAAAAACAACAAATCTTTTGGATACAACATCCGCTGCCATTAAGGATCAAATAAAAACGGGAACATCGCTTTACAGTTTTAGTTACCGACCGAGCAGCAGCAGCGCATCACAAGAATGTAAGTAACTAAGTAATCTATCCGGTAAATTGACCCCCAACTTGTGTGTAATCACTACGGCATGAATTTCGATGCAGCGTGTGATACCGGTGAATCGTGATGATCTTCAGAAAGTCCGTAAATACAATAAACGAAAATTCAACGAAATAATTTAAAAAAAACAGTGTCACTCCGATAGCCGAAAAGCAACAAAATGTGGAAAGCACTCACAATCAATCAGCGATCACTGTTGCGTCTGTTAAATTCGCAAAATAGCAAGAGAACCTTTTTATCGGAATCATACAGATGCAGCGATGCTTGGAACGAGAGGCTTCAATCGCCGCTACTCAACAAGGTAAATGCCAACGAGATGTTCCTCGAGCTCGACCAAAAGTTTCAGACACTCGGCAAAGCTAGCGCAGTTGACGTCGACATTTACGCGAACCTCATCACGGATTCCGACCACGTTGACGAGCTCGTCGACGTACTTCACAAATTAAGGCTATCAGCTGAAACGTCGAACACACTCGATTCCACCCATCACGCGGTTATTCGTTATTTACTCGAACACGATAAGATCGACGATCTCTTAACGATTCTTCACGATCGCATGAATTATGGCATTTTCCCCGATTACCTTATGTACAACATTCTGATGGACGATTTTTTGAAAAAGCAAGATTACGCGGCTGCCGCTAAGGTCGCAGTTCTGCTGATGCTTCAGGAAGATTCTGAGAATCCTATAACGAACGCCCTGGCGATTTATTCCTGTCACAAGTATCTGGAAAATCCAGAAAGCTGGAAGGCCCCGGAGCCAGAACCGGTCGACACCGGCGAAGAGATTAAAGTCAGAGTAGCTTACCTTAGAAATCCATTCTTCGACGATCACTTTGATCTCGTCGAACCGAGCGATCTCGTTGGCAAGACACTGGTTTTCTACGGAAAATCGATGGACGACACTTTGGGGCGAAGCTGCCGTTTAAGGGGTTTGATAATGTGGAAGAAGTACGGAGAAGCGCTGGATTTGATCAGGGAATGGAGTAAAATTGGAGCGAAAGAGTGTATCTACGAAGAAGCTTTTTCTAAGATTCAAGAGCATCTTTCTGGCTTACCGGAGGACAAAATTACAGACGAGATTAAAGAATTGAAGAATGAATTGGTGGGACTGGACAAGGGTGCTTTGAAAGACGGAAATGTTATCGACGAGATTGAAAATAGAGTCAAAGCCGCTGTGGAACAACAGGCTGAAATTGATATTGCTGATCAATGTCGAGTAAGCATTTGATGAACATTGAAAATTGATTAGAAGCTTGATGGGAAGAAGCAAAGAATTTACATTTTTTTTTTTTCTTACCGAAAGCAAAAGGAAGCTGAAAAAAGTTGGCAAATTAGAACTTTACTTTCCTCACGTAAAATTTGTTAAAATTATAAAAGTTGCAAAGAACTTTGAGCTTTTTCACAAAAAAACCAAAGATTATTTTTTTTTTTTAAATAGAAATGCTCAAAATTCTACTTTGCAACTTTTTTCAATTTCCATCAGCAGCTTTTTTGTTCCAATTTCTTACCTCCATATTTTTACAGATTCTTTATCTGTATATATGAATACATTTTGATAAAAATCACTCTAATTAAAGAGGAGTTACTACTCTACTCGCTTGATTCTACTTGCAGATAATTCCGAGTATGCTGATATGAGAATCTCGAAAAAAAAAAAAATAAAAAAAAATAAAATAAAATATTTGTTTTGCAGAATTATCAAGTCTGGGAGAAGACAAGAATGACTGTATTGCAGAACCAATTGGCCGAGCTTGATAAGAAATCGCGCCTCGATACGGTCGAACAAATGAAGAAAGAGTTGTTTGAACGTGAGCGTCTGCTCACATACTTCGAGAAGCGACCGCAAGTAGAGTTGCAAATTTCGACAAAGCTGTACAATGAGAATAGGCTTTATGGCAAGCCCCAAAAAACGAGCGCGGACATCGAGGCCGAATACGTACCTCCGGAAATTATTCGAAGGCGAACGTAAAAAAAAAAAAAAAAAATCGAAGAAAAACTTAAAAACGGATTTATAAACTATTTAACAACCGAGGAAGATAAAGATATCACGTACGAGTATCGATACGTATCGCAAATTTATACAAGCGTTACAATCTGTACATTATTAAATTGTCTCGTTTTCCGTCTTCTTTCTTTTCTTTTCTCTCTTACATTTCTACGACAATAACATTTCTCGAACTCACTGGAGCTTGGTACGTGGAGCTGAGCGTTTTATGTTTATATATAATATATATTAATTACATTATCGAATAGAATAACTCGAATGGAAAATAAAGAATAAAATCGTTAGGCTTCGTATGAAATACCGCGTGGTTTGAGCGTTGTTAGTTTGGAGACCTTTCAGTTGCCATTATTACGTTTTTTTTTTGTTTTTTTGTTTTTTTTTTTGTTTTTTTTTCTTCGAGTCTATCCCAGGATAGGAACAGTAATGACGATTTATTGCAAACGTGCTATTGTCAATTGTACTGCGGTGAATACGAGCTCCCGCTCGTATTTACTTGTCGGAGCAACGTTCTTCTCATCACCTGCAAACACAAAACAACGAAAATCCGTTAAGCTAGCTAGTATCAGGAAAAAATGGCCGGGAAAAGAATTTGATTTTTTAAATAGTCCGCGCGAATGAAGCTTTGGAGCCCGGTTTCACGTTCGATATTTATTAATTTGCGCATATCAATAAAATCGTATATATACGATTAATACTCTGATGGATTTTCCCAAACTTCTGCATTTTACAATATCTTTCTTTTTGACGCACGCTGGAACTATGAGAAAGATGTTGAGAGCTCTAAAAGCAACTCGGATAAAATGTAACTCACTGTTGGATGAAGCTTTTTCTATACGTTTCGACAGCAGTTTCGGCACTGTCGTTCATCGTTTGAGAATCATGATTTTTTATTTTCAATTTGTGTCGTTAGCGTCGCTGTTTCCTGACGCATCTGTTTCAAATCCGCGGTTATTCGCTCCAAATTGGCACCAACATTTTTCGTGGATTCCGAGTCAATCTGAAATACGTTTAGAATAATATTCCAACTGATAAATTACGTTAAAATCCCGAAGATCTGTACCTGTTCCTCCAAATCCCTTATTTCTCTTAGAGTCGCTCCAGTCTCCTCGACCATTGTAACAAGCTCGCTGCAATCTGAGTGTAGTGTCGCGAGGAGTTTGTAAGCTCGTCTCGATGCTTCGTTTGTTTTGGCATCGCGAAATATCAACTCGTCGACGACAGTGAACGATCTCTCCAATCGTCCGGTGAGCATATTTATTTCCTTCTGAATTTCGCGGGTATCCGCCAGTACTTTGTTAATCTCGTCCTTTTGCTTTCGCACGTTGTTTATTATCTCGAGTATTCTTTGCGTGTAAGCCGATCGATTTACGTCCTTTGGCAGCTTTTGTACCTCCGCCAATAGCTGCGAGTACTGCTGATCTTTGATATGACACTCTTCTAACAATTCCTTCTCCTTATCGCGCAATAGTCGCAGCTCTTCGAGCTTTTTCTGACTAGTATTCTGTAACAAAAAATTTGTAAGTCCTGTAGAACATGTGTTTTAGTTTGAGCATTGTTTTTTTTATATCAAGTATCGTTTTCTTTTCCCATATTTTTTTTTCGAAAACATTTTAAACCGTTAAAATTTTTTTTTTTTTTTAATTATAATAAACGTTCAAGAATTTATTTTCTGTTCTTAATGATTGCTTTGATTTGAAAAAATCGCGAAAATCGGCTGTTTAATTAATTTTCTAATTTAATTATTCGTTCTCCGTAAGCTGTAAAAATCAGTAATTTCGTACTTACGGTCTTTGCGGAATACTTTTCCCTCCCATCCCGATACTGTTTGATTAACGGTGCTCTGTGTTTCTCCCACTGATTGGCTAAACTCATCAATTTGTTTCTTCCCGAGTCAATGACAGTCTTGAGCTTGGCGATATTCGTTTCCGAGTCTTCGAGGAGGTCGTAAGTTCGCGATTTGATAATTCTCTCGGCTTCCCGTGCCTCGAGCTCTTTTTCCTCGGCCTGTTGTGTCGCCGTAACGTGAGACAGCTCGGCGGCTAGTTTCTTCATTTCTCCCTGCGTGTTCTCCAAGTCGATTCGCAATTTTTCGCAATCTGTTTTCACCCTCTCGATCTCTAGCGTCTGTCTCTCTTCTCTGGTAACCGCGGATGCTTGTTCCGCTTGTGTAAACGTTTTTTCGGCAGTACTGCGCTCCGTTTCAGCCTCCAATTTCGTTACTTGCAGTCTTTCGTTCAAGGAGAATCGGCTCATCACGCAAATATCTGTTGATACTGCCGACGAAGCTCCTGGGACATTGGCTACGTCGCTCGATTGACAATTCAACCAATCCAATCTTTCTAGTATATTCGTTGATCGCGATTGCAAGAGTTTGGCGTTGTGCGACAACACGGAAGGCAAGAGGTACTGACGGTCCCTCGTTTGCTCAGGCACTGGTTGCTGATAGCGTACATAATAACTTTGGAATTCTGGAATAACGAGAATTATTCTTAATTTAATAATAAAAAGAGATTAAAAATTAATGACAAAAAGAAGATAAAAAATTCATTTAAAATTAACGAATTTTTAGGAATTCATTGACGAAATTGGTTGATCAAATGTCGATACAGAATCAATAGACGAGAAGCATGTATGATATTATTTTTAGTTAATTTATACGAAAATCTTTCGATACATCTGTATTGTCACTCGTTTATTTAATTACCTTCATTACTCTCGGCTGCTGGAATGTCGAGATTAACGGATCTGTAAGGCACATGGACGTACCCTCCCCTCCTGGAGCTCGACTTGTGGCAATAATGAGGCAACCAGGGTGAGGAGAGATCCCGGGAGAGCACAGCGGCTACCGATTTTTCTAACTGGTCAATTTTACTACTCGGCTCACTGGACGTTTTGTCGCTCTCCTTTGGCAGCTTCTCAATGAGAAACATGAAAACCCTGCGTAGATCCGTCTCGGAACTGTAGAGGAATGTTTGGTAGCCAATGTCCCCTCTGTATCCGAGTTCCTGAAGAGCAACAAAAATATGAGTCTTTCCGAAGGCAATTACAAATTTTAAAAATGCGTCGGTCGGTAAATTTTTTTTTTTAAATCGTAGATAATTAAAAATGTTCAAAAGTTTTTTTTTTTTTTTAATTAATGCTTTTCAGAGTTATGTCGATCAATATTCCGTATATACAATTTGTTTTATTCTGACTAATTTTGTAAATCTTTTGCTCATTGTTTAAATTTCTTGAAATATGAGCAAATTAAATTGACTCTTTGATTTACAAGTATTTCAATTTTCATGATTGCAACTCTAATCATTAAGAAAATCAAGAAATTTATTCTAAATAATTGATACATCGAGGAAGAGAATTTTTAAGCTCTCACCGAGCAAGCCTGCGCCAGTGCAGCTCCAACTCGAAAACGTGCTGCCATGTTTGCAGGAAGTACTCTGGATATTCCAAGACCAGGCCGAATGATGTCTAAACATCGTACTGCAGCGTCGACTACCAATTCGGTATCAAAACCACTTAAATTTGTAACACGCTCCTCTATATCACTGCAACGAAGAAGAAAAAAAATACATTTTCATCAAATCCCGAGTGAATGAATTTTCGAATTTCAGACAAATTTTCTCTTTCCACAATATTTTTAGAACTTTCTATTCGGCTGAGATTTACATTTATAAAGTATTTCTCGTTCTTTAAAATCTTGAAAAATGTTATTTTAAAAAAAAAAAAAAAAAAAAAAAAATTTTAAATACGAAAAAAAAATTCTAAAAATCAGGTTTAGTGATTCCAAATAAAAAATAAAAAAATAGGAATATTCGAGCGGCAAAAATTTTTTTAATTCAAAATTCGGCGTATCTATTGGAATTGCTAAATCTGATTAGACATTTTTTTGAGAATTTTTTTTTGTGGCTGAATTGACGTGGAATTTTATTTATTGCATGTTTTGTTTTTCAAAAAAAAAAAAAAAAGTCAATTTCAAAATACACAAGATAATTTTTACCGTGTTTAAGATTTTAGAATTTTGAGGAAAAAAAATGAGAACAATTATTGTGAATTTTGTATCTAGATAAAAAAAAAAAATAGAAATTACTAAGATGCTGCATTATTCATTCTCAATATGAATCTCAAAATTTGGATAGAATTGGTCATGAAAAATTAGCGTTTGACGCGCGGAATCGTCAGCGAAAGGGTTAAGTATTTGCGGCATCACGTATTTTTCGACGACGATAGGCAAAATGATAAAATCTAATTATAGGCTCTGAAAGACGCCAGTGCAGCAACAATGTCCCAATTGATAATAATTAACGAGTGCGACTCGTTGTGAGACTGTGAAAAACATTTTTTTTTTCGAGCGCCACCCACTCTCGCTGTCACTCGCACGAGCGGACAGAGAGCGTCTTCTCTGATTCAACCGGTAATCACAAATGTTAACGTAAAAAAAAGGGAGCCTCGTAATAACTCACCAGCCTATTTCACGTAGTGAGTGAATAATAATATTGTCAACCTCCTCCATCGTGTGTACAAAAGAAAAAAACGCAAGGTATTTAAATTCGTAGGTGTCAGGGATCGGTCATACACGCCTGCTGACCGAATCCGCGACCGGGCGGGTTCAAGGCTAAGAGAAAATGCCGATAGCGAAGATAATACAGACATAATTAGCACGTTTTGCCATCTGGCGGTCATCACTGCGCTAAATTCGACTCTAAAGTCTGTCGGTAAAGTCGATTCTAGTGTCGTCGACTTTACCGACAGATTGCGTTATTTACTATTTTCTTTACCGACAAATTGTACCGGCAAAACTTCCGTGTAAACTTTTCTTTTTCCATTTCTGGAAAATGTGAGACTTTTCTTTAATGAAAAAAATGCTCGGTATCGCTGGAATAATTACAATTATTCTAGCGCATATTTCGCCACGGGTATAATAATAAATGACCGCGGTTATTTAACCGGATATTTAGTCGGTTACTTACCGGCTCGCGCCACAAACTCGACAATTCGATTACATAATAATCGACAATTGTTGGGAGATATACAACAATTATTTACAGAAAATGGTCAATTATTATGAAAACATGCTGTGATAAATTTTCTTTTATGAAGAGGAGGGAAAAACTTATCAATAGTTGGTCGAACGACGTTTTCTTATCATTTTTTATCATTGATGCACTGCGGACTGCGGTCTTCTGCGGCGCGCCAACGAAATTTTTCCGCTAGAAACATATATATATATATATATATATACATATAGAGATAGATAAACGATTTCATAACTTTTTGTTTTTCGTCCGTGTTTCGTCATTCGTCGTAACGCAATGGGCATGATAAGTGATGTATAGAAAAGACGGAAAATTCAGTAAATTATTTTCAATAAATTATGCCCGAACTGTGCTCGTAATTCTGAGGTTTCAACAAAAGCACTCGTAGAGCGCTTGGAGCAAAATCGCGAAACAGCTGATCGAAGCTGTCGTGAGTTGCACGCGCCTTTTTTTCGTGTTTTTTTTTTTTTTGTTTTCTGCAGATTTCAAGTCACATTTAACATGCTACTGACCATTCGCACGCGGAACTTGGGAGCTTTGGGCGCAACAAGCATCAACTTCAATTCAGCAGTAAGTTCTGTTCATTGTTTAACACAGAAAAATTTGTTACACTATTTTTGTTTTTGTTTTTTTTTTTTTACTTTTCTGTCCTTCCGAGTTACACTTCACATTTAAAACGTACAAAATTTATCTTCAACCTTCTCTTCATCACAAAAGTCACGCTTGCAGCATTGAATATCCAAAAATTGGCAATTTTCAAGTTTCTTCCAAGTCAAATTGTTTTTAAGTCTACAAAAAATTAGATGAATTTTTTTTTACATTACTTTTTAATGTCTATTATTATTATTATTATTATTATTATTAATATTTCCAATATTTCGTCATTTTTTTTTACATTAATTTTTAATGTCTATTATTATTATTATTATTATTATTTTCAATATTTAATCATTTTTTCACATTAATTTTTAATGACAAACTTTTTTACCAAATGTTTTATTTTTCTGTTTTTTTTTTCCTACAAGAAACCATTAATGAAATTTTTAATTTTCAAAACATGGAAAAACAAATTCTTGAATTAAAACACACACACACACAAATTTGGAAAAAAATGTTGAATAATTTTTTCTCAACCTTTCAGACCATTTTGAATGTTGTGACATGAAAATGGAAAAAAAAAAAAAATTGTTTGATTTTTCACAAAAAAGTTCCTAATTTCAAGTTTCATTTTTTTTCTCTTCGCAGCGCAGACAATCATCGAAATCGACGAGTGGCATATTTACCGAAAAGCTAGAAAGCGGTCCACAGCTGGAGGATTTTATATCGGACTCGTTGCCTGAATATCAGGGTAAATTGAAGTTAGACAAGGGCGACAAGTCCAGACTGAGATTACCACCATGGCTGAAGACAGAGATCCCGATGGGACAGAATTACAGCAGAATAAAATCGCAGCTGAGAGATCTGAGGCTGAGCACAGTTTGCGAGGAGGCCAGGTGTCCTAATATCGGGGAGTGTTGGGGAGGCGGAGCTCATGGCACTGCTACAGCGACGATAATGGTAATTTAATATCTTCCGTTTTACACAGTTTACCAGGACTACTCAACAAATTTCGATTGAATAAGGATTTAAAAAATTTCCTGGACTAAATAGATTATTAAATATACAAAAAATTGTCATGTATTGTAAAAAAAAAAAACCTAAATTAAAAACTTCAATTTCCACAAAAATGATTAGACATAGTTATAGATTTTTGTTTTCTTCAATTTTCACGAAAACAAAGCTTCCCCTATGAGGAAAGAAAAATTTAATAAAACCGTTGTTCTATATAATAATTAATTATGACAATTAATATTATAGCTCATGGGCGATACGTGCACCAGAGGATGTCGTTTCTGTTCTGTGAAGACGGCAAGAGCTCCACCGCCTCTGGATCCGGAGGAACCTGTAAACACAGCAACAGCTATTACTGATTGGGGACTAGATTATGTGGTTCTCACATCTGTTGATCGCGATGGTCATTGCAATTTTATTTTCTGAATGCCGAATATTTTAATCACATTTTTGCCGTCACAAATTAATGATATTTAGCGTAATTTCGAAAACATTTATCTCATTAATTTTACGCTATAAAATTGTATTAAATGATTTTTCAAAAAATTCATTACAGATTTGCCGGACGGTGGAGCCAATCACATTGCAGCTACAGTCAGAGAATTGAAAAAAAGGTAAAATTCTGTTTAAACACTTGTGCACTGATTGTTAATTTCTCACGTCACAATACTAATAATTTGTTTTTTTTTTTTTTTTTTTTTTTTTTTTTTTTTCAATAGGAGTAATATTCTAGTCGAGTGTCTGGTGCCAGACTTTCGTGGCAATCTTGATTGCGTATCTACGATTGTAAATTCGAATCTTGACGTCTACGCCCACAACATCGAGACAACCGAACGACTCACACCTTTCGTACGCGACAGACGAGCGCGCTATAGGTAAATTTTCATATTCAGGACCAATATTCATTAATGATCTTTTTACGAACTTTATGAATTCTACGCGTTTTATTAATTTTATGTATTTTGTGAATTTTATTCTGTTGTGTTTTGGTCAAGTTTCCCTTTTCTACAATTTTTTTAATTCCCGCTTTCTTCGTGATGTTACGAAAAAGTCTTTTTCCGTTAAAAAGTCTCAATTCAATTGCCAAAAAAAAAAAAAAAAAACCATTTTTTAATTTTACAATCAAGCGTTAATAAAGCAATAAAAAAAATGCTCAAATAATCACTAAATCATAATTTGTTACCCGAATCTTCAATTTGTTTTTACGTTTCAGACAGTCGTTGAATGTACTGGAAGGTGCGAAAAAGGCTGATCCCGACCTCATAACAAAATCATCGATAATGTTGGGTCTGGGCGAGACTGACGAGGAGGTCGAGCAGACGATGAAAGATCTCCGAACGGCGGGAGTTGATGCGTTAACGTTAGGGCAGTACATGCAGCCGACGAAGAAGCACCTCAAAGTAATAGAGTACGTAACACCGGAGAAATTTAAATCGTGGGAGTCGGTGGGTTCTCAATTAGGATTCATGTACACGGCAAGCGGTCCTCTCGTGCGTTCTTCGTACAAAGCCGGCGAATTTTTCCTGACGAACGTGCTCAAGGAGCGAGGAATGTTAAAAAAGCCGCCAACTGACGAAAGCCTCGTTTCGTAATTGTGCGTTCTCCGATCTGATAGTTCTGAATAATAATAATTCAGCATGACTTTATAATATATTTGTGTATTATGTAAATAAAATTGCAGTACGAGTACGAAATTGTATAATTGTGAAAAATCTTTACGGTTTAATGCAATAATGTCTAATCCACCAGCCGGAGACCAAACGTATGTGAATACGAAGCGGAATATCCTCGTTTTTTTTTTATTATTACAACGCACGCGGGCAACGATTCGATACACTTAATTATTCACTCCGTCTCCATCTGCTCAGTGGCCACGGCTACTGTGGGATCCGCGGGCCCTGCTGGAGCATCCGGTAAGCCTTGCGCAGGTTTGTCGTCCTGCTGAACATCCGGACCTGATGGACGTCCGCGCTTATCGTCGCCCTCGATTTCTGATAAATAAACGGCGGTCGCGGCTTCGTCGAGAATCGTAAATTCCGTGCCTTTGCCGACGATGCCGATCGAAACGTTCTGAAAAAAAAAAAAAAGGGGTGACACAAGAGTAATTATTGAGTTTACAGTTTTTGTGTGGAGACGAGAGGCAGAAAAATCAAATTTTAAAATTATAAATATCTCTAGATTTATCTACAATTTCGTGGCATTAGATATAAATTAAAAAAAAAAAAAAATCCCTTTCGAAACTTTCACAATTTTCCATATTTTCAGCTCAAATTTCGTTCTGAAAAATTGCTCCTCGCTCTTGAAATTATTCAATAAAACAAAAATTATGCAATAAATAAAAAGCGACGTTGATTAAAAATTGCGAAAACACTACCTTCGTCGACAGATCCATTTCGTTCGGTAGCGTGTCGCGCAACGCTCTCAGTCCGTGCTTAACGAGTTCCTCGAGAGTCGAACCCGGGAATTCTGTGAGATGTTTCTCCAAATACGTTCGAGCGCTCTGGGAGCGAGCGCCTATTGCCATTGCTTTACAATCGAAGTAATTCGCTGAAGGACACGTTTGATAAATATGAGGTCCTTGATCCTGGAAAGACGGATTGAATATTAATTCATGGAATTCAATATAATTTTAATATACAAAATTAAAAAAATAAAATAAATGTATTCTGGTGTTAAAACATTAGCCAATCATTTTTTTTTTTCGTTATTATGCAAATAAATAAATAAATTTCTTACACAATGATCGGCCACAATTCACGGGCGCTAAGAGGAGCATTTAAAGGCAAATGTGGCTATCAACTTACATCGTATCCTCCAACAAGCAATCCCACTCCGTATGGACGTCTGTCGTATCTCTGAGTGCAGGTTTGCATCTTGTTGCCAAGAGTCGTTATCAGACGACTTACCGGCAGAACATCGTCGTGCGAATACTTGTAGTTTAAACACTCTGTGCGCATATAACGACTGTAGAAAATATAAAATATAAAAGTAAAGTAACAGATCAATCAAGAAATATTTAATTTTTCCAACGTTTTATAAGCAACCCGTATTAGAATATATCAAAATATACAAACGACGTGTTATTACCTTAACATTCGAGCGTCAGCTGTCAAGCCAGCAATCGTGATACCCATATGCTTGTCGATTGGAATAATTTTCTTCTGATGAGCGGATAGCTCCGACGAAGCTCTCTTCAGAGCGATAAGAACGGCGTGCGTCTTGTTCTTAAGTCCCACGGTAGCTGAACCTAATTTCACGGCTTCCATTGCATATTCCACTTGATGCAAACGTCCCTGCGGGCTCCATACCGTCACATCGCTGTCGTACTGATTGCGGAACTGAAAATCGCGGGGTTAGAGCAATTGGACGAAAAGAAAGCCGCATAACCTCAAAAATCGTGAGATCGGTAAAAGTACGAAGAAAGCTGTTTTTTCTTCACTACAACGAAAAAAAAAGCTGAAAAGTTTTATCGGGGAATGAAATGATACTGTAAAAGTGGTTTTTCTTTGGTTTTTCGGACTCTAAAATGTAAAAATAACCTTAAGAGCGCGATAATGACAAAGCAACAATTGCCGAAATTGCAATTTTTCGTATATTTATTCGCGTAATTGTAGCAACTGAGAAAATTCTTACCATTTTCTAAGCTAATTCGTCGTGCCGGTGAACTCGATATTAATGTATTTCACGATGTAAATGTATTTTCTTTTCGCTAAGTAAATTCGAAGAAACCGCAAATCAACTGTCATGCAGCAGCTACGGAAAAGTATCGTGTTCGTGAATACGATGAAAATCGGCCGGTATGGAAGATGGTTTTGAAAATTGACGGTAAAATTACCGGGTAATTAAACTGATTTTTATATCAATCGGTAAAGTTGCCGTGAATAACGAAAGCTGATAACTCTACATTTTTTAATAAAAAAATGTGAATGACTTTCATAAAAATCATCATTTCGACAACAAATTTCAAACAAATTTTCTTTTTTTTTCCGAAATATTGACAGTTGCCGAGAAAATAGGGAAACCAGTTAAAAATTCTTTTTTTACCAACTCAGTCGGTAATACCGACTCGGTTGGTAAAAAAATGGTATCACATGACCCCGGCCAAGTCATATCCAGCTGTTTTGCCGGTTATTTATTGACGCAGTAGAAAAAGGGCATCGAGTTTTCGATTTCTTTTCAGGATAACGTGAAAAAAAAAAGACAATGTTGTGGATTTTGGATGAATTATAACTTTGCCGTGACGCCCGGTGCCATCGAGAAGGCGTTATTAATTGTCATGGCAAAACATGGGACTGTTTATCGATCAAACTAATTGATAGTTCAAGTTACGTACTTCAAGGCACGCTCGTTCGTTATTGAGAAGCTGCTATTGGAGAGAATCGGTGTATATATATATATATATATCATACACATATGTATAGTTACCGCTGCTAACGAATTGTTGATCCAATTTTGCAAACGTGTTTACAAGTTGACAATCGTCTGCACAAAGCTGACGGTGAAAATCTTGGAAAATAGTAGAATAGTTTAGAATCTTCAAAATGGTAAATATTGCTTTAACTTTTTTAACAACATTTCACAATGTTTGTATTTGGCACTATTTTTTTGTAATTACAAAATGTATTGAATTTACTGGATTTTTTTTAGGAGCACCTCAGTTTTTTGTCATAATATCAGTAAAGTCACAGAGTCAGATTTTTTTATGAATTCTTGGGGTTTTTAGATATTTTTCTCTGATGAAATAATTTTTTGTGAATTAGCTGTCTAAGCTATATATTTGTAAACACTCTGATATTGTATATGAAAAAAGTATCTTTCAAATCATAGAATGGGTCCTTCTTTGTCAAAATATCAAATTCCTATTTTATAGCTTAAAATTAATTTTCAAATTAAAATTAAAAATTTTAAAATAAAATTAAATAATTTTATTTTAATTATTTACTTATTTTTTTCATTTTTTTTTTTTTTTTTGTAAAAAGGATTTTATAAAAATTCTATGTAATTGATGATAATGCTGTTTTGATTATATTTAAAAAAAAAAATCTTATTTCCAAGCAAAAAACCTAGGATTTTCTATTCCAATTTAATTATATTAATATTTATTTCTTAAAATATCAAATTCTGTTATTTCCGAAGCCCGACCATTTTTTTATGAGCCAACAAAAAAAAAAATAAATGCCACGATTTTTTCCCTCAAAAATCGTGTACTCCTCTAAATATTAAATTTTTTCTCACAACTATCAGAGTAAATCGAATATTTTTCAGGCTTCAGCGGGCAAGAAGCTAATCGGCACTGGAGCTCGAAAGAAGGTGCCAAAGTTCGAGCTAACGGAGGAGCAAAAGGCCGACATAAAGGAGGCGTTCGACCTGTTTGATCCCGACGGCACGGGGAAGATCGCCACGAAAGAGCTCAAAGTTGCGATTCGCGCTTTGGGTTTCGAGCCAAAGAAGGAGGAGATGAAGAAGCTAATAGCGGACGTGGATCCCGATGGTTTGGGCAAATTGTCATTCGAGGAATTTTTAAATCTGATGTCCGTTAAGATGTCGGAGAAGGATTCGAAGGAGGAGATATTGAAGGCTTTTCGTCTGTTCGACGACGACGACACGGGAAAGATATCGTTTAAAAACTTGAAGAGGGTCGCTCGCGAGTTGGGAGAAAATTTAACGGACGAGGAGCTTCAGGAGATGATCGACGAAGCCGACAGAGACGGAGACGGCGAGATATCGCAAGAAGAATTTTTGAGGATCATGAAAAAGACCTGCCTTTACTGATCATCGATATCCGAGAGATCGATATTTATCTGAATTGCAAAGCTACCGACCTTCAGTGCCACTACCATTGTAGAATGGATTATCTGTCGTGGCAAAAAGTTACATTAATTACTACCTCACTGCGTGAATGTTTGTTCTAACACGAAACTTTCGGGCGCATTGATCTGGCGATGTGACTCGGCAACTTTTTCCCAATCTTTCCAGACGTGTTTTCCATTTTTCTATCTAACGTTCTATCGTCAATAAAAATTAAGTATTTTACAAATGAGCTTCGTTTTTATGCATCAAATCGTACATTCGCCTTTCGATTTTTTTTTCTTTTTTCTTCCTTTTGTACAGGAATTTATTTGGCTGTAATGGCTGTGTCTATCAATTCTCGGACACGTTCAGCCCGCTTTCGAGCTTTCGTCAGGCTTTTGACGAGAATATCCGAAGTCACCGGTACGCCGCCTGCAAAATTTCGTAATGTTGCTTGAGAGAAGGCATTTATGTTTGGATTAAAAAAATAAATAAACTTTTATTTTTTTTTACTGGTATTGAAAAAATGAAGAAAATCTCACAGGATTGTTCTTAACGACCTTTCAGGAGTTTGATTTTTTTTTTTAACTTAAAAAATGAATCGTACTGAAAAAACAAAACTCCTAAAATTTATGATTTTCTGGAGAATTTCTCACATGAACACTGACACGAATAAAATTGGTGGAGCCAAATCGTAGTAGGAAATTTCATAGTTTAGAATAAATAGAAAACGTACCCAATTTGTGCAGACCACATAATTCATCTTTATCGATCGCTATTATAAATCGGGCCAGTGACTGAGTTTCTTCCTCTTCGGTAGGATCGGCAATCAGAAGACCACTATAGATAATGAATTAATAACTAATAATGCCGATTCTACTGCTATTTACTAAAAGCCTTGAATTGTATGTTTAATAAAAAAAAACATGATATAAATTTTTATAAAAAATATTTTTCTTCAAAACTCGAAATAATTAGCATAATTTTCGTGATAATTATCGCGACTTACTCATCAAACACCGAAAACGTTGTACAGGCAATCAAGCTTTTCAACCTAACAGCATTTCTCTTATTCGGATTAACAACAGTCGAGCCAGTTTCCGGATTGTGTGTTACTTCGGGCAGAGTCACTGCAACATAATACCCTGGATAACAAGCAAAATATCAAGTATTCGCAGAGTTATTGAAATTCGAAATTTCTTACAACTAGCCAATGACGCCATAAGGGCTCCGATGCAAGCATCGATGACCGAGCCGTCGCAGTCAATGCACTCCATATCGCAGTACAAAACCCAAGCCAGCTTGTCTCTGCATATGCAGAGACTCGTGAGCTCCAAAACCCCCGAATCCCTTAAAATGCTGTCGACCAATTTGGTGGTGACTTGCGCCTGATCGCTCGGTGGTCCTGGACGAAATTTCGTTGAGCAAAGAGCTGTGAGTCCAACGTTTGGAATAATATATCCGCAGTCCGGAGTTTCCGCTTTTGGCGCAGACAATTCCTGAAATTTCAAAAATATTAATTATTCCCCTTCGAGCAACGAAGATTCGAATCTATTCGCAATCGCTTACTGCCTTTATACCGCAGACAACAGTTGTATTTCCTATTTTAAATATAGCTGAACTATCCGCGTGTGTGATCGATCCTACATTTATACTTATTGGCCTGAAACTCAAAAAGTCTCTGCCATCCGGCCTGATATTTTGTGCCTATAAAAAAAAAAACGACACATTTTGTATCGCAGACTTTTCAGTGAAAATCTGTGGAAAAAAATTGTAGATATACTTACATGGTAGTCCCTCAGGTATTTAACAGGGTAAATAGATCTGTAACAAATATATAACGATTAAAAAAAGCCTGCAAAGAAGGACCTTCGGAAATTGCCGCCTCATTAGAGGAAGCTTTTTTTCTTCAATTCTGAAAACAAAGAATTCTCTGTGAGGAAGAAAAATAAATTAATAATATAATGATAAAAAGAGATTTTTAATTTATATTTTCTATTTTTTTTTTTTTAAATACAACTGCAATATTTGTACCAAAAACCGACAAATTTTTTTTTGCGTTGTACAAACATTGTTATAGTCAAATTTGTGGTGCTTTTTATGCAATTTTTTTGGAATCGAAAGAATTAGACGTTTTTTAAAAAAACTACGCACAATACAGAGCTTTTTGTATATTTTAAAAGTATGTATTCCACATTCTCGATTTCGAATTGAATTATAATAATAATAATAATAATTGAATTTTTTATATATATATATATATGTTTTTTTACGTACTTGTACAACGATGCCATTGTTTATAATACTTAATGCACCATAATTCGTGAATAAGAATGTTTTTGGCAGATTTTACATTCGAGGGAACATGTTTGTTTGTTTAAACAACAGGTTAGGGTTTTTTTGAACGCACGAGGAAATTTCGAATGGCACAGCCACCTTCTAGTGTTATGAGTCGTTAAGTAACCGACTGTAGATATCCGGTAAATAGCCCGGTTAATTAACCGCGGTTATTTATTATTACCCACTAAGCAGTTCGCAGCTCGGTCGGTAACAAAAACTTTAAAGCGTTGTTTCTCAAAACTGAAATCGAACACGGAAAAGAATTGTGTTTTTAAATTCTACAGTAAACCGTTCTCATTTTGACGCTATCATTGAATTAGAGAAATATGATTTTTTTTAAATGACGCTGTGGCATCCTGTGGTCATTTGACCGCTTAAAAAAAATGACCGTCATTTCACATCGCAAAGCGTCATTAATTTTCCAACAGATAACAAAACGGAATTGCGAATTTGTGATTGGCTGTGACGGTGTCCTAAAAAGGTGTTCCGAAAAAGGAATCGCGCGGCATTTGTTTGGATTTTATATTAATCACCGTTTTGATGCCTTTGCGAAGACTCCACTTGACTCGCGTCTAATTTCACGGCGTACCGTTGTGGCGAGTGACTTCCATAGCCCCGTATTGTAGGCCGGTGAGATTGTAACACGTTGTTCTTGATGACGTCGGGTTGAAAAAAAAAAAAAAAGAGAGAAAAAAAAGAAAAGAAATATGGATATAACCAGTCTGTGTTGAAGCGGGTAAACCAGTTAAAAATCGAATTCTGCATTTATTATTTAGTAAAACCTTAAGATTTAGAGCGCAATTTTTCTTGCGATAAGAGGTATAACAATGCATACTGTTTTAACAAGAGCAAACGCTATTTTGGCATATACGCTGAGCGTGTCCGCTTGCCTGACGTTTTGCTGTTTTCTTTCCACGGTATTTATTGACTACCGAGCAAACACATCGTTAAATACCGTCAAAGTCGTCGTGTGAGTAGAAAAATAATTAACAACATCTTTCTCTCTCTCTCTCTTAACAGCATTTTCTACAATTTTGTGCAATTTTCTGTGAAAATTTATTGACCCACCAACTAAAATGACAAAATTAAAAAAAAAAATGCTTTTCTGTGCTTAATTATGCTTTTCTGTGTTGCAGAAAAAATGTCCCCGATTACAGCGCGTCGAGGGAAAAAAATGATTTGGGATTTCTGACCTTTGATCTTCAAACTGATATCCTTTTCATACAAGACGTTTAAATTTTTTCAACATTCCGGTTGAGGCAGCTCCGAAAGTCAAATCGAAGTCAGCTTTTGTAGCTTTCTTTTAGAATTGCTAATTAAAAAGTCTAAAAACCTAAAAAAACTATAAGAGCCTGTTTCGACCTGGATTTGACCTCGACCTCTCCGATTTGGCTCATTATTTTTTGTAGGCTTAGTTGGACTCTCAACTGCACATTTTTTTTTTAATATTTTTTTAAAGTAACAACATTTGTGCTTTTTTTAACATTCATGCTTTTTTTTTTTTTCTAAATTATTTCCTTAATGCAATGTATACATTTGACTCCATTATTCAACTGGAATGTCAAACAGTTGTTTTTGTACCTCACAGCTGAGTATCAAACAGACGCTAATAAACTTAATCAGGTACAAAGATTTATACAATTTTGTAATAATTTGATGAATTTTTGTAATTCCGTCTTCTAAAATCTTGTCACTTGTGTTTGTAGATTGTACTTTGGGATAAAATAGTACTGCGCGGCGATAATGCTGTACTAGATTTCAAAAATATGAACACAAAATATTACTTTTGGGATGATGGCAATGGCCTCAGGTAAGAATTCAAAAGTATACGATTTTTTATAGTTTTCTATGCGCTCGAAAAAACCCATTTAATATGTTTTAATTTAATTTAATTTACTAAATTAAATATTTTTATATTTTTTTTTTTTACTGAAACTTTCTTTTTCATGGATTTTTAAAAAATTTTTTGACCCAATTGAAAAATTTGCAAATTTTTCTCAAAAATTTTGTATTAAATTTCATTTTTTAAATTGCTTAAACATTCGACCCAAAATTCTGCGCAATCTGGATAAAGTCTCAAAAAACGTTTGAGAAATTTTTGTAAATTGATGCAGAAAATCAATATTTTATGAACTTTTAAAAGAGAAAGTTTCAATAAGAAAAATGTAAATAATAATTGTTTTTTTTTTTCGAGCATTGTATAGAAAAATTATAAAAATAATATGGAGCATTAAATTGGTGGCTGTTTATACTCTTTTTTTATTTTCAGGGGTAATAAAAACGTGACGTTAACGCTGTCGTGGAACATTATTCCAAACGCGGGTCTACTGCCCAGCATCAGTGCTTTCGGATCGCACACATTTGCGTTCCCATCCGAATACACGACGTCACGAGTCTAAATATCTCATCGTTCGCATGTTTTTATGTGTTTTTCAGACATTCGAGACAACTCAATTCCATGAATCGTGTTAAATAAATAAGAGTTGTAAATTTCGTGTCTTTTTCTTTTTGTAAATCTACTTCCCGAAAATTGATTTATTTTTTTTTCATTGAGACAAATTTCACTTGAGCGATATCAAAGCTACGATCACTAGCGCCATAAAAAAGAGCCAAAATATGAAAATTTCAACTAAATCGGAAATCCTGTTTAGGAGAATTTTTGTTTAATTGAAAAATGGCATAAAATGAAATCCAAGAATTTTACTAAAAATATTGTTGGAAAGTACGCTGAAAATCCAAAATTTCATGTTCTTATATATATCTTAAAAAATGAACAATGATTATTTTCAGAAATTTTGAATAGCTCGAATATGCAATAAAAAAAAAATCTGAAGAAATTCCTAAATCCAAAAATTCAGCATCTTTTTGTGTGTGAATTATTTTAGATTTTTTTCCATCCAAAATTTTCGGAATTGCATTCTTTTTTTTTTTCATGAAAAATCTGATTAAATTATGAGAAATATCTGACAAAATGGTCGAAAAAAAGATGCTGAATTTGGGCAGAGAATGTCTCGTTAATAATACAGAATGTCCAAGTCAAATTATGATTATACTTTCAATAACAAAGATGACTAAAACATCAATATCCTATAAACAAAAAACGTTTACGTAAAACCTTCGTAAAAAGCTACAATTTATCAACCACCGTGAAAATTCAGTGGTCAACGATAGGGACGTGGTCGGTAAAAGGAGCATTACGTAATTTAAGTGCGATTTTCGCGCTGCATACGTCTCGGGCTGTGGCGTGAAACACACCCAGCTGGGTGTATCAAATTTGCGTCATAACCTCCGAGTGTCTAATATTCACTTTCCGATAGAATGTTTATTTGAAAAAAAAAAAACAAAAAACAAACAAAACGCAGCTCGGGTGTGAAATTTTGTTGCATTATTTTTCCGAGCAACAATTAAAGGTAAACCCAATTTTTCGTCCAATCACAGTGAATACAATTCCTCGTTCATTACGGCAAATAACAATAATAATTTTTTTTGCTTTTTTTTTTTTTTTTTTTACATATTCAGATGTCATTGACTTTTCATCAAATAATATGCGACGCGAAAAAGCTCGTCGGTCGTATATCGGATCACGAGAACACGGCCGACAATCTCATCAGCGAGATACAGTCGGTGTGCAGTCAAATTGACGAGATGAAGCAGTACCAAGAGGAGGTCGATATATTGAACACAGAAGCGAAACAGCGGCCTCACAACGACCTGATAGCCGGGATACAGCAGGAAACGAGGCACCTCAGAGAGATACAGGCGGAGAACAAAGAGCTGAGAAACGCGCTTGAGGATCATCAGAATGCCTTAGAACTGATAATGTCCAAATACAGACAACAGACAGCCTCCCTAATTCGCAAGAACAAAACAGATATTTCTGCTCTGCACAATTCTAAATATGCCAATGTGAGTTTTTGCGCTCATATTTATTTGCATAATTTTTCTTTTTCTCACTGCCGGAGATTGAGTCTTTGTTTTGATGAAACGGAGTTTGTTCTTTGAATTTTCATATTTCTGGTCAGAAGCCAAAATTTTGAACAATGTTTCTGTGGTTAAAAGAATTTTTGAGTAAATTTTTGGAGTTTTTTTTTAATCTTAAAACTCCTTTTATTAACTTTAACTTTTTTTTAATTTATTTTTTCAATGGACAAACAAATAAGTGTGTTTGAAAAAAAGTAGCTTGGTGAAAATAATTCTATGAAAATCTTGACAAATTTTTCGAAATATTTTTCTAAATTTCTGTGTTTTTATATTTCAGAGAAAGTCAACTATTTTTTTCTGGATTCTTAAGATTTCTAATTGGCTTAAAACTTCAAAAGAAAAATTTACAACTATCATGACACGGGCCTAAAATAATTTAAAAAATTTTTCTGAAGAACATAAATTGATTCTGATTTGCACAAATAATTCAATTGGAGGGAAAAAAAAAAAAATGATTTTCAGACGAAAAGTATATTGCAAATTAGAAAATGTGGAAATCATTTTATGATTCTGAAAATTTCTGAAACTACATAATTCGATAAAAATCTGAAAAATCTGCGAGAGAAACACTGAAATTCTCTGATAATTTATGCTGATTTAGCAGCTAGCAGAAACATTCCACAGAAAAATTACCTTAATTGCAAACTGAATTCGCAAATTATTTTCAAAAAACGAATTTCCAAATTAACCAATCTTATTTTCCTTAATTGTCGGACGATTTTTAAAAACAATTATAAAATATTGTTAACAGATAATAACGTCCCAGGCCGAGAAGATCAACGAAATGGCGACAGTGATGCGTGTCGCAGCGGCGTTGGACGAGGAGAGCGAGCTAAAGTACAAAGAAAATTATTCCAGGCTGAAGGAGGAGAACAACGTTCTAAGAGAAATTGTTAATATCGCAAATAAATACGGTTCCCTCAATCCGGATCCGCCGCTCGACAGCAAAACCGTACAAACCGAGCCCTCATGAGATTCGGCGAGAATGAACATTTTTCTAAAATTCCGTCACGTTCATTAAACTAGCATAAGTTCAAGTTAATTTTAAAAAACTATGATTGCACATCCATCGATCTTACTCGTTCTGTTGTACGCTAGAACTTTAATACGCATAAAAAAAAAAGGGAAAAAAAGCAAAGATCGTACGATCGGGCGGGCATCGGATGTCTCTCGATTTCCGTGAATCAACGACGATCGAATCTCACGTTACGTCGATAAAATATATTTATTTCTGTTACTGTAACATTTCAAATGTCGAAATATTATTTATGTGTTTACAATTAATTACGCATCTTCATCATACATATATATATATACATATACATACATAATTAATTCGAGTGCGTAAATATGAGGGCGATATTCTCGCGAGGAATTTGTCGGGGAATAATGAAGAAAAAATAGAGTATTAAAAAAAAGAAGGATCATCGTTTTTGCACATAAGAGATACATGTAAGATACAAAAATTCGAGAACAATTAAAATTTCATACATCCGTCACGGTCTTCGAGGAATTTGCTGTAGGACATAGATTCTGAAAAAGAGATCAAACGAAGAGAGTGGTTATTAATTTCAACGTCTAAACGTTGTTTTTTTTTTCTTCGTTTTTTTTTTTTTTTTTTTTTTTTCTTTAATTCCACGATCGAAATCAACGTGTGAATATTCCAAGAGACGCCCAAAACCTTCGTAAGCTTTTTTCGCATTTTCTTATTTAGCGAAGAAAAACAAAAATTTGATATAACTACCGTTCTACTAATCATTCAAAGCACGACGCTGTATAGCGATGCCGTCCTCCTCAATCAATTTCCGGTGAACTTCGCTGAGTGCCTGAGGGAATACACATGTTAGATACGCGTTTTCTACTCAATTCATTACAGTCGGAGTCTAAAAATTCCACCCCAAGATACCCCAAAAAATCTGTATCTTAGCAATTTTTCTTGCTCTTTTGTCCAAAAGATTATTAAGAAATTAAATATTGACAAAAACTTTTAATGAATTCTCTAATTTATCGACAAAAAGATTCGCAAATTTTTTCGAAAAATCAGTTTCAGTAGATGCACGAAATTTCAATATAAAAAGAAAATAAAAAAATTTGCCGGAGTATGTAAATTTTTCCAAAAAATTCACAGGACTGTGAAAAGCTGAATAAAAAGAAATTCGAATACTTACCTTAAAATATTTCACCGTCTTGACGCGCAACTCCAAGGTAGCATCTTCGTCGCAGATAAACAAAGTTCTTGGATGTTGCTGAAAGGCTGAAACGGTCCACATGTGATTCACGCCTTCCTCGACGGCCTTGTAGAGAGCGAATGCTTTGTGAGAGCCAGTTATGAGAATCATGACTTCCTTCGCGTCCATAACGGTACCAACGCCGACGGTCAACGCCTGTTTCGGCACTTTTTCAATGTCGTTCCCGAAGAAACGCGCGTTTGCTTCGAGAGTGTCTTGCGCGAGGGATTTAACGCGAGTTCTCGAAGCGAGCGATGATCCAGGCTCGTTGAATGCTATGTGGCCGTCCGGACCGATTCCACCGATGAACAATTCAACGCCGCCCGCTTCCTCGATCTTCTTCTCGAAATTGTTGCACTCGAGCTCGAGGTCCTTCGCATTACCGTCCAATATGTGAACGTTCTTCGGATCGATGTCTATGTGCTTGAAGAAACAATTGTACATGTAATAGTGGTAAGACTCCGGATGATCTCGTGGCAAATCTACGTATTCGTCCATGTTGAACGTCTTCACGTATTTGAATGAAATCTTTCCGGCTTTGTGGTACTCGATTAATTTTTTGTACATTCCCAGCGGAGTCCCACCTGCGGACAGAATATTAATCAGTGAGGAATTGAAAAAGCTGTTACATGCTTTTTTACCGAAAAATTGACCAGGCGAAACGGGGTCGATGGTTTAATATTATAAATCTCAAACGTGGATTCTTACGAAATTTTTAAAAATTAAAAAATTTTTAAAAATTAAAAAATTTTTAAAAATTAAAAAATTAAAAAATTAAAAAATTAAAAATTAAAAATTAAAAATTAAGTAAAAAATGACAATAATAATAATATTTTACCAGTGGGCAATCCAAGTACAAAGTACTTATTCTCATTTGGTTGAAAGTCCTTGATCCTCTTAAGGACATACTTTGCTGACCACTCAGAGACATAGTCCACAGTATCGCAAATTACCAGACGCATTGTTGCTCAACGTTTGCTCTGAAAAAAATTAATTCATTCAAAAAAATTGTAACTAATTCAAATTTGAAAAAAAAAAAAAAAAAAAAAAAAAAAAAAAAAAAAAAAAAAATTCCGCTCGTTGTTTTAGAGTTCGGACAATAATAGAAAAAATCGTGAGGGAAATCAGGTCGAATCGGCATAGAATGCCCCATATACACTCCAATAAAAAGCATACAGAAGTATATTACGAAGAGAGTGATGCCTAAATACTATTTTACATTTCTATACTATTATTATTATTTTCATTCATCTGTAAATATTAATCCGTATAACCATTAATTAGCATCGTTAAATACAATTTAAAAGAAAAACAAAGGAATAATTAATAATTTTGTAACAAATATTTTTACGCAGTTTGAATCTCGTAACCGGCGGAGTAATCGCGAGACCTTCTTTGCTGTAATTTCGGGGTTCAACAAACTTCGGTTAGTGACCTCGACCCATTAATGCGAAAAAAAAAAAAAAAAAAAAAAACAACAAAAACCGCCATTAAATAGATTTTCAAAATAAAATATCTCAACTAATTTGCGTTATATGTGAAATTTTAAAGCCGTAAAGTTATAGAGAATTGCTTGGAGTTCGATTAAAATGCGAAAGTTTCTTACCTCTCGTGAAATCGGACGACGAACTTCTGCCAACAGTTCCCGGGCGTCTACTACTTATCAGCTGACCACTTGCTACTAACCAAACCCGACACCCGATTCGTATCCTCCGCACACACCTCCTTCCGCGCCTCCTTACCAAAGTCCTATGTGAATAATTACAATAATATACATAAACCGGCGATACTGTAATCTGTATACACGTTACAAATGAAGCAGCCAATAACGATTTATCTTGCTGCTAATGACGATTTATCTTCAATCATATAATAAAGCATCACGAGTTTAATATATATATATATATATATATAGCCATTGTTCTGATTTCAGTCCAGTTCTCTATGCAAGACGTGAGTCATGCATATGAGTGCGAGAAAGATGAAACTATATGTATGGCGAAGGAGTGAGAGAGAGAGACACTGTCTGAGAATCCAGAGAAAATTCGAGATTTTAGGTTTATAATTTGCAGTAATGTTTTACTGCAAAATTCGACCATTTTTTACGTGAAATTACCAAAAAAAACTATTAAATATTAGCAAATTTATGCAAATTGTTTATGTCAAAATACTAATTGAAAATAAAATATAATTTTTTTTCGTAAAATACATACTACACGATTTCTTTGATAATATGAAAAATTTCGTCGGGCAATCGCCAAAGGTAAGGCTAGTTCGCAGTTTTGGCGCGAATTCGCCAACATTCACGTCGACGCACGCCAGCTGAGCGAAAAATAAACAGTCACTAAAAAAGTCTCAGTCCTTTTTAATTCTACATCTATCATATTCTCTGAATCCTCTGTATTTATTTAATCGAGAATGCCGGACGTGGATATCAATGGAATCACCGTTACCTTTCCCTTTCAACCTTATCCCGTCCAAGAGGTTTACATGTCTAAAGTCATTGAGTGCCTTCAGAACAAGAAACACGGCGTTTTAGAGTCACCGACTGGTAAGCATTTTTTTTTTACGACACCAAACACGATTATTCCAGCAGGGGAGAGCTCTTCTCCTAACGTTCAAAAAAATCTCCGACACGTTACGATAATTTTAGCCTCAAAAAACATAGCAGGGGATCTTTGTTCTATAGTCACAAATTCTTCAATGTAAAACATTTCTTATTATTATTATTATCATTATCATTATCATTATTATTATTATTATTATCATTATCATTATCATTATCATTATCATTATTATCATTATCATTATCATTATTATCATTATCATTATTATTATTATTATTATTATTATTGTTATTTACAAAAAAATTTTTACTAACTTAACTAATTTACATATTTATGAAGATAGTAATAATAATAATAACATTCATAATAATAGTTTTTTGGTATATTACCAAAAAATAAATGCAATGAAAAATTGTGAATTCAATTAAATTCTTCCATATACAATTAAAAATAAAGCTGAATAGGAATCATCGCTAAGAATGATTCTGTAAATAATTTTTTTTTTTTTTTATTTTTTCAGGCACAGGAAAGACACTCTGCCTACTGTGTTCCTCCCTAAGCTGGCTCCTTGTTAAAAAGGCTCAACTACAAGCTCAATCGATAGTCGGTGCTTTAGAAAATCCGGAATTTGGTGGAGAATTTTTTAACAAGCTCAAAAATGGTTTGGAGAGCACTGCAGGAGCATCGGAGCCACAGCAATCTCCAAACTTTGGCTGGGCGATGCCGAGAATTGTCTACGCTTCGAGAACACATTCGCAACTTTCGCAGGCAATGCAGGAGCTCAAAAGAACCGCTTATAAACACGTGAATGTGGCTGTTTTAGGCTCGAGAGATCAGCTCTGCATTCATCCCGAAGTATCCAGGGAACAGAGCTCTTCCAACAAAATTCACATGTGCCAGGCAAAAGTTCGTTCGAGGACTTGTTATTTTTACAACAATGTGGAGCTGAGGTATTAAACGCATAAGCTTAAAAAATCCTTTTAAATACTTCTAAGATTCTTAAAAAAAAAAAAAAAAAGAATTCTGTACTTACATCATTTAATTGAATGAAATAAAAATGATTGCTTTTATATTTCGTAGGAAGGATGATCCAATTTTTAAACAAGAAATATGCGACATCGAAGATCTTGTTAAAGCCGGACAGAAGCTCAAATGTTGCCCGTATTTTCTTTCAAAGGAAATGAAACAGAATGCCGATATCACTTTTATGCCTTACAACTATTTGCTGGATCCGAAAACGAGAAAATCACAAGGAATAGATTTGCAGGGCAACGTCGTGCTGCTGGATGAGGCGCACAATGTAGAAAAAACCTGCGAAGAGGCAGCTTCTTTGCAAGTAAATTGAAAATTACAAAATTTGCTTATTTATTTCTTTGAAGCGTTTATGTTATTTCTCGCTTCGTTGAAACTCATTTTATCGACGCCAAGCTTTTTTTTTTAAGAATTTTTAATTAATCTAAATTAAAAACGTTTTTTTTTTTTGGTTTGTACCTACGATCAATATTTTCGCGAGACGAATTTTTTTGTATACATTATGTAGCTCTTTGCAAACTAAACAAATTTCATCTTTTTCGAGTAATTTTTTTTGTTTTTTTTTTTTTTTGTTTAGATAAGTAGTACAGACGTAGCTCTCTGCATTGACGAAGTAACGACGGTAATGCAGGACGTTGCCAACGATACGAGCGATCAAACGGAATTTTCGATGGAGGGAACCGGGAATGTACAAAAAGATTTCACTCCGGAGGATTTGTGTATATTAAAATCGATGTTTCTCGAGCTTGAGAAGGCGATTGATGCGATACCATTGAAAAATCGCGATGATGGCGAGACTCTACCGGGTGGATTTATATTCGAGCTATTGGAAAAAGCTTCGGTGAGTTATCGACTAAAAAAAAAAAAATAAATACTTTTCTCATTCTTATGATTGAATATCTATTTTTCTCAGGTCACCCACGGTAAGGAACAATTACTAATCGACAAATTGGACAAAATCGTTATGTATCTCTCAACGACGAGTACCTCGCCCTTCACGAGAAAGGGAAACGCTCTGCAAAAATTCAGCGATCTTTTGCGAACTGTCTTTAGCAGCAGCGGCAACAATTTACGTCACAGAGAAAGAGTCAAACAGTGCTACAAGGTCTACGTACAGGTCGAGGAGGTGAAGAAACCTGGTAAAAACGACGGCTGGGACACGAAAAAAATGGTTACTAGAACCGAAGGCAAACTCATTAGTTACTGGTGTTTCAGTCCTGGCTTTGGGTAAGAATTATTTATTAAAGATCAAATGATTTTATTTGCGATCTCGTATAAATAAAAATAATCCAATGCGTCGCGTAACAACGAGAGCAGTGCATGAAAACGAGAAACATGAGTAATTGACAAATCGTTTTAAATTACAGGTTTACATTTTATTGAGACTTACAGAATTTTCGTATTCGGTATTTTTCGATGAACCGAGTAAATCTTTTGAAACTTTCGACTTACGTTTATCGACTAACCAGCAAGACTCGCTAACGCACCCGCGCTTATGGGTTTAGGTGCTCTTGCGATTCTAATTGCTTCGGGAAATTCGGGTGCATACATCGCCGGAATCTCTCGTTTATCAAGTCCCCTCGGGGATTCTTCGTCCGGCTCCATGGCCTCACGTTTCTGCACTGAATCCCCATTAGCCACAATTATCAACATCGCTGATAATACAGCCAGTGCGACGAAATATTTCATTTTTATACAGAAGTAACTATGCAACAATAGCAAGACTGTATTGACCGAATTTTCAGAAATTCGAGGGCTATTTAAAGGAATGAGTCGCGAATAATTCGTAATTGCCGAATCTTAATTATTATTGAACCGAGCTCATAAAAAATACAGTTTCGCCTTCCGGAAAAGATATTGTAGACGAACAATTGGGCGTCTCGCAATTTAACGAGATTGGGGGAATTTCGTGCTTTCGAGCAATATCAATTAAAGCGATGCGCACGATTGCAACGAAGCAGTTGCATTGTGTCACGGAATTGGAAAGAAAAATTTTTCAGCAGATTAGGAAAAATCGACAATTAAGCTAGCATTTTTTACCACATTTTGCTTCCTCATAGAGGAAGCTTTGTTTTAGTTAATTTTCTTTTTTTTACTCGATTTTCATATCAGAACACTGAAAATGGTCTGAAATTTCGAGAAAAGTGGTTCAGAAAAATGATTATTTTTGAACTATTTGACAGAATCAAATTTCATTCAAATTTGTTGAATTATTTTAGACGGAAAAAATTCGATATCTCAATTTTCGCGAAAAAAAGTTGTCGTTGACGGGATTTTTTCTCGAAGGTTTGACCCCGGCCATGGGCCAAAAAATGGGGATTTCGACAAAATGACTCAAAAAGGATTTTAGAGGGTAAATTCAGTGATGCCATATGCGACTTGAAACGAATGGTGACGGAAAAAATTCGATATCTCAATTTTTGCGAAAAAAAGTTGTCGTTGACGGGATTTTTTCTCGAAGGTTTGACCCCGGCCATGGGCCAAAAAATGGGGATTTCGACAAAATGGCTCAAAAAGGATTTTAGAGGGTAAATTCAGTGATGCCATATGCGACTTGAAACGAATGGTCACGGAAAAAATTCGATATCTCAATTTTTGCGAAAAAAAGTTGTCGTTGACGGGATTTTTTCTCGAAGGTTTGGCCCCGGCCATAGGCCAAAAAATGGGGATTTCGACAAAATGACTCAAAAAGGATTTTTTATAAAATTTTCAAGTTTTCAAAAAAATGATGCATTTCATTTTATGGCGAATTAAATGATAATCCTTTTCAGAATGCAACAGCTCGTGGAACAAGGTATGCACTCGGTTATTTTGACGAGCGGCACTTTATCACCCCTAAAGCCTTTCATATCGGAATTGGGAATACCGATCGAAGTGCAACTTGAGAATCCTCACATAGTAACAGGGAAACAAGTAGTAGCTGGAGTTCTAAGCGCAGGACCGGACGGACACGAACTTAATTCATCTTACAATACGAGGTAATGTGCGTTCAATAATTTTTACAATTAATTCTGTGTCATGGATCAAAAACAAAAAAAAAAAAAACATGCATTTCGTTAACTTTGGAATTCAAAACTTCGGCCATTGAACATTTTAAACTTTCGCTATTTTGGCCCCCTCGCCCATAATAATAATCATTTAATAAGCATATAAATCATCGATTTTTAAATAAAAATATTAGGGTTTCAAGTTCTTAATGAATCTCTCGATTGCAGGAACGATCCAAGGTACATCGCATCGCTCGGCAGAACAATCCTCAATTTCAGTTGTCTAGTTCCCCACGGTCTGCTAGTATTTTTCCCGTCGTATCCGGTGATGAAAAAGTGCCGTGACGAATGGCAGAATATCGGTATCTGGTCGAAAATAGCTGAGAGAAAGCCGATATACGTGGAGCCACAGTCCAAGGATGGTTTTATAAATATAATGAACGAGTTTTACGAAAAAATACGGGATACCTCGTGCAGAGGAGCTATTTTTATGGCCGTTTGTCGTGGAAAAGTGAGCGAGGGCTTGGATTTCGCTAATGCAAACGGTCGAGCTGTTTTAATAACGGGTTTGCCGTATCCGCCTCTGAAGGATCCACGGATTATGTTGAAGCAACGATACTTGGAGGAAAATCGTGTCAAGGATAAGGATGTAATGAACTCTACCAGTTCATTATAATCATCGATTAAAAACGTCGTTTCACTAATAATTCGATCATTTTTTTTTTCAGGGTTTAACTGGACAACAATGGTACCAATTAGAAGCATCTCGGGCCGTAAATCAAGCAATCGGTCGTATAATTCGTCACCGCAACGATTATGGCGCAATTATTCTCTGCGATTGTCGCTTCAACACCGCTAATTTCAAGAAACAATTGTCCGCCTGGCTGCGTCCCTATCTAAAGAGTTTTCCCAATTTCGGGGTTGTCACAAAGGATCTACGACAGTTCTTCAAATATGCCGAACAGTCTGTACGTGAGCTTATTAAGATGCTCCAATTCACTTATTGATTAATAGCTTGACTATAAATTTATACGGATTTTAAAAAAATTCAAGACTTTCACTCTGTTACTTTTTTTTTTTTAAGCAACTTGATGCGTTCCGGACTCAAATTTTTTGCTCTGCTTTTTAAGTAAAATGTGAAATCATTGTGACACGTGTCCTTAAATATGACAAAAAAAATGAGGCAAAGATAACTTGAATCGATTGAAAAGTGTAGAATCTGAGGCGCCGTTTTTGGAAAAACTAGATTTTTTAGTGCCTGGAAATGACCTTTAAGATTATTTTTACATAGCGAAATGCCTTTCTTTTTCTGTTTGAACGCAGTTACCGGTATCAGAAATGCGTGCGCTACGTGCGGCCAGTGATTTTTCATTGCCCGCGGTTCCAGCGAAGTTCGAGACAGTACCGTCGAAAAAGCTAGCAACCGGTTCTCTCGGCGTTGCCGGAAAAACGATGAAAACGGAAGAAGCATTCGACATAAATGCGTACAAAGATGCTAAAGAGGTGACGAAAAATGAGGGGAATCTCAAGCGAAAAGACTTTTCCGAAGTGCTCACATCAAAGCCAAAATCTGTGATAAACTTCAGTGAATGCAAAGTAAAAGAAAATTGGAGTACTTGCGAGTTAACGAAAGATACGACTGAGCCAAGCGCCAAGCGAAGAAAATTCAAAATTTTACCAATGGAATTTAATTGCAATGTCTCGGCTCCTTCGACCTCGAACGATTCGAAGAGCGACGCTGTTAAAGATACGGAAAATTCAAGCGCAACGAAAAAACCCGTCAGCGACGAGAAGAAGGAAGTCGGTATAAATTATTTAAAAGAAGTCAAGCGAACGTTGCCCGCCGATAAATACAAAATGTTTGGGGCGATGATTCAAAGATACACCAAGGACTGCGACTTCGATGAACTTTTGCGAACACTCGAGATTCTCTTTCCTGCCAGCGAAAATCTTCAACATCTTCTCGTAGGTGAGGCGAATCGTGAAGTAAAATTGATTTATCGTGTTTTCCTTCCCTCATAGAGAAAATTTTGTTTTTATGAATAAACAAAACAAAAATCGTCTAAAACATCGAGAAAAGTGGTTATAGAAATAATTTCAGGATGATTGTTTTTCTATTTTTCTCCGATCATGCTGATTGCATTAAAAATTGTTTATCCTGATTTTTCAGGATTCCGAAGTTTTCTGAAGAAGGATCATGTCTCGTCATTCGACATTCACGTAAGTCTCCTTGGAACCGAAGTCTTCGATTGACTCAAAAAAATAATCAAAATTAACGAAATTTCTGATAAAATTGTGCTCCAACACTCGTAAAAAAACGAGCGCTCACCACCAGAGGTATTTATTAAAAGATTTTGTATTTTTTTTATACAATAGCAATTAATCAAAAAATTCGTGATATCGTCGAAAAAAAAAAGGATTGTTATTCGCAATCGACTAATCTACAAACAGAAGAAAAAAATGTTAATGTATACAAAAATTGTTTTTTTTTTTTTCTTTTTTTGGAGAGACGAATGAAGAATCTTTGGAAATATCACATTTGCGATCTCTCCGTATTCGCGAGGCACCCGAGGCCTTTAATTATACGTATCAAACACGAAAAAATTCGTTCGTCGAATAATCGTGAATATTATTGACAAAAGACAAAAGAAGAAGAAAAAAAAAAAAAACAAAAATGCATCGAACGTCTTTCGGCAGAAGAGTATTCCAAAAACGTAAAACGTAAAAAACAGTTTACGTTTCCATCTCGTTACTGACATTCGGCGATGCGTGCTTCGCCACCTCGTCCGCCACGATTTTGTGATAATACTCGCCGAATACGCTCCTGTTGTGAGCCACGAGAATGAGAAATCTCGCTGCTATTGACGCAAGCTCTTCCTGTAACGCCGACAATCCCGGAGGAATCTGTTGATGCACCGCGGACTGTGATAAAATGATCTTTTGCAAAAACTCTCGAACTCTCAAAGCTGAAAAATTAAAAAAAAAAAATATATATATGAGCATATTATGGAGATATGACGACACAAATGTACAACGTTTGTCTAAAAAAAAAAAGACATAAATAAGAGATAAGAGAGATATTTGTAGCTTTATTATCATTAAAATTCGGGTTACTTACTAACGAGATGCCGAATTTTGTGATTCTCGTTAACGAGATCCTTTATCTGTCCTTCCAAAATTGATTCCAATGTCGGTGCCATTTCGCTTGTACCCACTTCTTTAAGAGTCGAATTAACGTCCTTCTTTACTTGTAGAACGATGTTAGGCATGACATTTTCAAAGTCTCTGAAAAATCGATAATTATACGTTAAATTAATATCACGTATTAATTTTTTTTTTTTTTTTTTTTTTTTTTTTTTTTTTTTTTTCAGAATTTTATAGAAATTAAATGTACTTGTTGGAGTGAACAGGCTCCAAGAGTACGGCAAGATTTTCCTTGATGGATTTCTTGAAACTCGAGACACCTTGAATCGGAGCGCCCACTGTATTGTTGATTAACAATAGTATCGAACCGACGATATTTAGACGACTGATTTTGTCCCTCAGTTCGAGAAGTCTGCCCTGATCGAGCATCAACGTCTAAAAATTGAAAATTCGCCGTGAAAAAGAGACTATAGTGATTTTTCAAAATTACGGAACCGATCTGAGATGTCATGAAACGGCTCATAATAATGAATAAACGTAAAACCACACCTCAGCGTCCGGACTAGAATCCCACTCGAGCAGATCCAAATACGCCTCGGCCAGTAGATTGTGCGTAACTTGTTTAGCTCCGTTAGGATCGGCGGAAGCAGCCGCGAGTTTCTCGGCATCAAAGTGCTTGAGTAGCCACCGTCGTGTGTACTGAAGCCCGTCGGTTTGAACTTTCAAGAATTCGGCAAATTTCATTTTTTCATACTCGATGCTCGAGGCTACGATGTTCGGCCGCATCATCGTGATCGTGAAGTTCGCGAGATCCAAACGCATAAGCTGCAATACTTCCATTATTCCCTTGAACGTTTCAATCACGTCGCTGCACTGACTGAGCTCTTTTATCTTCTCGTCTCTCACTGGTGCACACAGTTTGCCCATTGTCGAGAGAACGTATTCCGAGTAGTGACGAAAATCCAGGACACCCTGTTCCGCCTGTTGCTTTATCAGATCCACGTCCAAAACTTCCTTCACGTTGTCGCGAATCTTTGTGTGATGCGGCATTACCAATTCGGTCAAACACTGCGAACAAAGTTTTGCGATTTGTGTGTCAGGTGAAATTTTTGTCGAATTAAAAGGAGCTCCACAAAGGAGCTTTGTTTTTTAAGGCAACAAAATTGTCTTTTTTTTTTATCTGTAGATAAAATTCTATTTTTTAATGCAATACAAGAAATTGTGGAAGGAGCTAAATTTGTCTTTTAAATATTTTATATATTTAAAAAAAAAATGAATTTCCCACAATTTTTTATATTCGGAGGAACTGAAGATTTTTTTTCTCCCAAAGGCATGTTCAATTTTTTAAATTACAGATGATATACCTCTCTGATTTCCGTCAAAAGGACCAAAGCTTGGGTGTAATTCGGTGGATCCTGTGCCAACTGTTCAGCCAGAACATTCCAAAAGGCTTTGTGAACAATTTCCTTCACCCTCTTCTGCAGACTGTCGCCCTCTTCGTCGACGAGTTTTTGCAGTTGAAAATTTTTGTCGACCGCTATTTCGTGAGCGAGTGCCATATTTTTCATGCCGTTCGCTGCCTGTACTATTTCCTCCAAGGATACAAATTTCGGTGGCGATGCACCAGTCATAAAGTTCGGAGCCCACTGTCTGCAATTACAACAATTAGCCATTTGAGTCGAGGAAATTATGAACATGATTAATCGACAGGATTATTTACCTGGAGGAATCATTGTGACGATTGCCATTTGGAATGGGATTGGAATTCTCAGCAGACGTTCCAGCGTCTTCAATACTGCATTTCTGGTCCTCGTCGTTATCCATTTTTTTGCTCCTATAAATAGATCAAATATTCCCAATTTAGATCACGAAAAAACTCCAACTTTAGCCATTAAAAAAAAAGGAACAATCCTTAAAAAATAAAAAAAAAAATGTAGATTATGTTTCAGTTTATCTATTAACAGAAGAAAATGTATTTATAGTTCAGAAATATGATTTTAAATTCCCCAAAAAAAAAAAAAACAAACAGGACTTCAAACGTAAAACACTAAAAGAATATAAAACAAATCTATGATTAAATTTAAAAAAAAAATGTAATTATAGTTTGGAAAGAAAATTGATAGTTTAAAGATAAAAATGTATTTATAGTTTAGAAATATGAGTTTAAATTCCCAAAAAAAAAAAAAAAAAAAAAACAGGACTTCAAACGTAAAACACTAAAAGAATATAAAACAAATCTATGATTAATTTTTTTTTTTTCAAAAATTAATGTTTTAGTGAGGGTGGGAAATTTTGCACTGCAACAAAACTGACCAGTTTGGTAAAGAAGGTATAAAGCTCAAAAGTGCAACGGGAGTTGAAAGCTTGCGTTTGAATAAAAGGCAACAGACAGTGATTGCTGACAATAATCCTGCTCCGATCAACATTCCATTCCTGGGAATAAACAAATATTTTTGTAAACTCCAATTCGCTGATGAGATGCAACTGCACATTTTTCGTCCACTTTTTTCTATTTTATTTCAACGCTATTGAGAGAGAAAAAAAAAATCTAATTGGGGAAAAATTGCAAGCCTACCTGTCCGGCATTTTTTTTTATCATTAATAATCAACAACGAATTCTCAAAACACTATCGTTCGCTAGAGCATAATTAACTGACTGACGAAAGTACCGCAGCAGTTCAGTGCTCTGATCTGCAGGAAAAGAGGTCGAACTCTGTCTATAAAAAGAACACCCACAATGTTGGCATGTAAGCTGCACTGGGAAAACGTGACTGCCTTCCCAGACTCGCTTTTACCTAACTGGGTAACGTCGCTTTTTTTTACAATTGCCAACCTGTTCCTGATTCATTGACCATGAACCCTCCTTTACAGAGTCTTTGCAGCTTTCTCAATGGCAAAGTACCTTCTCCTTTGATACAATCTTCGTTAGTCATGCAGCTGAGAGGGAAAGGTACTCTAGCAAAAGATCTGCAAATCGCAGTTTGAAAAACTTTAATTCTGCGCGAAAAAAACAAAAATCTCAAAGTCAAATGGAGAACATTAATATTTCAATATTTAAGAGAATTTTTTTTTTATTTGATTTTTTTTTTTTTTAATCATTTTTTTTAAGGCAATAAAATTGTGTCTCATTTTTTTTTATCTGTAGATGGAATTTCTATTTTTTTTTTTTAATTAATTTTTTAATTAATTTTAATTAATTTATTTAATTTTTTAAAAAATCTTTTTAATAACGGTCAGTGATTTTTCAATTTTTTTTGGTAATAATAATAATAATAATAATAATAATAATAATAATAATAATAATAATAATAATTTTGTTACAAAAAAAAATCATTTTGGTGTCAAAATAAATGTCGGAAATTAATATTACGTGGCTTCTGGCATGAAAATAAAGTATATATGGGTCATTCCATACCGACTCGACCTCTCGGATTTCGGCCACGATTTTTTGTATTATTGTCCCAACTCTAAAAAGAGCTCCAAATTTATTTCCGATTTTTTTTCGAAAATTTCGACATGTTACAATTTTTCAAAATGAAAAATCAGATTGAAAAAAAAGTTTGTTCAAGATTTGAAAAAATTTCTATTTTATTCGTAGTTTTTCTCGAAAAAAAAAAAAAAAAAATCGAATAATTTTCTTTAAATATTAAAAATCTTTCAAAAATATTTTTTTGAAAAATCAAAAAAAAAAAAAAATCAACGTTGAATAAAAATAAACGAAAACCGCGAGTTAAAGAAATTTGTTTTTACTAATTTTCGAAAAATTTTGAGGCTTTTTTTTATTTTGTTTAGTTAGAAAAATCCGCATGGAATGCCCCGTATGCAAGATATATAAAAGATATCCGAAAGAATTTGCAACAAATTCAATATAAATTATTATTTCAGAGTGACTTTAAACACGATTATTGATCTCTGTTTACAAACAAGCGTCATTTCCACCTGCTGCCTGACAGATCCATTGTTTCCTATAATTGCGCTTCGACACTTTTGCCAACCAATTCGGCAAAAAAGTGGCAAAAAAAAAAGAAAATGCGTATCAGCCATAAACGAAAATTCAACGCGCAATTCGAAGAGTTACTCATCTATTGAAAAGAACGTCACAGTCATAGTCATAATACTTTCTTTTTTTTTTTTGTTTAAACATGAAAAATATAGACACAGACAAGAGTACAAAACACACAAACCACATGTCTTACCTTTCTCGTCAGCTGTTTACAGGAATTTATCACTAAATCGTTTTGGCTAGTGACACTCGTGATTAAACACAGAAAACTCCGAAAATTTTAATGCACACCGTAGAAAAACATTGTGTTATCAGACCGAAAAGTGAATTAGTACTGTCTGAACAGCTGGTTGGCGGTGAATGTGTGTGTTTGTATATTTAATTCTCTCGCTCTTCGAGCTTCCCCCACCAAAACATTAGTCACGAATAGCACATGATATATATATATATATATATATATTTGTTGAGGTAACGTGCGCGCGCACCTTCGGCCTATCTCGTGGACGTGTATTTAAACTTTGTTTTTGATGGATTTTTACAGCGTTTGGAAGGTTACGAAATGTTCGAGAACGTGTTTTATACGAGAGGAGATTTAATGGCAGTAATTTATTGTGTATTATGAATTCATCGGGAGCGATGACAAAGGATTTGCGTCGTCTGGATTTTCACTCGGCATTTTGCGCGCGACTGCCTTACTCGCGAAGCGCGGGAAAGGTGACTCAAAATGCTGTCATCCTTGAATTGCAACGAGAAGGTCGCCGCGAACAAAGTCCACCTTGATCCGTAGTTATTTTGTTCCTTTCTCGATGTATTAAAAAAATAAACGAAGGCTCTGTTGATATATATTCATCGAAGCCACGCGTCTGTCATTTCCGGAAGGTGCATTATTATTTTATTCAAAAAAAAAATAAAAATAAAAACTACAGATATGCTGCGCGCGACGACGATTCTCGGTCGAAGCGGGATTTTCAATTCCTGTAAATATAACGCCGGTAAGGAACCACAAAATTTGGCTGCTTTGGCGCGTAACTTTTTTTTTTTTGCAGAATTTTTTTTTTTTTACTTCAAGGAGGTTAGCGGTAAATATTTTTCGCGTCATTTTTTCCAAAGTTTCACGGATTAATCGACCGTAAACTGCAAAAAAAAAAAAAGAAAATAAATAAAAAGAAAATTGTAAAATCAGAGATTTACGATTTGAAAAAATTGAAAATCAAATTGAAAAAAGTTACATTTATCGCATAAAACTTTAAGAAGCAATTGCAAACAAATTATTATTATGATATGATATTTTTAATTTTTACTTTAACACGTATTTCAGTCGGATTTCCACAAAAAATCAGGACTGCAGGAAGCTCAAATACGCAGGAATGCGAGCGCGAGCCTCCAAATCCTCCAACGGACGACTGTCCGCCAAAAACCCGATGCTTGATGGATTTTTATCCGATACCCTGCGGTTCCTGGCAGGAGGATTACGACAGAAAAAATGCGCTATATCATCGTCAGCTAATGGTCGCAGCTGGAGTTTTGGTCGTGACCGTGATTGTTGTACGCACTAAATAGAGATATGCTAAAATATTTACAGCGATTTTAGAACAAAAAAAATTAGACATTTTATAGAAAAAAAAATGGGAGGTTTTCTAGAAAAAAAAATCAGAGTTCTCAAAAAAATTCAGATCTTCCAAAAAAAAAAAAAAAAACTTCGAGATTTTCAGAGAAATATTTTCGCCAGTAATGCAAATATTCGCTGAGTAATGCAAAAAAAAAAAAAAAAAAAGGAACCATCACATCGCAACTGCATCATTATCGATTTCGCAGGTGAACAAGGTCGGCTGGGTCAAAGGGTATCCGGAGATCACTCTTTTCTGAAATCTCCGCCATTTTTCCATCATGCTTCCTGGATTTAAGCTGTAACGAGTAACAAAGATATTAGTGTTAACGAACAAAAAAAAACAAATAAATTGCAAAAAAAAAAAACCCACACAATCATTCTGTATACTTAATATTAATTGCGAAGGTTATAAACGACGGCAAAAAAACCAATCGATCGTTTTCTTTGTTTTTCCATCCTCTTCTATGCCCACCAGCGTGAAGTTAGCTCATTACAAAAGCGAAACTGGTCGATCCCCTTTATCGCAATGAAATCATTTTTTTTTTCTTCAGATACACATTTTTCAGTCGCTCACTGTGCAAATCAGCTGCTTATAAACAAACAATTCGGGCAAAATTAGAATCTAAATATGGCAGCGTAAAATAAGTAACGTCGATAAAACTATCGTGTTATGGAGTTGACCGTAGTTCTGGTATTAACGTCGGCGCCGAGACACGATAACAATATTAACCGGCTGCTGATGGTCGTCGCTCGTTGTCCCGGTAGCGCAGGAAGAAGCGGCGGCCGCACGCGCGACCACCACCATATTGCGTAAGGGTTCCGTGGGAGTCCCTCAGTTACACACACACACACACACACAGAGAGAGAGACAGACACGCATACACGTCAGTACGAGAAAAAAAATGTTAAGCTGCGGCAAAGTCGTCGGACAATTGTCGAAAATAACGAGACACGCAAATCCCAATTACATCGATCGAACAGCCAAATACGTTGGTGAGTTCTTCTGGAATATTCGGCATTTTTTTTTTTTTTTTTTTTTTTTTCCTCCCTTAAAGTTTTAACGTAGGTTCGTTTTCACTGGAGAAGAATTATACGGAGCCTGTGATGGTCGATCGAAAACATGTCCGCGTCCACGGTTTACTCGTTCACGAGAGTCACGTTTTATCCACATTTTTCCGTTACTTTCTTTGAGCCCTTATTTTCACAAGTTTGCACTAAATTTCAGCGAGTCATCCGAGTATCGATCGATTTGAAATTTTCATTGGCAATCGATGGGTTATTAAATTGTTTGGACGCTTCGAGTCGGCGCCTGGAGTGACATAACCTCGAAATCGTAATGCTTCGAGATTAATTTTGAAATATTTGAAATTACGCTTTTATGGCGAAATAGGGGAATTATTAGTCGAAGTCGGAGTAGAATTATTACGAGATTTGAGGCTGTTGTATTGAATTCTGATTTTGAATTTTTCTTATGTATTCGCTGAATTTAGGAGAAAATTTTTTTAATTTATTGTTTCCATTTGGTTTTTGGATTAACGGAAATATCGGGCACGAGGATTTAATCGATATTCGCGAAAATAATTGATTGTTATTGTCGGGGTATTTTATGGTAGTTCGTATTCAATTTTTCTTCTTTTTTAGTCGTGAATCCTTTTTTTTTTAATGCGTATTTATAGATCTATTAACACGCCAGTGGTCCTGGAAATCCTTGATATCCTGGAAATGTCCTTGAATTTATGCAGTCCTTGAAAATTTCAGGAATATCCTTGATTTTTATCTTTTCTTCTGGGATTTTTCATTCTTGTCCTTTTTTTTTTTACAAAAATATTTGAATCTTTCTCTCGCGACTACAAATTCTCAAAATGTTTAATCTTTTTTTTTAAATCTTTAAAAACCTTCAAAATCCCTTGAATTGTCACAAGAATACAAATATTTTTTTCAATTTTTTTTCTCCCAAAATAATAAATCTTTTAAAAAACAGTGAATTAGCAAAGTCAATCAATTTTTTAAATTTTCTCATAATTGTCCACCCTTTTCCACTTTCAAAAAACACCGAATTATTACAGGAAAAAGTACAAACTTTTTTTTCCAGATTCCTTTTCCAAAATATTCAGTCCTGTTTCATATTTTTTTTTTTAAATCCTGTAAGGTAACCTGTATAATTGCAAAGAAAATAATTCATCGATAAGAAAAAAAATGACCAATCCATTGCACCGAAAATATTCCTGAAATTGTTTGATTTTCATTGATGACCAGGTCTGAACAGTCTGAGATATGCCAGCGATTCCAAGAGCAAGAAACCTCGGAAAGCCGTTGGTACAACTCTCAAGGCGGAAGAATGCACGCCCGCTGCAAAGTACAAAGATGTAAAATCGCCGACACCAGCAGCTGCCGCAGCAGCTGCAGCTGCGGCGCCCGCTGCCGGGTCAGTTCCTCTAGGATGTCCGATAAAGATGGAAGGTACCTGTCCACCGCAGTGCGAGGATATTTGCGGGCCGATACCGCCGAGAGCGCCGGGTGATAAGGGACCCGGAAATCCTTTCGAGTATTGGAAACAATTGTTGGCTGCTTTGTTAATTGCCGGAGCAGGATGGTACACGGTAATGACGAAAAAAAAGAAAAAAAAAAAAGAAAAAAAAAAAAATAACGATGCTCTACTCGTGAATTCCATATTTATCAGATGATTTGCAGATGACGCAGACGGACTTGTTCAAAATGGATGATTCCTCACCAGCCCTAACATCTAAAAGTAAGGCAATTTTTCTGTATTAATTGCAAGTCTCAGATTAACATATTCGCGTCTTGAAGGGAGAAATGAGGAAAAATATGAATAGTCGTGGTAGCGACTCGACGCCAATTATTAAAAGAAAAAAAAAAGTCAAACAAAATTTTTACACTTACGTCGAGGATTCGTATTTTTTCGAAAGGACGCAACGAAGCTAATTGTATTGATTAAACGCATAAAAATGCTGCCTGACAATTTCCCCGAAAATCTTGTCCATAAGAAGGTTTCATCGCGATATTTACGAAATAAAAAATCAGTGAATAAAAATTGTTATTTAGTCATAAAATCTGAAATTACAAATCTAATCGAATATCGCGAATTTTTTTAGAAAAGAAAGAGAAAGAAAAATTAAAGAAGAGGGAGAAAGCAAGAGTACCGTTAGATTCGAGTTTAATACCGCCCGAAGTTCCGTATCTGTTGATCGGTGGTGGAACAGCAGCATTTTCAGCATTCCGATCGATCAAATCGCGAGATCCTAAAGCCAAGGTAATTGTCCACGTGTATTTACGAACGAGTTTGAAAATTTGCCTTTCGACAACAGATGATTTATAGATACAATATGAATTACATCCAGGTGCTCGTGATAACTGATGAAACGGATCATCCGTACATGAGACCGCCTCTGTCTAAAGAGCTTTGGTACAGCAAGGACAGAATTGCCGCCTCGCAGCTAAGCTTCCGTCAATGGAACGGAACGCAGAGAAGGTTCGCTAAATAATTGATCTTTGATTCTGGTAGCTATAAGCATTAGGACAATTCAAAGATTAACGTCTGGCATAAAAGTATGTTCAGCGCGATAAAATACATTTTTTTGCTGCAATTTAAAAATGATAAACCATTGATTTCGCATAAATCGAATCAATATACTGGTTATAGGTTTCAATATTTCCAATAGATTTTTTTTCAGATAAACTCTTTTTTTTTTTCTCTTCAATTTTAATATTTTTTCACAGTTTATTCTACGAACCGCCAGAATTCTATGCCAAAGTTGATCAACTAGTAAATTCCGATAAAGGCGGAGTAGCGATTGCTTCTGGTTGGAAGGTCAGGAAAATTGATCCTTACAAAAAAGTCGCGATACTCGAGGACGGCCACGAAATAAAATACGAGAAATGTCTAATCGCCACAGGTATTTTTCTGATATTTACGTAAAATCGTTCTACCGACATTTATTATTATTTATCTATTGTGTATATTATATATATATAATTCGTAATACTCCAGGAGCGTCGCCGAAGAATATTCCAATATTTGAGACGGCGGACGACGCGATAAAGGACAAAATCATTGCTTTCCGAACAAAAGAGGATTTCCTTGAGTTGGAGGAGAACGTTAATAAGCCAAACGTTAACAATATTGTTATCGTCGGCGGTGGTTTTCTAGGATCAGAACTCGCGTGTTCGCTCGCTCGATATTGTGAGCAAGCATTTTGTCGAAATTTCGATAATTATGATATTTTTTTTTTCTCTGCCGTTAATAATTTTTTGTACTGTTTTTTTTTTCTTTCAAGTGGAAGGAACGAAAAAGCGAGTTTACCAAATTTACAAGGAAAAGTTTATAATGTCGCAAGTTCTGCCGGAATATCTGAGCGAATGGACGACACGACGAGCTGCCGCTGAGGGAGTTATTTGCACACCAAACACAGATATCGAGGATCTGGAAATGAAGAACGGACAGCTAAATCTTAAGCTTACAGGCGGAAAAGCTGTGAGTCGTTATATGTATTCGATTTTTTTTTTTTTTTTCTAACTTCTCAAACACAAGCTTTGAAAATTCGTCACTGTGATTCTGCTGAAATTTTCATCACAAAAAAAATTCCTGAAAGTACTTTAGCATCCCAAGAATGTGTCCTTTTTCATTATTTGAGAGAAAATTAAATCCGAGCCCTGTAAAAAAAATCGCAAAGCCAAGAACTCTGAAAAATTAAATTCGACTAGTGTAAAAATCTTCATCCTCCTTAATTGTTTCAACATTTGTTTTTTTTTTTTTTTTTTGGAATACGATAAATTCGATAAAAATATATCTGTATTTTATGCCGTTAAAAGCTCATGGCGGATCAGATAATAGTGGCGGTAGGTGCACAAGCGAACACGGAACTCGCGGGTCCTTCGAATTTGGAGGTTGATCCGCAAGTCGGTGGTTTCCTCGTGAACGCCGAGCTTGAAGCCCGTAGCAATTTATGGATTGCCGGTGATGCGGCGTGCTTCTACGACGTTATGCTCGGACGAAGAAGAGTCGAGCATCACGATCACGCAGTGATTTCCGGTAGACTTGCCGGTGAAAATATGACGGGCGCTGGTAATTTTCTTTTTTTTTTTTTTTTTCAATGTCTATTTAACCTCTGACTCACAACATTATCGTTCTTAATTATAAATTTTCTTTCAATAGGCAAGCCGTACCTTCACCAATCGATGTTTTGGTCGGATCTGGGACCGGAAGTCGGTTACGAAGCGATCGGTATAGTCGACTCGTCGCTGCCCACTGTTGGAGTATTCGCGAAAGCTACAGAAAATGATACGCCGCTCGCAGCGGTCACAGCTTCGGAGGAAGGCTTGAGGTCGGCCAGTGAGGAGGTAAGCAAAAAAAAAAAAAAAAAAAAAAAAAACAAAAATTTATCAATTAATTCACTGAGCTTAACTGTGAAATTAAACGAGAAAATTTAGTCAATCTTTCATATTTTAATGATGCGCGACACGTGGAATATTTACTTCAGACTATTAAGTAAATAATCCATTTTCACAATGTCAAAAAAAAAAAAAAACAAAAATTCACAGACGCAGAAGAATGATAATACGGCAGGAAGATCGGTTTCCGAAGCGACGCAGGAATCTTTCGAGGGTGAAAAAGTGCCGAAATCGAAAACTAGCAAAGAAAATTTATCGGCAAATGTTGGCGGAACGTCGTCGGATTCGAAAGAATGTCCCGAGGAGGAAAAAGCGACGACGAGCAAGCTCGACGATTACGGAAAGGGCGTAATATTTTATCTTAAAAACGACATCGTAGTGGGTATCGTTCTGTGGAATATATTCAATAGAATGTCGATTGCTCGACAGGTGAGCCAAACTTTTTTTTTTTTTTTTTTTTTTTTTTTTTTTTTCATTTATGTACAAAATACAAAATATTATTGAAAAAAAAACAAAAAAAAACTTACGAAAATTATCACTTACCCGTAATTTTTATTTTAGGTACTGGCGAGAGGGACGCAGTACGAAGACCTCAACGAAGTAGCCAAATTATTCACAATTCACGAGGATTGAATTGGCAAACGTGCCCGAGTGCGTGTGTGTGGTGTGAGTTGTTTAATTTCTCAACGATAGTCATTCTCGGCTCGCTGTCCTGTATATATTTGAAACGTTATCCGGGTCAATTCCTCGACGCGCGTCCTATCGCGAACGCATGAAACACTCAAACAAACCCAATTAAAAAGAGAAAAAGAACAAGAAAAAAAAAAAAAAATCATCGACGCGATGGGAATGCGGTCTCTCAAGATGTATGAAATAGTAATCATGGCGGTGACGTGACTGAGTTACGGACTCGCGTTTAATTCGTCATATCGACGACATTCGGATCGTACAAAAAAAAAAAAAAAAAAAAAAAAAAAAAAAAAAAAAATACGAGTATGTGCATTTATCGCGTCTGTTAAGGTTCACACGTGTGCATAGTTACTAAAATATTAATAAAAAAAAAAAAAACAAAAAAAAGAATAGGAAATAGTTCCAAACACTCAAATTTCATTTGAGCACTTATTATTAATTAAGAAATTTTTTTTGTTTCTGTTTTGTTTATGTAAATTTGTCCGTTTTATTCATTTTATTCTTCTTGCTTCATCTCGATAAGTTTGCGCTGCATTAGAGTCGGTAGAACTCGATTTCTCTGTCGCTTACCGATACGGTCGATGAATGCCATATGCTCGTGGCATCGATAATTGCCAAAATTCTGTGTAAACATTTATCCAGTGATTAGATTCGAATTCGACAGTGATACACGAAAATATCTGACGATTAGATTTTACCATGTGGTCAGGCCATAATTTATTATTCGATATATCCTCCATAAGACGATCTTGAGAGTGATGCAATAATGATACGCAGTAGTAGACAACGTAGTCCGCTGTTTGGAGAATGCAAATTGCGATGAAATGAACAATCTCGCTCCATGGCAAAACACCCCAGAAGCACTGGGAGAGCAGCCTGTTGCAAATCATCCACCAGTGAACGCCGCAGTGGTTCTGAAATTTTCGTAAAAAAAAAGAGACGAATTATTGTAACTATTATTATTGTTGTTGTTGTTGTGTCTCAGTCCAAGAATGATAAATCCACGGTCAAATCCCGACGCCCCGGAAATCGTAATACTGCCCATTTTTATGACACCATATTAGAATCTTAAAAATTAAATATCTCGGAAACTAAAATAGTCAGCACTATTTTTTTTTTTTTATTCCCTATGAGAAGTACTACCGGAAATGAGTGAGAAATCGAGGCGCCACAGATATCGTACTCGTGCAAAAAGATCAAACAATGAGATATCCGCAGGGATATTTTATCGTTTCAATCAATCGCACAAATTTCCATTATCTTTTGAAATTAAAAAATTATTTCTCATACCTTCAGAGCATAGTTAACCGTGGTGAGTTCGTCATCAACGACATCTTCGAGATGTTGACAGAGGAGAAATTGCGTGGCGACTTCCTCGCGGTTGTTCTGATCGATAGCGATACCGAAAATCGGCCATATGAACATTGCCGAATGAAACCGTATTATTTGCTCGACGAAGATTTTGCATCTATCGAAAGGGCGAATAATTACAAGGTGTTAATTAAACGAGTCAATGATGATAAACGAAAAACTGGATCGCGCGAGCTTTGAAGCATCGCTGAAATGACGACTAAGTTTTCAACCTGAGACTCAATATCCGCCGATGATGATACATCTGGGTTAGCTAGAGTCGGCCTGATTTCTACGGCTAAAAAATTGTAACAAATATACTCGAGCAATATTGCTCTGCTCGTGTCGGGGTAACGTTGCTCCAAGTATTTAGCATTTTTTTTTTTTTACAGTAGCAGGACTGATTCGCGACCTTCTGAGGCACTCCAAGTAAAAAGGCAAAATTAAGAAAGAGAATTTATTGACAAAAATTCACAAACCTCTCGATATTGCCACTGCAAATGATGAAAATCGTTGCTAAGAACCAATCGAAACCCTCGAACTTGTCCGGCTGCTTGTAGTTGATAAATCTGTGAGCAGCTTGGAAGAATATCTTCATGTCGTCCTTCGGTCGTTCAGTATTTTCCAAAGGACAATTTTCCTCGGCATAGTGAAGCGCCAAATCAAAGCACAGATTTTCCTCCTCTGTCCAGTCACGTTTTTCAGCTTCGCTAGCTGTTTGTGTTTCCCACTTGAAATTGTCAGCCCATTCTGCAGTGGGAATTGCTTTTTGCATCTGATCCAGGAGATTTATAAGAACGGAGTTCTGCAATAAAATAATTATTTGAAAAATCGTCAAGATTTTGTACACTTTTCTTTCTACTTTTCTTCTTCTTCTTCTTCTTCTTTAGTACCTTCATCGGATCCGAAGAATTTTTGTGAGCTTTTCTCGCCTCCAACACCCATCCGCTGTCCCTCAAACCGGGCTTGCTGTTTAGCAGTAAATCGTTCAATTCCGAGGATGAACTCGATCGACGGATTATTGGAGGCCTTTGCGAAACTTCGGGCGGTGGAAATTCCGAAAAAAGTATACAATCCTCGGGTTCTATTGTCGTTTCGTTAAGTTTGTGCCTGATGAAATAGGAATTCGATAGAATTTTATGGCGCAACAAACTGCTCGCATCGACGATGTATACTGATTTCGTTTCTCCTTCCTCCTCGATATCGTACGCGCACTGCTCCTGCAGTTTCAGCATATTTTCCTTGGAAGACAATACATTCTTTTGAAACAATTGTCTTTTATCATTTTATTCAATTGAAAATATTTGTAATTATACAAATATTTTCAATCTCTAAAATATAACCGATAGGATCGACAGAATGATTTTTAGTGAGCAAAAAAAAAAAAAAAGAAAAATAAAATAAAGTAGAATAAAATTCGAATAAAATTCATACATACTTGAAGTTTACACTCGCTAAGCAAATAAACGCAAATATCGAGATTCCAGACAAATGCATTAATCGTAAGTAATCCAAGATAGTGAAATTGCGAGTCGACGTTAGCCGAGTGTCTAATCAAGTCGCGCAAAGTCCGAGGATAGATATTTTCATCGCCGGCGTCTTCGTAGCCCGGATCTGCCATAAAAGCGATGAAGCCTAAAGCATCATTAAGTAATAATTATCACGATTTTTATTTTTTTTTTTTTTTTTTTTTTTTTATATATACTTAATTTTACTGCGATTAACAGAAATTCTGTAAGAGCGACGTACATCTTGTGCTGAGAGATAGGCAGTAAAGTACGTGAAGAAATTTCTCGAGATATAAATTGTCCCAGGGATCGTGAAAATTTAGTGGATCCTCGAGAACGCTGCAGACTCGTTCCAATACCGTTGACAATGACTGAGGCGCGAGATCCGTGAGGGTTTTGCTTCCCACATTGAAATAAGCTGCCGATGATACGAAACCGACAATCTCGTTTGAACTCCAGGGAGCTCTCAGCGGAGCAAGCGAGCCACGAATTAGTTCCTCGAAGACTGCGGACTCGTAGACCAGAGTACGAAGACCGAGAGGACTCGATACGATCTTTAGAAGCATACTCTTAGCCGCACTAAATCATAACGAAATTACAAAAATTTATGTAAGTAATAAAGTAATTTTAAGAATTTTTTTTTTTTTTGGGCTTTTGTCGTTTATTAATAAACCCGGGGGCTGTGGCGATATTTTTTCACGATTAATTTTAATTGCAAAAAATGCCTCGCTCTGATTGCTCCATCAATTCTTAATAAACTGGTGGAGCAATTAGAGCCAACTAAATAAAAATCAGGCATTCGAAATATGTTTGAAACTTTCGTGTACAGGAATGTCGATAACATCAGAATCTTCGACACCGATATCTCAGAGACCCCGAGTACGTGTGTCAAAAATTCAATCTATTAATAATTAGGTCGATACGACGAAGCTTAACAACAATAATCTTGTTACTTAAAATTACGTAAGTAACAAGTACGCTACGTGATTCTTATTATTACAATTATTATGAATTAATTCACCTGTCGAGATACTGCGTCTTACTCTCCTGTCCAACGGCATATTTATCCATTTTACTGTAAAGATAAGCCACAGCCGGAAAGAAATCTTCCCTCAATGTTCTCTCCAAGATCGTGTAAACCTCGTGTACTCCAAACAAACGTCCAACAAATTGAAACAATTCCACTACATGATCAAGATTCATTACAGAAAAAGGTTGCTTGAGAAGACCAGAAGTGTATTCCAAGGCAGCGACAACTGGATAACGCGGCGGTGGACCATCGGAATTGGCTGATCGACTGCGATGATCACCGGTGAGAAAATTCACTCCGTCCTTCGTCATGAGCATGTGATTCAAGGAATCGAGTGTGTGCGACCAAATCTTCGCCTCATTGATCGAAGATCTCATCAGTGGATTAACCGCAACGTGGTAGAATCTCGAATCGGCGAATACCGATGATTTATCCAACATATAACGAAGCGCATCGCGTGAAGTATTGTAAATTCCGCTGGTTGTAGCCGACGAAGCGAGTGTATTAAGAGAATTGAGGAGAGCTATCGAAAAATCGTTAACAGTAGGCGAATTCTCAAACGGACTTTCCGATATTAAAGTCCGACCGGCTGAGTAGCTCGTGAGCTGAGCGAGAAAATGAAGAGCATGAAGATAGGTAGCAGTCTCGACAGTATCACCGGAAATAAAGACTTCCAGAGGTTCGTCGGTGATTGTAAAAGCCAGTGAATCCGGTGATTTTTCAAGGCCTTTGCTCGCTGAATTCATGATATTTTGGAGAAAACTCGGGGATTTACCCAGAGCGGTGACAAAAGTCTTTCTCGTTGCTAAACCGTGAATCCACTTTTTGCTCCAGCTCGACTGTGGCTCCAATACCGAAAGTATATTCATGGTATTTAGAGTCTTGGCTTGCATTGAATTGCCGAATGTGTGTGAGCTCAAAAAAACGACAAATTGCTCGATCATATCCTCGGCTATTCTGTCGACAGTGCGCAACGACTTGAGTATCTCTTCCTGATGATGAACAATCAATCTCATGAGACGAAATAATTTTTCGTGAAGAAATATCTTGAAGTTAATGCCGGTATTTAGAGTGGGCAGTGTGTCGTGAAGCTTGCGGGAATGAAATTGAGCGTTGAATGCACTCAAAAGATTGGTGTAAACGTCGTGAGAGCGAGAACCGCTGAGGAGCTTTCCGTGTACTCGCAAACTTGCCTCGAATACCGGACGACTCTCGTCAGCGATACCATCGCGCAGTGTCTTCAAGAGAATGTCCCAGGACTCGCTGCTACCGACGTTACTCAATTCGCCCTCCAAAAGTCTCTCGTAACCGGCGAGCCTCACGTGCACCGGTTTATCGTAGCTTATCTTCTCGATAACGTAGGCATATTTGTCACCCTTGAAAGGACTCCAATCCTCGCTCGAGATATCGCTACCAAATGACAGCGAGGTTCTCGAACGTGATTCCACGAGAGTCGAGCTGCGACCAGATGCGAATGCCACTTGGTGCTTCTCAAACGAGTCCCTCATTGACTCCAACAAACTTTCCATCTCTCGCGAATGCGTTATCTCGTCTGCCACTGTGTATGAACTCTTCTTCTCGTTCTCCAAGCCGCTCTTCACCGTTTCCTCGAACTCGTCTCTCAGACATTTTTTAATCCACTTGCGAACCGACGGGGAAACACCGTTTGTCTCCATAATTCGCGCTCCGCGACGAGCTTGCTCGCTCGTGATTTTACGATGGTTCGGTGTGAAGGCTTTCGGAGTGTTTTGAAACGGTTGCCGTGGCAACTCACTGAAACGCGGTCACGCGTTGCTTCCGCTAGTATATTTAACGTGATTCGGCGACTCGTAGACGCGGCTTTTTTAATTTCTCGTTGAAGAGTTTTTTTTTGTTTTTTTTTTTTTTCGAGATTTTTCCGTCAATTTATCCGGCGTGAAAATATTCCGTGAAAAAGTATCCCTAAAAAAAAACGTCGCATGTCACAAAAAAATTGCATATTAAAAATACCGAATTCGAAGGGTTTCATCAGCGCTTACCGAGTTCTCCAGTAATACCTCGTATGTGTCTTCGCGCTCAAGGAAGGCTTCCAATCAATGCAAAAATTTACATAAACATCGTTTTATCAGGAAAAACAATAATAACAATGAGGGTAAGAAAAAAAATATAAATACACGCGAATGTTAGAATAGAGAAAGATATCTCGACGAGTATAAAAAAGCTTACATAGTGTATCCAGGATAGTTCAAATAAGTAGACCTTCGTTGTCAAAAAAAAAAAAAAAAAAAAAATATAAAGATTAATATAAATTACAAATTTCATACGACTCTCGTACGTACACTGGACTGTCCGGATATAAATCTAAGAATTGCTAAAAGCTCAGTGAGTCCGTTCAGCGCGCAGTGACCAATACATTCGGAGACTTGGAGCGGAGAGCGTAAATTCCACCTTGGAGAGCGCAGACACCCATTATGTTGCATTTTATGAGGAAATCTGCAAACTGTAAATCGCATTGTCAGAGAAAATGTTCTCTTGAAACACGTAAACTCGGCCACTCCAATTTTTCACGTCAACAAAGCGTCCTCACATTTCTTCAGGATGTGTGTTTAGTTGAAGAAAAAACGTAGGAATTTTTTTCGATTTTTTAATTGCATTTTCCAGCCATTGAACATCGCTGAAAATAATTTTTATTTTTTAACACCAATACTACGGCTCGCAAAAAAAAAAAAAAAATCATAACAACATCAAATTTTGGATCTTCAGCGTACTTTCCAAAAACATTTTTTGTAAAATTCTTCGATTTAATTTTACCCTATTTTTCAATTAAATAAATATGCCAAATTCCTACATTTTTTTCTTCAACCAGATCATCATCCTGAATAAATTTGAGGACATTTTGTTGACACGAAAAATTGGGGTCGCCGATTTTACGTGTTTTACACCTCGTACACTTGGACTGCGAGAAGAGTTACTATTTAGCAGTAAACTATTAAAAAAATCTCAGCGAGCTTCGTTCGAAGCAATTCAATGTTATTAAGCTCAACTGAGATTCGTCAAGAATAACAAATAACTCTTCTCTCATTGTCGTTGATTAAATTACCAGCGCATTGTTTTGATCGTGAGGTCCGACGATCACGACAATACGATCCTTTTGATCGGCAAGCGGTTTGGCCTGAGGTCCTAGAGTATCGATGTGAGTATGAGACAGTTGGACGCTTGAAAATGGAATGTTTATACTTCCCATCACAGCGCCTCTTTCGAATCTACAAGAAAAGAATAAGAAATGCTTGCAATTTTGTGCCTCGAATTCATATTTAATGCATCGATATTATATAATTGCTTTTAAACTTTAAATAATTTTTTTCATACTGTCCTAGAATGTTTGTAATAAAAGGTGTAAATTTTTTTTTTTACAAAAATACTGAATAACAGGCAGTTTGGAAAATAATAATTATTAATTTTAGCATTACTTTGATTTTTGTTTCATTTTTTTTTTCATTAATTTTGATAGGAAACCCTTTTTTTCTGTTTTTAATTAAACGTTTGTAGATTTTCTTAACAAAATAATAAATATCAATAATTTGCTGTATGAAATGTATAAAGAATTGAACTTACTGTATATTATTGCGTATATCGACAACAATCATTTTTTCTTGAGTATTATTAGCGAGATTCAAGAAGTCTTCGATGCTTATTCGCGGCATTCTCTCGGTTTCCGGTTCGGGCTCGCTCCAATTTGTTCCCTAAAATTGAAATTTTAAAACCAATCTTTCGAAGAGTGTCTTAATTATCGAAGTTTTTTACTCCTCTACGCATACCTTCGACTGATCGAACTGGTGCCTTCTGTACGTAATACTCGCTGGCGTTTTATGGTACATCGTCATCGAGTCTTTCACGCACAATTCGATATCGATTTCCGGCAAATCGGAGAACAGTAAAATGCACTCGTTGAAGCCAGAAGTGAGAAGAGAATCTCGGAGTTGTTTTAGAATGGCTAATCCGACCATTAGCGGAAACGACGAGTCGCCCAACAGGAGTTTGTCCCACAAGTGAAGTATTTTATGGAGCGGAAATACATCTGTAAATTAACAATTTTATCTTAATATTATTTTGTCACTTAAAAAAAGGTCGCAAAAAAAGAAAGAAAAAAAACAAAAAAAATCTGCAGAATATCGGACTCACGTGAGAACATGGTGAGGAACCAAGGTATGGCAAACAATTCCGGGACAAAGTTGATCGATCTTAGATGATTGGCCAATTGGGGATCGTGAAAGGCGATTATTTGAGAAAATTTTCCCAAGTATTCCTGTATAACCGCCGAATTGTCCTTGAGGAAAAATTTGTGAAGATATTTCGGTATAAACGCAGAGAGACAGGCGAACGCACGAGATTCGTCGTTGAAGTTTAGATAGAGAAATGGCGCGGTTAGAGAATCCAATCCTTGCCAATAAACGTAATGAGGATTGTCGCGAACCCAGGCTTTCAATAATCGCTGGAGCCTCTCGTGACCGGCACCGGATGACAAGAGTTCGCTGTACTGATGACACCGAGGAATATCTACTTCTATCTGTGAATAATAATTATTATTATTTATTTATTTATTTATTTATTTTTTTCATTCCAGAGCAATTTTTATTTTCCAATTGTTTTTAAGACGAATCAAAAGAATTTTTACCTGCCGATCGGTGTGAGTCGGAGTCTCCTTATCGATCATGTCGTAACGTTTTCGAACGTCACCGGTGACACCGAGAAGAGCCGCCCAAACGGCCCCGCGCACTGGCGGTGGAATATCTTTGTGAGCCTCCCGAATAATGGCTTTTCTCGTTATCGGATAAATCTGAAGCAAAATAGATGCATTTAAAAAATTTTTTAGTATGTCTTTAGAGTATTTCACTGAGTATGAATTTTTTTTTTTCCTTGTTGTTTTTGACTGTCAATTTATTTCGATGGAATCTTTTAGAGTTATACATTTTTTTGGAATTTCTTGAAATTCGATTTTGTCGATCGATCAAAAATCAAAATATTAATTTTTTTTTTTTTTTTGTTATTCGTCTTGAAAAATCGATTTTTCGTAAAGAATAATTTCCGATGTACAGCGAATGAGTAAAAACGAGTTAACAAGAAGGGTTAACGAGAAATACTCTCCAACTTTCTATGCTTTATACCTGCAGCAATCTATCGTAAAGAACAATCCTGTAGAATTGATATTCCGTGTCCCTCTCTCGAATAATCAGCGGCAATTGAGCCGCCGCATCGGTGAGATCGTCTTGAGCCTTCACGTGCATTCTAAAAATGTATAAATTTCCAATAGAATGGATTTTCTCATCTCCAATTGACGCAGCTCAATTTTTCGTTCTCTCTTTTACATTTTAAATCACTTACTGACTAGTTAAACGTGGACAGTTTGCTATGTAAGGAATGTGAGACAAACGTTGGCGCAAAGTGTCCAGAGGAACCTTGACTACCCTGAGATCGAGCAAACCGGCAGTGTCTCGTCGTCCAAACATCTGACCCAGAAGAATTATCAGGCTGTGAATTCGAAATTATTTTTAGTTTTACAAATTTCATCGCATAACAGCTGCGAAATTTTTTTTTTTTTTTTTTCAAATTAAAATTAAAATTTGTATAAATCTACATGAGAATCTTTAATACTTTGGAATAGAGAGAATAGGAGGCCTCGATCGTATGAGTCCCTGTCGCTTCAGTTCTATCGTCATATCTCCGCCTGCCAATTGCCACAAATAGTACAACTCGTCCATTTTCCTAACGATAACGTTCTTATAAACGCTCTCGCGTTTTCCCTTCTCGTCGTTATCCAGCAAATCTTTGAATAGAGGCAAATGCAAAAGTTGCTGTGAAGTTTTGCGCAAAGAGGGTCGAATTTGGAGGCACGAGTCGACAAAATCTGTGATCTCTTGCGGCAGCTCCTGTTAAATAAAAAAGGGGGAAAAAAAAAAATTATTTCACGCAATTATAAAATGCAAAAAGATTCCGAATGAGTAAAAAAAACATAAGTGAAACCTTGTATGCATCGTAACGATCGTTTTCTCGAGCTAAACGCTCGAAAACTGTAGTCTCCGAATGCAGGAGGCTGAGAACTCGTCTCAGACATTGAGATAACTTTACTCCGGGCCAAATTGGCTTTCCTAGAAGATGCTCAGCCACAATCATGCCCAGAGACCAAGAATCTACCTTTCTGCCACTGATACCTGAGCCAAGAAACACCTCAGGTGCTGTGTACTTCGGATATCTGAAAAAAAAAAAAAAAAAACGTCTCCTCAATTAGTTTCATACAGAATTTTTTTTTTAAATTGCAGTGAAGAAAATTCAAAATATCGAAAATTTACCCAATTGGAAAGGAAACATTTCTGCCGCAATCAGTCATATAGTAAAGTCCATAATTGTACAGCTGAACATTCCCATAATTGCTGATAAGTATGTTGTCAGGACTGAGATGTCTGTGAACGAGGCCCAGCGAATGAATGTGCTCCAAGCCCAACAAACACTGATAGGATATTCTAATAATCTCATCTTTGGATAGAGAGTCTTTGCTGCTTAAAGGATTACCGCTGTACTCTGCTACCACGACGGTACGTTCTAAATTATTGAAGATTTTGAATTTATTTTGTGACTGCCGAATAATTTCCTTTTGCATTCACATGCAGGAAGCTTTGTTCTCATTTTTTTACAATTTTATTTCACGATCTTTTTTTTTAATTTTCAAGGACAATCGGTATTGTTTCGAATCTATAAAAATGTTCCGAATTTATAAGATTTTTTTTACGTTAATTTTGCCCAGTTTATTTCTTGCTTTTTAGAAACCTACCTCTATAAAAAAAAAAGCAAAAAAAATGAGTAAGCAATTTGGAAGCTTCTACTTTGCAGACTTTCGTCACATTATGCATTTAAAAAAAAAATTAAAATTCCAATAAAATTAGAAGCGCTCTATAGATTTTCACAAAATTTGGTACACATCACGATTCAATAATCGTCCATTTACGCACAAAATTTCAGTCCGATATCTCTCAATTACTGAACGTTGTGGCGTAAAAAACGAAATTTTGCGAGAAAGCCAGAAAAAATCAAGAATAGTCGAGCGACGAACGAACCGTGCTTGCTTCTGATGATATCCAGATAGGTCGAAAGATTAGCGTGAGAGACAGTCTTGAGAAATTGTGACTTTCCGTAGATAGTTATAGAGTTTGGTGTGAGCGGAAGGCCGTTGCTGCCGCACAATTCCGTCGGATGGCTTTGAGCAAAAAAGGTCATTCCGCCGAGACATCGTTCTTCGTTCTCTAAAATTGCTGGGCACATTTTCGTCGCTGAGTAACGAGAAACAGAAAAAAAACCAAAAAAGAAACGTATTGTTAGTTTTGTCTGGTGAGTATTCTAACCTAAAAAAAAATTCTCACCTTAATACCGATTGTTCGAACGGACGGATCGGCACCGCGCGGCTTCACTACTTTTCTACAAACAAGCGAATTATTCATCAGAATCCAAAATTCAGACTCGAAAGAATGTTTTCAATTCGGTGACATTCACTCGATGTCTCTCCGCGCTATCTCGTTTGCACGCCCACTGTTTGCCGGACAGCTGATAACTGTCAACGAGAGAGACAGAATGATAATTCGCATTCGATCGACGCGCCTGCGCACTGCAATTTTTCGGGCTTTTATTTGAATTTCATATTTTTAGAAGAACTTTAGGTTTTTCTTTTTTTTAATTATAATAATCATTGTTATTTTTGATTGAAAACTTTGCGCGGAATTAAGTACGAATTTTTTTATTTTCTCGAACTTTCTTTTGGTGAATTTTTGTTTTTTAAATATATTATAAAAAAAAAAATATCATAGTTGCAATTAATTTCATGCATTTTCGAGAAGAATAAAATAATATTTTTTTAATCATTCTAAGGGTTTTTTTTTCATCTGCATTTTGCTCGAAATCTCCTTTTTGTTACTTATTTATTTATTTATTTATTTATTTTAATGATTAGCTGGAAATATTAAAAAAAAAAAAATTATTTTTCACGTAATACTTTTATAATTATTAAATATGTAACATTTTTCGAAATTTTTACAGTTTAAAAAACGTACTCCGCGTTCATTATACAGTTTTTAAAAATTCTTCATAAATTATCTTAGTGACTAAAATAATCGGTAACGCAGTCGGCTATATATTTTTTCCTTAAGAAGTGTTGCCAACCTTTAAATGCATACAAAAAAAACAGCCGGAAATCCCTTAAATCCCTGCCGGTAATGTAGCCGATCTACTTTACCGGTTAAACAGATAAATAGACAAAACAGTGACGAATGTACAAATGACTAATGTCCAACAGAGTGTACGTCTCTTCGTCAAAATAAGCCGTCAGTGTTTTGAACACGACAGCTCTCAGTACTAAGCCCGTGTCTCGCTGCGTAATCTTGACAATTATATCCGTTATCATCGCAAAAAATTCCGTGAAAGTATTTTTTATGTCAAAAGCTTCACGGCACTTGTAAACAGCAATGTATAATGCAAGTCAAGAACCGGACATTCCCGCTGCTCTGGGTTTACTCAATCATCTCAGCAACGACGAACTCAAAGAACTTCTGAACGACGACAGCAAGTTCGAAGACGTCGTAAAGGACATAAAGCAGGTACATCATAATTTCGAAATTTTTATCGGCTCGTTCGATCGTCCCTGACAATTCAATTACAACTCCGTTGCGCAAAGAATGAAAATGTAACTTTCGGAAATAATTCATTTAAATTGCAACAATGCCCCTCAGTTCAAGGAACTGGAAACAGAGAAGGAAATGTTGATGGCGAGCAACAGATCGCTCGCGGAATTCAACTTAGCGAAGCAGCCTGAACTGGAAGAGGGCAAAAAAGAGCTTCAGGATCTCGGACAAAAAGGCAGCGAATTGTGTACAAATGTTCAAGAGAAAATACAGCTTATAAGTGAGTAACAAACGGTCGGGTATAAATGATTTTCTAACTCTTTTCAAAGATACTCACAGATTTTTCATATTTTTCTACCCAAAAAAATCTCCGATATTTGCCGAAGAATGCAACTGATGTTTTTAATCTGATCTGTCTTTGGATTGCTTCATTTGTCAAATGAGCTTTTTGGATGGAATTTTTGTAAAAATATTCTAGAAATTTTTGGAAATATTTTCAGACACTTTTATCCAACTTGCTGGATTTTTGAAGTAATAATTTTACTTTCTTTCTGAACGACACAGGTTTTCTTGCTTAATGGAAGTTTAGAGTATTTTAGGAAAAATAAGAGTCACTTTTAAATGTCTTAAATGTTTAATGTGGCCTTTTTTTTACAGGAAAATCACAATGTGGCCTTTTTTCCCGCTAGCCTTTTTTTTTTTTTACCATGAAGCTAAAATTTATATTCCAATAACTGTTATGTTTGTAGAAGAGAAGTCCGGCTCAATGTCAGTGGAAACAGCGTTAGAACTTCTGCAAGCAGCTGCTGCTGAAATTGAGGAAGAGTCTGAAGTGAGTAGCCTAAGCTATGGAATGACCTTTTCAAAAAAGCTCTTGAAAAATGGATTTATTCCAAAGCTCTAAAATCGCTACAATTGATATACGAGAAATTGAGCAACTAAAACTAAGCTCACAAGAAAAAAAACTAAAACTACAAGATTTTGGGTTTTCCTGATTTTTGAGTGATTATTAAAAAAATCTGATAAAATTCTGAAAAATACTTTGTTTGATAAAAAAAATGATTAAAAAATAGAAAAAATAATTAATCTACTACATGCAATTAGTCACATGTTTATTTATGTAAAATCGGAGTTTTCAGAATTTTATTTTCAGATTTTTCGGATCTTTTTCCGAACTATGCAAATTTTTAAATATTTTTTTAAAAGTGACATTACAATTCACAAATCTGTGACTCGAAATCACGCTAAATTCTCGGCCTTACTGAAGAAAATAATTTAAAAAAAAAATTGCATTATTTGTCAGAAACTAGCTGGAAAATTTCTCGCGGGTGACGCAGAGGTGGAGGAATTCTTGGAGCAATTCTTGACTATAAGGAATCTAATGCATCTGCGAAAAGTCAAAGTCGACAAGATGCGTGAATTGAGAAAAAGGCCGTCGATGTATTCAACCGGTGGGCCTGGATATCCGGTAGCGAGCAATTATCCGGCTATGCCCAGCGGATTGGCGTATCCAACAGGTCCGATCCCAATGCCAATGCCGGGCTATCGTCCCTTCATATAAAGACAAAAAATCGGCATAACATGCGCAAAATAATAAATCAATCCTGAGCACGAAGCCACAAATCGATAAATCATGTCATCTATTAAAACGGCTAACTTGTTAGGTGATTAAGTTTCATTAATTCGGCAGACGCTGCTATTATTTACGACTTCAGAGTGTACGATACACAGAAAAATAGCGATATATTTTCTAGTTGAAACTCTTATAATCTAGCATTATGTTACGTAATAAAGAAAATTTATATATTTCTCTGTAATAACGTTTTCTACACGTACGTTCATTCGCAGTGTCATGTACAACTGCTCACAGTCCACCATGAAAATGTGTCGTCTCACAAATTATGCAATAAAACAAAAAATAAATATATTCTTTGGAAGAAAATGTCTCTAAGCAGGGTACGTGATTGGTGAATCATAAAAATATCGTTATTAATAAAAATAAACGCGCAAAAATATAATTCAAAAAAATAATATTGCTTAAATATGTTTGTTCTAACGCACCATTTTTAGTATACCGACAAATATTGAAAAACAAAAAAAGAAAAACATTTTTTTCCAAAAGTAAAATAATAGAAACATTGCACGTTTACTGCTGAAAAATTAAATATAACCGACCACGGTTCACCATACAAATTACATTATCTCAAACATTACATACCAAATTAAAACCCTGTGCAAAAAAAAAAAGAAGAAAATCTCAGATTCAGGCTATAAATTAAAAATTGCATTTTCTTCACAACTATATTTACATAATTTCTTTAATTCTTCTATATATTTACAAGCACGGAGATCTCCGATTTATCATATATTTGTTGTAATTTGACTAACTGAAACAGAAATGAGATTACTGTTATATTTTTAAAAACGTTTTTTTTTTTTCATCTTACTCGGACGATAAAGGAACTAATTCTTTGACTCCTGTCTCCGATAGTTTTCTGCTGTCGACCTCGTTGCTCTGAGCAACGATCGGCGTATCGTCCAAGCTGATAGGTTCGTTAAAGCCCATAACAACGACGGCGAAAAGGGTGAGGAGAGCGAATACAACGAGGCTGATATCCTTGTTGCCAGGATTGCCGACATAAAAATCGCTCAATTCCCTTTGTTTCCTCTCCTCTTTGCTAAGCTTGCCCATTAAATTTCTGTCGAGGGTTCTTCCGTAATGAGCTCTCGTCCAAGCGTCAAAGTCGTAAATCGGCGTGCTGCCACTTTTGGTAGTCTGCCTGTAAATAGCCGCCTGTGCCTGATAATATTTAACCATCGGATCCGATGCTTTTACGTTATGGCTCGGAGCGTTGTAGCTCGTTTTGGTGAGTATACTCCGGTCGTAGGTGCGTCGTGAGTCGTAATTACCGAGCACTTCGTAGGCCTCCGCGACATCGCGAAATTTCGATGTCGCCGCTTCGCTGCTGTTTATGTCCGGATGATATTGCTTCGAAAGCTTGAAATACGCCGATTTTATCTCACCCTGAGTAGCCCGACTATTCACCTCGAGGGTCTCGTAGTGCGTTGGCGTTTTCGTTCTGTTCGACAAGGTTAACTTTGAGGACGCAGCGAAACCGCTCATCAGCAATCTCGGGCGAACGTTCATTTTCGATGAGAGCAATAAAATACGTCTTCTCGATCAAAATCACTAATATTTCGCTCGTAACATTTCGAGCTTTTTTGTCGATACTAATTTTTTCATTGATTGTTATTGTTGGATCATTGTTTCGTGTCAAGGTGACATTATGAGATGCACTATCGAGCTACGACTTTTTTTGAGGTTATGGCAACTGCCGTTCACGTACATTATATATGCAACACGTGAACGCGAAACGACGAAGATACGAAGGGAGAGAAATATATATGTATATTTTTTCTTTTCTTTTTTTATCTTTTAATCGAGTGAATTATTTGTTTCAATTCCTGTTATTTCTATTTCCATTTCCTACTATTATTATCATTATCATATATAAATATATGTATATATATATGTATTCTTTTTCTTTCCCTTTCTATGTCGACAATTATTTTGTTGAATCTTTAAAATTTGATTTCGTTTTCTTTTACGAATTCCATATTAACGGCTGCGATGATTTTTTTCGTGGGTTTCGTAAATATTTTATGTATTTCAATCGACATAGTTATTCCCTCCCTCTTCAGGGCTGCAATTCTCGAATTTTTGCACGAGTTTTATAACTCGTACAAAACATATTTTTTTAAAAACCGCGGTAGCTGCAACTCACTCAATTTTTTTTTTTTTCGTTCCGAAAAAAAAAAAGAGGAAGAAGAAGACATTTACGAGTGACGATCTTATCATCGGTTGGTAAAAACAGAACACGCCTGCTTTCAATGGCCGTATAAGGACATAAAGAGCGTTGGGAAGAGACGTACTCGGCGTTACTACGACTGATACAGTAATAACTGGATTCCCGACGAAGAGAGGTGCGTTATTCAGTCACGTCAGTCATTTCAACTCGTTCACAGCTGAATTTTCGTGCATAATCAAATAAACACTAAAGCTTTTCTCGCGACTTAATCCATAAGCTCAACGAGCATCGGCGATCTTTTGAATTTTTATTACTTTTTTTTCCACTGATTTAGAGAGGTTTAAATTGAGAGGCAAAGGAAAATCAAGACACAACTATGGAGGCCCTTATACAACAGAAAGTGATGGAAGTCGCGAATCAAGTGGAGAAGCAAATTGACAATGAGCTAGAACAACTGGAGAGACTCGACGTCGATGATCTTGAGAAATTGCGAGAAAAGAGGCTCAAGGAAATGAAACAAATTCAGCATCAAAAACAGGCCTGGCTGGCTTCGGTAGAATTTTTTTTTTTTTTTTAAACGAATTTCTATTTTTTTTTTTTTAATCAAATTTTTTTCTTTAAACGAATTTCTATTTTTTTTTTTAATCAAATTTTTTTTTTAAATTGAATTTTTTTTTTTAGTACTGTTTGTGAGTTTGATTAATATTGATTGTGAATTTTCAGGGTCACGGAGAGTATTCAGAAATTCCAGATGAAAAAGAGTTTTTTGAGATTTCAAAAAAGTCTAAAAACATTGTGTGTCTCTTTTACAAAGATGACTCACCTAGGTGTAAGATAGCAGACATGCATCTGAAGATCTTGGCTAAGAAACACGTGGAGGCGAGGTTCTGCAAATTGAATGTGGAGCGGTGTCCATTCCTCACTGGTATATACTCAAATTTTAACTATTAACCCTTGATTTTCAATTTTGCAATTTTTGAGAAATGGCTGAAATTTGGTTTACAAATCGTTTTATTATCAGACAATGTTTGGGACTGAATTGGAAAAGAATCTGTCGAAAGCTTAAAATTTCGTAGGATTTAAAATAACTCGAAAAAAATATTGATTTAACTGAAATTTTTAGTTTGCAAATAAATTTAAAAAATGCACACATTATTGTTTCAGAGCGCTTGCGGATAAAGATAATACCGACAATCGCACTGATATCCGACAGTAAAACGAAGGATTATATAGTGGGTTTCACGGATTTGGGTAACTGCGACGATTTCTCGACGGAGATGTTAGAATGGAGAATCGCGCAGTCCGGTGCAATAATGTACAACGGCGATCTCGCGCATCCACCGGAGAAGGGTAAAAAAGCTTGGCTCTCCCGAGTTCAGAAGCCGAAGACCATCAGAGGCCGAGATTCCGACGGATCCGACGAAGACTAATATATTTTCTTACTATTTTCATTTTTAAGATTAAATTCTCGAGCATTGCATCTATGAAAATTAATTTCGTTACGTATCTCGCATTCCAAGTGGCACAAAAAAAAAAAGCATTCACACGCTTGTAAAATTCACTCACGTATGTACGATAAAAAAAGAGAATTAAAGTGTTTCGATCACGTAATTAAGGAATACAGATACACAGAGTGGTCAATTGTACATGCATTTTTATATTCTTTTTATAATAATGCTTTTCATAAAAAATATATATATATCCAAGTTCTTTGTCCCGATGATTAAGTAGCCCCACCGTCCCGATTCTAATTACCGTTTTGCTGAAAAGAGAAATTCGTCAATTTGTCTAGAGAAAATGATGGGTTTTAAAATAGAAAAAAAAGAAAAAAAAACTTTAACGGTCGCTGAGATGATGGATCGTTGCAGAAAAAAGTATTTTCATAAAAGCGTTTCTAAAAAAAAGTACAAAATGTTACCAAAAATACCTGAAATTTGAAAATTCGTTGAAATATTCTTACGAACCGCTAAACTTTTAATCAAACAACCACAATGCAGAAAACAACGATTAACAAAATGAATCTTACGAAAAAACCGGTCGACCGATGAGACGTTTAATGAAAAAACTAGAATGAAAAATGTTTTAAAAAATTTCTTTAAATAAGAAACAACTAGACTATCGAGCATACTGTATCACTCTTCGTTGTTTCTTTGGACATTGATTTTTCTCTCTCGTCCCAAAGCGTCAGGCCGTCACAGGCGCAAATCTTCTTGGTATTTTGGAAAACTCCTGAGGAACGGGCAATTATTCCGCAAGCCAAACTGCAAAGAAATATAGTGATATTTTTATTTTTATTTTTTTTTTTTGTAAATTATAAAGGAGAGCTAATTAAATCACCGATTTCCACTGTTTCCGTCAACTTTCGACGCAGGGCTATTTCCTCTGCCAAGATCGTCAGGTTTTTCGGTGATCACCAGTGATCGACCGATTATATCAGGTACTTTCAAGTAATTGTCTTTTAATCTAAATGTAGCGCGTCCCTTATCGTCGGCTTCTATATTTCCAAGGTCGCCAACGTGCTGAAACGATTTTAATATTAAAGTCGAATTCGAAAGCGTAGAAAATAATTACACGATAAGAGTACAAAATTTATCAAAATTCCAACAATGTTGCGCTACGATTTTAATTATAAGAATATATATATATAAAAATCCGATATTCGGTGATATTTACACGCCGAGACAGTTCGTCGTCCGGGCCCCCGTGCGCCGCGTTGTGTGGATTATAATGATCTCCCACACTAAACAACAATGTTCGAATATTAATAAGAAATCGTTGAATAATAATTAGGCATTATTAAGTGCATTATCGGCATAAAAAAAATTTGAAATGTAGGATCGATTTTCTTTTTAATTTTCTTCGTTGCAAGGATGAGCATTATTCGAATGGAAAAGCATCAAAAGTAGCATATTTTGGTCCTGAAAAAGAGGATGTTTTTTTTTTTAAGATCTTTATCACGTTTTATGCTATGAAATAATTCTTTTTTTCATAACTTTTGAGTAAAAAGAAATTTCGATCAGGTTTAAAATTCGGATATTTTTTTTCATAAAATCTAGAACTAAAAACAAAAATTTCAATGACAATTGAATAACTTGAACGAAAATTGAAAAACTTCGATAGTGACTGAAAATTTTGGTAAGAATGGAAATTTTTTATGAAAATAGAAAATCTTTGGGGAAAATTCGATGATTTTAATGAAAATGGAATAATTTAAATGAGCGTTGAAAAATTTCAATGTAATTTGAAAAGCTGCAATGAGATTGAAAAACGTCGATAAAATTTGATACATTTCGATATAAATTACAAATTTTCGAAGAAAATTGAAAAATTTTAATAAAAATAAATAAATTTTAATAAAAACAAATAAATTTTAATAAAAATAAATAAATTTTAATAAAAACAAATAAATTTTAATAAAAACAAATAAATTTTAATAAAAATAAATAAATTTTAATAAAAACAAATAAATTTTATATCAAGATTATTATTATTAATACTTCTGTGCCCCTGAAATTCCTGTTTACTTTTCGCTGCCATTTTTTTGTACCCTCTACAGATTGTGTATCTCATTTCAAATTGACACAGTGCAAAGTGTATAAAAAAAAAAAAAAAAAAAAAGCTAATTTAGCAAACAAGATAAAATGTATGAATTCAGTGTAAAACCTTTCGCAGCCTTTGGAGATATCTCCGCATTCGTGGACATGAAGGCCATGCAATCCTGGACTTAAACCATCGACAGTACCATCGACGATACAGCCTTCCATTGATTCGACGAATCTAATGACTCCTTTAATATTATCGCCTACGCTGTATCCGGAGTTTCCGCCCAACATCGATACAGCACTGGTTGCGTTATCTGTCAATGTAAAAAAAATCCCTAAATTCTCTCTATAAATATCTGAGATTTGCAATAAAAATTTCAAATTGTGCATAAAACCTCCGTATCCTTTCAACACGGCTCGCCTTCCAGAACTCTCAATCTTCTCCTGAATCGTCGAGTAAGGAAGACTCGTATCCACAACGACTGTTCCCTTTTCCAGTGAAATATCAACATTGTTAATACCACCCAATTCGGACAAAGCGCCCTGAACTGCATTAACACAATTCTGGCATGTCATGTCCACAGCAAATTCAATCTAGAATTTAATGATTCTCATCGTTAAATAGGTAAACCTATTTTTTTTATAATCGTTCAATATTTTTAAATTGTTGATTTTTTTTTTTTTTTTTTTTTTTTTTTTTTTTTTTTTTTTTTTTTTTTAATCTATATTTTATCCTATTGTTATTATTTCTATCAAAAATTTTCTTATTTATTTATATGAATAAAATTTGAAAATTGAAATACTGTTTCGGAGCGAAAAAAAAGTGGCATTTTCATTTAATTGAAAAACAGCATAAAACGAAATCGTAGAATTTTACAAAAAATGTCGGAAAATTACGCTGAAAAACCAAAATTTGAATTTAAGTTTTTTTTTTTGCAAGCCGTAGTATTGGCGTTCAAAAAATAAGCAAAATCGATTTTCACTGGCTGTAACATGCGACAAAAAAATCGGAAATATGAAATATGAAATAAATATGAGGACGTTTTGTTGACATTCAAAATTGGGGTGGTCGACTTGAAGTGTATCGCCCCATATATTTTTACCTACAATTACTTATGTATAATACGACGAAAAAAAGTGGATAAACTTCGAAAAAAATTTCTTCTTTTTCTCGAGACGTCTCTTAAATTTCCGAAAAGCATTAATCTTACCTTAGTTGTCATTTTAAGTGCGTGCTTCAAGTGCTCTGATAATGACACAGCGTAAAAATCTTTATCTACAATTTAATAGACGACAGCGACCGCGTTTCTGCTTGTTAAAATTTGTTCAATAGTACGCGATATTATTCAAAATATTCACTCAAATTCCTCAAAACCTTTAGATAACAATGTGCGTCTTTATTCTCCAAACACCGGCTAAACAAATTCTCATTTGTCACGTTTTTTTTTTTTTTTTTTTTTTCTAAACTCTTACAGTTCCAGTGACGCAAAATTCCCTAGTAATTTTATTGCCTCCGTTTGGCAATTATAGATCTTATTATGATTTCCCGCGTTTTTTCCGTTTACCGAAATGTCGTCTTTTATTAATTATTAAAAATATTTATTGTATAATTTTATTCAAGATATTATGATTATAATTACCCAATCAGAAATGTCGAAAAAAAAATCTGGATATTGACGTAAACGAACATGAAAACGACGACCACAAAATAGTTTGTTCCTCCAGGCAGGTTAGGCTCGGATTTAGTGACAATTTTCAGGCGCGTGTCGAAGTCAATTCAGCCTAAAAAGAAGAAATTTCGAATTTTTAATAAATCCTATGTCAACAGTACGATAGATCGTCGATCGACATTAATTGTTCCACAGAGCGAAATATTTTATTTACAAATAATATAACAGGAATTATTGTCCGATACCAAAATTCCCTAGATTTTTGTGTTGAAAACGGAGGTCGTAAATGGCGTCCGAGTTGATGCCCGAAAATCAATCCGAAAACAGAGAGCTGTTTTTATTTCGTTATTTCGAAGCTGTTGCTTTACGCGCACTTTGTAAGCCGATCGGCTAAATATTTCGATCGTTAATTTTGTGCAAATATTTGTTATTTGTTAACAGCGACATGTGAACATTTGGGCGTATTAAAGGAGAGGAGCAAATGCACCAGCTGAAAGGCATCTCAACACACGACTCTGATGTTCCGCAAAAGGTAGGAGAGAAATATTTGTTTCGATTGTTATTTACAATTAAACGACGTTTTTTTCTTTTTTAACGAATTTCTGTTAAATTGAATGTTACGCAACGATTTAGAAAAAAAAAAAACACGCAGTCTCGGAATAATTTTCGATTGTCCTTGTCTGTTTTCTAGAATTCTGTTTCAATGCAAAACCTGTTGAAATTTTTGTTTTTTTACTCGAGCGGAATGCGTCTTTTTCAGCTTTTATAAAATGGCATTCATTTTTTAATGTTTTATTCAGTGCTGAGTTTGTTGCGCTAAACATTGTGTACATTCTCATGCGTCGCTTACAACGCTCTGAGCTTGCTTTACTGCAGCCTCTGTCATTTTACAAAATGTCATGTTCTTATCCTTTTTATGCTTTGTATTATTTATTTCTTTATTTTACAGTTTTTTAAAAATATTTTTACGTGGTATAGTAATTTTTTGTAAATTTTTTGTTGCACATAGAAAAAAAAAAAAAAAAATTTTAAGAATTCTTTATTTATTAAATTTATCAAATTTATCAACACAATTATCTGGAATTAATTGACAAAGTTTATGTACTTTATGCTTTGTATTATGAAATTCATGTTCATCGCTGAAACTGTAATATTTTTTTTTTTTTTTTTAAACAGTAAGAACTGTTTTACTGCAATTCATAAATCTCATGAATGGGAGTAAAAATAATATAATTTTTTATATAAATGTGTATTGTGTTTCCTATGTAAATAATGTAGTTTTGGTATTGAAATCCGATTCAAAATCTCCACTCCTGATACTTTACGCGAAACATGGAAAAAGAAAAAAAAAAAACTTCTTAAAAAAAAAAAAATTCTTATTATGAAAATAATTCCTGAAGTTTATGTTTACCATTGAGCTTGTTTATTGATTTTACTAAATTGTGTAAATTTCTGTCTGCTTTCCAGTGTTTAGATTATGAAATCATGAAAGGGGCCTATAGGACTGTATGTTGGGAAGACACTCAACATGGATATAGAAGGGAGCATCTCATAATGCAATTGGAATAACCACAGGTATTAATCACGGAATTTTATAACTTAATTAAACGATTATTCACTTGCATTAAAAAACTTCAACTCTCGTTTCTTTTCAGAAGCGAAAATCTATTACAAAATATGAGAGCACGGGGTTGGCGATTTTTTCTCGTATAGTAATATGTTCATAGCGCAATTGGTGTGAATTTCAGATTTTTCGATCGACGGATTGTCCCGCAATAAAATATTGACTGTGAAGACCAAAAAATCCCATGTATTTTTAATGGAACACTTTAACCCCCGTGGGGGAGGGTTGAATGTGGGATAAAAGCTCTGAAGAAAATTGAGGATTTAAAAAAAATTTATTTCGAACCAATCTGGGGGGCGGCACGATAGAAATTCGAAAATACTCCTTCTAAGGACCACCCTAAAATATATATTTATATATATATTTTTGTTCATATTGCCTCTGGAAATAGGATCTTTGATTGGCCACCAAATCATGTAAATTTAAATGTTAAAAGGAGAAATCCGTGAAATAAATCAAATTTCCATTATTGCAGCAGTTAAAGCATCCAAAATGCCACGAAAGGTGGTTACTCAAGTATCGCGTCCTTCGGGCGAGAGAGTATGTTGCTTCTGCGGTCTGGCCGATGACAATGAATTGGATTATGGAAAATTCCATGAATACAATGGAATTATCACACATTATTACTGTCTGGTATGCATAAATATCAAGTCGTAACAATTGTTATTACCGCTTTAGCACTGTATTTATCATTCGTTGTATTTTTAGCTTCTATCCTCGAACATGCAGCAGAAGGGTCGCGACGACGAAGGGATATTGGGATTTTTAGCGGATGATATAAATAAGGAACTTAAAAGAGGAAGAAGACTTGTAAGGCCAAATTTGTCTTCCACATTTGTAGAGCGTCAAATATTAATTCACTAAATACATATTTTACTTAAAATCCTTGCAGGCCTGCTGCTACTGTAAAAAAATTGGCGCGACCTTAGGATGCTGCAATACGAAATGCAAAAAGATCTTTCACTTTCCTTGCGGTCTGAAAGCTGGATCTCTCCATCAGTTCTTTGGAGAGTTCAGGTAGAAATTGGATTTCTCAATTATTGACTAGCAATATTATTGGGTATCTCATAAATTCATTATCATTTAATTTTTGGAATACCATTTTTCTCTATTATTAATTTTCTAATTTATCCTTCGGATCTTCAATGAAGTTTATTTTCAAAAGATATTTCGTCTTAAAGTGCTTTGATTATCATAAAATCAAACTGTAATTTAGAAACATGCATGAAGCATCCTTGAACATGAGTTTTTTTTTTTTTTTTTTCAAGAACACAGTGATTGATAAATTGATGAATTTCCGTCAGGTCATATTGCAAGAGTCACCGGCCGAAGCAAAACATCGACAATCGCGTGGCCGAGGAGGTGAAAAAGCGCGACGACATGATATGTTACATATGTTACGACAACGTCAGTCCTCGCGATATATACGGAACACTGTGGGCGCCTTGTTGTAAGAAAAACGCTTGGTTTCATCGTACATGCGTGCAACAATTGGCAATGAGTGCGGGTTACTTCTTCAAGTGTCCTCTCTGTAACAACAAAGCTGAGTTTCAGAGAGCGATGCTGGATCACGGAATATTTATTCCAAGTCAGGACGCATCTTGGGAGTTGGTTCCAAATGCTTTTGAGGAATTGCTCTACAGGCACAATCGATGCGACGCTGACGATTGTCTCTGTCCAAAAGGTCGCGAGCACACGAGCACAAATGCCAAGTGGGAGTTGACGCTCTGTCGAACTTGTGGATCTCAGGGTATTCACATGGCTTGCGGTCAGCTCAAGTGGGTGAAGCCAATTTGGGAGTGTTCGGAATGCACGTCGATACTAAACAAAACGTTGATCAGCGATTCGGAATCAAGCTCTGTAGTTCGCGATGACGGTAATAGGCGAAGGCTTCGAGAAAACGCAAATTCCATCGACGACGAGTCCAGCGACTCCGATATTTCGGTAGGCACCGAAACAATGGAAGCATCGACATCGGAGTCATTTAGTTTGAAAAATCGCGAGGACGAATTGCGAAAATCACCGGAGGAACCGGTGGCTTTGCGTATTACACGAAGAAGCGCAATTCCAATCGCCAAATCGCCGGTAAATACAAAAATTCAAAACCCCGAAAGTATCATGACGAATGAGGATCTTCCACCGGAACCTAAAAGACCGAGATATTCCGATTATATCAGTCAGAATAACGGTCACGAATCGATCGACAGCGATGACGACATTGTCGTCATATCGGGACCAAGTAGAAATGATAATTTAGTAACAAATGTGGGGAAAATCGAGGCTGCCGATAATTCTTGGAGCGCAAAGCCGAACACAGACCCGAGCCTGGTAATAGAGACGCAGGAGATGAAAAAAAGTGAAATAGCTTTGTCGGCGTTGCCGGAAACGTCGGTGAAGACGGAACAGAGTCTCGCGAGTCGGCTATCAACGGAAATGGATAAGAGGGTTGTTGAGATCGATTTGAGCGAATCTGAATACGCAATAACGGATGCTAGACGTACTAATTCAATCGCAAATGAGGTACCAGTTGTAAATTCCGTTGCGGATCCTCCGGAGTTGAATATTATGATAACCAACGTAACTTCTCTGGCGCCAGAAGCTTTCGACAGCGTAGAAGAGGAAAAAATCGAGATAAAGAACGATTCGACGAACGTATCGTCGCGTATATTCAACGAAACGAACGGCGGACTCACACCACAAACTCCAATTGTACTCGACGACGAGCCTCTTCCAACAGCAACGACGAATAATCAAGCGGAAAAGAATAATCTTCATTTTTCATCGAATGAAATACACGATCAGCTGAAAATCATTAGATTCGATTCTCCGACAGACGCCGCTGGCAATCCCACGAAAACAGTTGTCTATGGCATCACAATACCCGGCACTAATCAAACACTTCCGCTGATTTTTACCGCAGCTGACAACAGCGTTTCTAACGCAACTTCCGCGATACTCACCGATCCTTTCAAACCAATCGTCCAACCCAATGGCGCTAATCTTCGCAGCGACAATCAGCCGAACAGACCGGGAAACAATAGCTCAATTGTCGCGCCGACAAATATTACTGCGAGCTCGGATGCAACTAGGAAACCGGAAAGTCATCAAATCGCTTCTACCGCGACGAAACGAAGTACCGAAACGCCGATTGCAACGCAAAACAGTGCAAGCTCTTTGTCGATTTCTGTACCGCTCAAAGCTATCGTAAACGAGCGATTTCCAAAGTCTCGATCGAGCAAAAAATTGGTAGATAATAGCCGAAAATTAAGCGATAATAGCCAAAAATTGAGCGATAATAGTAAAAAATCGAGCGATAATAGCAAAAAATCGAATGATCATAGCAGCAATCGGACAGTTACTATTAATAATCATGGTACTTTGAGTAAGGTATTCGGAACTCCGATTGCGCCGAAAAAGCCGGTTGTGCCACCTCCGATTGCGCCGAAAAATCCGATTTTGTCAGCTCCGATTGGGCCGAAAAATCCGGTTGCGCAACCACCGACAATTATACCAAATGGCTCGTTCGTAAAAATGTCTGCAGTTTCTATCTTGCCGAATAATCCCGTTGCGCAGCCAAAGCCGCCGATGTCAAACGGTTTTGCTTCTCTGGCGACGCTAAATAAGTCTGTCCCAAATTCACGAAACAACGGCCTGTCGAATAGAATAGACGCGACGACGATATCAAAAATGTTCGCGCTCTTACCGCCTTCATTTCCGGCTTCAAAACCAAAGTCCCCTCTGCCGAACGCTGTAATATCCTCGACGACGTCCAAAATCGGAACGCCTGCGCTTAAACAAAACAACGCGACGATTGCAAACGTGAACGTCAATTTTCCGAATGCAACTACAACTTGGCTGAACTCTTCTGGATCCGTTGTTAAGTTCAATAACGATGCGACGAGTAACGGTGTCACGACGGCGAATCTCAGTATAGCGACGCAATCGCACATTCAAAAATCAACTAACGACCGACAGCCGATCGTTGAGCCGCAAATCTTTCAACTTATTCGCACGGATCAGAATAACGCCAACATCGATGATGTAAGTATCAAGAACGTTCGTTGAAATTGATTCCTCGTTTAATGTATCGCGTTAGAAATTCCGGATGTTGTCGTTGTGATCGTGAAATTGGGGATTTTTATTAGAGAATTAATCTTTCGTAGAATCTTTCAGAATTGATCCAGAATTTTGTACGTTATTTCGTTGTTTGTTGCTGTGGCTGGAATTATTATCGAGGTGGAGGATTAATCTTTATTTCATACGTTTCGACCCTGATGTGGGTCCTGTTCACTCATATTTTTTATTATATAAGTTTCCACAAAAAAAAAAAATTAAAATAATATAAATTTAGTCTAAATTGTTGAATATTGTTGATATTTTGTTGATATTTTTCTACAAAAATAATAATTACGTTTTTGGGAGGTTGGTTGTCGACGACTGTTGACGATAACTATCTCTGGTGAGACAATGGGTGCGGGGATTGTCAGCATGATTTTGTAATTCCCCGTACCTTCTCTCCAGTGTATTTGTTACGATTCTAACAGTGTGACGGGGATGCAGGCACCGGTCCTGCTGTACAGCCCGCATCCGTTAACAATCCAAGAAATGTCAAGCCTCGACGTCTTTCAACAAGTCCCGGTGAATGCGCTACAACGCCCGACAACGGGAAGCGGGATGTCGATGCTCGAAGAATGTGAGTATTCCAACGAAATGCTCACTATAAGCTCTGATGTTTAACTAAAGCCTGTTTTTTTTTTTTTTTTTTTTACTCGCGATATTTCTTTCACAGTTCTGACCCAGAGTGCGATGATAACACCAATGACGCGTCTGACCGTTCCGCTTCCGCAGACTGGAGTGACGCCACTGATCGAACTGGATTGATTTACAAGAGCGTAAATCTCCGTGATCTTAAATTCTCAATCTGTGGATCAAATATTGTTAAGGTGAGCTTGATTGAATTTTGGGTAAGGTTATAAAATAACTAAAATAAATAAATAAATATTCTTTTTTTTGTTGTAGATGACGATTTATGACACTTATACTGTAAATATGAAACTGAATTCATCGAATTCATGTAAAAACTCCAAGTATTCATCATCGAGAAGACCTACGAAATTCTCGATGGCTCGAGGAGCAAAAGCGCGTAATAAAGAAAGCTGCGATTCCAACGAAATCTCGAATTCGTTGGATTCTCTGCCCAGCTCTAAAAACAATGACAATGAAGGATTACTAGATCAATCGGAAAGCACCTCGCAAGACAATGTCTCGCCCTCGATTTCTATAAATCACACAAACGGTGGTTTGCCTAGTATCGAAGTATCATCTCGCGGCCAAGACGAGCTTAAAGAAAATCTCGATCCCATTCCACCCTCGACAAATTCACCGCACAACACAACTAACGCTGTCGATCGAAAGAACAAATTTCGTCAGCTGAGCGACGTCAATCACTCGATGCGATCGTTAAATGAGAAGGATGCTCAACAGATAATATGTGAAAAGAACGAGACGCCGCTTAAAAAAGTCGCGTCTCACGAGTCTCAATCCCTCCAAAATCACGCGAAATTATTGTACAATAGCTGGAAAGATTCGGCCTCGAATGAGGAATTGAATGTTAACAATACGACGCTTGATCGTGGCGTGAAAGTGCTTACGAAAAATCCCATTCCACGGAGCTCCGCCAATGACAACAATACCGCTGAAGATTCGGATCCGACTTACGCTGCGAAGAGAAAACGAATTTCTGTAAATGATGAGAATCTCAGCGAGATTCAGAATTTCACGAAATTACCGTCAACGAATGAAGCGAACGATTGCAACGACACGAATGTAAATCACCTAGTCAACGACGCGACGTACTCAAAGCGAAAATGGAAATCGAGCGACGATGTTTCGCGATCAAGAAAATTCCATGTAAATAATATAATAGACGGTCGAAAAAAGGACAAGAGCGGCCGAGTTTTAAGCTGCAAAGTTAGCATCGACTTGGGAAAAATTCGTGCCGATCTCGCGGCGAAACTCAAAATCTCGACTAATTTTACCGACAGCAAGGTTTACCGACGTTCTGTAGCGCCGTTTACGAACAGAATCGATGGTAATTACGTTTTTTATTCAAAATCACTCGGAAATTTGTTCAAATCTCGAAGTTCTGATAATTTAACGCGCGATAGACATTATAGATTGATCGGTGAGTTACGAAAATCGAAGAGTTTAGAGGATCTGTGTAGATCGTCGTCTCGATCTTGTGTCGATGATATTATTGGGAATAGGAGAAGCGGCGAAAAAAAAAAGCGCCGCAGTTTCGAGGAACACGACGGTGTCAGATAGCTCAGTTATTTCTAATGATAACATAAACGACATCGATTTTAAGTGCCAAAATTCATTATTCCATTGTGTGAGCGAATTTTTTTTTCCGAATGAACGTCTAGGAATCAAATAACGGCCTTCAAATTAGTTACTTTTAATTTGAAACAAATTCGTTTAGAATTTGAGAACGTCGGGACTACAGTATTTTTCTAATACTTCATTCGATGATTCAGCACATTGAATGGTCGATGAAGAAATCGTTTATCATATTTTTTCAATAAGGTTCCTCGTACTTTTAGCGAAAATTTATACATTAAACTATCGTCAGTGAAGATAAAATAATTCGGAAGAAAGAAGTGCGGATCAGAGCGGATTTGTTCGGTAGATCATTGGGAATAGAGGGAAGAACAGATCCGCTCGGCTGCCTCTGAAGCATTTTTACAGATCGTCGGAATCCTTGCTGGAGAATTTGATTTTATGAAATTTCCGAAAGACGAGTCTCGTTGATTTAATTTGTTCGAAGTTTGTACAGTATTTGAAGTGATGCGAGACGCACCGAAGGAGGAGCCGCAGGTAGCGAACCTGTCGGTATTTCGAAGCTATACCTGTTTTATTTCCGGTTATTGCTAATATTCAGGAAAAAAGGAAAATTAGATTTATCTGCAAATTATCTTAATCAGCGACTGTGCGTAGATTTTTTTAGGCTCCTTTCTTTGGTCCTATTTTTTTTTTTCACGCGTTCAAATGACCGAGTTTCAATTTTTTTAAATTTATGATATAAAATTGTTAAAACGTGTTTCGTCTAAAAGTCTGAGCTGTTTGAAGAGAAAAAAAAAAACCTAATTTTCTTTTATTCGAACAATCAAATGTCTCTGAAATATGTATCTCGTCACTTTAAGATCAATCTTACACAGCTTTAGAAACTGCATTCGGTAACGGGAACGAATGCAAATTAATCAGTTTACATTTGAGGCGCGAAAGGCAATTTCAGTTTCATTTTGAAGTAAAAAGACGAAGTGAAAATCTGCTTTTTTCTCAACTCTAAATTGATTAAATTGAATTAGATTTTTTTTACAAAATACAGTTTCTGAAGTAGCGTGAGTAAAAAAAGGAAAAGCTCGAAAAAAAGCGATATTGTAGAGGTACAGCCGGTCGTCGTCGGAGCACGGGTTTAAGTTTATAAATTTTTAGGATGACCATGTTGAGTTAAGTAGTCCTTGTTACACTTAGTTGGTTGTATTCTTTATCATTATACGATTATATGATTTTTTTCGGCCGATTCTCGTTTTACGATTTATCGTCGAACGTCGACTTAGCGTTACGCGTGCTGTACCTTTACGTATATATTATAGATAATCGTTAACGATAAATACCTCGACTTTATTATTTCCATCGCTACGGAAATTTTCATTAATTGTGTAAGGTTCTTCTTTTTTTCTTTTTAACGATATTTGCATTATTTCATACATAATGTAAAAGAACACGATGATTAAAATAGGCAAAAATCCATGTCCAAATGTTGCATGGACGTCGCAATTTAAGGAAATTTATATGCTGTAATATAATGTAATAAACATGTTATTATTCTAATAATTATTAGATTTCAGAGTATTTATCAAATTTATGTAGGCGTAGATATGCGGAAGACTAAAAAAGAAGAAAAAAAAATTTCCTTTTTCCTTTTAAATCAGCAGCGATTTTTATGCATTTTCTTTGAATTACAAGTTAAATCCGTCCACTTAAAAAAAAATATATATTTCGTCAAAGTTTTTTTCCAAAATATTCAATCCTGCTTCATTTTTTTTAATACATTTTTCGCCATTCGAAATTTTTTTTCTCAAAATAAATAACACACTTCCATTCGACAAAAAAAATTGCTTGCAAAAAAATCTTTTACAAATAAAAAAAAGTGCTTGCAGAAATAAAAAAAATCTTAAAAAAGGGCAAAAAAAAAAAAACATCTTTAAAAAAAAGAATTGCATGCATAAAATTTTTTTGCATTTGAAAAAGAAACAAAATTGTATTAAAAAAAAAAAAAAAAAAAAAAAAAAAAAAATTGCGATGCTCAAACTAAAACACAAAATTTGTTCACATTTTCGTCAACTTTCGTATTTCCACAGTGTCCTTAAAAAGCCTGAAATGTCCTGAAATATCCTTGAATTTGTTACAAATTTTTTTTCACTACAAATCAAATATTAAAATTCGACTAAATGAAATGTCCCGCGTGTTTGGATTGCAATTTCTAGTTCCTCATAAAAAAGCTAGTGGTCGCTTCTGTCTGTTGTACTGAAAAAATCCAAGATGTCTGCATTGTGTATCCTGCGTGGATCAGCCACAAGCATCAACATTAAAAAAATGTATCTTCCGCGTTGATTGATCCTGTAAATTTATATTAAACAAACCCCTGATTCGAGTCTCCAATCATCCCGAATTAATAATGAGCAAGCGTCATGGATTATCCGTAAGTAATACGACAATACGATTTTCGCGAAACAATTGTGTTCACTCAAAGCGTTCTGATGCGCTCAATATTATTTTAATCGTCAACAGAAGGAAGAAATCGCAAAGCAATTTATGCTCCCGGAGCGAAAAAGCAAAATCGCGACGCTTTTGAAGCAAGATGGTCAGGCGTACTGCATATGCCGAAGCTCGGACAGCTCTCGTTTCATGATGTAAGATTTTTCGTTTTTTTTTTTTTTTTAAGACGTTTATAATTTCTTTACATTGCTTGACAAAAATTTTTTGGCTCTCGAACGCTGCTTTTCAAGCGACAATGTTATCGATGACCACACGGAATGATAATAATAGTTTCAATATTTTACAGAGGATGCGATGCCTGTGAGGAATGGTACCACGGCGATTGCATAAATGTTACCGAAAAGGATGCCAAATACATAAAGCAGTTTTTCTGTGTCGTAAGTATTGTTCAAAAAGTAGTAAAGATACAATGGCAAAACTTTGCGTATTGCTTCCTTGGGAAAATGTGAAAAAAAATGGAGGTTTTAAAAAATTATAAGAATTTTCTGCAATTTCTCAGGTAAAAAAAATGGAGGTTTTAAAAAATTATAAGAATTTTCTGCAATTTCTCAGGTAAAAAAAATGGAGGTTTTAAAAAATTATAAGAATTTTCTGCAATTTCTCAGGTAAAAAAAATGGAGGTTTTAAAAAATTATAAGAATTTTCTGCAATTTCTCAGGTAAAAAAAATGGAGGTTTTAAAAAATTATAAGAATTATAAAATATATAAGAATTTTCTGCAATTTCTCAAGTAAAAAAATGGAGGTTTTAAAAAATTTCGAAAAACCATATCTCGGGTGTTAAAAAAATCTGAAGAAAATTTGCCACGTGTTTGTTCGACAATTTTTTTGACTCCATGAGGAAGCAAAATTATATCTATCAGCATTTTCCTGCTTCAAACAGTTAATTTATTCGACAGCGCTGCAGAGAGGAAGATTCAACTTTAGTCACGAGATACAAACCCCGCAAGTCGGAGCAGGAGGAACGCAAGTTGAAGAAGTACAAAGAAAAATCGAGAGATCACACGTACGAATTCGAGGCCCCTGCCTGGGATACGGCGATTGTTAAAAAATCGTCGAAACGTTGCGGGGAATGCAACGGTTGCCTTAGAAGTGAAAACTGCGGGAAATGCGATGCTTGCAGGTAATTATAGCTGTGATCCTTTAATTTTGCCTGAATTATCATTTATCTTGTATTTCAACATTTTTTCAAATTTATCTTTGGCAATTATGAAAACTCCATCTTCGCCTAGAGCTCAAAAATTGCCTTATATTTTATAAGATTTTTTCGAATTCTTCCGGATTTTTAAAAAGTTTTTTTAAAAATTTCAAAAAATTATATCTGAGGCAAAAAGTGTCGAAAAAAAATTCCAGAGCCGATCAACGAAGACCGATAGTTTTGTAATCTTGTCAACAGGCACTTGAAGAAATTTGGACCTTCGGTAAGATTAAAAGTGCGTTGCATTCAGAGAACATGTCGAACGATCGGCGTGCCACTGAAGCCTTCGAAGAGCTTGAACAGAGCGGTAAAACCGAGTAAGAAGCGTAAGCGCGATTCGAGCAACGAGAGAAACGAGCATTTGGCGGAACCGCGACAGTGCTACGGTCCATCTTGCGTGATTCAATCGCGACCGGGCAGTAAATATTGCTCCGACGAGTGCGGCATGAAACTCGCGACCAACAGAATATATCAGGTCCTACCGCAGCGCATACAGGAGTGGTCGTTGACTTCGTGCGTCGCCGAGCAGAACAACAGAAGAGCTTTGGAAACGGTGAGAAAACAGCAACACGACGTGAGAAGAATATTACAGGAATTGGACAAAAGACACGCGGAACTCGATCGAATAATAGAACGCGCTAGGCACTCTACCATTGATCCAAAAGCCGAAGACGACGAGAACGACGACACCGAAATGAGCATGTACTGCATCACATGTGGACACGAGATTCACTCTCGCAGCGCGATAAAACACATGGAAAAATGCTTCAATAAGGTATATATCGAATTTGGGCATTTAAAAAAAAAAAAAAAAAAATGCGACTTATTTTTTGTTTAAATCACTCGATTAATCTTTTGTGTTTTTTTTTTCTTTTTTTTTTTAAATTCTATTCCAGTACGAATCCCAAGCTTCGTTCGGTTCGATATTCAAGACCCGCATCGAGGGACAAGTGATGTTCTGCGATTTTTACAATCCCGTTAATCGAACTTACTGCAAAAGATTGCGTGTTCTGTGTCCGGAGCATTGCAAAGATCCAAAGATCAGTGACACAGAGATATGCGGCTGTCCTCTGGTGACAAACGTCTTCGACGCAACTGGCGAATTTTGCCGTGCCCCAAAAAAGAGCTGCGCGAGACACTACGTTTGGGAAAAATTGCGACGAGCGGAAATTGACATGGAGAGAGTTAGACAGTGGCTGAAAATAGACGAGCTCGTAGAGCAGGAACGGCAAATTCGCTCGAACATGGCTACGAGAGCGGGCGTTCTCGCTCTTATGCTACACTCCACTTACAATCACGAGCTAATGGAACAAATGACACAGGAACAGAACAGAGAACAAATGGAAGCGATGGAGGAAGAGCTTCAGCGCAGATACAGCTTTAATCATCGCAACGAAAAAAGCATAGACTGATAGATAATATAAGTGAATGATGAATCTTAGGGGATCTAAGTTTCATTTTCTGACTCCTATTCATCTGTGTTCAATTTTTATGCTGTACAGACGATGCTGTTTAAAAAAAAAAAAAAACGAAAAAAATTGAGCAGTATTTTTCCGTAAGATCATCGAAGATTCGGGGCAAGAAAAGAATTTTATCCATCGGTTGATTAAAAAAAAAATATATATATATACAAAGCACACTTTGGCGAAATTTTTTCTTTAATTTGTATAATCATAATATGAGGAAAAAAAATAGATAAATATTTAGAGATTGCGACGAAATTTTTAGATATATTTTTTTAATTTTCTTGTGTTTGAATGTTTTTCACACAAAACTATGAAAATCTCGAAAAAAAAAATGTTCACGAAAAAATCCTTTTCATTTCTGATGAAGAATCAATAAAATGAAGAATTCGTTGAAAATCTGAGATTTCATTCAATATTTTAAAAATTGGGTTTTTCAGCATTTTTTTTTTTTTTATCAAATTTGTTAAATAATTAAATATTTATTTATTAAGTAGCTCTGGTTTTTCTGGAATTTATTATTAAAGCAACTTGCAACGTCCATATTTCGTTTTTTTTTTTTGCGCGGCCGATAAAGACGCTACCTCTTATCTCAAAAGTACTCCTATTGAACGTTCGATGTCACTAACTGCTAAAGACGAAAAGCAGAGAGAGAGAGAGAGAGAGAGAGTGCGAGATAACTCTTATAGGTTATAACTAAATCTTCACTGGTTGTGCCGATTGTTTAATTCGGCTTTCGGTATACGGGAAAGTTTAAACAATTTAAAAAATGCATCTTACGTTCGTAAACTTCATAATAAGGAAGAAGCCTCATGGCTATGCTTTTCGAGGGTAAGTTGCTTTTTTTTGGTATTAAAAAATTGATGATACCATTTTGAGGATAATTTACATTATCCGAAAAACGTGAAAAAAAAAAAAAAAAAAAAAAATTGAAAATAGCACTCACAAAATTTTGGCAACTTTATGAAAAGTATCTTTAGCGCTAGAAAATGGTTTTCACGGTGGGATGTATTTCTTTTGTAGCACAATTTATTGGAAAAATTATTTTCATTTCATTATCAATTCGTGGTAAAAATTTACGAAACTGAAATTTTTTTTTTTTCTTTTTTTTTTTTTTCAGATTTTGGATTTTATAGAATTTTTTCATTTTCAAAAAAAGATTGTAACATTTTTTCTTCCCTTTGTAAGAGGACTCGGACTGATCCAAGTACAACAATTTTTATTTTATGTTTTTAACACTTATTCACGATTTTAAGAACTGTAGCCTCAGATTTTATTTCAAGGTTTTGGAAAATGGAGAATTAACAAAACATACATTTTTGTTTTTAAAAATGAACAAAATGTAAATTTTGTATTTTTAAAAATGTAAATTTTGTATTTTTAAAAATGTAAATTTTGTGTTTTTAAAAATGTAAATTTTGTGTTTTTAAAAATGTTAATTTTGTATTTTTAAAAATGTTAATTTTGTATTTTTAAAAATGTAAATTTTGTATTCATAAAAATGTAAATTTTGTATTTTTAAAAATGTACAAAACGTAAATTTTGTATTTTAAAAAATGTCAAATTGAATTGTTGTAATTCCGTAGAAAAGTTGAAATTTAAAAAAGAAAATTTGTGCTTTACCATTAATTTGCAAAATTTCATATAATTCGCCCAATTTTATTTTTCACGATTTTCTAAATATTTCTCATATATTTATTAATCCTCGTGTTCAGGAAATACCGCATCGTAAAGAAAGTGAAGATCGAAGCTCTGCAGGAACGTTATCAGGACCTGCAGAGACAAGAAGACAATATGTTCTTCCTGCGTCATCCGTATTTGACGGTCGAGCAGTCAAAGGGACACATGACGGATCTGAGGAATAAAGATACTCTTGTCCAGCATTGGGCTAAGCAATACAACGAGAAGTTTAATAAGAAGTTCACGTGGGCCGAGCAGTTGAGTCACTTGCGTGTGAAAGATGCCTGGGATTGAAATTGTCCTTTTTTCCATGGGTCTTTTTTTTTTTTTTTCATCACAATGTTACTTTATTTTCTGCGAATATCAATAAATATATGTATAGAATGTTTCGCATAAAATAGAATTAAATTAATGTTGAAAAACTGACAAAGACTACACTTGAATTTTCAATCGTCGTCTTCGCTGTCTTCTACACTCAGAGCACGAAGCGTTTCTTGGACGTATCTCTTAACATCGTCGCTGCAAAGGATATTAAACTTGAACAGTCGTGTAGCGATTCGACTATTGTCAACAAAACGTCCTCACATTTCTTCGGGATGTTGATCTGGTTGAAGAAAAAAAACGTAGGATTTTTTTTTTCAGATTTTTTTACCACAAATTTCAGCCATTGAAAATCGCTTTTTTTGTGCGAGCCGCAGTATCGGCGTTGAAAAATGAGCAACGATTATTTACAGAAATTTTTAACAGCTGGAATATGCAATAAAAAATCTGCAAAAATTCTTACGTTTTTCTCTTCAACCGGACCAACGTCCTCAATAAATTTGAGGACGTTTTGTTGACATGAAAAATTGGGGTGGTCGACTTGACGTGTATTGCCCCATATATATATATATATATTTTTTTCTTCTTTTTACAAAGTATGCGCAGCAATAACAATGTATAAAATAGCTTCTACAATTCAATTTGTTAAAAACTATAAGTAACTCGAGTTTGTGTTTACAACGGACGAATTTGCATTCACTCCGAAAATATTAATGCAGAGCTATAACCATTTTATTACATTTAAACTTATTCCATTTTTTTTTACGAATTTAATAGTTTTGTAATGATAATTTAAATTTTTTTTTTTTTTTTTTAATTGTGTATTTTTTACATTTAAGAAACGAATTAAGAATAAAAAAAAAAATGATAAATACGAAATTATTGGTAAATAAACAAAAAAGAATGAGTTTGAAGTTAACAGCATGATGATAACTCTGCTGTGCTGAAAAATAATGCATTATTCGTTTCCAAAAAAAAAAAAACGGCTGCATTTTTATTAACTTAAATGCTTTTAAATCACAATATAGGCTCCGTTTTTTTTTTTTAAGTATTGTCCAGGTAATACATTAGTTTGAAACCTTTTTTTTTTACTGCTGTCTGTAAGGCATCTACCGCATTAATTTGATTTACCGGTTAAACGCCGAGACGTTTGCCGCTGAAAATTTATGGAAATTCATCCACGAGAACGGAAGAAAAATCTGGAGTACTTGAACAACTTAATACAGTTAGTGATTCGGCTGGACGACTGATTAATCTTATGAATATTTCGCTGCCCGAGCGCTAGCGTATGATAACTCTGTAGCCGCTGGCTTCCGATAATTGCACCATTCCTAAAATTTCATAAACAATTGCAATGAAAAATACTGCTCGTTTCCACTGTTTCACAAAATTAAACAAGAGAGTCATAGAATGTTGCTTTTCACAAAATCAAACAAACTGAATTGTCCCGTCGGCTCCATGCAATAAATCTAGAGCTAATACATCCACTCATTAAAAAAAAAAAAAAAAAAAAAAAAAAGAAAAAAAAAATAGTTACAATACTATACGCTGTAATTAATTTGTTAATGGAAATATGTTAAAATATCTGAAAATGCTAAGAGGGGAACGTGAAAAAAAAAATTACATACTATTAAAAAAATATTTTTTATGCCACGCGATGCGAGAAGTGCCCGCTTCTCGCACTCGTGCAATAAATTTCTATACGAAATTCGTGCGATAAACTTTTTCTCAACTCGTTAGAAAAAGTGTTATCGCACTCGTATCGTAAAATACTATTGCGTAGAATTGTGTTGATGAATTTAGCTGCAATTGCCGCGCTTACTCGTCTTCAATGAACCGTCAAAATGCTCGTAATTCAAATATAGAAATATTTCGATAAAATTAAAATATTAATCGTTGTAAAATCGAGATTTATCGTATCGTGAGTCCTTACGAGCTGATAAGAGAGGTGATCGGATTTCCGGAGGAAATCGTTTTCAGTATGTCTTTCGGTTGGTTGCGCATCCATCCAGTGGGATTCTCGGTGATCTCGGATTCGGTCAAGCTATTACCCTCGTGAACATACTCCGCGTAATCGGAGACAATCGGATCAGTGCCGCAACTGCTCATAGCAATGACTTTACCGTCGTTTATATGATAGGCGAAGTACTTGAAATCGGCGAGGGATCCGTAAATCTTGATGCTCGTTGCTTTGCCGTATCCTGAAGAGAATTAATATATTTTTTTGTTTTTTTTCTCTCGGTCTCGAACGAATTCACGTTGATATTACGAGAAATGCATAATTCTTGCGAATGACTCACCGGCGTAACGGTAACCCTTTCCGAAAAGCATCGTCCAGAAGTACGGTACAGTTCGAAGTGGAGTCTCTTTACCGCTAATATTTAACGCCGCGATTTTACCGTGATAATGAGCCAACGGCCAGTGACCTATCGATGCGGAACACTCGCCGGCAGCGAAAACAGGAGCGTACGCTATGTCACCACCGGCGAATACATTGGCGACGGAGGTCTTCAAATTCTGAAGGAAATTTGAAGAAAATTTTTGTTAAGTATGCAACGAAAGTTGATCTGCTTAAATAGATTGCGAATGCTTTTATTTTTTTTTTTTTCGTAAGCTTCGTTACGGAGAAAACAAAACAAAATGTAAAATGAATTTGGCATAGATTTTTTAAAATGAATAAAATTAAAATTACCTTATCAACGATAACACTGCCATCGTTATTGAGCTCAAGGGCCGATCCTTTGAGCCAATCCGTATAGAACGTAGAACCTACTCCGAGTATCGCTATGTCAGCTTGCAAAATTCTCCCGTCGAGAAGCTCGACCTGCGCGAGTGTTGTGCCATCTTCCTTCGGGATGAACTTGGCGATATTGGTCTCGTAAATGAATTTCACTCCTATAATTAAAAAAAGGAAAATCCAAAGGTGTTACAAATGATGAGTTACACATTTTTTTTTTTTAATTATTTCGTAACAGAATATAGACAGAAGATAGCGGACCTTTTTTCTCGTGTTCTTTTGCGATAAGATTGCCGATATCCGCACCGAAAACGGGCTTCAAAGGCACTTTATCACGACCAACGACCGTAACAGAGGCGCATTTATCAACGCAACAAGCCGCAGCTTCCATTCCAATGAAACTCAGCCCAAGCACAACGAGATGTTTCTCCGGGGAAAGCTGTTTATTCACTCCTTCGGAGTCTGTGTAATCTCGCAGCACGAAAATATTCCGTAGATCCGATCCAGGAATGTTTGGCACTCGCGCTTTGCTTCCCGTCGCGATGAACAGATGATCGTACTTCAATTCCTGATTGTTACTCAATCTCACGATGTTTTCACTGGTGTCCAGAGCTGGGGAGAATAAAATTCATCGTTTTTTTTTTGTAATTTCATAAAAATTGGAAAATAGTGAAAAAAAACCTACATTTACAAGAAACCATTACAAAAAAAAATATGTATATTTTTGACGACGAAAAATCGATAAAAACATGAAATAAATTTGTGAATCTTGAGACTAATTTAATTTTTTTTCTTCTATTTTTAATCGAAATCATAAGGAACTTCTATGCCTCTGAATGTGAAATAAAAAAAAAATTCTTCATACCGGTAGCCTCGACTCCGAGGATCGTTTCGATTTTATTCTCATCGTAGAACATTTGAGGCCGCAAAAATGACTTCTGAATATCGAAATCCATGGCCTTGGACACCCTTATTCTATCGTACGGCAAAACCGCTTCTTTGCAGACCATAACGATGCGGCCGGTGAAACACTCCTGGCGAAGAGTCTCCGCGCACGTAGCTGCCGCTGGTCCTCCACCGACTATCACCACAGTTTTCATCGTCTCTTTACTGAAGGCGCACATACTCTTCATTCGTCTATTTGCTTCGAGATCCTTGCGTTTCGCTTGCACCTTAACTGCACCTGTGTCATCCACAGAGACCTGAAAAACGGCAATAGTCATTAATCAATGCGTATCGGATCATTCTTTCGAATTTTTTTTTTTTTTCAGATTTAAAATTTGACATTTCTTTCTGGGCTCTGATTATTGATTTTTGTCAATTTTTCAAACTATTATTTAATAAATGAATTTTTCTCAGCACTTAAACGTAAAAAATTCCGGACAGAATACTTTTTTCGTGAAAAATTCAGGAAAACACTGAAAAACGCTAAAAAAAAAATTAAAAACTCGTTTTTTTTCGTGGTGAGCATATAATTTCAGACTGACATTTTTTGGACCCATTTTTTGAGCTCTAGTTCTCATTTAAAAACGAATGTTAAAAAAAGAAGAAAAAAAATCACTCAATCCTATATTTAAAATGTCTTTATTTGATAGAAAAATATAAAGATATTTAAAAAAATTGTAAAATCTAGTGATTATTTTTTTTTCTTATCTTTCGATTTTAAATCAAAGCCTCATTTGTCTTTTTTAAATACTTCAAAAATCTTACAGCAATAAATTTGAAAAAAAAAAACAGTAAAGCTGCAAACTTTGATTAATAATTCCAAGTTTCAATACTTTCATCGATTGAGATCCAAAAATAAATTTTCATAAAATCCAGAAAAAATAATTGCTGGAATCTTTCAATTGCTAAAAATAAGAAAAAAAAAAACATAAAAAGATACAGAAATGAGTAACGTATACCTTGTAACAAGGCAGAGAATCCAGTCCAGGATAATCCTCGATATCTCCAGTTTTAATACTGAAACAAGCGCCGTGCCAGGGACACCTGACTCTTCCGTCTCCCAGTGCACCGGTATGAAGAAGAGCCCCGTAATGAGTACATTTTGTGCCAATGGCGTGCAGCTCGCCCTTCTGTTTAATCAACAATATTTTTCCGCCGTCGTCGCCCAGAGGCAACAATTTCATCTCGTTATCGTTGATATCATTTTTATTGCAAACCACACCTTCCACATAATCGTGTTTGTCCGAATTGCCTGAAAAAAAGAAAGAAAAAAAAAAAAAAAAAAAAAAAAATTAATCTGTGATTATTCCGGATGGCCAAATTCTCAATGATTTTTTTTTTTTATCAAAGAGGAATTGTGACTCACAGGAACAACGACAATTCGGGAAATTGGGATGTTGGATTTTTGTGGATTTGGAATTTCTTTGCTCTCTGCAAATTCGACAAATGTCAGTCCGACGTTTTGAAGACATTTTCGTGAGGTCAAATAAATTCGAGAGTGATAAATAATTCTGGAGCTATATTAAAAAAAAATATTGCAAAAATTATAGACATTTTTGACATACAATTGAATTCTACAGATTTTTCAACTTTACCTCCCATTTAACAAGCGTCCTTTATCAATTTTTTTCCGTTGGAGATGCAATAAAAATCACTCGAAATTCTGCTGTGATTCTCGGAAAATTGAGCAAACAATGCGAGAAGCTTCGCGTGTGTAATCGTTTGCACAAGTCAATAAAGCGAACCTCGTAAATTAGTACCGCGCGCTCTCGAGTGCTAAAATCCAAGCTCTGAATTTATATGTATATACGTTTGTTTCACAAGCTCAACAAGTGAAAATATCAAATGGCGATGTTTATTTTGGATCGAAGAATTTTCACTTTCGAGTAAAAGTTCGGAATAACATATAAGTACAATCGTTGTCGTCAGGAATTAAGTGTTTTCAAGGTGAGGTGTAAGCACGTGACTCTTGGAAGAGGCGATTCTTTTTCATGGAAATTTTTTCTTTCTCGTGTTGACATTTTTTTGCCAAAACAACGTATATTAAAGATATACATTAAATATATATATATATATTTTAAAAGTTTGATTTTAGTAAAATTTAAGTACTTTAAGACGAGAGAAATCTGAAAAGAAAAATCTCGTCATTCGAGATACCAACAGCAATGATTTTCAATAATAATAATAATAATATACCAAAAATGTATGAATACATTCAGAAAAAAAGTAGTTTAACAAACTTAATAGAAAAACTTTCTTTTTTACGTACATTACGAAATAAAATATCTATAGATTGGAAAAATCTGATAAAAAAAAATCTAAAAATCATGTTTTAACTATTTTTTTTTGTCAAAAAAAGGCGAAAAAAAGAAAGTAGTTTATTTTCCAAAAAAAGGTTTTTTCAGAATTTTTTCAGATTTTAAAAATGTGTCGTTCGACAATAAAAAAAAAAAATCGTAAATTATTAAAAATGTGTAAAAAAATTTTTTTTTAATTTTGTTAGTGATTTTTAGAGTTGCCCATATATTATGTATTCTAATGTTTTCAACTCCCTTTTCAGAACAGTCGAAGAGCATAAAATATTTTCCGTATTTTTGTCGACGATATATATATATATATATAATCATCATAAAAATATATGTGGAATAAGCTCGGATATTGAAAATGCTTCCGCATTTTAATTTTACCTGCGGTGGAAATGGTAGCAGTCCGGCCTTTGGATGAGCTTTTTTTCTCACGCGGTGAATAAGATTTGCAGTTTCTTGCACCCATCGTAAATCAACAAAGCCGATAGTTCCACTTTTTGTCGATGGAACCGCTGCGGACGTGCGTTATCGACTTTTATCAAAATCGTCTTTATCACTCCTGAGCCGGGATCTGCAATGTACGGGTTTGAATGTCAGGCTCATAGTTCTTCAACATTTTCAAGATAACATTAATGTCTCAATCTTTCACATTGGCTTCTTATCACGTCTTGCATGACTTAATACAATAACTGTGTACATTGACGATCGTAAAGTGGGAGAAAAATGAGGGACTCTTGAATGAGTCATTCTCTGCTAATCCAAACACCTTTTTTTTTTTTTTTGACTCTCTTAGATGTATCTCGTAATTGGCTACATTTTTATTTTTATTTATTTATTTTATTATTCACGAATCCAGCTTTTTTAAAACCAATTTTTAGCGAATTTTAGAAAGTTTTAATAAATCATTTTATGAAACCATTTATTTTGTATAAAGACAAAATTCCAGAATTAATTTTACAACCAAATATATATATTCAGGTTCGGAGCTTTTTGTTATTTAATTTTTAATTTTAGCTTTTTAATTTCTGTTGTATTTTTTTAATTGAATTTTTTCCAAAAACTGACAAAAAAATTGATTACATAGTTTTTTTTTTAAATCAAATTTTCAATTAAATACCTATAAATAATTTTGTTGATCTGATAACATTGATTTTTTGTTAAAAATGAGGGTTTCTTTTTTTTTCATTGCGACTTTTTTCATTGCATTTTTATTTATTTTATTATTCACAAATTCAGCTTTTTTAAAACCAATTTTTCGCGAATTTTAGAAGGTTTCTAAAAGAATTTTATAAATCCATCACATTTATGTTGTGTAAAGACAAAATTCCAGGATTAATTTTACAACTAAATATATATATTTAAGTTCGAATCTTTCTGTTGTATTTTTAAACACAATTATATTTAATTTTAGACACATTTTTTTTTCTCTGACTTTTATAATCATTGATCTATATCAATTTTTTTAAAAATAATCTTGGCTTCAAAAAAAAAAAAAAATGCCTAAATTGACAGAGAATTCCACACACATATATATATCTATAGCGAACATATATTTGCATTCTAGAATATGAATCACGTGTCGGAAAAACCCATTTCAGCAGCTATTCTACAAAAAAATATTTATGAGCAATTGATCGAATAAAATGACAAAAAAAAAGCCAGATATTATTATTATGCAAATTCTCAAGTATTTTTTTCAACAATAATAACATTATTATAATTGTATAAAAATAATTAACAAAAAAAAAAAGAAAAAAATCATCAGAAGTGTAATCCAAGATTTTGCTCAAATTGTGTATGAAATTTTTTTTTTGTTTCAGCAACATATTCCGGAAATCACTTGCGTTGCAACGTAAATAGAGTTCAAAGATGTTATCACGACGCAGACACATAACGAGCAACTGCCGGCAATAAAAAAAAAAGAAATAAAAAACACAGCACATACTTGAAAATAATGAAATAATTAAAACGTAAGAGTGATAAGATTACAAATATAAGCATCGCGCAGTTTGCAATTCGTGACATTGAAAAAATTTTCTTTTTATTTTACAGATGGTGAAGCGACGTACCTCGCGCAGCTCGATTAAAACAAGTTCGTAGCTGAAAGCGAACTGACTCTTTGGGGGCAATACTTCCTTAAAAGTGAAAGGAGTCGGCGGTGGTGGCGGAACTCGCGTTCAGCCTTGCCAGAGTTGTGCAATCGTGTTCGTTCTCTCTTGGATGAGGGACTCGTAAAAAAAAAAAAAAAGAAAAAAGAAATACAAGGCTTTTTCAAAATAACGAACAATCGTCAAAGAGTCTTACGAATATGGGATTTAATCTCTCGACATTCGTCGAGTAAAAAATATATTCAGGACGATATAGAAAGATTACAATTGCCTTTATTACATTACGGATTGCAATTATTATTGGTAATATTTTTTTTGGTCATATAATATGAATTTCTTGAAATTTTAAGTTATTTTTTTTATATTCTCTGTTATCAAAGATTACTCAGTTTCCTTATCAGGCACGTATACGATGAATTTTATCAATAAAAAAAAAAGCAACAGGCACGAAGACAGACTGTTATTGTAGAATTTTTTCTTTTTTTAGCCAATTTAAGGGGAAGAAGTTGGGTTGAAATTTATGGATTTTTGGACTAATATTTCACTTATTTAGCCGCTAGAATTTTTTTTTTTTTTTTTAATATTCGTAATAAATTCAAAGACATTTTCATGATATTTTCAGATTGCTTAAGAATATTATGAAAACGTGAAAATTCTCTGCGAGAAACTTTTTTTTCTCAACTCGTTTCATTGCAATACTAGTCAGAAAGAATTTTTTCGCACTAGAATCGAAATTAACTGTTTTTCAATAAATTTGATAAAATTTGATAAATTTGGGACAACTTCCTGCTCTTAAATCAGGCCCACGATAAATTTTACCGCGATAAGTGGTCTTCTGTAGCTAATTATAAATCTTAAGAATATATATATATATATACCGAGAATACTGTGCCACGGCCACTCACGAAAAAGGAATTTTTAGCTATAGTATATATTACGTGCCCAGTTTAAGCGCGTAAAAAAGTATGACAAATTCTTTAACGGTAAATATATAGAGTTTAATGCTTGCTGGTAATTGTACGATAATATTTTGCTTTGTCTTATACAACAAAAAAAGTAAATTATCTGAAAAGAAAAGTGTGAAAAAGGCGACGTTTTTCACGCACAGGAGTTTGCGAGAATGTATGTACAGTCGCACGAATACCGATTGAACTATTTCATCGTGAACAGGTCTTTTTTTTTATCGGTTTGGAAATCTAGGTCGACCTTTATTAGACAGCAACATGTAGCAAGCTTGATGATTGATGAATGTGCCAATGAATAAGTACACTCCGGTATTTTTTCTCTATATATTATATCGAATTGTAGTACTATAATAATGTTAATTAATTAATTGAAGTCTACGTGTAGATTAATTTTTTTTTTTCTTTAGATTTTTTAAATTTATTATATTTTATACTGAACGTCAATTTTATTTTATTTTTTTATTTTTTTTTTTTTTTTTTTTAGAATTCGGTTATCAAAAATTGTTATTTTCAAAAAAAGATTTTTCAGAATTTTTTCAGATTTTTAAAATGTGTTTTTCGATAATTTTTTTTAAAAAATCGTGGATAATTAGAAATGTTTAAACATTTTTTTATTGCAGTGATTTTTTAGAATTATGTCAATGATAGGTCAAAGGTCACTCAGATCGTAATCAGGTGAAATGGTCCCATTAATCCTAGAACTCATGTGTGGGGTCGAAAACGACCCCAGGGGATATTCAAACTTCGCTCCAAAACTTGATTTTGTAATAATATAATGTAATATTCGTCGTGAATTTTGAAAAAAAAAAGAAATCCAGAAGATTTAAACAGATTCCTCTTATATCGACCGATTCTTCCATACCGACATTTCAACGTAGTTAATACGAAAGCGATTTCTCTTATACCGACCGATTCTTCCATACCGACATTTCAACGCAGTTCCTACAAAAGCGATTTCTCTTATACCGACCGATTCTTCCATACCGACATTTCAACGAAGTTCATACGATCCAGCAGCGTTGCATCCATCGATATGAATAACTCGAATTATTCATATTCCGGTGATTCCACCGACTGGAAATGAGTGCGAGAGAGACAGTGGCAATTGGCGGTTGCAGTGTAGGGAGAAGAGAAACAATAGAAACCTTAAACAGATACAAACATTGTCTTCAAAGTTTACATACATATATGCACTGTGACCAGCAGTCGCCGCACTGAATCGACAGTCATTTGTTCGCCAGTTGGCAGCACTGTCGGGCTCTCTCGACATCAGTAGCAGTTGAACGTATGTAGAGTGCAGTTCTCTTCGCTGTTGCATCGGCAGTGAGTCACGGGGAATCGAGGATATGCTATCCACATTCAGTGTAGTGTTGTACACCGCGGAGTGCACACGTATATGTGGATTGAACAAAAGAGACGTCCGATTGAACGCATTTAAAGAGGAATAACAGCGTCGAGTCCAATCCCGCTGTTACTCCGCAGCTAGTTTTCATACCTCGTTCGAAAATTCTATAGCAACTGCCTGTAGTACACATTATACTCAAGAAAACCGGGAGAACAATCGAGAGTGTTCACGGGGGTGCGCGCGCGCGCGCGAGTGCGACAGTGTCATCGTCTTCTTATTTTCCTTACGTACGGCCTTTCAAGGTCCTGTTAAAAAGAAAAAAAGAAGAAAAAAGAAGCAGCGATCGGAGACGCCGGAGAAGAAGTCCCTCGAAAAATCTTATCGTCGTGAGCAGCTGGCGAGAGGCGGCGGAAGAGAACGACGAGGGACGAACGTAAAAAGGGCGGAAATACTTAAATACATCGATATCATAATGTCGAGACCCGGCGAAAGACAGGGCTACGCACAGACGTACAAACTGGTCGTGGTTGGCGGCGGTGGTGTCGGGAAATCTGCTATCACCATACAATTCATACAGGTAAGTTTTTACACAATTTTCAACACGGTTTTTCCGCCTTCTTTTGTTTTCAACGTTTCGCAATATAAACGCACAATGCGCCGTGGAAAAAAATGTCGCTGCATACGAAAAATCCGTGCGACTTCGCAGAACTTAGTCGCTGCACTTTTTCTTTCACTATTTATTTATAAGCGCGCGGTGACGTTTCGCGATACGCCAGAGAGAGTGAGAGAGGGCTTGTACATCAGTTTCGTAACCCAACTCTGGGAGATCTCGCGCGGAGGCACACACGTCACTTTCTTTATTAGCGCATCGCTGCTCTCGGATTACGATCGTGACGCCCCACGATAAACATTCACAAAAAAAAAATCGTTTATATATTTAATGAGGAACGAGGTTTGATATTTTAACGACAAAAAATTGTTACTGTTTTACGTTTTTTGGCATTAATCAGGAAAATTGTTTTGACGATTTTTTCGTTTTTTTTTTATAAAGGGATAAAAAATCGTGGATTTTTTGTTAAAAATACAAATATTGTCTTTTTTTTATTTATTTACGAAAATGAGTTTTGGCTTGTTCTGGAATTCCCCTACATTGGAAAATAAAGTAAGATACATTATCAGACACTTTTTGCTTTCGTACAGAGTAAGTAATTAATTGAATTTTTGAAATCTTGAATTTTTGAATTTCTGAACTTTCGAATTTCTGAATTCTTGAATTTTTGAATTTTTAATTTCTTGAATTCTTGAATTTTTAAATTCTTGAATTTATGAATTCTTGAATTTTTGTATTTATTAATTTTTTAATTTATAAATTTTTGAATTTTTAATTTCTTGAATTCTTGAATTTTTGTATTAAATTTTGTATTCTTGAATTTTTGAATTTTTAATTTCTTGAATTCTTGAATTTTTAAATTCTTGAATTTTTAAATTCTTGAATTTATGAATTCTTGAATTTTTGTATTCATTAATTTTTTCATTTATAAATTTTTGAATTTTTAATTTCTTGAATTGTTGAATTTTCGTATTAAATTTTGTATTCTTGAATTTTTGAATTTTTAATTTCTTGAATTTTTGAATTTTTTAATTTATAAATTTCTTGAATTTTTGAAATTTTAATTTCTTGAATTGTTGAATTTATGAAATTTTGAATTTTTAATTTCTTGAATTCCTGAATTTTTGTATTAAATTTTGTATTCTTGAATTTATGAAATTTTGAATTTTTAATTTCTTGAATTCCTGAATTTTTGTATTAAATTTTGTATTCTTGAATTTTTGAATTTTTAATTTCTTGAATTTTTGAATTTATGAATTCTTGAATTTTTGTATTTATTAATTTTTTAATTTATAAATTTTTGAACTTTTGAAATTTTATTTTCTTGAATTGTTGATTTTATGAAATCTTGAATTTTTGAATTCTTGAAACCTTGAATTTTTGTATTCTTGAATTTATGGATTTATGAATTCTTGAGTTTATGAATTTTTGTATTCTTGAATATTTGAATTCTTGAATTCTTGAATTTATGAATTTATGAATTTTTCAATTTCTGAATTATTGATATTATGAATTTCTGAATTATTGAAATAATGAATTTCTGAATTTTCAAATTTGAATCCCAATGAAACAAAAAAAAAGTTTTTTTTAATATACACAGCCTAACCGACGTACTTGTAGATTGGCAAAAAAATTCTAAAATAAAGATAAAGCAATGTACTTTGCATCCTTTCTTTTTTTAAGCTTAGACAGTGACTAACTCGCTCGACGGATATCGTGGTAAGGATATCCTTAATCATTTGGCAATCGTGCGATGACGATACCTTCGCATAATGCCCAGAGATTACATTACGCACGTACGATAGCGAATGGAACATATCAGAGCTTGCGGAATGCGTCGAAGAATGTTTTGTATTTCACCGTATATGGTTTTCGAGTAAGGAGTCCCGGTGCAGAAACGCGTCGAGTCGACGCGAGCACACACAAACACACAAACACACACATACGACTCTAGTGTATATACTCGACAGGTTCTACCGGAGCTCCAACATCGCAAAGCACTCTATCTTTTCATCGGATTACGGTTCTCGACGAAGTATCGCGCAAAGTAGATTTTACGCGGAATCGCACTGAACTTAGAATCTGGAAAGAAAATATACAAAGAATATCGGTGCCGATGTTTGTCATATCTTAAGAGTTTTTTTTTTTTAATCGATATATCGATTAATTGATATGTATGGGGCATTCCATGACATCTCGATCAAGATCTGACGTTTTTTAAAAACTGAAGAAATTCTGAAAAATTTGAAAAAAAATTCTGAAAAATCTGAAAAATCGGAAAAAAATTCTGAAAAATCGGAAAAAAATCTGAAAAAAAATTCTGTAAAATCTGAAAAAAATTCTGAAAAATCTGAAAAAAAATCTGAAAAATCTGAAAAAAAAAAATCTGTAAAATTTGAAAAAAATTCTGAAAAATCGGAAAAAAAATCTGAAAAATCTGAAAAAATTCTGAAAAATCTGAAAAAATTCTGAAAAATCTGAAAAATCGGGAAAAAAAATCTGAAAAATCTGAAAAAATTCTGAAAATCTGAAAAAAAAAAATCCTAATTTAAAAAAGTAGGATTTTTTTTTATTATTAAAATAAACGTAACCGTGAAAAAAAAAAAATTGTAAAATTCTAACAAACAGCTTTGTTGCATAAAAAGCTATAGCATTTCAATTTTGCAGCAATATTTTTAAATATGCAAATATATTGCTGAATTATTATTCGAATTCTTGAATATTCTGATTGCAATTTAATCGGATTTCGAAATTGCCCTGTAATTTGATGATTGAGGGGACTAAATAGCGCGCGACGGTAAAAGTCACGTAGGCGTAAGTTCGTGGCACAAGATACGGTGGCTTGGTAAAGCACGATATCCTGTCCTTGACGCTAATTTAAAATTCTATATTTATTCTTACGATTTTCACGGACACTACGTGATGCAAAACCTCGAACAAAGATTTTCCCGAGATTTTATTAGCCGATGGAATTAATAGAACGGAACATTTTCTCCCAGCACATAATTATTACCAACACTATTTAATTTATTTAATTTATTTAATTTATTTGATTTATTTGATTTATTTGATTTATTTAATTTATTTAATTTATTTAATTTATTTAATTTATTTAATTTATTTAATTTATTTTATTTATTTTATTTATTTTATTTATTTTATTTATTTTATTTATTTTATTTATTTTATTTATTTTATTTATTTTATTTACTTTATTTATTTTATTTATTTCATTTATTTCATTTATTTCATTTATTTCATTTATTTTATTTATTTTATTTATTTTATTTATTTTATTTATTTTATTTATTTTATTTATTTTATTTATTTTATTTATTTCATTTATTTTATTTTTAATTTTTATGAGAATTTGAAAAATAAATTAAAAAAAAATTAATTAACGATTTTTCGTTTTTTAAATCGAAAAAATATTCGATTAACAATAATTATTTCATTCACTTAAAATCTCAGTGACCGTATACACATCGCACACGTCTCTTAAAAGCCAGAAATACACTTGACAAAAATCTGTCAAACTTACAGGAGCAGCTCTTGAAGAAATTCTGATTCACAACAAACGTCCCTGTGTGTATATATATATATATATATATATATATACACCGATGCATGTCGCTTGTATATAAACGTTTACACTATAATTCCTCTCTGGTTTTAATATCTATTCTGGTAGAGACGACGCCGGCGTCTCGAGTGTGACTCACGTGTCCGCGCGCTCGCCCAGCAGATTTTATTTTCCCTTGCTATTTACGAGAGAGCGCTGCTGATGTTACCGCGGCAGAGGGCGCGATAACACGGTTACGTCAACCGCTCCGGTACACAGTCACATTTTTGTAAATTGTCACAAAAACGTTCACGAATTTTTATGAATTTTTTTCTTTTTTCTTGAATTTACAGAATTATTTTTTTTTAATAAGAAATTGATTTTTAAAAAAATTGAAAAAATTATTAAAAACGTGCTGTTTAAATTTATTATATTGTAATTTTTTTTTTAAACGCACAGTCACATTTTTGTAATTTATGAGAATTTTCTTTTTTCTTGAATTTACAAAATTATTTTTTTAATAACAAATTGATTTTTAAAAAAGTTGAAAAAATTATTAAAAACGTGCTATCTTAATTTATTATATTGTAATTTTTTTTTTAAACGCTCAGTCACATTTTTGCAATTTATGAGAATTTTTTTTTTTTTTCTTGAATTTACAAAATTATTTTTTTTATAAGAAATTGATTTTTTTTAAAATTGAAAAAATTATTAAAAACGTGCTATCTTAATTTATTATATTGTAATTTTTTTTTTTAAACACAGTCACATTTTTGTAATTTATGAGAATTCTTTTTTTTCTTGAATTTACAAAATTATTTTTTTAATAACAAATTGATTTTTAAAAAAGTTGAAAAAATTATTAAAAACGTGCTATCTAAATTTATTATATTGTAATTTTTTTTTTAAACGCACAGTCACATTTTTGTAATTTATGAGAATTTTTTTTTTTCTTGAATTTACAAAATTATTTTTTAATAACAAATTGATTTTTAAAAAAGTTGAAAAAATTATTAAAACCGTGCTATCTTAATTTATTATATTGTAATTTTTTTTTAAACACACAGTCACATTTTTGCAATTTATGAAAATTTTTTTTTTTTCATAAATTAACAAAAAAAAAAAAAAAACGATTTAAGAAAAAAAAAAAAATAAACAGTTGTTCTTTTTGTAACTAATTAAAGAAGTTGTTTCTTATTTACTCCAATTATTACAATTATTTTACATAAAGTACAGCACTTTGCAAAATGATATTTACCGTCTACACGACCCATAATTCTCATATTACTGCACTCAGATAATTAAGTGATTGATCGAGGACGCACCCTTCTCATCAATTACTGTATCTAACTACATCTGCCTACCTAAATACACAATTACGTGCAATTACTTGATTATCCTTTACTCATTATTATTATTATTATTATAGTCAACTGGAAAGAGTCTCGCATTAATTCGATCGCTCCATCGTCGAAATTGCGAAATAATTCCGATTGTCAATTTACAAAATCAATTTAAAAAATCCTACGCGATTCTTCAGAGCAAGTTGCAGTTTCACTTTTTTTTTTTTTTTTTTCTTTTTTTTATGTTCGGGACCTCGCCAGCCAAAGACTCGCGTGGGTGGAGGTCCTCCTACAGGCATTCCATACATAAACCCCCCCCCCCTTCCCCCCCGACACATGCTGTGCTGCAACATCTGTATACATACACTGGGCACGTTTAACCCACGCCTTTTAGCCTCGCTCGTTTTTGAACGGTGTGCCTTGTTCTCAGCGTTAGAGAGGCTGGAGCAGCATATGTAGCATTCGTCGTTTGCCACTCGGTCGTTTGCCTCGATCAAATGCGAATGTTACAGTCAATGAGGGCTCGCTGGATTGGTGGAGATGGGAAAGGGACGGAGAGAGGGCTACACGAACGAGGACTGCTCTTTGGCAACCCTTTAGAATGCTGCTTGGATTTTTTTTTTCTTTTTTTTTTTACACTTTAGTTTAGATTTTTTTTTTTTTTTTTTTTAAGTGGGGTTTGTTAATTAATGCGAGTAATTAGGTGTAGAATTTTTAGTTGAAGATCAAAGCTTTGGCTTAAATTTCAGTAGAGTTATTTGCATTCTGGAAATTTTTCAATATTTTATTTGGTGCTCAATTTTGAAATTTTTTTTTTGGAGCTAATTGGCAGGAGTCTCTTTCTGAAGGATTTTTTGTACACTTATTTGTGTCTTTTTAATGAAACACTTTTTGGGAATATCAATTATGGATTTTTTTTTTTAATTTAGGATTTGTTGATTAGTGCGAGTAATTAGGTGTAAAATTTTTAATTGAAGACCAAAGCTTTGGCTTAAATTTGAGTAGACTTATTTGCATTCTGGGAATTTTTCAATATTTTATTTGGTGCTCAATTTTGAAATTTTTTTTTTGGAGCTAATTGGCAGGAGTCTCTTTCTGAAGGATTTTTTATACACTTATTTGTGTCTTTTTAATGAAACACTTTTTGGGAATATCAATTATGGATTTTTTTTTTTAATTTAGGATTTGTTGATTAGTGCGAGTAATTAGGTGTAGAATTTTTAGTTGAAGGCAAAAGCTTTGGCTTAAATTTGAGTAGATTTATTTGCATTCTGGGAATTTTTCAATATTTTATTTGGTGCTCAATTTTGAAAATTTTTTTTTTGGAGCTAATTGCCAGAAATCTTTGTCTAAATGATTTTTGAATTGTATTTTTAGCCACTGCTTTCATTATTTTCTGTCTTTTTTTTTTCTTGTCGTCCTCTTGCAGCCGAAAATTTTAAATAAATGCGGTATTTTATTTTCTGAATTATCGTCGAATTACTTGATTTATTAAATACGTCCAATTAGCGCTTTGCCACTTGGCTGAAATCGATATATCGACCGTCCTGATGTTTCAAATATTCGTGAAGCGATGTGTACCTTGGACCGGTTTAAAGCTCCGGTTATATCTGGCGTTCGTGTTTTGACGATGATATCACGTCCATTCTCGACTTTATTGGCGCCACACTCAGGCGCCTTAAATCTTTTTTTTTTTTTTATTCCTGTTTCAATTGATAACGAGATTTTAATTTGCCTCAGACAATTATTTTCTTTGCGGTTACGAGAGTACCGAATTTTAAAAAAATTGAGCTACGTGTTGAAAATGCTAAAAAAAAGAACGAGAAAACTCTTTTAAAAATAGAAGAAAAGAAAAATAATAATTCGATGAAAACGTTGGATTTGTTTAATAAAAAAAAAGGCCTTGCCTTGATTCCATCTAATTATCCAGCGAAGAACACTCGATAGCCTCGTGATTTTCATCCAAGTTGGCTTCTCAATAGACCAGAGTCGTATAGCTTCATTCACGTGCACATTGAAATGGTCGGGAGAGCACATAAAAAGACTTATGAGAGATCTTGAAGAGAGAAACTAATCGGACTTGTCTATTCATCGGGTCACGTCGCAAGATGTAAAATCTTTAAACTTCCGGTACGATCACAAAGCCACTAACACCTACTCTTAACATTAAATATTATTTCTAACGCAACGTTTCACCGCTGGCACTGAAAAATTCAATGTTCCGTTTTGTTTTGCAGAGCTACTTTGTAACCGACTACGATCCAACGATCGAGGATTCCTACACGAAGCAGTGCGTCATCGACGATGTTCCAGCCAAGCTCGACAGTGAGTATAAAAAAAAATTAAAACGAAGGAAGAATTTGTCGGAGAAGAACATTTTTCAAGAAAGTAATATTTATATTTTTCATCCTTTTCAGTCCTCGACACTGCAGGCCAGGAGGAATTCAGCGCTATGCGAGAACAGTACATGCGCAGCGGCGAAGGCTTTCTTCTCGTTTTCGCCGTTACTGATCATGCCTCCTTCGACGAGATGATGAAATTCCACAAACAGATACTCAGGGTTAAAGATCGGGATGAATTTCCGATGCTCATGGTCGGGAATAAGGCGGATTTGGACCATCAAAGAGCTGTGGGTTTTAATACTATTTTTTCTACATTTAAAAAAGTAGAGATTTTGAAAATCGAGTACGTTTTCTTTTCTGCTTTGGCTTGAATACGATTCATTAATTTTTTTTTAAATGTTACTATCCTTATGAACAACAGAAATTAATGTAATAATTGATTAAAAAATATTATCGATCAACTGTAATGAATTAACTTTTCAAATACTTTTCCCTTTTTTATGAAAAAATAAATATTGATATAATGATTGCAGGTTTCCATGGAAGAGGCGCAAAATCTCGCCAGGCAATTGAAGATTCCCTACATCGAGTGCAGCGCGAAACTTCGGATGAACGTTGATCAGGCTTTCCACGAGCTCGTGCGAATCGTGAGAAAGTTTCAGCTGTCCGAGAGGCCGCCGTTGAAGCCGAATTACAAGAAGAACAAGAAGAAATGTTGTGTGCTGTAATGCAACGCTTTTGAGAAAGAAAAAAAAACATTATATATATATACACACACATAATATAGTGTATATTACATATACACTGTATTCGAGGAAGCGAAACGCACATAAAAAAAAAACACAAAAAAGTACGAAAGACGAGCGAAGGAAAATGGGAGCGATATGAACGCACTTGAAAGCTCGAGCAGAGTGGCAGCAGCTGGACGTGGGATGTTTGCTGTAAAAACACAGCCGCCTTCCTCAATAAAATGCAACAAACACTCGTTTAAGCCGCGAAAAAAAAGAGCCGAAAATTCGTGCTGACGAAAATTGAAAAAGAAGACAATTTATGAAAATCGCGCAGCATTCCAGCACAAAAAAAAAAGTGGACTTCGCTCGTCACTCCGAAAAGCGCGCAAAAGAACAGACTTTTCTTTCTTTCTGTTTTGTTTTTTTAATCAAAAAATGTCGACAGTGTCGCGGTATTAAAAAGCACAAATTTGTTGACGAAATTTGACCTCTAGACTGGTTATCTAGACGGCGCAAGTAATTGTTTAAAACTTCGATCTATCCTTCTATAGTTCGAATTTTTTCTCGATCTTAAATATTTTTATATATCGTATTTATATATAAAAAAAGGAAATAATAAAAAAATATTAATGTACGTACCCACGAAGGATACGTGCCTCTACGTTGAATTTTTGTCTGACGGCCAAGCAACAGAAATCACAGACAACGTGCATTTTAATCTGAAACTCATACGAAACTCGTGTCTTCTGCGGGAAATGTCACTTTTATTATTCGCGGATTTTTAAGTACTTGACTAGAGACGTGATTTGTAGTTAACAGAGGATGGAGTGAGAGAGAGAGAGAGAGAGAGAGCCCGTACAAAATAACATTTCTGGACCAATGATATCTGTCTGTTTTTTTTTCTCTCAGAGTTCTCTAGAGAACTTTCATAATTTTAGTTTTTTTTTTTTTTTTAATTAAATATATACAATAGGGTGCTAAAAAAATGCTTTATCTTTTGGTTAAGCTGTTCATCGAGACATGTTCGAAGAGAAAATTAGTCTTTTTTAAAGTTTGGAAAAAAAAAAGTTTAAAATAGTATTTTTTTTCTGACTTTTCGAAGAATTAATTATGCAACTAAATTATAAATTTGATGAAAACCACACTTTCTTCAGGTTTTAAAAATTCGCAGAGCTACAACGAAACTTTTTTTTTTTTTTTTTTTTAATCAATTCTCGCCCTTTGGCGTCAAGATTTTTTCATTGCAAGCAACAAAAGTATCTTTAAGCAGCTTAAAAAAAAACAGAAAAGAATTAAAGCATTTTTTTTTCATTGCCCTGATATAAAATATGTACCGTCGATACGAATTATTACTTATACAGTCGTAGGTCACTCGTAGACTCTGACAAACTCGAAACAAGTAATCAAAGCTGCCAACAGCCAATGTGCAATATGTTATACTACATATATATTAAATTATATATATATATATATATACACGTATATTTATGGGGCATTCCATGACCTCTCAAATGGACTCCGTAATTTTTTATACAAAAGTACTTGTCGAAAAACACGTAGCAAATTTTTTTAACACTTTCTACTCGAGATATAATTTTTTGAATTTTTTTTAAAAACCCTACGTTTTCCAAAAACGTGAAAAAATTCTGAAAAATCTTATATCTTAAAATATCTTCTAAAAATCTTACATCTTGTCTTAAAAAATTGTATCTCAGGTAAAAAGTGTTAAAAAAAATGGGGAAAAAAATGTGGTACGTGTTGTGCGACAAGTACTTTAGTATAAAAAATTACGGAGTCGATTTGAGAGGTCATCGAATGCCCCACATATATATAATCCTTCTCTGTGATATATATTACAAAAAATCACGTCCGTGTAATCGAAGCGGCGATCGTATCGCAGTCTCATAAATTTCCCACTCGATGTCGCGGACACAAACCACTTGGCGGTCAGTAGTATATACACACGTGAAGAATTTGTAAATAGCAAAAAAAAAAAAAGAAAAAAGAAGATAAAAAAGCGGACATTAAGTAACATTGAGAAGCGCTCTTTTAATATGTAGAATATTTATTACTACCATTATAATCATTATAATCATAATCACGTCGATGAATAACAAGAAAAAAAAGAAAAAAAAAATGAGAATTATACAAGACCCTGTGAAACACAATAAATTGCGAATCATCGATGACGAACAATAGTAGGGCCTTCGAATTAATACGAGTAAAATCAATAATGTTAAGTACAAAATGTGTTCGATATAGTAGTTAACAGATTTTAGCACAACTGGGCGCGTCCTGAATTACAAAAAAAAAAAGAGAAAAAAAAGAAAAAAAAAATTGTAACCAACGTGGACGCGCATTATTTTTACTATATTTTCGGGCACGGTTATTCCGGCCTAATTGTCACGCTATTTATACTAAAAACGAATGTTGATACGAATATAACGAACACCGAAATCAAATTTAATAAATGTATACTCAACGTGCTAATGAATTCTTCGATATATTTTGTTTGTGCGTCCCTCTATGAATTTAAAAGTGGAAGATGCCTGACGACAAAAAAAAAAAAAAAAAAAAAACAGGGAATTATGCAGTAATGTTAATATCTAAAGAATTTTGTTGATTATTCGCTACCATCGTGTGATTATTCAATAAAACTGCTTTACACTCCGAGATTGATGCAGCAGCTGCATCATAGGCTGGTTCATTTTGAAGTACATTTTTTAAATTTTGTCTCCCAACTCAAAAAGTAGTGGCATGTAGTAAAAAAAAAAATGATCTTAAAATGTGTTGGAACAATTAAATAGTTCAAGCAATTCCAAGGACAGATTGATCACTGAATTTATGCACTGTTTTATCGTTCATCGATTGAAAAAATTGAAAAAATTCGTCCCTCAGACTCAAAGCAATAATTTCTCACGATTGATCGGATCGACCGAGCGTTGATCTGGTCAGCGATTTAATGTCCGAGCCGGTGATGCTTAGCTCCAAATTTTTTCCATGAAGTATCAACTTCGCTCGCACTGCGTTGAGGGACTGACCAAGGCTCTTAATATCCTTGAGCGTTTTCGAGATCTTCCTCATCCAGTCCTCGTGCTCGTTGCGAATATTCGCGATTGTCATTGCGAATTCGCTTCTGCTACTCTGTCCAACAACCTCGTCGAACTCTCGAATGAACCGTCTTGCATCAATGAGCTTAATCAGCAAAATTTTCTTCTCTTTCAGAATCAACATCACGGAGCCACGGAGCGTCTCAATCGCGTCCTCGGATTTCTTCACTTCCTCAACGAGACCAACGATTTTTCGACGGATTTCGTGGATACGGTCGATCAAGCAACTTCGACGCTCCTTCAAGTTCTCCAGCTGAGTCTCCTTGCACCTCAAGGAACTTTTGTAATGGAATTCCTCTGCCTCGAGACGCTCGTAATCTTCCTTCGTGAGATTTGGAATTGATCTCATGACACTGCTCAGCTCCACGTCTCTGGATATCAACTCGTCTCTCAAACGCGTCTGAAATCATCACGGATCGTCAATGAAGCGTCGAAGCAATTTTCTCTTTATCACAGACGTTCCCTTTTTTTTTTGCTTTTCTTTAAAATTCAAATGATTTTTTATGGGAGCAGCGGTAGAGAAACAGTCGGCTCTGAGTTCTTACGTACGTAACGTAGACGAAACTTTGCTATGTCTCGGATTCTGTCGAGCTGCCGAGTGATCAGAGCCTGAACTCTCTTGAGACCGAGTGGCTTTCCGCAGCTCCATGTCGATGCACCGACCGCCTGCTCCTTTCTGATCATCTCCTCAACGGCCTGCCTCGCATCTTCTTTCTTCATTCTTATATCCGCTTGAGTCCTCGAGAACTCGGCGTCCCATTCCTCTCGAGACTTTCGTAGCTCCTCGTTCGATCTCTCCAGCTCGTCGAGCTTCCTCAAGTATTCGTTCAAAAGAACGTCATCCTCGCACTCCTCTGTGTACACGTGCATCATCTGTCGCAAAGGGAATCGATCATAGGGATTTAAATATTTTTAAATGAATAGAAAAGTTTTTTTAAATGAATAAATGAATAAAAAAAAATATAATGATACTGATTCCCACTTGCTCATCATAAAAATTAAATTTTTTTTTTTTAAGTAGTTGTATTTTGATTTACATCCAATTTTAATGAAAAAAAAATTGCTAAACCAACAAGGATATGAGGAAAATTTTGAAAAAGAAAATTTGATTGATTGAAATGACTGATTTCACTTTGAATGCCCCATATATAATTGATGAAGCACCGTTTTTGTCTCAATAATTTAGTGTTTAATTGTTGCAGGAGAATTTACCTGCTTTCTCTTAAAATGCTCGACGAGATGCTCGTGAAAATAATTATTTCTCCACTTGATAGACTTTCCTTCTTCTCTGATAAACTGCAGTTCCTCGATCGCAGTTTCCCTGTCGAAACTCTCGGTCGGCGATCCTAGATCTGCAGATCGGTTGCTCGGATCTTCCGTCTCCTCGAGATCGTTGAATCCCAGAGACGTGGAGTTTCGACAGGAGTCAGGGGACGGTGGAAAGAAACTTTCGTCCAACGACTGCGGTGGTGAAATTCCCAAAGTTAACAATAATTCTGCAAATATGAATTTATACAATTTCTTTGAGCTGTTGGGCTAAGAATTTACGCAAATTTGGGCAGATTCTCGATATTTAGTTTTTCTGCAAAATTTAAATTTATTTAAATTTAAAAACTTTAAGAAATGCAAACATTTTTTTTTTTTTATTAATGTCAGAATTAATTTTTTTGTCCATTTACGTCCTTCTGCATAGAAAAGAAAAATCAAACTCTAATAAAATTTTAACGATATAATGAATTCCAATTAAATTTCAAAATTCCTAATACTTTTTTAGCACTCCAAAATAAAAATAATAAAGTATTTGATTTCCTTGTTAAAAATCACTAGGGAAATAAAAAAAAAAATGTCGATGAGTACAAATTAATTAAAATTAAAAAACTTTAAGAAATGCAAACATCTTTTTTTTTTTATTAACGTCACAATTAAAATCTCCAAAATAAAAATAATAAACTAATAAAATATTTAATTTCCTCATTAAAAATCACTAGGGAAATAAAAAAAAATGTCGATGAGTACAAATTAATTAAAATTAAAAAACTTTAAGAAATGCAAACATTTTTTTTATTTTTTTTATTAATGTCAGAATTAAAATCTCCAAAATAAAAATAATAAATTAATAAAATATTTCATTTCCTTATTAAAAATCACTACAGAAATAAAAAAAAAAAAATGTATATCAGTACAAAAATAGAAAACAAAATTGAACGTTGATAGAAGATGGGTAGAAGAGTAAAAGCTATGTCCTAATGAAAAAAAAAAAAAAAAAAAAAATCGTTGACAAACCGAAGCGTCTATATCATTCCTTAAATAGAACATTTGATTAATATCCTACCTGCAATCTCGTAAGCTGTGGGTTTCCAATTACCGAATTCCACCGGTTGTGAGCTCACCGACATTTCCGATCGTCGAGACTCTTCCGCATTCGAAAAAAGCCGATACACTGGCACTGGCCGACATGATATTGACTGGAAAACGGTCTGGTTGCCGTGTTTCTGTTTGATCAATGAAAGCTGCGTCTCAAATAAGCCTGAGCTTAAAAGCTCCACTATCAATATTTGTTTAAAAAAAAAAAAAAATTAATTTTTATATTTTGTGGCGTAAAAATATAATTTTTTTTTTAATGATAAGCAAGTGGAAACTAGAATTCTTATATTTTCTAAAATCATTTAGAAAAATCGAAAAATTTGGAAATGTTAAAATTTGTATAAAAAAAAAATTTAGATTAATATAAAAAAAAAAAAAAATAAAAGATACCTTGACAAATTTTTGTATCTTTAATTTTTTGACTACAATATTCGAAAATTAATTTAATTAAGACTGCACATGGGGCATTCCATGCCAACTCGAGCAGCAGCTGAGCCTAATTTTTTAAATTTTTTCACGAAACCAAAACTTCCTCAACGATAAATCAAAACCCACATGCAAAGCTATATCGAATGCTCCAAAATCTGAAAATAAATTTTGTCGAAATTGTACATTTATTTGATTCCAGCGAGAAGCGTTTCATTCCCGAGGGTTCGACAATATTTCCAGTGGTACGAAACGTTTTATATCGTTGAATCGAGTACAACAGCGCGCTTCGGGCTATTTAATTTCATTGAATTGCACAAAGCGTGGGATACAGAGTACAGAGTTGGAGCGCGAGTGTTTGGAAGTAATTAAAATGTAGAATGTGAGAGAGACTGCTGGTCGACGATAACACAGAAGAGGGACAGAAGGAGCAACGTTTGGCAATAACAGTTGGTGGATAAATACATCAACATAGAGGCTTGAAAATCGAGTGGTTTTTGTTAATGACACATTTCGTCGGACAAAGGCTGCTCGATTTAATATATAGAAAGTCCTTTTATTATTTTCTATTATTATTATTCATTTGATCAATGAGGCTGATACGTATCGAAGTTGGTACAATTCTCGCGTTAAACAATTTCACACTATATTTTAATTATCAGTTATTATTGCACAAATTTGTGTGTTTTTTTTTTTTTTTTTTTTGATTGTCAAGTCTAACAAACTACTTTTACATGAGAACTCGACGAATTATTAGAATGATAAACAGCGTGTAATAAATAATGACTTTTTTTCACTGAGATCGAAAAAATTATTTCATTCGAATGGTCGGTTTTATTTGTTTAATAGCAATTTTTGATCGGATAATTTATTTATTGATAAATAATATAATAGATATGATAGTTAATATTAATTTTTTTTATTCATTGGATTAATGTCATTAATTTGAGCAAAAAAATATTGCATCATGTAAACTTAAAAAATCGTTTGGGTGTCGAATTATTTATCTCGGAGGAAATTTCATTTTTTATTTTTCACTTTCTGCAAATATTTCAGTGTCCAATACACGGTTTTTTGAATAAACAATTTTTGACGAATTAAATACCAGGCAATGACATTTTTTTAATGGCAATTTTTTTTAAGTTATCAAATTTCCTTTTTTGGAGTAGAAAAAAAATTTAGAATATACCGAGATAAATATTTTTTATCATTCATTAAATGTATATTTTTTAATTTATCTTGTAATCGTTTTTTTTATCAAAAAAATATTTAAACGACATGAATGTTGTATTGAAAAAAAAGATTTTTTATTTCATTGATTTATTTAATTAAAAATATAATGAACCGGAAAAAAAGAGAACGTATGAAATATTTGATTGAATTATTAAAAAAAAAAAGACTAGGTTCGAACAATTAAATATTTCACTGATTCTAGTAATTTTTTTTTTCTCAGTGATCGATTTCGTTTCGAAAATTGATGATGTGTCGAAGCATCGTTTTTTCAAACATATTACATTTGTTACACGCTAGGAATATTATTATCGCCCTAAAATCCAAATTCTTCTAACACGTTGCTTTAGGATATTTAAAGAAAAATGCACTATTTTCTTTTTTGCTTCTCCCATTTCAAAGTTTGCAGTACGATCTTTTTTTTCATTTTACGTCCTCTAAAAAAAAATGTTTTCTATTTCCTTTTTTTTTAATGTGGTAGGAAAAAAAAATCCCTTTTTTTAAATGCTTCTCCCAGCCTCTCGAAATTTAATCAAACCTCGTGAAGGGAATATTTTAATAATTAACTTTTATAGATCCTAAATTCTGTTTTTAATTTTTGGGTCTAAACGTCGAATGTCTCCTCTTTAATTTTTCTTGAAAATGCTCCCATTTTTCGAGGCTTCTTTCAATACCAAAACCTACACTTTTAGAGAAAAAGAGAAATACATTTTTTTTGGAGTACATAAAATAAAAAATTGATTTTTCCACTCTGCTAAATTATAGCTTTCAATTTTTTTATTGGGTAACAAAACCTCCAATGCTAGATAGAATTTTTGCCACTGTCCCCTTTTTGCAAAATTAAATTAAAGCTCAAAATGCCAACTTTGACAGGAGAAATAGAAAAAAAAAATCATTTTTTTTTTTTAAATCCCTAAAGTATCCGAACTAATTCTAAGATACAATCTATTCTCGCTCTATTAATATTTTAAATTCTATCAATCTACGAATTAAATTTATACACCAATTTATTATATATATATATATATATATATATATGTATTATTAAATTTATTTTTCATTTCATTTATTAATTAATGGCTAGTGTTTTCTTTGAATAAACTCCATTCCGAGTAGTTGTGATCCGATTAGACACTTTGATCCCAGTTTGGACGCTGTTAGCTCTGTACACATCTTCACAATTTATTGTTCTATCATTTGTGTATATTAAATTCGAGTGATTAGCAGCAGATTCGATATAGGAATGCGGAAATTGTGCGTAAATATTTCAGGTGTTTAATTCGCGCTTTCACGAAATATATAAAAAATTAAAAAAAAAAAAAAAAAAGGGGACTAGGGTACGAAGATGTGCTCCGAACGAGTATTGCATTAAATAATTGCATAATTTGTGCGATTTGTCTTTTCGTGGTCAGTGGGAAAATAATTTTGACTGTTTATTATATAATCTAAAAAAAAAGAAGTTTCTTTAAAATGTGGGAAAATTAAAATTAAATGAATGCTTCGTTGTTTAAAAAAAGAAAAAAAAATTATATTTCTGAGTATAACACTCGGAATGATTTTTTTTTTAAATTTCAATTCAATTTGTATAAATTAATTTTCCTACAGAATTCTAATACATTATAGCTGGTATTTTTTTTTCATTTTTTAAAATTGATTCTACAATCTTTTTTCAAATATACATTCATGTCTGAAAAAGTCTCAGTTTTCTAACAAATTGCCAATTTTATGAAAATTTATGAAAACAATAAGAATCTAACAAAAATTACTGAAAATTCTATTAAATCTGCAAACCGTTTTGTCACAAAACTGAGACATTGTCACAAGAGAATTAATATTTTAACCGATTTTTAAACTAAATGGAATCGAGCCTTCAAAATTATATGTAAAGAATCGATGCAACACAGCTTAGCAAAAAAAAAAAATAATCTCAAAATCTAAAAAAAAAAAAAAAAAACTACAAAGCTTCAGAGGACAAAAACTGTAACAACATCTTGAATTTAAAATCCCCTCTCAGATGGAAAAGTCAACAAGCTTGTCATTTGAATTACCAAAATACTAAAAATTGTCATTTCAGTAGATTCGTTTTCTCACTGACCATTGAAGACCAAAAATCGAAAAGTCAACAGCGCCGTATTTTCAACACGGTCACAAATCTTACACATAATAATAGTAGTAACAACAACAACAACAATAATAATAATAATAATAATAATAATAATAATAATAGCGTCATATATAATTTTAGGCATTAAAAAAAAAAAAAAAAAAATCAAAGCTTTCGCCATCGATTGACTAGAAACACTAGAAGACTTTTTATCCTCAAGTCCATCGAGATTTCCGATATTTGGCACACAGTTAAAATTTTTGATATTATTACACGATTTCAAAAAGTGTCAAGATTTTATGTAAACCCGTAGAATTTTCAAACGGTGCTCTGGCTGAGTTCGGAAAATTCTTGTATTTCATTGCCGAGTGTTATCGTGATATTGATGACGGGTTCGCCGTTGCTGGAAACTCGATCAGCGTGTTCCTCTCGAATTCGCGTTTTTCTTTCTCTGAATAATCCGGATTTATCGTTTTTTGCAGGACAAGGCGTTGGGGATGCTTGATCGTCGAATGGCCGATGGCCGGTTGATCCATTTCCTAGTTTTCCATTTAATTGGGAGGATGCGATTGGTCCCGGTTGGGATTGGTAGTGATTGCCGGTTGTGGGATCGGTCATGAGGACTCTGGCGTCGAGTTCCATCCACCCTGGAATTTCGAGTTGGGAGGATTGGCTGGTGGTTCTCAGGCTGCCGTCACTCCTCGCGACGAATAAGCTCAGACATGAACCCAAATTTTTCGCTGATGAGCAGAGTTTCTCGTGGGATCTTCGCCCGCGATTGCTCGGATGAACCTCGGAGGTTCCGGCGTCGTCGATCGCTCTCAGCTGAACGTTGTCGCTGGACTTGGACATCCTCTGGTCGTGTCTGCAACGCCAGCTGCAGGACGTCCAATTTGGGGATGCGGATTGGGAGATCAATTGCACCATCGGTGAGGTCGATCGATCGTCCTGGGAGGCGTGAAAACCTACCAACAACTCCGCACCTGTCTGCACCGACAGGGTTCTCCTTGAGACGCTCGATCTTTGGACTGAAATGGCAGACGAAAATATTAATCGTGAGATCGGTGGACTTGTGGAGAGAGGTGTCTTTTTTTGGGCTGGAAATTTGACGATATTTTGGTGGGTTTTTTTTTAACTTATCTTTAGGCAAGAATTTTTTTTTTTGCTGGCTTCAAAATCGGGGATCGATGAAGAGAGTTACTGTTTTTTATTTTTTTTTTGTATCATTGTGTTGTGTTAAGGATCGATAGGTCGACTTGATTAGAAACAGTCATTTGGAATAGAGAATTAGTTTTTTAGAATCTAAGGAAGCTGAGGAACCTGAGGTACCTGAGGATAGAAAAATTATTGTAAAAAGTTATTTGGAATAGAAAATTAGTTCCTTAGAACTTAAGGACACCTAAGGAATGCAAAGTTACTCCAAAAAGTAATTTGAAATAGGAAATTAGTTCCTTAGAATCTAAGGAACCTAAGGAATGCAAAAGTACTCCTAAAAGTAATTTTAAATAGAAAATTAGTTCTTAAGGAAAATTAAAATTAGAACCTAAGGAACCTAAGGAATGCAAAATTACTCCAAAAAGTAATTTGAAATAGGAAATTAGTTCCTTAGAACCTGAGGAACCTAAGGAACGAAAAATTACTCCAAAAAGTAATTTGAAATAGAGAATTAGTTCCTAAGGAAAATTAAAATTAGAACCTAAGGAACCTAAGGAATGCAAAATTACTCCAAAAAGTAATTTGAAATAGAAAATTAGTTCCTTAGAACCTGAGGAACCTAAGGAACGAAAAATTACTCCAAAAAGTAATTTGAAATAGAGAATTAGTTCCTAAGGAAAATTAAAATTAGAACCTAAGGAACCTAAGGAATGCAAAATTACTCCAAAAAGTAATTTGAAATAGAAAATTAGTTCTTCAGAACCTAAAGAACCTAAGTAACGAAAAAATTGCTCCAAAAAAATATGTTCACAATAAAAAAGCCAAACGATAGAAAGCAAACACTGGAACATTAAGTCCAGCCAATCGAATCAAAAGCGCAATTATTTAGAAAAACAAAATCCGCGCCTTAATTATTCTCTTCACTGATAAAAACGTCGCATAAATTTTAATGACATCGATCTTGGATTGGGCGATAAAAGCTGCTGGACCGTAACAGATGTTTGTTCGACGATGAGAAATAAAACTGGCGTAGCGAAAAGATTAATCCGTTCAAGACGTTATAGGATCGTTGGAGACTTTTTGCCATTTATACTGTCGCAGACTGGGGACGAGAGAATTAAATATAAAAAAAAAAATAAAGGTTCTGATGTCGAAGGTCGGTTCGCTGGGAAAATTCGCTCGCTCATAAAAATTGCCGCGGTGTGTTTAACGATCGATTTAATAATCGCAGAGAAGAAGAATGAAATGTAGTTTTAATCTCGTCGGTGATAACGCATTTGCCTGGACTCTCTGTCGTTGAAGGGCTATTAAATTTTCTTTTATATCCTCGAAGGGCAATTATTTGAGAAATTTCAAAAGCACCCTTTTCTCCCTTTTTCGCTCAAGGCTTTTGGAAAAGCACACACAAAAGCTTGCATCAATTTTATCGACACTTTTTCTCATCGGTTTTCATTTTCTCGAATCAAGAGTCACACTTTTAAAACCTGTTATTTCCGAGTCCCCTGTGGCCAGACGATAAATCGCTTGTTTCGCCGGTGGCTCCGCGATCGCCGCTGCTACACGCGCTCCTATATGACATCTTATCGACTTGCTCGTCGTGAACAACGCCCGGTTGTTCCTCTCCGGTCGCACCACGATTATGTAGAGCTTCGGCAGGAAAAGAAATACCAGTGTGACCGACGCACTCAGCGTCACGCACATACACATCGTTACGATCTGGAAAATAAGAAATAATTGTTCAGTGAAGATTTTTGAAAATTTATGATAAAATATGATTAAATTTAAATTAAATATTAAATAAGAGTAAATATAAATTAAATATTAAATATAAAATAAGGCTAAATGTAAATTAAATATTAAATATTAAATATTAAATAAAACTAAATATGAATTAAATGTAAAATATAAAATAAGACTAAATATAAATTAGATATAAAAAATTAAATAAGTAATATAAATAATATAAAATATAAATCGAACTGCAATAAAATTGTAACGATAAAGCTAATTTTAATTAAATTTGCCAACGTTGCAAGGAATAAATTTGCATTTCACATTTGGAGTATTTTGACATGAAAACCTTGAAAAAAAAAACAAATCTACAAATTTATTTTTCTCTATAATGAAAGAATAATATAAAATTATTGAACAGTAAAAAATTGTATTTAATTTTAAAATTCGCGATTACAAAGATTGGAAAAGTTAGCGAAATTTTCGAGAAAAAAAATCAGAAAACAAATTTTCGAGAGAAAAAATCAGAAACCAAATTTTCGAAAAAAAAAAGCCAGAAAATAAATTTTCGAGTGCTTGTTCATTTTCCAAAAGGAAAAAAAAATACGTCACCCTATCGATTAGTCGTGGAATGCCCTATACATACCGCAACATAATGAATTAATTGAAATAATTTTTTTTCTTCTTCCAGATCAACTGACGTATACCTTGAAAAGTCTAAAAATTCAAATTGTGATGCAATAATTCTAGGTGAACTGACCTTGGATTCGCTACCAAAGTAAATCGGTACAAAGGCGATCCAAATAACGCAGGTCGTGTACATGGCAAACCCGATGAACTTGGCCTCGTTAAAGTTTTCGGGTACATTTCGAGTTTTAACGGCGTAGAGGGTGCAGAGGGCAACGAGAAGTCCGTCGAAAGCCAAGGGTGAAAGAACAGCCCTTGGTGAGGTGGAGCACGTGAGGACGGCCCTGCCAGGTGTAGGGTACTGAGGGCGAGGCATAGGAGGTTCGATAACGAGCATCGTCGCTGCCACGCCGGCTTCCACCATAATGAGAAAGCAGGTTATCACGACCTGTGAAGGATAAAAATTTCAAATTCATTAACGCTCGCGAATATTAACGAGTCATTGAATGGATCAAAATTTTTTTTTTTTTTTTTTTTTTTTTTTTTTTACTCCATACGCACCTGTGCCATGGCAGACATGAATAATGGTTTTCTCTTGGGAAATCGTTTCTTCGATCCGGCGAGTATTCTCGCTATTCTGTTGGTTTTAGTGAAAAGCGAGGCGTACATCATCGCGAAACTGATCCCGGGCATTAGGCGACTTAAGCCGCAACTTATTCGCGTGGGTTTTGCCAGAATTGGGAAGACCTGGGATTTGGAAAGAAAAAAAAAAGCATGAAAATCGAAAGCACATTTTTTAAATAGCTCAGGTTTTTTTTTTTTACATTTTTTTTAGTAATTTATAAAATAAATTTTTTCTACATGAATTTTTTGAAATTTTCACAGAAATTTTCTACATGAAAATGAATATATACTTGTATAGGAGGATTTATGCTCAGACATTATATTTAAAATATTGGTGTGATATGAAAATAATGAAATGTAATTAGTTAATATCGTTTTATGCCACGCAGTGCGATAATTAGTCCATTACGACCCAAGGGCGATAATAAGTCCATTACGACCCAAGGGCGAAAAATCTTTTTTTTTTTTTTTTAAATTAACCACCCAGGTGAAAAAGTCTATACGCCTTGTTGAAAAATTCGTTATCACGATGAGACTCACGGCAATGTGTGCAAGAGTCATTCCAGCGAGTATGAGATAGCTAAGCTCACGGGTGCTCGCTTTAACGACCGGAGTGTCGTTGTGCCGTATGAAGATGTGACACGTCACGAAGGTGGCCACGAGACCCATAGCGCTGAAGGACATCGCCACTACGGCTTCCGCGTCGCCCCAGGATATGTGCTCCACCAGAATAACTTCGCATTCTGGCCAAAGCAAAACAGGTTTTTTTTTTTTTTCAGTCATTTTCAATGTTTACATGCCTATATATATATACATTACGCTAAAATCATTTATTATCATTTTTGCTTCCTCATGGAGGAAGCTTTTCTCGTGAAAAAAAAAAAAAAAAAAAAAAAACATTTTTGATACTTGATGCTGAATTTGAGAAAAATCGACAAAGCAGTTAAGATTTTATAGAAATTTGCATTTTCTATTTTTTTTTGATAACCCTAAAAGAGCCCTAGAAGAGCCCTAAAAGAGCCCTAAAAGTGCCCTAAAGGAGCCCTAAAAGTGCCCTAAAAGAGCCCTAAAGGAGCCCTAAAAGTGCCCTAAAGGAGCCCTAAAAGAACCCTAAAAGAGCCCTAAAAGAGCCCTAAAAACCCTCGAGTGTGTTGATATTTGACGGTGAATTTGAGAAAAATCGATAAAGCAGTTTTTAGAATATTGTATTTTCGATTTTTTTTTTTTTTTTTTTTGAAAACGTAGCTGGAGAACGGTTCAAGCAACTGATCCAAAATTATGCATAAAACTTGAATGTGAATTCTACCTTTTTTTATTAGACTGCGAGAGTGTTGCGAAAGTACAACTGTCCGGCTGAGATTTAACGCGTTTGCTCGATGAAGGATTTCATGACAGGGGTTCGTGAAATAATTTGAAAAGCTCTCACAATACAGAGATATTAAATACACGTATGTCCAGGAGACTGAGGACCATATGACGTAGAGAGTTTTCTCCACTAATCTCTTGACAGAAATGTATATGCGTACTGGAGAGAATAATGAGGCGTTTTGCTTGAACTGGAAAGTTCAGTGCAAGCACAAGTTTCGCTTATGATATTTTATGCGTGATAACGGTTGTCGGGCTTAACGAGTTTCTGGGTTCTATCCGGGAGGTTTTTGGCTGCTATTAAGGTTTTGCTGTGTTGTGTAATGTAGGTGTTACATGTAGGGTATTTTAGTCGTCAAGTATATGGGCCAAAACACGTCAACTAGACCAGCCCTATTTTTATCAGATTGAAGAAAAAGCGTAGGATTTTTTTTTTTTTTCAGATTTTTTTATTCCTATTAAAATAAGCTCGCACAAAAAAATCATAATAATATGAAATTTTGCATTTTCAACGTACTTTCCAACGGTATTTTTTTCAATATTCTCCGATTTTATTTTATCCCATTTTTCAATTAAACAAAATTGCCACGTATTTTTTTTTCTCTCCGAAAGGGCTTTTACGAATTTCTATAAAATCTTAAGTACTTCATCGAAACTTCATTTTTCGCTCAAATTCAATAGCAAATGTCTCATCAACTCGATAATCTTTTATTCCAGGCTTTTCAGCATGATAGCTGGAAATTTCTTTGAGTTTCAGTGCTCACAAGACATTTTTCAAAATCTTAAAAAGCTCATAAAAAAAGAAATGCTTCAATCACACACATAAATGAATTTGGACAATTTTTTCAAACCACTTTTCTCGACGTTTTGGACCATTCTGATGCTAAGCTGACTTGAAAATATCAACAAAAAATTTTTTTCGCGAAAACAGAGCTTTTTTTTTTTTTTAATGAGGAAGCAAAAATTGTCAAGTTATTAAATTGAATCCAAGAAGCAACAGGTGCTAAATAATTGTTGGACCCACCTGTCTTGTTCTCGTTGGGATACTCTCCGGGATTGCAAGGTACGCACGCGGTTTGGTTCTCGTCGGCTATAGCGTTCGACGGACAAGGCACACAAGCCCAGCAGCACTTTCTCTCCTGTCCACCAGACTTGAAGTTCTGGAAAAAAAAAAGGAGATTAAAGCTTAAAAACGTCGAGGAAGCCTTGTTCTCGTGATATATCATTTTTTTTCAGAGATTTTTATGCTGATACACTCCAAATGGTATAAAACCTCCAGAAAAGTGGTCCAAAAAAAAAGGTGTCTGTGTCATAAATTAAAAAAAAAAGTTTGAGTCTCCTATAATTTTTTATTTTATTTTTTTCAGATTTTTCCAATATATTTTATTTTATAATGAACGTTTAATGAGCATCAATAAAAATGCCTGTTTTAAGATCGTTTAATCAAAATCACAAAATTTATTTGAAAAATTTGAAAAAGAACATCTGTTGCATAGAAAAAAATTTCTAGCTGCTGTCTTTCGTGAAGTTACGATTTTTAAAAATAATTCTTTCTATTTTTTGTGTCAAGAAGAATTTTAATTTTCGAGAAAAGATTTTTTCAGAATTTTCTCAGATTTTTTTAAATGTTCGATAATTAGATTGAAAAAAAATCGTAGACAATTAAAAATGTGTTCAATTTTTTTTTTTTTAAATAGTATTTTTTTTGGCACTAATAAGAAAAATTTTGCATAAATATCCAGGAAAATAAAATACAGCAGAAAACAGTTTTTTTTCTTCTCTTTAACATAACATTTTTAAATGGCACCTAAAACTTTAAGAAAAAATAAAAAAAGTGTTTCTAAATAAATTTCTGGGATGCTATATATATATATATATATATTAAATATACATTTCAAAAGAAATGATTTTTAATTATCCCCTGAACCCCTTTCCTTTTTTCTTAAACTTTTAGGTGCCATTTAAAAATGTTATCTTAAAGAAAAAAAAAAAAAAAAAAAGCTTCAATAATGAATATTTTGTTAGGTCAGTTAACCATTTTATAAATATATCGTCAAGAGACTAACGCGTAATTCTCGTAGCCGGTAACTAAATTAAAGGCCTCCGACTATAAATGGTTGTGATAAAATGATCGTTTCCACCCTATCTGTTTCGTCTAGCCGTCTCGTCTTGATTATACGAGGTTGTCTGGCCAGCCAGCGAGCCAGCCAGCAGCATCTTGTCGCTAATAAATATTATACTCTCGACAAGTATAGCCTCCTAAATATTCGTCTCTCTCGTTACATACGAGTCATTCCATTCCGTTTGGAATATTCAAAAAGTCGAAGTCTTAAAAAAAAAAACAAAAAAAAAAATAAATATATAAAAGAAACTTATTTCACATAAATAAAGTACATATATAAGAACAATAAAAAAAAAAAAAAAAACCTTCTCTTTTCAAGAAATCCCGGAAAAAAGGGGATAAAAAATAAAGAATGAACCCTAAAAGAGCCCTAAACGAACCCTAAACGAACCCTAAAGAGCCCTAAAAGAGCCCTATAACCCCTAAAATAGCCCTAAAATAGCCCTAAAACAGCCCTAAAAAGCCCTAAAAGAGCCCTAAAAGAGCCCTAAAACCCTCGGGGGGGTTTTTTTTCCGCCTACTCTTTTCAAGATCCTCGTTGATGGTGTACAAGATTTCTCAATCGGGCATCGTCAGAAAAATACAAAAAAAAAATTAAGCCTCCAAGGGTTTTAAAAAAAATTGATTTTGGTATATCTGAGATTGATCTGAAAAATCTGAAAAAAAGCATATAAATCCCTTCCCAGTAAGAAGGAATTGAGACGAAGTTTTGTTATTTTTTTTTTTTAAAGACTTTTTTTTTAACTGCTCGAAATGGACTGGAATGCCTCATACATTATCCATGGTAGAGAGATCAACGTGTGTCAGTTACGTTAGCTTTAGTCGCCAATGAAGTGGAGCCTCCCTGTCGTTAATCGACGCATAAAACTGTACAGTATAACAGCCCCGAAGAGCTGAATATCGTCATAGTCAACTGGTCTGGCTGTGTGATGTTCAAAAGCAATATACCAAACCCCTCGAGTTTGGCTTTTTTTTTTTTTTTTTTTTTATTATTGATGGATGAGAAACATCGCTTCGGCGACGTGTCGACTGTGAATGTTTCATTTTTTTTTTTTTTTTGTTCTTTCTGTTTCTCTTTTCTTGTACTGTTGTCATCTCCGACTATCGATCTCTATGAAGAGATCTCATCCTTTGCCTTGTCCACTAAATATTGCAGATGAAATAAGAAGGGAATTTGTTGAGGAGTCGGAGGTGGAATGCGAGGAACAAGCTCTCGAGCACTTGCAACTGAATTAATGTTTGAGATAAATGGATTGAAGGTTCGCTGCAGCATTGGGCAACCGTGCGCGAAGGAAACGGGATTCGAACCAGAGAAAGGGAGCTGGAAACTCCGACGGGAATCCTCGGGTTTTGGATTAAGTGAATACTTTAGGTGTCGATGTTCACGATAGATCCCTTCACGTGTAACTATTGTACAATTTACGGATATTGAACATCGAACTCTCGACAGAGTATTTCTATCAAGAGAATGAAATTGATTGATTGTTTTTTTTACTGGTAAAATAAATAAAATAAATAAAATAAATAAAATAAATAAAATAAATAAAATAAATAAAATAAATAAAATAAATAAAATAAATAAAATAAATAAAATAAATAAAATAAATAAAATAAATAAAATAAATAAAATAAATAAAATAAATAAAATAAATAAAATAAATAAAATAAATAAAATAAATAAAATAAATAAAATAAATAAAATAAATAAAATAAATAAAATAAATAAAATAAATAAAATAAATAAAATAAATAAAATAAATAAAATAAATAAAATAAATAAAATAAATAAAATAAATAAAATAAATAAAATAAATAAAATAAATAAAATAAATAAAATAAATAAAATAAATTTAAAAAATCAAAAAAATCAAATAAATAAAAAAAATAAAAAAAATCAAATAAATCAAATAAATCTAAAAAAAATAAAAAAAATCGAATAAATCAAAAAAATCAAATAAATCAAATAAATCAAATAAATCAAAAAAATCAAAAAAATCAAAAAAATCAAAAAAAAATCAAAAACATCAAAAAAATTAAATAAATTCATCTATCTTGCTTATATCAGCTCGTCAGAGAGATAAGAATATTTGGGCCAGAAATATATATCGAATTTCCGTGGCGACGTGTATTCCGATGATATCGAGCACACTCGTGAAATCGGGCGAAAAAGGGGAATACAAAGAATTCTCGTTTCTTCGGTGAGACGAAATGTGAGGATGCCAGACAAGCTGAATACCGCAAAAATAAGTCGCGAGACGGTTTTCCAGAGAAGATCGATCAGACTCGCGGTCTGGGATCTCACCGAAACTTGTCCTCAAATATGCGCTTTGAATGAAATCGGCTTTCGGTTAGCGAGCCCCTTACCATTCGCCGATTTTTCTCGCATACACCAACGACAAAACCATTCATGACTGACTAGATAAGAACGAGATCCATAGTCAAGTTTGGCAAAAAAAAAAAAAAAAAAAAAATATATAAATTTCGATGATAAAAGCAGATAGAAAAAAAAATATATATATATAAATTTCGATGATAAAAGCAGATAGAAAAAAAAAATATATATATATATAAATTTCGATGATAAAAGCAGATAGAAAAAAAAATATATATATATATAAATTTCGATGATAAAAGCAGATAGAAAAAAAAAAATATATATAAATTTCGATGATAAAAGCAGATAGAAAAAAAATAGAAAAAAAATAGAAAAAACGTCGAAAATCGTGGCACTGATTGCTCGCATTGTTGGGATTACTGCTTGCATATGCCACTTTGATCAAACATACAACACGTCCCACGGTTGCCTGGACCTATTTGCTGATTCTGCTGCATCTTCGAATTTCGATAAACCAACCCCCCTCCCCCCCTCCCCTAAACAATAGTGAGTATGTGTGTATGTTGATGATGCATTGATTGGCGCTGAATGAGACAATGCCAGTGTCGATAGCATTCACTGGTACATATATATATGTATATGTATGTTGTACTCTCTCTCTCTCTCTCATGGCATCTCCAATTGAACCCATTTGGGAAGAGAGATGCATGGATCAAAAAAAGGATTTATGAGAGAGTCGATAAAATGACTTTTAGGAGCTCTAAAACGATTTTTTTAATCATAAAATTTTTGACGAAAATGCACTGAAATTGTGGAATTTTTATTTAAAAAATAAAGACTGCAAAGTAGAACTTTGTAAGGATTTTTAAGGATTTTTTTTTTTTTTTAAATATTTTAGGAGCCATTTTTTCTGGAATTTTGAGAAGTTTTGTTCGAAAGTTTTAAGGGAAATTAAAATTCAGATTTAATCATTTTATCTCCATGAATTTTTGTTTTTTTTTTTTTTTTTTTTTTTTTTTTCGTGAAAATAATTATCAATTTATTAGTAAAAAATATATATTTATTATAAAAAATGGTGTAATGAAAAATATTTTTCGAAATGCATAGAAACTGTAGAATTCGTATTTAAAAAAAAATTTGAAACAAACAGTGACATTGAAAAAATCGAAAAGAAAAAAAAAAATTAAATCATGATACATTTTTTTTTTTTTCGACGAAAAATGAAATTTCCAGTTCGTTTTATGCATATTTTAAATTTCGGCTTATGCTAATTTTATACCTTGTAATGTCCAGGGCTGCAAGGCTCGGAGCAAACACTTTTGACGACCTCGCCAGTACGCGTCTGGAGGGTACCCGACAGGTTGATTGATCCGTTGTGCCAGTCGCCGATTTGGACGTAACCGTAGCTACCGTTTGGCATCCGTTGAAAGTTGAGGATGTCGTATCTGCGGGGTGAGTATCCGAATAATAAAAATACAAAATCTACAAAATTACTCCAGTTGCGTGAGAAAATTAATTTAATCAATTTTTTTTGGGAAAATTAATTTAATCAATTTTTTTTGAGAAAATTAATTTAATCAATTTTTTTTGGGAAAATTAATTTAATCAATTTTTTTTGAGAAAATTAATTTAATTAATCTTTTTTAAGAAAATTAATTTAATCAATCTTTTTTGAGAAAATTAATTTAATCAATTTTTTTTAAGAAAATTAATTTAATCAATTTTTTTTAAGAAAATTAATTTAATCAATTTTTTTTGAGAAAATTAATTTAATCAATTTTTTTTAAGAAAATTAATTTAATCAATCTTTTTTTTAAGAAAATTAATGTAATCAATTTTTTTTAAGAAAATTAATTTAATCAATTTTTTTTAAGAAAATAAATTTAATCAATTTTTTTTAAGAAAATTAATTTAATTAATTTTTTTTAAGAAAATTAATTTAATCAATTTTTTTTAAGAAAATTAATTTAATCAATTTTTTTTAAGAAAATTAATTTAATCAATTTTTTTTGAGAAAATTCATTTAATCAATTTTTTTTAAGAAAATTAATCTTAATTAATTTTTTTAAAAGAAACTTATTCAATTTAATTAATTTTTTTTTAATTTATAAATCAATGTTTAGTTTTTAAAAAAATTATTATTATCAATGATTAGAGATGCAATTTAATATGGTATTTAAATAGGAAAATATTGGTAAAAGCGTAACTTCGAAATTTTTTAAGTAAGCATACGCACCGACCTGCCCGGTGGATCACCTCGGCGGTCGAATTCCACTATTTCCTCGCCGAACGTAAAAGATATGTTCATCAGATGATTCTGCGTCCACAAAAAAAATACTACTTAACATTTTTTTTGTTCTTTTAGCTTTGAGGCAAATGCAACACATTTTTTTTTTTAATAACATTTCATCATAATAACAGCTTTTTTTGGGTAAAGTCAGAATGCCAATTTTTTATTTAAAGAATTTTTTTTTATTTGGCTGTATTTTTATTTTTGGTAATTTCAGAACTGAGGGAATGATATTTAAAAAAATATCTCGTGGAATCAGTTTTTTTTATTATTGATTGTATATTTTTTTTTAAACAACAAAATGTAAGTGAATTTTTTTTTAAATATATTTTTATTCTTTTAAAATATTGGAAATATTAAAAAATGACAGATACATCATCAATTTTTTTTTTTAAATCATAATTTGATAATTAAAAATTTTCGAGTCTACAGATTAGAATTGATGTTCGAAGTATTTGAAATTTGAAATTTTTGTGTCCAGGTGAACCTTTCCATAGTTTTAGACACCAAAAAATATGCAGAAAATACTTCTGAAATTTGCCAATTAATTCAAATATTAATTCAAATTTGTGGATTCTAAAATGTCCAAGAACTAAATTACGATTTCGATGAAAAGCCATTTGCACCATCATAGAAAAATGGATAATGGATCTGACTCCAAACGAGCATTTAAAAAATATTTGAGTTCCATAAATCATCGCTTAAAAAATTTTCATTGGATTTCAGAGTTAAATTATGGATTTTTGAATCGATGGTTAATGAGACTCAGGTTCATAGCCCATTTTTAAATATTGTTTGAAAAATCTACGTTACATCAACCATTAAAAAAAAAATGTCCAACTTAATTTTTGCATTGAAATGTTCACAGCTCTGATTCTACATCCCGAATCTTTGTTTCACTGAAGATATTGTTTTCCACAAATGCACAGCTTTACAGAATTCTTAAACGACCCTGAAAGCTCGTGAAACTTTGTTTGTCTACCTTGAAGAGGGTGCCGTTGAAGGGGTACGTCGCGTTGCAGACGCCTTCATAGCCACGTCCGCATATTTCTTCGAGCATGCTGTGGAGTCCATGTGCCATGGCCCAGAAGGACTTCATCACGAAGCTCATTTTTGGGTCCTGTTTGTAGCGCTCTGACAATTTTTCCCTTCCTGATCGATGGATCGTTCGAGCCAGCAACACACAAGAGCAAAGAGTGTCGACGTGTAAGTAAATAAATCATCAATTAAAAAAAGAATCGTGAATTCGTTGTGGAGAGCATTGGCAATCCTGAATTCAATCTGTTTCGTGGTTGAACAAATTTCGTTCATCAGGAATGATGGGTGTGATTTGGCGAAATGGTCTGATGGATCGATGGCTTCAAAACGAATTTCAAAACCCAGACTGATTGACAATTAATAATTCAATTTATCATTTTTCACAGGGATTTGAGGATGGAAACTTCAAGTACCCAGGACTCCAATTTTTCACTAGGTTTTCTCAAAACCTTTTTTGGGAAATTGGCACGTTCGTCGACGAATTTTGAAGACCCAATAAACGTCTCGATAAAATGAAGAAAATTGAGAAAATTGAGCAAACGAGAGCTTCAGTTTGGTGGCTGAAGGAGCAAAGAAGAAATGCTTCGCTGGGCTAAAAGTCCACAGAGATAAACGCTTGTGGTTGCTTGATGAGCTTAAATTCGTAAATTGTTTTGGAAAAGGTCCGACATTTGCTTAGCCCTTTTGTACGTGTAAGACTATTGTCTGCCCGACGAGAGTGAGACTGTAGAAGCGGATGCTATAGAAAGCTCATTGCTCGTGGCTTGAAAAGCCATGCGAGGAACGTTCTTCAAAGACGTGACTTCTCAGCAATTCACCGAGACCTCAGCCTCCGGGCGTACATGGCCCTGGCGGTTGTCGGACAAAAGTGTACCGAAGAGCTTAGGTCGCCCATGACCGAGGTAAAAACACTTGGTTCTATTTTCTCGTTGCGACAAAGGCTTCTCTGTGCGAGCACGAGGAAGTTCTTACATAGTGAGGTGTTTTATTAAAATTCCAGAGGAAGAACTGAGTCGCAACTATGTGGAGGGTTCTCGATTTGGTTGAGTTAGTTTTGACAAAAGAGGAGATTTATCGAATCAGTGATATTAACAAATTCATTGGGATCACTGTTTTGGCATTTTTAGTTTGCTCTAAAAGATTCATAAGGGCGTCTTAAAAAAATTCTAGCCTGGATTTATTTAGGTACTTATTTTCTTTCGGGTTCAACAAGAATTTTCTTCTCATTTTTGTGAACCGAATTGAACAAGCACAAACACATCCAACCGAAAATCCGTGAATCTACTCTCTGGATTTAAAAGCCACTGCTATAATTGCTGGTATAATTTTTTTTACTTATAAAAAAATGAGCCCTTGCTCCCTGAAATATCGTTGGTGTGAAGTCTGCTAAATTCTGCAACAAAAAATCTGGTAGCATCGATTTACCCGCGCCACGTTTCTCATTCTTCCGCATTCCCGACATCGACTAATTCAATAAAATTCCTGTTCCTGGATAACAAAATGTAAAATGACATTTTTTCTTTAAAAAAGAACGCTCTCTATCTTTCTCTCTCTCTCTGCCTGTTGGAGCCAAACTCGCGGATTCCTGGGCAACCCAATTAACCCAAATGGGCAAATGATGTTACCGCAGCCACTTTGCTTGCCACGCGGTAACCATCGTCGGTACTTCGGGCTGATTGACTTTTCTCTTTACAATTCGATATGAAAGCGCAGCCAGAGATGCTCACCTCGACACGAAGCGATCCCTAAATCACAATCGCTCCGGGGAGCGGATCGATTAAAATGTTGATGGATTTTTTTGCATCCTCTAAAAAAATAAAAAAAATACAAGGTAATCTTGTGCAGCTCCAAAGAATTTAAATAAAAAAAATAAAAAACAAGGTAATTTTGTGCAGCTCCAAAGAATTTAAATAAAAAAAATAAAAAAACAAGGTAATCTTGTGCAGCTCCAAAGAATTTAAATTAAAAAAATTAAAAACAAGGTAATCTTGTGCAGCTCCAAAGAATTTAAATAAAAAAAATAAAAAAACAAGGTAATCTTGTGCAGCTCCAAAGAATTTAAATTTAAAAAAATAAAAAAACAAGGTAATCTTGTGCAGCTCCAAACAATTTAATTTTGTGCAGCTCCGAACAATTTAAATAAAAAAAATAAAAAAACAAGGTAATCTTGTGCAGCTCCAAAAAATTTAAATAAAAAAAATAAAAAAACAAGGTAATCTTCTGCAGCTCCAAAGAATTTAAATTTAAAAAATAAAAAAAACAAGGTAATCTTGTGCAGCTCCAAAGAATTTAAATTTAAAAAAATAAAAAAACAAGGTAATCTTGTGCAGCTCCAAACAATTTAATTTTGTGCAGCTCCGAACAATTTAAATAAAAAAAATAAAAAAAACAAGGTAATCTTGTGCAGCTCCAAAGAATTTAAATTTTAAAAAATAAAAAAACAAGGTAATCTTCTGCAGCTCCAAAGAATTTAAATTAAAAAAATTAAAAAACAAGGTAATCTTGTGCAGCTCCAAAGAATTTAAATAAAAAAAATTAAAAAAAGGACGTAATCTTGTGCAGCTCCAAAGAATTTAAATAAAAAAAATAAAAAAACAAGGTAATCTTGTGCAGCTCCAAAGAATTTAAATAAAAAAATTTTTAAAAACAAGGTAATCTTGTGCAGCTCCAAAGAATTTAAATAAAAAAATTTTAAAAACAAGGTAATCTTGTGCAGCTCCAAAGAATTTAAATAAAAAAAATTTTAAAAACAAGGTAATCTTGTGCAGCTCCAAAGAATTTAAATAAAAAAAATTTAAAAAACAAGGTAATCTTGTGCAGCTCCAAACAATTTAAATTAAAAAAATTAAAAAAAGAACGTAATCTTGTGCAGCTCCAAACAATTTAAATAAAAAAAAATAAAAAAAAGAACGTAATCTTGTGCAGCTCGAAGAGATTTAAAAAAAAAAAATGCACATTTGCTGGCGTATATGTTATAGCTTAGGTTTAGTACACGTCTATGAAACGAATGTAGGTTGAGCCTGTTCAGCTACAGAGCGCAAAACGCGATTTCGTGGACGCTCGGAAAATTTCACTGCTCCGGTCGTTAGCGATCAGATCAGTGATTGAAATTTTTGTGAGCCAGGCCTGGGCAGGCCTCTACATGTGTATAGTATATAGTTACCACGCGTGTTGAACATCCTACCGTGATTACGCACCAGCTCTACCGCGAGGATTGAATTTTCGATTGTTAACCGGATGGCCGATCGGGAATGGAGCGCGAGATTGGGCGAAACGATAATAGACTCCAAAATCCTGGACCGTGAGAAATCGATTCGAACATCGGCAGTGAAATAAAGTAGATGAGGAAGGAGACAGGCAGCAACAGAGGATGAAAATGTATTGGGTTTTTTCTTTTTTTTTTTTAATCGAATATATAAAGAAGCAGTCGAGAATAGGAATAAAAATATTTCTATTTAACAATTTTTTTTTATCGATTTTTTTGGAGCATTTAAAAATTAAATAGAAAATTTTAATTCTCATTAAAAATTGGGAAGACATGTTTTTTTTGTATTTTTTAATCAGAGCCTTGAAAAATTAGAAAAAATTCTTGAAGAAAAAATATTTGAAAATTGTTGTACTACCTATTTTTGTCCCAAAGTGGGACAATTTGTTGTTGAAATGTTTGGACGTCTTTTTTCTTTTTTTTTAACCAAATATATAAAGAAGCATTCAAGAATAGAAATAAAAATATTCCTATTTAACAATATTTATTTCCTCGATTTTTTATGAGCATTTAAAAATGAAATACAAAATTGTAATTCTCATTAAAAATTGGCAGAAGAATATATTTTTTAATTTTTAAACGAGAGCTTGAAAAATGAGGTAAAACAAAAATGCTCGTTCATTCTTAAACCTTATTTCAAAATTAAGAGCCTTTCACCACTCATTTTCTTTCTCGATATTTTTCCACGCAGCTTTTCTTTTTTTTTTGCCTACGAATAATTAAAAAACTATCGTAGCAGCCTCTGGTATCAAACGCCAGTTTGACACGTGAAAGTGATTAAAAAGTTTGAATTAAAATGTTGATCTTAAGGCGGATGCTCGTGGCCAGTAGATAGCTCCTGTAATACACAGACACAAGAGAAACTGCTGGCATCATTATCGCTCGAAAACAATCAGGCTACGGAGGGGCATTCCCGAAGGTTGGCGCGATAAGGGCTGCTCGAGGAGGACGTGATCGCAGAGTAGAACCTAGAGCACAATATATATATATATATATATGTATATATATGTAGAGATGTGTCACCAAAGCCAGGGAACTTGTTCGTCGTCTAAGCGAGTACGTTTAAAGGGGGCCAAATAAGGTAACTCTGGCGTTGTCGTGAGGTGCATTGTTTAGCAGCAAATATTGTGTTATAAACGTGGGTGGAATTGCATATTACAGGACGTATAATAAAGCCCTTGAAGGGTTTTCCACCACATTGCTAATTTATAGGAGACAAAAGAGGGAAGGACGTTCAGAAAGGGATGTTAAAGATCGAATAAAGAATATTCTCAGGATTAACGTGAATTAAAATATCGGGGAAAAAAAATTTTGAGAGCAATGTAAGACTGTCTGGAATGTGTAGGAATTTTTTCAAATTTTTTTATCTTCTATTTCACCCGGAATTAAATAGCAATTTTTTTTTTGGAGTGCATAAGAAATTTAATAAAATATGTAAAAAATTCATCATTTAAAAAAAAATTATATTAATCTTTTTAAGAAAATGTATTTAGTGTCAATGAGAATGAAAAAAGGGAATGTAGACAATAATTTAGAATGGAGAAATAAATTTTTCAAAATTCTATAAAGGCTTTAGAAAAAAAAAAAAAAGCAAAAAGTAAAAAATTCACAAAAACAAAGCTTTCTCTATGAATGTGATTAAAATATTGTCTAATACTCAAGAATTTATATTATTGTTTAAAACAAGGCTGTAAAATTGTAAATGAGGAAGCAATCTGCTTCAAGCTCATCTTTTTTTATTTAAAAAAAAAAATTAAAAAATGATTAGCAGTAGTCATATGCAGTGAATACGTAATGAATACACTCAATTTATAAAGATAAGTGTTATCTTTTAAACTCGGTCATTAAGTTATGTATTTTAGGATTTTAACGACGTGGAACAAATGGTATACGGTTCATGGATGACTCACGTAAGCTCGTGGTTATTAATTACGAGTCTCTGAGGCCACCTTGCACTGTGTCAGCACTCCCTACACCTTTCCCATATATCATGTTTCGGTGTCATGTCACGAGTTCACTAATCTTGTTAATCTAAACGATGTTGGTTTGAGTATCCGTGTCTGTCTTCCACTTGATATGGATTAAAGAAAAAAAAAAAAAAAATAGAAGATAATTTGTAAGTTAGACTCAAGATTTGAGATCCAAAAGCCAATCTCTTGAAATTCTCAATTAATTGCAATTCCAAAGAATAAAAAATTCGAAAGTTGGTGATAAATTAGGAAAATTTCATTCTCCATTTTTTCTTTTTTTTTTAAATTTTTTATCAAATACTTTGTGGATTTGTGAATTTTTAAAAATTGCTCCAAAAATTTTATTACGATTTTAATTATTTACACGATTTTTTTTTTTGGAAAAAGAAATAAAAATATTTGTGAGGAATATGAGGAAGCAAAATTAAATAATACAAATGACAAAAGCAAATGACAATTCTGTGAGGTTTGCCTGTGGATTTTAAGCCTCCTATGAGAAATGATAATATCAAACCGGTGGCGAGATTGATTCAGGCGTAATCTAAATCTGGGCTGGCTTAGGAGCGATGTACCTGTGTTCTCGAGAGCCACAGAGATATATATGGGTCGTTCCACATGGTTTCGACCTGGGTCTGACCCTTGGAACTTCAGATTTTTTTTTTAAATTTTGTTTATCATTATTTGTCATTTGCAAAAAAAGAAAAAGAGGATGATTTACGTAAAAAAAAAATAAATAAAAAATATAACAATGTTTAATAATGACAATTGGGTCCGCAATTTTTTTATATGACTCACATAATATTATTACACATTTTTAAGTGTCTACGATTTTTTTAATTATCGAACGACGGATTTTCAAAAATCTGGAAAAATTCTGATAAAACATTTTTTGGAAAAGGTAAAATATACGATTTTTAGATTTTTTTTTTTTTTTTCAGATTTTTAATCAGTAATCAAGAAATCCAATTTTAGATTATTCAAGCAAAATCTCAACGTTCATTCGAAAAAATTTGAAAAAAAACTTTTTTTAATTTGAAAAAATTTGAAAAAAAATGAAAAAAAATGAAAAAAATTGAAAAAAATTTGAAGAAAATTTGAAAAAAATTGAAAAAAATTGAAAAAAATTGAAAAAAATCATGTGTTGCATACAGAAATGTTCTAGCTGCTGCCCATCGCAAAGTTCCAATTTTCCCAAATTTTTTTTCTTCAATTTTCGTTGAAGAAAGTAGTGAAAAAAATAAATAATAATAAAAATCTTTAAATAAAAAAAAAAAAATTGTTAAAAATAAAAGGGTTTTTTCAGAATTTTGTCAGATTAAAAAAATGCGTAATGTTTTGATTTAAATTATTGTTCTTTGGATTTATGTCAATAAAATAAAAAATCGTGGATCGAAAGGGCTCAGAACCAGCTCGAATTCCAGGTGGAATTCCCCATATATTCATGTGCATATTACTGCTGCTATCGCCCTCGTATGTACACTGCATGTCGGCACACAACGAAGCTTCTCCCACGTCATTATAACGCGAAAACAATCGACTACTGCGGAGTAGAAGCAGGTGCGATAAGGGCTGTCGAAGCAGGTATTGGACTTGATCGTAGCATCAACGTGCGGGTACCTATATGAATTCGAGTCACGTGCCAAAACTATACGAGCTTGCTGTAGCCAAAAGCAGAATCGTCTAAAATTTTCACGACACCCAGTAATTTAAATTATTGGAGATGCTGAAATCATCTGGACCAAAGTTATTAGGACGTAATACTCAAAAAAAAATATATATATATCAATGTACATTGACTGTAATTTTTATACAAACGTACTTGTCGAAAACACAGGTGGCAAATTTTTTTTAGATTTTTTGTACACTTTTTACCTGAGATACAATTTTTTTAATTTTTGTAAAAAATGACGTTTTTAAGAATCTGAAAAAATTGTGAAAAATCTTATAAAATGTGACAAAATTTTGGAGCTTTATTCGAAGATGGAGATTTCATGATTTTCAAAAACTAAATTTGGAAAATGAAATGAAATATCAGAATGCATTTTAGATTTTTTTTTTTTACAATTTTTACCTGAGATACAATTTTTTTGAATTTTTGTAAAAAATGACGTTTTTAAGAATCTGAAAAAATTGTGATAATCTTATAAAATGTGACAAAATTTTGGAGCTCTATTCGAAGATGGAGATTTCATGATTTCCAAAGACTAAATTTGAGAAACAAAATAAAACATCAGAATGCATTTTAGATTTTTTTTTTACACTTTTTACCTGAGATACAATGTTTTAAAATTTTTCTAAAAACCTACATTTTTAAGAATCTGAAAAAATTCTCATAAACCTTATAAAATCTAACAAAATTTTGGAGCCCTATGCTAAGATGGAAATTTCATGATTTCCAAAGACTAAATTTGAGAAACAAAATAAAACGTCAAAATACATTTTAGATTTTTTTTTTACACGTTTTACCTGTTTTTAAAAATTTTATTTTATTTTCATTTTATGACGAAGCAAATATTTTAAAAAACGACTCAACTTCAGTACCTTATAATTATTCTATTTCTTCAATTTCATAAAACTCATTTGTCACCCAATTTATTTCTGAGAAACGTCTTTAGACAATATATTAATCCCATAAATATTTTTTCACTCACCAGTACAGATGCTTCTCGTGTCCGGCGTTTCAGTCGTGGAGTCAATAAGCTGAGCCTCATCATCATCATCATCTTCAACCTCAGCAGCCCCAGGGTCGACTTCTTCCTCGTTGCCATGACTCTTTGGCATAGTGCAATTGAATCTGTGCTGCCAGAACTCGACGAACCAGGGATTCCTCGAGTTGTTGAAGGGATTAAGGGCAAAGTAGTGATCGTCAAATTCGTTCACGTAGGGCGAGTAAATTCTAATCGAGAGGCTTCCCCAGGCCTCGTTCTCCAAACCGTCGACCACGTCGTTTCGATCAGCCCATCCGTCGCTGCAAAAATCAATAGGTAATATTATTCCAAAAAAAAAAAAAAAATTTCTTTAAGATTCTCTATTAAAAAGACAAAAACTAGCTAAAAAAAAATTAATCTGAAAAACACTGAGCAAGGGTAGTAAAAAAAAAAAAAAATTTCTTTAAGATTCTCTATTAAAAAACAAAAACTAGGTAAAAAAAAATTAATCTGAAAAACACTGAGCAAGGGTAGTAAAAAAAAAAAAAAATTTCTTTAAGATTCTCTATTAAAAAGCAAAAACTAGGTAAAAAAAATTAATCTGAAAAACACAGAGCAAGGGTAGTAAAAAAAAAAAAAAATTTCTTTAAGATTCTCTATTAAAAAGCAAAAACTAGCTAAAAAAAAATTAATCTGTAAAATACTGAGCAAGGGTAGTAAAAAAAAAAAAAAAAAAATTTCTTTAAGATTCTCTATTAAAAAACAAAAACTAGCTAAAAAAAAATTAATCTGAAAAACACTGAGCAAGGGTAGTAAAAAAAAAAAAAAAATTTCTTTAAGATTCTCTATTAAAAAGCAAAAACTAGCTAAAAAAAAATTAATCTGTAAAATACTGAGCAAGGGTAGTAAAAAAAAAAAAAAAAAAATTTCTTTAAGATTCTCTATTAAAAAGCAAAAACTAGCTAAAAAAAAATTAATCTGAAAAACACTGAGCAAGGGTAGTAAAAAAAAATAAAAAAAAAAGCTGTAGTGTCCTTTAACTCGAAATTTAATTGTTTTTCTTCTTTCCAGATTGAGGCACAGAAGCCACTAGTATCAAAAGCATCAAAGCCCTTTGAGCCCTCAGCAGCCTGGAGAGAAAGGGAAATGGATTTTCACCCAGTGGATAAAAAGGAAAATTGCGATTTGTGATTCCAGGGAATTTTTGCCAATCGTTGATTCTCTACGGTGATGTCGTAAAATGTCCGTTTGGTTTGTAACGCCGGATGATGACAGAGGCTTCGAAAAGCTTCGTGTTTTAGTAGGAAATTGGTAAGGGTGAATGCGACCGCAATTACCGAGTTTCGTAATTGCGGGAGGGTGAGAGAGGGCTGAAGATTGAAGAGTGAACCGAAGTGCAGAGGCTCTCCGGGGTACCGACATCCGCTCGGTAACTAACTTCCGTTCCTTCCCTCGAGTTTTCTCCTCCTTTCGAGAGCTCCACCCGTGCAGGGAGGCTGCAACGAGCCCGAGAAAACCAACCCCTAACCGGTAGCCACCCTGGTTTTTCCTTTTTCTCGCGGTCCCGCTTTCCTCCCAAAGATTTACTACTTTTTTTTTTTTTTTTTCTTCTTTCTTTTTCTTCCTCTGTCTCCAAAGCGGATGTAAGGCAGAATTTTATTTTGTTTATTTGTCAACGTTGACTCGGTTGGGAGACGAAAGAATACAATTTTAGAATACAATTTTTTTTTTTATCGTTGCTTTTGGTGATTGATAATTTTTATTAATTAATACATTAAATTTTAAGTAATTAAATTTGAACAAGAAAAATTGACAAATTCCATTTTTTTCCTCAAAATTGGGTAGAGTTCGTTGAATTTTTTTTGTTTTTTTTTGTTTGTTTATTAATGATTTAGGAGGATTTTCTTTTTGAGTATTTGGCTGGAAATTTTTCTACGCGAAGAAATTTTTTTTCTTTTTTTACTAATTTTTCTTTTTACTTTTAGGGAAGCTATTGTGGAACTCAGAAAAATCGGAGCCTGTGAAATATTTTTGAAGCCATATAGAAAGATGAATCTACGTGGTACTTACCTGCCAATGAAAACGAATCTCCCTGTGAGGTTGAGTCTCTTGGTAGCTGCGAGAAGTCCCTGCATGGTTCGACCCTCGCAGAAACAGACGACCACATTGGCGTGAGGATCCTGCTGGAGATTCATCACGACACCGTCGAAAACCGACTCGTCGGCTGTCGACAGCACGACGTCTTCTCTGGCAACGCAGACGCCAGTCTTCTCGGCCAGTTCGCGAAAAGCCTGCATTCCACTTTGGCCATAATTTTCTGTGATAAAAAAGAAAAACATTTTTTTCATTTAAAAAAGAAAAACATTTTTTTCATTTAAAAAAGAAAAACATTTTTTTCATTTAAAAAAGAAAAACATTTTTTTCCTTCAAAAAAGAAAAACATTTTTTTCATTTAAAAAAGAAAAGCTTTTTTTTTATTTAAAAAAGAAAAACATTTTTTTCATTTAAAAAAGAAAAACATTTTTTTCATTCAAAAATGAAAAACATTTTTTTCATTCAAAAAAGAAAACCATTTTTTTCATTCAAAAAAGAAAAACATTTTTTTCATTTAAAAAAGAAAAACATTTTTTCATTTAAAAAAGAAAAACATTTTTTTTCATTTAAAAAAGAAAAACATTTTTTTCCTTCAAAAAAGAAAAACATTTTTTTCATTCAAAAAAGAAAAACATTTTTTTCCTTCAAAAAAGAAAAACATTGTTTTCATTTAAAAAAGAAAAACATTTTTTTTCATTCAAAAAAGAAAAACATTTTTTTCATTCAAAAAAGAAAAACATTTTTTTCATTTAAAAAAGAAAAACATTGTTTTCATTTAAAAAAGAAAAACATTTTTTTCATTTAAAAAAGAAAAACATTTTTTTCCTTCAAAAAAGAAAAACATTGTTTTCATTTAAAAAAGAAAAACATTTTTTTCATTTAAGGAAGCATTCGAGGAAGAGATCCTTTAATACAATTAAATTGGAGCGTAATTTGCTGGATGCTCCAATTTTTTTTTTTTTACTGACTGTTATCTCCGCCTACGTCACTTCCATAGCGAGGAGGACTTGAAATTTTAATCTCCAAAAGTGCGTGCTATGAAATTGAGAAGCTTTAACGAGAGACCGCATGACCCAGACACATATATATGTTTAATTTACTCATAGAGAGCCTTCTGTGGGCTCCATGAGCAGTAATCGTCGCGCCCGCCAGTTTCCCCCATTCGATCTGACCTCGAGTGCGATGCTATTTCGCTGAGTGCTATGGCTTGGCAAATTAACCGAATTGCTTATCAGTCGAGATTCTCGGTGACAGATCACCCCCGCACCCACTGACACCGGTGACACATCAGCTACGACACACGTATGCTTTTGTGCCGAACCCCAAATGGATTATACATGGCTATCGGTCATTCTCATGGCTCGGTGGATATAGAGATGCATTCACATCAAAGCAGTCCGAAATAGATAGCTATACATTTATTTCAGATGTATTTTCAGATGTAACAATTTCCTATATTTTTTTTTTTTTTTTTAATCGCAGTTTAGAATATAGAGAAATTATTGCAGATTATTTTATAGGGTAGATTTTTTTTGGGCTGTTTTTTTCCGATTTTTTTGATTTTATTTTTTTTAATTTAATTTAAAAAATAATTCTGGATGACAGATATAATTTTTTTTTTTGAGCATAAATTTTAGAATCAAAATTTTTTATTCTGCAGTTGAGTAAAATAATTCCATAAATAGAATGCAAGAAAAATGATTTCAGAATCGTTTTTATAATTATTTTATATTTTATTTTAATTTTGTGTTTTTAAATTTAATTAAAATAATAATTCTGGATAACAGATATCATTTTTTTTTGAGTAAAAATTTTAGAATCAAAATTTTTTATTCTCTGGTTGAGTAAAATAATTCCATAAATAGAATGTAAGAAAAATGATTTCAGAATCGTTTTTATAATTATTTCATATTTTATTTTAATTTTGTATTTTTTTTTTCATACAAATTTTTTCAATCAAATTATCGAACATTTTTTAAATGATTGAAATAATTCTAAAAAATCACTATTTTCTCATTTCTTTTTACACATTTTTAATTACTCACAATTTTTTTCTAAAAATTCTGAAAAACTTCTGAAAGCCACTGCAGGTCATTCCAGCGAAACATTAATTTCATAAATTAATAAAGCTTCCCTCTTATAAAAGCTCGCCCAAAAGAAGCTCCTTCTGACTTTCATTAAAAAAAAAAATGTATAAGAACACGTGAAAAAAAATCTACAAAAAAAATCAGACAGGAATTGATAAACAGTGGATAATTTTGAGTACCAGGACGAAAAAGACACGAAGTACACAAAGTTCGCTGCTCAGGAAACTGAAATAAAATTTTTGCTGAAAGTACAAGAATGGATAAAAAAAAAAAGAAAAAAATTCCAAGGCACACGAGAGTCTTGAGAATTTATATAAGTTTACTAAAGGAACGAGCTTCGAAAGAAGATTTTTCGTTCGACATTTTACGACAATATGTGTGTCTCTGTGTGTGTCAGGCTCGAGTCTTTGGGCGACATGGAGCGTGTCACGTCACTTCTTCTTCTTCTTCTTCTTCTTCTTCTTCTTTTTTTTTCACGTTATCCTTTGGCCTCTTCTTCGCTCGTGCTCGTCGTGGTCAAAAGCTGGATCGCCTCGTTCCGCTCCTCGGAGCTAACACGAATCCTCAAACTTTACGGGATGCATTAACCAGGGAGCGTTGCGCTTGGAAAACTTTCCTCGACTCGTTTCCTCAGCTCCAGTGTTCCTTCTCCAGCCTCCTCAGCTATTATCAGCGCTGTACAGGAGTGCCGGAGTATTCTTCTCGGCTCGACTGCATCTCCTCGGCGTAATTTCTCCAATTTCTTCACTCCGCCAGTGGAGGCTTATCACGAGTTTAAAAAATGATATAAAACTTTTTATGCAGATTCTCTAAAGATTGGGATGCATGATTTATGGAGGGTAATGGATGTGTGGAATCTGTATTTTGGGTAGAACATAACGATCTTCATGCTGCATTTTATAGGACTAGAATTTTCATAAAACTCTATTAAATTTCGTTTCAAAATTCCAGATTAATTTTTCAGTACAACGAAGCTCCAAAATGCTTTGTAAAACTGGAACCACATTTTTTCTTCTCCTGAAAAATTCGTCACATCAAAATTAATTTGAAAAAAGCTTTCTTCCATAAACTCTACATTCCTTAATTCAGAGGACCATCCTTGACCCTCCCAGAATACATTCTAAATTTCCTAAAAATATACTTCCTCACAAAAAAATATTTGTGTGTAAAAAAATGTCAAAAGAACAATCAAACTAATATGCAAATTTCAATTTCGCAGGCTGTCTTGAAAATCCAAAATTGAAGATAATCCAGGCGATGATGATGCAGAACAGAGCAGCTTTTCTCCTCGAAAACGCAGACCACCTACGGATTCATCTGGCCAAGTGTGCCCTGCAGCCTCGATTGGCCCTCCGTAATCAAACCGCTAATTGACGGTAATCAAAGCAGTGTCAGAGGGAAGGCCTCAACATCAGTCACATGCGTCGTTTGATCGTCGAGTATTGTGCCATCAGTGATGATACCTATTCCAAAGTTTGAAATTACTCGGAGAATGCGGGTATCTAGCTTTCCCAAGCATTCTCGTCACTGTCCATCTACCCTCTGACGTGCTTGTTTCGAAGGGTTGCTTCAATACCCTCTGACTACGGGTTCTCTGGTCCCTCCGCCCTTTCAACTGCGAATTCCCATTGCACACATATACATATATGCATTTATGTCTACAGGGCTCACAATGTGCTACAGAGGGAGAGACAGAGGAGGAGCAGTTCCAACAGACGTACTCTGAGAAGTTTATCACAGAAAGCCCAGCTGCACAGGAGGAGAAGAGGAACTTCCTGAAATTCCATTTGATAAACCTGCACTTCTAGTATCGTGGACTATGTCCCTTGGCTGTTCACGGTTTAAGGAAAGACCACATGGTTTTTCGAGGGAGAGAAGGAGCTGATTATTTTTTCTAACTCTCCAGCAGAGATATTGCTGCTTTGATGAGGGAGCTCTGGAGAAATCACTCAATTTGTTTCATCGAATTCGGTGGAGTATTTGGGGAGGCTCAGAAGAGCCAGCAAGGAGACAGCTTTTCAAATGCAATTTTAGTGATTGGATATTAGTCCTCGAGCCTTCGTTCGTTCCTCAGAGTGATCATGGAAAGGCGAACCAAGCTGGAGCTTTGATGCTGCTTTGGTTCAATTTGTACGATTATTGAAATGATAGGTGGAATTTTATTGAATCTGTAATTTTTGGAGGAAAAAAAATCAAAAGTGGGTTCATGTTTCAGTTGCCTTAAATTTGATTTAGAAAAGTGTAGGTGTTTAAATGTAACTCTGGAAGAAAATTTGCTGGCCATCTCGCAAATTTTTTTGAAGATTCGAAATATTTCAAAGAACAAAATCTGAACATTTCTACTGAATCTGAAACGCCGTTTCGGAGGGAAAAAAAATTGGCAATTTTTTTTAATTGAAAAATAGCGAAAAATTTTGTTTTTAGGATTTTTTTTTGCGAGCCGTAGAAGTGGCGTTAAAAAATAAATAATTATTATTTTAATTTAAAAAACAATTAGAAATATGCAATTAAAAAATCTGAGAGAAATTCCTACAATTTCTCTTCAGCCAGACGAAGATCTTGAATAAATTTGAGGACGTTTCGTTGACGTGAAAAATAGAAAGCTTCGCTGTAAGAGCGTCTGAAATTCTATTTGATCTGTCACGTCTGTATGAGAAGGGATTTATCTACGTAGAAATGAAATCCCCAGTATCAGAGTGGAATATGTATATAATACAGAAGCTTGAGCAAAGTTTTCGTTTAATACGAATGCCACGATTACAGAGGCAATATTCCATGAATGGAGGATTTTCACAAAAGATGTATGGGTATTATATCTAATACTACTTTGGAAGAGAAGCCAAATACCCGAGTTTCGAAGATCGTAACTCCTCGAGAATCCTAGAATCTATGATACAGGAATTATTCCATGATAAGTCAGTGTCAATCCAACGAAAATTATATAGAAAGTACAAAATAATTATCAACTTTCAATTTAGAATTTCAAACATCTTTGAAACCAAAAATTAGACTCCACACTATAGTGAAATAAAAATCGTATCAAAAATATTTTTAAGCTTTGAGTGAAGAATGGTTAACATAAAAAAAAAAAATTAAATAATTTCACAATTTTTTTTTTTATTCATCCTTTTTATTATTTATTGGATATTTTTTTTTCAATTCGAATTTCTGTAAAACTCAGCTTTCACTACGATTTTAATATTCCAAGATTTATATTTTTTCTTCTTTCTTCTATTTTTATTTTTTTTCAGAGTTTGATATTTTTTTCACATTTTCGAATGAAATAAAATTGAAAAAAAAAGTCAAAAGATTGAAAAAAAATAAAATGCGAATAGTACAAAAAATTGTTTTCCCCATCTCGTGAAAATTCGACATTATACGAAAATTAAAAAATAAATTTCAAAAAAATAATTAGGTTGAAGGTGTTAAAAAAAAATCATATTAAAATTTTACGAGAAAAGTGGATGGTTCATATTTCTTATGCAAAAGGTAGAAAAACTCACCATCCGTATTTACGATTGATACGTAAGTCCAGCTGTAGTTGCGAACGATATCGATAAGTAGTTGAGCCTGATGATAGTCAGACGGTACGACGCGAAGGAAAGTCGAGTAGCGAGCTTTATCACTGAGATCCTTCGAGGTCGGCGAGTATCCTATCTAAAATAGAAATTTTTGTGAAGTAAACAGGAACTCGGACATTTTTTTTTTTTTTTATTTAGAGGAATTTAGGCAGTGGGAATATTACTTAGACATTTTTAATTTTAATATTTTAAGGCTCAGAACGTAAAACCCTTTTTCAGAAAATTTTAATTGGTGGGCTGTAATCTTTCCATTAAATTAGAGAATTGATAAATTTGTTAAACGTTTGATAAATTAATTGCAATTTTCGAGAACATTTTTTTTTTTTTTGGCTTTTTCTAAAAATAATGAAAAATTAATTTAATTTGCTTCAAATAAACGTCTCTTTTTTTTTTTTTGCAGTTACAGGAGTTAATTAAATCCCATGATGATTCCATCGGTTGATAAATGTTGCGAGACGATTTCTTCTGCTCGTCTAGCTTATATATCAAACCGCGAGAACCCGGAACGATCCAATTAGTGGGAATTAATTTCAGCATCCTGCATGCTCGCGACCACGTCACGAGATAGGCGTGAATAATCTATCGGCACTGTATCATTTAGTGTGAGAATGATGTATGTTGCGCTCTTAAATTCGTAGAAATTTTTATTACGCTTCTGTGGTCGTAGAAAAGTTTTGCATTTTTTGTCAAATATATTTTCCAGTTGAAGAGAAAAACGTAGGAATTTTTTTCCGATTTTTTAAATTGCATATTCCGATCATTGAAAGTATCTGAAAATAATCATTGTTTATTTTTTAGCGCCGATACTACGGCTCGGAAAAAAAAAATCGTAGGAACTTCAAATATTGTATTTTCAGCGCACTTTTCAAAAATATTTTTTGTAAAATTCTCCGATTTTTTTTTATACCATTTTTCAATTAAATAAATTTCAGCTAAATCGGAAATGCCGGAGGTGAAAAAAAAAAAGTGGCTAATTTAATTCGAAAGTAGCATAAAATAAAATTGTAAAATTTTGCAAAAAATGTCGTTGGAAAGTACGCTAAAAATACAATATTTGAAGTTGCTACGATTTTTTTTTCCGAGCCGTAGTATTGGCGTTAAAAAATCTGAAAAAAATCCTATATTCTTTTTCAACCAGACCAACGTCCTGAATAAATTTGAGGACGTTTCGTTGACATGAAAAAATTTGGGGTGGCCGAGTTGACGTGTCTTGCCTCGTGTATCTTCTGGCTGACTTACCTGGGGGATGGAGAACAGCTGGAGGAGATTTTGAACTTGTAAGGCCGCTGAACTCGAGCCCGGACCAACAACTCCGATTACCGGAGCTTTCGCTACTGGCGATTTCGTCTGTTATAAAAATAATATTCTATACTATTAGCAAGTTGGAATAGAAAATTTTAAATTAAACATTTAGGCTTTTTCTTGTCGTTTCTCGTTTCTCAAATTTTTTACCTGAAGTGATGAATCCACCTGGCATGTCCCGGACTCTCCCTGGGATGAAAGCGTCAGCACCGGTGTGATCGCATCTCGTACCAGCTCGATACTCTGCTGAAGTGAAACTGGGGCTGACCAGCAAGAGTCTCGTGCTTCCAGTCCCAAAACGACTCCTTGAACACGTGCAATTTGGGTGATTATGAATTTTTTTTTAGACTAGTTAGCGTTTTTTAAAACATTTTACATATTTACAATTAAATCATTATACAGATTTTTAAAATCAATAAAAAGAAGCTAATTTTCTGCTTTTAATTGTTGGATCATTGAAGGACATATTTTTGTTGCAGATAATAATTGCCAGAGAAGATAAACAATTTCCAACCTGGCAAGACAGTGCTATCCCGGTTAATCTTGTCCAGAGTAATGAGCGCAGTTTCGACGCGTTGAATTCCATAGAGTTCGCGAATATCGCCGCAGATCAAAGCTCCTTTTCCACCGCTGGGTGTTTGATGAACGCTGAACAACGCTCCGACGACAAGATCGCCTCTGACTCGAGCCGAAGGATCTCCAGATTTCACTGGGACGCAGTTAATCGTCAGGAGAAGATAGACAATGGATCGAATCATTTCAATAGCGAACATATTCAGGACTTAGCCGGACCGTCGACGACTGTGATCACCACAGTGGGTCACGATTTGCCTCGATAATCGTCTTCTTCCCTTTTCCCTTTCATTCTGTGAATCTCGATACCGATCGAAACTTCTCTGTTCGTTATTCTTCTTCGATTCATCTTCGCCGGGACTCCTCGGTCACATTCGGCCAGAGTCTGAGCTTTAAATTATTCGTTGAAACGTCGAAGAGTATCTCGCAGAGTCTGTAAACGATTCCTCGACGAGAGCGATCATTGTGAGTCGGACTTTGGTCGAAATTTTGCAACTTGTCGATCATCTGTAATGATAAAAAAATGTGGATAAGTGGATTAAGGATCGATCGACAGAACATGAGTTCAAAACATTAAAACGTGAGTTTGAATTTGAAAACCAATGAATTTGTGGTTTGCTGCAATTTTCAATACCAAAACTGCATTTAATTCATAGAAGACACAGGTTTAATTTCGGTGCATTCTGCAGTTTCGTTCGAAAGTTATCGTGTTTTCGAGCGACACACACAGACAGACAGAACTAAGTGAATGTGTTTTTTGGAATGGACACGCGAAACGTCTGTTTCCACATAAATCACGAAATAGAATTTTTTTTCGACTCCAATTCATTCTCTTTTGCCTAATCTCTATGCGATGATAAAGTAAAAATCTGAAAAAAAAAATTCGCGGAGACCCTTCACACCCTTAATCACTACTGCATGTCCAATTATGGAGCAGTTCCCAGAGGCTGAAAAAAAAGGGGCCGAGTTGTTGTAGAACGCTTCATGATCCTCTCTTCACCACTCTCAAAAAAAAAAAAAAAAAACGTTGAACTTCCTTTGTGAAATCCGAAAATAAGGTCCACTCCGCGTGGAATGCCCCATCCAGTGTACACGTGAAACGCGTGTATCACGCATTATATACCCGAACTGACGACGGCCTACGTGTGCTTAAATCGCATGTGTTCCAAAGTGCAACAACGTAATTCATGAGCCGGTTAACTCGGGGGAAGAGGAGTAGTCTATGTAGCTTTGTATACCCGTGTCTGTAGATATATCGTGTGTCCTGGAGTTGAGCTACACATTTCTCTCTCTCTCTCGAAGCGTTGGCTGTATAGAGCCCGTATACGTAATTTACATCTCGGTTCAGTGCATCCTTTATCCCGTTCGTTACGTCGGGGCGAAGAGAACGAGAGCTGTCTACGTATATGCGGATTTACAGTGAGAGTGAGAGAGAGGGAGACAGGGGCGTGCGAATAAAGAATCGCGTGTGGTAGAGGCGGTACGCGTCTGTGTTAGGCGTTCGCTCATGACGATTCATGAAGCCACACACGTACCACGCTCCAACGAGTACGAATGACGGTGGTGGAGGCCCTCTTCTCACCTGTGTGTGTGTCGCAACCGGAGCTTTTCCTAGCTTGGCGGAAGAGCTTTTGTCACAAACGAGTCTCTCGCTCTCTCCATCTACTCCCAACGTCCAAGTACTTCGTGCGCGAGCTACAAGTGTTGTTCTTTAAACTCAAAAGAGCTCAGCCTATCTGGGCTTTACAATGTACCTTTAAAGAAAAAGAAAAAAGAAAGAAAGTAAAAAAATTTGCGTGAGATCGTCGAACCAGGATCTCTAGCTTTGGGCGACAGAAAACATGATTAGTAATAAATTAATAAATTTCATGGACATTGCAGTGGAGTCTCGGTCACATTTTTTTGGGGCACAATTTTTGCAACTCTCTGTAATTTATGGAACTTTTCAGGCCTCTTTTGAAGATCTTTTTGGCAATCTCAGTGAAAAAATGAATTTTTTCTCTGATTTCACTGCAGTGATATTTTTTTTAAATTTTTACCACAACGATAATTAATTTCATGAGTTACTCTGAGTATGACTAGCTACTTGTATAGCAGAACAAATACATATTGTGGCTTTCACTGTACGCATTTTTCCGTGTGTCGTTTTTTTAATTTTTCGTGAAACAAAAAGAGAGGGCTTATTTTTTTTGTTCAGTCGCAAAATAAATGAGATAATTTGATGCTACGATGGGATATGCAGCACAAGAATAATCCAGTGGATAGAGTTATACACGATTCAACAGTCCTTTGACCTTTTTAATTAGCACAATTTAATTAACCGTCATCAGATAAATTAATGAGGAAGTAACTCTAGAACATAGTGGAGGGCTTTCGATCACACATTTGTATATTCGATGAAATATATATTTGCATATATGTATTTACATCAGCATTTCGAGCCAGGAGCGTTCAATCAATTTCCTCGTTAATTATCACGACACTGAAAACATTAATCCGCCCATCAGAAATTTCTTTTCAATCACGTCGAAATTTTACTGTAGTTCATAAATTTTTAAACTGAATTTTTGTCAAATTCTCAAACTGTAAAATTTCCAAATTCAGCTTTGTAAAAATTAAAAAAAAAAATGATGAAATCAACAAAATATAACAAACTGATTAAGCCAAAAAAAAAGTAAAAAAAAGAAAAAGAAAAACTGAGTGTTGAACAGAAGAAGGTAAGGTGTGCAACGCCTGAGACGACCACTGAATGGAGTCTGGAAGAGCTCGCATACCTTCTTTTGGTTTCCACTCTTCTTTTATTCTCTCGCTTACTCGCCATACACCATTAAGGGTCCACGCTTGCCTTCCATTGAAACGATCTCTCTGTCTCGTTTATTTCAGCTCCCTTCGAACTGAGGGTCTCACCCAGTATCTCATTGAAAGCTGAGCTAAGAGAGGATTCGACAGAGGCGTACGTGGGCTATTATAGCTTGGACAAAAGCTCATCGTCGATGGACGTACAGAGTCCCTGAGGAATTCTCCACAGTGAGCTCATTGTCGACTTCCGGAGCAGCGAGGAGCCTTCCGGAGAACCCTTCGGAGGAGACGAAGGTGGACATTCACTTAACGGGATTAATGGGCCCTCAATGATACAGCAGGAAAAGAGAAGTTTTGCGAAGGAAGCTCAACTCGATAGTGGAAGACACTTGGGACAGTTTTTTGGGAGACATTTATTTTTGTCGAATTTTTTCCTTTTCAATCGTTGGAATTTAATCGTATTGGCTTTGCTGGAGAATTAACAAATTTACATATACTGGCAGATTTTTATTTTTTGAATTAATTTAATTTAGTAAAATTTTTATAAGATTTTTTGCTCTTTTTTTTTCTGTAGAAAAAATCGTCGGATTTTCTGGATATTTAAATGAACCAGAATTCATCGTAATTTATTTTGCAATATTTTTGAGAGAGTTTACTTTTTCCAGCTTCAGTTTAAGCGAAGAATTTCTACCACTAAAAATATGCTCCTCATTTCTGTCCTTCAGTTTTCTTATAAAAATTCTATGACTCCTGCAACGGAAGCAAACAACGAGGAAAAAAAATGTTTCTTGGGTTTTCTCGCAGCCAAGAAGCTGCAATTAATAATGAGCCAAATATTCGCGAATATGCGAGGTGAATATGCGAGACTCTCAAGAGAGAATGTAAGGTAAAAGTTTTTTGCATTTTTCCTATGAACTTTTTTCCATCCTTTCTATTCTTTTATATTACGGATTGTTCAAACGTTTCAGACAGCTTCTTCGAATCTTTTCACGCATCTGGAAATACAAGAGGAGAAAGCACACTTTTTAGCTCAGTTCTGTCACACTTTAGTCACGACTCAGACAGAGGAGTCAAGGAAAGAGCCGAGGAAAATGCTGAGGGACAGCAAAAGACACACATCCCTTTCGTCTTGATGCATTTTTATGAAAAGTTGCCTCTCGGTTGCACTTCGTATGTGACTCGAGAGCAAGAGAACTACCCTTTTTTTTTTTTTTTTGCCTCTTTTCCTCATTCTTGAACTTTGAGAAAGAAGAGAGCTGCTATATGCGACGTTGAAAGAATAAACATGTGCAAATTTAAGACACAATAAGAAAAAATTTAACTTAAATTAGTTGGCTTTGTGAATTATTATTATTATTATTATTATTATTATTATTATTATTATTTGGGTTTGGGTGGATCTAAGAAGTATTTAAATGGAGCCAATCTTAAATAAGAATAAGAATAATAAGATGATGATTTTGTTTAAGCCAAGTAAATTGAGTGGGATGAAAAAAAATTATTGTTATTATGATTATTAATGTAAATAATTTTTAATTTAACAAAAGGTCCTCAGATTTTTGACTGCATATTCCAGGTATAAAAAATGTCTGAAAATAATTATTGTTTATTTTTTCACGGCAATACTACGGCTCGGAAAAAAAATCACAAGAGCATCAAATTTTGGATTTTCAGCGTACTTTCCAACAAGATTTTTTGTAAGATTCTCCGATTTTTTTTACTGCTATTTTTCAATTAAATAAAGTCGACACTTTTTCTCCGAAACTGCATTTCCGATTTAGCTGAAATTTATTTAATTGAAAAATAGTACAAAATAAAATCGGAGAATCTTACAAAAAATCTTGTTGAAAAGCACGTTGAAAATCCAAAATTTCATGCTCTCATGATTTTTTTTTCGAGCCGTAGTATTGGCACCAAAAAATAAACAATAATTATTTTGAAAAATTTTCAATGCCTAAAATATGCAATAAAAAAATCCGAAAAAAAAAATCCTACGTCTTTTCTTCAACTGGACGAAAATCCTGAAGAAATGTAAGGAAATTTGGTTAAAATCAAAAATTTCTGACAGAAAAATTGAATTTCCTTAGAATTTCTTTCAAGTTCATTTCAAAAGTTCATCGAGTAATCCACAGTTTTCTATACTATCGATAAGACAGCAGCCAGGTGTCTGTCTGTGTGCGACGATGAACGAGGAAAAACACGGTTTCTCATTTCCGTCAACGTTATATATTGTCACTTCTTGTTGCAGGAGATGAGAGCGCTTGAGGAGCAACTTGTGTATAGTTTCGTTGCAAGCTTGAGGCGCGGGAGCGCCTCTTCCAAGATAGTATTTTCGTATACGGAGCTCTCCAAGAGGGTCTTGAGTGAGGGGAATCGCTTGCAGACCGGGACGCCGATGGTTTCCCAAGCACGACAGGAGGTCCCGGAAACCTGGAGGAACCGGCGATGCGGATTATCGCTATCGCTGTACTTCCTCGCTCGAGTTCTGTGCGGTTAATAAGCCATCGAGAGTCACCGCACAGAACTAATAACTCGAGACTGCATATGTACTCAAGGGATCTATAAAACAAGCTGAGATACTAATGCATGATTAGGGGATTACTTATCTAAGGTTTTTCAAATTTTTTACAAATTTTCTCCGGTCAAGGCGCCGGAGAAAGATTGGTAGATTAATTCAAATTACTGGCTCCCAGACACTGAATTTTTCCATTTTTATTTTAGTAGAAAATTCAATCTCATTGCAATTTTTTTTTTGCCCTGCCTTAAGGAATTTTTTTTTTTCATTGGTTTCATTCAAATCAAAGCACTCTTGAAGAAGAGAAAATATATTTTTGAAACGTTTAATTTTTTGACATTTTTCTTTTTGAAGATTTAAAATGAATAAGAAAAGGAAGTTTCTGCTAATTTTGACTAAAATTAAAAGAGGTAAAATTGCATAATTTTTCCAGAATATTAAACGCTGATTTATTGATTTTTTGTACATTTTTTTAAACGTTTAAAATGTCTTTCAAAAAAACGTATCAGCTGCTGCAAAAATTGTAAGAAAAAAAAGGAACTCTGCTAATTTTTACTAAAATGAAAAAAGGTACAATCGCATAATTTTAGCAGAATAAATGAATTTGTAATAAAAATATAAATAAAATGTAATCGCAATGATGAATGACATAAAACTGCAACGTATTAGAATTTCGAATGTTTATAGTTGGATATAAAAATAAGTTGAGATAAATTTTTGGATTGATACCAAAAATACGTCTATCTGGCAACTGAATATAATTTTATGATTTACAGGTTGGCCGTGGCAACTCACAAAAGACGAGAAGTCTACTTATCACTCGGCAGTAAAGATAAGGCAGCCAAATGGCTAATGGGTGACGTGTACACCTGCTCGAATATCTCACAGATCTCAAAGCTCTGACGTACGTACTACGATTTTACGAGACTCAGCCAGCTACGTATTTTTTCTTTTTTTTTTGGAGTAAGTATTTGATCAATGAAATTTTGGTCTTTGGAATAATTAAAGAAAAAAAAAAGAGATGTTGCAAAAGTAAAAGCAACGTTCTGACATCGTCTTCACACGTTGCTCGCTCCATTTCCAATTTCCACATTGCACCGAATGTCATGCTTGCTCACCACAAGTGAGATGAAATTTGGCAAAGTCATAATATCATATCCGATCTATTTTTAACGATGCATCCCTAGACTCGTGTTCGTACACTCTTAACGCAGAAAGGTTCGATTTTGAATCATGAGCCAACTTGATACCAGTCAAGAATTTAGCTCTTTGCCATAGAAATAACTGTCGTGAAATCAGAATTGAACGTTTAGTAAAATGAAAAATGAGCAAGCTAAGTGGAACCTTGCAAATTGCTTCCTCACAATTTTCTATATTTGACAAAGTTAGCTCTATGAGAAAGTATGTCGATTAATTTTGGCTTCCTCTCAAAGGAAGCTTTGTAAAAAAAAAAGATAGAAAATTGTGAGGAAGCAATCTTGAAAAAAATTTTTTTTACAGAAACATAGCTTCCTCTGTGAGGAAGGAAAAAAGGTAGAAAAAAAGTAGAACCTTGCACATAGCTTCCACAATTCCTTAGCCCACCATCCCAAAGTCTTCCTCTATGAGAAAGTGCCTTGATTAATTTTGGCACTGTACCTTCCTGAGTGCCCAAGCAAAAATGACCAAAAACTCCAAATTTAATTCTCCGACACTAAGATTTTCCAGGGCAAAAAAACCTGTATCTCATATTTTGCTTTCCTTTTCAGAAAATTGGCTATTCGTTGTGAGGCATTTTGCAGATATTTCTCACATTCGTGAGAATCTACTGCCAGATTCCTCGAGGAGATCAACCAAGACCTCGACGAAGCTTAGCTATGGTACACGAGGAAGCAATACAGAAATAGTTGGGTGTGTAAAAAAAAGAAAAAATGAAAAAAAGAAGGCAGCCATGTGATACTGAAAAGTGGCCCACATTCGAGCCACGAAATCAGAACGAATTGATGAACCAAGAGACCGAGGGAAAAAAAAGCCTCATGCTTTGCAAAAGGCCTCTCATCTTCTCGCACGCTTTCAAACTTCCAAGGCATGTTTATACGCCGATAGGATGGGAAGATAATCTCCAGTGAATTATTTATCTTTCGAGAGAAAACCAAGAATAAAAATCGTCATAGTCAGCCAAAACGAGCGACGCAAAACTCGTGTCTAAATATTTTTTCCACTCGAATCACTCTCATAGCAGCAGCTAAAGCGTTTACAAAACACAGAAGACATGTGGTTCTTCCACGACTTCCTGTGCCTACTTCTGGATTATTTCTCGTGCTGCTTTCAGCAATCTCGTTAGATTTTTCATTTTCTCTCAATCTTTTGCCATCGAGTACTTGAACTCCCTTGGCTTCCAAAGATTTATTGGAAGAAATGTATTTTTTTTACAAGATCTTATGTCAGTTTTGTGGAATTCTGCTCTGCAGACTTTTTGGAGCTTAAATCAAGAAGCCCGAATAAATATCTAAACCTTCGTTGTACTTTTAAAAAAAAACATTTGTGGCTTACATTTTTTTGTAAAAGAGTAGATTATTGAATAGATAAAATATAAATACAGAATAGAGGAAAGATTGGATCAAACGCATTTCATTATTCAGTCAGTTTTTAATAAGTAAACACCTATTCAACAGATTTACATCGATAGCTTTGTCGTGCTCTTCTCAAATGTAAATTCTCATGAAAAAGAAAAAGCAATTTCTCGCAAATAAAATGAGTCCTCGTGGACGAAAATCCTTTGATTGGTCTGAAAATTGTAGGGTGGAAAAAAATCTTACAGATATTACTGTTAAAAAATTTTATGAAATTTACAAATTCGTTTGATACACGAAATTATACGAAATTAAATTAAATGAATTAAAAAAAAAATCAATAATTTAATTTTAATCAATCATTTTTGTTTTAATCAATAAACCATAATTCTATTTTTTTACACATTAAAATCAGTGAAATTCCTTTCGTTTCGAAAATTCAGGATGACGAACAATTTCCTCTCTCACTGTGCAAAATCTGCGGTCTTTGAAGTACACTTTTGACAGCATACACCAAAAATTCACTCCCTCTCTCTCTCTCTCTCTCTCTCTCTCTCTGTGACGAAATTTCAAGTCGACGTACACAGAGAGCATAAAATAGAATATTCGCCAGAAAAGTGAAAGATATTTCAAATATATTTCTTCTGACAGCTCTGGCGCGACAACACGTCCAAAGAGCTTTTTTAATGCGATTGGAAAACTGTTAAAACAGAGAAAAGGCAGCGCAGCACAACCGAAACGCTTTAATTACTCGAAATTTAATAAAGCCAACATAAACCAAGCGCACCGACACGCAAACAGGCCCTAGGGCTCACATATTCGTCGACTAAAATATTTATAACGCGTTAGCACACTCACAGGGTAGAAAAAAATAAAATAAAATAAAAACAGGAGGAAAAAAAAAAAAATAGTGAGCCCTGTCTCTGCAGCAACGTTGAATCATTTTTCACAAGTGGCCTACGGCGACCTACCACGAGCTTTCCATTTATTTATACATACATAACAGTGCATATTGGGCATTCCATACTAATTCAATCTGAGCTTGACCCTCCAACCCATCTGCGAGATTTTTTATCATTCTCGTCTCAGGACACATCAAAAGTGCTCCAAAATGCTGAGAAAAGAGATTTAGAAAAAAATTTGGGAAAATATTCAAGCTTAGATAGCTAAATTTGACATTCAATGTTATTTTTTTTTTTTTTTTCAAATTTCTTAGATTTTTTAAATAATTTTCACCTGCGATACAATGCGAGAAATTCAAAGACAAGATTATCTTTTATTCTATTTTGAAATTTCTTAGATTTTTTAAATAATTTTCACCTGCTATGCAATGCTTAGAAATTTTTTAAGACCTCAATTTTTTTACCTCTGAAGTAAAAAGAAATGTCTTAAATGTATAGAAGAATTTTCTGCATTTTCTCAAGGAAAAAAATTGCAGGTGAAAAGTATTAAAAAATGTAGATTTTTTTTTAAGATCCTCGATTTTTTTTAGTTGGGAAAATTCAGAAAATTCTTATATATATAAGAATTCATTTTTTTTGCTTGAGAAAATGCTGAAAATTCTTTTTTTGACACTTTTAACCAGATATCTAATTTTTCGAATTTAAAAAAAAAACCCACAAATATATTCTAATCTTTTATTTTATTTTTCAAATTTATGTTTTCCAGTTATGAAATCTCCATCTTCGCACAGGCTTCAAAATTTTTTTTATAATTTACAAGAATTTTCAGCATTTTCTTAAGTAAAAAAAAATTGAGGTTTTGAAAAATTTCGAAAAATGATATCGCAGCTGAAAAGTATTCAAAAAATCTAAATTTTTTTTCCCTCAAATCCTCAATTTTTTTTACTTGACAAAATTCAGAAAATTCTTATTTCGAAACTTTTAACCAGATATATAATTGTTCAAATTAAAAAAAAAAACCCAAAAAAAAGTATTCAAATCTTAAATGTTATTCTTCAAAAATCGCTAAAAAGTGTTGTTATATTCCATGCAATTTTTCAGAATTTCTTCAATTTTTCTTTTTTTTAATCATAGATTTTTGAAAAAAAAAAAAAATTTCCAAAAATCATATCTCGCGTGAAAAGTGTTAGAAAAATCTGAAAAAAAATTCGCACCTGTTTTTCGTCAAGTACTTTCATAAAAAAAATCGGGGAGTCGATCTGAGATGTTATTGCCAGATCCTGATCGAGATTTCATGGAATGGCCCATACATATATAGATAAACCCGGGCGTGTATTGCTGTACGTAGGTGCTTGAGCTTTTCAGGGAGGTCGACGGTGTTTTCTAGCTCGTGTCCTATATTTTCACGCGGGGAGAGCCTCGAACAGGTCCATCCTGAAGGGGGTGATGTTGGCGCTTGCTCGTCGAGGCCAAAACACGAGACTCCGGTACACAAACCTAATCAGTTACTCGCAGCATTTTTTTTTTTTTTTTTTTTTTTTTTTAAATATACGACGGAAGCTCGTATAAAAAGGAGGGAGGGAAAACCGCGAGATAGATTGCTTGTGAGAGCGACGAAGGTTCTTATCGAACTTCGACGTTTTAATGGTGTTCCTGTAGAAGTCGAGTTTCGAGAGAACTCTTGATCGCAAAGCAGACATTTATAATGATGGAAGTGTATTAATAAAACAGCAAAAAAAAAAAAAAAAAAAAAAAAAAGGTAAGTGGTGAGTAGGAACCACTTACCAGAAATTTGTCTGTGATTTTCTGATTATTTGAGACATTTCAAGTAAATTGCAAAAAAAAAAAAAAAAAAAGGTAAAATTTCGTAAAGATTAGAAAAAAAAAAAATGTAATTTTTTTTAGGGGGTTTTTTGAGGCTGTGGATTCTGTAAAAAAAAAAGATCTGTGAAGAGGGGATGATTGGCGACTGGGGGGAAGGTCGTGAACCTTTCGAGTGGCGGATCGACTATTATCGCAGCTAGATATAACGCATAGACTAGACTGTGGGAGTGAGCTTCTTATCCGGAATTTGCGTCCTCGAGTTGAAGCCGCTCTATATAAATCGCGAAAGCAGACACTCGGGAGGCGCGTGTACTATGGACTGCATATATGAGGCGTTCTTTATCAACTGGACCACGTTTTTTTTTTTTTTTTTTTTTTTCTATTTATTATTTTCTTTTTTTTTTCACTGATTTCCACACTTTTTATTTTGCTCTTTATTTTATATAAGCTACAGCTGAACATATTTGGATGGAAAAAAAAATGTTTGTGGATCAGTTGACACAGAATGCCCCATGTACTTCATAACTACGTTCTATCAAAAAAGAACCCAAAGGAACTCAAAAAAAAACCCAAAGGAACTCAAAAAAAAATCCAAAGGAACCCAAATAACCCAAAGAATCCAAAGGAATCCAAAAAACAACCCAAAGAACCCAAAGGGACCCAAAAAACAATCCAAAGAACCCAAAGGGACCCAAAAAAAAACCCAAAGAACTCAAAAAAGAACCCAAAGAACCCAAAAAAAACCCAAATAACCCAAAAGATCCAAAGGAATCCAAAAAAGAACCCAAAGAATCCAAAGAACCCAATGGAACCCAAAAAATAACCCAAATAACTCAAAAGAACCCAAAAACCTCCAAGAAACCCAAAAGAGAATCCAAAGGAACCCAAAAAAGAATCCAAAGAACCCAATGGAACCCAAAAAAGAACCCAACTAACTCAAAGGAACCCAAAAAAGAACCCAAAGAACCCAAAAAAAACCCAAATAACCCAAAGGATCCACAGGAATCCAAAAAAGAACCCAAAGAATCCAAAGAACCCAATGGAATCCAAAAAAGAACCCAACTAACTCAAAGGAACCCAAAAAAGAACCCAAAAACCCCCAAGAAACCCAAAAGAGAACCCAAAGGAACCCAAAAAAGAATCCAAAGAACCCAATGGAACCCAAAAACGAACCCAACTAACTCAAAGGAACCCAAAAAAGAACCCAAAAAAAACCCAAATAACCCAAAGGTTCCAAAGGAATCCAAAAAAGAACCCAAAGAATCCAATGAACCCAATGGAACCCAAAAAAGAACCCAAATAACTCAAAGAAACCCAAAAAAGAACCCAAAAACCCCCAAAAAACCCAAAGGATCCCAAAAAAGAATCCAAAGAACCCAATGGAACCCAAAAAAGAACCCAACTAACTCAATGGAACCCAAAAAAGAACCCAAAAAAGAACCCAAAAAACCCCAAGAAACCCAAAAAAGAACCCAAAAAACCCCAAGAACCCCAAAAAACCCCAAGAACCCCAAAAAACCCCAAGAACCCCAAAAAACCCCAAGAACCCCAAAAAAGAACCCAAAACAAACCCAGAAAATATCTAGAACCCTTCGGACAAGGTCGTAGCGGACATGATATACCGTCAAAAAGCAACGTCACTTATGTCATTACATAATCCTAAATCACTATAAAACTGGCCTTGCTGATTTGCTGCGCTCTGTATACGATGTGCTATATATACACACACACAGCACAGAGCACTAGGGATCTTAAATGCCTTGATGGAACTGAACGAGAAGCCCTAGTGACTCCAAATACCCCCCCACTTTCATACGGAGTTATGCCATACATGTCCCTGGCCTATATAAACACTTGAGCCACATTTCCAGCTCTTCCTTTTTCCTCCAGATCCAACTCCTCCTATTCTCCGGTGAATCGTTTTTCGAAGCTTCGAACATTGCTGCGGTGTTAATGCTTGTCTATTGGATCGCTCTTTGCCGGAAATAGAATCGTCAATTTACCTTTATTCCCACGCTTGTCATGTTCCCTTTTATTTTTTTATTTTTTTTTTTTTTTTTTTAGCTACGTTGTAACTTGTCCGAGGCTGTTCGAACACTCGTCATCGTTTAGTGTATACATTAATACATATACTCCGATTACCCCGACACTTTGCCGTGAATTATCACTAGCCGAGACTAATCTGCACAGCTTCTAAGATTTATTGCCCTTCTCGTTATAACACTTTATGGAATATATATATATATATATCTTTCTCAAGCTCTGATCCCTCTTCCTCGTCTTCTGGGGCGAAAATACTTCATAATTGGCGTGGTGCCTTTCGAGATACGAATTTCTTTATTTTTCAGCTTCATTTTTGTCGCGGGGAATGTTAAGTCGGACATTCTTATTGGAAGGTGTGTGTCGAGAGCTCGATATCAGGAGAGAGAGGAAAAAAAAACCTGAGGAGGATAAAGAAAAAAATGCCGAGGGATGAAATAGCTGAGAGAAAAAAGGTAGCTGTTTCATGAGAGGGGTAAGAAACTTCGCTCCATGTCTGTCTAATTTAGTGTGATATGAAATGCAGCGACGTGAATGAATTCCTTAAAATTTTCTGAGATTCATCAATTTTTAACGACCGTTATTAATTGTATCATTGATAGTAGACAGCGAGAATGGAGTTTATCGTTCGTGTTGAGGTAACAGTTGATTTTACGACTCGTTCAATTCTTCGAGTTCATCCATTAAATTAAATTATATTACAGTTTGCTTTGAGTACATTGGAACTTCGTTACGCGGATGAATCAGCCAGCTCGAGCCACTCTAGCTTCTCGCTTTGGGGCTCATCCGGATAGAGCAGTTGTAACTTTCACGGTGGCCCGCCCTGTTTACGCCACGAACCGATATTCCTTGAAGGCAATACAGCGTTTCTACAGAACCCGACTCTACACATCACCGTCTCTCAACCAGGACTCTACGGAATCCGGTCTCTACACAGTTACAGATACAGCAGAACTTCATTTCTACACAGACTGTGAAAACGGTCACGGGCCAAACTCAGTGAAACTCTCCATGACAATATTGTACACAGGCAAAACTCTCAAAATACCTGTGTATAGTGTACCCGTGTAGAGTACAGCTGTGTAGAGTATTGTCGTTTAGTATTTTGTCTGTGCACAGTATTGGCTTGCATGGAGAGTTTTGCCTGTGTTGAGTATTGCCGTGAAGAATTTTGCCTGTGTAGAGTATTGCCGTGTCGAATTTTGCCTGTGTAGAGTATTGCAGTGTCGAATTTTCTCTGTGTAGAGTATTGCCGTGACGAATTTTGACTGTGTAGAGTATTGTCGTGTGGATTTATGCCTGTGTAGAGTATTGCCGTGTCGAATTTTGCCTGTGTAGAGTATTGCCGTGTCGAATTTTGCCTGTGTAGAGTATGGCCGTGTAGTGTTTTGCCTGTGTAGAGTATTGTCGTGTCGAATTTTCTCTGTGTAGAGTATTTCTGTGTCGAATTTTGCCTGTGTAGAGTATTGCCGTGACGAATTTTGTCTGTGTAGAGTATTGTCGTGTGGATTTATGCCTGTGTAGAGTATTTCCGTGTCGAATTTTACCTGTGTAGAGTATTTCCGTGTCGAATTTTGTCTGTGTAGAGTATTGTCGTGTGGATTTATGCCTGTGTAGAGTATTGCCGTGTAGTGTTTTGCCTGTGTAGAGTATTTCCGTGTCGAATTTTCTCTGTGTAGAGTATTGCAGTGTCGAATTTTCTCTGTGTAGAGTATTGCAGTGTCGAATTTTCTCTGTGTAGAGTATTGCAGTGTCGAATTTTGTCTGTGTAGAGTATTGCCGTGTCGAATTTTTTCTGTATAGAGTGTAGAGTCTGTAGAGTGTAGAGTGTAGAGTCTTGTCGTTGGGAATCCGGTCCCTGACAGTTTTGGCAACCTGTGTAGAAATGAAGACCTGATAAATTTGTGCTTGTGTAGAGATGCCATTATGTAGAGTTAGTACAGGTGCAGAATTGCTGTCGTGTAGAGTCTTGGTGTAGAATCGGTGATGTGCAGAGTCGGGCTCTGTAGAAACGCTGTGTATTGCCCCTTGAAGGCAATCGTCCTAGTGAAGGAACGCTCGTTTCTGTACCACAGAGACTGGCAGCTACGCAAATCTCATTACACACATTGTAAGATATTTGGCCGCTTATCCATAATACAGCAAGCTCCAGAGAGAGAGTCAAAAGCGGCAAATACATGCAAATGAATTTCACGCAACTTTGCGCTCCATCGCATCAGTTCAACGGCAGCTAAAATAAGCGTGCACCCTTCACTTCCATACCAGAGGATATATTAATGGAATATAAAAGAAAAAAGATAAAAAAAAAAAAAAAAGCACGGAAATTTTGTAATTTTCTCGTGAGATCGAAAAATTAATGGTAAATTAGTGAAGCGGAAAAAAGATTGTAACGATTTACAATTTAAAGAAAAATAAATAAAATAATATAATAATAATAAATAATAATAAATAATAATAAATAATAATAAATAATAATAAATAATAATAAATAATAATAAATAATAATAAATAATAAAATAAATAAAAGTAAAAAATCGTCACAGCCGAATATTAAAAAAATTGCACAATTTTTTGTTTCTCGAAATTATCCTTTGATACATTGTATTTTAGATCGAGGTTTTAGATTAAAAAATTTCAAAAATGTGATTTAATGGATTCGAAATAATAATTTTTTTTCCGACGAATTTTATAATTTTCCAAAAAAAATCTTGAAAACAAATTGTTAAACTTACGTGAGAAATCCTCTTCGATTTTTGACGTGAAAAGACATCTATATTCACATTTCACACAACGAAACCGATAATGACATTTTTTAGAAATTAAATTGATAACCAGCACAAAACACAAAAATAAAAAAATTGCCACTTGTTATATCACTCGAGCCATATCAAGGCTCATATATATATATATTTTATTTTTTTGTTTTTTTATTTTTTTAAATAATATACTCTGGCGATTGGAGGCGATAAAAGGGCTGGAGATGTCCGCGCGTCAGTTCCGCGTGGAAGCGGTAAAACAAGCGTCCGTCTATCACGCGACGTTCAAACTGCGCTGGCTGCTCTCGATGCAAAATCTACGTCTGGACGCGGACAACTCCGTTGCGCGCGTCTACTGTATACCAACTACTATATGCACTACTGTAGTATAAGAACGCCACGAGTTCGACGAGCACATGCGCCCAAAGGGCGCGTGTTTTCCTCCCAATGTCAGAGCAAGTCAGATAATTCCGCCGCGATCATCGAACATGACTGCTTGTTACAGTAGGCGGAAAAAAAATACCGAACAAAAATAAGGGAAAAACGAAAATTGTCATTGAAATCGATCAACTTTACGTTCTTTAGATTTTTTAAGTTCTTTAGACTTTTTAAGTTCTTTCGTTTTTTTTTCAATTCTGTCAATTTTTTTTTTAATTTCGGGTTTTTCCGATTCTTTCGATTTTTTTTCGATTTTTTTTCGATTTTCTCCGATTTTTTTTCGATTTTTTTTTCGATTTCTTCGATTTTTTTTCGGTTTTTTCGATTTCTTCGATTTTTTTTCGATTTTTTTTCGATTTTTTTCGATTTTATTCGATTTCTTCGATTTTTTTCGATTTCTTCGATTTTTTTCGATTTTATTCGATATCCTCGATTTTTTTCGATTTTATTCGATTTCTTTCGATTCTTTCGATTCTTTCGATTCTTTCGATTCTTTCGATTCTTTCGATTCTTTCGATACTTTCGATTCTTTCGATTCTTTCGATACTTTCGATTCTTTCGATTCTTTCGATACTTTCGACTCTTTCGATTCTTTCGATTTTTTCGATTCTTTCGATTCTTCAAAGACCTACATTTAATATTATAAACTTTTGTTTATGTACCGATTTTTATGTCCATCAAATTAAAAAAAAAAACAAAAACAAAAAGTCAAGGTACTCCAAATAACTTACTAAAAAATTATGAACTTAATTTTAGAAAATTCAAAACAGGTCATTTGGTGTGGAATGACCCACAGCAGTCATGATTAAAAACTTATTTAGTCTTTATCTATCACGTGTCGGTGGTCAAGTCGAGCATGGTTCGCGGTTTTTATAAAAATGTCATCACTTCGCATTCTCATAAAAACCGCGAACAATCATAGTTCCACTTTTCAATTCTGTTTCTCATAACGGAATTTTTTACATTTATAAAATAAAGCTGCGCTCGTAATAAAGCGAGTAATGCCAAAAATAAAGTGCACTTCAAAAAGTACACGCATTTCTAGACACAAACTGCGTGGAAATTAAAAAATATTGTTGTAAAATTCTAACTTTTCGTAACAAAACATTTTTTTTTTAAATAAACAACAAATCCGTTTGTTACTTTCAGAAAAATTACATTTCTTAATTTACAATTTTTCGAATTAAACTATAAAACTGAGCGAAAAAAAAAGTTTCTAAATTTTACCATTTTGTTTGCAAACATAATAAAGATTTTTTTTTTACTTCTTCAATAATTTTCGTGTCAATTTACTGACGAAACATTTTTCAAAAATTAAATTGCAAATCATTCTTTTTTCTTACAATTTTGATACTTTTTTTTATTTTCAAAACTTGAATTTATCGTGATTCTCAAATTACTAAAAAAAAATTATTTCTGTTTCAGGCAATTTCGAGGATATCCTGACCCGAAGATCTCGAAAAAGGAATTTGTTTCTTTTTAAATAAAAAAACAAAGTTTCCTCTACGAGCGATTCAAAGTAGAGTGCGTTGAATATTTAAATCGAAGGGTTGAAACTGTCTACGTTTCAAAAAAAAAAACACACACGACCAAAAGCTCTATATTCAACATCACGTGTGATAAAAGCCAAAAAAAAAAATTAAAAAAAAAAGAATTCGCACGAATTTTCCATTCAGAGTGCCTGTCGCGTCAAAAGCGCGAAATTATTAATAATAGTATTATAAAATCGGTCGATGGGGTTCATCGTGATAGCTCGTCGTGTCAGAACATTAACTCTCCACTTTTTCCTCTTATACCGCTTATATAGCTTGTCGACTATATAATAACAATAATAATAATAACAATAATAATAATAATAATACACGTACATTTAAACGCTCGTAGATTCGTCGTCGAGGCTGTGGTTGCAATTATAATTGATTCAGTCGATATACGCCAGTCAAAGCTCGCGGTCACCTCGAATTCAATTCGCAGTCACCATCGTTGATTATAATTATTGGGAGCGTTATATAGTGCGTCTGAAAATCGGTAAAAAATCGGCAGGTTTTTACGCGTAAATCACAAAAATCGAATGGGAATAGTTTTGTATATATACGTCAGTTTGTTGAGAGATCGAGACACGATGGGTTGCATCGGTACCGTTGCCATAATTTTCCTCTGTTTAATAACGATCGGTTGGACGCTGTCGATCGTCCGAAATCACGGTGAGCATAAAGCACGCTATTCCAGATTTTACGTAGCACGTTGTGCAACGGCGGAGAGATTGTCACTAAATCTACGAGCTTACGTCGGGTAGGATGAATGTGTCAGGCGCGCTATCTTCCCCACCCCGGTGACCTTGGTCCAGACTGGCGATCACTCGGTTCACCGAAGCATAAACCACTTAGCCTGCCAAAAATCATCATGCGAAATGTCCAGTGGGTCTAGTTAATTTTATTCTTGTGGAAAGAGAGTAGTTAGGTTTTTTTTTATCACCTACTTTAGGGTGGTTCATTTTCGATTTTTTCGATTTTTTTCGGTTTTTTCGATTTTTTCGATTTTTTTTCGATTTTTTCGATACTCCCGATTTTTTCGATTTTTTTCGATTTTTTCGATTTTTTCGATTTGTCGATACTTTCGATACTTTCGATACTTTCGATACTTTCGATTTTTTCGATTTTTTCGATACTTTCGATTTTTTCGATACTTTCGATTTTTTCTATACTTTCGATTTTTTCGATACTTTCGATTTTTTCGATACTTTCGATTTTTTCTATACTTTCGATTTTTTTCGATACTTTCGATTCTTCGATTCTTTCGATTCTTTCGATTCTTTCGATTCTTTCGATACTTTCGATACTTTCGATACTTTCGATTCTTTCGATTCTTCTAATTTTTCAAAAAAATTTGAAAAAATTCCTACTTCCCGTGTTTCGCCCCACATATATATATCTTCGTTTTCGATTTTACAACATTATCAATATTTCAACAGGCCGCACTTATATATTGCGCTCTCGTTGAGAGTGCAGTACTTGCAAAACAGGCGTTGCATAGTCGTCGTTATTGGCGAATGTTTATTTACACTGCACTCGATTAATCAACGTCATACATGCACGTGTCCCAAATCCTCCGAGTCGATGCCACTCTCTGCCGCTTCGTATATATATATATATGTGTGTGTGACAGATCTGCAATCGCTGACGGATATGGATGAATATCACTAACTAATATACGTATTCTCTCGGTTTCTCTAATCAGTCTGGCCGAAACATCTCCTCGTCCGATGAGTTTGGTTTGCATCCCAACAGTGCACGAATATCTGGATATACAATACCGCACTTCATTTGTGGGGGGATTCCCATGAGCAATAGAATCGGGGGACCGTAGAAAGCCAATCATCGAGATTGAGTGGTGGTCGAATTGAATTATAAACGTCATAGAGTTTCTCTCGTACACGGTTGGAAAAAAAAAGAAATATCACTAAAATTCATGAGATTTCCAGTGCATTCGAATCGAAATCGATAAAGTACTCAAGGTTTTATAGAAATTTGCATTTTTGCAATTTTTTTTTTTAAATGCTTTTGAAACTTTTTAGAATTTTTTGAACCTTTTTAGAATTTTTTGAAACTTTTTAGAATTTTTTGAACATTTTTAGAATTTTTTGAACCTTTTTAGAATTTTTTGAACATTTTTAGAATGTTTTGAACATTTTTAGAATTTTTAGAACCTTTTTAGAATTTTCAGAATTTTTAAAACATTTTAGGAATTTCTAGAATTTTTAGAATTTCCAGAATTTTTAAAACATTTTTGGAATTTCTAGAATTTCTAGAATTTTTAAAACATTTTTAGAATTTCTAGAATTTTTAGAAACTTTTTAGAATTTTTAGAACCTTTCTAGAATTTTTAGAACCATTTTAGAATTTTTAGAATTTTTAGGACCTTTTTAGAAGTTTTAGAATTTCTAGAATTTGTAGAATTTTTAGAATTTTTAGAATTTTTAGAACCTTTTTAGAATTTTTAGAACCTTTTTAGCGATCTTTGCTATTGAATTTGGGCGAAATCGATAAAGTAATTCAAATTTTGTAGGTCCATTGGCTAAATGCTCCTAAAATTTGGCCAAGTCGACGACCTTATTTACGCCCTTCCGAATTGTACATGAAATGCATTATGAATTAAAATTTTTCATATTCAATAATGTTTAAATTTCTGAAAAAAAAAAAAAATAAAAAAATTACGGTTCACATAAAAAGATGTGCACAAGCATTTTATTTTCTAGAATTAACACAATTATTATCCAAACACAAAAAAAAATTCTGCTTTCGTACTGACAATGAGTTAATAGGTTTTTTTTTTTTTAGACATTATAAGTTACTATCAAAGCAATATGTAACTATAAGTCGTACTTCTAATAGCCGGCCACCTGTTAAAAATAGTTGCACAAAGAACAAGTGTCCCGACCTTCTCACGAACGGCGAGGAAGTTGACACCAATTAGTGTGTGACTTTAATTCGATGACACTCGTCGTAATTCCGTGACTAGACTCGGAGCAAAAAAGCGCCTGTACTCGCTTAATTAAATTGCATTTGCGTCAAGTATTTGCTTACCAGTCTCCCCTGAAACTGTTGAAACTTTGTTAGAGACAGGGTCAACGACCTTTAAGGGCGACACTGTCGTGGATGCACTTCCTAAGACTTAAAATTGAATCATAATTCGATGAAACTAAATTAAGATCTTTATATTGTTATTATTGCAATTATCTCTTACTATTTATAGGAGGAAAAAAATTGAATGCAGTTTTAAACAAATTATTTAATAAATAAAATAAAATAAAATAAAATAATTGAAGACTTAAGAATTTTACGAAAAAAAAATTTTTAATTTTTTTACAGATTGGAAATCGCGACGAAAAAATTGTATTATTTTTAATGATATGATTTCATTTAAAATTAAAATAATTCAGATAATGGGCAATTTTTTTTCCAAAATTTTATGAGACATTTATTTATTTTTTAAACTCTCATAAAAATTCGAAAAAAAAATCATCCGATTTTCCTTTATTAGCAGTATTTTAGAGACTTATCTCGGAAAATTTTTTAAAATGTCCAATTTTTTGACAAAACGATTTTTACGTTTATTTCTTTTTTTTAATAACTTACTAATTTTATTTTTATAGACAAGCCTTGCATTGCGGGAGACGCTTGGACCGAGGAGTGCAAAAGTTGCTACTGTGATAACGAAAGCGTCGCCCATTGCCGTCCAACTTTCTGCGCCTCAAAACTCCAGTCCATAGACAAGTGCAAAGAGGGCGAGATAACGAAAGTGCAATGCAACACTTGTATTTGCCACAAAAACGTACGCGAGTGCACCAAGAAACGTTGCACTAAACCATAATAAAGGCTGATAAGATATTTAAAAAAAAAAAAAAAAAAAAAAAAAAAATGAAGAATATATTTATTCAATCAAATGCCAAAGTTTTATACTAACTGTACTTGTACTGGCAGCTATTAGCTCAAGGAGCGGGGAGCGCGAAGAAGCGCTCAGAGCCTTTTCCGGCAAAGCAAGTACTTGTGAAGAGACGTGTGTGTGTGCTCTCTTCTTCTTTGCAGCTAAAGAAGATCAAGGCCAACGTCAGGAATTGAAAAAAAAAGCTCGTTTATACCACGTTTTTTCCCTCAGAAACGGCATTTCCGGTTTGGTTGAAATTTCAATGATACCTCAAAGAGCAAAACGTGAAAATTTCAGTTTCGAAGAGAAAAAAACGTGGCAACTTTGTTCAATTGAAAAGCAGCGTAAAAAAAAATCAAAGAATTTTACAAAAAAAGAAAAGTACTGCGAGCCACAGTATTGGCGTTAAAAAATAAACGATTATTTTGAGAAATTTTTAATAGCTGGAATATGCAATAAAAAAAAATCTGAAAAAATTCCTACGTTTTAGTCTTCAAGCAGATCGACATCCTCAATAAATTTGAGAAGATTTTGTTTTGCTCACAGCGTCTCTCGAGTAATTGAAGCCCATTGTCGGAGTAAAATATAGAACGCGAAATTATCATTTCTATTGTCACATTCGATGTCGTCAGCGCGCCGGTGTCTAGCTCGAAACTCTGAGGAGTTGTCCAAGTATAAACTGCAGGTATCGTGGGAACAAAGTTGCTCGTCCAAGAGCTCGAATTGAGAGACGATGCTGCCCAGTTATCTGCATCCGTGGACTTGTTATTCTTTCACAGAACAGAGATAACTTCCCTGGGTTACTTTGTTGAATCGTAGAAACAAGCGCGTACACTCGGTAGTACTTGGCTCGCGAATTCCACTTCAACTTGATGTCTACCATCACGACTTCGTTAACTTGCCACTTGAAATTCTCGTCAACGTCCCAAGTTTCCGTACTTATGTGCAATTAGAGCATGATAGAGTGCCGTACGATGAACGCGTGTAATCCACATTCCTTAGCTACGAGTTTCTTTTTTAAAAATCTAAAAAAAAAAAATTTTTTTTTTTCGAGAAGGCGAATGATAATTTAACGCAGCCAGTTTCACGTAACGTGCATTTCTTTTTTTTCTTTTTATTATTATAGCATAACACCAGATACGCCAAATAATAAATGTTCACTCTTGAGATAAATGCTTATGTGTTGGGGTTGGCGTTGGGTCCACGACGACGTCCGTACGTCTGTACAACAGTGACGAATCGTCTGTTGTACTGGATACGTCTCTTGGCGCGGCCGGTTTTCTTCTTGCTCTTTTCTTGTTTTTCAACCTGCGCAAATATTTTAATTAGATATTAAGAAAAAAAAAATAAAAAAATTTTTAAAAAATCTATAGTATAAATAACAAAAATATAGTGAATTAAATAGTAAAAATAAAAGAATTTTCTTGAAAACAAAGCTAAAAGTTTCATTAAAAAAACCAGGAACCTGTGGACACTAATCTTTCGCTGCAGAGATTGAAGAAATCTCAGCTGCGAAAAGTCCTCAGTCTATGTGAAATATCCAGAACATTTTTCATGTACACAAAACCCTAGGATTACCAGGTTCCTGGTTTAAAAAATAATTCAAATTTAAATATTTAAAGAATTATGAGTGTGACAGATCGATGAAAAGCCAAGTCCGTGTTGGGATCAAAACTTCACTTTGACCTGCTCTTTTATCTAGCACTGATTATTTGCGGCTGTTTGTAAATAAAAGGTAAATCAAACTGCAGCTTAGATCATTCAGTGCTGCATTATTTCAAATAATAATAATATTAATAATAAAAAAACGATATATCTCAAAAACAGAAATTCTAAAATTCTCGATATACTTGCCTTTGGAGTCTGTCCCTTGACTTTACCGGCACGAGCCAGAGATCCGTGGACTTTACCTCCGAGAAGAGGTACGGTAATCTCGAGGACATCGCAAGTGAGCATAGAAACGCAGAGTTCGTCGCTTAGGGGCGTGCCGGCGCAGTGAAGGTTGAATTCGGCTGATCCGACATTTTCAAGGGCGCCGAGTCTCGCCTGCCTCGTTTAAAAAATGTAAAAGAAAGAGGATCTTGGTGATTCGTCACAAGGACAAATTTTTGGTTTCACAAAATATTTATCGTATTTTATTGTTCTAGATCTATGAAAAGACAAAAATTCTGATGTATATAATCGTCTCCCTGAGATCTACATTTTAATTTAGCATTATTGCTCGTTCCGACACTGCGTTTTGTGACAATTGTCGGGTTATCATTATAATGCTGATTGAGTCTCCGCGAGAAGAGTCGGAATGCAGATTCTACGGAACGAGACTCTACGCATTATCAACTCTACGTAACGCTTGACTCTACAAAATAAAATCAGCATAGCAAAAGTCTCAGAGGCAAAACTCTACCCTGGCAAACTCTACCTATGTAGAGTTTTCACTATGAAAGATATTGTTCCTGTAGATTTTTGTCATCAAGAGTATCGCATGTGTAGAGTTTTGCCATTTAGAGCTTTGCCAGTGTAGAGTTTTGCCGTTGAGAATATTGCCCGTGTAGAGTTTTTGCTATGCAAGATGTTGCTGGTGTAGATTTTTGTCGTAGAAAAATATTGCCAGTGTAGAGTTTTGTCATCAAGAATTTTGCATGTGTAGAGTTTTGCCGTCAAGAATATTGCATGTGTAGAGTTTTGCCGTCAAGAATATTGCCAGTGTAGAGTTTTGTCGTCAAGAATATTGCCAGTGTAGAGTTTTGTCATCAAGAATATTGCCAGAGTAGAGTTTTGTCATCAAGAGTATTGCATGTGTAGAGTTTTGCCAAGAAAGGTATAGCATGTGTAGAGTTTTGTCGTCAAGAATCTCTGCGTAGAGTTTTGTTGATAAGAGTATCATCCGTGTAGAGTTTTCCATTGGAGATTTTTACTGCGTTGCGTTCGTCTCTTGTATACAATTGCTGGTGTGCAGAGTTGGCGGTGTAGAGTCGATGATACGTAGTCGGACTCTGTAGTCTGCGTTATCGCACGTGAAAAATTGTAAGATGCGTTTTATGCGTACCTTAATTTCTCCTATCGTCTCATTTTCCTCGCACTCAATCACGTGGGTCTCCTGCCCGCGAATTAACAACTGCATCTTGATGCTCGTTTACTGGAATTAAAGAGAAACGTGGGAATTAAGAAATGAAAAATTTCGCGTCTGTTAAATGTGTTGATGGATGATGCTGCTTTAACCCTCCTTGTCACGTGTGCTCGGTTAAGTCACGAAATTTCGCAGATTACGATAACCTTTATTAGCCTTAATATAACACTCCACTGTATCAATGTTAGTGGTTATTACGATGAAGAGAATTTTGAGTCTTGAAATACTTCGAAAGTGAATAAATAACGAGAGTATCGAAGAAATGCCTCACCTCGCTCTCGTGGGGTACGCCGTAAAGACCGAAACAGGAAGCTGCCACTTGGCGGAAGTACGTCGCTTGATAAATGACTCGGCGAGCAACTGTATACTTGACGAATTTGCTATTTTTTTTTGCATGCTTTTAGATGAGAATTTAGGAGTAACGTTGGTTAATCGAATATAGAATTGTTTTGTAGATGTTTAAGTTCAGGATTTTAATAATTTGAGCGCTAATTTAGTGGCTGATTTGACTCCGGAAGCCGACATCTTGGAATTCATTTTTTTCTGTTGACTTCGGCCAATCGCAGAGCGTTTTCTCCAGTACAGCTAATAACCCGCCAAATATGAATGCACATTCTTCGGTCTGAGTTTCTAGCTGTTTTATTACATGAAACTTTTTAATCGATATGAAAATTTTAATTTGAAACTCGGGGCGTCATCGCATTTGGCGTTTTATTGGAGATACTTTTTTTTTTGTAAATGTGTTATGATTAGATAAAAATATCGATATATAATTAATTGTAGGAGTTGAACTGTTTTTTCCTTTTTTTTTTTAAAAAAAAAAGGAAAAATTGCATTTACATAGAAAGTAGGTAAAAAGTAAATTTAAAAAAATTCTGATTTTTGGCAATTGTTGAGATTTTTATGTAATTAATAAATTGTAACTAAAAATAATCGGCTTTTTTTAGATTCTTTATTTAAAAAAAAAAAATTAAAGCTGCATCCTTTTTTTTATAGATCCGAATTTTAAAAAAATGAAAGTGTTACAATCACCACAAAAATCGAATCCATAATTAAGATATAAATATTATCATGATATTTTATTCATTTACTTATCGATTACTTTAAAAAACAAAATAATATCGTTACAATTATAGTTGTTAGTTTAAAAAATTCATCAAAATATGTACATAAAACGTAGATTAAATTCAGTGAAAATTAATCGGACAAACAATCAGAATCATCGTTGCTGTCGTCTGACTTTTCGTCTGTGTTCTTCAAATGAAGATTGCAGCCAAGTTTCTTTCTGATCAAATCGCCCCAGAGAACGTTTGTATTGCAAGAAGGGCAATGACCCGCGACCGGTAGAATCATTAAATCTTTGGTGAAGATCTTGGCGAGGCAAATCAAATGAGCCATCAGATGACAATTGGATTTTACGCAAATTACCTTTTCTTCTGTATTTACACATAAATTACAAATTGAACACAACATTATCGACGGATCTTCATGAGGCTCCTCTGGTTCCTGTTTTTTCTTATTTTTCGAGCTCTTCTTGTTCAAATTTTTCGATATAACTTTGCCGTAACTTATGGGCATGTGGAGAGGCGGCGAAACAACTGATGAGAATTTTTCCGAAAATTCGTGGTCCAGCCATCGAAGGGTCAATGGCAAACGACACCAAGGACCCAGTTTCAACATCTCGGAGAGAAGCATCAGATGGTACTCAAATATATTTTGACGCGGCTTTTTTCTCGGTAGGTGCTTCAAACGTCTGCTGTCTTTCGGATGCTGCCATGCCCACTCGAACTATTAAATATCATACATTAAAGTATACATTTTTTTTGAAATTTTGATTTTTTTTAAATATTTTGAAATTTTTTGAAATCTTTTTAAATTTTGAAATTTTGAAATTTTTTGAAATTTTTGAATTTTTTATTTTTTTTTTACTTTTCAAAAATTTTTAAACTATTTTAAAATATATAAAATATATAAAAATAGATTAAAACTATAATTGCAAAAAAAAATGATAACAACATGAAATTTTGGCTTTTCATTGTACTTTCCAACAAAACACATTTTTTATAAAATTCTCCGATTTTATTTAATGCTATTTTTTAATTAAAAACCGTGACAATTTATAAATTAGAATTTACAAATAATTATTATAAATTTCTACAATTTATAATCGTATATAATTAAATAGGAGTGTACCTACTCTAAGGGCAGATGTTGAGTTTGGAAATCCGTGAACAATTAGCACCATGTTCCTAAAAGAAATAATATCAGACAAATTATTCAGCACAATTGTCTAAAAATGAATAATCAAAAATATTCAAGTTTCACATACCAAGGTCCCTTGTTGCTCGTTTTTCGCGCGCCACCGAATTGCTGTCCAGCATTGTGCTGTCCAATCCTACGTCGTGGATTCACGGTGTATCCGATGTAAACTTTGCCCTTGTACTTCGGATTCATACAGTACAATAAATATACTCCGAAGAAGTGTTCCACGACTTCGGGAGTCTCCATTTTCGTTCTGGGAACATTAGGAATGATAATTAAAAAACAGTATTGTGTTAAAAAATACGCAAACGGAAGGTCTTGCGAGAGCGGCAATTCGCCATGTTGCTTTGGGGTTAAAGTAGTGCGGTCATTTAACCGGTAAATTACGGTAGCTACTAAAACAGCCGGTAATGTAACCGGTTAAATTACTGATTTTTTATTATTCTTAAATAAAGTATTATTATTTTTTTTTTTAATTGTTTATTTAAATTCGCATAAGAGATTGCCAATTGTTTTATAATTGTGGAAATTAGGGCTCAAAGATTTTCTTACATTTCATCGAATTTTTCCGAATTTTTTCAGATTTTTCAAAATGTAGATTTCGAAAAAAAAAAAAAAATGCAAAAAATCATATCTCAGACAAAAACCGTTAAAAGAATCTAAAAAAAAGTTTGGTAAGTGTCTTTCGACAATTACTTTTGTATAAAAAATTACATTAGACGACATGGAATGCCCCATGTATCCTTTAAAACAAAGTGTTGAAACGGATGAACCAATCGAAGAGTCACTTTACCGGAAGTGACGCTTTGGTAAGCATATAACCGGCGTAGCAATGGAGGCGACGGACACGACGTCGCGTTTACGTATATATTATTTTCGTATACTTCAACAAAGCACATAACCTAAGAATACATTGTAATTGTTGTTGTTTGGCCTCGTCGGTGATAATCCGAGACGTTTGTTGAAAAGAAAATTCTTGCAAAATAGACGCTGGCTTGGTTATGCACGAAATCGGTTGAAACGCATTAAAAATCGATCATACATGAATAACGCAAGAGCGTCACTGTTACAAGTGTAATATGAATCGTCTTGATGATCCGCCGAGTCTGATAAAAGGCAGAAAAACTTCGTTTATTGGAATGAACGGTATGTTCGGTTTGCAGCAATTTTATTCGAAATTTTTTTCGTATTTCGTGTCTCTTTTTTTTTTTTTTTTTTGCAATTTTAAACACATTTTTTCGTCTTTGGTGTCTCTTTTTTTTTTGCAATTTTAAATACATTTTTTCATCTTTGGTGTCTCTTTTTTTTCTTTTTTTTTTTGCAATTTTAAACACATTTTTTCGGGTGTCGTGTCTCTTTTTTTTCTTTTTTTTTTGCAATTTTAAACACATTTTTTCGTGTTTCGTGTTTCTTTTTTTTCTTTTTTTTTTTTTGCAATTTTAAACACATTTTTGCTGTAATTTTTCCAGGCGGTCCAGAGACTGATGACCAGCAGCATATACGCTTCCAGGTTGAATTGGAGTTTGTCCAATGCCTGGCTAATCCTAATTATCTTAATTGTAAGTAAGCATCTGCGCGGAAAAGAGTAGTCTTGGAAGAAATTTTTGATAAGGGTCGTTGGAAGGACTCGCTGAAATCTTGGAAAAAGTCTGCCGAGTCTTGGAAAGAGTAATGCAAAATAATTCAGAGCAGTACTTTTTCTGTTTGATTTTTGGTTTGATGATTTGGTCGTTTTTAGTAAAATGGGCGAGGAACGCTTTGGCGATTTTTTTGCACTTAATATCTAAAAAAAAATATTTTTTAGATCCAATTTAAGTCCAATTTAATAATCAAAAACTTTTATCACTGCAATTCTATCAAATTTCGTGGCTAATTGCGCATGGCTCGAATAACACTTAATCGTTGTCGCAGTTTTGGCCCAGCGTGGATACTTCAAGGATCCGACTTTCATAAACTACCTCAAATACTTGCTCTACTGGAAGGAGCCTGAATACGCCAAGTATTTGAAGTACCCGATGTGCCTCTACTTTCTCGATCTGCTGCAGTACGAGCATTTCAGACGCGAGGTTGTCAATTCGCAATGCACCAAATTCATAGATGACCAACAGATTCTCCTGTGGCAGCACTACACAAGACGCAGAACGCGATTGTTGCAGGCTGCCGCGGAGCAGACGCAGCACAGCAATCCCCAGAACAATGGTATCGCGCAGCCGAAGGTGCCTTAAAGAGCTTGTTGCGGCTCTTGGCACCTTCGGCCATTCGAAAATCCCGCTCGCGTTGAAACTAAACTGATCTGTTGTAACGTTTTTTTTTTTTTTTTCTGTTATGTCACATTGTACGCTGTAAAAAAAAAGAAGAAAAAAAAAAAGCAGCATCTCGCGGATAACGCGAGAACGTGTTAGCCGATCGTTTTTTTAACTGTGATAGATCGAAAGAAAAAAAGAAATAAAAAAGAAAAACCTTTTTATATTTATTACATTGAAGTTTTTTTTACATATATCTAACGAATTATTTATAATATTTAATATATAGTACAGCTATAGCATCGATACCTCTGCTCTATTATTGAAATACATTAAATTAACGCTAATAACAATAATAAATCATCACATTAATTTTTATGCTCCATCGTGTCAGTTCTGGCTTTACGATATTTTAACTTAGGGCTAAAAAATAGCGAATACTTTGGTGTCTTTCAGCCTCCAACTTTTAAATACTTTATACAAAATTACATTTTATTCTCGACGAATTATTACTTTTTTTCTTTTCATTTATTTTTTTTTTTTTTTTTTTTTTTTAGAGTTCCTAGTTTTTGTTCTCAGAGAAATTAACTATTATGCCGTTTCCCGCGTCTACCCAATCCTCGGAGAAGAGCTTTTCACGTAGAATCTCACGGTCGGATGCTTTCTCATCCGTTCCTGGCTTCTCGTAGTCGCAACGCTCCACTCCGACCTTGTTTCTCGTTGACTTCCTTCCCATTTTTTGAACCGTGTCGGGTAGAGCCACGTTCAGCGTCTCCGGTAATATCAGACATATTAGACCCGATATCAGACACAGAAAACCTACGAAAGTCAGCGGCGCTGCGATAGTCGTGTGGCTTTTCTGAAAGTAACAAAAGTCGGTGAATTAAATTGATAGATTAGGCATAGCGCGATTTTGTCACGCAGCTTTCTCTCATTCGGCAATTTTTGTCTTATTTTCGTATTCGTTGTTTGAGAAATAAAAATGAATGAATTAGCAGCTTAATGAGCAATTTTTAAGAACGAGTATTAAAATAATTTATAATTCATCATTTAAAAAAAAATATATTTAATGCACAATTTGTATATTGAAATATTTCACAATTTTCATGTTAAAAATAGTGTAAAAGAGAATAAGAACTCTACAGCCGTTCTCAGTGAAGTAAAATAGAAAAGTTGAATATGGTTTCCCAGGCTCAGAAAAAGAATATACAAACTGCAGAATCTAATTTCATATTACAGTTACAGATTATTACGACAATATACGAAGAACCGAAGAGGAATGCTCGCCAGCAGGAGGGCACATAACGACTGATGAAAAACGTAGAAAGTGCATTACGTACGAGCGATAAAATGTGGGGAGCGCTGAGACTACCGAGCATTCCGGAAATGGCGCAGAGTCCTAAACAAGCGCCTCGTATCACCGTTGGAAATATCTCGACAGTGAACAAGTATGCGATGGCGAGTAGACTGGCTGCAGTGGCTCGTCCGATAAGCAGGAAAACGGTCGTTGCGGGTCCTAGAAGATGATTCAGGACAAAAAGATAATGTCAAAAGACGCCAGAGATTTTTTCTTTTTTTTTTTTTTAATCTCTTTTTGAGCTTCTGAGCTAACAAAAACGGGACATTCGTTAACGAAGATTTTTCCACGTAGCACACAGTGAAGAATACTCTGCTTATCTTGGGAAAAAATCTGAATCACGATTCTCTCCCTCTCTGTGTTTATCCGATCGAATAACTTACCGATCCAGAAGCTCATAGAGTGCGGCAAAACCGCGAGAACCCCGACGGTTATGCAAACACCTCCGTTGAAGAACTGGCAGAGGCTCATCGGCAGCCTTCGGCCGTGTCTCGTGAGAACGAAGTAGGTGATTACGTAAATGAGAATTTCGAAGCAACCGCCGATCGCGAAATTTGCGTGCCGGTCGATGCTCAGATCCGGCGAAATTTCCAACATCACGCTGTGGGTTACCGCTGCGGTAAACCTTGACAATGAAAATGGTAATAAGATTAGGCGTTTGATTGTGCAAATTCTGGAGATTTTTTTATTGACTTTTTCATGCATATTTTTTTTTCGATTTTTTAAACACTTTTTGAAATTTTTGAGTAAAACCTATTTTTTAAAAAATCTGACAAAAATTCGGGGAAAATCTTATAAAAATATAAGAAAATTTTTGAGCTTTATAAATTTATTTGAATAAAAACAATAATTTACGATAAAGTATAAAATTTGTAATTAATTAACAATGATTTTAAGCAGTTTTAGCAATTTCTTTTTTTTTTTTTTAAATAATAAAATTATGAAATATTATTGAATTTAATAAAAATTGATCATTATTGCTATTTTAATAAAATGAATGAAAAGCTTACCATTCGTACGCCATCACAGTCAAGTGCTTGGTGAGATATCTATTTCTGCTAGTATTGCACACCGCGCTTGCATCTATTTCCAGCACATCTTCGATATTATTCTTCGCTTTGCTCGTTTCCTCGGTAGGGACTTCCGTTGACGACGTTGTTATCGTCAGAACTTCATCGTTCTCCGGTTTTTCGGCTTCGTCGCTCTTTTCGTAATTCATCGATACCCTCGTCTCGCGATTGATCTTCGAAGAAATTGACGCCTCCACCGATTTATCAGCTTCCAAATCGCTCTCGCGAAGCGATACCTCCGGACCAGGAGTCTCACCATTCGAGAGTCTCTTCTCCAAATTTTCCGTAATCACTCGAAGACTGGTTCCTTAAAAAAAAAATAAAATAAAATATAATTTTATATTTTATTTTATATTTTATTTTATAAAATATAAAATTTTCTGCCAATTTTTAAGAATGTACAAAATTTCGAAGGTACTAAAAAAAAACTTTGTAATAATTTGTCAATAATGTTTTATAGCGTACTGCGAGACTTTCGTTGAACTGGATTTGGCGGTGTCAGCAAATTCGTCGACTCCCCGACGTCTCCTTTGGCTGCCTCCTTCGTCACATCGACTGCGCTCAGAAGACGAGACTTCCGTTCGGGTTTCGCGGGTGTCGAGTTCGCGCTGTTATCCGCCTCGGCAACGAGAGCACGTCGAGATCTCACTGCGCAGCAAGTGTTGTATTTTACAATTTTTTCCATCGCTATATCGGCCTCGGTCGTTTTGCCCTTCGCGATCAGCCACCTCGGTGATTCCGGTATAATCCTGGTGAAATTTCATCACTCGTTAATTACCACGTAATTTACAATTTGAAAATAGAATTTACTTTAGAGTTTGCTGGAATGTTGCCGGAATATTTTAATAGATTTTTTTTTGTACTGAATCTTTTTTTTTTTCATGAATTCTTTAAATTTACGTTTTTTATATTAATTTAAAAATTCGAAAATTTTCTCAAAAATGAAAAAAAAATTACCATATATAGAGAACTGTGACGGCGATCGGTACGGACACGGCTAACTGGAGAATCCTCCAGTTGGGTATGAAGTAGCTCAGAGTAGCGAGCAACACAAGACCCAATGCCCAACCAATTTCCATTATTGTAGCTACGAGGGTTCGAAATTTCGTGGGAAATAGTTCGAGGGTGAGTATGTACGTTGAATTTTGCAATCCTTGAGCAAAGACACCTTGAAGACCGCGGAGTGCTAAAAAAGCTGGATAACTCTGCGAATAGACGAAAAATCGATTTTTTCAAAATAATTCCCGATAGATTTTCCATTTTCTGTATCTTTTACATCGTCGATGTCGAATTTTAATTAATATATTTCAGGGAATTAAACCTGGTTTGTCAATTTTTTTAAATTCATCTTTTTGTATTATTCAAATTTTTTTTTCAAAATTAATATATTTCTTTGCATATTATTATTATAAATATAATTATTAAAAATGAAAGTTTTCCACGTTTTTCAATAAAATTGATTTTATTTCGATTTTTCTCTTCAAATTTAATTAAAAAATACTGAAACTTTAACAAAAATCAAACTAATCCTCCTGAAGTGTAATGCATCACACCTTAAGACTATTTTTTTTTACCTGCACGATGTAAGTCGCGACAGCCATCGTGCCTTGAGTGTAGAGACAAATAGCAAGCACGGGAAGTCTGCCGATGCGATCGGCAAGAACACCGGCGATCCATGCGCCGATCGACACCCCGACGAAATAGATCGTCGGCCCGAGATAAATCAAATAGCTCTTCTCGCATATCAAGCTCCAATCGGTAACGACGCTGCGTTCCATGTTCTCCACGAGCCAATTGTAGCCACTGGGGCAGGTTGGGAGATGGTCATCGGCTCCTTTATGCGATCCCAAAGAAGCATTGGCGAAGCTCTGCGAAGATGCGCATCCATACGTTCTGTTCGTTCCGTTGGTCGCCTATGATATTCGTCAAAAAAAAGATGAAGAAGAAGAAGAAGAAGAAGAAGAAGAAATGAGGCAAAAAATCCAACATCTATAAATAAACGTACTGGCGCTTGTAGTGCAGTACCAAAAATATTTACAAGGCCGTGTATCTCGCAGTGAAACTTAGTCTTATGGCGAAAAATCGGTGCATGGTTTATGGTAACAACCGCAAAATAAATCGGCAAAATTGTTCGAAAACGTAAAACTCTTTTCCGCTGTTCTGCATTTATTAATTTCGATCAAATTAAATCAATAAAAAATAAATAAATAAATTGGGGAATGATGGTAGAAGAATTCTGATTTATAGTCATTTTATATTTATATAAATAAGTTAAACTTTAGGCACTCGTGTAATAATAATCAGGGATACTTTGTAGCAAATTTGACGAAAATCCTCATATTTTAATTTTGCCAAAAACGCTTTGAATTTTTTTATTCATAATTGCCAAGTTTTGCATGAAAAAAAAGGCAGACTATTTAAAGTATATTGAAGCAAAAAAATGTTAGAACCTTCATTTAATTTCTTCAATCACTAACATTTCGTGTAGCTTAAATTTCCACAATTTTGCTAAATGAAAAATGCAAACTAGAGCCATGCCAATTGCTTCTTCGTCGTCTCCTTATTTTCAAAATTGATCTTCATATTTTCTCCCAAAATTAACATGGTAAAAAAAAAAAGTGCTATCGTATAAATGAAAAAAACATTAAAATAAACCTTACCTCGCAATAAAACTTTGGAGTATAGTTGTGAAAGAATGGTATACCGTGGCTCATCGCAACAATCACATAATTAATCGCGAAGAGAAATAGTAAAATTATTTGAAAGCATCCCACTTTCGCCTCCTCGGCATTCATTATTTTATTCATTGAATAATTGTTTTATTAAAAAAAAAAAAAGAACAAAAAAGCAAATAACAATAATTTATACGTTTCTTCACTTTGCTTCACGTTTTGTCTCTTCTATTTTCGTCAAACTAAATGTATTATTGTTTGTTTATTAAGGTGGAATGTCCGACGCTCGGATGTGCATAATTTCCGAGTTTCCTGGACTCGCTGAAGGAGGATCCGTGCGAAACGAGTGCGGCGAGGGTTCTTTACTTTTTTTTCGCGAGTTGCCGAGCCGGCGACGAGAATAAAGTGTCATCCGTGAGAGCGAAGCACTGACTGAACGAGCGAAGAGTCCTCGGCTAAGGACCGCAGACACGCGGGGAGGAAGCTATACAATATACTGCGCTGGAGGCGCATCGAGGGTGGACGTCGAGATACTCGACGACTATGACGAAGTCCTCTGCATTGTTCAATTAATAAACTCTCGCTCGGGCCTTCGGAGCCGCACGTCATTTCGATTAGCTTATGCGATATCGATTAATCCATTCTCAACTGGCATTATGGGAATATCTTTTCCGCGGAGTATAGGAACAATGCTGAATTTGCCCTATATCGAGGTATGTTAGTTTTCCATTCGCTCGCATAAGTCACCAGCAGAGACATTCTAAAGAGCAGTTCCTGACCTATCCAAACGACTGTAAAAAAAAAAGAATACGTCTCTGACGAGCTCACATTTTTCTTGATATTTAAGAGATGTTGATACAGATGTATTTTCATCTGTTAAAAAAATATTCTTCATGAATAAAATATAGCTTTTGTTATTTAACGTTGGAAGCAAAATTCGCGAATGAAAATCAGTTTTTTTCTTCCCTTTCGAGGTAAAGTCTGAGTTCTTTTTTGGGTTCCTTAGGATTCTTTGGATTCTTTGGATTCTTTTTCACATTCCTTGACCCCCAAGGAGCCCAAAAAACCATGGAATTTATTCAAAAAAGCTCCCATTACATTTTCCATCAGTCGCAATCTCCCTCTTTCTCCAATCACACCGCTAGTTTTAATATCAAAACGTGTCGGCTTATTCCAACTGTTTTTCTCTCTCCATACCGCGGTCAATGAAGCCCATCCATCATTCTCTCCCTGGTTTATCATTCAGCTATTCCACATGTACCTTATATACACTCCGTTACCTATCCAACACACACAAAGCCATACATCGCGAATAGAGAAGCGCAGGGAACAATGAAGAGCGCGCGAGAGCCCGATATTGTGACGGGAAACTCGGATAACGTCCTATAACCGACGTGTGCAACCACCAGGTCTACGAACTCTCGCTCTTTACTTCATATTCCATTTGCCGTCTGCCTCTCTCTCTCTCTACTCTCTGTTATATTCTTGTTGCGAATCGCATTTTCCTCCCTGTCGCTCTCAACGCTTCAGGTTTACTTACACATTAACAACTGTACTGCTTTTAAACAACCGTCATATACACATATTTATATAGATCATTGTGTTGTCGCGCCTAGGTACGCTTGTTTTAAAACATACATCCCATTGAGTGTGTTCACAGGAGAGTTCTCTGCTATCGGAAGCCTCGTGTACATTCACACATTGCGATTGATTGTATTTAAATGATATACAGAAGAGCGCGTGGAGGAGGTGGAGGTTTATTAAGAATTCTTCGGAGCATCGAGGATGACAGTAGGGGCACAGAGAAGAGAGTTTTAACAGCGGTATAAAGGATGGAAGCGCGCGCGGGACCAATAAGTGCGCATATATATATACGACGGTATTTCCTTGGTTTCTGGAACTACTTCGGTATTCGTGGGCGGTTGCGTCCGGTCCCCCGCCCCCCGTTGGCATCCTGTCTTTCATGCATTCTCGTCGAACCGATCGGCCGATCGTTTTCCTTCCATGCGCCACCGACGACGCATTTTCTTATAGATCGAATATATATGTATAAAGGAACCCAAAGGAATCCAAAGGAATCCAAGGAACCCAAAAATGAAGCCAAAGGAATCCAAAGAACCCAAAAATGAAGCCAAAGGGACCCAAAGGATCCAAAAAAGAACCCAAAGGAACTAAAAAAAGAACCCAAAGGTACCCAAGGAACCCAAAAAAGAAACCAAAGGAACTCAAAAAAGAACCCAAAAGAATCCAAAGAACCCAAATGGACCCAAAGAATCCAAAAAAGAGCCCAAAGTGAACCAAAGAACCCGAATGCAATAAAAAAATCTGAAAAAATTCTTACGTTCTTTCTTCAGCTAGACCAACATCCTGAAGAAATGTGAGGACTTTTTGTTGACATGAAAAATTGTTGTGATCCATGCTATTGGTCGCTGAAAAATAGAAATAGAAAGAAACAGATTTTTTTTTTTTTTAAACTCAAATAAGATATTTTAATACCCATGAAGAAATAAGCAAATGCTTTTCTTCATCTTCTAATTACGTCGCAAAAAAACCTTTCTCCATGAGAGAATTGGTACCTGCAGTGTTACGTTAATTTTTACAAACTCAAGATCATTGAATTTAACGAGTAGCTGGCGTGTCGAGAAACGAGAGGAGGAAGCCAAAAAAAAAAACGCTCTATCGTGTTCCATTTCCTTGGTACCACATGTAGTTTCATCAGCACATCCCGAGAGTGTTCCTCTTATTATTTCTATCATTTATCACCTCTTCAGTCGGCGGATCACCATCAGTGGAATGCTCACATGCACACTAGAAACCCGTTGGTTTTTAAAGTGCTATTAAGTCCGACAAACATTAGTACCCAAATTACTGAAAATCATCATTTCCACTTTGCGATTCACAATTCTGTGGGTATTTAGGTTGTCGGTACCAAACAGATTCTCAAGTATGCGCATCGAGGCTCATTTCCATCGCATTCAATTCCGAGCTCTCCATACGCGCCGCTTGCAATAACGATTTAACGACAGGTGTTAGATGCGAATGTAGGGTAACGCGCGAGAGGGAAATCCAACAACGAAGCATCGAATTAATCATGGAGAGGCTCTTCACTTGATTTCTGACACAATTGTCCTATCACGTTGATCTATCTTCAGGTGCTTTAGGTTCTTTGGGGGTCAACCTAAGGAACCTAAGGAATCTAAGGAATCTAAGGTTAAAGAAAATAAATAAAAATAAATAGAAATGAATAAAAAATAAATAAAAATAAATAAAAATAAATAAAAATAAATAAAAATAAATAAAAATAAATAAAAATAAATAGAAATAAATAAAAATAAATAATAATAAATAAAAATAAATAAAAATAAATAGAAATAAATAAAAATAAATAATAATAAATAAAAATAAATAAAAATAAATAGAAATAAATAAAAATAAAAACAAATAAATAAAAATGAATAAATATAAAAACAAATAAATAAAAATGAATAAAAATAAATAAAAATGAATAATAATAAAAACAAATAAATAAAAATGAATAAAAATAAATAAAAATAAACAAAAATAAACAAAAATAAATAAAAATAAATAAAAATAAATAAAAATAAATAAAAATAAATAAAAATAAATAAAAAATAAACAAAAATAAACAAAAATAAACAAAAATAAATAAAAATAAATAAAAAATAAACAAAAATAAACAAAAATAAACAAAAATAAATAAAAATAAATTAAAAATAAACAAAAATAAATAAAAAACAAATAAAAATGAATAAAAAATAAATAATGTCTCTTGTTCACGCAGGTGGAAAGTTCATTTCTCTCACTGTTGAGTCAATAACTGCCGGACGATGCTTAAACTTCTGGTGTCGTACGCCCCGAAGAGAAAAGTACAGACCGAGGTGGCCTGGATGCCTTTTTTCGTGGTGTACCGTTACCGCAGAATAACTTAGTACCTAGCGGCTATTGCCACAGTCGGTTCTCTATGTAACTCACCGACTGGTCAATCGCTCTTCGCAGCTTGTGGTCTATCGGTGACGCGCGCGCGGGTAAACGAAGGAAAAATAAAAATATAAAAATATTAATAATAGCAAGAAGCGGCGGAGTACCAAGAGGCGCGTGGTGTGCACTGCCGCTACCGGTTGCACGACGACACGCTAATCCTTTCACGATACCTACCAGCCCACCAGTCACTTCACGATCCGGCCCAGAGCGGAGCTTTTAACATTCTCTTCAGCAAACAGTTTTTGACAAAGTCTTCTTGGCAATCCAGTTTTCCATCTAAAAAATAAAATTAAATAATACAAAATAAATCTTAGAAAATCGATTTTACGCAACCGATCATTTTCCGCCAGGCACGTGGCTGATCGAACTTTTTACACGCCGGTTTGAAAACCGGTCGGCCACTCGAGAAGACACTAACTCTCTGGAACTCGAGCGCTTATCGGACGAAGAACGAAAGTGATTTTATTCAGAGGACGATTTTATTCAGAGGAATCGAAGCGAGCGACCATGACGATTCGTCTCACTTTTATCGGAACACTCGTGATATGCTGTTTTGCAGTGAGTTCAACTTTCAACAGATTTTATTTGTCATTGTCACTATACACTTTTGGTGCAATATTTGTTCACAATTTTTTTTATTGTACCCAAAATATTGTGGAAAATTGGTGTGCTCGATTTTCTTTAAAAATCGGTTTGGTAAATCAGTTCTAATTTGTTTTTTTTTTTGGAAAAAATTCGAAAAATAAAAAAAAATGTGAACTGGAAATTTATAAATTTTAAGATTTTTTTTTATTTAATTTAAAGTTTACAAATTTTGTTGTAAAATGTAAACGAAAAAGTTGTGGTTAAATAAGTACTATTTTTTTTTTTTTTGTGAAAAATCATTTGCATTTTACGATTTTTTAAAAATTCGAAATGTTAAAAAAAAAATCTAAACAAAAAATAGATAATTTTTAAGATTTTTAAAATATTTTAATTAACAATTTACAAACTTTGTTGTAATACTCGTAAAAAAAATTATTACATTATTTTTTTTACTAGGTCAATAATTTAAATATAATAAAAATAATTTAATAATCTGAAAATAAATATAATAAATAACATAATTTTTAAAAGTACTTTACGAATGAATTTTCATCGAATCATCGCGGTTAAAAAAGTTTAGATGTCAATGACTCCTAACCTGCTACTTGGAATCTCGGAGTTCCCTAATTGCTTTTCATTTAAAATTACTCTGGCTCTATACATATATACATCTATATGGGCAATTCTATACCAACTCGACTGAATTTTTTGTCATTTTTTTTTTCTTTTTGCTAAACAATAATATTTTCCGACCATTTTTATCTGACATTGATTTTTTGCATTAAAAAAAGTATGAAAAAACGTAAAAAAAAGAATTAATCAATTAAAATTATTTTTTTTTTCGTATTAAAATTATTTTTTTTTTACGTTTTAAAAAAAGTATTAAAAAACGTAAAAAAAAAAATTATTAATTTATTCAAAGTATTTTTTTTTACGTTTTAAAAAAATTATTAAAGAACGTAAAAAAAAACCTTCTCAAATCTACAAAAACACTTTTTTTTCCAATTTTTTTTTCTAGATTTGCTCCGATTTTTTGTACGTTTTTCAATACTTTTTTTAATACAAAAAATCAACGTCAAATAAAAAACGTCGAAAAATGTGATTTTTTTAGCCAAAAAAAAATGACTTCAAAAAATGGGCAACATTTTTGAGATTTTTTTTGTCACATTTTTCAATTCGGTTTAACAATATTTTCGTATAAAAAATCGTAACTAAATTAAAAAAAAATTTTTTTAACGCTGGCAGAATATCACAAAAAATCGTAGACGAAATCCGAGAGATTCGCACCCAGGTCGAGTCTGCGTGGAATCCCCTATATATCGTGAACGTGGAGCTGGCACGATCGTGGCTGCGTATAATAAATCGGGTACCCGCGCGATTCTGTTCCATGAATGAATTTATGAAGCTCTATAAAAGCCAACTTAAATATACGCGCGTCAATGTATTTTAATAAACAATGATATAATTTATTTTCAGCTGCAAGCAGTCGAGTGCAAGTCGAAGGCGACAAAGCAACTGGCATTGCAGAGCAAGGAGACGAACGTCGCGAATTTTATGAGGCTGGTCGTAATGAGACTGATTTTTGGCGTCGCATCGGCAATGGGACTCGGCGAGAATCTTTCTGGAGTTTTGGGAGGAATATTTGTGCCACCGGGTGCGGAGGATGACTACGGTGACGATTATGGCGACGATTACGTGCCTGATTTGTTCTGATAAACAATTATTTGTTAATTAAAAAATGAATAACAAAATGTAGGCAAAGATATTACAGTTAAATAATTTTAAATCTACAGACTCGAAGAAAAATGCTCGTTAAACTTGATTCTCTCTCTGCGACTGTATGAACCTCGTTTAATATTTATTTTAATTAGTATAAATTTAAAGGGAAAAAAAAGAGAAAAGAGTAATAGAGGCAAAAAACGTAAAGTCGACCACCCTAATTTTGTCAGGTCAAGAAAACGCCCGCAAATTTATTCAGGATGCTTTTCTGGTTGAAGAAAAAAATTTAGGAATTTTTCTCAGATTTTTTTATTGCATTTTTGAGCTATTAAACATTTCTGTAAATGAACAGATCCGGAAGAAATGAAAAATTAGGGTGGTTGACTTGTTGAATTGTCTTGCCCCTTTTATTTTAATTAATATAAATTAAAGAGGAAAAAGTGAGAAGGTTTTGGATAATTTCAATTAAAACTTCTAGGACTGCAAAAATTTGTATAAAAAAAAAATGCGGTTCATATAATCGCGTAAATAAATGTAAAATAGACTGAACACCTTTTTGTTGTTGTCAGTCGTAATCGAAGTCTCTTGAGCGCAGAATTACATTATTAATTGTTAAATTGGCTAAACATGCCTCGATTAATTCTGTGACTCGACAGAGTGTTGACTATTATATGCTTTACGCAGCATATTATTAATATTAGATAGTAATGAGCAGATTTCAAATTAAAGAGTATTTTTTTAAAAAATGCTAAATAATTTATTTATTCATACGCCTACGAAATATTATTCTAAATTTTTCATTACTGTTGCAAAATTTGAGAGAAAAAAAACACAAATTTTTTGCTCAGTTATTAATTCTAATAATTGTTTTGTACAAATACTTTTCTCATCTGAATGATGCTCAATACTTATATTAGTCTCATATAAAACGCTAAACAAATGTAAAATATTGTTAAACATTAAAACGAATTATTTACTGTTACCGGTGATGTGCGTTAATTAAATAATTTATTTTAAAAAATATATCGCCCTCGATTAGAACTAATGTATCTCCTATAATTTTTAATATTCTACCCTGTCAATTTTTTTTTTCGTGCTTTGAATTTTTTCAGATTTTTCAAATTATTATTTCCAATAGCTAACTCCAAAAACCACGAAAAAAAAAACGCAAAGATTCTGTCTTTTTAACACGAGATTCCTTAATTTTGAAATTTGGCGCGCTACGATTTCACATATATATATATATTTCGTATGCGCAGAAGTAACTGCGCAGAAGTATATGCGCAGAAGCAAATGCGCAGAAGTACATGCGCAGAAGCAAATGCGCAGAAGTATCTGCGCAGAAGTATCTGCGCAGAAGTATCTGCGCAGAAGTATCTGCGCAGAAGTACATGCGCAGAAGTATCTGTGCAGAATAAGACGCGCGCGTCTTTCAGTTGACCAATCTCAGGCGTTACGCTGATTGGTTCCTTTTTTTGTGCTCGAGAGCTCCGAATTTCCTAACCTTAATTAAGCTCAACTCGTGTTGATCGCGAGGCGGTTGCGTCACGTTGTTATGATACACTCGTAGGTGCTGTCAAATATTTGTGCTTTTTAGAGAAGCTCAAAGATTTTAATCGTTTGTAAAAGAGATTTAAAATAAATCGCCACGATAATGGCGGATCGTTTGACGCAATTGCAGGACACGATTAATCAGGTGAATGGAATATCCGAAATTTTTTGCGTTTTCTTAATTTAGAAGGAATAATGCACTAATAGTTTTGCTTTTTAACAGCAAGCTGAGCATTTTTGCAACAGCGTCGGAATTCTACAGCAGTACTCGACGCCCAGCAAGTTTCCTGGCTTCGATAGAATAGGAATGCCACAGCCTCAACAGACGCAAGAAGGTAAATATTATTAACTTCGCTCGTTTTGCGCGGAAATTTTTCTAAAAACAAGATTGGACGGTTCTTGAAAATTGTCAAAATTTCGATGATTTGCAGTTCTCAATATAGGACCGAAAATTGTGAATCCAAATTTTGGACAATTTTGTAATTACTCCAAAAAAATGTTGTAAAACAATTTTAGAAAAATTTGAAATCTAAAAATTATAATAGTTTAATCGGAGATGCTGATTATGAGAATTTTAGATCATTTTTTTGATCTAAAATACTGCATTTAAATTGTTAATTGTAATCCATACGAATTTTCAACCATTTTGGATTCTAAAATATTGCGCCTAAATTATTTTGGGATGCAAAATAATGCACGGATATTTTTTATCATTTTGGATTCTAAAATAGTGCGCAAAAAATGTAGTAAAACAATTTTGGATAATTTTGAAATCTAAAAATGTAGTTTAAAATGCTGAGTCTGAAAATGCCACTTTTTTTTAAATCTGAAAAAATTCACACTTGTTCTATGATTTAAAATATGATTTTTCATCATATTTTAAAATTTCAATGAAATTTAAATTTCATATTTTTAAATTTCAATGAAATGTAAATTTCATATTTTAAAATTTCAATGAAATTTAAATTTCATATTTTAAAATTTCAATGAAATTTAAATTTCCTATTTTAAAATTTCAATAAAATTTAAATTTCATCATATTTTAAATTCAATGAAATTTCAATTTAATCATTTGAAAAATCCACAGATTACGCAGCCTTATTCGCGACACTGATAGCGCGATGTGCCAAGGACATTGACACTCTAATCGAGAGTCTACCGAGCGAGGAGTCGTCCCAAGAGCTTCAGGTTGCAAGTCTGAGTCGTTTGGAGCAGGAGAATCTCGAGGCTGGCGAGCAATTGGAAGAAGTTGTGAGACAGGGTGAGGCGCTTCTTCAGAGGATCCAAGCGGCCCTCCAGGACATAGCTCAGAGTCAGCTCGACATGCAAAATCCTACAGCTCCAGCGACGGCAGTGATAAACACGAATCTCAATCCGGCGATGAACTTTAAGCAAGATCCTTTGAGCAACGCAAACGTCGCGCCTGCCTCGAATAACGCTCATCAGATCGGCGATCGTTCGCCAAATTCAGTCAGTCAATAATCCAATCGATTTTAATCATTTCACACTGTGTATATACAAACAATCTCATCAAGTGATTATTTCATGGAGAATGCAAAAAAAAAAAAAAAAAAAAAATGAACTGTGTGAGCGACTGAAAACTAAAAGCGCGCTTTTCTTTTTCCACGCGCAAATACGCGTGTTATTGTCCGTCGAAAATCGGCAGGGAAGGAAACTGTATTTACATGAAAGCAGAAGAAGAATGTGCTTCTTTTCACAACCGTTAAACAGTAAAATTCTTTTTTCTTTTCCATAAATTATTCTATTGTTATGGCTTGTTTTCTGGTTTCCGTCGCTCCGTCCTTCTTTCTAAGTGATTCATGTGTTGGGAGAGTAACGGATTTTATTAACATTTTCCGCTTGCTCCTCTCGTGTCTTCACAAATTTATTCAAGACGTTGGTCGGGCTGAAGGAAAAAAAACGAAGGAATTTTTCTCAGATTTTTTTATCTCGTAATCATTGTTTATTTTTTAACGGTAATACTACGGATCGCACAAAAAAATCATAAAATTTTGGTGTTTCAGGGTACTTTTCAAAAATATTTTTTGTAATATTCTCTTTTTGCCTCCGAAACGACATTTCCGATGCAGCTGAAATTTTCACGATTTTATGATTTTTTTTTTTTTGCGATCCATAGTATTGGCGTTAAAAAATGAACAATGATTATTTTCAGCGATTTTCAGTGGCTGGAATATGCAACAAAAAAAATTCGAAAATTTCCTACGTTTTTTCTTCAACTAGACCAACATCGAGTGAGTACGACGCACAAAATGAACTAAAAGAGAAAACGCGTATTTACATTATTTTTTCAAAAAAACGAAAAAAAAAATCAACATCTTTTTATCCTCTATCGTGATACATTAAAAATTCTTTTTCTTCAGATATCGATTTAAATATCCCAGATATAGGCAATGTGCAAATTAATATATTGAGAATATTTTTCCGTTTGAATAACCAAATAATTCTCAATATTTTCAAACAATGATTTTTCCAACTTACAAGCTTTTGTATACATTTTTTTTTCTTTCAGAGGCTCCAAAAAAGCAATTGGTTTTTGGACTCTCGATCTTCATTGAATTTCTTGTACTTTCTACCTCCAAAATTGCTCACGCGGAGGCCTAAAAAAAATATATATTATATATTAAAATTGAGAAATCGGCGGATTGTGTATTTTGAAAAATTGAAATATCATTAAATCCTCGAAATCATGTTCATCGTGAGAGAATAAAAGTTTTCGTCAAAATAGACTTGTGAAAATAGATGCTCTTTCCAACGTAGGCGCTGCCGCTGCTCTTTATTTTTCAAATAAGTATATCTACCTCATAGATATATACGAGGTACTCTGTTTAAGTCCCTCTCGTCTAAAAAGAAAAAAAAAAAAAAAAAAAAAATATTGAAAAGGCTAGGAGACTGGCAGACGCAATTAGCATTTTTTCATTGGATTTTTATAAAATGTTTACATGGGGGGAGGATTTATTTACAAAAATATGAGTAGGGGGATTCGATGGGTCGCGGGGGAAACTGGAAGGGAGGATGGGAGCGGCCAGGATTGGTCTCGGGCTCGATGAAACGTAATAACAAATCTTAATTGAGAGTTCCTCGACACTGCGGTGCACCGCATAGACAGGGAATCTTATCGTCCTCCAACGGGAACTTGTAGTCGTACGTGATCTCCTCGTTTACGCCGATCGGTTGTTTGCTGTAGATCACGATTTTCTTTTGGCTCTCGATTGTAATGACTTTTGCGTAACAGTTGGGCTGTAATTTTACAAATGCAAAATAACAACGATATAAAAAACCAATATTTAAAAAAAAAAAAAAAAAAAAAAAAAAAAAAACCCAATTAATAATGCTGTGAATGTAGTAAAAAAAATCGGGTCTTACGTTGCAGCTGTGATTAATAAATCGCGCCAAGTTACCGCACTTGGTCGCATCGATGATCGTATCCAAATCGATACGGAAGAGGTAGGAACTTCCGATGCCGGTGGCTTCGTACTGGGATTCGCGCAAATCCGCGACAACTGGCCTGATCATTTGTCCAACGTATTCAATAACCATCTCGTCGGCGGCGATAGGCTCCATAGCAAAAAGACCCCAGTCGTGAATGCCGGACTTGGCGAATTTCAGTTGCTTCTTTCGGAACTGGCGAAATTAATGAAACAAAGTTGAGAAAAAAAAAAATACTTAAAATCCACAATTTTTGTCTCGACTCTCAAAATTCGCCAAACTTGGCGTTATTAAATTCTAAGGAAATGGTGATAATGCAGAAAAACGCAAAATATATTTGCAGATTTAATGTAAATGCAAGAAAATGTTTACCTTCAACTGATTGAACTTGAGAAGATCACTATCAGTGTCGATACCGAAGGCGGTGAGTAGGCGTCGCTGATTACTGCGAGCTTCGCGGGAAAGAGCCTGCATTTTGCCGGTGAGAGCTTTCGAATTGTTCTTCGGGCCGTTCGCCATACCATCGCCACCCGCGTACGTACCGCCGCTCTCCTCGATTTCGTTAGCGCGCTGTATACTTTGAGCGTAATGATGCTGAAAGAAAATCAAGCGTTTACATTCTCACATCACGGTTTTTTTTTTTTTTTTTTTTGCATTATCGAGTGCCGTTTGGCCGAGGAACAACAAATATTCGCGATAAAAGTTGTGTTACTTAAATAAACAAGTGTAAACTCACTTTGTGTTTCGCCTTTTCCCGTATATCAACTTTGTAGTAACCTTCAGTTCTGGCACTACCGGTAGCGTGAAGTCTGAGCTCGTCGCGTTTTCTTCTCTTGGCAGGACTGGGAATATCGGTGGCTGGATGATCGACCCAATGAGTGTCATTGAGCCAATAACCGACGGCATCGTCGGCGAGTAGGGCTTCGTAGCTTCGCCGGAGATATTCAACGTCCTCGGCGTCGATGCCGCGCGTGAGAAATTCATAAAGTACCCCCATTTCCGTCATCAAGTCTCTCTCCTTGTACGTGAGTTTCGGTTCGTCGAATTTTCTCGGTAACGCCTCGAACGCAAATTCATTTTGCACTATATTCTCCTTCTCCGTCTCGTGATTCTGATTCACGTGTAATTTCGAGTATTTGCTGTACTTCCGTTTTTCGGTTTTGTCCTTCGGTTTTTCGACCTTGGCCGGTTTCGAGGGACGCGGCTTTGGCGGTACCACCACCCGCTGCTGCACCGCTGCCTCCGCAGGCTCCGGCGGTGGCGCGGGCGGCAACGAATACGAATGCTCCATGTAAACTTGCGATGCTTGCGAACCTGGCGTGCTCGGACTTCGCACGCCGTTTAGACGGAGATCAGCTTCCGCTTGGAACCTGCGGATAGTAAAGATTCATGTGTTTCAACAGTACAAAAAAAAGCGTATAAAAAGCGTAAAAAATATTTTGCAAATATTGATTATTGGCTAAGAAACGATTTTTAGGGAATGAAAACCAATGACAACTGCCCCTTTTTTTTTTTTTTAGACAAAATGAACGGTGAAATCCAAAATTTCAAAAAATTCTGAAAAACAAAATTCTGAAAAAATTCACACGTATTCAGAAAAATTAATGAATAATTTTCGTTTTAAAAAAAAAAATTCGTTGTCGACTAATGAACATTTTGATATTATTATAATGAAAAATCAATCTTTGCTGCACTTTCCATGTGCCTAATTTTTTTTCTCCACATTTTGATGTTATTGCGAAGTGTTTGAAGTTCTAATAAAAAAAATATGAAATTTTTATCGTACCTAAGTCTCCTGATTTCGAGGCTTTCCTCCTCCGAATCAGTGGTAGGAATTTCGCTGAACATTTCGATCTTTTCCGATTCCTTGAGTATGGGCACGTCGTTAATATACCTGGACGACATACTCTGAAGAGATCGAATAATGTTCGGTAGTACGGGACCCGGACTCTTGTGCCTTATAATAGTGTCTTGCCCGGCGAGGGCCATAAGAGCTTCCGCCGCGGAGCTTTCCATATTCCGTATATCGTGATTCTCCTCCTTAATTGGTAACTTGACGCTCGAGCGTTCCTCCGCGAAAGTCAACGAATCGGGCTTTATCGCGTTAATCACAATGTCCGGTGTTTTGGGCCTGTCGAGCTTGAATTCCGGCAATACTTGCGTCAACGCCGGCCTATCGTCGCTCTCGATTCCGCGATGCAACACCGGTGAGCTCACAGGACTCGGCTCGTTGTCATGCTGCGGAAAATCGTTTTCTTCTCGCACATCGAGATCGGCTATCGGAGTATAACGACCGGTCGGTGTCGCCGAATGCAAAGATCGTTGTATCGCGAGTTCCATCAATATATCCGGATCCTCGCTGTTGCAGGCCAGAGGACGATTATCGGATACCTTGTTGTCGGAGTCGCGCTATTAAAAAAAAAAAAAAAATTTTGGTTGCTTACGGAGAATGCACTGCTTTCAAATTTATTTAATTGAAAAAAAAAAAAAAAAAGCATAAAATGAAATTGGAGAATTTTACAAAAAATATTGGAAAGTACGCCGATAATCCAAAATTTGATGTTGTTATTATTTCTTTTTTTGTAAGCCTATTGGCGTTAAAAATTGAACAACGATTATTTTGAGAAATTTTTAATAGCCATTTTTAATAAAACCACTTACGTCTTGCGTATTTGTGAAGCTTTCTTCATCGGAGCTGTCGCTCGAGCTGCTCGACGAATCGTCGCTACTACTGTCGCTGCTTGCGCTATCAGTTTGTGAGGACGTCGACGACGTCGAGGAAGCACTGGGAATCGTGGTTAACGGACGTTTCGCGTTGGCCACCATCGGCAGATCCAAATCGCTGTCGCTGTCGATTATTTCCGTGTCGATGCGGTCCGATTGTCGACTGTCTTCGTCTTGTGGCAACGGGCTCGGAGCTTTTATCTTGCGCTAACGAAATTAATTCAAGGTTGGTTGTTAGAATTTTTTTTTCCGATTTTTTTTTATTGTTGACGGAATTGACATAGAATGCCTGAATGGACATTATTTAAAAAGCGTAATAATTAAGAAATCTTACCCTGAACGAAGGCATCTTTGGCATACTGGCCCTAATACCCAATCCAAAACCATCGTAATTAAGACCGAGCGGTGTGGCCTGATCCAAAAGCGATGACAATGCTTGGGGCTTCGGTGGTGGCGGTTCCTCCTTAACGACATTATTAACCGTCGGTGTAATCTCGCCGCCGGTGTTTTGACTCTTCTCGGACTTTTTCTCGTCCCACCAAACTTCGAAGAGTTTGAAGGCAGTGTTCTCGACCATTCTCTTGTTGAAGTCCTTCTTGAGAATTTGTTTGAGTTCGTTGACTACAGTCATCAACACTGCGTTGATAGTAGGACCCTGAAATTAAGCGTGGGCGTTGTACGAAAAATCCGGGAGTAAAATTACTATTCGAATCGATGAAGAGCCCACCTGTGGATTATCTTTCGTGATACTCTGATTAGCCATTGCCTGAAGCCTAGACTGAAATGTAGGATAATAACTTGTGCCTTGATGAGAGCCAACAGCGCCGGGTATCGCGCTCGACGAGGACTGGTACTGATTCGGCAAGTAAGCGGTCCCGTAAGGATAAGGATATTGCGTGGGTCGTGGTAAACTGTAAAAATCCGTAGGCTGCGGATAGTGTGTCAGATGTCCAGGATATCCAGCTCCCGAGTACATCTGGTTCGCCGGTTCCGTTTGAGCTGCGACCTAAGAAATAAATAATTTTAGATTGAAAATGCAAGAAAATAGTGAAATACTGTTGAAACATAGGACTTACTTCCTCGATCTTCTCGTCCCCTGAGCTCAGAGGACTGAGCGACATTCTATCGTCATCGGGTGGCGGTGGAGGTGGTGGTTCTTTAGGCGGCCTCGGATCAAGATCATCGACCGCGGGACTGTAGCTACCGAGTAGGGCTTCGTCCTCGCTCGAGCTGATGACACTTCCAAGATCCTCGTCAACCGAGAATTGATTGGCATTATTTTCGTGCGCTTTTCTTCGCTCCTTATTGCGCTCAGTCTTTTTATCGAAGCACGATTTATAAATTTCCGCGGAAATAAATGGACTCGGCGGTTCGGACAATATTTCCTCCTCGTGTTGCGATTTTTTTTCGTCCTCTGAATCGCTGCCGAATTGCAAGAAAGGCGGTGCCATACCGCCAGCCTTGTCCTTCAGTAGCATTGCAATTCGCGTGTCGAGATCGAGCATCTTTCGCGTTTCCACCGGTGAATCTCGCGAGGAACTCTTCGAAGATTCCTTTTCCTTCTTCGGTGTGTGATAAGTGCTTTTCGAGTTTAAAACTTTAGTAACTGTCGGTACGATAGCAGGACTATCGATGGTCGCGGCATGCTGGGGAGTCCAAACGGAAGCCGGGGGATAGGAGGAGGCAGCGGCTGCCGCGGCTACCGCGGCACCCGATGAATTAGCGTTCCACCAAATATTGGAATTCTGTTGAATCGATATATTAGGCGGTGGTACGCTTGTCGGGGGTATACCGCTGACGTAACTGTTACCCGGTGGATGATGATAACCAGTGTAATAGTAATCGTAATTCGTCGCTGGGGTAGAATTTTGTGAATAATTGCTAGAGTAATTGAGCTCGCTCGGTGCTGTAGCGTATCCAAGATCGCTGCCGGTTGTACTGCCGCTCGGTGTCGGATAGTCTCTGTATTTGCTGCCGGAATATCGCGAATTTTCGATATAAGGCTCGCGCGTTTTATCCGAAGCAACGGGAGCCCGGAGTTCTTTCTTACTGGCTCTGTAATCGTCACGCTCTTCGGGAGGATTTTTCTCGATCGGCGTTTGTTTCTCCGGCTCCTCGATCTTCACCTCTTTCTCCACGATTTTCTTCTCCGGCTTCTTTTCCGTCGTCATATCAGCGTATATTTTTTTGCACTCTTCGCCAAACGCGTCGAGAAAGACACGCAAAACTTTGCCCATAACCGATGTGTTGTTGAGCTTTTCCACGCAGCCTTTCGATGCTTTTGTCGTCTCGAATACAACTCGCGCTATTCCGAGATGTTTGTTCGTCACGGGATGATAGTAAATCGTGAGTTCCTCGATAGTCCCGAATTTCTGTACCATGTCGGTGAGAAATGTCTTGTCAATATTGTCGTTGAGGTGACAAAATGTCACTTCTAAAGGCGGTGGCTCGCCGCAATAATTCGCGTCTATTTTAAATCTTGGTACCGGTAGATCGAGCTGCTCGAGTCTCGTCCAGTGTCGCGTAAGCTTCGAGCGTGGATCACGTGGCTGCACCAACGTGTACGTCGGATCGCCCGGCACAACGCCGTCGTAACGGTACAATTTTGTTGCACCTTTCACGAGAAATGGATCTACGAGTAGCTTGTAATTTCGCGGTTTTTGAGGAGTCGGCGGCGGCGGCGGCAGCGGCGGCGGCGGCGGTGCCGTCGGTGGTTCGCTCTGCGAATGCGAGCCATGCCCGTGACTATGTCTCGACGAACTCTGGCCAGAATTTTGTGGTGTGCTTTGCGCGCTGTTCCCGTGCGAATGGTGGTGATGGTGGTGATGGTGGTGACGCGAATGTGCATGCGAATGTCCATGTCCGTGGCCATGTCTCTCCATACCGTTCATCGCCTCCGGGCATCATCCATTCAATTTGAATTCTGGGCAAGATACTGAAAGGAAATTCATTATTCAAACATTGGAAAGCATTGAAATTGTAACGTTATTCGTAGATCAGAAACTTTTTATTTAGTGCTGTTGAACAAAAATTCTGTAATTCAGTTTTTGCTAAATCGGTGCAAATGAAATACTTTGATACAAATAAATAATCTAGTCAACGGTTTACCGTCTATTTCCACTTGAAGTAACTAATTTCTTTATTCATTTTCTAATTATAATTAAAATAATTTAATTTATTATTACTTTCACTGGTGAAAATTAATCGAAACAGGCTTACAAATTTTGATTTATTGGAGTTCTGGCTTCAAATCACTTTCTCGTATTTGAAATAATCATCGATAAGTATCAATATGGCTTTAAATTCCAAGAAAATTTATGTTTGGAATGAAAAAAAGAGAAAAAAAGGAACTGTTAATTCATTCGATTAAGTATTTAATCATTGCATTCTTTATACAAGGTAAATTTTCCTAGTTACAGCATTTAATTAAAAAAAAAAAAAATAAGCATTCCACAATTGATGTATTGTTGCCAAGCGACCTACAAGCTCGATATCTACATTTACTGACTCAGCAACTTTTTAGTTTACCATATTTCCGGAATGAAAAAAAAGAATCGTGTAAAATTGATTGTGAGAAACAAAATTGTACTCCAATTACTCTATTTGTCTAGTTAATCATCTAAAAAAAAATCCTGACGAATCAATGAGCGAAGCTCCACTTTGCATCCTTGTTTTAAATAAATAAACAAACAAATGCTGTTTATAATATCTTGCTTGATTCGATTTAGATGAAAATATAATTTTTTGTAATTTATTCAAAATACCATAAAGTCCAAAAACCTTAGCCGATAATCTTAAAAACTTAAGCTCATTCGGTGAGATTCGACACGATTATTCAAAAAATGAAAAATTAAAAAAAAAATCATAATCCCATAAAAACCAAACCAATTTATCCCAAATTCAATTATCCATTGACATAACATTATTTCTTTAAAAAATTTTGAAAAAATTTTTTTTTTTTTTAATTTAAAAATTACAACAAAATTTGAAAATTTCAAAATTTTTTTTTACTTTCCTTAAACACACACACACAGACATGAGGCCGCTTTTTCTAAACCACTTTTCTCGATATTTTGGATCATTCCGAGCGTCCTGACAGAAAAATCTCAAAAAAAAATTTTTTTTACAAAAAAACAAAGCAAAAGATGCTCCCAAGTAGCACAACTAAAAAACTATATGAAATTTCTACATAAAAAGGTTAGTTTATCTCCTTAGAAATGACATTTTTTTGGTTAGGTTATCATTAGCGCATCTGTAATCATAAATAAGATTCAAACAGAAAAAAATTTTAGATCAGCGCATCGATGCCTTTAGTCGCTGAACAACAATTTTTTAATCCATTAAATACATTCATTTAAGTTTCAATTCTAGTTGATGATAAATGTGACAAAACTGATAGGAATAATTTTGAGTAGTGAAGCCAAAATGTCATGTTAAGAGTGCAAAGCCGTCCTGCTACGTTTTGTCGATAAATTCACATTTTCGCCAATTCAGAAGAATCACAGAAACGTTATTTAATCAGATTTGAAAATATGTTCGAAAAATCATAAAAAAAAACGTCGATTGAACGATGCAATGAAAAAAAAAGCATGCAACAGCGATCGATGATCGAAATTTCATTGAAATTGCATTGCCAAAGTTCACAAAATAATTACGAAGCGATCGATGACTCGATTAATGCATAATTTTTTCCCAACATTCCTTAATTCCCAATAACAACAAAACAAGCGAAAAAAGGCGTCGAAGGTGGTGTTTAATTCGCGGAAAAAATCGAAAACAAGCTTCTTGTCAAAGCTGCAAAATTGCGAAAAAATCGAAATCGAAAACAAAATAAATCGACTGTAAATGGATGCAATGAAAGAAAAAAAAAAAAAAAAAAAAATCAGCAAGAGCAATTTCGAAGCGCGTATCGAAAATAAGGTCGAGTTTCGAGGGTTAAATTTGTTAATAATCAGAACCCTCAATCACCTCGCAAGAACGAAACCTAACCTCAAAATAGGAAGAAAAAAAAGCCCGACTCACACGAAATTAACAATATTTCTTCTCTTTAACATCGCAACACGTTTTCATCGCGAATTTTATGAGCAGTGATAAGACGACGTGATAAATCTTGAGTGTAAACTAATATTTTTACTCTTTTTTTTTCCTTTTTTTTTTTTTTTTGTTTAACTGTTTTATACCTAATTATCCAACCTTGAGGGCTCTCTCTCTCTCTCTCTTCGTTCACGCAGGATTCCGGCAAATTCCCATTTTTTTTTCTTTCCTTTTAACAGTCCGTTAGCATCGAATCCTCGAGCCTTCCTTCTTCACTCTATCAGCTTTTTTCCTCTTGCAGTGTACGTCCGTGTCTGTGTCTCTCTCTCGGTCAGTGTGTATGTGTGTGTGTGTGTGTATTTTTCGGACGCGATGCACCGTTTTTCTTGTGTGTCCTGTGCGCTCTCTGGTTCTCGTCGCGATCTCTCAGCTCCTAATCGCGACGAGCGCTGGTTTGTTACTGCTGCTACTGCTGCTGTTGGTTGCCTCGTCTCGTTGGTCACACGGCGCGAACAGCGAGGAGCCGCTGCTGCTTGTTTGCTGCCGCGAAACTCTCTGAGGAGAACACTCTCGAGAGCGCAGACAGAAGTGTAGCAGAGGAGGAGCAGCAGCAGTAGCAGCAGCAGTAGGAGCACCTCAAAAAACTTTGTTTCTCCGTGTGACGCCGCTGCGCTCGATCTATAAGAGTTATATCGTCACGACGTAATTTCTCTTATCAAACCGTCTCGTCTTGGTCTTGAACGAGAATCGAAACCCTCGGTTTTCTCGCCACGAGAATTGTAAAATAGAGAGAGAGAGAGAGAGAGAGAGAGAGAGAGAGATAGGTACATGGCAATAAAAGATGGACACGAGGAAGCAAAAATGTGTTAAATATATTTTTTCACGTAATTAGAAAAAGAAGAAGCGAGTTTATCGAATTCTCTGCAAGAATACGAGAGAAAATGATTCGAAGTCGATTTCGACGACACTGAAAGTCTGACAAGAACGATAAAAATTTTACATTTTTTTTTATTTTCTTCTTTTTTTTTTTTTTTTTTTGGTTTGAGAAAATGCAACGGGCTGAGAAATTCGAGAGAGCGATACTCGGTTTGAGAAACGATTTTGGCCACATTTCTATCAGCGAGAAATTTTTCACCCGATCTTTTGTGTTTTTTTGTTTTTTTTTAGCTTATTTTTGTAATACCTGACAGTTCCGTGTTGAGCAGGCATTGCTGCTTTGTTCGCTATTTATTTATTTATTTGATTTTTTTTCAAAGATTTCGCTTTTTTTGTTGTTATATATAACCCGCATGTAAGAGACAATTGATATCGGTTCGATGAGCAAGAGCAATCGCCGAAAAACTTGGATGCAGAATGACGAATGTTATCTAAGGACGCTCATTGGTTGGTCCGACGCTAGGGAAACTCGAGACAATTTACACGCCGGCCTATCCGCGACTCCGGCTTTTCGAGGGAAATATATAGTTACAGTCGAATTCGTTATTCGTAGCAAGGTCACGTCGTTTGTATATATGTATGTATATATATATATATATATTTTGCCTTCCCCTCCTCCTCCTCCTCCGGCTCTACTGTTTCGTGCATTTTGCTGATATCGAAAATTCAATCTAGCACGATAATTCCTGTTGGATTATTTGACGTGCATCCACTTGAGCGTGAGACACTCTACTACCGAGCTTTAGAATTTAGGCTCAATGTTCTCTTATCTAGATTGACAAATTTGTGTGATTTACGCTCGGACATTTGTCAATGTTTCAACGTTTATTCCATGAGTTATGTAAATGTATTGTTTCCACGAGATGGGAGAGTCGAATTGAAATGGAGAACGTTGGTTGGTAACACTGAAATTTGAAAAATAGTCCATGATTTTCCCGCTCAAATGCGCGATTCGAATACTTTTTTTTTTTTTAAACTAAACGTAGACTATTATTAATTATTACAAAAATAAGTTTGTACGTTTTTAGTTACAAACGAAATAGAATTTGTATTTTCGTTATATACTTTTTTTTTTCTAAAACTAAACGTACTTTATTAATTATCGCAAAAATAAGTTTGCACGATTCAAAAAAACCGCGCCAGCGCATTAGAAAGTGGAGAACCCTCTGCAGTCAAATGTCTGCACTTCGTGTGTCTCTCGACTCTCAACGATTTTTCGTAGTCGCAGGTCTTCGCGTTCGAGGAAAATCTGTGTCAGCCATATTTCGTTCGCGGTGCCGAATTCGTATCCCCATTGAGGTGCGTCAAATATTTCAATTTATCTTTATTTCAGAGTGTCATTCGTGTCCGTCGTAACATAAAGTGTGCAGCTCTTGTTTTAGGCGTAAATAATGGCGTTTCTTCAGAAGTTGGTAGCGCGTTTCGTGCCGACAGTCCGAGCCGACGACGACGATATCGTTGATCCACAAAAAGTTCTTCGGGTAAGTCTTTCGGGCCTCCGTAAATATTATATAATTTCTCCTAGACTGACAATTACGCGAATATTTTTCGAAAATTCCTCCATCAATTTTGTCTTTCTCGAAGTTTCTGGCAGTAGAAAAATTTGTTAATATTACCTAAAACGTTTGACTTTTATGCTCCATAACTCAAGTCTTTTGATACATGCAGAATACGTGCTCTCCAGGCTCGACAAATCTTTTTTTTTTTTTTAATTAAAAACAAATTTACATTTATTCTTATGCACCGTAAGTCTTTACAAAATTGCAGATTTAATTGTTTTCCAGTCTCCTATTTTACGTCACTTGATCCCCTAAAAAAATAACAAATAATTTGCGTTATTACTGTAAGATAAAGAAGGTAACACAAGTTATGCTGGATTTTCTGGTATCAGGTAGAAATCCCGAAAATTCTTTGCCCTCGGTACGAAAATAAACGATGAAGTGAAACATCTAAATATTGAATATTAATTTGCAGGCGAAATGCGTTGGCGAGAAGAAATGCGTGTCCTTTCAGGACAAGCTGACGACCTGTAACAACCGTGTGAACTCCAGAAAACACACGGAGGAGACTTGCCTGGAGGAGCTGATCGATTACGTTAATTGCGTCGATCACTGCGTCGCCCAAACCCTGTTTACCAAGCTAAAGTAAAAAAAAAAAAAAAAAAAAAAAAAAAATTCGAAAACCCTCGCGCATTGCTGATCGAAAATTGGTAAATCGTCGCTGAAATATTGCTAGTTCTATTCGCCATGTTGTATATACAATCCAATGTTAGAAATAAATGAGAAGTGAAGAGCTCGAAAGGATGATTAAAATTGAATGGGACGGGATGGAATTGTAGCATAAATGGACGATGAATTTTATAATCAACGCTAGTTCCTTTGTATTTACAACAAACACAACGGATTCACATCAATCTCGCATTATTAAATTCACATTAATCTTGCTATAATCTTCGTAAAATTGCATAAATCGCTTTAATATTTCGCCGAACATAAAACTTACGCTCTTATATATTTTCGTGTATCTCGCTGCTCACCGACGAAATTTACATGCCTCGAGGATACCGAGACTTTTGGCTCGATTGGCCATCACAATTATTTACTTTCGTTATGTGAAACTTTGACTCTCTTAAAAACGTTGAACGAGTCCCCATTCAATCGGCACCAATTTGCAGTACGTCGAAGCATACGCCACACACGCGCACCGGTTTGTTCTGTCCAAACTTAAGGATAGGAACGTCCTGTCCCGAACATTTACTGCACAAAATTCTTCCGCAGTGCCGGCTGAAATGAAATTAAAAAAAAAAAAAAAAAAAAAAAAAAAAAAAAAAAATTGAAAATACGTGGAATATTTGAGTAAATTTGATGAAATAACGTGAAATATTTTACCAATGATGCTTTCTCATCGTCAGCGAGAATTTCGTTCCGCATTCCAAACAAAGATCTTTATCGGCCCATGGTGCTTCTTGCGTGAGCGAGTCCAGCAATCTGTACAACAATTGTTTCGTGGCCACTTGGTAGTTGAATATTGTTATGCCATCCTTGTTCATCGATCCTAAACACGCGCCCGACTTTACAAGCGTTCGGCACAAGTTTCCGTTGCCTTTCATGTAGGCGATTAGCAAAGGCGTATTTCCATCCAAATCTGCAATTCACAGATGAATCTTCGTTATATTATAATCGAGCGAATATTTTGTTTCTTTTTCTCCATTTTTATAAAAAATTTTTATTTATTTTCGGAAATAGTCGAATTTTAAGGAAAAATGGAAGCGTTTAATTTCATAAAAATTGGAGTATTTTTTTCAACAAGGCAGAAGTTAAAAAAAAAAAATTAAAAATCATCATTGAAAATAGTAAGAAAATTCTGAAGAATTTTCATTCCGAAAAATTATTATGAAAGAATTCAATAAGATTCAATAGAATTTTTTAAATTTGAAGTTCTTCCAGTTTTTCGGATGCATCTAAATTTCAAAAAGTAATTAACAATCAATTTTGAACGCTTTTTTTTTTTAGAAAACATTTCGATTAATTTGATCAGGAAGCTCTTTATGTGTAATGTGGAACCGTTTTTTTTTTAAAGATATTAAAAATTCGTGATTTTTCAAGCAACTCTTAATAAATAAAAAACTGAAATTTTTAAAAACATTTTTATCTCGCCTTGAAGTCTCGAAAATATGATTCTAAAAAACTTTTGATATGTTACGATTATGAATTCTCAAGTTAAAAAAAAAATTAAAATTAAAAAATTCTAATTAAAAAATTTTCTTCCTCCGTTTAATCACTCACCTGCATTATTTAACGGATAGTTTTCCATGCACTCCAAAAAGAGTTCGCAGATCGTCGCGGCATTGTCCCGGCCGTACCTCGCGAGTTCGTGCAACGGGTTTCTCCCTTTGAGATTAACAGTCTCGGCATCTAGTGTGCATTCGGTCAAGAGAGCTCGGACGACTGCGACGTGGCCCTCGCGTACGGCGACGTGCAGAGCGTTGTCGCCGTCGGCATTAACAGCGTCGAAGTTAATATTGTTCTACACACAACGAAGAGTGTATTTAAACAATGGTGACCTCGATCTAGATAGACTTTTTTTTTCGTGCTCCGGGGCTGTTCAGTGCAAAATTTGAAATTAACTTTAAATTGGCTTTGTAACGTTTCCTCTTTGAATTTCCATTTAAAGTACTAAAACAGAATTTAGCAAAAAAAAAAAAAAATATTGTCACTGTGTAAACAAAAAATTCCTGCAAAAATATCTAGAAATTTTTGTATTAAAATCGGACAATTACACGAAAAAAATGCACTAAAGAAAGAATTAAATTTTCATCCTACTTCTTATGAAGTTGAATTATTTTACACGAAAAATTGCAAGAAAATGTTACATTCATAATTTGAAATTGTCTCAGTATCCTTAATGATGCGTTCATAAATAAACCTGTAACAAGGCAGACACGACAACGGCGTGGCCTGCTTTGGCAGCAGCGTGTAATGCCGTGTCTCTATGGGCGTCCGTGTCGTCTATTCGCGCTCCAGCCAATATGAGACTTCGCACCAGCATCTCATTTCCTGACATAACAGCGAGATGCAACGGAGGCGTTTGCGTGACGTCTTGAACCCTGGAATTAACGTCGACCTAAAACGCAAAGTTTCATCGTGTTCATGATTCGCTAAATGAATAAAAGAGATATTATTCTTGAAAAAAATATGAACTCGACGCCTACAGAAATTGCAATCGCTATGAATTTTAGGTTGTGGATGTATTACAGAATTTTTTCAGATTTTTTTAAAGCGTTCTGTTTAAATAAAAAAATTGCTTTGAAAAAAATCTCGAATCGATATGGAATGCCCCATATACAAATTAATCTTCCCCTGAAATTGTAATCCTCGTGTAGTAAGCTTTAAATAATAAATAAAAAAAGTACCTGTATAGATAGCAAAAACAATATGCTTTCCATATCGTTCTTCTGTATAGCCATATGAAGAAAGTTTCGTCCTTTATTGTCAAATTGTTCGGCGGCGGTTGGTAGCCTCTCGAGAATGGCTTGTGCAGCTTTATTGTTGCGAACGGTAAGTGCGGTCGCGAAGGGGCTCAGTCCTTTTTTGTCTCTGAGCGAAAGATCGATGCTGGGATGGCACAGTAATAGGGATATTATTTGTGTGTGTTGATTTTGTATAGCTATGTGAACCGGTGTCTTTCCATCGGAATCACGGGCGTTTACGTTGGCCCCGTGTTCCACGAGAGTCTGGACGACTTGTTCGAGGCCCCATTGGCAGCAGAGATGGAGTGGCGTGCAGTTATCACGCGCTTCGTCGCCGCCAGCGCCGTCCGGGCCTGGCCGTCTCGGTGCGTTTAAATCGCAACCGCTTCTTATCAAAAACTGGGCGATATCCTCCTTGTTGTCGTCGATAGCTCGATGAAGAAGCGTCTGCTGACAGCCGTCGGGTCCTGGAGCCCAACAGTCGGTGTCCGCGCCGTGGGTCACCAGAACCGAGGCTGTGTCCTCTTGCTCGGAATCAAGAGCGTCCCAGAGCGGGCAACCGACTGATGTATCAACACCTCTTCTGCAGAGAGCTTCCACCACTTCGCCGAGACGACAGTGTACGCAAAGTTGAAGGGGGGTTTCTCCTTCGGCAGTTCTGCGGGTAAAAAAAGTGAATTGATTAATTGATGAGATTAATAAATTGATCTGAAATAATTCTAATTCAAGTAGAAAATTGTAAGTAAAAAATTTGCCACGCCAGACATTAATATATTAGTTAATTAATGAAATATAATCGTGTCTTACTTGGCATTCATGTCGGCGCCATTCTCCAGTAAAAATATCGCCGTTGCCGAGTCTTCCTTCAATATCGCCTGATGCAGAAGCGTAAGTCCTTCCTCGTTGCGCTGATTGATATTCGCACCGGCATTTATAAGCGCGGCTACGATTTCGCGACCTTTCTTCAAAGGCGCTTTGATCGCTAGGCTCAAAGGCGTCTCGCCCGTTTTATCTTTAACATCGAGTTGCGTATTGGAGTCGCTAGCTTCGAGAAGAGCCTCGACGACATCGAGATAAAGATTTGTAACCGCGAGATGAATAGCCGCTTCACCGGTCGAAAGCGTGAGCGCGGTGCAAGCAGCGTTTGCCGAATTATCGGTATTCAATAGCAAACGCGCGAGTTTCGCAAGACCGGCTTTGGAAGCTTCGTGCAAAACCGTGAAACCCTCGGCGTTGGCTTTCCACGAGTGACCTTTCGAATGCTCGGCCAAGAATATCGCCGCTTCCTCGCGACGATCCCTCGACAGTATGTGCATAAGAGTGTCACCGGTAATCGGATATACCGGACTCGGTGATGCACCGCTCTCCAACAACTTCTCCGCAAATGTTTTGTGAAACGGCTCCATTCTTAGCGCGAAACAGAGAGGCGAATGACCCTCCGATGTTGGTAAGTTGAGGTTTATGCTTTTTGAGTCTAGCAGGAGATTGAAGAGAGACTCGTTCTTTTCCGCTATACTGCTGTGCAGCGCCGTCCTGCGAACAACAGATTGCATTTGTCAGTGACGAAATGAAAAATGTACTGCAGCTGCACTTTTAATTTTTGAATAATCCTCCAGAATTTTAATGCAAATTTCAAGTGTATTTAAAAAAAAAATTACTGGAGCTTGATTATAAAACAAAACAATTACCATCCTCGATTGTCCTGAAGATTTTGATCGATACCAGCCTGCAAAAGTTTTCGCGCAACCGCGACCATTTCTTGAGTCTTGTGACTGGCCACCAAATGTAGAACAGTGGATCCTTCGTATTGTTTCAGATTATCAATATTTTTCGCAGCCTCGTCGAGTCTCAAAGGGTCGCACAGCCTCTGAGCACCGCCGTTAGTTTCTAGCTGCTCAATGATAAACTCGGCAGCGTAATAATCGCCCTTGAGAACTGCCGATTGGAGCAGGGTCAGCCCTCGCGAATCCTTTGCTATTAAATCAGCTTGATGCTCGACCAGAGTACGAGCTAAAGACGGTTGACGAGCTTTGAGCGCAACTTCCAGAGCTCTTTCTCCTTTGTGATCCACAGCATTCACCGCTTTCGGAAGCTGCGCAGAAAAACAAAAAGATAATTCAATTTAGTTCAAGAGCATTGCAAACACGACGAACCGGAAAATAGTGTTTTATGCAGAGCGACGATATTAAGAATTGAGCTCGCCGAATGTAACGAGCCAGAGCGCGCTATCGCGTAACTCGTGTAACGGGATGCACGACTGCCAATGTACGGCAGCTGCTTTATCTCGACTACACCCGCGTCTGCTTACTCTCTGTACGTACATAGCTGCGGATGTTGCACCGCAGCCGGAAGTACTTCCCGCTCAGGTGACCGCGGAGTTTCTAGATGCCCTTTTGTCAGCCCATAGCGAAAAAAAAAAATGGTTAAATATTCAAGACTGAACTTTGCAGTACTACGCTTACTTTAAGGCAAGCTTTCGCTTCGTATTTGCGTATCGTGAGTTGTCTCAAGATAAATATATTTTATTATAATTCATTGAGGTGGTAATTTTTAAAAAAGAATTCCATAGACTGAAGATAGTAAAAAAAAAAAAAAGAACTTTTTCGGCTCCAGTTTAGTATGACACAGATGTGTAAGATTTATAAAAATAGAATACAACATTCAAATCAGTTGCTAATCTCTGCATTAAAAAAAGAAAAATACGCGAATGAGTATGAGTTTCTTTTGAAATTCCTCATAATTTTGCATTTAAAAAAATTAATTTTATTAAATGCTTAGTCACGACTTCTATTTCTCTGAAATTCTCCACTTTTCGTTCTCAGTTTAGTATGATTATTACAGAATATAGATGCGTAAGATTTATAAAAATAGATATTAAAAAAAATCGAAATATAGAAAATAAAATTCAAATCATTTCCTCATCTCTGCTTTTAAAAAAAAAGTGAATAATTATGAATTTCTCTTGAAAATCCTCATAATTTAGCATTGAATAAACTGGAGGCACGTTCCGAGTGAGATTAAAATCAGTTTATCTGCTCCCCAGAGTGTCATGGTCCTGAGCACACTCATCGATGAGCAAGCCCCGCAGTGTTCGCGGGAAAAGCAGACATGTGTGTTCGCCACAGTATACAGCCGAGGAGGGTGGATGGTAGGAGTGAAGAACAAGTAGGTTTCTAAGGTGGGGGCAATATGACGTGGCAAAGCACAGGCGGGTATAGCGCGCGCCTGACCACGGGCTAGCAGCATCCTACCGACGAACCATCAGCGTTTCTATCAGAATGCGTTGTATTTTTCTACAGCTCGGACACGCCACACACACACACAAACGCAGTCCCAGTTCTGTCATCGTAGCCGACGAGAGCCTGCAAAAAAAAAGCAAAAATAAAACACTGGGCTTGATTTTGCTCTCGCGGTACTTACGTATACCCGAGAGTTTGCCGGTCGGAATAGTCTTCGATCGGTTCAAAACCTTCGAGGGTTCGCGCAACTAGGTCGATAAAATAAATCGATACACGTGTGTGAAAAGAGGTCAAGTGCGCGCGCGATTGTTGCCGAAGCTTTTGAAACTTTTCACCTGGTATCATCAAAATACAAAAGCTCTAAGACAACACTCGTGACACAAGTCGGAAAACGTGCGATTAATTATTTCGTGAAAGTATTGGCTGAGAAAATTGTGAAACTCGTGTAAAAAAAATCTCGTGACTCTATAATTATCATCGCCACAGGCGGAATATTACGCAGATATCCAGTTTATTTTACGCTCCGTTGTATCGTATATAATCAATATAAATAATGTACGTTCCAACGTCGAACACGTGAAGGACGGATACTTAAAGAATGAAGCTCTTCGGACGGTTGCAGCCCATCTTCTGGGCTGCGCTCTTCTTCTCTTGTATGTAAAAATAAGTCAAATTTTTGTTTTTTTTCTTCTTTCTTTTTTACAAATTTTACAGTTGCAAATTGTTTTAAAAAATAAATGTTTGGTAAATGTGTTTCAAGAATCTAAATCTCGAATCATAGTAACGCGGATTTTGACGACTGAATTCTTTTTTTTTCGCTTTAAAGCAATTTAACTTGATTACTTTTAATTTGAGATTTTGACAAAATTTTAAACTACGGAGTAAAAGGCGAAATTTTTGTAGTTTTGGAAAAAAAAAAATTTTCCACGAACATGCATAAACTTTTGTTAATTCAATGACATTTTTTTTTTTTTGCGAATTATAGGTATTACAAAAAGATGTACAAAAGTAAATTGCAAAAAAAAAATTCATTTTGCAACTTTTAATAAAATTAATGTTGGTGATAACAGTAAATTGATTAGTAAAATCAAAACAAAAACCGAAAATAAAGGTATATTAAAACTCATTTCATTCTATCTAGATTTTTTTTATAAATGAAAACTATGAAAAATTAAAATAATTTTATTAAAAAAAAAAAAACAAAAAATTCACGGACGTCCACAAATTCCCAAATACCCAAAAAACTGGAGCATTACTAAATGTACCCAAAAAAAATCCCAAAAATACAAAAAAAAAAAAAAAAAATCGCCAAAGTAACAACCAAATTAGTAACTTCGAGAAACTGGCACACCTTTCATACAAAAGAATCTACCTAAGCTTGACTTTTTCACAAAACAATATGCAAATTTTTCAGATTTATCGACGATCGATTGTGCGGGTATTTTGTGTTTCCATTGTACGATCCTGCCAAAACCGGGAGCGAAACTTACTGGCGGACAGATATGCAGCCGCTTCAAGGAGACCGTTGAATTTCAAGTTTTCTGCCCGAATTCGACGCTCTGTATGAAGCGCTCGATTCATCATCGCCTTGGCAATGGATGTGAGTTTATTTTTGTGACTGCGTATCGATGACTCTCGCATTTAAGTATGCTAATTAATTCGATGATTTTTCTTTTCCTTGGGCTTTCGTTTAGCACTTGTGTTGACGAGCGTCGAGCGTGGCTGCGCTCCGCAGCTGCACGTGAGTCAAGTCTACGATTTTGACAAAAGAGAGTGGTTCACTAAGGAAGAATTAGTAACGAAGGCGTACGAGGAAGGGTGCTTCACGGGCGAGGATAGAGGCTCGCCAGGCGGTCCTTCCGAATACTGCTATTGCAGTTATCATCTGTGCAACGAAAGTTTTACTCCGAAAAATATGTGTATTCTGACCGTTCTCTTAACGAGCCTGCTGCTGTTTAAGCAACGCTCTTTTCACTAGTCTCGTGGCGATGTTAAGCACGGATAGCGTTGATCGAATTTCAGGACAATCGCGATTAACGCGAGGCTCGATGAAACGAATAATATTCATATCGACCACTGCCAAAGCTTTCCCGTAAAGCCAGTCGTACTTGTGAGGCATTTATGTACGTAAGGCTGTAAAAGTTCAGGTATTTTAAAAATAGGATTGATTAACGGGTGATTAAGTATATGGGCCAAAAGACGTCGAGTCGGCCACCCCAATTTTTCATGTCAACAAAACGGTAGGAATTTTTTTTTCAGATTTTTCTAATGTGTATTTCAGCCATTGAAAATCGCGGAAAATAATCGTTGCTTATTTTTTGTTTTTTTTTTTTTATTTTCAATAATACTTTTTGTCAAATTTTCTGATTTTATTTTATGCTATTTTTCAATTAAATAAAGTTGCCACTTTTTTTTTGCCCTAAGAAACGGCATTTTTGATTTAGCTGAAATTTTCACATTTTCTTCTTTTATTAGCGATGAAAAATAAAGAATGATTATTTTCGAAGAATTTTAATAGCTGGAATATGCAATAAAAAAAATCTAATAATCTAATAAATTTGAGGACGTTTTGTTGACATGAAAAATTGGAAAAATATGTAGGACATAATCGGACATGTATTTTACGTAGTTAGAAATGAGTGTGATTTCCAAAATGGGCAAGAATTCAAATATCTGTCATAAATTCATCGATAAAAAAGGCACATCTATTTGCAATTTAATTTTCATTCTCATTGGAGTTAAATTTCTGTGGATTATAAATTGTTAATAATTGTAAAAATCTGTAATTATAAGAAAAAAAAATGAGTTATTAATTATTAGGAAAATCAGATCTTGTCCTTTTTGCGAATAATTTCTTTAAGAGAATAGTTAAATCGATATATTTATAATTAACGAAAAATTGTTTAGACATAAAAAAAAAAAAAAATTGAATTAATCTAAAGTGTAAAAAAAAAATTGTTAAAATTGAATTACACGAAAATGTAGTTAATTAATTTTTCTACAAAATCGCAAATTCGATTTTGTCTATTTCTGAATAATTTTAGCGGTTACGAGTTGACGATATTATTGTAATCATCGGAAGTAAAAAAGGCGATAAAATCGCTTGGGCGAAGCGCGCCTGGAATCCTCTATCTATAAGATAAGTCGTTGTTTGTAACGCTGATGCATCGCTATTTGTAGCGACGCGCGCGGGCGTACGAACGGCCGATTGACAAATGTTTTTTTTTTTTTCTTCTTCTTCTTCTTTTGCACTCACCTCAGAATTATGCTCGACGAGATATAGGAAGACAACGTCCTCGCGCACCAGTCTCACTGCGGAATGCAAAGGATATTCGCTCTTGGCTTTCAGCAATTGGTACAAAAGAGGTCCGGGCATTTCCTTAAAATCTTCGCCAGTCAAATCGTCCTGCAAAAACGACAATTATTTTTAACTGATAATTGTGCCGTAAAACTTTCACCGGACGTAAATGGTTCAGCGATACGCGTGATTACACGTTTACTTTGCATATGCAACCGATGAAAGCTTATATAAGCTTCGCGGAGCATAAACAGAGGAATTTGGCTACTTTCTATTTTTATGAGTAATCGTTGTTGACTGAATCGACATTATTTTTTTTTTTTTAATTTATTTATCATTATTATCATTTACAAAAAAAGAAAAAACAATTTGTAATCCATTATTTTTTTTTTTCAATGTTATTTAAAATTTTTTTTAAATTTTTTAGCTACTGGAACTTCATCTACAATTTCTTATATTTAAGTTCGAAGATTTTTCTTTCGAAGATTTTTCTTTTTTTTGAAGTCTTACCCAATGAGCTGAGATCAAAGAGCTACAGTGGTCCCTCAAAGTTTGCGCTCCCAACTCCTCAGCCGCTGTATAAAATCGAACGCAATCCTGAAGGCTCACAATTCCTATCAAGTATCTCTCGCACTGTTCCATAAGCTCCTGCAGCTGAAAACCGGAGGCTGCTCTCATGAGCTCCAGTGACAAATTATCTCTCTCTACTGTGCTTGTGTAGATCCATTTTAGCAGTATGGAACCAACGCTGGATTCTAAGTTACTCCAGTCTGAAAGCATTTGTGAACAATATTTCAATCTTAGTTCTCGAAAAAAATAAAATGTGACCAAACTATACATCCGAAGTGGTTCAAAAAAATTACGGAATATGCTTTAAAAATTCTAGATGATATACGAAAAATTAAAAAAAAAAATTCATAAAGAGGTGAAAACGCAAAAAATACACTTTTTCGCTAAAAAAAATCATAGTTCCGCGAATTTTCAATATTTTTACCTAAAATTTGGAGGTGATACTCCTTGTATAAAATACTTTTGGGAAAAAAATAGTAGAGGGCGAAGAGGCTCGATTTTGGAGTAGCAAAAAATGTCGAATATACATTATATATTCTATAGATAAGAAATAAAATTCATGATGATTCTAAACATTGTTTAAACTATCCAACATTCAATAAAATTCATAAAACCCATATTTGTTTAATTTTCTGCAAAAAAAAAATCTTTTTACATAAAAAAAATGATCTCTGACCATGTAATTGATACAGCAAAATTTTTTAAAATTCCTATCGATAAATGGGAAATCCATTGTCAAAAAAAATTGCAAAAAACCTTCTTTACATCATCAGAATCCTGATAAAATTAATTTAAGGATACGTGACTTTTCTGAAACCATCGATGCAACAAAAGTATTTAAAGCTGAGTCTATTCACCAAGAACAGATGTGTTGACAAGCGCAGGTTCGTTCCACAGGTCGCTTCTCGCGCCGAGAACAAATTTGTGAGCTGGGGTTTCTCGATCGGCAAGCTTAATCGTAAGATCGCTGAAAACATTTGAAATCGTACATCAATATTGGCATCAGCTAATAATAATAATAATAATAATAATAATCTTTAGACAGACCTGTATCGCTGTTGGCCATAGAGAGAAGCTACAGTCGTCAGAAGTCGTTCTATGAACCCGGAATCCAATTTTGTAGCTGTAGCGATTGCATATTTTTGCTGGAGTTCCGTATTCGCTGAATACAAATTGACGTACTGTGTTCGTAGAAGCGACAAGTGTTGTTGCCATTTTTGCGATTCCGCCGAGTCGTCTACAATATATATATATATATATATATATAAATATGCAGAATGAATTTATTGAAAAAATATTTCAATTTCAAAGAACAAAATGTTAAAATTTCAGCTAAATGATAAATAAATGAATAAATTTACAAAAAATATTGTTGGAAAATACACTGAAAATCCAAAATTTAATTTTTTGTTATAATTTTTTTTCCTGCGAGCCGTAGTATTAGCGATGAAAAATAAGCAACGATTATTACCAGAAATTTTTAATAGCTGGAATATGCAATAAAAAAATCCGAAAGAATTCCAACACGAAAAATTGGGGTTCAATTTCGGTGGATTATAAATTCGTAATAATTGTAAAAATCGGTAATTATAAGAAAAAAAAAAATGAATTATTAGGAAAATCGGATCTTGTCCTTTTTGCGAATAATTTCATTGTCGATATATATTTATAATTAATTTACGAAAAATTCTTTAGGCATTGAAAACAAAAAATCGGATTGACCTAAAGTGTAAAAAAAAAAAGCTGATTAAAATAGAATTACACAAAAAAGTAATTAATTAATTTTCGTATAAAATCGTAAATTCGGTTCCGCCGAGTCGTCTACAATATACATACATAGATATATATATATATTACACGATATAAAGAATTGATAAAAGCAGGAAGTTTGAAAAGCCGGCAAAGAGTGCCGAAAAAAAGTTTCACTTACCCATTGTAAAAAAGTATCAGAGTAATCGTTTGGGCATTCAGGAGGTGCACTTGCACAAGCCAGAATAATATTGCATGACAGAGAGTTCTTTCGTCCTCCTTTTTTTTGCCTCTCAACAACTGACAGGATCGCGGAATTCTGGGTTGCTCTTTTCGCGTACGAACGTGAGGCCGCGATCGATGTTTCGAGTGTCTGCGTTTTATCGTCTTCGCGATGTTTTCTTCAACGAACTTTGAACTCTTAACGACGTACTCGTGGGTGATTGATGGAAAGTGTGTAATTGTTAAAAAGCAAAAAAAATAAGCCTTAATTTACAATTTACGCCCCTCTAAAGTTGAATACACGTACGAACGGTGGCACGAATTCGCGTCACACTGACAAGACAAGCAGCGAGCCAACCTCCGCGAGATAAAAACACCACCGGTCCACACAATCGCTTACCAACCTGCTGGATTTGTTTTTTTTTTTGTTATACGCAATTATCCACATTTTATTTTCATTTGTTCGATTTTTTTAGATTCGGTAATACTTGGTTTACTAGTCAAGTTGATTTTTTGCAGATTTTTTGATTGTCGCATTCGATATCAATTTTAAAAAATGTTTGAAAAAAGTTTGATAAGGTCTCGAAAGGACCTGTTAAAATCCCGGATTTTTTAAAAATAGTGATAAGAACAACGGGGGGTTGGCGCGCGAAGGCCCCCCTAGTATATATATATATATATATTAAAAAATGTAAACACAGAGGTTCGTTAATTTCGTCCAATGAGCACATGTCGTTAGACAATTCCGTTAGATCGAATATATATCTTCGTGTTTTTTTTTAACATTCTCCAAACGTCCAAAGCTCTTGTCCACCTCCAGCCCCGATTTTAAGTAATGCGAAAAAAAGAAAAAAGTATTTTGAGATATGAATCTTATTTCAAATATACGTTATCTTAAATTAAAAGAGATTTAAAGCGCTATCGTGTTGCAGCTCTCGATTCGATTAGATTGTAACCCCCGGCGTGTCGATAATCCTTAAATGTCGAGCGACACGTAGTGTCTAAAACTTTTCCTTACATTTGTGTATTATTTTAACCGTGTTAAATACGGTCGTGCGTAGAAAAAAGAAGAAAAGAAGGCGACGAGAAAAACATGTCGGAAGAGCCTAAAGTCGTGATTATCGGTGCCGGGGCTGCCGGAATTTCGGCTGCCTGCCGATTAATCGAGGATGGTGTCCCGAATGTAACGATACTTGAGGCTAAAAATCGAATTGGCGGCAGATTGCATACCGTCTTTTTTGGTGAGTTGAAACGAAGAAAAAAAAATGAAAGTATCGGCGTCAACTGTCAAAAACGCACGTGTTTCGTGTTGAATCAAATGCACGCTGTAAATTCACAACGTTCATTTTTTTTTTTTTTTTGGATTTTTATGTTACACGCAACTGTAAAAAAAAACTTTATTTCACCTAATTTCATGGCTGAGACATCGAAAAAAAATCATTAAAATAATTTTTATATCCACCAAACACAAACTGTAACAGTTACATCATTTTTAGGTTGTATATAAAAACATAACGTTTGACTGTGATTTTTTGTGCACAATTATTCAATCAAATTGTGATAGTTTGCGGCGCTTAAACAAAATATACATCTTAAATAACATTTCTGTTACAAATTTTTATCACTTTTTTTAAGCCTGTAAAATTAATTTTTTTTTTCCATAAATTTTGAGTAAAAACAAAAAAATTTCAACCGAGTTTCAAATTTTGGTTTGTGACGTAAATTTTATGTTATTTACAGAATTCTTACATATTTATTTATTTTTTAATTTTCTAATTTTTTAATTTTTTAATTTTTTAATTTTTTGATTTTTTAATTTTTTAATTTTTTGATTTTTTAATTCTTTAATTTTTTAATTTTTTAATTTATGTATTTATTTATTAATTAATTAATTTTAGGTGACAATATTGTTGAGCTTGGTGGTCAATGGGTGCACGGAGAGCGTAAAAATGTTGTTTACAATCTTGCGAATGGTCACAATTTGCTAGAGTCTTCGCACAATCTCAACGACTTTGAGAAACACTCGTTTGTTAATGCTCGAGGCGAGCTTATTCCGTCGGAGCAGACAAGCGGAGTCTGGAAATTGTATTACGAGATCAGTGACAGAGCTTCCGAGGAATTGAAGGATGGCGAAGGTTCGTACGGAGAGTACTTTACCAAAGAGTAAGTCGTTTTTTTTTTCTTTTTTTTAATTACACTTCATATCTTTCTCAACAATATATTTTCTGTAAAAGCGTCGATATCTGCTTCTCTAAACCATGCCTGCAGCGTAGGATGCAGATCTGATCTTATTACAGCCGCTACATCATTTTCCGGTACTATACATCTGTGAAATATTAATTATTATCAATTATAGAAAAAAAAAAAAAAGACATAATTTTAATTACAGCAAAAAGTATAATTGCGAATTGAGTAAAAAAATTGTTATATTTTTTATAACAATCTTTTTTTTTTTTCTTTTTTGTAAATAATAATGATAAATAAATAAATAACAGGAAAAAAAAAGCATAATTTTAACTATTTTTTTTTTTAGCAATCTGTTATTTTGTATTAACTCACCTTACTCTGTTGTTGCAACAATTATTTTTTGCATATTCGTACCTCAGCAGCGAGTAAATGTATTTCAAATACTTGGAATCTAGCATATTGTTTGTCGTAGTTACACAGTCGTTGACATTGTTTATTCTCTCTATGTATCCTCTGGTGAGAATTGGAATGATGTAATTTACCTGTTTCATTGGAGCAAATCAGTGCGATTCTGAATATTCTCTTAAATTTTTTATTCTCCGTTTTTCTCACCTGTTTAAAGCAATCGTCGACAAATTCCTCAGCTCTGCTGTAAACGTGTTTCTCCTGTTCTTGAAGCATCAACACACCAATTTTCGGCTCCTTGGCTCTAAATATCTTGGCAATATTCTTGGCTGTAATTGCGCCGTCCTCGGTGTAAGTGAGCATCACAATACTGCCGTAAGGTCCTTTCTAAACAAAATTTTTATTGCTTTTCTGATGAGAAAATAGGAGATAATAAGAGATACAAGCATAAAAATTTAAGAAATTAATCGAGGCTTGAAAAATGATAAATAGAATCGCGTTGTTATTTATTTATATGCTCAATGTTTTTAATAATGGTATATTTTTTTTTGTTGTAGAATTGATTGCTTACCTTTTTCAATTTTTCCTGAGACTCCAATTTTCCAGTTTCGCTGGAAATGCTCAGAGTATAAATTTGCCGGGTTTTCGTTTGGTCTTTTGGTGTTATTGCTGGTCGAAGAACCAGAGGTGCTCTTGGTATGCAACTGGGCTGATGTATCTCTTTGATTAAAGGAAAATAATGAATAATTAAGATGATTAAAAAAAGTGAACTACAACAGAGAATAAATAAGTACCATCGGTATCTTGTTCCAAATCCAGAAATTCGATAAATTTGCTCATACACTCGTGAATCCTATTGATTATATCCAAACGTCCAATTTTTTGAAGGGCCAACAAAATCTTGTCTAAAGTAGCTTCCGGGGATTGCACGTACGCCAAAATAACGTAATACGTAGGATCCTGCAGGCCTTTGAAATCGTATTCGATGCACTGCGAATTAATTAACGAAGTTACATTTTTATTTTATATTTTATATTTTATATGTAAATCATGGTTTTTTTTTCTTTTTCTTTTTTTTAAATGATAATAATGATAAATAAATTTTAAAAAATATGTATAAAATAAACGATGCAAAGTAGAATCTTCAAGCCTCGGAAATCGAGAAACAAATTTAAAAAAATCCTTTGAAACCCGCGAAAAAAAAATTGCATCTGTAAAGAATTATTCATAATTCATAAAAATTAGTCTGTGTAAAATAACTGGATAAATTCGAATTTTGCAAGCTAGACAGACATACTTTCAGATAAATCTTCATAATGAATTTTCTCAACTTAATCAGACAATTAAACATAAAAATTTAAATGAAAGAAACAAAAAAATGTAAACCAAAATTTCTCTACGAGGATGTAAGAAAAATGAGCTGTATTTCCTGTGCGTGACACAATGCTCACTTGTATTTGCTCCAAGGAGAGTCCCAAACGCGTCGCGAATTCTTGCCAGCTGCTGTACAATTTTCCTGATGCTGTAGCGCTCAATAGCAAGCACAATTGTCGTAAAGTTGGCGTGCCCTCCTTTTCAAAAAGATAGGCAGCGTGAACGTTCGCTGTTAAGCGTTGAGTGCTCAAAGCGAGAGTGTCTAAATTGGGAGGACCGTCGGCTTCGTTTCTCAATTTCTCCAAAACAGGATCAGGATTTCTGTTGAAAATGATATTTTTCACACAATTTATCTCTCATTTCAATGATCTTTTCTTCGGCTCTCTCTCCACACGTTACCTTTTTAGTGCCATATTTTTTCTTCCCGTCGATATTTATCTCAATGTGAATCGTTAAAAAAAACTTTTCTCTTGATGGCAGAGCATTCGATCCATTTCGCAACACGTTATGTTTTCTGTCTGTCGTTCGCATACAATTCCAGTGATGAGCGGGTGTCGAAGTTTATCCCCTCCAGTGACCGAGCTCCAAGGCCCCGACGCTAATGACGCATATCACTTTTGTATCTCGCTTTATCATTACCGCGAGAATTCGAAAGATACGTAAAAACGTTTACCAGCGTGAAATCGTATTTTCGGATCTAAAATAAATTTGATTAATAAAATCCAAGGAAACATAATATATTCAATGCCAATATTAAGATAACGATTTGTTTTCTTCTCTTTTTTGCAGATTTTACAAATACCTGAAGAATAATCCTTTCACCGACGACGCAAGAGCCGAAGAATTTCTCGAGTGGATGCAAAAATTCGATAACACAATTCAGTGTAGCGATACGTGGTTCGATGTATCCGCTCGTGGATTAACGGAGTACAGATCGTGCGATGGCGATCTTTTGCTCAATTGGAAAGATCGGGGTTACAAGACTCTGTTTGATTTATTAATGGTAGGAAGGTACAATTAGTAAAGTTGCAAAGTGGAACGTTGCACGAGAAAATTTAAACATTATTCTTATTGAATCATTCTATTTTAGCGCAGATTTCCAAATCCTCAAAAGGCTTTGCCTGTAATGGAGAAAATAGTGTTTGGCAAGGAAGTCGCCAGTATAGACAGCAGTTCGGGAAAGGAAATAGTCGTGAAGACTAACGATGGTGCACGATATACCGCCACTCATGTTATATTTACAGCCTCGCTGGGGGTTCTCAAGGAGCAACATTCTACATTGTTTATTCCGCCTCTGTCGGAAAAGAAGCAGCTTTCCATAAAGGCACGTTAAAATAATTTCCAATGCAAAATACACGAAATATAAAATGTAGAATTGAATCTTTGGAGCTGTTTGTTGTGAATCAGGAGGAAAATTGAAAAAAAAAAAATTGAAACAGGTTTAGTAGGAAATCTGTGAACCAAATTGGCTTTAAAACTACCATAAAAATTCTTCGTTCCTGTTATCAAGTTATAGATTTTTAATTATATTTTTCAGACAACTAGAAAAAAAAAATGTAACACACAGAAACTCTTAATTTCTCGATGATATCCTCGCACAAAATATTAGCTTTAAAAGATTAAATCATCAATGTTATAACAGGGTTTAAGTATAGGAGTAGTAGCGAAGATATTTCTCGAATTTCCGTACCGATGGTGGCCCGAAGATTCCGCTGGTTTCGGTCTGCTGTGGTCCAAGGAAGAGAAACGGCAGTTCGTAGCTGCTAACGGCGAGGTACCAAAATCGCGATTATAACTTACCGCAAAGGTAATTGCTAAATAAATTTTTCTGAAATAAAATAACATTTTATTTTCAGGCAAAACGGTGGTTATGCGATATTTTTCAATTTTTCACTGTCGACTATCAACCGAGACTATTGTGCGGATGGATTGGCGGCCAATCTGCAAGGCACATGGAAGGCTTGTCTGACGGCGAAGTAAAAAACGGGGTTTACGAGTTGTTGGAGAAATTTATGGGAAAAACGTATAACATACCCAGGCCCGATCACATAATTCGGTAAATTCTCGATCGTTTAATATCTTCGAAAATTCCAAATTTCAGATGTCTGATCAATTTCTTTCTCGACAGATCTAAATGGTACTCCGATCCGCATTTTCGCGGGTGTTACAGTTATCGCAGCATGGAGACTGAACGCCTGAACGTATCGGCGAGCGATTTAGCTCAACCGATTGTTGATGCGAGAAACAAGCCGGTCAGTACTAAAGTTATAATATTTTAAGTTTAATGATAATTTTTTTTTTCTATATTTATTTATATTTTTATAAAATATAAATAAATTGAATTGGTTAAACAAATCTACTATTGAATTAATAATTTTATAGGCCTTTTTAAAAATCAATGTTTCTCTCATGTTGAAATATTCAAATTTAAATCGTATCAAGTCGCTGGTTGAAAATGTATTATAATCCTAAAAACGATAATCGACGATTTCAGTTGGTTCTTTTCGCTGGAGAGGCAACACACGATCATTATTATTCTACCGTTCACGGCGCCATTGAGACAGGTTATCGCGAGGCGGAGCGAATCCTGCGACATTACAGGTACGCCAAACGTATTTTTCTTTATGAATGACTCAATTGCAGCAAAACGACGAATTTTTGTGCCATTCGCCTACTCGTTGCCATAAAAATCACACATTCAACATGCGATACTCTGTGCACGATGTTAATGCTTTGGTGTCTGAGCACCCACAGCCTACTTGTTTTTCGGACACACGCTAATCGTTCATTTGAGCCATTCGATTCGTGTCGCGCTTAAAAAATAAAAAAAAAAAAAAAATAAAAATCACTAAAGACAATTCGTACGTTAAATTGACTGGCATGATTTTTAATTCTTAGGCAATTAAAGTCTCATCTCTAACCAAAGACTGCAAACTTCGTTATGAATGGAAAACGGTAAAGCCAACACATTCCTAATATTCTTAAAGTAGATTAGAAGTAGCTGAGATTGTAGACCGTTTAAACAGATATTATTTGTGTAAACGAAACGAAATAAAAAAGCACGTAGTACGCACATCTTGCCTCGGTACAATTTTAGTTGATAAATAACTCGCATTCTGTCTGCCTCCAAAGCTAAACGAATGTTGTTCAATATTATTCGACTTGCACATAGCTCAATAAAATCAAGCTTTTTAAATATCAATAACTGAGTTCTTTGCACTGATTTAATAAACTTACTACTTGATCGAACACTACAATTTACACAAAAACGTTTTGTTTAAAAAAGAAAACACATATATATGTGCGGCATTCCATGACATCTCGATCAAGCTCTGAGGATGACATCTCAGATTGGCTCCGTAATTTTTTTATACAAAAGTACTTGTCGAAAAACACGTAGCAATTTTTTCTTCGATTTTTTTAACACTTTTTACCTGAGATATGAATTTTTGAAATTTTTTAGCCCTATGCGAAGATTTCATAACTGCCTAAATTCTCCCAAAAAAAAAATACAATTAATAATAAGTGAGATTGATTTTTTTTTATTTGGGTTGTTTTGTCCGAAAGAGACATTTTCCGTTGGATATTTTGTCCTGGGATAAATATTGTTCGAGATTACGTCCAGGAACCGATTATCAAATTAATATATAATCTACTTCTCTAGTCTAACTTTTATTTGCACTATACCTGCTTTCAATATAATACTTGCAAGCCAGCGAAATCGGCGATACGTATATTTCCTGTATAAGTGTTAATCGCATGACTCGGGTCACGGAGAGCTACGCTTGAATGGTTAAGGCAGGTGGCTAAGAGTTTCGATAAAGCAGAGAAAATGGATGTGCCACGAGAAGATGTGATGCCCGAGCGGACGAGACTCGTGATAGTCGGTGCAGGTATTGCTGGATTGGCTGCAGCGAAGACTCTCGAAGACGAGCAATTCGAGGACTATATTTTGCTCGAAGGTAAATCGATCGATTCTGCTAATAGAAAGCTACAATTTTTTAAAATTGATAAGAGTGCCGATTTTTCGCAGCTCAAGATGAAATCGGCGGTAGAATATGTTCGATACCCTGGAACAATAGTTGGATAGAAGCCGGCGCTCAGTTTCTCCATGGCGATCAAAGCTTCCTAGGAGAGTTTGCCAGAAAACATGATTTTCTTTGCGAATCTGAGGCCACCGAGGGCGAAGGAATTTTCGTGCGCAACGACGGCTCGCGCGTCGAGCAACGTTTCGTCAACGAGATCGACGATCTCGTGCGCGACGCACTCGAGGATTGCGAGAAATACGCATACACCGACGCTGAACCAAAGTGCCACGAGAATATTGGCAAATTGTTGCGTTCCGAAATGCTCAAACATCATAGATCGAGGAACGATAATTCAGCTACGAGACGCACTGCCGAAGAGATATTTGACTGGAACGTTAAATTTCTCATGATTGACAATTCGTGTTTCACGCTTGACGAATTGTCAACGAAACATTGGGGACAATTTCGGGTTAGTGGAACGTAAAAAAATGTTCAACTTTGTTTGAGAAATCAGCCATAGAACCTCGTTTTCCTTTCGATGATAATTTAAAATTTTTCATTCTCAATATCCGAAACACTAAAAGGCGAATTGTAAGTTTGTAAAGTTACTGCGAATATCTTCGAAATTTCGATTGTTTTTCAGTTTGTCGGAGGTCCGGAACATCTCGTGTTCAAGAGCGGCTACGGTTCCCTAACAAAATACATATGCGGCAAGCTCAATCCTACGAAATTGCGTCTAAAAAGCGCTGTGGAGACGATAGAGTGGCGTAAAAACGAAAACAACGATGACGAAAATATGGAACCAATCGTTGTGAAGCTCCGCGACGATAGACGGATTCTCGCTGATTGCGTTATAGTGACGAGTTCGTTGGGCTATTTAAAAGAGAATCATCGCAAGATGTTTGTCCCTAAATTGCCGGCGAATCTCATTCGTGGAATCGACTGTCTAGGTTTTGGTCTGATAAACAAAATTTTCCTCGATTTTGGAGAATCCTGGTGGGAGCCAGGCACAAAAGGATTTCAAATGCTCTGGCGCAGAAGCAGCGATCTTGAGATAACGTTTGAAAGCAGCTATAAATTGGCCTCGTGGATTCAAGATTTAACGGGTTTCGATGTTCTCGAAAATCACGAGGGAGTTCTTCTCGGCTGGGTTGGAGGACGAGGTGCCTATATCGTCGAGAAAATGAGCGAAGATGAAGTGGCTAACGATTGCATCGAGGCTCTCAGGAGTTTTCTACAAAGAGACAAATTGCCGGCACCAAAAAGGTGCAAAAGAACAAAATGGAATGGAAATAAATACGTGAGAGGTGCCTATAGTCATATTCCTACGAGTTGCGACGGGCCGAAAATTTCGCCGGCTATTCTGGCGGAACCTGTTTGGGGAATCACCGCTAAAGGCAGAAATTCGAGGGTAATTAAACATTTTTTTTTTTTTAAGGATTTTTTTTTTAAATAAGGAGGGTGTACATTTTAGTTTCCCCTTTGAAATTATTCCTCTTGACTTTTTTTTTTCGAATTTCTAAATCAATTCTTTTGAGTGAATACGGAAAATTCTTACTTTATTTTGTATTACTGTATTTTAGAATGTTCCCGTTATCATGCTAGCCGGAGAAGCCACGCATCAGCACTTCTTTTCGACGACTCACGGAGCTTACGATACAGGCAAAGCGCAAGCACTCAATTTTTTACGTCATCACGTCGCCGAATAGGGTATAGAGAATTTCGTCTTTGTTACCATTTTTATACTGTCTTCGAAGAAGCTATCGCAATTAGAACGAATTCTTTACTATAGAAATTTCTATATAAACTTACGTCTTGTACAGTTTGATGATTACTGCGATAGCTGCAATAGTAAAATACTATTATAATTACTCAGATCTTTTAATTCAATGTTACGTTTTTGTCGTACCAAAAGATCGTGTCAAATCAAATCCCTAACTATTGGTTAGAGTACTGGTCTCAAGTCCAGAGCATCGGTAGGTCGCGGGTTCCAATCCCGGTGTCGTCGATTTTTGTCGAAAATATAAATACGAGCGCGATGAAGCTCCAGATGTATGCATGCAAAAAAAAAATGGCTAATGGAAATGCAAAAAAAAAAGGCTAATAGTTTCGGAAATGATATGATTATGTTGTCAACACCATATTTTTATACGGGGGGTGATTTTGTCCGAAAGATTCTGTCCGGAGGGATTTCATCTGAGGGGATTCTGGCCGGCAGCTTCATTGTCTATCTTGCTTCGCAAGAATCTTGAAGAAAAGCAGCTTCCTTAAGATTGGTTTAATGCCGTGGTTGATTTATCTTTGTCGTATAGTTTCTTCAATCTCTCGGCTTCACGCCAGCCTGAACCCATTCCTCCTTGAACGGTTCCAAAATGTGTCGGATGGGTTATCTCTCCGGCGAATAGTACCACCTGAAAAAAAAGTTAAAATATTGCTTATTTTATAGGATCAACACTGGGGTTGATTAAATTAACTTACAGGTTTTCCGTCTTTGACTATTGGATCCGATAGATCGGTGATTTTCGTTCCGGAACGTTTATATTCCGGACTTCGATAGCTCCACGTTCCTCTGAAGTGTTTATTGGTATACCATTGACTCCTAAATAAATATTTCATAGTCGTAAAAAGAATTATCTCCAAAACTGGAAACTTCATCTTCTCCAACAAAGTTTAAAATCTTACCGCAGCATCGCAGTCGGTTCAGTCAGATTGTATGCTCTTCCGAAAAATCGATGGAGAATCTCTTTTGTCTGACTGAAGACACGTTCCTCCGGAACAGTTTCCATTTCTCGGGCGCGCGGTCCAGTAACCCAGATTAAAAGTAATCGCGGCTTGTTCTCAACCCCGCACGCATAAGCCAGACCCAACATCCACGATTTTTCAGGCTGAAAAGTAAAAAAATAAAATAACTACTCGATTCATTTTACGACTCATTTCCAAAGTACAGTTTAAATACGAACGTCATTCGCGATTTCGTTTCTATCCTTCTCCGTCCAGTACAGATGCAAAAACGTGTTAAACGTGACATTTTCCTCCAACCACCACGGTTCGTCGTACACCAAAAGCAGCTTAACTACATGTCCGAGTTCAAGACCCTAGAATAATACATTTAATTCGATTTAAAAGAATTCGCAACATCGTTATGATCGATTTTTCTTCCTCGTAGAGAAAGCTTTGTTTTCATGAATTTCTTCTTTTAGACTTGTCAGCAAATAAACAAAATTCCTCATAGATTTTGTGAAAAATGAACATTCTACTTTGCATCATTTTTTCATTCTAAAATCGCGGACCTTCATTGCATTGACTTTGACTTCGGACAGCTGAGGATTGAACATCGTTTTGTGATCTGCTCTCAAAACTGCAATGGACGTAGTAACGATGACATGATCAGCTTGGTACTCGTTTCCATTTGCAGTAATCACTCTAACGCCACCGTCAGAGTTGTCGTAATTGATTTGAGAAACTTCGGCGTTGAGAATAGTGTTATTCATTACTGGTAGTTCATCGGCGGGGTTTGGATACTTCTTCTGTAAAATTTGCAGATTTTAGATTAACCGTTCAATGATGTAAATTAAATAATCGGCGTCTCGATATGATATACGAACCATTAAAATATCGAGAATCGTGCTGTATCCTCGATCTTTCCAATTGAGATGTTGATCGCCTTTGCATATTATGTAATCATCGAAAGCCGAGATATTGTACCAACTGTCTCCGGCATTAAAAGCCATGTCGACCAAATTGAGCATATTGAGTATAGACGTTCGTTGTTCCGTCGTTATATCTGGATGAGCTTCGAAATACCTATCAAAACTGGAAAGAAAATTCGTTAAATAGGTGTCTTCAATGAAGAGTATTCGATTATCATTGATTCAATCGCATAAATATTTCGTTTGTGTTTTAATTACATAGGCTTGTAATAATCTCCGGTTGATTTATTCTCGTATTCCACCGGAATCTCCGTATCGACCATAGTTATATAATGTTGCAACACATCATCAAGTGTTTCTTTAGATATCGAGGGTTCCGAGGAGCTGAAAAATTTTGACGTCCGGTTAGGAAACGAATGCTCGATCAATCCAAGAGGCCAGGCCATTTCGTACGCCGCATTGTCCGCCTCTCCGTGAACCCACTGGCCCCCTAAATCCACCATATATCCACCTAGATGGGTGTAATTCGAATTCAAATTTTTGTTTCACGAATAAAAAAACAACATGTTAAATTTATATGAATTTAAGGAATTTTTTTTCCAAGGCCTCCGACCTTTTTTTGGGAGATGAGAGAATATTTTTTAATTAAAAAATGGAGTACTCTGATGTAGAATCAATTTTATTTGGAAAACGTTCAAAGTTTATATATTTTGTCAGTCAGGCATTTTATGAAATAAAATGCCAAATAAAATGGTGGGCTTAACAAACATGAAACAATTCAATCAAATTAGCAAGAAGTGATTAATATGTACTCGAGCAAAACTTACCAAATTCCGTGGTGTAGATTCGCCCACCGATTCTGTTCTCTGCTTCCAGAATGGTAATGTTGTTGAATCCATTTTCGAAAAGACGTGTTGCTGCTGCTATTCCCGACACGCCAGCTCCGACAATAATAATCTTAGGTGATTGCTCGGTTGCCTTTACTTGGCAGCAGCAGCAAGCCACGAGTATCACGTACAACAGCATCATTTTCAATGCTAAAATATTTCACTTGAACGAGGGATTTATATTGGAATGGGTATGTCCGCTGATTAAGCAATTATGTAATTTTCTGACCAGCATTGCTGCACACCAAAGCATCTGTTCATTCTTTGGAGCTTGATTTAAAGAATCAGTTCTTTCAATGTCCTCGGGTTATCATTGATGCAACTGCATACGAGTTTGTAATAACAAATCAAGAGATAACGGGGGAACTTGTCCATATTCGATTTAGCTCTAAAACGCTTTTATGTGATACCTTTCATAGAGTCAGTCCCGTTTCATTTTTTTTTCTATTTTTTAATAACTTTTTTTTTCGAAAAAATGACTTTAAAAAATCGACGTAAATATTTGCCAATTATGGGTGAAAAATTTTGACATCTAATACAGGATTCTTGACAAAAATTTCAAATTTTCTCAATTGGGCCAAAAAATTTTAATTAAGAAAATTCATGAAAAAAAAAAAAAAAAAAAACAGTTTCAGTCCAAAAAAAATCTAAAATAATTGAAAGTCGTTTTCCGAGCATATAGAATAGTATAAAAATTCTATCTTGTATACAATATTTGAATATAACTCACCAAATTCTGCCTGTACTTGGATCAGGCAGCACTAAACTACGATTATCGCGTACAACAGCATCGTAATCTAAGGCTAAAATACCAGCGTTCACCGAGGGTTTTATACTGTGATGGGGTTTCAATATGCAATATATTCCATTCAGCCCTGCTGGATACTATAGCATCAGCTTTCTCAATGTCTCGGGTTATCATAAATGGCTCCATAAAAATTTGCAACAACAAATACAGAAAAAAACTGCTGATTTATCGTCTATTGATTAAGCAAAAATATCGCTTTAATATCCCAGTTTAATTATCGTATGTCGTATGCACTCTTTCGATTTTTATTCCAGCTTTTCATGACATAATAATAATGATGCTGTTGATATAATCTTGATACTCTGACAATCTTGAAAAACATGTGTCTATGAATTGACCGCGTTTAAAATGTTCTATTTGTTAAATTAACGCTGTTTGCTCGAGTTTTTACTAATGCAAATGTAATTTTTCGACTCGGAGAAAATTTTTGCTTAGTTTAAAAACCGCGAAAACACGAAGAATTTCTGAAATTTCTGAATTTCTGAAATTTCTAAAATTAAACAATCAAAAATTTAGATGTTATACTTTATATTATGAAGAGATTTGTATGATTGTACAAAACAATGATTTTCACGATGATCATAATTTTGTAGTGGCTTTTTCATCTGAGTACAGTTTTATCAATCGATCGGCTTCTCGCCATCCGGAACCAATCGCTCCCTGAACTGTTGAAAAATGTGTTGGATGAGTTGCCTCGCCCGCGAACATTACCGCCTGAAATAAAACGACAAAATGCCTCGTTAAACAGCTTTCCACATAGTCCCAAAATATTTTTAAAATATTGATTTGAAATACGGCAGTTTTTCCGCAATATATTCGAAATTTATTAGCAATATTGTTGTTAAACATTGCAACGGTCTTGCAAAAAGTCTGCTCAAAACATTGAATATTTAAAAGTATCAAAATTTATATTAATACAAATTACATTATTGTTGTATTTTACGATTGAAAAAAAAAAGGCTCCAAAAAATATTCAACGAAAAAGTTGCGAAAATATGTGAATTGTAAAAAAAATACTGGGAATATTTCTGCTATATTATGTGCACTGGATTCTATTCATCAACTAAACTTACTGGTTTTCCATCTTTTATTATTGGATCCGATAGATCAGTGATCTTTGAATCGGAATTCACAAACTCCGTGCTTTGATAGCTCCACGTTCCTCTGAAGTGTTTATTGGTATACCATTTGCTCCTAAAAAATATTCGTTGCTCATCAAGTATTTCTACAAAATTCGTATTTTTTAAGTAGACGTCTCGTGGAAAATACAAATTTACCATATCATCGCAGTTGGTTCCGTCAAATTATAAGTGGTTCCTAAAAATCGATGGAGAACTTCTTCCACCTGACTGAAGACACGTACACCCGGAACATTATCCATTTCTCGGGCGTGAGGTCCCGTAATCCAACATAATAGTAACCGAGGCTTATGCGCAACACCGCTCATATCAACCAGACCCAACATCCACGATTTTTCAGGCTGAAAAGTAAAAGCCATTAACCTTACGATTTTTATTCCATATGGGGTAAAACCTCGACCTGAGTCAGACCCTCGACTTCTCGGATTTAGTCCATGTAATGTTTGATATTCTTGTTCCAACTCTGAAAACCACTCACACTTTTAAAAAAAGATTTTTTGTTAGTAGATGTTCGTCTGAGTGTTTTTTAGAAGTGTAACAATAATATAAAAAATCATAGACCAAATCCGAAATAGTATGGATTGTCCGATATACACTAAAGTGCAGATTGAATACAAACATCATTTGCGAGTTCAATCCTATCTTTCTCTGACCAGTGCAGAGTTATCCCATTTTCTCCATCCCACCATGGTTCTTCGTACAGCAAATAAAGCTTCACTACATTTCCAAGTCTAAGGCGCTGAAATGTAATATCTTTAATATATTTGACATTTTTTTCACGATTGGAATTTACAAAAAAGAAAAAAAAAACCCTTTCTGACCTTGATTGCTTTGATTTTGGCTTCCGGTAGTTGAGGATCAAACATCGTTTGGTAATCAGCCTGCAAAACGCCTACAGACGGAGTAACGATTACATGATCTGCGGTATACTCGTCACCGTTTGCAGTGACAACTCGTACGCCAGGACCATCGTAATTGATTTTGGAAACCTCAGCATTGAGAATAGTATTGTTCATCACTGGTAGTTCCTCAGCGGGATTTGGCAACTTTTTCTGAAGATTAAAAAGTGAGATTTAAAAAAAAAAAATCTACCCACAAGGTACCGAAACATTCGGAAAATATTTTTTATTCATTTTCATTTTTATAAATATTGTAGAAATATTATTTCGAAGTACAGCAATATTGCAATCTATTAATAATGTTTCTGAAAAAGATTTAAAAAAATGAGGTTTCAACAGTCAACCTTGCTTCTGATGATATTTTTTTTTCTCGGGTGTACGTCATTTTTTTTAAATCATAAAATGTTGAATCTGTTTGAATCTTTTAAGGATTTTTAAAAGACAAATTTAAATGGATGCTTTCCATGCATTTAAAATTTTGAAATTCTATGAAAATCTGTTGAAACGTGCATTTTCATCATATTAGGCCCACAAAAATAAGCCACTCGAAACATGAAAATTTCTCGATTTTCGTTGAACTTCTCTCAAAATATGATATAACATTGCATTTTCTTCGTTTTAGCACGAAGGAAGACTCAATCGCTGGACTTGAGATTCCGTTGAAGTTGCGTTCGACTCGAATCCACAAAAGTAACTCGAAACATGAAAATTTCTCGATTTTCGTTGAAATTCAGTCAAAAACTCTTGAAACATACATTTTTTTTTAAACTATATTTCGCATTAAGGAGCTAAAGTCTTGATAAGCTCATAAAAAATTAGCGTTTTCGTTTTAATGCCCCAAGTGTCGATATATACAAACCATCAAAATATCGAATATGGTATTGTATCCTTTATCCTTCCAGTTCACTTCAGTATCACCTTTGCATGGAACATATGAGCTGCTAGATGAGAGATTATACCAGGTATCAGCGGCATTAAGACCCATGTTCAACATATCGAACGTATGAATTAAAGAATTACGTTCTGCCGATAAATTCGGATGTGCATCAAAGTACTCGTCAAATCTAGAAGGCAAATTTGAGAATTAAACAGTCAGTAAAGTAATTTTTTAAAATGTTAATATCAATTGAAACACAAAAGTAAAAATCGTGTATTTAATTACTTAAACTTGAAGTAATCCCCAATAGATTTATTATTATATCCCTCTGGGATTGCATTTATATTTGTAATATTATCATTAAGTTGTAGCAACTCTGCTAATGTGTCTTCGGATATCGCGCCCGAAGAACTGTACATCTTTGCATCAGTCGGTACCGAACGCTCGATCAATCCGAGAGGCCAAGCCATCTCAAACGCTTCATTCCCTTCTTCTCCGTGAACCCACTGAGCTCCCATATCCACCTGATAGCCACCTAGAAAATAAGGCAAATTAATATTTTTGTTCACTCATTAAAAGAGCCGTTCACTACCAACGCAGCCACTTTTTTTTAGTACCACTTAAAGTCTCTGTGAATTTCTTCAGATTTTTAAATTCAATATTATAAAAATTTAAAAAAAAATTATGACTTTCCATTAACTATTTAATGCAACATATGTTATACTTTTTATGGTACAAAAAGGCTATTTCCATCGAAAAAAAATGGAAAATATTTTTTTCCTTTCAATACGCCACCTTCAATTTCGCTGTAAATTTTACAGAGTATTTGACGGTGCATTGAGAACGTAATAAAAATTGGCATCGTGAATCTTGACATTCTTGCCGAGTGAAAGAATTTTTTTTTTGTAGAGAAAACTTTATTAATGCACATCCGAGATTTTGTTTTCAATTAACTATTAAAAAAAAACAAAATATTAGCTTACCAAGCTCCGTGGTGTGAATTCTTCCACCGATTCTATTTTCCGCTTCGAGGATCGTAATGTTATTAAATCCATTTTGCATAAGTCGAGAAGCTGCGGCTATGCCAGAAGCACCAGCTCCGACAATAATAATTCTCGGTGAGTCCTGGATTGCCTCTGCTTGGACAAGGCAGCACCAAGCCACGACTAACGCGCACCAAAACATCGTTTTCTAATGCTACTAAATCAGAGATGACCGAGAACTTTATACTGGAATGAGTCTATATGCTGATGGTACAATTATGCAATTTTCCATTTAGCCAATCCATGCACATCATCTGTTAACCCTCTGAAGCTTTTTAAATTCATTTCTCGGTCTCGGGTTATCGTACATGTCTCCATGTGGATTTTTAAAATCGCATCAAGGAAAAAAAAAGAGAAGACTTATCTTCTGTTAATTCAGCACAACATGGTACTGATAGGTCATCTTAATTATCGATGCTGTCTGTACTTGTTTACGCTCCTTAAAGCAAACAAAAATTATGTCGTTGTGATATTAAAATTTCATGTTCTTATGATTTTTTTTCGCGAGCCGTAGTATTGGCGTTAAAAAATAGACAATGCCGGAAAAATCAGTTGTATCTTTTTAGCAATTCGGAATCGCATATCGAAAAAAATTCGAAAAATTCATATTTCATGTACTGGATTTGAGGAAATTAATTTGCCTAAAATGTAGCGTTACCTTCGCTGAAAAGAAATTTTTTTTTTTTTGTTTTTGCCGTAAAAGTCGTATTAAAATATGTCAAATAAATCTAGAATATTTTTTTTCGTATCCGTTATGAAAAACCACAGAATGGACGAAGAGCTGCTTTATGATTGCGGATGAGAAAAATTCACTGAATAGGATTTAAATGGCTAATGTTGATGGCGTTTTTTTTTTCTCTTTCTTCTTACACTCAACATTTACATGATTTGATACAAAGCGTTTCATCAGGATTTTGATTTTTCGGTGTTGCGTTTTCTAACCGAGTAAAGTTTTATCAATCGATCTGCTTCTCGCCAGCCAGTGGCGATGGCTCCGTGAACCGTTGAAGGATGAACAGGATGGGTCACCTCACCGGCGAACAAAATAATCTGGAGCCGAAAAAAAAATTCTGTTAAACAGTTTCCGTATCAGAATCGATCGGACAAATCAACTTACGGGTTCTCCAGCTTTCATTATTGGTTCCGAGAGATCAGTGACTTTGAAACCAGAGCGTTCAAACTCGGGACTTCGGTAGCTTCCGGTGCCCCTGAAGTGTTTATTCGAGAACCATTGACTCCTGAGGAAAATATTCGAAATTCATGAAGAATATGTTGAAGAAAAAAAAGCTGAATTTTATTGTGTACATCCTCGTGAAAAGTGCACACATCAGCTTAAAATATTACCGGAGCATCGCAGTTGGTTCGGTCAAATTATGAGTTTCGCCCAAAAATCGACGGATAAACTCTTTCACTTGGCTAAAGACAAGATCTTCCGGAATAGCTTCCATTTGACGAGCACTTGGTCCCGTGACCCAACACAATAGCAAATTCGGCTTGTGCTCGATATTGAAAGCCATGACCAGGCCTAAAATCCACGATTTTTCTGGCTGAAACATATATAACACGTGAAGATTTATGATATATTCATTTGATTTATAAAACGCTTTTGGCCTAAATCCAAAGCTGAAATTATATAAATCAAGCTACGTTTCGTTATCCCAAATTTCTAATTATTGGAATAATGAACGAATTTTTTAATTATATCAGCTGAATATTTCAGCTCTGAAAATGATGATGGATATTAAATATACGAACATCATTCGCCAATTTCTTCCTGTCCTCTTCTGTCCAGTAGAAATTGAATAACTTGACAGGCTTTTCGTCCGATTCAATCCACCACGGATCATCGTAGAGCAGTACAATTTTTGTTGCACTTCCGAGTTGTGCATGCTGAAATATAAACGATTGAAAAGTGCTTATAAGCATTATTTAAAAAATTAAATACACGAAGAGAGCTAACAAAAATGTTTATGAAGATTTTGAAAAAAAAAAAAAAAAAAAAACATTTTACGGACCTCGATAGCATTAATTTTCACATCAGGCAGCGATGGATTGAACATGGTTTTGTAATCAGCCTTCAAAACGCCAATGGACGTCGTAATGATGATATGATCAGCAAAATATTCATCCCCATTTGCGGTAATTACGCGTACTGGTCCATCAGTCGCATTGTAATTGATCTGCGACACTTCGTTATTGAGAATTGTCTTGTTCATAACTGGTAATTCCTGATTGGGATCTGGAAACTTTTTCTGCGGGAATTCAAAAAATGTATTTTTAATATCGATTGTTCAAGACAAAAGTTCAAAAAAAATTCAAGCTAATTACGAACCATCAAAATATCCAGAATCATGCTATACCCTTTATCCTTCCAATTCATCATATGATCGCCTTTGCACTTTTCAACTTCGCGATTCACGGATACGTTATACCAACTGTCTGCAGCATTGATAGCCATATCGAAGGAATTAAACATATTCAACAAGGATTTTCGTTGTCCCTCTGATATTTCTTCATGCGCTTCGAAGTACTCGTTGAATCTGGAGGAAGAAAAGAAAAAATGTGGGAATCAAATAGAAAATTTCGACTTTTTCGTTGTTATCAATTTAAATAACTCACTAACATCGAAAGTTTTATTACCTCTGCTGGTAATATTCGCCACTAGATTTATTCAAGTACTCGTCCGGAGCCTCAGAGTCGGTGATGTTCGCGTATAATTCCATCAAGTTATTACCGATCTCTTCCGATATCGGAGGCCCTGAAGAGCTCAAAAATTTCACAGGGTATTTGTGACACTGTTCAATGACGCCCAGTGGCCAAGCCAGTTCGTATGCAACGTTATCCGCTTCGCCATGGACCCACTGTCCTCCCACATCCACCATATAGCCACCTGAATAAAAATTTTAAAGATTAGGAGGAGAAGGCAAAGGCGAAGGCGAAGGCAAAGGCAAAGGCAAAGGCAAAGGCAAAGGCAAAGGCGAAGGCGAAGGCGAAGGCGAAGACGAAGGCGAAGGCGAAGGCGAAGGCGAAGGCGAAGACGAAGGCGAAGGCGATGGCGAAGGCGAAGGCGAAGGCGAAGGCGATGGCGATGGCGATGGCGATGGCGATGGCGATGGCGATGGCGAAGACGATGGCGAAGGCGAAGGCGAAGGCGAAGGCGAAGGCGAAGGCGAAGGCGAAGACGAAGACGAAGACGAAGACGAAGACGAAGACGAAGACGAAGACGAAGACGAAGACGAAGACGATGGAAGACGAGGATGGGAAGTGGGAGAAGGTGGGAAGTAAGTCTTTTAATGAGGAATTAGATATGCGAGTCTCGGCAAGATCTCTAATAATACACATTTCGTATATTTTATTATAAAACAGATAATACGAGATAAAAATGCTTGGTGAAATAAACAGTGAATGCTTGTTTTATTTTTTTTTTAAATTGAGTCAAATGTAAACTCACCAAATTCTCTGGTATAGATTCTTCCGCCGATTCTATTCTCCGCTTCGAGTATCGTAATATTGTTAAGACCATTTTGCATCAACCGAGAAGCTGCGGCTATTCCGGATACACCAGCTCCGACGATAATTATTCTCGGTGAGACATCGGTTGCTTGTACTTGGATCAGGCAGCAGAATGCTCCGAGTATCGCGTACCACAGCATCGTTTTCTAATGCAACGATATCAGCGATGCCTGAGGACTTTATATTAATATGAGTTCTCTGCTGATGGTGCAATTATGCAACATTCCATCAATTCAAACTATATCATTCGTTCGCTCTTCGATGCTCTTTAGTATATACATTTAAATTCAGATCATACAATGTGTCGGGTTATCGTACAGAGATGCCTCCACAAGAATTTATAACGACACGAGTCAAGTAAAACGAGGCGAGCTATCGTCTCTCGATTCAGCACAACGAATGATATGTTTTATTTTAATTATCGTATATACATACTCGTTAGAGAAGATCCTAATGTACGAGGAGATCAGAAATATTCTTCAATATTCGCTCCGCTTGGCCGATGTAAAATGCTGTTTTTAAGAAAATTAGACACTGTGGAATGAAATCCATAGAGCGGTCTCTTCCGAAGGATCCGTGGAGTTGAAAAAGCCCATATCTGGATCAGAAAAAAAACTTGAATACATTCTAAGACACATTGCCTGAACTTCAAAGGAAGGCATTTTTTTCGTTCAACAATATCGTTTTAAAAGCACTAGAATTTGAAAAATTAGTACAAACGTGTATGTCCTAGAACAGTATTGTTTCATCGCCTGATAAATTGTTTTATTTTTCCATTATTACATACTTTCCTATGATATTAAAAAAAGGAATTGAATCTTAAAAAACAAACAGATTTAACGCCTAAATTTACTTGCTTTTAATTTTTTTATGTGATTTTATGCGATTCTTGAGAGTCTCGTAAATTCTAAACAGTTTTGGATTTTAATTTTTTCGCTACAACCGACTGCCAGCTTCCCGTTAGAAGTCTTTTCGTCAGCACTGAATTGCTGTCTTCGATAGACCGCCAAAATTGTTTGCCTGTTTGGCTCGTCAGGAACCTTCGACCTGCATATAATTGAGTCAATCTTTTGGCCTCTCGCCAGCCGGAATCAATCGCGCCATGAACTGTTGATGGATGTTTCGAGTGGGTTGCCTCGCCGGCGAATTGTACCAGCTGAAAAAAAAAAGAAATCGATTAATATGTTTATTTAAATAAACTCCAGGGTGAATGAATGGAAATAGTTGACTTACTGGCTCTCCGCTGCTCGATAATATTGGCTTTTCAAGATCAATTGCTTTGGCGCCGGAACGTTCTGTCTTGAGACTTCGATAGCTCCAGGTTCCTCTGAAGTGCTTGTTGGTGAACCATTTACTTCTGAGGATCATTAAAAAAACAAGATGCCATGACATAGTTTTCTCCACGAAAAAAGCATAATCCTCAAGACCTAGAATTTTCATTGAAAAAAAAAAAAAAGAAATTTCCAACGTGATTTTTCACCGAAGCTTTACACGTTACCGTAGCATCGCAATTGGTTCAGTAATGCTGTAAGTCCTTCCAAGAAAATGTCTGATAAATTGCTTTATTTGATTGAAGACACGATCCGTTGGAATATTCTCCATTTTTCGAGCATATGGTCCTGTGAGCCAACAGCAAAGTAATCGCGATTTGTGCTCAACAGCGGCTGCTGTAATTACGCTCAACATCCACGATCTTTCAGGCTAAAAATAATAAAAAATCATCATCATCATCATCATCATAATATAATACGATTTTATCTAGTTAATTGATTTCCAATATTGTACACAGACATCACTTGCGAATTCGTTTCTGTCTTCATCAGTCCAATGAAAATTGAAGAAGTAATTATGTGAACTGTTTCTGTCCGGCTCTATCCACCACGGATGAGAATACAGCAAGTAGATCTTGGCCACATTGCCGAGTTCAATGCCCTGAAAATAGAAAAAAAAATTATAATTACAAATCATTGTAAAAGTAAAAAAAAAGGTGGTAGGTAGGATTTTGGAAATTTCTACGAGCCTCAATTGCGTTGATTTTGGCTTTTGGTAGTCGAGGACTGAACAGCGTGTTATAGTCAGCCTTTAAAACCCCTACAGACGTAGTCACAATTACATGATCAGCAGGATACATTTTTCCATTAGCAGTAAATACGCGTATTTTTCCGCTGGAAATATTGTAATTGATCTGCGCAACTTCGGTGTTGAGTATGGTATTATTTAGCACCGGAAGTTCCTCATCGGGATTCGGATATTTCTTCTGCAAAAAAAAAAAAAACGAGAATAAGATTGACGATTGTATGATCTGCTTAGAATTGCCGATTAAAACTGATTGAAAACGATGAAATGGACAAAATTTCTATTCAAAATTTTTGTCCTTTTAATTCGCTTTTAATGGGATCCTTTATTCAGGGCAGCCATAGTCGAAGAGCAGAGTAATTATTTTTTTTCCCCTAATAGCAAATTTTACATTTTTGCTTCCTCATTGAAGAAGCTTGATTTTTGACAAAATTTATAGAGAAATTTTGAAAAAAAAAAAAACAGCTTCAAAGTAAAACTTTGCACATTGCTTCTTTATTAAATTTCATTTTTTCACGAAGCTTCCTCTACGAAGCCAAAATTAATTTTAAAAAATGTCCTCATAGAGTTAGCTTTGTGAAAAATGGAATTTAATAAAGAAGCAATATGCAAATTTCAATTTAATACAAAATTTGTAAAGCTCAAAAACACATGTATTTTAAACGGGAAACTTCAACTCATGTCCACAGAGGGAATATATATATTTTTTTTTTAATTCTGGAAAAAATTCGGGTCTGTCCTTGAATTATTTGGAAGCAATTTAGCGATTAAAATTCGGTTTTACTCCGTTTAAGGACCACCCACTTGTAGATGCTGCGCGCTGCAAAAATGAGGAAGCAAAATGTGTGTTTTACTTTGAGACTTTTTTGTTTTTTTTTTTTAATGTCCCACGAACCATCAAAATATCGAGAATTGTACTATATCCTCTCTCCTTCCAATTGATCGCTTGATCCCCTTTGCACAGGGTTTCTTCCCGATGCACAGATAAATCAAACCAGGTATTTGCAGCTTCGTCAGACATTGCGAATAAATCGAGCATTTTTTTCAAGGATTTACGTAGATCTGAATTGACTTCCGGATGATCATCGAAATATTCGTCGAATCTAGAAAGAAAAAAAAGTCAAAAAAACTTGAAATTATCGATAAATATTTTGACGATTATTCTACACATTGAAAATAATTTAATTTACTTAAGCGAATAATATTCTCCGACAGATCTATTCAAGTACTCGTCCGGTACATCCACGTGAGTTATATTGAAGAAAAACTCAATCACATTGTACGCTTTATCCTCCGGCATCATGGAACCCGAAGAGCTGAAGAATTTGACGGTATTTCCTCCACTGGAATGCTCTAAAAGTCCGAGAGGCCAGGCCAGCTCGAACGACACATTATCTTCCTCACCGTGAACCCACTGTCCTCCTATATCCACCCAATAGTCGCCTATAAACAACACACAAATCAAGGATTTCCATCTAAAAGTTTCATTTTATTGTAATTGCAGTATTTGTGACGAGAGAATTTTTTTTTTAAATTTATTTTTTTTAAATACTACGTCATTGCAGATATCAAGAACATTTATAATAATAATATACGAAGTAATTAATTATTAATTACAGCATTTTTTGATTTTCAAAATTGATTCTCAAATTTTTCCTTTTTCAGAACAGTTTTAGGATCATTGAACGAATAATTTTATAAAAACAGCTTTAATAAAAATCTCGATAATGTGAACTTGTCAATTGAAAGAAAATTCTCATTAAAAATAGATTTTATTTCATAATTTAAAAAATCAATCTTTCTATCGAATTTGTTAAACAATTTTTCTTTTTTAAACAAACTTTTTTTTTTTGTATCGACATTTTTCTCTCATCTCCAATTAAATGAAATTTTCCGGTTGAGAATAAATGTGCAATGGATTTGTAAAATAAAATTAAAAAATTTGACATTCATTGAAAAAGCAAAACTCACCGAATTTTTCAGTGTAAACCCTTCCACCGACTCTGTTTTCCGCCTCAAGAATCGTAATGTTATTGAATCCATTCTCGAAAAGTCGGGAAGCCGCTGCTATTCCCGATGCACCAGATCCGATTATAATAATTTTAGGCGATTGCTCGACTGCCTGGACTTTGAACAAGCAGCAGCAGCAGCAGAAAATTGCGAGGGTCGCTTTGTAGATCATCGTGCAGCAATGGAGCGATACTAGCAGTGATCGAGATCTATATAATGGAATATAGAGACGACTCAACAGTTTAAAAATCGACAAGTTCTGTGTTTTGCGCTCGAGTTCATCTGTTTATGAACTTTTTTTTTTTTTTTTTTTAACGCGATATCTGGTGTTATCGCAACTGCTCTTTAGATCCTAATATTATTATAGAATATATTAGAAGAATAAAAAAAAAGTCTCATGATGACGTAATGGAAATACGACAGTTTCTCATCGCAATTGTTACTAGCATTCATTGTATATAACTTCAATATAATTTCTATACTTAACGGATCAATTTCGCGATTTTTTTCTTTTTTTCGATGGCTAATGAGTCTGATTTTTTAAATGACAAATCAAAGCACTCATGAAGAACAGAAAAAAAAAAGTGTCAAACGTTTGTTTTTATTTCTTTTTTTAACATTTTTTTTGTTTAACGATTCTACGATATAAAAATAAAGCTTTCATTGGATTTGCGTAATTCAAGAAAACATTATTTTGACCCGCTTTTGCAGAGTTTTCATCTACAATTTTCCGACGTAATAATATTCCATCAGAAACTTGAATTCACAGAGATTATTTATAGAAAAATCTTCGATCCGCAGTGATTTAACTAATAATTTCGATGGATAGGAAGATTTTCTTTAAGATTGACTCTTTTTTGGGCTGGTTTTTCGATCGGCGTACAGTTGGATCAATCTGTCGGCTTCTCGCCAGCCTGAACCGATAGCCCCGTGTACTGTTGAGTAATATTTCGGCGATGTAGCTTCACCGGCGAACAAGATCAACTGAAAAGACAGAGAAACGATTTTAGTTTTTTTTAATAGTTTCTGAGGTTGAATTAAGAAATGAGGTTGAAATTCGGCGCCCCGGATATCGTACTCTTGCCAATTAAATATTCAAGGAATTTTTTTTGGGACAGATTTTCTAGCAAGAAATTTTTTTTGTGAGAAATTTTGTAGCAAGAATTTTTTTTGTTATGGGACAGCCACACTTTTAATACTTGGCATTAGATTTTTGCTCTAAAAAAAGCATTTAACTTACGGGATTTTTATTCGCCATAATCGGCTCCGAAAGATCACGAGCCATCACGCCCGAACGTTCAGTCTCAAGACTTCTATAGCTGTAAGTGCCTCTAAAGTGTTTGTTGCTAAACCATTGACTCCTAAAAATATTCAACAAAGTTAATGAATTTTTACAAAAAAAAAAAAAAAAACTGAAAATTTGTGCATTTCTTTTTAATTATTTTTCATCTTCCATAAAATCATCTCAATGATGAAACATTGTGATTTTTTTTAGCTTCAAATACTGTCTGCTTATTTGCTCGAAATTTGGAGAACAGATTTAGGAATTAAATATAATTTAGTCATTTAAAATAATCCAAATACTTTTTTTTTAACTATTTCAACTATCCTGACATAAAAATCTCAATTTTTTTTTTTTTTTCACGAGAAGCAAAACCTTCTTCCATGCGAAAATAAAAAGTGTGGGCTGCAAGTTTTATAATTATTACCGTCGCATGGCAATTGGTTCGGTAACGTTGTGAGTCTTTCCGAAGAATTGTCGAATCAAGAGTTTTATCTGTTCGAAGACGCGTTCTTCCGGAATTTTTTCCATTTCACGTGCATGAACACTCGACAGCCAGCCACACAACAATCGAGGCTTGTGTTCAACGGCAATAAAAGTAAAGAGGCCCAGCATCCACGATTTTTCCGGCTGAAACGCAAAATATTAGTAAATAACGAGATCTCGAAGAAACATTATTTTTTTAAATTCCAAATTTAGATTAAAATACAAACGTCATTTATGATTTTATTCTTATCTTCCTCGTTCCAATAAATAGCCATCATGCTCGTAGAATTTGTCGCGTCGTTTATCCACCATGGTTGATCATAAGCTAAATAAATTTTAGCGACAGCACCAAATTCGAGACCCTGAAAAAAGAAAATATTCGTATTAAAAATCAAATTTTTATTACGCCAATTTTATCATAAAATGCATGAATAATTTTTTTTTCAATTGCTTAATGAATAGTGAAGAAAATTTTAAAAAATTGGTTGTCTTTTTTGTATAAATATTTTTTCGGAAATAAATGAAAAATCGAATTAAAAAATTGAAACTCTATTTTCTGTATAATTATCATTTTTCTTATCATTTTTTCTCTGTAATTGTAATATTCTTTGCAAGAAAAATGAAAAAAAAACAAGAAAAAATGAAAAAAATTCATTTTTTTAAATAAAATAATATTTAAAAAATGACAAATTTTTTTCTTTTTTAACAAACTTTGATCACGTTGACTCGGGATTCCGGTAGCGGTGGGTTAAAAAGAGTTTCGTGGTCGGCCTTTAAAACTCCTAAGGAGGTAGTAACGATTGCATGCTCTGCAGAATATTCGTCCCCATTTGCGGTGACAACGCGTATCAATCCTCCAGAAGAGTTGTAATTAATCTGCGAAACTTCAGCGTTGAGAACAGTATTATTCAGGACCGGAAGTTCTTCAGCAGGATTTGGAAGCTTTTTCTATAAAAAAAAAATAAAAAAAAGAATTCATAAAATGGTGCATTTGAAGTGAATAAAATAGTATTAATTAAAATTTTCGAACCATCAAAATATCAAGAATCGTGCTATATCCTCTATTTTTCCAATTTATTTCGTGGTCTCCTTTGCAAACTGTGTATTCGCGAAGGCCTTTCGCAGACACATCAAACCAACTGTCTCCAGCTTCTATAGACATTTGAAACAGGTTTATCATGTGCTCCAAACCCGAGCGTTCTTCTATATTTATCTCCGGATGATTTTCAAAATATTCGTCGACTCTGAAAAAAAAAAAAAAAAAGATTGAATAATTAAAGAAGCCTTGTAATAATTTTAAATCGGTTCCACAATTTTTTATACAATTGATATAATTCTAAAAAAAAAAAAAAAAAAAAAAAAAAAACACATTTTTAAAAATCTACGATTTAAAAAAATGTCGATCGTATAAAAAATTACGGAAATTATTGAAAGTAATTAAATATTTACTTAAGCTTGAAGTAATAGCCAATCGATTCATTCAAGTATTCATCCGGTATTTCCGTAAGAGTGAGATTAAAGTAAAATCCCATAAATTCGGTTGCGGTATCATCGGGCATTCCGGAACCGGATGAGCTGTAAATTTTCGAGGGCCATTCGCCAGTCGAATGCTCGAGAAGACCGAGTGGCCAGGCCAATTCGTACGCCACATTGTCTTCTTCTCCATGAACCCATTGTCCTCCAAGATCCACTAAGTAGCCAGCTGAAATTTTTTTTAAAAACGTTACCAAAGAACAACATTATTTCTTCATTTTTTTTTATCCTGCCTTCCGCAAAACCTCAAAAATCAATTTTGACTTTCCAATGAGAAAAAAATTTGTGGATCATTTATTCGTCTTTAATTTAAAAAAAAAAAAAAAAAACAATTTTTCCAAATAGTATTTAAAATTCGATGATCCTTTTTGATCAACGTCCTTAGGTTTTTTAGGTTCTTTAGGTTTCTTAGGTTCTTTAGGTTTTTTAGGTTCTTTAGGTTTTTTAGGTTCTTTAGGTTTTTTAGGTTCTTTAGGTTTTTTAGGTTCTTTAGGTTTTTTAGGTTCTTTAGGTTTTTTAGGTTCTTTAGGTTTTTTAGGATCTTTAGGTTTTTTAGGTTCTTTAGATTTTTTAGGTTCTTTAGGTTTTTTAGGTTCTTTAGGTTCTATAGGTTCTTTAGGTTCTATAGGTTCTTTAGGTTCTTTAGGTTCTTCAGGTTCCTTAGGTTTTTTAGGTTCCTTAGGTTTTTTAGGTTATTTAGGTTCTTCAGGTTCTTTAGGTTCTTTAGGTTCTTTAGATTCCTTAGATTCCTTAGGTTCCGTCCATAACTTTTTTTAAAATCAAAACAAATATGATCAGATCGTAAAAAAAAAGTAGATTGAATATTATTCAAAGGTAAACTCACAAAATTCCGTAGTGTAAATCCTTCCGCCAATTCGATTTTCCGCCTCGAGAATAGTAACATTATGAAATCCATTCTGAAGAAGTCGCGAGGCTGCGGCTATTCCAGCTGCACCAGATCCGATTATAACAATTCTTGGAGAGTCCTCGGTTGCCTGTCCTCGGCAGAGGCATAAGCATAGCACAACTATTGCGTGGTAAAGCATAGTGTTATACTGAAATATACAAAGCTAGTGAGGGTGACCAAAGACTGGATATTCGAGCGACTCTTCTATGACGACTGAAGCAATTTCTTAATCAGAAGACGACGCGACGACTCCGCTGAGCAATGCTGATAGTGCGGATAGTAGTGTCAGCACAATTATTTAATAAATAAGAGATCAAAACGCTTATTAATTTAGTTGGCTCCATGTCGGGTTATCATAAATGCTCTCGCGTTGATATCACCGACAATCACAATTTCACAATTTTCAATATTATATTACGCGACGATTCGAATGACAATATTATAAAATCGCTGATACTGACTCTGTTTTACATTTTTCTTAAATTCCAAATTTTGTTACATTTTAAAATAACATTTTTTCGATTTGTTTTTTTTTTTTCAGATTTTTAGAAACGTAGGTGTTTTATCAAATTTCGAAAAATCGTATCTCAGGTAAAAAGTGGTAAAGATTTTTTTTTAAATTTGGTATGTGTTTTTCGACAACCAATTTTTTATAAAAAAATTACGGAGAAAAAAAATCAAGCCGGTAACTGGTCAGAAACTGACCCTACAGGTCAGTATTTGGATAGGTGACCCCCATTGTCCTACACAGCGACAGTGGCGGCGAGATGCCTTTATTATAAACAGAGATTAATTAGAAGATCTGGTAAGAGTTTCATTTTTATGAGACAACACTCACATAAAACTTTTACTCATAATCATGTATATAATACAGCTTTTTGTATATCGTTACACAATTGAAACATAAGTCTTGTAAGTTGAAAAGTACAAACTATTTACAATATTGTGTGTTTGTTTGTTTCCATTTTTTTTTTTTTTTTCTTCGGTCACTATTTCCATTGTATAATTGTCTAAAAACGCAGTAATTTTGTTCGTCGACAACAAATTGTTCGTTATTTGTAGTATAAAAAAAGAATCGATGGGGAAAAATCGTGAGTATTCCGGCAGGCGATTTTACAAATGTACTCAGTCTTGAATGGGAAATTATAGCTATAATTACGCGTAGAGACTAATGATCAGAGGAGACAAAATCGGCTGATAAACATCAGCACAAGGGACACACGAGTAGTACGATGATACTACCTTTTCTTAAGGGACAAAAAACTTCGGCAAGCCCGAAAGCGTTTTCTCTGTTTTTTTTTTTTCTTCTTCTTTTCAACAATTTTATAACAATCTAAGCAGAGCGAAGCGATAGACGTTTACTCATTCGTCGAGTAAGCTCGCGTGAAATTAAATGCATGTCGTAGGAACAGCTTTTTTTTTTTTTTTTTTTCAAACAAACTTTTTTCCATTTATCTTACGACATTTGATATTAATTATTTTGAAAAACAAAAAAAAAGAGCCATCTGCTAATTTTTTTTTTTTCCCAGTAGAAACGATTGAATTTTTAGTGAACGAATTTTAACATACGAATTTTTTAGCCGCAATTTTATGAAATAATTAATAATCAGCAAAATGTGAAATTGTAAAAATTAAAAAAAAAAAAAAAAAGCGTATTGCAAAGCGTGTAAAAATGAAATAATGGATAATTTACACATCGATCACGAGAATCTCAGGAACCTAGAGAGCGAGTATGTCGAACGTTGACTCAGTTACAGAGTCCAGTCGTTACGTTATATTCTAAAGTTACAATTAACGAGCTACGGAAGATTTTGGAATTACGCTATTTACACATTATTATCGTCGGCTGTCTCTCGTGTTATTATTATAAATACAACAACGCAACGACGAGAGACAAATTGCGCGAAACGATAAAATTAAAAGTAACAACGACTCGTTTATAAAATAGTTGAATTACGGTTCGAGGATGAGAGATAGATAGAGAGAGAATCTTATCGCGATTGAAATTCACGTAAGATCGAGGAATCAAATCGCTTGGCACTTTGACAGTGGAAGATGCTTCACCGATATAGGATCACTGTTTTAAAAAATTGCTTCTCCGAACTTAGCTATATCGGTGTATCGAGCTTTTTTTTTTTTTTCAGGCCTCCCTTAATTTCCCGCATCTATCGTATTTTTCAAATTGAAGACGCAAGATTTTTTTTTTATAGAGACTGAAATGCTTCGCAAAACTCAAATCAGTGCTTGATACTTGTCATCGTTTTTACAATATTTTGCGGATTAATTGAAGAGTATTTTGTAATAGAGAAATTTTTCAGAACCGAGGGCAACATTCCCACCAAATGGATTTCCAAAAATGTTCACTGATTACTCGAGATTTTCGAACAGGAACATATTTGACAATTTTTTTTTTTTTTTTCAAACAACTTTTTTTCGAATTGAGCACCTAGATTTTTTATAATCTTATCATTTTATAATTACAGCCGTTTATTTACTGAAGATTTACGTTACTTGTGCAAAGAAGTTCTAAGGAGTTTATTTATTCTTCATTCACGAAAAAAAATGAATCTGCATTAAAATCGATAAAGAATTTTTGGATTATCCTTAAAAAAAAAAAAAAATCTACCTGTAGAAAGAATAAACTCAGAGAATATTTTCATGAATCCATCAATATTAATGTTTATCTATAAGTGCATCTGCAACTATTATTTAAAGGCCCAATATTTGACCGAAACGATGACAAAAATTAAACGTCCACACGCATAAAAACTTGTGACACCGACATAAAAATGTTCAGAAAACCTTTCAACAGTGAATACTATGCAAAAAAAAAAAAAAAAACCCCCCAAAAATTCTCATCGGTTAGTCGAGTGTCTCGCGGAAAGTCCGAAACAGGCATTCAAACGCTCGTTTCTTTTTTGACACTCGCCGAGTGGACGGAAGATTCGCCATCGGTGTAAGCCCCATCATCATCATCGTCATCATCATCATCATCCTCAGTGTCGTCGTACTCTCGAGGATTTCCAAAGTTCGTGTCCTCGTACTCGATACTCGAGTTAACATCGAGATTTCTAGTAGGGCCAAGTGAGCCATCGATTGACGTTAGATCCGTCATTGAATTGTACTCTTTGCCTAGAAACGAGTGTCTCGCGTCATCGGGCTCGCCGTTAATAAGATCTCGAGGATGATATTCCCGGGGCATTTGATTGGCGACGCTTGGTAATTGAATTTCATCGAGTAGCCTAAAATCGCTTTCGTCTGTGCAGGAACTCACGGAAATGCAATTAACAGGATTGTTCGTTGGCCGATCATTGAACAGATTGGTGTTGTTCTCGCTGTTAAAGCTATTGGCATCGGTGAGCGAATGTTGCGAGCTTTCGATAGATTTACAGGAGCTGTGATGAACGGTACGTTCGTTCAGCTGTGAATTATCAGCGCTATTTAAATAATCGAATGAAGCACGTGATCCAAGCTCGCAATTTCTCGAGCTCGCGACCGAGCTCGTGACATCGTTCATGGAGCTTCGATAGCTGTTGCGCACCGGTGTCGGATGATAACGATCAGCGGGCAGGGAGAACAAGCTATTTGACTGATCGGATCGTGCTAACGATCTCTGGGGGCTTCTCCGTCTCTCCTCGTGAGCATCGTTCATCTCGTCCATGCTCGACGATCGTATATTGTGCATTAGCTTCTCCGGTGTCTCGGGAGTCTCGCCAATTTCCGGTAAATCGTGATCGCTCCTCTCGCTCGTCATTTGCGTTGATTCCAAGCCTGAGCTGTATTCGAGGCTGCACTGTTGCGATACGTTACGCAATAATTTCTCCTCGTAGATTCTCGAGTCTTGATCGGATTCGTTGGGGCTCGCGCTCGTGAGTGGCTGTTGTTCCTGCTTTCTTCGTGGATCGTTTCGCGACGAAGGTAACATTGCAAGTGTCTCCATGCACTCCTGACGGGAATTACGTTCGTTATTCATTTTCTTCGTGTTTCTCAGATTCTCCTGACCGATTACGTAGCGCGTCGGTGCAGTTCGATCCTCGGAAACGCTTCCACCGCTGTCCGACAGTATATTAACGTTTTTCACGTCATTCACTGGATTGAGCTCGACGTGAATATTAGTATTATTAACTTTAGCGCCGCTACCAAAAATATTACGCTCAATAGCCTGATCGATTTTACCGGGTGGACGACGCGGTATCGATATGCAGCTACCACCGTCACTCGTTACACCACCGTCGCCCTGTTTTCGCGGCCCTAAATTATTGTGCTTTGTGTGGCGACGCTGTTTCTTGAAGAACTTTCTTGCGACACCGCTCTGATGTGGATTGTAAAACATTTCGACGCACGAAGGCGCGGGTTCTGTGTAAGTAGTGACAGAATTATTCGATCTGTATTGCTGTCGATGCATAACCACGAGATTGACATTGGCGACTTTAGCAGCGGCGTTTATCGATCCCTCGCCGCCTGAAACACCGAGATCACTGACTTTCAGTGTGTTGCAAGCGCGCGATGCGCTTGTGTGCCTCGAGGAAGCGACGGAATTCGAGTCGGAGATAACTTGAGTAGCTTGAGAGTTAGAATTCGGCGGTGGACGATTTTGCACAAGTGGCTGAGCGGGAAGCGAGGGATTCGCATCGGAAACGCTGCGTGTACGGCAGCAACGATTCTTACGACGTCTTAGCCAGCAACGCATCATCATCCATTGTGAACGAACGTCGCTGCGGGCGATACCGTAAAATAAAAGTACAAAAAGACCGAGGGCGCTTATGGATATTGCGTAGATTATCGAAAATATCGTTTCCTCGTGAGGAATATGCGGATTGAAGGGCTTCGAGGTTGCCGCTGCTCCTGACGTCCAAGCTAGCAGATACAGAATTAATATTACGATGTGACCTTTCAGTTGGGTTATCTGCGAGTGCTCGAGATCTTCGACTTCGGAAGACATCGTTTGCGTGCTGTGAACGCTGTTCTGATCGGCTGCGCGATTTGACTGCGGCTCCAACAGCTCGAGATCCATATTTTCCGTAGCTTGAGTTCCCTCCGACAGCTGACCGTTCATGTCGACGCTTCTTATCGCGCAACGCACCAAAAGGTAGAAAATAGTCAGGTAACCTATGAGGATTATCGTTGGTACGAACAGCGCCGCGAGTGCCGCTCCAGATGTCAGAAAACAGAAGGAATAACCCGCGTATTCACGGAGATTTATCGCACCGGATAATCCGCACACTATAAACGCGATGCCCCAACCCACGAGGTAGAGACCAAGCAGAGGCTTTTGTATCGGTTGATCCGGTATCTCGTCGTCTGGCACTGCACTTACGTCCGATTTTGAGAGCCTTTTGTACATGTTACTGTAATAGAGACGGAAAATTAGGGGCATGAAGCTATGAAAAAGCAAAAAATGATTATAAAATGACTTTAGAGAATTATCGTTAATAAAATTACCTCGCAGAGACGGCCATCCACAGGAGACAACATAGAGACAAGTAGTGAAGAACGAGGCCGACTCCTTGACAAATTTTCACGCTATCCGTTTGCTGAATTCCGGCGGTGTAGAGAAAGCACAGTAGTGCAATAGCGACCCAAGTATTGACGACGCAGTGCTTCGCTTTTTTCGGCATAACTATCGAGGCGTAGCAAATAATATAAGTCACGGCTGTACAAGTGAGACACACGATAGCCACGAAACTCCCGACGTAAATCGCTGGATTTGAGTAGCGAAATTTTGCTCCGGACATTCTAAAAAATTAAAGTTTTCGAATTAACGTCAGTTTATAAAAAAAAAAAAAAAAAAAATGCGTTACTATATTTTGTACTTTTTGAAGTATTTTTGAGTGTTTGAATAATAATTACTTCATCGCATCTTGATCGAGGTACGACGTGTCCTCGAGAAGACCGTAATATCCAAGCGTGTAGCACTTAAAGACAACGAGATCATTGAGCTGATTCGCGAAATGGCAACCGTCGCTCGTCCAGCCGCCGGTATCGTTTAATTTTCCATCCCACACAACTGGCTTTGGTCTGCTGCCGACGTAAAAGTAACGCGAAGCTTTCAGCACCACGTAGACCGGCTCCGAGAGTTTCGTTATCGGCGAACCGACTGTGCAATCAACATTTTTTTATTCAATCGTATGCGAATGTAAATAAATTGAATTACGTTTAAACTTGTGTACGAGGCATTCTCTGTAAATTCAATCACTTTTTTTTTACAACAATTTCTGTCAATTTTTATTCTCAAAAAATGGTAAAGTTGCGTTTTTGTAGGAAAATGTTTATATCTTGGAAGGGAAATAAGTAATATTAAATTAGGTATAAAATATGTAAATTGCTGATGTCTTTTTGAATGCATTTTTACTTAAAAAAAAAAAATTGTTGTAAAAAATAAAAAGTAACTATTTTTTTTTTTGCGTGATGCAGCAAGAGAATTTTCGTTTCAGATTTTTTTTCAACTGCTTAAATATTCGATTTCCATGCTGTGAATTTTTTTTTTTTTTTTTTATAGATTCTAGACGTATTTCTGTGAATTCTGAAAAATTTTGAAGAAAAATCAAAGTTTTTTCGTTAAAACGATTCACGTAAACTTACTCAGTTTGCTGCCGACGACGCAGGAAGTGACATCCATCCTGTCGTTCACCGAGAGCCTCGGAAATAAGCTATTGTCGCTGTACATGGATATCATAAGTTGATGGATCATCGTCGAGGCTTCGGGTAGGGTGAGCAGCGAGGCGGGCAATTGTATCGACGCCTCGATCGCCTTGTCTCTCGTGCTTATAGCAGCGGATTTATTGTTGGTCGCGCAGTGCAAAAGTCGAGTTTCCGTGGAGCTCGGCGTGTTAACGTCGCTGTACCAAGTGCAAGTAAGGCCGGCGAAGCTGTCGCGTTTAACTCGGAATTCCTCGAGTGCCATGTTTTTCTTGTGCGCTTGTATGGAAGGCGTGAATTCCGTTATTATTTCAACGGCCTTAACGAGTCTCGCGCAAGCTTGATAACTCGTTTGCGCAGCTTTGAGCATTTCTTTCGGGAGGTTCATAATCGCGCTTACGATGTCGACAAGCATTATACCCAATTCCTTCTCGTCGACCAAAAAAGACAAATAATTCTCGACTGTTTTAGTGATGAAGTGAATCTCAACGGGATCGGTAATCTTCGCCCCGTCGCCTGTATGATTTTTAAATCTTCTCGCAGTCTCGAGCAAATTTCCCTTCGTCAACGAGAGATTTACTTTTGAGTATTGCTCCAAGGCTTTCGTCATTGGGGATATGTAAGGACAGGCCTCTGTGTTCAATTCAACCCAATGTCCTGTAGCGTTGCAACGGTACGAAGCCCGAAGCGGTATTTGGAGGAGACTCGAAAGTCCGCTGCCCTCACAAGGCAACTCGACCTTCCAACCGACCACTGTTCTCGGCCAGGCGTACATTCCTTTATTGTTTCTTGTAACTAAGAAAGAAAAAAAAAAAAGACAGAATTCATGAAACACATTTTTTTGAATATTCAACCAGTCACTTTGGATATTTAGATGCATTGTCCGTAAACTCTCAGCCAAAAGTTTGATTTTATCAAATTTTTACTTCTTAGAGAGGCGAAAAATTCGAAAATAATAATAATAATTTACGCCAGACAATTATTAATGAATTAGTAAAAAGAAAAAATTATTTAACAATTCCATTTTTTTTTATTTTCGTAAATTTTTTCTAACCATTTCGTTCAATGAACTTGAAATTGAAAATTGGAATTATAAATATATTTTTTTATTAATCATGTCTTCAGAAAAATCAGGGAATTAATTTTGTATAAATATAAATAAAGTTTTGCATCGAATTTGTGTAACTTTTTTTTTCAAAATTGATGTTTTTGGTATCTTTCATCGGATTGATTTTTTTTTTTTTTTCATATTTTTGTCTCATAGAATTGAAATTCTAGTGAAATCAAACTTTTGTTTAGAAATATGAGGGTAAAGCTTAATTTAAAAAAATATGTTTTTGTTCATTTCACCTGCTAGTGGACAATAGCGTGTTCTTTCGGAAATAACGATCATATTTATAGTCTTTGATCTGTTTCCATAGACGGAGACGAGCAGACAATTCCACTGACCGTGATGCTCTTCTTTAACCGGGACAATACTCAATGTACTGTGGAAAATATTGTGATTAAAGAAGATTCTATTTATTTATTCCGGAGCAAAAAAAAAAAAAAAAAAAAATTTACCGTCCACATATTTGATAGAGTTCTTTAAAATACCTTCGCTATGAAATATCAAAAGTGGTTTTTTTGTAAAGCATCTTTTAAAATACGAAAATATGAATATTAGGTTGTTTAAAAAAAATTCACAATTTTTTTTGCCTTCTCCCACAATGTTAAAGTTTAGATTTAGACAAAAAATTCTAAAAGGTGCAGCATTGGAATTTTCACGCAAAAATACGGCGCCTCTAAAGCTTAATTGTCAGCTTCCCCCATTCGTGAGTTATTTTCGTAAATTCAAAATAATAGTTTTACACGATGGGAACATAATTTTTTAAATTATATGTATGCTGAAAAAAAATTGATATTTTTTTCGTTTAAAGTGTAAAGTCCTCCAAATTCCTTAATGAATTTGCTGTAAAAAAAAAGTAATTAAGAATTTTTACGAACCTATCGACGATTCCACTATCGGAGAGATATCTGTTTTCAATTTTGATGTTGGACAGAGTGCTTTGCGGATCAACGTAAAAATCCATGTCCAGAGAATCGGCGGTTATATTAGGATTCCAAAGCCAGTTGAGATTGGCAGTTCGATCTTCGGTTACGCTGGGTGCCCGGCATTTTAAAGTTATCGAGTCCCCAGCGAACACGACTTGACTCTGACCCGGTCGAATTTCAATCACAGGTGTCGTCCATTGGCACTGGAGGTGCTCGGATAATCTGATATCTACGATCGGCTGACCTCGGAGTTCAGGCGGCGAATCGCATATCGGTGGTGGACTAAAAATTACGGTAGAATTTTGATTTATTAATATATAGAATAATTTATAGAATTACGGTAGATGCTTTGTTTTCATAATTTTTTTTTAGGACATTTCTTCTATATTATTCTATGTAAAAAAAAACATTTTTTAAAGATTTTTTTTTTACGAAACTTAATGAATAAGCAACGTGCAAAAATCTACTTTGCTGTTTTTAAATCAAATTATCAATGTAGAAGCTTACATCAATTTTGCGATGGAATTGTTCTTCCAGCTACCGAACCAAAACAGGTAACAGTCGCATTCCCAAGGATTATTCGATAGGTCGCTGTAATTAAAAAAAAATAAAATTTTTTTTTTTTAATTGTATTTAACATCTTTTGATGTAACGATATATTTTAATGAATTCGTGTTTTATACTCACAGCTGTCTCAAAGCTCGCAGTCCATGAAAGGTTCCTTCAGCCAGTTTCGTAAGTGCATTTCCATTAAGTTTTCTGAAAAAAAAATTCGCAAAATTTTACATCGTATTTTCAAACGCCCAACAAATGATTAGTCTTCAGTGAAACGGTGATAATTCTTAAATAAATGCGTACATAATCGCAATAAATTCGGTCTTCCAAACAAACGTATAATCGCAATGCAGTGTTTGCTGATAGTATCGCTTATTGTGAAAGAAAAACAGTATCAGCCAAAAGTGTTGAAATAAAATGAAATAAAAGTGCACTTACAAGCGTTCTAAGATCAGCAAATCATTAAATAAGATGGGCTCCAGTTTGCTTAGTTTGTTCCCCGACAAATCGCTAAGAAGAGAAGCACAAAAAGTGTAATAAAACGAAGAAAAATTCGGCAAACTGTGAATTTTCTTCAAGATTCTTATATATCTCTCGTGTTTTTGTTACTTACAGTTTCTTGAGATTTGGCAGTTTTCTGAAAGTGTGAGCGTCTATTAACGATATTTGGTTCTTGCTTAAATCTCTGAAAGAACAGAAGAAAAAATATCTTTTTCTTATTTTTCAGATGAGTAAAGCAGGAGCGCCGCAAACGCTTACAATTTTTTTTGTGCACGGCAGTATTCTCAACATGCTAATTGTGTGTAAATGCTTTTGTGCACAGATGTTTTTGTCACGCAAGTGCCGCAAAAAAAAAAGAAAAAAATGTTGCTTTTTAGGGTTCTTTAGCTATATTATAATACGTCTGTGCACAAAACTATTGTGCACTAAACTGCCGCGCACAAATTATTATTTCGAGCGACCGCTACCGACTCCATTTTTGTGATAAAGATAAAACGAGCTTCTAGCATTCTTACAGTCTCTCCAAACTCTCTAATCCACCGAAAGAGCCTTCGCCAAGAGCCGTAATTTTATTTACTGATAGATCCAAGCGTTTGAGGTTTGTCAGATTCCTGAAAACTTCAGGCTCCACAACGTATATATTGTTCTTGCTGAGATCACTGAAAAAATAAATGATCGTTTGTATCCTCTGAATTTTTAACAAATTTTTTATCAAATCGTGGTGTAAAAAAAAAAGAAATTCCAACTTACAGATGATACAGTTCTATGCTGACTCCGTTGATATCTACATCTTTGATTTCCTGTATATCTTTGCAAGTTACTTTAAGCCGCTCCGCCTGGGGACCGACGTGCTTGCAGAAACACGGAGTCGGACACACGCGACTCTCGTTGATCCCAGACACTGCCACCAGAATGGAGAGCAAGAGAAATGCTCTCATGATTGGCGGTGAAATTGGCCTTTTTCCTGCGTATCGGACAAAACTCTATTATTCAGAGGCTTTGATGTAAAATCGAATGCACGTGTAATGTACAATTTTTCACGTAGACAAAACGTCCTCAAATTTATTCAGGACGTTGATCCGATCGAATCAAAAATGTAGGAATTTTTTGTCACATTTTTTATTGCGCATTGCGGCTATCAAAAAATTCAGAAAACATTGTTTATTTTTTGACGCGAATGCTACGGCTCGCAAAAAAAATCATAAGAGCATCAAATTTTGCATTTTCACCGTACTTTCCAACAAAATTTTTTTCTAAAATTCTCCGTGTTTCTAAAAAACATGTGTATATTAAAATTTCGTCTGTTTATGCATCCAAAATTTACGATAAAAGTGTATCAAGTATATCGTCAGAGAAATTTAAAAAAAATTTTTTTTTTAATATTCCCGCGTATGACAATTGTCCTCAAAATTCCTTCGAAATCCCCCTCGTTAAAAAAACATTTTTACAGCGAAGTGCACAACACACACGAAGCAAACAAAGCCAAAACCACGAAGCACGAAAACAAATGTAACAAAATAGTTGCAGACAAAAGATCGGACATAAAGTTAACACACACCAATGTGGCAAAAAAAACATCGAGAGAACGCGCAAATTCGTAATCCTCGAATATTCGATAAAACTCACGGCCAGTAGCGCAGTTTCAGCTTGTCGTTCACATTGTTTTCAATGCAATTTTTCGTGATAATTCGTTGTCCTTATCCCGCTGACAGCCGTGTAATCACAATCCGACAACGACACTGAGCGACATAATAGAATCGAACTCACGATACCGCAGGCCATATTACAAGCTATAGGAAATTAAAGCATCACACTGGGCTTCGAGGAGCACAATAGAGTAAGCGCGAGGCAACAGAAGACGATTTATTATTCGGTGTTGATAAACTCGACGAAGGACGTTTGTGTTCTACACTTGTAAATAAAAGGGTTTCGCGGTTGAATATAAATAACGCGATTTACGAGAAAATTCGTTCTGTAACGAATGGAAGAGAGCTCGTACGTGTATTCGTTCGACGAGAGGATCAGCTGCCGACTGAGTAAATTAACACCGACCAACCAACATGGCGTATCCAGCCTCCTACGCCGCGCGACTCATTATCGTTTATCTCTCTTACGCGTCGCCGCTCTATCAACGATCAATTTACAAACAAACGAAATATTTTCGAATATTCGATTTCTATTCTTTAAAAAGAACAAATAAAAAATAAAAACAACGTGATTTATGAGTAAGAAACGTTGTATTGTACGAATTGTTTAACTATTATAGAAAAGTGACAACGTTTGTTTACACCATTTGTACAAAATAAAACCGTTTTTCTTTGTTGCCGAAATTTACAAGATTTTCGGAAATTTAATAATTGTTATTTTGGGTTTAAAATTTACTTTAGTTACTATGTATAATAACATTATTTTACGTATTTCTTTGTTAAACTATACTAAAGTGACAAAAAAAAGAGAGTTATTATTATTATTGTTATTATTATTATTATTATTATTGCGATTATTCTTGTAAATTTTTACCATTTTTGTAAAATTATTTAAAAAAATGTTTGGCCATTTGGGGGCTAAATGTTTTTATTAAACGATTTAAAGATTAATTAGTTTATTTTATTAATTTAACATTTATTAAATAATTAGAAATAATGAATAACAAGGAAATATAGTACGATATGCCAGGATTTTTTAGAAACAGCAAATCCATGATAATATGTGATAAATAATTGGTACATTCGCGAAATTGGCTATTTTTCATGAAATAATTGACAATAAATATATATATTATAAAACTAAATGTATACATTTTTCTTTTTTGAGCCTTTTTTGTAAAATTAGTTTTAAAAAACTGTACATTCGTCGACAAAAGCTATATATATGTTGAAAGTACAGCAGAACGTTGGTTTCGTTTTAGTCTCTTGAACATAGCACAAAGTTGCATTAGTTTAATAGACGAGAGAGAGAGAGAGAGACTGTCATTCTTATTTGAATAATAAAGAATGAATGGCATGTTAAGATTTTTAGTAAAAATGCCAAGTACGTTGAAAAAATATTGAAAAACGTCTTCGAAGCAGACGACAGTATTTTTATTTCCCTCTCCCATCGTGCCAAAACACATAATAACCAAAATCTATGTCAATAGTTCCAAAACTCGCCACCTTGTACCGAGGATCGCTGCCATATATTATTTCCCACAATTTAGTTTCCGTGTACATATCGAAATATCGCCGTCACGACTGATGTGTTGTTCTCGCATTCGGAGATTGTTCTTCTCTTCCGTGTTCGATAGTAGTCGATTGTCGACGTCGATCGCCAATTGTTTACATTTTCATTAGCAAAAGAAAGGAAAAAGAGAAAAATACACATCGAGCAGTGCTCATTCAAAAGTCCTGTCTCGATTCATTCGCCCGAGCTTTTTTTTCCTCTATCTCGTGAACAATGATGACTGACACGTCATTCGGAAAATCAAGCGACCCGCAGGATCCGAAGAATGAACCGATGAACTACATCGCGGGTACGTTTTCGCATTAATGCACTCGAAATGTGTGTCAGGTTATAAATTTGGAAAATTCAACTTTTCGTTGTTTACCCGCGAAAAATTTTGAATTTTTATAGCGTTTTTCAAATAAATTAATTTCGACTCGCCAGGAAAACACAAATTGTCGAAAGTCTCGATTGTTCTTGCATATATGAGTGTCTCTTTTTATCAAGATTCCTGCTGCCTATTTAGTGACATTAATTTATGATTGAATAGCAGCATAAATTATGGTAATAACCTTTTTGTACAATGTTTTGCACGCTCAACTTTTCATGCATTAAAGAGCATTCGTGTTTCAATGGTTTTTCACTTAGAAAATTAATTCCTAAAGTTACGCAATGGAATTCAAAGCAGTTTCTCAATTACGGCCTATAAAACATATTTTCGTTTTCAAATTTTCTGCAAATTTGGATTTTGTTGTAAATTTGAGAAATTTGGATTTTGTTGCAAATTTGAGAAATTTGGATTTTGTTGCAAATTTGAGAAATTTGGATTTTGTTGCAAATTTGAGAAATTTGGATTTTGTTGCAAATTTGAGAAATTTGGATTTTGTTGCAAATTTGAGAAATTTGGATTTTGTTGCAAATTTGAGAAATTTGGATTTTGTTGCAAATTTGAGAAATTTGGATTTTGTTGCAAATTTGAGAAATTTGGATTTTGTTGCAAATTTGAGAAATTTGGATTTTGTTGCAAATTTGAGAAATTTGGATTTTGTTCCAAATTTGAGAAATTTGAATTTTGCTCCAAATTTGAGAAATTAATACCGATTATAAAAACAGTCTCTTTCTACATTTTGTATGATGTTGAAGTTTGCATTGTCGGAATGCAATGAAAACTAGAAAAAAAAAAAAAAATTAATTGTATCGAACCCAAATGATTATAACCAGAGATATAAAAAGTTATTGTAATGACTAAGAAAATGAAAAAAAAATATTGCACTGAATTACAGCACCCTTAACAGATGGAGAAATCTTGCGTGCTAAATATTTTTTTACCTTTATTTAATTTATTTATCTTTTATTTTTGCATTCTAAATATTTTTTTTACCTTCATTTAATTAATTTATCTTTTATTTTTGCATTCTAAATATTCTTTTTACCTTTATTTAATTAATTTATCTTTTATTTTTGCATTCTAAATATTTTTTTTACCTTTATTTAATTAATTTATCTTTTATTTTTGCATTCTAAATATTCTTTTTACCTTTATTTCATTAATTTATCTTTTATTTTTGCATTCTAAATATTTTTTTTACCTTCATTTAATTAATTTATCTTTTATTTTTGCATTCCAAATATTTTTTTTTATCTCTCCTTCTTTGTCTTCATTTAGATTAATGAAACTTTTAAAAGATTTTCTACTTATTATGTGCTTTTTAATAATTATATATTATTATACATTTTTCATTTCTATAGCCCGTATTAATTAACTTCAATATTAATTGTAATATTTTACTGGAGAGTAATTAATATTTTTATTCTTTTTTACAGAGATACGACGAATGATGTATGGCTTTGGGGACTGTCCAGAGCCGCTGCTCGAATCCGCAAAAATAATCGAGGATGTAGTGCACAGACAGATGAGATCGTTGGTGTACAAAGCGTGCGAAGTAGCGGATCGACGAAATTCCAAAGGAGTCACGGAAGACGATTTTATATTTTTGCTGCGAAGCAACAAGATGAAATTGCGTCGATTGCTGAAGTATCTTGAGATCAAAGAGTTCAAAGCTTCTGTGCACAAGATTCTCGAGGCTGAATCGTTCGAGGAGAGTCTGGAGGATCTCACGGAGAATCCGTTGAGGAAAAAGCGTTCCTACAACAAAATCGTCAGTCTCATAGACAACACTGGGGAGTTGCTTGAAAATCAGTCAGCTGTTGATCATGTTAAGCACAACAGAAAGCTCAGAGCTGAGATGATGTCGCGGAAAATAGACGAGGCACGTTACATGGATTACAGCAGGGCACGATGCATATCATTCGCTAACAAGAATCAGCACAAATTCAGTGTCTGGATTGGCTGCGAAGGTAGCTTTTCATCACATTTTAAAGACAACAGATTTTATTCATTCACCGAATAACTATAAATTTTAATCAAGAAAAAAAAAAGGAATTTATTTAATTTGAAATTCGGTAATAGTTTCAAAATTAATGGAATAATTTAATGCTCTTCTCGCTGTTAAAAATAAAAAAAAAAAATCGATTTTTTCCTGCATATTTTAACGGCTGAAATAGGTGAACAGATAAAAATAATCGTAATAAAATATATTTTTAAATACCTCAATAAAGCATTAATTGATTAATTTGATTTCTAGGTGAGATGAAGGTGACCAAACAGGGCTACGTAGTTCTCGGATACTTGGCGTACGAAACAGTTGCAGAGATCGTCGATCTCGCGCTCCTCGTGAGACAGGATCAGAATAAAATCCACGGAGATTCGATAGACAGGCTGAAACTGAGTTACCACAATCCCTACACGTACAAACCGTACCAGCACAGTAAGGTGCGACCAAATATTTCTCGAAAAAAAAAAAAATCCCAAATACTTAATTGAAAAAAAAAAAAAAAAAATAATTACCGAAATAAAATAAGATATTTAATAACAGGGAACAGTGACAAAAGCAATAACACCAGCGGAGATAAACGAGGCATTGAGACGCTATTGGTCTCCGCAGCTCGACATAACAGGACCGTTTCATCGTTGGACGATGCACCGTCCACATCTGAAGCTCCTCTCCTGCTGAGCCTTCTGAACAAGGTAAACAAACAAAAAAGATTCGATAAATCGCATGGAAAAAAGTATAAAAAAAAAAAAAAAAAAAAAATCTGTTGATCTCTAGTGGAATGATTATGAATTTTATTACAATATGTGGCATTATCTACAAAATTGTTGCACTAGATTAACCTCGGCAAAGCATGCACTGTGAAATCCCATCTCTCCCGGTCACGAATTTATACAAATACTAATTTTGTTCTTATATCATGGAGAGAGTAAAGTCGAAACGCGGGCTTTTCCCTCCGCGCCACCCGTAATGCAAGTGCCGGATTGGTTGGCGGTCGACCAATCGCAGCAGAGCGTGCCTTTGTGTCCGCCGAGTTCTAAAACTTTTCCCTGCGATCCCGGAGGCATCTGAAAAAGAAAAAAGGAAACTGTAAATCTCACAAAAAAAATTGTTTAATGCAAATCACGAAGCTGAATTTTTATTTTTTTTTTTATTTTTTTTTTATTCTCACCTTGTATATATTTCCGCCGCTTTGCGTGCATAGCAACATATGACTGCCGCTCTGATCGAACGTGAATAATTTTCCGTGTACCGCATTTTTCTCGATCTTAATCTTCGTTTCCCAAATTATTTTGCCGGTATGATTGAGACTTCTCTGGCACAATTTGCCGTCCTCGCTTTGAGCGCATATATTGGTAAAATCGTGAATTAACTCTATGTCGATAACCGGACTTGAGTGGCAACTCAAATTATCGATTATCTCGTTTCTCCTCAAATCGTGTATCAATATATTGCCGTTCGACAGTCCGGTTATGAGTAATTGACCGTTGTGGTTGAAAGCCGAACAGAGAGCCGTTAAATTTTGTTCCATTGGTAATCTCTCGTGTTTTCGGGTTTTAATATCGTATAGCAAAAGCCGACCCTCGTTTGTATCCGATACAGAGCAGACGAACGTCGATTCAGTGGGATTGCAGAGTAGAGTCACTATTCGCGAGCCCTCGTGCTGAATCTCCCAGATTGTTTTGCAATCGCGCGTATCGTGGAGTTGTATGAGGCCGTTATTATCGCCGTGAAGAAAGTATCTCTCGTTCTTCGATATCCAATCGAGGGCTGTTACTGCTTTGTTGGAATTTACTGTCGTAGATGTAAATGTCGCTACAGTCCTGTTGATGAAGAATTTTTTCACAATTATTCGCGTGCTTTCCTCAAGTATTATTGTACATATTTTTAAGAGGCGATTTTCAATTTACTTTGGTGATGGTATTGGTGTCCACACTTTGATAATACCGTCCGCGTCTCCCGTCGCTACGTACGAACCACTTGCATTGCTTTTACACTGTATTATTGACGTTTTGTGCTCGGTGTATTCCTCCTGAAAATCACAAAAATATTTATATCAAGTGCCACTTGATTTTTTTTTAAATAAATAAAATAAAATAAAAAAATAAAAATCCTATGCGATTGATTGATCGTAATGTTTTGGTTATGCAAACAAAATCTAAGGTCTGAATATAAACAATTCTAATTTTTTGAGACAGATTTTTTTTTTGTGAAACTCCTACAGTTTTTTTTAGATACGAAACTGGTGATTTTGTTTAATTATCTGAATATCGTTACGAACGATTAATCGCTTAGGATTTTTTGTGCAATTTTATTTTACTATAAAAAAAAAATAATGAAGAAGTCAGCAAGAAAATGAATGTTTTGTTGTTGTTTATATTGTGAAAATCTGTTCTCCTACCTGACTAAGCAATATATAACTCGATTCGATTTTGTCTTTGGTTTTTCGTTCGCCCGTTGCATCAACGGACGAGTCTCTCTTTCTGTTACCGGATAGTCTGGAGTCGCAGCTGATGCTTCTCTTAGCGACAACCTCCGATTTGCTAACGCAATTCACTCTGCCTTTGGTGTTTGTTCTTTTGGTCCCTGTGTTATCGTTGTCCGTCTTTTTCACGCTTATCGTCGTTTTTCTGCTTAATATAGGACTCGAACTACCGCCAATATTCTTTATAAGACTTCTCAAACTTTTTGGATTTTCCATTAGCGGTGATTCTCTGGAAAGGATGCATTTTTAATATAAATTCTGATGTACAAAAACGATTTTATTTTTAATATAAATTGTGATCTACAAAAACGATTTTATTTTTAATATAAATTGTGATGTACAAAAACGATTTTATTTTTAATATAAATTGTGATCTACAAAAACGATTTTATTTTTAATATAAATTGTGATGTACAAAAACGATTTTATTTTTAATATAAATTGTGATCTACAAAAATGATTTTATTTTAAGACAGGTAATAAAAATACGATAAATAAAAAAAGGTGTTCGGCAGGTTCATTGGAATTTCGTAACTGGAAATACAACGTACTGAGCAATGATATAGAAGTCATCCATGATGGGAGGATGCTGTGGCGTCGGTCCTGGATTAACGTCCGAGAGATTATCAACCTTGGCGACCTCGCCGAGACGCTGTTTCAGTGCCTCGTTCTCCTCCTGCAGTCGTTTCAATTTGTTCGTATCCTCGTCGAGAGTGAGGAGCGTCGGCTGTGGCATGCACTGGGCAATTGATAAAAGCGTTTATGAAAACGAAATTGCGCGCGGTGTGTTTATCTCATGATCTGATAGTCTCAAAAATGGAGGTATTAAATTTTCACCTACTTGGAATATCGTTGAAAGAAAATTGTGCAATGAAACGAGCATTGTGTCCTGCCATTGTCGACTGAAGTGCACGGAGTACGTCGGATTGTCTTCGGGATTCTTAATAAATGGCAGTGCTAAAGAAATATGAAAATGTTGAATGAAAAATTGAAAAAAAAAATAAAAAAAAATAAAAAATAAAAAATAAAGGCAAATTATTCTATAAAAATAGCGAAAAATAAGGTATTATTCTGTGATGAAGAATGAGCGTACCAAACCATTCCTTCCACTCCGTGTGTCCCTGCAACTCTGGCGCCATTTTCGTGAAAAATTCTTGTATCTTCTCCTGTTTGTTGTTCACAGCTGCATTAACGAGATACAGCTTGAGCACAGCGTTCTCCAGCTTTCTTATACCAGGCGCAAAATGATTCTCCAGCCTGGAGAACATCCTCGTGTCCAAATGGCCCCACAGTTCTCTCAATGATGTCAAATCGCTTGTGTAAATGTATTGCATTAACTGATCGACTATCTTGTCCACCTTTGACAAAAATATACAATATTATTACAAAATATAAATCTAGAAAAACGAGCTTATTTTTAATATTAATTGAGATCTACAAAAACAATTTGATTTTTAATATAAAATGTGATCTAAAAATCGATCTCATTTTTTATATAAATCGTGATCTACAAAATCGATCTCATTTTTACTATAAATCGTGATCTACAAAAACGATCTCATTTTTACAATAAATTGTGATCTACAAAAACGATCTTATTTTTAATATAAATTGTGATCTACAAAAACGATCTCATTTTTACAATAAATTGTGATCTACAAAAACGATCTCATTTTTACAATAAATTGTGATCTACAAAAACGATCTCATTTTTACTATAAATCGCGATCTCCAAAAACGATCTCATTTTTACTATAAATCGTGATCTACAAAAACGATCTCATTTTTACTATAAATCGTGATCTCCAAAAACGATCTCATTTTTACTATAAATTGTGATCTACAAAATCGATCTCATTTTTACTATAAATCGTGATCTACAAAAACGATCTCATTTTTACTATAAATCGTGATCTACAAAAACGATCTCATTTTTACTATAAATCGCGATCTCCAAAAACGATCTCATTTTTACTATAAATTGTGATCTACAAAAACGATCTCATTTTTACTATAAATTGCGATCTCCAAAAACGATCTCATTTTTACTATAAATCGTGATCTACAAAAACGATCTCATTTTTAATACAAATTGTACAAAAAAACGATCTCATTAATTTAAATCACCATTTTTACTAATTTACAGTAAAAATATTTTTGCTATAAATTGCGATCTACAAAAACGATCTTAAATAAAACCACTATTTTCGGAAATGCCTGCGAAATATCGTCTGCAGTCTTTTACCAAAATCTTAGTTTCTGGTATTATCAGTTTCTTCGTTAAAAAAAAGTCAAACAAATTCGCCACTTTGCTTAAGTATTATTTCTATAAATATCACAAAACACGTGCTTCACTGCTCAACATCAAAATATATACTTTGACAGCTTTGTGACTGTCGGGTTAACTATTGTTGTTGCTATCTCTGTCTCACTCTGCAGTTTCTTACCCTGAAACCCTTTTCCTTCTCGGCCTTGAGATCGTTGTCGAAAGCTTTGAGGGTATTACCGAAGCCTCGGAACAGCAAATATTCCTTCACGAGCTCGTCTACATATTGTACGTGCGACATTTTTCTCCCCAATAATTCACAACAAAAGCTTCGTTTCCGCGTGCGTCTCGCCAGCAATCCGATGTCATCCCGATGCCATTTTTGCCTCCTACTGATATGGCAACGTTGCCTTCCCTCGATAGCGCGCGACAACAGCGCGATTGCGCGATGACGTCACCCACCACAGCGGTTCTCATCTATAATAATTGGAGTTCTTCAGAATACGAAAAATGCTCTAATAATCAAAAATCGAAGTACTCTTACTTAATTACATTAATTTCGTGTAAATTTTGAACCACTTTTCGATTTTTCTTCCTTCGTCGATTTTTATTAATCACATTAATTCTTTCTTACAGCTGTTTTTTTTTTTTTGCAAATCAATTGGAGCAAACTTTGTAATTTCCCGCGCAAAACTGAGCTTTCGATATAGTTGCGCCTAGTTTGAAAATTACGTATTATTTTTCGCGCCAATTATTGTATTTAACTTTTATTGTTTTATAGAATTGTAAACGATTTGCACAATTTTTTTAATTAAATTGTGAAAAATTGGCATTTCTGTTGCATTTTGTGGGAATTTTTTTTTTTTATTTAGGAGTATCGCTGTTGAATATGTTTTGTAATACAAATTTTTTTTTTCATACATTTTTGTGTCATAATTTTTCAAGTTTTATTATTCCTGATGTGAAGCAGAATTATTTTGAAAAAAAAATATTTTTGCAATGACATGTAATTTAACAGTTTTGAAAATATTTAATCTTCTTATCTAAAGTTTTACTCATCTGTTATTTTTCGTTTGAATTAATTCACGAATTGACATTTCAAGACGTTTTTAATTTAACAAGAAAAAAAAAAAAAAAAAAAAAACAAATCATGTACAGCGAAAAAAAAGGACTAAAAAATCTGAAATAATTTGTATTTATTTCTAGGTACTCTAAACCTCTTAAAAAAAATTATGAGCGTTTTTTTGAGACAATTCGATACAGGGTTGTCCCACTTTGTGTGAAATGGCCTATATTTAATGTCAACTAAACATAGTAATTTACAATTACAGGTTTTACACGATTAAATATAAAACAAAAGCTCCTCGGTAGACGTAGCTTTCTTCGATATTTATTTGCAAATTAAATTAAATTCGTAACAGTTAGTAATAATAATATATATGCGTGAAGGTAACATTTTACTGTAATAATGTTTTTTTTTTTTGTGTATTCTGGGCCAGAATTGTAAACGATAATCAGCTCTTTTTTATTTCGCCAAATTACACACACACACACAAAAAAAAATAAAAATAAAAATAAATATTCGCTGTTTCGGCTGGCAAAGCGTTTTTTTTTTTTTTTTCGTACATCTATGATAAATCTATCTAGATCACACGCACGATTCATCACTCTTCTGCAATCAAGTTTATACGAATAATACACGTAAACAATATAGATTTTTTTTCTGTAAAAGGCACGATTTTTTAATATTCTTTCTTTTTGTTTTTTATTTATTTTTTTTTCATTTTATCATAGCGTTGTTGCGCATCTCAGCATTGTTATAATTAATTTGCGTGCGTAGTGACGTTGTAAGAGAGAGAGAGAGAGAGAGCCTCTTGAAAAAATGTTCGAGATCGTTTTGTATTAATTTTTACTTTTTCATTTCAACGCGGAGGGAAAATTGCAGGTCTCGTGAGACGCAGCGGAGCTTTTCATTCATATATCTACGTCGCAGTCTCTATTTCGACGGACACATATATATATTTTTTTTTAATTTTCAATTGAAGCGACAATTCTCGCTCTGTAATTTTAAATTGAAACGTTCATCGCGCATTCCAAGCCTTATACTGCATAATTTAATAATCACATTCGTTAGCCCTCTCTGTTCTCGTTTTGCGTTGAGTAAAGTAAAAAAAAATTGACTGGAGCAAAAATGCAGTGTGTACAATTAGATGTTAATTGAGCCCCCTTTTCTGTGCCATAGTGGGCAGAGAGTAAAATCGGCAACGCATAACACTTTTCTTTTTTTTTTTTTTTCGTTTTTTTTTTAAATTTCTTGTGTAACACACGAACGCGCGATATACATTATATATTACGTATTAACGAATCGGAACAAACGCGTTTTTTGTGCGTACTGTAAAAATGTGTGTTAGTTTAAACGTTCAATCGATTAGCGTTATTGTCAATAGACACTGAACTACGAAAAATATACTATATTATATTTTAGTCGTATGTATAATGTATTTATAGTGTGAAAAAATTCTCGCTAATATTTGGCAAGAGCAGTTTAGCGTTTTTATTATTTTTTTTCTTTAATTTGCGAGAAATATATATATATATTAATTTTTTCTTCTTTTTTTTTAAATCGTCGTTTGGAGTATTTTCATAATATTTACAGTAGCAGTGCGCTTTGGAAAGCTCGTAGATTAATTTTTAACGGCGGATTGGCAATAATTGCCGTTAAATTGCCGCTTCAAGCTGCCATAAGAAATTGCGTCAACGCGTCCGAGCTTTTTTTTTTTTTTTTCCTTTGAACGCAGTTAAAAGTTTGCTCAGTGATGTATATTGTATTAACTTCCTTTTTTTTTTCTTCTTCTTTTTTCTTTACAACTCGACGTCCTCCTGCTTCGCCTTAGGCGCGACTTGCTCTTTGCTCTCGGATTCCTTGATGGTCGTGTGAACGTCAGCAAGCTCAACGGGATCCGGCGCCGCGGGCTGAATCGATCCGTCATCCTCGGCTACTTCAAAACCGATTGTCGCGCCGATTTTTTGACTCGCCTGCCTGAACGAGTCCGAGAGCATCACCTTTTTAAAAATATAAAATTGCATAAATATATTTTTTTTAAAAAAATGTATGAAAAATTAATATAAATTAAACTCACTTGTACGACGTTGATGCACATAGACGTCAATGCGAGACCAAAAACCAAATAGACTATCGACAGCATCATGTATATCGGATGCTAAACGAATGAAAAAATAAATCAAGAATCAATTCAACGCCCAATTGGCAATTACGTTCATTTTGTTTAGGAGACAATCTTAAACAGCGGTAGCCACCTTCGAAAAATCTTACCATCTGTGCTCCACCATGGAAAAAAAAAAAAATAAGCAGCGATAAATTAATCATGTCTTACAAAGGGGTGGAAAAAAATAAATACGTGGTCCAAGAGCTACCGGGATTGGAGGAATGAATAAAAAGAATTTTTCGCTAATTTTACGAAGCGAGCTTTTCATCTAAAAGCGCGATCGGCATTAAATATCGGTAATAATTCATAGAGCAATTATTAAGAAGTACGCGGTAGTTATATATGGCACTCTACTGATCAAATTTCAAATGAGTGATATAGTAGCTTAAATTCAAAGAATTTTATCATTTTTTTATTCTTCTTTTCCAGAATTTTTCCTTAAAGTTCCATTGACAACAAAAAATTTGATTTAATTACAATTTCAGTATTTTTCGACGAGAGAAAAATGTTAAATAAATGCACTTCATTGGAGATACTAAGAATATTATTATTATTATTAAAAATCAATGTTCTTGGTAGCCAGAATGAAGTTAATTTTTTCCCGAATTTTCTCTCATCTCAATGTAAGTAATATTCAATTAAAAAAAAAAAACCACTTTAATTCGCCAAAATTCGCGTAACTATTTATTTCCTTTACAAAAGGTAATTTCGTTTGAAAATTGATATCCGCTCATTTTTGGAGTCTCCGATTTCAATTGCGCATTAAAACGGTATATTCGATATCGTTTGAAAAGTCTTTTCCATGCGGGCGTGAAAATAGTTTAATTTAAAGGGTACATCACTCATGAAATTTTGCCATTAGAATTAGCCTCGATTATTCGTAAAATGAATGGTCACGTACCTTCGGTACATAGTCACCGAAGCCAATGGTGCTCATTGAAATGAAAACGAAATAGAAGCTCTCGAAGAAGCCCCACTCTTCCCAAAAGTTGTATATCGTCGCGCCGACGAAAATATAAGCAAGGAGAATGACGATAGCCACGGAAATTGGTAAATTGAATTCGTCGTCAATAGCGAATGTGGACATAGCCGGTGTGCCAGGCGTACCCGGCACCGAAGTCGACGCATTCCCGTCGAGATTCAATACAGTCTGCGTTTGATTCTGTTGCTTCTGCATTTCCTCGATTTCTTCGGGATTCATCTGAGACGGACGACGGAAGGTCGCCAAATCGTAGACCAATTGGACTCCTTTCATAACTTCCTGCAAATAGGTGAATAAAAAAAGATTTTAAAAACATGAAAAAAAAATGTAAAAAACGTTTGTAAACTTTGTTCGTTTGTGACGAAACTTTCGCTGAGAAGTTGTAATTGATTTTTTCTTTTTTTCTTTTATTTTAATTTTTTTTTCTTTTATTTTAATTTTTTTTTCTTTTATTTTAATTTTTTTCTTTTATTTTAATTTTTTTTCTTTTTTTCTTTTTTAGTCACCTGCACCGGAACGGTTCTTCGGACTCTTCTGCAGCTTCCCGTGTAGTAGACTCGCCTGACGAAAGCCCAGAGGAACTTTATACCGCGGGTAAAGAGTTTACCAAAGTCAGCCAGGATGATGAGGAACATGGGAATGCCGAAGATTGCATAGACAATTGTGATGGCTCGTCCCGTCGTCGTGCTCGGTGATATATGTCCGTAGCCTGGAAAGAAAAAAAAAAACAAACAAATTAGATGATCAGATAATTATCTAGTACGCTTAATTAAAATTTAAGAGTTTTTTTTTTTAATTTAATTTAAAAAATACTAATCGTCATCGTGCTATATAAAAAAAAAAATGCTTCGTTGAATTTCGAAAATCGAATTAAATGAAGAAAAAAGTTACTGTTGACGAAAAATCAATATTATTCCAATTACTTTTTTCTCTCTCCTCATAGACTCGAGGGAGGACGTAAAAAGTGAAAAAATGGACGAGAAAAAAGGAATCTTGAAAGTCGAGAAGATTGTGTCGAGAAGTTGGCGAAGAGCGTCGCTTGAGATCGAGTGACTCAACGTTATCGCTTTCCTCTTACAATACCAAATAACTTTTGGCTCCTTGAACGTGCTCCGAACGAGATACGGACAGCAACTCTCGTGAACTCCTAAATGGATTACAAATGCAAATAGTAAAACAGGTATTAGGGTTACTAAAGATTTACTGAAGGGAAGATACGCCGGTTGAATAACTTGGAAACTCTCTGCACAGAATAATCCGGCAATTTGCGAGGCTGGATCTATATTTTTTTTTTTTTGACGACTTCCTGAAGAAAATTGTCTGATAACTGAGCTGGGAAATCTGGCAGCCAAATACCTTGAGCCAAATTTGCATTTTTAAATGGTCGAAAATATAATCAGTGAGAATATTTCTCTTGTCGTATTTTAGGGAGCATTTTTTGGGGAACAGTGTCACCTTAAAAATCATGGAAATTAAATGATTGGAGTGATTGCACAAAACTTTGATGCTGATAAAAATTACTGCAGCGCTGATAGAAAAAAAATATTAAACGTTTCTTTCGAGAAAAAAAAAAATACAAATTTATGGCTTGGATAACAAAAAAGTATTTTTAATAAATCTACTTTTTTTTAATAAACAGTTTCTGTCGACAAAAAAAAAGCATTTTTAAAGTGTCTGTTTAAGAGTGTTTTTTTTTTCTAATTACATTGAGAACAAACGTATCAACGTAGCTAAGAAAAAAAAGAAACATTTTTTTACAAATCGATAATTTGTATTTCTTTCCAACCAATCAACGTGTAAAAAATGTCCAATGAAAGGCTATGAAACGCGAATTGTTCCTCAATCTCTCACCGATAGTAGTGATCACAGTGAGACAATAGACGACAGCATTGAGAAAGCTCCAGCTCTTTTGTCCGCTGTAGGAGTGAACGCCGGCTTCGTGAGCGGTGTGTAATTGTTCCTCGAATTCCATCAACTTTCGTCTGGCCATGCTTTTCCAATCGTCCTCTCTCATGTTGTGACTGAAGTTCCAGAGGCTATCGAGAAAGTCGCGTTTTACCCTCTTGACGCCGCACTTGTAGAACGTCTCGAAGGCTCCCTCGGTGAAGCGAAATACGAAAGCCCCGAGGCCGCAATAAATAATAGCGAGAAGAAGCTCGGCTACGCAGCGATTTCGCAGCGAGCGAATTGCGCGGGTTTCGCGTGGATTTTGCTCGACGAAAGCGCGAAATTCCGACAAGAAATCCGCGAGAGTCCGAAAGAATTCGAGGATGGAGACCTTCTTTGATGCTGAGATATCTTCGTTGATAACTTTTTTCATTTCTTCCTTGATCTCTCGTGTGTCCTCCTCAATTTTCGTTTCGGTCGCATCATCGTCCTGCACCTTTTCCTTCTTGGCTTTCATCCCAAAGAAAGGTATCCAAGCGAGCCAGGATCGTTTCACCGTCTGTTCCTTCACCAGTTGCGCGACCTCCTGATCCTGCGATTTCGTTGGAAGGACGCTGAACTTTCGTCGCCTTAAAGCAGCCTCCATTTTCGGATCAACGTAATCGTCCATTGGATCACGATCGAGTATTCCACGTTCCTTTCTGAGGTATTCTCTCTGCGCTCTCTCGAAGTCTTCAATGAGGCTGTCGTCGCTGAGGGGTATAATTTGTTTTTTAATTTCGGAGTTGGATCTAACGAGGGTCGTTATTTTGTCGTTTGACGATTCAACGGGAAAGGTGCCGCTCTTTCTCACTGGTTTTAAGTCATCGTCAGTATCACTGGGAGCTCGGGCTCGACTGGTTGATCTCTTATCCCCTGCGCGAGACTTCTCCCCGTGTCTTGAAGTCACTTGGAGAGCTTCGCGTCTCTCCAGAGCCGAGTGGGAAGGGCTGTTCGTGCGTTCCTTCAAGTTGAATTCTTCATCAGTCTCGCTGCTTGCTCTGCGTCGACTCGTGGACCTTCTCTCGGCTCTTCGGCTCTTCTCCAGTTCCTCGACATCGCCGTCTGTGTCAGTGGTGGCTCGTGATCTGTTCGTTGTCTTTCTCGCGCTGGTGTTTCTCGATTTAGCTCCCTCGGGCGATTTTTTTCGCCTCAATATCCTCTTAGCGGTTTCCTCGGTTTCGCTGGAATCGGTGGTATACCCAGTTCTCTCGAAATTTCGTTCCTTCCCAGCTCGTTTCGTAGTGACGGCTGTTCGATTTTCCGAGCTTCGAGCTTTAATCGGTGAAGCAGTAACGTCCCTCTTTTTCGGCTTAACATGTTCATCCGGGTTCTTGGAAGACCTACCACGCTCTTCCTCATCTCTCTTAAAATCTTGTTGTCTGACAGATTCGCTTTTACCGCCTATGACAAATCTCGCAGTCACGGCGTCGCTCTCACGTGCTAGCGGAGCAGCCTCGTATCTATTCTTGTCTAACGCCGCAGCTTCTTTCTCCTCTTCTTCATCGTCGCCGGTTCTCAACGTTATTTTTCTCGCTCTATCATCACTGCCAGCAGCCTCTTTCCTCCATTCACAATCCGTGCGTATTCCCTGAACTGTCTCGAAATCCGGAGGCAGAGCTTTCTTCGAAGATCGCTCTGATTTTTCGACAACACTCGGCGACAGATCCCTGTCGATTTCGTGACGTCGTCTGACAGCGCGAATTGGTGTCGTATCGACGTGTTCCTTCTTTGGTTTTCTCGGCAATTCGTCAAGAGAGTCCTTCGAATGTTCCTCGACTTCGGGTTTCTCTGGAGCGCTGCTAGCTTTCTTCCTTTCCCCGGATAGTTCCTTATCCTCAAAATCGGATTTATCAAACCCTGCGTGAATTCCAGATGCCGGGAGTTCCTCTGGTAATTTTGATTCGGATTGCTTGTCTTCCCTCGGGATTTCCTCATCTTTTCGGCGTACCTCCGGTGACACTGCCCGTTTCAATGCGCGTTGATGCTTCTCGGCAACGCTAGGCTCAGCGTAATCACCGGATTTCTCATTTTCAAGGCGTTTCCTCTCGGTCTCTTCGAGCTCCTCAAGCCTCTCAGTTTCCTGAACCAACCTTTCCATCCTCGCCCGAGTTTCCTCCTCCTCCTCCTCATCACTCCCTGCTCCGACATCGTCCTGATGACGTCTCGGTGGTTCCGGCGTTTTCTCCCGCCTCCTTGCCGCCGCTTTTCGGCGTCTGTGCACCGTGTAACTGTCCTCCATGATCTCGCGACTAAGCGAAAGCTGAAGAATCCGCGGAGCCGCGCACCAAGCGACGAAAATAAAGTCCGAGGCCGCTCCCACCAGTTTGCCCGACGCGATATAACAGCCGGCGAGTTAAGCGTTCGTTTTTCGAACGGTCTCGTTGCGTCTGGGACACCCTTCGAATATTCTGCTACTGTTCACCAACGATTTCCTTGATGATGCGCGGAGAGCTTTTCCCTTTCCCTCGACTGTTGATCCGCTACGTGGGCGTTTCGCCGTTTTCGTGCAATTGCCCTCTGCTCGACAGAGGAGTGCCGTTTGCCGCAGTGAGCCAACGTGCTCGAGTGAACCGGAGGAGGAACTGTATATCGAACACAGAGGGCTAGATAGCAGGATGTATTCCTACCCCCGTGTCGAATGTATACTATCCCCGAATGGTATGGACTCCCGGCGCCTCGGTGCCGAGACTTCAACACGCTACTGCGGCGCTTTTACCCCCGTACAGTATTCGCCTGCATAGCGTTTACGAGCTGACCCCGCGTAACTGCGATCCCCTCCGGATTTCACTCTGCTACTGGCTCTGCTACTTCTCTTCTCTGAGACGACTACTGTAACCTCCGTCGCTATGCCGAAGATCGATAACTTTTCGTACATCCAACCCTTTGCCGATGCGGTCTTTTTCCACCACTCGGACTATTGGGTGACACGTGGAGAGGGTGGCTCTTCTGGCGTGTGGACTGAAAAGCAATTTTCAAATTTCAAATTTCAAGTTTCATATTTTCTTTCTCTGAACTTTCATATTTTCTTTCTGTGACCTCCTCCTAAGATGCCAACGATGAATCCAATTGGCATATCATTAGTCAGAACTCATTAATTCAATAACTGGAAAAACAAAATTTCCCTCAGAGAAATTCATGCTTTCCAAGTCATCAATATTAACCGGTAAACTTTGTTGGAAATAATAGCTTGTTCGTTCCAGTCGAGAAGTAAAATCAATATGAACTCATGTTAGCATTGAATTATGCAAAGTTTTGAAAAAACTCTGAGGAATGCGAAGCTTTTTTTTTTTTTTTTTCTTTTTCTTTTTATTGTCTGCACGAAAAATAGACTCACAATGTCGTTCGGGGTGACAAATGAGGGCAATCTCGTGGAGACAACGGTAGCTAACGTACTCGAGATAAAGTTAATCGCTCACGGAAGAAAGCTTGCACGCTTTTTCAGATAACGTATTCTAAGCGTTAATTTAATTCCTCCCGAAAGAAAAGACAGATTTTTTTTTGTAATATTAAGAAAACGAGAAGAAAAAAATACTCAGCAACTCAAAAATATTACAGAGCGAAATACGGATTTTCAAATAATGTTTGTTTATAAACCAATTTTTTTTCAAGTAAAATTAATTAAGAAAAAAATACTATCCACAAAATTGTCATCGACAAAAAAATGAGATAACACAATAAATTTGGAAATATTTCACCTGATCCATTAAAGAAAAATCGTCGACTTGGAGTTGGGTTTCATAATCAGAAAGTAAAAATCAGAAAATTGAAAAATGAACAGTAAATCAAGGAAAATCCTCAGTTTAAATTCAAAAAAAAAAATTCAAATCAAATTTTCTTTCGAATAATCTTTCAACTAGTCGGTACTCTCGACTGGACACGAGGAAGCTGTTGGAAACGACGAAATAGTGCTCTTGAACTGGCTTCGTAGCACAAGATGCTGAGAGTAACGAGGGATATCCCAAGCAGTGGTAATTCTTAAATGCCAACGTTCTGGCTAGCGGTCGATATCCCGAAAGCGCAGCTTTCCACCGAGCTTCTATTTATTTCTAACCAACTTGATCTATTGTTCTTTGTCCATTAATCTTCGTTGTTTCTTCTCAAACTCTAATACCGAGATCTCAACGGCTTAAACCAGATCTTCATTTATACAAACAGAAAGAGATTTTCGTTTTTCTATAGCCACGACACATATTTATCATAGATGATGATACGCGTCTGGTTTTCTCAACCGAGAGATATTTTTTAAAACCTCTTAAACCACCCGAGCAATTGTTTGTATTTCCTTATTCGATTTATTCATATATCTCGTGGATCTTGCATTGCTTTTTCCTCATAAAACTCAAAACTTTTGCTTGTCAGAGGCAATTTCATCCACCGTCGAGCAGTATCGAAGAATATTCGATATAAAACTGGAGTACCTTTCTCCACTGCCTCTCATCACGGTCAGCATTTTAGTATTTTCACCGGTGGAAATGTGTCCCTTCGGGCAAAATCGCTTCAACGACCAGCAGTAATCGTTGCCCAGGAAACCGGATTCACGTGGCATTATGAGCAACTGGCACCTCGTGCAAATAAAATAGAGAAGAAGCAGAGAGAAGTCGGAGGATCCCACGAGGTCTTGTCGATCGAATAGCTTCCTATTGGCGTTGATATTTCACTCGGTTGCTCCGGCCAGGGTGGATATTCTAGAAGAGAGATTTATAATATATAATGCTGCTGTATTGTATGGATCCATACGACACAGCTGTAATCGGTTCGTTGCTTCCAAAATTTCATACCAGGAAGACATACTTTTCTTCGCTTCTTCTGCAAGGGAAAACGTTGGTCCATTCTTGATAGAAGTTTGCCAGCTTCCTGATTTCAAGGTAGGAAGTACCACGATTTCTCACTTTTGTCAATAGTTTTCTTCTGGAATAATTTCTTTTTTTCTCTCTGTCCAATGCTTCCGGCTTCGGGCTCACTCGGACGAGTGAATTTAAGTTGCGAATTCGTGGGAATTCATTTCGACGTTGTGCATCGATGGAATATTTTATATTGCTTCTTCGGCATTTCCGATTTAGCTGAAATTTTCACATTTTGAACTTTGAATTATTTGGAATCTTGAAAAATATTGGCGAGATGGCCGGCAATTTCGCACCAGAGTTACAGCTCTTCGAACGATGAAACATCCTGGTAATTTTTTAAAACCTCATTTTTTTTTACTTGAGAAAATGTGAAAAAAAATTGAGGTTTTAAAAAATTTGGAAAAATTATATCTCAGGTTAAAAAGTGTTTAAAAAATCTGAAAAAAATTTGCAATGTGGTTTTCGACAAGTACTTTCCTACAAAAAATTACGGAGTCGTAAAAGAATACATCACTATTATTATTTCTATTTAATTTTAATTAATTCAAAGTAAATTTTATTCAGCGCGGCTTATGGGCAGCCTGGACCAGAAATGTTTCCCGGGTTTGTTGTCGCGGTTTATATATATATTAACAGTACATACAAATGTGCGGGTTGCCACTGTTAGTAACATGACGTTCACAATTCACACTGCTTTGAACTGCCACGTAATTTTCGGAACACACAGGGACAGCGTGAAAAGCACTCTGAATCCATATATATTAGCATCCGGGTCGAGCATCAATTGCGGCAGTCCAGAAGTAATTTTGCATATAACGATCTCGTTATTTTCTCCTGAAAACGTCGGCTGCATATGCTGTAAATTTACAGAAATATACGCAGAGACGCCGAAAAATATTGTCTATTAGTATTATTAAAAAAAAAAGGAGTTTTAATAAAAAAGAGTCTCAAATAATGTTGGCTTCTCAATATTTTGTACCTTTGACAAAGCCACTATGAGAAAGTACATACGTTTGTCAATTTTGGCTTCCTCGTAGAGGAAACTTTGTGAAAGGTATAAAATAATGAGGCAGCAATTTGCGAGGCTCTAATTTGGAGTCTTGTTTAAATATTTCATACTTTCGTTTATCGATATTTTTGTGGGAGGTAATATTGTAAAAAAGAAAAAAGATAAAACGAAAAATGCAATTTTTTTTCTAAGATAGATCTAAGAAAATTTCAGCTAAATCGGAAATGCCTTTTCGGAGCGAGAAACAAGTGGCAAACTTTGTTTAATTGAAAAATAGCATTAAATAAAATCGAAGAATTTTACAAAAAATGTTGTTGGAATGAATGTTGAAAATCGAAAATTTGATGTTCTTAGGATTTTTTTGTGCGAGGCGTAGTTTTGGCGTTAAAAAATAAACATTTTCTTTAAAAAAAAATCGCTTCTGATTTTCTTTTTAAAAAAATCGCTTCTAATTTTCTTTAAAAAAAATCGCTTCTGATTTTCTTTTAAAAAAAATCGCTTCTGATTTTCTTTAAAAAAAATCGCATCTGATTTTCTTTGAAAAAAAATCGCTTCTGAATTTTTTTGAAAAAAAAATCGCTTTTGAATTTTTTTTTAAATCGTTTCTGATTTTATTTAAAAAAAAAATGTCCTGTATATTGATAAGACGCCAATTTCGTTGTTTGTAAAAATACGTATATACGTAATTTCAGACTGGGAAACGTGAATTATGATTTAAGAGAAGAATCGTACGGAAATAAATTGGTGTAGGGGTCTGGGAAGCGCGGGTGAACCACAGACAGCCGCCACAGCATCACCATCATCAACGGCCACTATCATATCTCTCGTCTCAAGTCTTCTTTCGTCGCTTCCTACACGATTCTCTGTATTACGCAACGGTGACATATACTCCAAAATAGTATGCGTGGGGGTTACCGGGCCGTGGGTCCGCATGTTCCTACAATTTAAACTCTCCTTGCCGGTGACGATTTTGAATAGTCATATTAATGTACAAATTTGCATGGAGCGATGAAAATTATTTGGTCGTTTCAAGATTCTCAACTTTATTTCTTTTTAGACAGATTTTGGGTTGTGATCTTTTTTTGGAATGGATAATTGGCGTATTGATTTTGATTTTTTTTTTTTGAATCCTCGAAGCTAATGATAATAATAAAATTAAATGCAAATATAAAAATAATTTCACGTAGAGAAATTATGATAAAAAAATAATCAAAGCTAATTTCCATAATAATGATAAAATTAAATGCACAAAAAAATAATCAAAGATTATTTCCATAATAATGATAAAATTAAATGCCCAAAAAAATAATCAAAGATTATTTCCATGATAATAATAAAATTAAATGCAAATATTAAAATAATTACACGTAGAGAAATTATGATAAAAAAATAATCAAAGCTAATTTCCATAATAAATGCCCAAAAAAATAATCAAAGCTAATTTCCATGATAATGATAGAATTAAATGCCCAAAAAAATAATCAAAGCTAATTTCCACGATAGTCATAAAATTAAATGCAAATATAAAAATACTTGCAACAGCCAATAAAATTGTAATTCTTCAAGGCAGGTGACATTATGTTGAGACAAAAAAAAATATTTTTATCTGACTGCAACATAAACACAGAGAAGGATCTGATAAAAATTGCTGTGTATCGAGAAAAAAAAAATTAATTTTAATTCTCAAGACTGATGTCCGCTCATTTTGAATAGATCATCTAATTCAAAGTCTAACACTATTTTATTCCGCTTTATTCTAAATCCCACGATCAATAAACACAAGAGCCTTCATTCTATATTCCATTCCCTTTGCTTCGAAAATTCTCCAGGACCTTTGTCTCCATATTTATTCACGCGAGAACCGTCCTATTTACATCTATTCCCAATACGTGTACTACTCGAATATCCAAGAGGTGTCCTCGAGTAACGACAAATAAAGTGAGAATCCTAGGACAGTCGGAATGTCAAGACCATACATCTTCCACAACGTGATATCTCTCTCTGAGATTCCAGAGATTGGAATTCGAGAAGAAGCTCCGTGTGTAACATTTTTAATATAAAATGTATTCACTAAATTCCTTCCTTTGAGCTTGAACATCATTTCGTTTTACATATACGCAGAGGACGTGTCCATTAAATGGACAGCTGTAATGATCGATGAACGGTTCACCTGAAATTTAAAATGAATATGCAATGTTAAAGTTTTGTCGGGTAAGATTTGATGATTTAAAAACCATAGATGAAGCTATTAATTTTTTTCAAAATTCAAAACGATTGCAGGAAATTCATCTGAAAATATAGTTTAAAATTTTCTAGATAATTATAAAAGTCCGTCCCCAGAAAGATTGAAATTTAGGCAACAATTTTTGTTGCTAAAATGACCTTTCGCTAGATTGGAGCTACAAATATTAATGATTTTTTTTTTTCAGTCACACAATACTGTTTAAATGAGTGAAACTTGCTGTTTCTTCCCTGTTTTGCTTAATAAGAATCGTACTAGTTATTAAATCCTGTCACGTATCAGAGAAAATAGGGGATGATTTGACGCTGCAAGTGATCCTTTTGATTCAGGTTGAGGGTCCACGTAATTCGTAGCCATGACAACATCCCGTAACTTGGGTACATCGCTGTGATAACGAGGAGAAGAAATAATGCGAAGGAGAGGAGTCGATCAATCTTGTGCGGTAAGTCGAGTGGAGAGGAAATGAAAAAAAAAAAAAAACACAAAAACAAAAAGAAAAGTAGGAGATGAGGGAGGTTGCTGTTTTGCTAATGATACAAGCTTTGGCACGTGCCTTGTCTTTGACTCTGGAAGGATCTACAAGGAGAACGATAAAAATGAGGAAAACGAGGACACTGAAGAAAAGGATATACTTCTTGGAGTCGACTCTACATTCTCCTTGGCAGATTGTCCCAATAGGCCAATACGATACTCCAGACTCGACCCTACACAGAACTTGCGTGAAACTGAATACATGAATAAAAAATTTAAAAAAAAAACACAATTTTTAGCTCACTCACTCACTCAAACTAAAAATTTTTCAAACTACTGCCATTTTTGGAAATAATTTTTTTTTAAATTTTCCTACGTAGCGCCATAGCTGCTACATTCTTAAAAAAGAATAATCGACGACTCATATCTCCGTCATTTTGCAATTTTTTTCAATTTTTTTTTTTGCAATTTGTTCTTAAACATGTACTTTATCTATGTGAAATAAAAGTTTTTTTTTTCCAAATTTCATATCTGCGTAAAAATCATTTTTTAACCGATTGTTTAAATGAGATGTATTTCGATTTAATTTCCACGTAACTCAAGAAAATAGCTTTTTAAACCAACGAAAAAGAAACGTTTAAAATATCCTACAAGACTGGAAAAACGTTAGTTTTATTTTTATTTTTTTTCTGCTGCTATCGAAGAAGAAATGAAGAAAAAGGGACTTTCGGTGAACTACAATGCTGCCTTACTACTCACAAACACTGTCCCAAGATAATCCTTGACCCAACAAACGCGACTCTGCTTGCGGAAGGTGAACTCTGCACGTTGGAATGCTCGATCATTACCTCTTATTTTCCGGTGACACGCAAGCCACCCAATAGATCACGACACGATCAATTTCAACGCCCTTTCCATTTTCCAGGGTATGTGGAGTGATGAAGCTTGTCGAGGATCTACGCAGTTGGATTGGCCTGTGAATCCCTGACTGTTGAATAAATCCGAGGATTAATGGGGGATTTATGAGGGTTGGACTGTAGAAGATCCGTAATGGAAGAAGGAGGAAAAAATCGTGAGTCAGATCTTGGGCACGTTGACAAGTTTCCTTTTTTTTTCCTTTTGCCTCGTAGATATTCGTCGACGTGTCGACGATTTTTAAAAAGTCTGCATTTTTTTTTTAAGTGCTCATCAATTTTTTTGTAATTTTTTTTTACTCTAAAGTAATTGTTAAAAAGTGAAATTAGCTTCCTCGTTATTTTGTATTTTTATGATTTTTTTTTTACTTAAATTGAAGAGTAAATAAAATGAATAAAAATTCAATAAAATCCTCTGTTTGTTGTAATAAATATTTGCAGATAATATGCGAAATAAAATGATTTTATATCAGGTAAAACGTTGAAATGAATTTCTAATATTTTAGTTCGTTATCTCGATTATAATTTAGTTTAAGAATATAAAAAGTTTTTATCAGTTTCTTCAACTGCACGACTATTTCAACGACAATTTGATCGTCATTGAATTGTTCAATTGTTCGGAATCTTGCTTTCCAATTGATTCTCTCGACACGCCACAGCATACACGAATCTTTTTCCCAATCTACCTTCGACAACTGACCTATTTCGAGGTACAAATTTGCAAAGCGAGTGTTTCCGAGGTGTGCGTAATGTTTCACTGGATACAAATCGACATGAGAAACTCGGAGAATGCAATTTAGTAAATTTCACGTTCGCTGAGTTGGCCATAATTAATGGACAGATAGTGGCGAAAGCCTTATCACCATGAAAGGTTTAATAACTTGGACAGCGAACGAATTTGGAACTTGCATCCGCCGAATTATTCCACATTCTTGGACAGTCGTGTTCCTGTAAAAGAAAAATTATTTTTATGGAATTGCAATAGCTTTTTTGATTTTTTTATATATTTTTTTTTTTTATTCGTTTTGCCCATGTCTCGTGGTTTTCTGGTGAATCCCCAAGCAAAGCTGAATGCTTTGGTATGATCCATTCGACAATATGTTGCTCCGACCCATTTTTTTCTAAAGCTCATGAGAGAATGCTCGAAGCGGCACGCAGTGAAGCATCGATTGTTCTATTTGTAAAGGTAAAAAGTGGAAAAAATATGCGGCATTCCAGGCCAAATCCACAATATCGTCGCGCATTTATTAAATGTATTTATGAACGAATTTTCATACTTGTTCGAAAATTCATTTGGTCATTGCCAGAAAAAAATGTTGGATACTAAAAAAAAAAAAAAACGGACAGACACAATAAATGCTTTTTTGTGAAACAATATTTTTGAAACTCTCGAAATTTCATTTTCGAATAGTGGAGTGAAATTAGGATAGCAGCAGAAAATTTAAAGTTTAAGATTTTAAATAGGATGTTTTTTTTTTTTTAATTTTTGTATTTCAACACATTTTTTATTCGCTGATTTGACAATGAATGCCTATATTATTATGCTTTGTATTGATGCATGGAAATTAGGACAAATGTATAAATTTATTCTTTGGGATATGCACAGAATAAATTTGTAAATTAGATGAAATAACGTTTCATGAGCAACACAAATTATTGAACTATTCAAATTCGTGTACACCAAATTGGCCTTTGATAATAAATAATAACTGAAGATTCAATTTTTCGCTCTGCAAACTTGTTGCAGGGAACTCAAGAAATATTTTTAAAAGCAAACTCATATTTTTTTTTACGTAATAGAATTTAAAAAAATTAAAAAAAAATACCTAAGATTTTGTAACTTTTGTAACCATCATTTTTCATTTAATTGGAAATCATGGAAAATTGTAACTTCAGATCTCAAAAACTAGTAAAAAAAGTTTAAAAAAATAGAATTATCCGTAGAATTGATAATTATATTGACAGCAAAAACACGTCAAGTCGGCCAAAAAAAAATCTGCATTTTGAGCTGTCCTGAAAAAAATCTATATTTTCAAACTCGGAAAAAAATCTGCATTTTTTTCCGAGTTGGAAATGCTCGTTTAATCGGACCTGATTCTACCTACTCCATTAGCTCCATTCTACCTTACCCTGGAAACCTAGAATCCCAATTAGAGACTACCAAGTCGCAAAAGTAGTTACCATGTTTAAGTGAACGCATGAACATAAACTGCCTGTCATTCGTTCAGGAATCTGGAAGGAGTTCGAAATACGGGTCGGACAATTAAAGTAAAGAGGGGATTTATACAATCATGCTGGGCCGGAATGATTGTGTAACGACTAACAATTTTTGCCTTTTTTTTACTTGTAATCCACTAAATTGCAAGAAAAAAAAAATGGTTACTGGTAATTCATGAACGAGAGCGAAATTTAATTATTTTTCTATTAATTGTGTGTTTCCAGTAAACTGGCCGTTGTTTTCTTGTGTAAATCCTAATTTTTATTCGCAGCAACAGGAAAAATTATACAAATGCATAAAAATGCACTGAAATTCTTTTTTGAATTATTTTTATGGAAAGAACCTAAGAAACCTGAAGATTTAAAAAAAAAAAGATGAAAATTGCTCCAAAAAGATTTTTTAGGAGTACATTCAGGGTTACTTTCAGTGCGGAAAAATACATTTCAATTTTTTCAAAAGAACCTAAGGAACCTAAAGAACCCAAAGATAAAATTTTATACAATTAGAATTTTTTAAATACAACGGATAAAAAAAAAATTAATTTTTAACCGATTAAACCTGAGGTTTTCCAGAAATTCGTCAAATCTATCAAATCTCAATTGCCAGAAAATAATTTTTTGAAAATGCTATTCTCTTCGCCCATCTGACATTTCTCAAAAGTAAAAATTTGAGTTTTTCTCTCAAAACATGAAAAGTCTGAATTTCTCTTAATAGAGATTTCTACAGATGCGTGTGGGAGATAATACAGACAAAAGTCGAGAAGATAAAACGAGCGATATCGTCCACCTTCGTCGCCCTAACAGACTCAAACTGGATGGCATTGTTAGATGCCCACATTGCGATGGCAAGGACTACTCGAGAAATTCAAGGCCGCAAAGGGTGGCTTTACTCGAGCGATATATAGCAGAGAGCCTCGTCGTGCAACTAGAGTCAGGTTGTAACTCTGACCCTCGTCCAATATCCTTCGCTCAGTATTTCAGAATATGTGATTCAATGTAGACATTGGCTGTTGACACTAGCACAAATACTAGGAATCATCTAACGACGTTTATGCAGCATAGAATAGCAAACTATATTGTCACAGGAGCGTCTCGGTGCAGCAAATTGATCTTGCTTTACCGGTGCGTTCTACAAGTGTCCCTGTATCATTTTTATTCGCCATTTGTCCTTCGATACCTATTAAAATTTAGGGAAGAAATTGTAAAGACGATTAAAATAGCAATAATAGCAATGTAAAAATGTTATTATTATAATTGGTATAATTATTTACTGAAAAAACAGGCGATTATGCTGTAAATCAGTGCAACGTTTTCGACAACAAAATTACTATTTTTTATGTACAAAAAATGGTGAAATGAATTTTTTATATAAAATGAATTATGTGTAACTGAGATATTTGAAATTTTGAGAATTATTATATTATTGCGCTATTTTGGGGAGTTTTTTTTTTCGAGATTCATTTATATTAATTTACTATAAAATGTCCAATTTTTTTTCCCGAATTTTATAATTTCTTGTGTTTTTATGTAGATTAAAGTTGCAATAAAATATTCGTTATAATTCTTTCATTTCCGTGAAAATATATTTTAATCGTTGAATATTTTGCCAAGATTAATGGAAAAAGATCCGATCGAATGTTGTTGAAATAACATCGAGAAATGTTTATTTTGCATCGAGAAAAAGGCTGGGAATTCGTTGATTTGAATAAAATATGAAAAATAATTTGAGTCGACTAAAATATAGTTGAATTAAATAAATCTTATCAGACGAGAATTTTAAGTAATATAATTGTATTTAAATCGATTAAATAGATCTATTTAATCCAACCATATATTTTATTCTGTTCAAATGACGTTCCGGCGTTTTATTCAAATAAACTCATTCACATTCCTTTTTCTCTGGTTTTGCGAAATGAAAAAAAAAAAAAAACTACTAAACTCACCGATAGTTGTGTAAATGGTGCCGCAGTAAAAAACAGCATTCCAAAAAGTCCATATTTTTTCGCCCTGGTCAACGACCCCGTGTTTAAAGTGCACCCGAAGTTGGGCCTCGTACTGCATCAATTGATTAGCGGCCTTTCCGCGCCAATCTTTTGGTTGGTTGAAAAGCGTGCTGTCCGAACAGTATTCCCGTATCACCCGTATCGTCTCGTTTCTGCAGATTTACAAACATACGAATTCACAATGAGAACGATAAAGCTTAAAACGTAAAGATAATAAAGAAATTAGCACAGCAGAAGCAGGCATACGGGGCATTCCATCTCATATCGATCAAAATCTGGCGACGACATCTCGGATCGGCACCGTAATTTTTCGTACAAAAGTACTTGTCGAAAGACACGCGCCAAATTTTTTTTTAGATTTTATTTAAAACTCTTTTTACCTGAGATATAATTAAAATTTTTTTTTTAAAGCTAGGTTTTTTTAATCTGAAAAAAAAATGATATCTCAGGTAAAAAGTGTTAAAAAAATCTTTAAAAAATTGAAAAAATTATATCTCAGGTAAAAAGTGTTAAAAAAAATCTTTAAAAAATTGAAAAAAAAATGATATTTCAGGTAAAAAGTGTTAAAAAAATCTTTGAAAATTGAAAAAAATTATATCTCAGGTAAAAAGTGTTAAAAAAATCTTTAAAAATTGAAAAAAATTGTATCTCAGGTAAAAAGTGTTAAAAAAAATCTTTAAAAAATTGAAAAAATTGTATCTCAGGTAAAAAGTGTTAAAAAAATCTTTAAAAATTGAAAAAAATTGTATCTCAGGTAAAAAGTGTTAAAAAAAATCTGTAAAAAATTGAAAAAAATTGTATCTCAGGTAAGAAGTGTTAAAAAAATCTTTAAAAATTGAAAAAAATTGTATCTCAGGTAAAAAGTGTTAAAAAAATCTTTGAAAATTGAAAAAAATTATATCTCAGGTAAAAAGTGTTAAAAAAAATCTTTAAAAAATTGAAAAAAATTGTATCTTAGGTAAAAAGTGTTAAAAAAATCTTTGAAAATTGAAAAAAATTATATCTCAGGTAAAAAGTGTTAAAAAAAATCTTTAAAAAATTGAAAAAAATTGTATCTCAGGTAAAAAGTGTTAAAAAAATCTTTACAAATTGAAAAAAATTATATCTCAGGTACAAAGTGTTAAAAAAAATCTTTAAAAAATTGAAAAAAATTGTATCTCAGGTAAAACGTGTTAAAAAAAATCTTTAAAAAATTGTATCTCAGGTAAAAAGTGTTAAAAAAAAATCTTTAAAAAATTGAAAAAAAATAATATCTCAGGTAAAAAGTGTTAAAAAAATCTTTAAAAAATTGAAAAAAAATTATATCTCCGGTAAAAAGTGTTAAAAAAATCTAAAAAAAATTGAAAAAAAATATATCTCAGATAAAAAGTGTTAAAAAAATTTTGAAAAAATTTGAGATGTCATGGAATGGCGCATATGTTAAAAGGTACGTTGCGTTTTGCTAATCGACGCAGCAGAATCGATGCTAATCGACAGAGCATCCAAATTCATAGTCGCAGTTTTATTAGCGCAACACATACTAGCACGAAGGTCGACTAAACTATATATATACATATATGTATGTTGAGTGAGAAAACGTCGTTTTACTACAATTATGATCGATCCTCGAATAACTCTCGTGTGTCCCCAATAAAATAAACAAGGACGAGGCGTGCTGGGAAAATACATTAAGAGTGTGACCCTGGTTATTTATTCTGAAACATTTATGTACTTGGTAGTTCATTCAATAATCTCAAAAAAACTATGAGTCGAATAGCGCCAACGTTTTATCGCAAGTGATAAATGCTATGGAGCAGACATCCTGGTGTCAAGAAAATATATGAAATGGCTGTCCAAAGGTTCACACTTAAGGTTTAAAACACAAAGGGTTGCGTTGATCTATGCTTTTATTTTTTATTTAATTTTTTTAGCAGAGTTCAATTTATCCATATGCAATTTTTTTTAAAAATTGTTTTTCAAAAATATTAATGTTTAAAATTGACAGAAACAGCCTTTTGTACTCTCGTTATTTTCATAAGAAAACACGTTTAAAGGGCCGTATTTTAACTTGGAATATTTTCGATTCTAAACGGTCAGTCGCCTTCTAATTTTTTTGGAGTAACTACTTTTACATTTTAATTTTTTTATTGACAAGCGTCAAAGCCTTCTTAATATATTTTTTTTAAATATTGACTAAATTCTTAATCGTAAATCTCGAACAGTTATGAAGCCTGCATTTTTTTAAATTCCCAATCGAGCGAGAGTTCTTTGACATATCACTCGAACGAAAATAGTAATCCACCCGCTTGATTGGACAGTTTATATATATATATATATATATATATATACACAGGAAAAAAAAATAAAAATAGCGAGAGACGATTGAGCGGGCAGTCCTCTCGCGTGTGCAGAGACTGTTAATTTTTTATCTGGCAAAGGGGGAAGGAAAGTGCACTGGCCTTGCGAGGCTCGAATCAGTCAGTCAAAGGTCGGGGAAAAAAAAGAAAAAATCGATGAAAAACCCTGACGCGATTCTAAGTCGGTATCGCTATGCTGTATTTAAACTCTCATTGAAAGAACGTAATTTCGCACACGCGAGTTTCATCCACTGGCACACACTTATTGTGTGTGGCTGCCTTTTGTCCTCGAGGTGCACACATTTTCCTCGATTATCTACATCGCGAGATGGCCGTGAGACGAGACGAGGAATATACAGCGGTGAAAAGGTCGAGACTGGATCAATGAGACCGAGAAAATTGATGTTAAGGTGGTTGGTTGTATTAACGTAAAATTTACTTCAGTGAATAAAGTAAACGAGAAGAAATATTAGGAAAAAAAAAAATTAGAGAAAATGATGAATTATCAAAAAGTCGATCGAACTGTGGAATGACTGTTCACGAGCCGAGCCTGGAATGGCAATAATCGAAAGAAATCTCAGGTAGTTCGATGCCAATATTTTTCTTTCCCACTAGCATCTATCGCTTCTGGCTTCGGTCCATATCGACGATATCGCGCTGGATGATATCGCTTGCCAACGTAAGTACATGACGCATGTTCGTGCAACGTTTACTGAAAAGATCTCCGAATCATTTTTTAACGTGTAAAAGCATCGATTTGCAAAAAAAATTGTAGAACGTGTAAATAATAAAAAAAAGAAAGCTGATAAATTTTGGGTGCTTTGATCACCTGTCCTTTCGAATGTCGGTTAACACGGTTTCCTCGTTGTGTCCCTCGATGTACATGAAGAGAAATGCTCCGGCGACGCTGTACAAAAGCACTATTACGAATAAGAAAATGTGGGTGAACCATCTTCTGCTCCACGAACTGACCTAAGCAGAAAAAGAAATATAAATAATAGGGTGATACATTTTTTTTTTGGAAAATTCTGTTTCTCATTTATTTTATTTTATTTTATTTTATTTTATTTATTTTTTGTATGTTCATCGCAACTAAAAGATTATCACAATTTTGGAATAAAAAATTCGCCTCTCAAGAGGGATAAAAAAATGTATTGGTTTCTAAAAAAAGAAATGCACTTTCCATTGGAATACTCGAAAAAACATGGGTATGCAAATTATCAAATTAATCGAACTGTTCGAACAGACGCCCAATAATTACCTTCTCGTACAGCCAGAAAGCGCTTTTCTCGCCGACACTCAAGCCGGACTTGGTGAAGCTCCTGATGCCTTTGAATTGCGTGAACATGAATTCGCTCGCTTTGTTCGCGTACATTATGTTCGGCGGCGCTGAGCCTGGTGTCATGGGCATTGGTGTCTGAGCGAAGGGGGTGCTCACCCCGTATCCCATTGGGGTTTGGGGGTAGTGAGCATATTGTCCTGGCACCGGCAGAGTGATCTTCGGCCTTGGCGGCATTTTTCTCACCCTCGGTGAATTCGACATTTTCTCGTTGGCAGTCACTCGACGAAAAAAAAAAATTAAAAAAATAAATGCCTCGAGGCGAATAAAAATGATAAAGATAAAATTCGTAAGAATAATCGTGCGTTACATGAACGCTGTATAGCAATCGAGGAAATTCCAATTTTCGTCGCAGGCACGATTAAACGAATTCACGTAAATCACGTTACAGCGTCGTCTTGTGAGACATCTCGACATTATAGCCAAAGCTTAAGGCTGTGTTGCGCGAAATAGTGGAACGAGACTGTTAACCGAGATTTCTCAGACGAAGAATTTTTGGCAGAGACCTCGGTCCATTGAATATTCTCAATCTCTGAAAATTTTGGTGAGATCTGGTTTTGGTTTCTCTCTCTGTGTTGCTCTAGTGCACAGTTTTTAGGGCAAGTATGTTAATCAGTGTTGCATCGTAAATATTTCTGCACACAAAGATTTCACTGTATAGATGAGAATGAAAATTTATGCGACTCTCTGTAGTCTCAATATTTTTCTCGATTTACGAGTAGAACAGGTGCCAAAGAAATATTGGTGATCGGGCATGCTGTGATTTCGATCTCTCGAGGCTTCTAGAATTTTTTTTCTTCTTTTTTTGTTAATCCTGCGTGTGGATAACGATTAATTGGAAATCCTTGAAATTCGTCGTGAAAGTTCGCAATATTTTTTGCCAATTTTATTTCAAAATTCGTGTCGATTCGTACTTTCATTAGCGTTAAATTCGCGTCGATTTGTCTGTTGAAACGAAAATTGGTGATCCTGGATTTTGCGAATTCCGGAGGTTTTCTTCAGCAACTTTTTATAATTCCTGATTTTGTGTTTGGATAATGAAATCTTTTGAAAATTTGGAAGTCTTCGAATCGTCGTAGAACTCTTGGACTTCTTTCGAATTTCGTTTTAAATTCGCGCCGATTTTTTTCGTTTGTAGAAACAAAAATTCAGAAACTCTTCAAATCTTCGAAAAACGTTTTATAATTCCTGGCTTCGTGCGTGAATCAACGATGAAATTGTAAATCCTCGAAGCGTCGCGAAACTCTTCAATCTATCCTCGATTTTTGCTTCAAGCTCGTGTCGATTCCTCTGCGTTTAGCGTTGAATCCGTAATCCAGATTTTCGCGAAAGTGGAAAATCCTGAAGTCGTTGAAGTATCGTGGATCACTTTAGCTTTTCCTCGAATTTTCTTTTCAATTCTTGTCGATTTGTACGTTTGTAAAAAAGAAAATCTTTGATCCAGAATTTCGCGAATTGCGTTCTAAAAATATTAAAGAAATCTTCGTTGAATTTTATCTCGAGCTCTTGTCGTTTGGTGTTGTGAAAAATCGGTAATCGTGGATCTTTTTGCAAGTTGCCAAAGTCTTCTCTAGCCTATCAAGAAATTTTCACAATTTCTGGCTACGCCGATGTGAATGGCGTAAAAATTTTAAATCCAAAAAATCCCAGAAAGCGTCGGGGAACTCTTGAACGTATCTTCACGAAAATTTATTTCAAACTTGTCTTGACTCCCACATTTATTTGTGTCGCATTTTCTTGACTTATATGCTTATTTGAATTTTTATTTCAAACACGTGTCCTTTGTAGCACAAAAAAAAATGAAGAATTCTCGAGTTTCACAAATTGATGCCAAATATTTTTTTAAAAAAGTAAAAAAAAAATTTTTTTCTTTGCGTCTCCCTCAGCAAAAACTTAACTTGCTTATTTCTTGCAAAACAAGAATTCACCACAATTTTCTTTTCAGCTTCTCATACAGTTAACCATTTATTTAAATAGTATATTAAAATTTTCAAACGTTTCTCCACCGATTATCTTTTTTACTCCATTTCTCTTTTCCCTGACGTACGTTTTTTTTTTCGTCTTCCTTTAATGCTCATTTATTTTTGTTACTGCTTGCGAGCACACACGAGACGAGAAAAATCAAGAGAAATATTTCTCCATTGTACTGGTTTGAAAGGACAGCTTTTAGTTCGCGAGTTTCTTGATTTTCAATTCCCTTCAGATATATCAATATCCACAATTTTCACACAGATATCGAACGGGCTTTCTCGTATTTCCTATAGCAGCAGCAGCAGCAGCAGCAGCAGGCAGTTCACTGCACCCATTCACCGGATCTGCAGTATCGCGGGATTCTTCACGTGCTGCACTTGGCCATGTCCAACAATGTTCCCTGCACTTTAATAAACACAAGATGATGGTAAAAAAAGCGTATTTATATCCGCAGTGTCCTTTACCTGATTCATGCAATATTACGCATACGTTAAACGGCACATTGATAAGTTGCGGCGATAACCGGGAAGCACGTTGCCGTGTGGATTGAAAGCGCGTTTTCCTGTATCACGAGCCATAAATCTTGCACCCTGACACGACGTTCAGACGACTACTTCGACGTATTTCAATCACAAATTTTCACCAAAAGCTCTGAAATAATAATTCACCAATTTGCCATTAAATATCGCAACAAAATAATATAAAATAATAATAAAATAATAATTATCACTTTTTTCTAAAACATATTTAGTATGAAAATCACATTTCACATAATTTTCATGTTATTTCCTTTTTCTTCCAAAATACGAATCACTGATTGTTATATTATTTTTTTTTTTCGTTTAATTTTTGAGGAGAAAATATTTTTAAGGGTGAAATTGTCTCGTAATATTTATCAGTCTACTCTGCGGCTGCTTTCGCCGGCCTCTTCGCGTCAGCGTCGCGGCGTCAACTGAACCGCGGGTGGCGGCAGGCGGTGCCGGGCGTCGTCGGCGTCTTTTCAAAAGAGCCAACCACCACGGGTCATCCCTATAGTCTGACTGGTCGCACACACTGGTGGAACACGAGACAGCTGCAAAACCACCCACACATCACGGTTGCGTGTTGTTCGCGGTGGTGTCGTATCTTGGTTCCGTGTTTTCCACCTCCTCCTCAAGCTCATCGTGTATTTCACGAATCTACGTGTCCACGCTGGCGTGGAACCGCGAATTTCATGAGCGGGGAGATGGGCGCGCTGGGCTGGAAAAGCGAGGGTGGAAACGGTGCCGGGTGTGTTGCGCATGAAATAGTACACTTGGAGGATTTGTGCGTTGAGGTAGTCCCAGAATTGGTAGTTGGGATACCTTGTCTAAAAATTGTGGATAAAATTTTTTGCCAATTTTTGGATTTTTGGATTCTCATAGAGAACGTTTTTTGAATGTTGGGCCTAAAAAAAAAAAAATAAGGGAGTTTTAGTTTGAAAGTATTTGAATTTTTTTTCAGATTTTTCAGGGAAATAAAAATAAAATCAAATAAAATATTAATAATTAAAATAATACTAATTTTTGGGTGAAACCAATGCAGCCTCATTTATGATACAAACCGCGGTGAGATTTTAGCGCACATTGGTACCGTCGAGTAGTAAAGGTCGCGCATCTGGTCAGACATTCCTCAAACCGAGAGTTTATTTTCTGCGCCGCAACAGAGAGTTCGAGAGGATTTTCCCCGGCCGCATGATAAATCGTTTTATCGCGTTGAATTAGTCACGAGGACTCTCGAGATCTGTAAAAAAGAAAGGAAAGAATGAAAAATAAATTCTGGCAAGCTTGTGTCGTCGTTACTGTAATGATCAGACCAAATACTAAGAGCGACAGAAGATCGTATGAAAAAGCATTCCGAGAACGTTCCTCAAAATAGCTCTCTCTCTCCGTTTCGAAACGCTTCTCGGCGCATAAAAAGTGAAAAAAAAAGAAGAAGAAAAAGAAAAAAAAACGAATCTGGCCCTCCGTGCCGATGGAAGGTTTTTCCATCCGTGACACGAAATATATGTCACATTTTATTTTTATAAAAAAAAAAAAAAAGAAAAAGAAGAAAACATGAAACGAATAGAAAAACATGTTTCTCTCGATTTCCGGTCGCTCTCGTGTTCGAGCTGATTTCCAAAATATTATAACTAACCGATAGATAAAACATTTCTTACAGAAACTTTTTCTTACAGAGCGTTGAAAAGTTTCTTCGCTATATTCTACATCTTCGCGTTGATGACGAAAAAGCTTGAGGATCCTCTCGTAAATTCGTGCATTACGAACTACAGGCTTCTTTTGGCAAAGCCAAAAAGTGTCGATCGACTCACTCGAGACACGTAAAAGATTCAACGAAGGGTATCGAAGTGCTTCGCTGATTTGTCAATTAAGACCGACGACACCCTTAGTCATTTCCGGAAATTAGAGAGGCGCCCACCGAGGAGACACAGGGTCATTGGCACGTAGGCACACGGACTCTCTACCCGTCTAAATTTGGTACGCTGATTCCGTTTGTTCTTATTGCACCAGGAAGAAACTCTCGCGGAGGTCGAGGAGTCGTTGAAGGTGTTCAACGATCCGCGTGTTATGCGCTCAATTGAGTGTGTACACAGGATTACCAGTCGTTATATGCTGTACGCTGGGGTGACTCGCATTTCGGATCGATAGAATCAACGTTTTGTGTGACAGAATTTGAGGGAATTGAGAGTTTCTACTCTTCGAAATAATTGAGAGAATAATTGGAAGCTTAAATGTTTCTTCAACATTGGTATCTCACATAACACAGTACTTGGCAGCAATATTTCGAATTTTCTTTTTTTTGATTGCAATTGAAATAACGTCGTGATTTTGTCAGCAAATATTGCATAGCATTTGATTGGAAAGATGTAACTTTAATTTTGTGAAAAATGAAATTTACTTTAGAAATATTTTTCGAATAATTCTGTTGAAAATTGGACTTTTCGCAATTTTAGAATTTCAAAAGATTTTTTTAGTAATTATTGCAGTTTCATATTTTTTAAAGATTTCTGACGACAAGAGAAATTATGTTATTTGGAAGAGAACTTTGGAGTGAAAAAGCAATTTTAATCGTGTTTGCTTTTTTTTTTTTTAATTCTAATAGATTAGAAAATTGTTTTACAGATCGAATGTTTTTCAGACTTTTTTTTTCATCTTATAATATAATAATAATATAGTATATATTAATATAACGTATATTTCAAAATAATTTTTAAATTTAATGGCAAAAATATTGATTTGTTTGAAAAGTTTTTGTAATATTTCGCGAGTATATTTTTTCCTATTTTTATTCTGTAATGTTGCTAAAATATTATATATATTTCGCATTCCACGTCAAAGTTACAGTTTATATTTTGAAATATGATTTTTAAGCGATAATAAAATCTCAATATTTACCATTTTTTCGTAAGCTTTTAGTTTTTTTTTCTAAAAAAAAATTTCCTGAATTCAGAATTTTTCAGAAAATATTCCGAAAGAAATTCAGCGTCAGAGGAATTCAGACAAAAATATGGGAAGCTGATAAAAAAATCTTAAGAATGACTCCAAATTCTAATTATTCGAAATAATAGTAAAAAAAAGCTATACATTCGCCATTAAATGAAATTTTCAGCCAAAAATATCCAATCAAAAGCCTACAATTCGCGTACTTATAATTCGATCGATTCAAGACCGCCCTCGCGAATTAAAACCGTGTAATTCAGTGGCCTGAAAGGAAATCGCGATATCTCCGGCAAATTCCAATTTTTCGAATTTGCGTCCAAATTCTTTTTTACTCATCACGATGTATTTAATCAATTAAATCAATTGAAATCAAAAAAGAAACAACAGAAATAAAATAACAATATGTAGTGAGAAGAAACTATCGTGCTCAATAAGAATAAAAACATCCTGATGAGGACTCGGACAGGAGTCGAAACGTCGAAAAGAAAATAAGAAGAAATCTTTGACCATTTCATTGCCGCTACCTACCAACCTATTATTATATACAGTGGTCGCTACTACAATCGACAAAGTAACCTATTTATTCTCCATGGATCAACCAATAGTTAAGATGCACCCTGTATACTTGGCACTTAAACAAAGTGAGCCATTCAGCGCGTAATGGAAACCCGATGTGGGTAGTCATAGTTTCAGTTTCCTTTTCTTTTTTCTGGCAAAATGACGAGGCGTATTAGTGACCCCAGAAGTTATCTGTGAGTCAGCAAGCGCCGGCTGAATTTATTTTAGCCATCCACGTTTGTGTCAACGGTATTCGCCGAGGTGGACAGCAAATAACAGTCAAGTGTGTTATATACGTTCGAAATTAGATATTGCACAACGACGAGATCCTAAATGCCGGGAATGGAGAGCGAGTGTCTTCGACTAAACAGAAGCCCATATCTCGAAATTCCACGACTAGTAATCTCGTGATATGCGATGTTCACATTTGAGCCCGATAATCGTGACAATCGCAATCGCCTATCCAATAATACTGTGTGTTCAGTGCTCAGTACAGTCGTATAATATCGCGTTGATTGCAATAGCCGGATATAATGCTCTCGGAACGTGCTCGCAAGGAGACAGCAGAGACATCTGGATGGTTCGCGCCCTTTCATCGTGCTCCCGCCATGTCGGAATTTGTGCTGGAGGCGACATCTTCCTCAGCATTGACTCGATAGACTCTGTAAAATAAATGTATTGAAAAATAAATGAATTTTATTTGTAATTTTTGTGCTATTTCAATTTTTACAGTTTTTGCGTTTAATTGAAAATTTGAGGGAATTTTACGAAAATAGAGATTGTGAATATTTTTTAGCTGTTAAGCCACTTAGAACGGAATAATAATAATTTTTGCGATGTGTGGGTCGTTTCGCCCCCGAATTACCCACGAGCAGCTTCGTTGCTCGTTCTCAGTTCTGTTGCTCGAAGTGAGAATTATTTACCTTATTTATCATTGTTTTTGGTTGTTATTATTAAAGTAATTATTAAAAGAATGATAATTTTTGGGAAGTACCGAAGATACAATAATTAGATAATTTTTGTATGTATGTATGTTGATGCTTCGGTCCTTGGTGTGAACTCTTCTCAGAATGATATGAGGTCGTATCTGTAGAGGACAATACATAAAAAAATTCATAATTAATAACGTTGGTCGTAAAAAAATTAGATTAAGAAAAAAAGCTAGTGTGGATAATAAAATTTGAAGCGTGTATAAAATGAACATTAATTTAGTTGATTATTATATTGGCAATAAATTATTATCCAGTTCTCTATGTATTTTTTGATTAAAAAAAATCCGAAAATTTGAAAATTTAAAATTTCAATGATTTCTTGTAGAAAAAAATAAATAAATCATATGAAAAAAAAAAAAAATTTCAATATTTTAAGATTGAAACGCTGAAAATTCGGCGAATAATGAAAATAAAATGGAAAAAAAGTAATTTCAATTAGACCAAAAATTATGGAAAATAATTATTTTACAGCTTAAAACAAGTGATACAAATTTGGAAAAAAGTATCCGCTTTTTTTGGCCCAAAATAAGCTAAAAAAAAATTTTTCATCCGAATCCAAGAGGATCAGGCCGATGACCGCGTGAATTGACTCGGAATGCCCCATATACGTAACGCGAAACACTTCTCAAAGCAGCGGCCTATTTTTTAATATACAATAATTCGTTTTGGAAAAGCTATGAATTTTTGAAAACAATATATTATCATAAATAATAAACAGCAGAGCTATTATTTTTTAAACGACGAATATCCGTTGAGTTTTTACAGCAGAAATCTTAACGTTTACGAACATTCGAAATATATCGAAAGTTTGTCCTGTTGCGTTTGGCTTATTTGCCAACATAATCGCACGATTATTCAATATTTCAGCATAAAATTCTTCGGTTTTATAAACAAGTGCAAGCTCGATCCTGTTTTCAGTCGTACCATAAAAAAAAAAAAAGAAATACTTTCCTTCGACCGACAACCAAACGTTTGAATATGAGAATGCAAACCGTCCGATTGATGACTCTACCTTTCCCCCTCGAAATCCGCGTAAACAATCCACACGAGAAGAGAGAGAGAGAGAGAGAGAGAGAGAGAGAGAGAGAGAGAGAGAGAGAGAGAGAGAGCCAAGCGTTCTTCCACCTCCAAAAGACAACAAAGAAAAAAAAAAAAAGAAGACGCAATAATTCCGTGACTCTAGCAATTCGGTATTCGCGCCTCCCAACGAAAAGTTTACGTGATTCGCCGTAGTGAGTCGCGCGTATCGTTGGCGTCGCCGCCGATTGACCTTGGTTAACGCTAAAGCCACGTCAAGGCGCTGAAACGCTTCGGAAAAGGCATCGAAGGTAGAGCCCGCGTTCACTCGCATGCCCCGTTCTCGTCGCCCATTGTTATCCTTGTCGCGTGTAATGGCTACCGCTGAGTTTGTTGACGCCGCTCGGTGTACTCGCGTACGCGTTCATCGGCATTAACCGTGATAAAGTAAGCGCGATTAACAGGGAAAAAGGCGCGCTCGTTAATCCGCGTTAATAGTTATTCGGGCGAGTGATCAGTTGCCCGGTATTATAAATCTAAGATAGAGCGATATATAGGGCGCGCGTTAACCCGTGAATCGCCGGTTTTATGCCACCGAGACGCCGTTGTGCCGAACCCGAGCCGCCGCTTGGGCGACATGACCCTCGCGGGCCAACGCTCTTTGACAACCGTGTAATACTGACGTGATACTCGGGCTCTCGGATTCCAGTGTCTCAAGTGGAACGGTGATAAATCGCAACAGATATCTTATTTAAAAAAAAAGAAGAAAAAGAAAGAAAGAAAAAGAAGAAAAAAATAAATAAAACGAAAAAAGAAAGAAAGAGAAAAAAACCCCGCTCGTTGATTTTGATATCACGCCAATATAAAACCGGACGTGCAGCCGTTTGTCAAATCACCTCAAAAATCATTTATCGCGCGGATTTTAGAATCGATTCTTTTTTTTTTTTTTTTGTTCCTTTTTTTATTTTGTTTTTTTTTTTTTTTTTATTTCTCTTTTACTTTCGCGCGGTTTAGGCGAACTCGCGGATGCTGCCGCGCGTTGCTCCTCGTTGCTTCAGGGAGAAACGCGCTAGAGAGGACGTGAATTATATAGAACGAACGTTTAACGTGAGAATTTTTACTCTCTCTCGGTCTCTCCCGCGCCGCCGTCATGGCAACTGAAAGATCGTCGAGGAGCGAGAAGCCGGACGTTAAGATCGCGGCTGGCTGCGTGTAGACGACGTTATCACATGTGAGTATCGCGCGCTCTCTCTCTTTCTCTCTCTCTCTCTCTCTTTCTTTCTTCCTCTCGCACTCTTGGAAAATCCTGTGTTTGCTCGTGTTAAAAAGATATGTTTTGTCGCGTGTTACGGTATCGCCAACGGAGAGGAGAGGGGAGGGGGTACGACCAAGGGTGGAGTGGGATATAAGCGCGGGGGGAGGAGGAGGGCACATATATATATATATATATATATATGTGTGTATATATATGTATATATAGCTTCTCTCTCTCTCTATCTCGTAGTGACTCTCTTTCTCTGTCTCTCTATATCGCGATTTTCTCTCGGCGTGGCTTTGATCAGGGGGGTCGGGAATCCAACCCACAGCTCGTGTTATGCGTTTGTCGATCTCTTGCTGACCGTATTCGATCAGGTGAAACCAATAAGTTCAAAAGAGTCGCAGCGAGCGATCTATTTTCGTAGAAGCAATATGTTGCGATCCTGAAACTCATTCACGTGGCTTTTTTTTTAAATATATTTCCAGTCTTTTTGTTTTTTTTTTTTTTCATTTCCTTTTTGTACCTCATTCAGCACACTCGAAATGTTGAAGAAAATGCAAGTTTCCTTTTTCAATAATTATCTTTGCGGTGAAAATCTCGAACAATAACGACAAGTAGAGAACAAGTGACTAGCTACTTTTGATAAGGTTATGCGAGATCGCTGAATCGTAACAAGCTTCGACTTTTTTTTTTTTTTCTTTTTTTTTTTGTCACACAAACACTGGGCTGTATTTTTCAATATAGACGGTTTTTTCTTTTTTTTTTTTTTTTTTTTTTACCGAAATGGATATGTCAGCTATAGTCACGGAAATTGTTTCTGAGTTTTAGTTTGTTTCGCAGTCTTATTTATCAATAATCAAGTTTTTTTTTTTTTTTTTTTTTTTTTCAACGAACACGCGAAATTTCGACTGCGTACAGCTTTAACGCTTTGACATTCCATTAAACGCTTCTGGTAGCTTCGAGTCGTGGTGGTTAAAAACTTGAGTAACGCATGACCATTGATTGTACAGGGTCAGAGGCAGCACATCAATGGCCCTAGAATCAAATGGTAACAACGTGGTGTGGTTGAACGCAACCCGTCCTGATCAAATACAGCAGGTATGCGCCACGTACGAGAAACCAAGATAGACAACGCTGTTTAGACTCCAACACGCTTTTGTTTTTTCTTCTGTTTTGTTTTTTTTTTTTTTTTAAATTTGTTTTTCTTTTGTTAATTTCATCTGAAAGAGAGAAAGAACGCTAATTAGAAAAAAGCAGGGTACACTCGTGTACTCAACGTACTTAACGATTGATACAGCACGTCATCAAAGACAATCCTCTAGCAGAAGGAAGCCAAGATCGGCGTCATCTTCAACAACAGTCGCAACACCAGCATAGATATCAGAGGAATACTATTAAGATACCCAATCAACAGAGCCAACAGGTCCAACCGCCGGTCAAGTGTTCTATGTTCACACAGACCGAGCCTACGAACAGTTTTGTTCAGACTGACCAGAGCAATTCCAGTTACGCCGATCAAAGACAGGTGAATTTAATGTTTACAAATTCTGTTTCTTTTTTTTTTTTTTTTTTTTTAAATTGTTATAGTCGTTTATAGATATTTCGCAGAAAGTCTTCACATTCGCTTTTAATCTTTGGCAGCATTTCTGTTTGGAATTGATAGAAATGTAGAGTCATTAAATTTTGATGATTTTCAAGTTTGCATAGTTGGAACGCAATGAAATCAAGAAAAAAAAAAGACAAAGTTTTGGGAATTTTATATATTTTTTTTTCTCTTGCATTCCAACAATGCACAGTTCAACATGATGAATTTTGAATTTTACTGTAAAATTTGAAAAAAAAATTAATAATCTTGTGTTGGAACTTTTGAGGTAGAAATCTGTATATAAAATTGAATACTGAAAGCAATGGAGTACAAACTGGATTATATGAGTCAATTGGAACCGGGCCTAGTTCTGATAATAAAACTTTTTTTTTTTGTTTTTTTTTCTAACAGAATTACATAAAATATTTGACTGAAAAAGTAGTACATATTAAACAATTGAATATATATATATATAAATTCTAGATTTTAAAGAAACATAAGTGAGCTTAAGCATCACAAAATTAAATAATTATTTTATGGCTTCTGTTGAAAAATTGTCCACAAATTTCATTGGCAAACAGTTATTACACTGTTAAAAATATTTGGTGTAAATTTCCATTTTTTAGAATTAGAATTATCTTTTTTTTTTTGTACACAGTACAAAAAATCGTCAATCGATTCGATAAAATTTGAATAAATTTATCGCAAACCAGCCCTCTCATTTATTTAACGATTGTGAACAATTGCATTGTACAGAGCCAACAACAAGCAACAATGTTCGACCCCCATCAAATTCAACAGCAGCAGGCTGCGCAGAGTCAGCAGTCGCAGCAACAACAGTCTCAGCAGATGTACGTAACGGCGGATAAAAAAGAGGACAAGTCACAGCAGCAGAGCGCGGCGGCCGAGTTGCCATTCTACTACAACGTCAACATGCTACAGAAGGTTCAAACAAACGCGGTGAGCACAATTGGTGCGATCACTACCGACGACAAGGGTTGCTACCGTTTCGATGTGCAACCTGTCGGTTATAACGCATTACTGAATCAGATGAGCATTGCGGCTGCAACCAGCGCGACCTTCAAGTGCGACATTTGCGGCCTGATATTCGGTCACATGAGCTTGCTGACGCATCATAAAAAGCTTCACAATACGACACCTGGCAATCTGCAACAACCGCAGCAGGTTGTTGTTCAAACACCGACAACGGTCACCGTTGCTACGACACCGGAGCGACCGTACACGTGCGACATATGCGGGGCTTGCTTCGCGTTGCCAGGCGAATTGAAAAGTCACAAGACTAATATGCATCAAAAACCGAAAGTTCAACTGTGCGAGGATTGCGGTAGCGAGGATCCTTGCGAGCATCATCCGACCAAAGTTAAAAAGAGTAAGTTCACCAATATAATTAGTCTCGTTAAAATCATCGATCTACCGTTTCGTCAATTTCATCGAACGTACCTCTTTCTTTTCGTTCTTTTTTTTTCTCTTCTTTTTTCAGCAATCAAACCTGGTCATCATCCGGTAAAACGAAGGGGTGTCACCAGCGTTACCAAGTGCCACAAATGTAACGGAACTGGCATCATTTTTATCGGTAAGTTGGCCATTTTTTTCTTAACACGAAAGTTGGGTCAAGAAAGAAATGTTACAGTTCCAACCATTATTCTTCTTTTCGATCCTTTTGTCGCTTCGTTTTTACCCCATCCAGACATTCGGAAATAATAATTTTTTTTTTTTTTGTTTTTTTATTAAATATTGGCTTTACGTCGAAGAGTAGAAATGTCCGGTAGAACATAAATTATTTAATTTTTCCTGCAAATATTTGTACACAAGTTTTTAGAATTCTTCGTAAAAGTTAATCCGACAAAAAAAGAAAATTGAATTCAACGCGGTGATATTGATTTCCGAGTGAAAGAGCATTAATTTGTTGATAATTTTGAAATAGTTGCGTCACTTGGTTGGTGACTTTAGTAACATTCCTTTTTATACACGCTGCTGCATCCACCTTTCCATCACATTATCATTTCATTGCTGTCATGATCGTACATCGGGTGATGTATGGTAGGTAAAGACGACGAAAAACTAGATTCTGGAATCAGTTCCCTTGCGAAGTGTACCGGCTGCAAGGCAACAGGCCGTATCATCATAGGAAGTAAGTCGGACTAAAACCACAGCCACAAAACATGTGGGATACAAGTCCTTATTCGTATGTTTTTTTTTTATTTTTTTATTTTTTTTTCAAGAGGAATCCCACTCGTTTTAGATGGTGACAGTTCTCAGTCCTTTTTTCCACCCTTTTATGGCCTGTTTTTTTTCCCCCGTACTATTCGCTGCGTGCACAGAAGAACAAAAATTTTTTTTCTTTTAAAATGAAAACTTTGATTTAAGCGAAATTAAGAAAAAAAAATTCTAAATCAATGAAATAATATTTCAAATTGTAAATTGCTTGCGTGAATGTTTTCGCTATTTGCAATGTATTTGTATTCGAGGATATAGAATCATTAGTTTTCTACTTAATTATGTTTCTTACGCTCTGATAAAATTCAGATTCTTTCAGAGGGAGAAAGCGAGACAGTTGTATACCACGTGACATTAGATTTCTGTCTGCTACGACGCGTCGCTCGCAATCGCCACCTAACTTTTATCAAAGTACATGAAGTAATTTAAAAAAAAATTACATATTTGTGTTTTTTTTTCTTTTTTTTTTTTTCTCTACATTAATTTTAATTTTTTTCATTTGATTAGCGTCTATAAAAGTGACACGTGCACACAGCGAGTAGCACTGTCTTTGAATGAATTTACCGAAGAGGGATGTTTCTTTTGTTTTTTTTTTTTTTTATTTTTTTTTTTATTTTGCTTTAATAGAGAATGTCTAAAGCAAACGAGTAATTTGGATAAACGATGAGACAATAGCATATATATTTATATATATATATATATTTTTTTCTTTCTTTTTTGTTATGTTCATGAAATATTTTCTCCTTGCATGCACTCGTAGTAGATAGATTGAGATCATCGATATATATACCACATTGAGTGGTTTGCACCCAAAAGTGTTGTAAACCGGCTTTTTAAATCCCGTTGTTTCCTATGTTTTTTGGGTAGAACTGTCGGCATCTAAATTTAAGGACGATTGCACGGAATGAAATCTCCCCTAAGGGACAGTTTTATAAATTCGAACAGGTCATCATTCATTAACCGCGCGTAAATACAAAAGATAAATGCAACTTTCGTTGTCACGGCTCTCGAATACTGCTTTGATTCGTGATACGGCCAACACAAGAGGACGGCCTGAAACTTAAAAAAAAAGAAAAGAAAAGAAAAGAAATCAGTTTTCTGTCGTAATCTTTGAAATTAGATTGACAAATTGCCATTGCGTCACTCGATGTTTTTTTTCTTTTTTTTTTGTATTTTTTATTTTTTTATTTTTTTTTTTTAAAGGGGCCATAATATGTTTTGATCGATAGTCTTGAACTCTGCTGATTAAAATTGAAGATAAATAAATAAGATAAAGAATAATTCGATAATTTCGGGGATGAATCGATGATAATTGAGACTCGTAAAAATTAAAGTCAATCACGTTTACGTTTTTGGGGTATAACTTTGAATAATAAGCTTAAAATCGAAGGATCCTCTTGTAAAGCACGTGTCACGAAAAAAGGTCTATTCGATCCGTACCCGTCATTTGCAAACGTCTCATGAGTAAAAACATTGAGCACATCTGTTTGTAGAACTGGCCCTTTGAGGAAAACTAACGCTTCCGTGGTATTTTGTAATTTCAGGCGGGAAGCAAAATCAGAACCAGCCGGAGAAGCCGTTTCATTGTAACGTTTGCGACGGCACTTTTTCCCGATACTCGTCGCTCTGGTCCCACAAGAGACTTCACTCTGGGGATAAACCATTCAAGTGCGAAGTCTGTGGTTTGGCCTTTGCGAAGGGTAAGAATTTTAGTATAGAAACGTCGATTTCACATAATTTCCTCCCCGTAAAACATTTAAAAATATATTATTATGTATTCCTTCCAAAAAAACAAAAAAAAAAAAAAAACAATATATATTATAGCGGCCTATTTGAAAAACCACGGACGTGTTCATACCGGTGAAAAACCGTTCAAGTGCAGCGTATGCGGTATGCAATTCTCTCAGAGTCCGCATCTCAAGAATCACGAGAGAATTCACTCAGGCGAGCGTCCCTATCAGTGCGAAGTTTGTGAAAAAACATTTGCGAGACACTCGACGCTGTGGAATCATCGAAGAATTCACACGGGCGAAAAACCCTATCGATGTAACACCTGCGGATCAGCATTCAATCAGGCGACGCATTTGAAAAATCACGCTAAAGTTCACACCGGCGAAAAGCCACACAGGTAAAGTACCATTTATACTCTGTCTACTATATATTTTTTTTCTGTTTAACATTTAAATAAGAATTGCATTTTTAGTTATATATTTTACGGAAGTATTGTTGATCAATTTTGGCTTTGGCATTGATCAATTTGTGTAAAAAAAAAGGGGGGGAAACAATTATTTTCCAGCCAAAGTTTTAGATAAAATTTCGGTGTTTTCAAACATAAAATCAGATTTTGAATTTTGAAATGCTTGTATCGGCCTTAATCAAATTGTAACTGCTAATTAACAGTTTCCGCCAGCCATTTATCTAGCCCATATTATTTAAATTTCTCTCTCGCTTTAATTCTTACAGGTGCGACATATGCGAAATAGGTTTCTCGGACAGATTTGCTCTTAAGCGTCACCGAGCTATTCACGAAAAGTATGGACAGACAGCGCGTAATCAGAACGCGAATAGTGCCACAAATTCGCAACAAGCGAACACGAGCAATCAGCAGCAACAGCAGCAGCAGCAGCAGCAGCAGCAGCAGCAACAGCACGATCAACAGCAGCAGCAGCAGCAACAGCAACAGCAACAGCAGCAGCAGCAACAACAGACTCAACAGCCTCAGCAGGGTCAACAGGTCGTTGTGGTTAACGCCACGACGCCTGTGACCGTTAGTCAAGGCCAAGGCCAAGCGGTAATGCTCGACGAGGTCTACAAATGCCAAGTGGCCTTCCCGGAGCCTAAATGATTCACTTGAGGGACTCGAGCTTCAAGCTGTGCTGAGCCGACTAAGGTTGTTGCTCCATTTTATTTTTCTTAATAACTAGAATTTTGTGAACAAAGCCGAGAAGAAGATTCAAAAACGAAACTGGACTTACGTGGCTGAAGTGTTAAACTTACGTGAAAAATCGGCGCTGTGTCGCGCGGTATATAACAAACAAACGAAATGCGGTTTCGGGAGAGTAATAATCGAAAAATAATGAAAGAAAGGAAGGGAAAAAGGAAGGAAGAAAAGTATTCGGATAAACCGAAGATTTTCTTTGTCCTCTCACCGACAATCGCTGTATCGATAAGAAATAACGGTACGGCGAATATAGAGAGTTCGTTGTTAACGGTTACTCGGATAGAGCGCGTGTATAGGGCTTTTCAACGACATCGGTAAACGATGAGTGCGGACAATAGATCTACCGACAATGGATCTACGTGAACTCTGTGTCTCTCACGGAAGAGATTGGGTCGCGATGGAATCGTCTATACTCCAGGACGACGCTGAGATTCATCGCATCAACAAAAAAAAAAAACAAAAAAAAAAAAAAAACGAGATAAGAAAAATTTTAACGTAAAATTCTTCATCTGAAGTTTGTCGAATGGAGGGATTGGTCTGTCGACTGGAAAATAGGCGAAGGAAAATTTTGCGACGACGAATTGACGAGAAACTAAGAAAAAAAAAAGAAAAAAAAAACAAATACGTTTCGACATCGCGACACCAGGGCTGCTCTCTTCCGTCCAGTAAATCCGTGATCAGAGATTAGTGTCTACTACGAGGATAATAAAAAAAAAAAAGAAAAACGAAAAACCCGAGAACAATTCACAATTGGGGCTAAAGGGGCACCCTCTATTGAAGCTGCAATAACGATAATTAACTATCGACCGGCAGACTAATCTGTTTTATAATTTTAAGACGGAATACTATATTATGAATATCAGTTACTGTAGTTGATAGTTTGTAATAGCAAATAGCTGGCTAGAATATCTATACATATATATACTTCGATTTTTATAATCCCCCCTTGTTAGATGCGACGGGTGCACTGTCGCTACTACGCGCAGTTCTCAAGGAAATTTCAACTAAAAAACGTTCTATTCTCTTTTTTTTTTTTCTTCTTTTTTTTTCTTTTTCGATAATTTTTTTTTTCATCCCTCCCCCATGTTTTGAGTATTTACAAACTCCGGCGGTGTCGGGAGAGACTTGGCGTCGTTTCATTATTCGCGAATCACGAGTCGTTATCGGACGAGGACAGCTTTTTGCAAATGACTTTACTTTGTATTATTCTACAGGGCCTCTGGTGACTCTAGTTTGACTCGCGATAAGTCCCGTAGACAATTGTATTCACGTGATAAAAATCGAGAAGCTCTCGAGTAACGAGATAAACAGAGTTTTCGGACACTCTTCAACTTCATTTAACGTTTCTGTCCTACGTTTAGTCTGTAGAAACGATGCAGCTACAATTTCATGCCTGTTACAAGTCAATTGGACCCAAAAATAGTCAAAGCATCATTCGTAAAAACCGTCGAGTAACGAAGACAAAAAAAGAAAAAAAAAAAAAAGAAAAAAAAAAAAATGAAACATGATATACGCTTTTCTACTGACTTTTTATTGATTCGTGACTATACAGGGTTGACGTACTGAAATAAAAGGAAAAAAAAAAACAAAACAAAACGAAGAAAAAAAAAAAATCAAAGTTTTTTGTAGTCCAGTTTAGCGACATCACCGTGCACCTGTTACGATTTGAAAACGGACCTTATGTATGCGAAAGACACTTAGACGAAACTGTCGCTCGACGTCGCAAAAAAACGATACGACGACGATAGTTGACTATTTAACGAAGAATTAAAAGAAAAACAAAGGAACAAACGAAGATAGATAAACAAAATAAACGACGATGTTTTCAACTCGCGGATATTTAACTCTCGAGTCGTGAACATCGCCGCCGTTCCTACGTTGAGTTAATTAATGACTAACGAGGAGTACGATTGAGGGCACAACGTAAATCACTACTGCATAGTCATCGATCACGCTCCCAAAAAAAAAAAAAAAAAAAGAAAAAAGTATTTGAATTTTGGGGGTCACGGACAGGGGTGTTTTTTTTGTTTTTTTTTGTTTCTTTTTTCTGGGATATTCTTGTTATAATTACAAATATTAATTTGTAAAATAAAATATAAACGATTACGTTACATTTACCCTTATACGGTCATAATACCTGCTACAGTATTTCGGATTAGATTAGATACTTCTGTCAGTGTTCTATATATTATTAATATCTGTCCTTCTTTCGAACAAGAGTTACTATTATTTTACACGAAAAGTCAGCACGCAAATGCAGCAAAATGGAGTTCCAGAGGCTGAGTGCAGTCTGTCTAGCCATTTGAAAATTATTGATATTCCAATATTGCGTTTTTTTTCTTTTTGTCTCTTCATCCTCCCGGCAAATATATATATATATATGTCTTATCATTTTATCGCGACATTGGGCAGCACAAGCCTCTATCAATTTTCTTTTTTAAACTCGTGTTTTTGTTTTTTTTTTTCTTTTTTTTTCCGTTAATTTGCAAACGATATTTGAGACGAAGAGGTATTTTATTGTCATGTCGTCTCTCGTAAAAATGATTTCAATCGTCTCACTTGATTTCCGTGTCTCCGAGGAGTCGGCAAGCTCACGAGACGCTTTCCGGTAGGTCAGGGGACTGGAAAGCTTCTTCATTAACGAATATTGCGTTTCTATCGCTTAAAGTGGCACTCTAGTGATGCCGAAAATACAAACAACAACAACAACAACAACAAAATATACTAATAAATAAATCTGTAAATATGAATAATTGCGAAGCGTATCTCTGCATCGAGCGGGAGGGTTCCATCTACGTATACTCTATTAGTGAATTCTTTTTTACGCGTTTATTGTCCTTACTGGGAGAATCAAGGAAAACAAGATAATCTCGAAAATACTTTGAGAATAGTGAGAGCAAAAATGAACGCGAATTTCCTTCGGTCACACAACGAGACACGCATTTTTTTTTTTTTTTTTTTTTCTTTAACTTCGAATTTACCGAAATTCTAGAAGACGTGTGTTTTCTTCTTTTTTAAATTAAAAATTAGCGTTTTGAGTATGCTGATTGCCTTAGAGCCCTCCATTTCGAGTAGGAGTAAGCTTTCACTTAGTGTATGTACGTTAAGGAATTTTTCGATAATGGAACAAGACGTCGAGGCGGGCGTTGATTATACCGACGAATGATCCGAATCATAATATACGAAGATAAAAGTTAAAAAAGAGAGGAAAAAAAAAAAAAAAAAAAAAAAAACACAACCACGTACGAACTACTAGGTGATTAATTAACTGTAAGAAAACTGATTATCGAAGAATTACTGTGGGAGGGATAGAGAAGCTCGTCTGGAACCGAGCGAACGCAAGCGATCACGTCATTCACCGAGAATCTGTATTTATCACAACTTTATATTCATCTCTCAAGGCTGCGCGATTTACCAGCCCATTTTAGAGCCGCGATTACTGGCAAAAGACATTTATTTTTTGTTTTTTGCTTTTTTAAAGCCATCTTTCAGCACATTCACTGACTTTTTCTATCATTGTACATATCATGGACTGATGTAATAATCACGGAAAACGATGTGGAAAGTATAAGGCGAGGCCTCCCGCAGTAAAGTCTTACATTAAACTGAAGGAAAATTAAGAAAAAAAAAGAAAAAAAGAGAAAAAAAAAAGACAACATTGAACGTAATAAACTCAGAGCTTCCACTTGAATCAAAACGTTTGGAAGCGTCTTCCTAACTCACTTAAAGCAGCATCAATACCCTGACCTACCGAAGCCACAAAAAAAAAAAAAGGACTCAAATCCGCGGTTCTCTCGACGTGTTCAATTTTCCCAAAATGTTTGCTCGACAATTGAACGACTACTATCGTGTTCATGTTCGATAAAAAATAAAATTTTCGTGTAGAAAAGTCGACTATCGTGAAAATCTCCCAGGGAGAAATCCAGGATTTTTAGATTTCCCAATGAAATAGCACAATGAACGAAAGAAAGAAAGAAAAAAAAAGAAATAAATAACTAAAGGTACAACAGAAAAGAAAAATCATAACAATGAAACGGAATTTAATTTGAATAACGAATAATCTCCTCGTAACAGTTGCACTCGTTTATCAAAAGCTGGAAGACTCTTCGATTCGGATTATAATAATGCCCAGTTACGTTCGTAATTCCCCTTAGACTATTGTACAGCGTACAAACGAGAAGATGTACCTATAAACGCATTAGTCCTAAGTTTAGATTTATTTGCGGAAAAGTGGTGTTTAAATATTTTTATTGTAAGAAATAGAAGAAGCATCTACAACACACTCAGTGGTTCTCGACGAGAACGGACCTATTTTTTCGATGAACCGAAGCTGAATTTTATTGATAGAGAGAGAGAGAGAAAGAGAAGAAGAAAAAAGAAAGAAAAAAAAACTTGGGTAGTTTTTCCATGGCACCTCGGTAATTTGTAAATTTTGTTTAAAAACGAGAAGGATGTTGAGCGCAAACACTGCGGCATGTGGAATTATACCTATATCGTTCAAACGAGACGACACCAAGTGAAGATGAAAAAAAAAAAAGAAAGAAAAGAGGAAGAAAAAAAAACACACACACACAGAAAATGAAAGAAAAAAAAAATATTAAGGTTTTATCAAATCCCTCGCACAGTGTCCACTGCTGTGCGTGTAAACATAATGTCGTATAGAATTTTGTATGAGAAACAACAACAACAACAAAAAATCACGAGAAAAAAAAAAAGAAAAAGAAATAATGTTATAATAAGTTTACCTATTGTCAATATATCTAGGAGTATAAAATCGAATGTACGTGTATTATACTAATTATCGCTTAGATAAGGTACAACATTGATTTAAATCCAACTAGCACACGATTATATCAGAATTTAGGTAATAATAAAGATGCCCTTTGGGCATTTCATTTTTAAATTATCTGTCTTTATCCTCTTTCTCTACAAAATTAAAGAGCGAGCAAGGATTCTTAATCGCCCACTGAATTAATAGATCTTTCTTTTACAGAGATTATTTCAGAGGGATGAAAATTTCAAACGAAGTGGCGAGGCTGAAAACTTTTCACAAGTTAAAAATAAGAAATTATTGAAATTTAATATACAAGCCTGATATGGAGCAAAACAGGTCGAGTCGGCCACCACAATTTTTCATGTCAACAAAACGTCCTCATTTTTCTTCAGGATGTTGATCTAGTTGACGAAAAAAAGGTAGGAATTTTTTTCGAATTTTTTGTTGTTGCTTATTCCAGCCACTGGAAATCGCTGAAAATAATCAATGTTTATTTTTTATGAGATTCGCCGGCGAGCTGTGACTCTGGGGCGAAATTGCCGCACATCTTGCCAATTTTTTCTGAGGCTCTAGATACTTCAAAGAGCAAAATGTGAAAATTTCAGCTGAATCGGAAATGCCGTTTCGCAGGAAAAAAAAGTGGCAGCTTTGTTTAATTGAAAAATGGCTTAAAATAAAATTGGAGAATTTTAGAAAAAATGTTTTTGCATAGCACGCTGAAAATTCAAAATTTCATTTCGTTACGATTTTTTTTTGTGCGAGCCGTAATATTGGCGTTAAAAAATAAGCAATGATTATTTTGAAAAATTTATAATAGCTGAAATATGCGATAAAAAATCTGAAAAAAAATTCCTACGATTTTACTTCAAGCAGATGAAAATCCTGAATAAATTTGAGGACCTTTTACGGACATTTATGATTATATCCATCGTTTACAAATTACAGTAATTTGTTTATAAAAAAAAAAATAGCTACAACGTTAATTAAGTTTTAATTCTCTTCAGGAACTAAAATGAAGCAAATTACTCGCCGATTTCGAGAAACGCATGAAAAAGAAAAATCTCCTAAAAATCGACCAAAAATCACAGAGTAAACTAAACAAAAATCAGCATAAAAAAAGTATAACCGTGAATTCATTATCGAAATCCGAGTAGTTTCCTCGAGCGTCGTGACGTCAGCGCTCGCTTACGTCACGTTCCGAGTAACGCGTTGCTGCGATAAAAATCCCGCGCTTTTCTGTTTTACCGACATCCGCGCCAGATCCCTACACCTCGCCCTACATTACCAACCGAGCAAATATATTGTCACAAGAAGCAGGTACCACCGGCAGGCGTTTGAGGCCCCCGAAAACAAAAAAAAAACAAAGAAAAAAGAAAGAAAATCCTATTATGACACAAGCGCATTTCTGGTGTCGCGCTCACTCCGATACACCATTTGGTGTATATTCTAAATGTCCGTAACAGTGCGGTGTCGTTATTGCTCGGTGATCGTTAAAGTTTCAAACAGTCGTGGCAATGATTGACAAGGATTTGTTGCTCACAGGTTAGCTGGGGAAGCTCGGCGACGTACGTCCCAACACTGGTGAGTATGGATATACAGTGATAAAATGTTGTCACGTTGAGGAGAGCTGGATTGAGACAGTGAGATTGTAATGGTTTTTACGTGGTGCTTCCCAGTAGCGGCATCAACCTTTCGGCACGCAGATAACAGGTATTATTGCAATATTAATATTCTTGTGTATCGATGACAACAAATTCGATCGTAATCGCTTATAAATAACGAGACAAAAATACAAATTGCCGTCACTGTCGAAAGCCGACATCTTTTTTTTTTGTTTTTTTTTTCGTCTTGCTTTTGTTATTGGATGCAAAAGACGCTCAGTTTGCGAATCTTTAAATCTCTGATTATTAGTTATAGTGTATGACGTGTTTTTTTTTTTTTTTTTTTTTTTGTTGTAAAAATGCATATATACAGTATCGTATATATATATAAATATATATATATGTATATATATATATTTATCGCAATTTTGAGGTTAAAACGAGAGAGGCTCGAGGTATGGAAGACAATATACATGTAGTTTGTTTTGTGAGCCATTGTCTCTACGATGCCCTTGTCATATGCAATTTTGTCGACGTACGAGAGGCTCTCGCGAAATCTCGCTGCGTCGCAATTCGAGGGAATCTGCAGTAGCCTGTAGAGGAGGTATTTTTTATATGCTGAAAAATAAGCGATTTTTCTACGGCAGTCCTAATTTTTAATGTATTATCGACTGGATGCGTGACTATAGCGGCGAAGACGATTGAACGCATGAGCACCGACGGCCAAAATATGTGTATCGGGGCATTCGTGTCAAAATGCACAATTTCTCCGTTTTTCCACTTTTTTTAAACAGAAATTGTATTTTAATTAATTTTTTTTAACTCTACAGCAGAGATTGAAATTAAAAAAAAAAAAAAGGTATTACTCTGATGGAAATATTGGTGTGTCCAACGGAAAATGCACGATTTTGATCGTTATTTGCTGCAGAGCTTAGATTTGAAGTATTTCTTTTTTTTTTATATCACAGATATGTAGATTTTGGTGTATTTATTTTAAACAGTATTAATTCGCTGTTTTTTTTTTTTAATTTTTTACTGCACAACAGAGATCGATTGCAGTTTGAAAAAATATTACATTTGAATATTGAAGCTTCCAATGCATAATTTCGGTCAATTTTTTTGTTTACTTGGACTTTTTTAAAATGTCAACAAAATGTATTTTTCAGAGTATTTATGTCTCATTGGGACTCAGGCAAATCATGCTCTGGAAGGGAAAATTAGGGCCTCAAAGTGGGCCTTATAAGCGACTTCGAAAAATCAGGCCCTGAAAGGGGACTTAATGGGACTTAGAAAAATCATGTCCCGAAAGGGGCCTTATTGGGCCTTAGAAAAATCATGCCCCCGAAAGGGGCCTTAATGGGACTTAAGCATATCATGCCCCGAAAGGGAAAATTAGGGCCTCAAAGTGGGCCTTATAGGCGACTTCGAAAAATCAGGCCCTGAAAGGGGACTTAGAAAAATCATGTCCCGAAAGGGGTCTTAATGGGACTTAGGCATATCATGCCCTGGAATAGAAACTGAGGGCCTCGAAGGGGCCTTATTGGGACTTGTAAAAATAGGGCCTCAAAGTGGGCCTCATAGGCGTGCGTGTGCTTTGCTTCCTCTTTATAATCACTTTATTGAATTAATTAATACTATTATAATTTATTTGAATTATTTACACGACGAACGCGCCTCATGTTCGCCAATTAATTGTTTTTTTTGTTTGTTTTTTTTTTCTAAATTTAAATTAACAATTTATTTGCGAATATTCTCGTTGGTCATTAAATCGATCGATCGTCATTGTACGAACGGATAGACAGACTTTTGATTGTGATTAGCCGGTAAAACGTTGATCGCCGTTTGATTGTGAGGTTCGTGATGTCCGTGGAGGCGACACCAGACACGTAGAGTCATGAAATAGAAGACTTCAGCGACTGAGAGAAAACTGAATCCCATAAAGAGACCAAGGAGACCTCCGGTACTCGCTGCAATTATTATTTTTTAATATCACCAAGATTAAGTTTTTTTTTTTTTTTTTTTTTGTTAATTTAGTTTCGTCTACTCTTGTGAATATTGTAATTGTCATTACTCACATAGAAATTCGATGAAACCGAACAATTCGCTTTTCACGTAATTCGGAAATTGTGAGTCCACGAAGTAGAGATGCACAATTGCTATATTTTCGCTGTATGGAGACAAATAACTAATTACAATTCTACCATTACATGGTATTAGACTTCTAAATAATGGTGAATTTTTTTTTTTTTTTTTTAATTAAAAATTGGTATATTGACACTGAAATTATTAAGAAATGCATTACACGCGTATTTCCAACCAAAAGTTTGATTAAATTAGAATTTTAGTATTTTCAGACGAATGAAATACCAAAAACATGAAAACCAACTATAATAATAATAATAATAATTACTATAATAATAATAATAATAATAATAATAATAATAATAATAATTATAAAAATGTAAAAAAATATGAAAATCAACGCCATTGAAGATACATAATAATAATAATAATAATAATTATTATTATTATTATTATTAAAATCAATGTTCCTGATATGTATCTTCAATGACGTTGATTTTCATATTTTTTTACATTTTTTTATCCGACTTCAATTTTCCATGATATCTGTGTCTGAAAAAAAAGACCCTTTACGAAACGAGTGAATTAAAAAAATTTGAAAAGCAGGAAGTACCTTTAAGGAGTACTTCCACAATATGGCCAATTATGGAACAGATACGAGAGGGTGAAAAAAAAAATGGCCAAGTTGGAGAACGCCTGATTATATCGAGGAAGGTTTAGACACATTAAGAAGGAATAAGCAAAGAAGGTATTACCCGAACTCTTCCTGCTGGCCGACTTTCATGTACAAGTCTTCTACGTCGAAGTTAGAGGCCAAAGCACTCGAGGACATGCTGCTATCGTAGTTCATCTCGAAACAGCCGGGCCAGCAATTGCAGCTCGGTCTGAAAAGATTTGTTATTATTTATTTAAAAGAATTTATTCATAGAAAAATATTTCAATTATTTGACGCACATCCGATAAAACGAAAAAAAAAAGTCAACGCATGATTATATAAAAATTGAATTAATTAATTACATTTAATAATATGAAAAATTGAAGTCTGTGATTTTGGTGAAACTCGACTTCTAGTATTTTTAGAAAATTTATCAAAATTTATGTGATTATTAATTCTTCTTTTTTTTTTCTTTTTCTTCAAGGATACTTCTTTTCCGTCAAGGTGAATTTTGCCGGTGAGCTACAACTTACGTTGCCGAAAGATTCACCTCACCGACTGTGATTTCCTCGTCATATAGTTTGTATTCCATGGCTCTTCTGGCAGACGTAGCGCAGCTATCATCCTTCTTTCCGCAAATCGGTGTGTTTGCCGACTCTAAAAATGCAGAACAAAACAAGTTAGCTTCAAATAATATCACCTGTTTTTTTTTTTTTTTTTTTTGTAATTATGAAAATTTGTTAGGACCATACTTGGCATGTAGTACTGCACACAGTTACAAGTGCTTTGTGTGAAATTCGCCTCGCACTCGAGAAAACAATTTTTCTGTGTGTACGTTCGATAGTATCGCAATTTACGTTCAGACGTAAAGAAACACTTTCGTTTCGACTTGGGAACACGTTCGATAGACCATTGGGCCGAAGCGATTGTCGGTTTAATAACCACACGTGTCTCTTTTCCAGGACTTATCGAGAAAGCAAAGTCTGCGATTTTTGGGGTCTCCACCGGATTGTGCAGAAACATCTGCACCAACAAAATCGATATTAATTGCGTAAAACGTAAAATGCATTTTCAAAGAGCCGATGCATTGCACATGGATTGACCAAAATTTTGATTTCATTGGATTTTAATATGGAGAGAAAAATGTAAACTAAATCAACGTCGTTCACGATAATAAGAACGGTGATTTTTTAATAATAATAATAGTGTCAAAAAGTTATTAATAAATTTCAAAAAAATTTTAAAACAAATCCCAGAGAAAACTTTCTTTTTTATGTGAAATTAATTCTATATTTTTTTGGAATATGTGTGAATTTTTTTATTTGAAAAAAAAAAAAATTTCTATCTTTTTTTAGAAATTGTTTAAAGTCATTAAACTAATATTTGTATAAAAAAAAACATTTAATTTAAATTTTTTATAAATAGGATGGAGAGCTATAAAAAGGAGGAAGGAATCTGGAAGATTTTGCTTTTTTTTTGGCATTCTTATTATTCAAAATTAATAATCTTGGTCATCACACTGATTTTTCTTTCCTTTTTTGTTTCGGTTTTTATAATTGTCTTATTAAATTCTAATGAAATCAGAAATCAAAGTTTCGATTGGGAATGTATGTATAAAGGTGCATACCTTGAAACCATAACCATGTGTGGAGGAACAATAATATTCGTCGAGATCGACATCGAGAACCAGACTCAAACCTAAATATTTTCCGGATCCGTAAGGTCTCCAAGGAATCGCATCTGCTGGTACAGATTTCGTGTAACCGGTCTCGGGGCTCCAATCGAAGTGTTTTGGCGGATACGTTAAATTCAGATCAGTCCATTCGAGTCTGAAAAACAGTATCTCTAATTTCTTCGATTTTGAGGTCGAAGGTCGAAGAAAATTCGAAAGAGCAATGGTTAAAAAGAAAACAAAAAAGCACTCATTTTTAATTGTCTATGATTTTTAAAAACAAACTATTATAAGACAATTTGGAAATTGGAAAAAATGCTCAAAAGGAGAAATTGTTCTACAATTACTCACGGATTGTAGAACAAATGATCTCGTGGAACCGAATTAAAGTTGCAGCACATTCCTTCGTCGGTCATCGTCGGGTTGAATATTTCCTCACAGGGTGTGTGGTTGCCATGCCATTTGCAAATTTTCACCATGTCTGTGCAAGGCTGTGAGACCTACGAAAAAAATTAATACAATTACTACAATATCGATCGAGAAAATAGCGATCAAGAGCAGAATCACTTTTGTTTGACAAACATTTTTTTAAATTCTTCGGACTTTTTAATCTTGAACTGGTAAATATTTTCTATGGACGATTGATTGGCTGAAAATGTGGTGAGATATTTTTTTTTAAAAATGAATATATGAAGAAAAAAAAGTTGTACTCACGTTAATCATAAATCGTTTTACATTATTCCAATTGGCTGCTCCAAGTGTTTCTTCCCCGAAGGACGTGTTGTTACTAAAATTACACAAGTCCTCGAGCAAGAGTTTGTCGACTTGATTGTCACTTCAGAAAAAAAAAAAGAGCAATAATTGTTAGTTTGATTCCAAAAAAAAAAAAAAAAAACTAAAAAGACAAAAAATTCCGAGTCACCCTTTAATGATACGAGTCGCCTCGGATTTCTTGACATTATTCATGTTGCAAATGGTAACCGACGGAAATGGAAAGTCCACGAAAGTCATGGGTTCCGGACTAATGGATATTATTATCGGGGAGTCAACCCATTTGTGGTATAGATTATGAATGAAGTAGCTGGCGCTTATCACTGCTGTGATGAATGCTATCAGCCAGAAGAGTCTGCGTAACAGAGAAATGTTACCTTCAAATATTTGTGTACTTTAATGTGGGCGCTATCAAATTAAGGGGATGTAAAAGTAATTGAATTATAATTTTTACAGAAAAAAATATTCACAAACACACAAATAATCTTGGCTATTAAATTACTTTTCCATGGTCGTCAGAGTGGCATCACCGATGTATCGCAAACCGTGGAGGCTGCTGTTGCTGCAGTACTGCTTCGCAGTTTCAGCCAATGCAATTTTCTTTAGATACAAACGAATCTCTTTTCTTCGTGAACGTGATCTGTTTAAAAAAAACCCAAAAAAAAAAAAAGGTTTGCACAGATATTTGGATGTGATTTAAATACACTTAATGCATTTTTTTTTTTCTGTACCTCACAGTCTTGTCATCGTCAACATCGTGAACTTTAACCGCAGACAATTCACGCCTCGTGATTGGAAGATTATTGTTCCTCGAGCGAAAGCTCGTGTCTCTGATTCGCTGTGATGCCTGAGGAAAGCAACTTATGAGTCACACTGGGAACGTAGGAAAAAAAAATTGGAAGCACATTGTCGAGTGTCGAGTCACCTTTTGATAAAATCTCGATCGCACCTTTACGCTTGAGTTTCTGATTGCAAAGCCTTCGAGCCTCTGCGGGGGTTTGTAAGGATTCTGCAGATGAACCGTGTTGATGGAATAGGGCTGCGATGGCTCGAGTTCATCCAAATAATTGGAAGTTGATTTAGCCGCGTTGCGATAATTTCTGTAGAGCATTTTCGAGTCGAGATCACGATTGCTATCGTTATCGTGCTCCCCGATGATGCTCCGAGACTTTCCAATGTACGCTCGCGAAGTCATCCTCGCTATTTCGAAGACCGTCGGCACGTGATTCACTTGATTTGACAACAAATCACTGGGCTTAAATGGCAATCCAAAACTAATGAAACTCTGCTCTTGGGAATGTGCCCAATCTTTTAGAATTTCGTCGTTCGTCTTTGTAAACTGATATCCTACTTGATCCAATGTTATGTCCATCTGGCGCTCATTTTCTACGTCCTACGGGGCAAATATTACTATTATTAGAAAAAGAATTTACATTTTTAAAAAAATCCCCAAACAAAAAATTATTCTAATAAATTGTATAAAAAGTCAAGCCAAAAAAAGTAGTCAATCTCTAATATTAACTACACAAATTCAGACTATACCCTGAAGGCCAATTAAGCATAAGTGTAATCTCACTGCTCATAGACTGAACGGCAACTGACCCTCCAATTTCTTCCCCAGACCCTGGCTCTTCTTTTTCCCCCCGAAGCTATCAACCCCTACAGATATTTCAAGAAACACAACAGTAAAAATGTTGCGATATTTTTTTTTCCTCAAACAAATTGGTGTTAAAATCACAGTTCTGAGATTGGGGAAAAAAAAGAAATCCGGAACGATCGGCGAGGTTTGTGTGTAACAACCCCCCTCGACGAAAGACTGATGAGCACAGGCCAAAAAATTCGTGTTCAACCGGGCTTTTTCGTGGATAATTAAGTTGTCAAGCTTACAGCTCGAAGGTGCCTCCAAAGTTGTTAGAGAAAATATTATTAACTTGTTAGCCACAACGAACTTCCTCTGGAGAACGTTTAATTTTTTCTCGATTATAGTATCCTACTCTCAGGCTTGCGATGAGCTCGTACAGTGGCTCTGTGTCTCCGAGCCGTCACTCACGACTCGACAAGTGTTGTACCTGATGTTGAAACCGAGGCCTAACGATGCCCAGCACTTGGTTGCGTGAACGATAGACACCACCCTCGCTCATAACAGGATCCTCGGACGCGTGCCTTGCTTTCGTCTCTTCCCCGTGGCGTTCTTTCGCCTCGTTCATGTACGTGGATTTTTCCACGGGTCGTCGAGGAGGCGGCTTTCCACGCACCGCCGCACCGGCTATGCGTGACCCTCGGGTCGATCGTCATCTCGATGGACACCTGAGTGGGAAAACCGGTCAATCGCAGTAACAACGGTATGTCGAAGAATGTTTGGCCTGTTTGGTCTGTTGTTCTGGATAGGGTTGGAGTGGAATATCCAATATCATTGAAACGGGAGCCTCCGGAGCTTTGTATTTAATCGATTGCTTCTGTGATACTGTAGACGATCAGATAAATTGTGGTAGCTGAGGTGACTACTGTTTAAGCGTTAACTATTTTATCGTTGTAGTATGCAAATAGTTGCGACGACTGTAAAATAGGTTTCGCGACTGTTTTATCGTTATTGTGATGAAGAAGATATGAAGAAAAAAAGGTTGTTTCAAGTATGAAGACGAAGCCTTGAAATTTTAGTGACCAATATGGCGGGGTTAAAAGAATTTCGATTTTAATGAAGCAACTAAGAGTTTTTTGGTCGCTGATTACGAATGTGTCCTCAAAATTGAGAAATTCAATATGGCGGATCGAAATTTAAAATTGTTGGAATTAGGATGAAAATTGAATATGCTTTCGAAATTTCGAAATTCAAAATGGTGGATGCAATATGGCGGACCTAAATTCAAAAAACTTTCTTGATTACGATGAAAATCAATATTCGGGGGTTATCGTGGTCGCTGATTACGGATCTGTTCTCGAAGTTCGAAAATTCAAAATGGCGGAACCAAGATGGCGGACGAAAAATCAAAAATTGACTTGATTCGCATGAAAATCAATATTCGGGGGTTATCGTGGTCGCTGATTACGGATCCGTTCTCGAAGTTCGAAAATTCAAAATGGCGGAACCAACATGGCGGACGAAAAATCAAAAATTGACTTGATTCGCATGAAAATTGATATTGCGGGGTTTTCGGGGTCGCTGATTACGAATCAGTCCTCAAAATTCATAGATTCTTAATCGCGGATCCAATATGGCGGACCAAATTCAAAAAATTTACTTGATTCCCATGAAAATCAATATTCGGGGGTTATCGTGGTCGCTGATTACGGATCCGTTCTCGAAATTCGAAAATTCAAAATGGCGGAACCAACATGGCGGACGAAAAATCAAAAATTGACTTGATTCGCATGAAAATTGATATTACGGGGTTTTCGGGGTCGCTGACTACGAATCTATCCTCAAAATTCATAGATTCTTAATCCTGGTACAATATACACTAGAGATGCCCCTAAAATATGAGACAAAATAAATGAATTACATATTTCTAGTAAATCCTTGTCGCTGATGATTGTTCCCTCCAGCTTGCAGGTAATTTTGACAGAATTCACTTTCAAAATTGAAAACTTTTCACAACACGTTTTTCGGTAAAATAAAGAAAAAGTAAAAAAAAAACGAAAAGCACTGTCAGAGCGTAGCTTCATTCATTGAAGCCCCGCAGAGGAGACTCGGAAAGTCGTGTAAAAACGACGTTATATACCCTTTGGAGAACTATAGAACGTATTCCATTCATTTACTTAAGCTGGCTGATCTCAGATTACAAAACCCGTATTGAAAATAGCGATAACCGTGTTTTCTCTGTATCACCTTTTTTGTGCCTTACGTGACACTGGAGAATTTGACCTGTGATGCCGAGTCACGATCCATCGATTGATCCAAACGAGCGATTATTCCGACCTTATTGCGGCGAATGAAAACGCTTTCCCACCGACATTAAGTGTGGAGGCTCTGCTCTGCTCGCATACACGAAATTTGGATATTATCTAAAAAGCGTTGAGCCAAAGTCGGACTTACCGGTGTATATTGACATCGGAGACCTTGTACACAGCTCGATCTACACAGATACCAACTCGGATCTGTCGATTGTCCGGCACTTAGTCCGATTGCTTTATTTTCGTAGTTATTCCAATGAGGAAAAAAAAGAAGAAGAGAGAGTAAGGTGGAAAAGAGGGGCAGAAAAATGGAGGTCAATATATAGGTTTTTCGAAGTTGATTACAGATTTCGTGGTCTTATCATTTTTTATGATATTTTGGGTAATATGTTCGAGTCCATGCGCTTTCACTACGACCTGTTTTATTCTTGTAACGTCTCTAGCTTCATTGAATTTTTTCTTTGAAGGTGAAGCTACTTTCTTGAAGAGCGTTATGAATCCATAAAAAAAAAAAGGTAAATAAGTTTTTCATTAAAAAAGACACATTTTAATGAATGAAATGAATTTGAAAAATGAAAAAAAAAGAATTAAATGAAATGAAAAAAAAAGAATTAAATGAAATGAATTAAAATTTGCACATTTAAATGAATAAAATGAATTAAAATTTACAAATTTTAATGAATGAAATGAATTTAAAAAATGAAAAAAAAATGAATTAAATGAAATGAATTAAAATTTACAAATTTTAATGAATGAAATGAATTTAAAAAATGAAAAAAATTGAATTAAATGAATTTAAAAAATGAAAAAAAAAATGAATTTAAAAAATGAAAAAAAATGAATTAAATTAAATGAATTAAAATTTACAAATTTTAATTCATTTAAAATTAAAAAATAAAAATAGTCACAGACTATTTAAAATAATAGCGTTTAAAATACTGGGAGTCGAACAAAAAAATAGAATTTACAAACCTAACATTCGTTCCTATGAAGTTTCAGGCCGGAAACGTGGAAGAGTAGATTTCAGTCCAAATCATCAGACCACTCGAAGCTGCAGCTTCCTTTTTTTTTTAAAAACTGAAAACTATTCATATCATTTAGATGTCCAGAGCATTCTAGCTTCATACGAAACCGTCCGTGTCCGTCCTTTCCGTGTTAAAAAAAAAAAAAAAAAAATTAAAAAAAAAAACATGTAATTGAGTTTAAGTTACTCGATTGATTCTAGAGCACTGTGTACCTGCCGTTAGTGAAATGAAACGAAAGTTGTCAATCTATATAAACGATGGCATTTGTCATGCGACATAGTGTGACTACATTTCTGGATGTGTTGGTACATATTGACTCAGGAGTCGTCTGACAAAGTTAAAAAAAAAAAAAAAAAAAAAAAAATTCAAGCAATTTGTCAGGACTTCTCGGTCAGTGTACTTTTACGGATTCCAGGATCGCTCGTTAAAGCTCCTTCCGAATATGCGTCATTTTGCAAAAATTTACGAATATGAATTGCGTCGATTGACGAGGACACTCCAATGGGGACATTTAGCTGCCTTTTTTTTTTTTAATTTTTTCTTTCTCATCTTCTCATGCATCGAGCTGCAACGATACTTTCTAGTGTTTATTTGCTTGGAGCGTTAAATTCAAAGGACATTTTTGATCGGAGCTTGATACATCGTGGGGACATAATTACTGGACAAACATTTGTAGTTCCCTTATCATAGAGTCGCGTTTCCTCCACTCGAAGGTAGTTAACTAATTTAACCACGTGGTGACTGCAACTCGAACGACGTAGAAAAGGCTTTGCAGTCCAGTTCGTGCGAAAGCACTATAAAAGCTCGATACGTAAATTCACTTTTGCATGTAACCAACGTTGCTGACCGAAGATAAAATTGTGTTTATTAATTGTACGTTTGTAGTACTCGTATTCCTTGAAGAACTGTCAGAACCTCATGGGACTAATTCGCACCTTACCAACATAAAATGAAAAAAAAAAAAAAAAAAGAAGGGAAAGTAACATTACAGTGAGAAATACGTTTATTCTATACCTCTCTATATTTTAAAAAAAGTTCCCAAAGGGCTTCTCAAGCCAGGATTTTTTTAAGTCCCCAAAGGGCCTCTCAAGCCTGGATTTTTCCAAGTCCCCAAAGAGCCTCTCAAGCCCGGATTTTTTAAAGTCCCCAAAGGGCCTGGATTTTTCTAATATAGAGATATGAACAAGGGGGGGTTGGAGAAGCGAGCAGGGGGGCTTCCCTAGTAGTTAAATAAAATGTTCAGTTAGATTCGACGTTAGAAAGAATAGTTAGAATTATTCGTATCTAAAATCTTGTATTACTTTCCGGTGGGGAGTCGTCGTTGACTGAATAATCGATAGTGATCAACATTAAACTCGTGTGCAAACGTTAAACTCGTTATTTGGAATGCTAATTGAGCTTGGTGGTTGATTGTGTGCATTCGTGGCCTTAGGTTTTGATCTTATCGAATAAATGATGATCTATAAGGGACTAGCTTGGTTCACCTTAAATGAGTTATGAAATTTTTTAGTTACTTTAAAAAGACAAATAAGTGTGTAATTTTAATGCTAATTTTTCTTGTTATTTACAGAAACAAACATGGCGAAACGAAGTCGGAAGCGGAAGCTCGAAGGCGAGGACGAGCCTGGGGTCAAGTGGGAGTTGACTAATATCTTCTCCGAAGAACTCAGGGACGAGATGGCTAACATGTGGGAGGTTTGTATTCGATATTTGGCTGCTTATGAGCGAAGCTTTCCAATGGTCAATTTTTTACCGAGCGTTTACCGACATTTTTCAAAATCTCAATAATCTCATAAAAATGAAATGCGTGAAGCGATTTTTATGAAATTTATGCCAAGCGAAGATTGTGGACAATTTTTCTGGACCACTTTTCTCGACGTTTCAGTAACAGATAACTTCTCTAAATTTTATTGTTTTTTTTTTTTTTCTTTATCAACAGTGTGCAGAACCAAAACAGTCCACTAAAACCAAACTTTTCTTCGATTACAGATACCACAAGTATTTCATTTCCTGCACATGTCGAAAAAAGCCTTAAACATCTCACACCTGTCGATGTACGAGATGGAGAGAATGCTAGCTATGCCCCGAGCTTCCAAGCAACTAGCTCATATAATGACGTGTTTGTTGAGGTAATATTCCACGATCGAATATATCATCGTGAAAATCACGATACGTCTCCCGGTTCAACACGCAGTGAAAATGATCCCCTCGTATTGGATTTTTCCAGTGCTCCCTTGCCGAAGGCTAAAATGCGAAAAGTGCCGCCAATGCCCTACGAATTTTGGGTCAACATACTCACCCACAAAGTCAAGGGATGGTTCAAAGTTTATCACAGCAAGCATCAGGACATTGTCAAGGTAAAACGATAAACGAATCAACGACACCGTGACTGGTTTAACTGTTATATTGGCTTTTTCTTAGGTTTTCGAAACCATCGGTGTTGAACCGGAATTTTGGCGAATTTTCTCCGACCCGTCGATCATCGATGAAAAAGATTTCGAGCAATTGAGCTTCAAGGAAAGAGTTTGGATACTAAAAACTCTCTGCGATACTCTTATGGTAAGCCAGACGAATCTTACAGTTTCAACCACAATATCATGAGCAATTTTTAATTATTTTATAAATATTTAATTGCATTTAATTGCCCAAATATTTACTCGAAAAAAATTGTTCTAATACATAAATGGAACGAATCTGTACGTTTCAGCACTCTAGGAAAACCGTTCAAGATGAAATGTCAAAGCAATTTACGGAAAATCAATTCACGAGTATTTTAGGAGCCGACAGATACGGCGCTAAATACTTTTACTTTCCTCTATTCCTGGACAACGATCTGAGGGTATACAGACATTGTATAGACAACACTATTTTATCGACAGTAAAGGTAAAAAAAAAATATAATATTTCCTACATGGGAAATAGCAAAACTATACACTTGTGAACGAATTGAGTCTTTTTTTTAAATTACATTTCTAATTTATGTACATTTTTTTTTTTTAATTTTGTAATTTTATTGCTTCAGCCACCGCCTAGGAGAGAAGGTCAAACGGCAGTACCGAGGCCGGACAAGCACGGTCGTAACAAGAGAAAGAGATCGAGATGGAAAAACGGTTTTTTCCCAGTTCGAGACAGAAGGCGATCGAAGAAAACGCTCGAGGACGAGGTGAAGTTGAGCGGTGACATTGCAATAGGCTCACTGATAAACGACGACACGAATATGAGCAGTATAAGTGCGTGTAGTAACAATAATAATATAGCTATCGAGGCAATCGATAGACATTTTTCGCGTAGCTCGTCAAAAACTCCTGATGAGAGCGCGGCATTGGGTGAGACGCGTTGCAGCAATCCCAAGTCAAGCGGCTACGACACAAATACTTCGAGTGACGCGAAATCGGTAAACGGTGGCGAGAACGACGAATTGTATCGAAGCTTTGGTAACGAAGTGGAAAACGAAAACAGTATGGATGTGATATGTACGATACGAGATATACTTGATGGACTTACGTCGAAGGTTAGCGAATTAGCGGAAAGTGAGGGATCACCGAACGTTCGAATAAAGGAGGAAATTGAGAGATGCGTGCATGTGAAAATCGAGAAAAAGCCCGAGATTTGCATGAATGAGAAAGCAATCGAATCGCACGAGAATTGCATGAATGAGCTCGAGAGTCGCGTGATTGAGAACGCAGACTTGGAGCTCGAAAGTTGCCTGAATGACAAAGGAAAGAAGGAAACTGAAGAAGAGAATCCAGACGCAATAGTCGAAAAAATGTCCGACAGCGAGCGTGAAGCGTCGCGCACTGACAGTGAAAGCGACGATCTTAATTGGACCAAATACATACCGCGAAAATCAAGAACTCTGGACAAGGAGGCTTTGCAGAGAGAGATTGAAATTTTCTCCGGTATGCTCGGCGACTTGAGTGTCTCGAATTTCGAACTTGTCGCTGATAGCGTTGAATCGTTGCGGAATTTAGCAGCTAGTATACTCTCTAATGAGCTGAATGAAAATCGTTCGAGGAGCAGTTCTGTACCACGATGCGAAATTACTTTGGCGAGAAGCATGGAAGAGCTCGTTGAATCTTTGAAGGATGTGGAACCTACACTGAAGGAATACACGAAAAAAGCGAGGACCAAGTTGCAGAGAGAATGGACGCAATTCAAGGACGGGTAAGATTCACATTGAGTGATTTTCTTCACGGCTTTGGTGTTGTTTTTTTTTTTTTTTTTTTTTTCACCCTGCTTTTGTCCGTCACACTGATTACATTGGAGTGTTTGAAACTGGCCTTAAACTCGTAGACGGCTAGCTCCTGATTTGCCAGACGAAACTAAAAAAAAAATTCGGTCGATAATAAGTACGAATTTAATCCCGAAAAATTGTTTAATTACGCACCGACTTTTACTTTGTTTGTCCTGCGGACGATTTTGAGGCCAGTGTGATTGACGAGAAATCTCAAAAAGATTTCCGCGCGTTTTTTGATATCCCCGTTTGTAAATTTTGACGACACCATCTCAACGTACACTCCCGAGTTTTAGTAGATTTCGTTGTCGAGCGTGTATGGCAGCGGAACCGCTGTGTGTTGTAGTGTTGTGGAGGATCAGGACGCGTCCGGTGACGTCGATCATGGCTCTAATCGGTGGATTGTTGGATCGCAGGGCTGTCCACTGCTATCCTCCAGCGATGCAACGTTACAGACGTTACCGGAGTTTGCCCTATCCTCACCTGGTCCCGACATCCCAGTCCAGCGCTCCTCAGACGCTGAGTCCGAGCTCCAAGACGCGGACGAACGCACAGTCGTCAGTCCTGCGGCAGAATCAACCGAGGACCGGAAGCCCAACGAAATACGCAAATCCGAGCGAAGAGTTAGAATCAAATCCGAGAAAGAAGACGACGACGAAGACTCAAAAGAGGGTAAGTGTATCATGCATTTAATTTATTTAATTATTTTTTAAAAAATAATTGCTTTCTCATTAATTTCGGTTTTTTCGATTTTTCGATTTTCGCTCTCTCATTCATTTTTTTTAAACCACTTTTCTCGACGTTTTGCATCATCCTGACACTGAGTGTCCTGACATGAAAATCTGGAAAAAAAATCGCGCTGCGCCTCTTCTTGATCACATTTAATTTACACTCTACCTCCAAGTATTTAGTTTCGTTTAATTGTTCAATTACAGAGCCAGAAACCCGAAGAGTCCTTCGACGTCGAGGAATATCATCGTACACCGAACAATTGTCATCGTCCGAGGAGGAAGCGTACGAGTTGGAAGAATGGTCCCGCCTTAAGACCTTCCACGAGACTCCCAGCACATCGGACAGTACATCCGCTGTTCACTCTGCTCCGAAGACCGGACAGATTGGCGATGAATCAGAAGAGAAGGACTCAGACCAAGATTGGTTATTACCGGGCGCTCGCAAAAGGAAAAATAAACGTTCGCGTGAGTAAAACCATTTTTCACAAATATTATTTGTCCTGTTTTACAAATATTCAGAGGCGCGACAGTTTCGTGTCCGTGTATTTAATATTGAATCACATTTTTCTTGAAAAACCTGCCATATGCGTGAAAAAAATGTTGTATATATTTTGATCCGATCGTTGCACATTCCCGCCGAAAAATAGTGACAGAACTGATCTATTTTCTCTGAGTTTCTTTTTTTTTTACCTCACCGAAAAAAAAGTCGCTGATCGTCGACCTTCATATGCTCTATTATAATTACAGCGACCAATCGAAGGTTAAAGCAATCACCCCAAAAACCGCAAGCAACAAACAGCGATTCGCAAGACTCAACGTCGAACAATCCGCCGTCTCACATTGGCGCGACAGTCCCGAGTCCAACGAAATTGAGCAAATCAGCCAAAGATTCAAATGTCCCGGAGGCGCCAATAATCTGCAAAGTCGAGAGCGTGCATTCGGTGCTTGATATAAAGGACGAGGGGCCGATATTCGAGTACAACAGAAATATTCCAATTCCAAGTACAATAGAACAGTCTCATCCTCCTTCTCACCATTATCCCGTTGCTCCGCCGCAGTTTCCACCGCGTCCGCGGGGGCCGCCAGCCCCGACGATGCCTCAAATAGAGACGAATTACTACGTCCAACCACCCGAAAGTTATTACGCACCCGGGACAGTTCCTCCTCCTCCTCCTCCTTACATGCAATATCCTTTTCCATCGATGGGCCGCGGTACTCCGCGTTACCCTTATCCGCCACGTCCGCAGTTGCCTCCGTATCCTGGCTCGCCGAGTCAACAAAATTATTGGCAGTATCAAAAATACGGCCAAATGCCACCGCGGCCTTATCCATCGAATATCCTTCGACCTGGTTATTCAACGAATCGCGGGGTTCCATCTCAACGTGGGGTTCTCCCGCAGCGGGGCGCACCACCTCAGCGTCATCAAGTCTCCTCGACGACATTGTACGGCGCGAGATCACCGACAAAGCCTCCAATGCCGAGAATGCCTGCTCCAAGGCCAATAGCCGTACAGAGCGCCAATTTTCGTGGTACAACAACGCGTCCAAGATTAGCAACTACCGTTGTTCAACCTGGCAAGCGTTACAGTCCTCGAAGTTCCGCTTTACAACCGCCGGGTGTGCGTATGCCGCGTCCCAATCGACCGAACAATAATCAAGATACAAGTGGGTCTGCGACAAAGACTACGTCGTTGATATTGCTGAGCGACAGCGACGACGAGATCGAGATGATTGTGCCTGAGAAACAAAATTCTAATGCAAACGTCACACCGAATCGAGCGCCGCCTCCTAGCAATAAGGGTAAAGCGCTTTTGCCTGGTGTCAGACAGAGACTGAAACCGGTCGTTACCTCGGAAATAACAGTGCCGAAATCCCGTGAAATGCTATCACCGCAAATGATTCAACGTATGAGTCAGGGTGGTATATCGATAACCCCGGTTAAACCTCCGCCGTCGAAGCAGTTACCGGTGGATAATGCGCAGGGAACAAAACTCGTTGTCGTCGTGAACGAGACTGGAAGTCATTATGCCTTGGCACTACCGAACGGAAGCAAACTTATTCTCACACCCGAACAAGTGGCGCAGATTAGAGCTTCCAACGGTGGAAAACTCGTTCTATGAAAACGCGCCAACGTCCGTTAAGTGCGACACACGCAGATCTATTTATTTATTTTTATTTTTTACGTTTTGAGATAAAAAGGAAGAAAGAAAAAAAAAAAAAACGAAATTCTTCATATTTAAGTTTTCATTATTGAGAAATAGATTAATGACACAACTAGATACGTTTTTACGAGTCGGAGGACATTTTCCACAGTTCACAGTTCGATTTTTAAATGTTCACGGCCGGACCGACAGAGCTGATTTCGTTTAGAGTTTTAATTCATTTTCCTGTAGAAAGTCGTTCACAGATGTTCAATGCATGTTTTTTTTTTTTTTTTTTTTTTTTTTTTCTTTTTTTTTCACTGGACGCATACAGTTGCATTTTGTTGCGAGAGAGTTTGCACAGTTGTGAATGTAACAGTGTAGACGGTGCTATAAAGAAATCATTTTAATACCTACGATTATTGTCTCTAAATTGATTACAAATCCTCGTAATTAAATTTACATCGTTGCTCGGTTACATTAATTAATATATTACTTTGGGTATTATACAGATATACAGTGTGATCTACAAATTGAGCGTTTTGCATCGATTAAACATCTCGCATACGGCGAACTTTATGTCGGAAGGTTAAGTGCAAGGAATTTCCTTTTTTTTTTTTTTTTTTTTTTTTCATTAATGAAATGACACGTGGGTCGCTCTACGAACTATTTGCAGAGAAATGTAATTTACGTCACTCTACAAATTAAGGCAAAATTTTTCTCGCGCATATTTTATAATTAAACGATCAATTTGACGATCGACAAATTGCGAATTCTGAGTCGTTGACACAAGATGACCCGCGTACGCGAGGGGTTAATGGGATTCGATCCCACGAGTGCATGGAACTCTACCGAAGCTCAGTTTACGCTATATTTACAGCATCTCGTCTTTCATCCGAGCGAGAATCGGTCTCTTAAACCTGATTTTTATTTATAAAAATATCCTTCTCGCTCATGAACTTGGACAATCTTGTTCCGTTGTAAGGAGTATCGCTGCCGGGTGGATGAAGTCGCATCTAAAACACACGTGAAACGACGTGAATTAACCAAGGAAATTTATTTGAATAATATTGTTAATTCGATGTATTTTCGAATGATAATGCTCTCGACAACGTCGGCAATCCCTCGATTTTTCGTTATATCAGAGCATGGCAAAAATTAATTTTACGTACCAGTTGGATCCAATCCAATTCACGATCACCGAATTGAAATTCTTTTCGAGAAATATCGTTGCGTTTATATTTACAGAAATATTGTACATAGTTATACGAAAGAAAAAAAGAAAGAAAAAAAAAAAAAAATATTTGTACGAAGTGTCTACGAAAAGGGAAGTGCGAGAAAATACCATTAAAGTACCACGAGAGCGAAAGAGAGAGAGAGTGAGAGAGAGAGAGAGAGACATTCCCTGAGAGAATCGTGAGAGAAACCTAAATACACGTACTACACTGAAATAGACTGAAATAGAAACAGAATGATACAAGATTAAGAGATCATTTTTCATTTAGCTCGTCCCTGTCGAATTGAAACTACCCCAACGTTGCGTACACCTTGGAGCGAGACTCAAGGCTTTAGGGAGTATCGGGATCGGGGATCAAAATGTTGGATATATCGGTATTTGCATCTCGCTGAAGGAGGAAGTCAATGTGTGTGTGTGTGTGGGAAGTGCATGCGACTACTAGGAAATAAACAGGTTTTAACTATGCTTTTAAATGCACAACTGCAGCATCAAAAATGGCATTATTAAAGCTTGTGGAAAAATACGTTAAAAAAAAAACGACAATTCATTTTTTTTCTGCAAATTATTGGCGAACTTATCGAAAATCATTCACTTTTTTTTTTTCATATCAGAGATGAGAAAGTATTAATTTATTATAATTAATTTATTCACGATTATTACAGAATTGTGTAAATATTGAATTCTCCGTCACATTTAATTGAATATTTATCGAAAAAAATGCTTTTTCCATTCGAACGGTGCGAATTTTAGTCCTCGAATAGTTATTCTTTGCAGGTGTGAATAATCAACTGCCACCATTATTTTAGTTCTATTAATGATTAATCAATTCTGCTAATGATAAGTTACGAAAAGTTTCCAAAACCAAAATTAAAAGTACTATTAAAAAAGCCAAAATTTTTGTTTGCTGCTGTAAATTATTGGCGAACGTTCACTCACTTTTTATTTTTCATGTCAGAGATGAGAATTATCATGTAAAAATTCTGTAGATATTTAATTCTGCGTCGCATTTAATTGAATATTTTTCGAAAAAAATGCTGGAATATTTATTCTATGCAAATGTGAATAATGAAGCTACCGTTTAGTTACCAACTGCCACCATTAATTTAGTTCTATTAATGATCAATTAATTATGCTAATGATAAGGTATAAAAAGTCACCAAAACCAAAATAGGTGAAAATTTCGATATTTATTTGTCGTGTCTCATTGGCGAGACTTTACTTTTTGAGACTCGAGCTCAATTAGTATACAAAAATTCGTAGCAGCTATTATTGTGCTTTTTTTATTTTTTTATTTATTTATTTTTTTTTGAGAGAGAGCATCGACGTTTGGTGAATTAGTTAAGAGGCAAAGGTGATAGTTTTATGACGATATTTAGCCATCGCGAGCAAGCGACCACCACGCATATATTCTCGTCTATTTCTCGATGTAGTCGTTGTCAGTAGCCGGGCCATCGTCTTCTGCTTTACTGAATCGTTTCTGAAAGAATAAAAAAAAAACGACCAACACCTTCGGTTAGAGAGCCTATTCGGCGTGGATTTTTGAGCTTCTTTAGACCAGTTGTTAATCGTTAAAGGGGAACGATTTGTTGTGGGATATATTATTTTTCACAGTAGATTCTTCAACTTTCTCCTCCTATCCTGTTTTACATTCTCATCAGAGGCTCCTTTTTTTTTTTTACTCAGCAGTTTTAACTCTAATCTACATATTTTATTAATTTATTGCCCAAAAATGAGCCTGAAGCGAAAGCTTTTAAATTAAATCACGTTTCGTAAAATAATAAAAAAATAATTAATTCACTGCAACATTTTTGAATGAAAATGAAAATTAAAAAAATTTACACTCGATAATCTCCAGATAATCAATAAATTTGGTCATCGATAATTAATTGACATTACATCTTCATTTAATTTATTCTTATTATTTTAATTTTCAAATAATTCGAAATTTCAGATGTTGCAACGAATTTCATTTATTTTTCCAACGAAGCGAATTTAATCTAAAAGTAAATTTAGACAACTAAAAAAAAATAAAAATTTACAGACTATTTCTTGATATACCAGCTTGACATATGAAATTGCGATAATACCGATTAGTGAAAGGATGGCGAATTATTTTCTCGCTTCGACCCGGTGACTCTTGCTAAAGGTCGCCCGGAGCTATCAGCCCCACGTAACTCAACGCGCTTGTCCTGTCCGTCTATGTCCTTTCGAACTCTCCGACCATCCTACGCGATTATCCTCCAGTTTAATGGGCTATATACACCGAAACGAGGGACTTACCATGATCCTGTACTTTTCTTTACACGCGTACTCCGTCTCGTCCACATCGTTGTAACAATCACTCTTGTAATCTTCTGGTATCGGACCTCCCTCGAATTGACAGAGTTTCGACAGTGGCTTTGCCCTCACGATCATCTTCTCGAAACCGGTTGGCTTGTGTTGCGGGCAGTAAAACACATCTGGAGTGTTTTTGTCGAAGACTATGCTTTTTCGCATCATGTCACCTGCGTTCACAGCCACGATCACGCCCTGGTTACATTTTTTAAAAAATGTGTTATTATATATTTTTTTTTCGATCAATTTTTATTTTTTTTTTTCAATTAATGAAATATAATAAAAACGAAAAGAAAATTTGAATGAAATTTCTGGTTAAAAAATGAAGAAAAAAAAAATGGAATAATTAAAAATTGCTGTAGAATCAAAAATGTAAGTCGTCACATTACTGAGAGAAATTCTCGTAGTCAGTTTTCATTAAAAATAAATTTCAACCTGAGAGAAATAATAATTTAAAAAAAATTACACTTGAAATATAAAAAATTAAAAATGGAATAAAAATTAAAAATGGAATAAAAATTAAAAATGGAATAAAAATTAAAAATGGAATAAAAAATTAAAAATGGAATAAAAATTAAAAATGGAATAAAAATTAAAAATGGAATAAAAATTAAAAATGGAATAAAAAATTAAAAATGGAATAAAAATTAAAAATGGAATAAAAATTAAAAATTGAATAAAAATTAAAAATGGAATAAAAAATTAAAAATGGAATAAAAATTAAAAATGGAATAAAAATTAAAAATGGAATAAAAAATTAAAAATGGAATAAAAATTAAAAATGGAATAAAAAATTAAAAATGGAATAAAAATTTAAAATGGAATAAAAAATTAAAAATGGAATAAAAATTAAAAATGGAATAAAAATTAAAAATGGAATAAAAATTAAAGATGGAATAAAAATTTAAAATGGAATAAAAATTAAAAATGGAGTAAAAAATTAAAACTGGAATAAAAAATTAAAAATGGAATAAAAAATTAAAAATGGAATAAAAAATTAAAAATGGAATAAAAGATTAAAAATGGAATAAAAAATTAAAAATGGAATAAAAATTAAAAATGGAATAAAAATTAAAAATGGAGTAAAAAATTAATACTGGAATAAAAAATTAAAAATGGAATAAAAATAAAAAATGGAGTAAAAAATTAGAAATGGAATAAAAATTAAAACTGGAATAAAAATTAAAAATGGAATAAAAATTAAAGATGGAATAAAAATTTAAAATGGAATAAAAAATAAAAAATGGAATAAAAATAAAAAATGGAATAAAAATTTAAAAATGGAATAAAAAATAAAAAATGGAATAATAATTAAAAATGGAATAAAAAATTAAAAATGGAACAAAAAATAAAAAATGGAATAAAAATTAAAAATGGAACAAAAATTCAAAAATGGAATAAAAAATTAGCCAAAACTTTTAATAAACTAAAATGAACGCGGAATTAAACTGTGTGCAAGAGGGTGCGATGGTCATTTTTTTTGTCATCACCGTCTTCATAGTCAGCCGCGTCAAAAGCCCTACACGCATTGTTTCGTTGTGTACTAAAGTCACTGCCCTGTGACGGTGGTCCCTAATTATCGAGCGCTCACACAGGACAATTTGGCTGTGTGTGTCTCTGTGCTCGGGAAAGCGTAACTCTCCGAGCCAGCAGGAAGCTTGCGAGTGACACTTAATTACGTGCCATTAATTAAGCCGTGCTTTCGCCACTGGAGCTGCTCGACCGAAGTCACCTAAGGCTTGTGGGATCTGATAGAATGTGTCTGTGCTGTAAGCAGCACACACGGAATTAGTACGAAAATCCCATCGACCCTTTTGCTCGACACTTTAACAGAGGGTATCATATAAAAACGACGAAAAAAAAAAAAGAAATATATCTGCAGAAATGATGCTTTATCAAATTTTATAATTTAAAAAAATTTTTAACTTAAAAAAAATTCTGATCTTGTAAAAAAAAAAATAATAATAATCATTCCAGGATAGAATATTAAAAATTGTGATAGTTCATTTTCTTCGCAATATTATTTTTTGCATTACAAAAAAAATTCAACTCCAAAAATAATTATTTTTTTGTGTGTGAAAAATTTTTTTTTTTTAAATTGTATGTGAAAATTTGATACTAAAAATTTGTAGTAATTTTTTTGAGCAACCCAGTTGATACACTAATTACATTTTTTTTTTTTTTTTTCACATTTTTTGCGACAAGTTTGTAATTGTAATTTAGAGCCAGAGGACGAAACTTACAATGAGCAAGATTGCCAGACCGAGACCACGAAGATTGCCTTGAAAGAGAGAAAATAAAAAAATACAATTAAATAGAATAAATTAAGTGTGGGCGAATGGGAGAACATCCGTCGCTTCTGCTGCGTAGGTTCAAATGAAAAAAAAAAAAAGAAGAAAAAAAAAAAAATGCGTTAATATCGAAGCAGCTGAGACATAACAGTGCGTTTGAAAAATCATTGCGTAAGTGTCCTCGTTCAAAGACAGTCTTGTGTCGACACACGAGATAGAAAAAAAAAAAAAAATTAAAAAAATCTGGGTTAACCGGAGAAGTTAATATTATGCGGGTGTTACTTCGCGTGCGGGCTATGACGCCTTGAAAAAAAAAAAAAAAAAAATAGAAAATCACGCCTAGCTACACACGCACTTCTCGTTTCTTACATTTCACCGAGGGGACACAGATAGTTGCAAGTGCAGATATGCTGCAACCTGCCGAGTGCGCCGAATATAGAACACACGTTTGACACCTTTTAATAATAATCAGAGGATTATTACGCAGTGAATGTCCCATGTAAATGTGATAACAATATTGAGGATGTTTTACACGCATTTTTTTAATCGAAAATTTTATTTTATTTAAGTATGAATAATTTTTTGAGAGAAAAAAATGTTGTAAAGTTTTATAATGTCATTTAAGGTACTGAGATGAATATTTATTTTAAATAATAAAAATGCCAAAGAGTCATTGATATATTAGAAAAAAAAATTGTTTAAAAAATTTAATTTTTTTATATGAAATAAATTCTCTAATTTTTTTTTCAAATAAATACGATTTTTGTAGATTTTTTTTTTATAATTCTGATTTTTTTTATTGATAAATAGCCGCGAATTTTTTATATTTTTTCGTAGAAACATTTCATATTATACGTACGAAGTTTCAAGAATAATAATAAGAATTAAAATATGAATAATTTTTTGAGAGAGAAAAATCTTGTAAAGTTTTATAATGTTATGATTTTAAATAATAAAAATTTAATATTTAATAAATAAATTTTTTTTAAATAATAAAAACGCCAAAGAGTCATTGATGTATTAGAAAAAAAAAAATTGTTCAATAAATTTAATTTTTTTATATAAAATAAATTCTCTAATTTTTTTTTCAAATAAATATGATTTTTTAGATTTTTTTTTATAATAGTGATTTTTTTTATCGACGAATAGCCGCGAATTTTTTATATTATTTCGTAGAAACATTTCACATCACACATAAGTTTCATAATATTATCTTTGAAGAATGTTAAAAAAATTTAAATCTCACGATTACAAGCATGTATTTCGAATAGTCACAAAATTAATTTTTTATTGAGAAAAATAAAAAATTCGCGAATTTGTTAAACCATTTTTTAACTAATAATTATTAATACTTTTCAGGAACTATATTATTATTATCATTATTATCCAAAATCAATATTCTTGGCATTGCCAAACGCATTGCTTTTTGCAATTTTTTTTTTTCCTGTGTCAAAGTATTCAAATTCTAAGCAAATGAAACATTTTCTTGATAATACATTAGTAATGAATCCTCAATCTCGATTTTTGCCAGCGACCGAGTAAAATTTTTAATTTGCACTAAAAAAACCAATATCACACAAAAAAAATGCTATTATTTTTACAAATAAAGATCTACCATTTTAATATGAAATATAGTGGAAAAAAAATTCTATCACCGTTCACCAATAATTAATATCGAGTCTTGTCCATAGGACAAGTGTACCGTTTGTCCTACTTTGCAGGTGAAACGGACTCGGATCTCGCGCGTGCAGGACGTTGCGGTGGAAAAGGAAGAAAAAAAAAAGAAAAAAAAAAAAGTACAATCATAAAGAAAGAAAAAGTCGTGCAAGGCCAGCGAGATCTGTTCCGCACGAGACTCTCTTTTGCTGTTTGTTTCTCGCCTCGCGGTGGAGCATTTCGCTGGTTCTCGGCTCCTGCGGGTGTTATTGCTTTTCAGGAAATTCGAGAACCAGTCGAACTTAATAATCGCCGCAGCGTCAAAGGAAAGCTAGACATTCCACCTGTCGTGTTGAGCGTGTAGCTAAGAAAAAACACGTACGTCTTATTAAAATTTCTACGTCTCATCCTCCGAGCTCTTTCGCCAAACAGGATTGCATTATCATAAACGCCGGTAAACTGCATTATGTTCTCTTTTAATATGATGCCAGTTTTTGCATTACCCTCGAGTTATACAACGCGTACATCGAACGGAGCGTTATCGAGACGCGGAATCATCCTGTCAGCTTTCACTCCTACGTTTTGTTATTCCGCACGAGCGTGAATTTAAATGATTGCTCTTGTGGCGGACGCGTGCGTTGTAATATGAGGCATTCCGCATGAGCTCAGCCACTCCCAAGATTTTACTAAAAAGGTAGACATTTTTTTTTTGTTTTTTGAAAACGCTGTTGAGGGTTTAATTGTTTTAGATTTTTTTTTTCAAATTTTACATTTCACGAGAAAAAAATTTCTCGCGCACAATTTTCATACACAAGTTTATGGCACGCGGTGCGAGAAGTAGGCATTTATCGCACGCTGAGCGAAGCGAAGAGTGCGAGAAGTTGGCACTTCTCGCACTAGTGCGATAAAGTTGTAGATGAACACTCGTGTGGTTGCAGCAGAGGCCGAAGGCGAGTGCTGCAAATTCACACTCGTAATGAATATCTTTTGTCGCACTCGTGTCGTAATAATACTATTATTTCACGAGTGCGAGAAGTAGGCACTTCTCGCACTAGTGCGATAAAGTTGTAGATGAACACTCGTGTGATTGCGGCAGGAGCCGAAGGCGAGTGCTGCAAATTCACACTCGTAAAGAAAATCTTTTGTCGCACTCGTGTCGTAATAACACTATTATTTCACTAGTGCGAGAAGTAGGCACTGACGTTTTTTGACATTTTTACCCGAGTAATAAAAATTTTGAAAAAATTCACTATAAAAAAAGAGTTGCATTCAAAAATTTGAAAAATTATACGAACAGTTACTGGCCAAGTTGTGCACTCCAATCGAGCTTATTTCGAGAAGAAATTGGCTAAATTGACGAGGAATGCCTCGTACACGAATACATGTATCCAATATATTAAACGAGATAATTGTAGGCGTGTGGAGCTTCAGACCTCGACCCTTGGCATTCCGTTGGCAAGCCAAGAGATCAGGTCTCTCTCACACGTCTCTCTTCTATTGTATTATATATATATTGTCGTCGCGGAAGTGACACGAGACATTGTTGCAGTTAACTTTACGAACCGTTGGAAACATACGCAATTGAACATGCATGAAAAAACATTGCAGCTATTCCTTCATTGCCAAATAGAAGGCATTGAAAAATGTAAATTCAACTGTTTATATATTACAGAAAAATTTAATTTCTCTATTTTCATGTCCATTAATTGTAGATTTTTTTTTGTAATTTAAAAAAAGTGTAATTTAAAAATAATTATTGAATTTGTCAGATTTAGAATTTTCGTAAATTACCATTTTTTTCAATCTTTTATAAGAAAAAAAAAAAAATTGAATTTAAATATTTTTTGACAGCTCAGCGAGTTAAAGTGAATATTTAGTAAGTAGAATTAATAATTTTTATCAATAAAATGCATAATAATTATAATAACATTTTTTTTTTTTTTTTTTTAAGTACGTTTTACAATAATTTATTTTCCAAAGAAAAAGCATCTGAATTATGTATCTCAGGAAAACTTCGATTGAGTGGAAATAATTTTACAAAAATGGCTCTGTCCATTATTATTCTTATTATTTTTTCTCGATTCTACGAAAGTAGGAGTTAAATTTTTTTAACGATTTTCCACGATAATACGATTTTTCTTTTTCATTTTATGGCAATAAAAGTAAAACTCTACATTTCTTTCAATAAATATTTACTAAGCAATTATTGATTTCTACGTTTCAGCATTTTTCTAAATGACAATTTTTCGAATCTTTACGATTTTTCAATCTCTACGAATCTAATACGATTAGACAATTCTGCGAGTATCAAAACACCTTCATCAACAAAAAAACCATCGATTTCCAAAAAAAAAAAAAAAAACTTCTAAATTAATTTGAAGAAATTTCCAACAGCCTTAGAAATCCGAGTGATACTTTCATAAAAATGGCACTGATTACCGCAATTAACTCTGGTGCAACGTCGAACCACTGGCATATAGGACTGGCAACTTTCTTTGCATTTAAGAAAAATGACTTCACCAAGTGGAAATAAAAAAAAAAATTCAAAAAAAATGGTAATAATCAAATGCGAGTCATGTGTATTTTTCTTCTCAGCGTGAGTCATATCCTTTTACGCGGGGGCAGGTACCATTATTTTTTACTTTTTTTTTTTTTTTTCTTTTTCAGATTCCACGCGCGTAACGTCATTGCAAAGGAGCTTGAAATCCATATCCCTTCGAAGTAGGCTCTGGCACCGCGGAAAATAGAGTTCAGCGTCCGAGGAAGAATCTTCATTCCTGGTCTACATCGCTATATATATCCATGCAGCAAGAGCACGCACTCCAACACTCCACCCGGAGTGAAATTATTATTAATAATAGGTGCAACAATATATATATATATATATATATATATATATCGTAAACTGGATGGTGCTCTAAGGACTTACCCATGCTTGGTGGGTGTGCGAAATAACGAGAAACTGTATGGAACCTTGCGAGACTGCGTCTGTTGGTCGACTGACTCGACTTTGAAGTCAGCGTAGTCATACCGAGAGGAAGGTGGGAGTTTATAGAGTGCCGTTACCTTGTACCGCACGTCTCAAAAAAGATCTTTCGGACAATCGCTGTATAAGTCGTCGAGTGTTGATTTTTTTTTTTTTTTTTTTTTTTTTTTTTTTTTTTTTTTTTTCTTAAAAAGAGTTCAGAAGAGTTGCTTTTACCCTTCGTGGTTATTCGGGGTGGATTTGTCGATTGATCCATAGATCAACTTTCCGGCTAAATATACAATAGTGATGAATTCGACGATTTTTCCTGATTCAAATCTGTGCTACTATTATTTTTTTTTTTTGTAAAAGTAGCATCGAAGGATGAGTTTCACGTAGAAATTTTTAAAAATTTTTTTGAGCGGAAAAAGGGTCTCTTTCGCTTTTTCACCTATTTAGGATTTTTTTTTGTTTTTTTTTAACATGCTGCTGTTTTATTTGCAGAAATACATTTTTCGTAATCGCTCTAAAAAAAATAATAATCATAATTAGACACGTTTGAAAGGATTATTAAAAAATCAGGTTTTCGTACAAAAAGAAAAAGTTGAAAATTAAAAATTCTGTATTTACTCAAACATCACTTTTCACCGAAAATTTGCAATTTATTAGAATTTGACTACTTTGAGATAAGACAAAAGACTGAAAAAAAAAAATAACCCGACTAAAGATCCAAAAAATGTTCACTTTGAATAACAATAAATTAATTTTACTTTTTCACAATCACAGAACAATCGGTTTCTGAAAAATAGTCTCCAATTGGAAATGTGTGAATTTAAAAAAAAAATGTTTGAAAACTGCTGAAAAAAAATATAATTACTGTATTAATGAATATTAATGAATACACCTAAAAAAAAATAAAAATAAAAATTAGTTTCTATAAAACATAAAAATTAGAAATATTAAATTAGGAAAATTAGCTTTGAGTTATTTTAACATCAGAGCCCATGGTAAATATATTTGGCGAAAGTAATCGAGTTTTGTATATTTGATTCTAGAAAGGAAACCCCGATTTCGATCAAGCTCGCTCTCTCTTTTAAAAATCACGAAAGTACCTTTAGAGCGAGAGGCATTGATCCGGCGAGGAAACCCAGGAGATTTGGTGGAATCGAGGCCAGAAAATAAGTGGGCGTCACGTGGGTTTGCTGGCGACATGACCTCGGCCTTCCCATAATCAGAGGTCCAGGTGAATCGTCGTCATCTGCCATATCGAGGCAAGAAGTCTTCCATACGTGTTTGCCGAGGCTAGTCGCCCTAATCAGGAATCTTGCACACCGATGCGATAATACTCAAATTAAAGCGATCTAACGTTTATCGAAATTTCGCTGAAAAAAAATCAATTCCTCTGATCATTAACGAGGTAATAAATTTTGTATTAAGATTCTTCTAACGTTTTCAATAAATATTTATGCAAGCTATTAATTTCGTTAAGGAGAGTACAGCCAGAAAATTTTTAAAATGATTTTTTTTTTCGTTAAAAAACACATTTTCAATCGTTAAAAAAAAATGTATGTTCTTCACGAGTGCTTCGATTTGACGTTAAAAAAAAAATCAGACTGATTAGAGTATTTTAGACACAGAAAAAAAAATTAAATAAAATAAATTAATAAAGAGCTGATATTATTATTGTTCTTAAAAATATCAATGTTTTGAGTGTCTTTAATCGCGTCATTTTTTTTCGGATTTTTGTTTTATCACAAAGTAGACAAAATTTTAATTAAACGAAAATATTCGCTTGAAAAAAAAAAAGGGTTTACTTTTCAATTTCTTTTTGACTTAAAAACCTAGTTTTGAAAAAAAAACGAATTCTTCGAAATGTGTATAATCAATTCGTTGTAATTGCAAATTAATTTTCTTTTACTTTTCAAAATGCTAAATAAATGAATATGTGTAAAAATCTCCAACGACGATTAGACGTTTGTGGAGCTGTCAAAAAAAAAAAAAAAAAAAATCGTTAAAGTCCTTAGGTCGATGTGACGAGTTGGTGTCTGGGCGCATTTTTCGCACGTTTTCCTTTTCGGAGCATGGGGCCATGTCCCTTGTGTTTCCTTCTGGTATTCGCAGCGAGTTTATCCGACTACAGACATCAGAGGTAATTATATCCCGAGACAGCCAACCTCCAAAAAAAAAATTATCTTTTATCACGGTTTTTATTTCAGAGTAAGCGGTGATAAATTGCACAAAAACGAGGACAACATAGGCACGGTTCTGTTCGAGAAAAGCGACTGTGGAAAGCATTGCTGGAGCAACGAGGAATTCGCTATTCTCAATAGCAGAAGAATGTTTCAGGATATTCTGCCGAAAGTACGAATTGCTTGTTAAGACACTCGATTAATTTTTTTGAACTCAACAAAATTTGCAAATTTATCAAAAATAAAATATTCATCTACATTAATTTACTTTATCGTATATATATATATTTAAATTTATCGTTTAAATTTTAAAAGGTGACTCGATAGTAACTACAAAATTTTCCAATCTCAAGATTTTGTTTTAACCATTTTTTTTAGCGAAACCACAACATTTTTTACGACTGTTTTTTAATGAAACTGTTCCTTCGATATAATTCGGAAATTTTGTGGGAAATTTATCATTTTTTCAGTTTATTAGAAAAAAAAAAAATTTAATTTATATAAGAGCATAAAAAGTGCGAAAAAAAACGTATTAAAAAAAAAAAAAAGTCAAATATATTGCAAAGAAAATATTGCAAATATAAGCAAACAGTTTAAAAAAAAAAATATACAATCAAATAACGTTAAATAAATAACCCCTAATAAAAAAAATAAAAGCAATAAATCGTTGATTAAATCCAATTAATTAGAAGCATTAACAGGACTTGTCAAAGGCTAAAAAAAAAAAGTGTAAAATTCTTATTATTCAATCTATAAAGTGTATCCATAACTCGTTGGTTTGCTTGTACACAGGTGAATGTAATAAATTGCCAGAACGCGAACAGTTACTGGCCAAGTTGTGCACTCCAATCGAGCTTTTTTTTTAACAATTTTTTTCGCGAATTCACAACATTTTTTAAGACTGTTTTTTATGAAACTGTTTCTTCAATATAACTCTGAAATTTTGTGGGAAATTTATAATTTTTTCGTTTATTAGAAAGAAAAAAAAATTGAATTTATATGAGAGCATAAAAACTGCGAAAAAAAACATAAAAAAAAAAAAAGTCAAATATATTGCAAAGAAAATATTGCAAATATAAGCAAACTGTTTTAAAAAAAAATATATATTATTAAATAACGTTAAATAAATAACCCCTAATAAAAAAAATAAAAGCAATAAATCGTTGATTAAATCCAATTAATTAGAAGCATTAACAAGAATTGCCAAAGGCTAAAAAAAAAAAGTGTAAAATTCTTATTATTCAATCTATAAAGTGTATCCATAACTCGTTGGTTTGCTTGTACACAGGTGAATGTAATAAATTGCGAGAACGAGCAGTACATAGCCCTGCTCATGGACTACTTTCACATATGCTTGGAGTGCGTCCGAAAGCTTTCGATAGGAAAGACCAAGCACCTGATGCTGAAAGCTCTTGCCGACACGATGGGTGGTTACCTCAAAGTTTACATACTGCCTATGACCAGGCACTCCTATTACGCCGGTAATATAAAGTATCGTAACGCTAAGAGGCTCTTCGAGCTATTCGACGAGCTGAAAAAATTTCTCCACACGAATGGCGATGGCTGGCGAACATCTAATCTCGTGACGATCAAACACATTAAAACACCGGCAATTGTCGTAACACCCACGAAATCACCGACGGCCTGCAACGGTCTCGTTACTTATCCCTCTCGTAAGTTCGATAATTTAATTAAATTATCGGGCGACTCAATTAGAAATAGAAAAATTTATATTTTATGCCATGCGAGAAGTAGGCACTTCTCGCACCGCGTGGCATAATCGCGACATTACGATACGAGTGCGAGAAATTTTTTTTTTTTTTTATTTCGGGTCATTGCAACATTTTGACAAGAACAAGTTTGATCGCACTCGAATGGTAATGTACTATTATTAAATCACTTTATTATTATTATTATTATTATTATTATTTATATTGTTACTGTTGTTATAAGATTTTTTTTTTCTGATTTTATATTCAGCCATTAACGAAAACAATGTTCGTGACTATAAGCAGTATAATTTCAAGAAAAAACGATTGGTCCATCGTCGACGAAAATCCATGAGACGATCAGCCATGGGCAAGCGTGAGTACGCAATTAAATTCATTTTGGTTTTTGAATCAAGGGAAGTCGACAGTAGGTCTTCAATTTTATATTTAATGCCATTTTATTTTGTCTTTTTTAAGGCTCTGGTGTCGAAAGTGGATCAGATTCAGGAGGGGTAACAGTTCCATTGCCTTTTCTTGACGATGACGTAGAACCGAACAGGTATTTTAAATAATTCGAGAGGCATTTAAAGATGTTGCATGCAACAGCTTTTTTTTTAACGCGTTTTCTTCGATTGTAATCCAGAAGCTGTGAACATTTTTTTTTTTTTTTTACTGATAGTGGAATTTAATTGGCAATTACTATATTTTTTTTAATTAAAAAAAAAAGCATTTAATTGTGAATTTTTACAAGTTATTCTTTTAATTTAATTATTCTACTTTTTAAAGTATTTTGGTGAAGAAAAAAAAGAGTCGAGATGTTGAAAATAAAAAAATTATTTGAATTTATTGGAATTTGATTATTTTCGAATGAAAAAAAAACTGAAAAATATCAACTTTGAATATGAAAATTAATTAAGAAATTAGTAAAAAAAAAAACTGTAACAAATTCGATCTAAAACTTCATTTCTGTTACTATAAAATCATTTTTTCCGATTTTTCTAAATACCGAATAATTGTTCTTTTTCTTTTCTTTTAAAAAATGGTCATAAAAAAATGTGAAAAAAAATCATACCAGCAAAAAAAAAATGTTTTCCATCACTTCCATTAATTGTTTAACCACTTTAACTTCGATCGTTGTTTAATGAAACCTAAAACATCCACACATTGCAGCATTGCCCTGCCCTTCAAGACGGACAATCTTCAGTCTCTTTACAGTGAAAAATCGGCTTTCGCACTGGTGAAGTATTACGTGGCAAGCGTCAAGTGCATAGAATCAAAATCTCCAACGAAATTCGCGCTGTCGAGATTCAGCCGTGATCTCAACGAGTGGCTGAGAAAATTCGTGAGTTTGAAATTATTGGAAACAGAGATGTTTTGGGCCAACGTGAATTTACGTTGGTGAGAGATTTGCCACATACAGCCCCAAGCCCACAGGCCCATGTGCCCATTATCCATTATCCAGCTTGTCTTCTTCGCTCTCCGGTGGCTCGAAGTCGTTGCAAGTTGCATTGGTACTCTTGAAGAAGGGAGAAAACGCGAGTATAAAATGTGTGCCAAGTGGCAGAGAGAAAAAGAGAAAAAATGAGAGAGAGAGTGTGTGTGTGCTCTGGAGAAGCGAAGAAGAGGGCGAAGGGCTGAAGGGAAAACGAAATAAAAGAAGAAGCTTGCTATTTAGGACCTTTCAGGTGACACCGCATCTCGAGGACGACAAATGGTACCCGGCTTTCGGTGGTGTTCTTCGAGTAATGGCGTCGCTAAAGGAGTCAGGTGGAAAATTCCCCTTTGGAGCTCGACACGCTCGATTAATTTTCACGCTTAGAGCCTCCCACGCTCGGGCTATTATAGTATATATATATATATATATATTGGGGGTACGAAGGACCTACGAGAAGCTTAACTGTGCTCTTGGTTTCGCAGGATTCGCCGGTGATACGAACAAGGACGGATCAGCCGGTGGCGAGTATCAAGTGATGCCGAAATTCATCACCGAAACTTTGGCTAAGCTACCGGTCGATTCGGGCGTTCGGCCTTTGTACAAGAATAGAGGAGGTATTGGGAGTTTGTCATTAAACTTTAATTCGATTGCTTTTTGACAGAGGAAGCTTAGTTTTCATGAGAGATATTTTTTTTTTTGTGGAAATTTTCATGCACACCAAGAATGGTCGAAAAATTTCGAAAAAGTTTCGAAAAAAAATGTAGTCCCTTCCAATTGGGTCTGTAATTTTTTATTCGATTTACATGACTCTGAAAGGGGAAAAAAAAAATGTACACATTTTTAATTATCTATGGGTTTTTTTAACGACTGTAAAGAAGAAAAAAAAAACGTGACTGCAAAAACATCAGAGCTGATAGCTCTTTCAACTTTGATACTTCCTTTTTTTTTTTTTATTAATTTTCTAACGTTAATTATGACCTGACTTTTTTTCTTCTTTTTTTAATGATACGAAATTTTATTTTTCAGATGACACTAGTGATGTCCTTAATTTTGGAAGCACCGAGCTAATCGTAATAGCTCTGGCAAGTGCTCTGTTGGTTTGGCTATTCGTTGGTCTCACTCTCGTTTGCTATAGATTCTTGAGGAGGCACTCCGACGATTGCGGACCATGCCAATCCCGCACGAGCCCACCGTGAGATTTATTATAATTTTAATAAAATATTAAACACCCCAAAGACCAGTCAGATTGCTTCGCCAGCCTAAAATTCCTGTTATCACACCTTGCAAAATTAATCTTGTTGCAATACTGGCCGAAAAAACGTTGTTTTTCTTAATTCAGAAAAAAAAATTGCATCTATTTTTTAAATTTATTATCTCGCGGTGCGAGAAGTAGGCACTTTTCGCACCGCGTGTCATAAAATCGAATTTTTCAAGCGGTGATTTAAATTAATACCGATAAAATCAAATTCTCCACAGAGTGGCTCTATTCCACGAGAAAGAAGACTACCTGTCTCCCTCGAAAAATTCTCGCAAAGCTGCTGCAGATAAATTGAAGGAATGGTGGAACAGCAGATTCGGTAGATGTCCAGGAGGCTGCGATCGATACGAAGACGAGGAGAGATGTTTGGCTGCTATGAGTTACACGAGCAAGGATACTCTTGTAGCGAGCAATAGCAGCAAATCTGTTCAGCAAGTTTTCAACCTTTTCCTTCAATTCTTCCCCTCCTTTCCCCTCAATTTTTCTTACTTCTCTACTATTATTATTCGTCTCCTACCGTAGAATAATTTCTACATACATTTATAAATCTCGTATTTTCCTATCTCAACTTGACACCCGGAATTTTGTAGGAAGCGACGGTATAACAAATCGGTCTTGATATCGCGTTCAGCTTCACCCCACGAACGACGATCATTCAAGGCAAGTTCTTACCCCCGTTTCGCTATCTCACCTATTTTCATAATTACGCAATTTAGTTCTACGGGAGAGGAAGCTTCATGATTTTTGGCCTTTAACTTTTCCAGAGAATTTCCTATACCTCCGACGAGTCCTCCACGAATTCTGACCGTCCAACCAAATCGAGGTACCTGCAGAATTTCTGATTTTTCTCTATGATTAATTGCTCATTATTTTATCATAATTTTCTCTCAACACGCGAGCAGAATAGGAACAACCACTGGAGAAGAATAACTGATATATACAAGCATCGTATATTTAGCAACAGAATCGATAGTGCAATGATTCGAAAAAAAAAAAAAAAGAACGAATGTTTATTAATATTTTGTAAGCATTTTGTATGAAAAATTAATTAAAATTATTATTAAAATTTATTAAAATTTATTATTAAAATTATTATTTATTAATTAAAATTAATTAAAATTATTATTGTGCAAATAATGGCCTTGAGCTGCTTTTTTTTTTTTTGCTAATGAAATGGTAAAACAGATTTTTGTTTTATCACAAAGTAGACGAAATTTTAATGAAACGAAAATTTTCGCTTGGAAAAAAAGCGAGAAAAATTATTATTTTGTAAATAATGGTCTTGAGCTGCTTTTTTTTTTTGTTAATGAAATGGTAAAACAGATTTTTGTTTTATCACAAAGTAGACGAAATTTTTTATGAAACGGAAATTTTCGCTTGGAAAAAAAGCGAGAAAAATTATTATTTTGTAAATAATGGTATTGAGCCGCTTTTTTTTTTTTTGTTAATGAAATGGTAAAAAAGGTTTCTGTCGAACCGATGGACATTTTGTGGCGGAGCGAGAATGCCAGAGAGCTGCTTCGCGATTTTGACGATGGGTGGAGGGATCGCTCGGTGAAAGGACGATCGTCATAGTAGGGTTCGTATCTCAGCTAAATATTTTTCCAATAATCGATCAGCAGCAACGGGATGTCCCAGTTGTTGACCAGAAATTGATTCATCGAATTTTTGATGGAGAAAATAAATAACGGCGTCGCGCAATTTTATTTAAATTTTGAAAAATCGGTAATATTTGTTTTATTTTTTTAATCCAATTTTGTAATCCGGTTTGTGAGAGTTATAGAAAATTTTTTTTTTTTTTCAAATTTATTTATGAGTAAGAAAAAAGAGAAATTAATTTGAAAGATGAAATAGTATTACAGAATTTTATTTATATTTAATTTGTTTGGCGAAGAAATTCAAAGATAAAAATTTTTGCAGATTTTTGTTGGATTTTTAAAGATTTGGCAGAATTTTTGGATTTTAATTTTACGATGTATTTAAGGATAAAATATTTGTTTTATTTTTTTAATCGAATTTATCCGGTTTATGAGAGTTATAGAAAAAAATATTTTTTCAAATTTTTCTCATTTTGACTAATTTCGAGAAATCGTCAAAATGGCATATATCTAAAAAAAAAAAAAAAAAAAAAAGTTCGTATTTTTTTTTTTTTATTTTTTTGTTATTTTTAATTGTCTTCAGTTCTGCATGTAAAATTTTTTAGATTGCAAAAGTATGCTTTGAAGTGCAATTAAAACGATGCTGTATTTAATTGCAAAAGAAAATTCTACTTGAAATTTAAATAATAAATTTATAATAAAATTATCTTCAGTTTTGCATGTAGAATTTTTTTAATTGCAAAAGTATATTATTTTATTTTACAATTAAAACACAGTTTCAAAGCATAATTTTGCAATTTAAAAAATTCTACATGCAAAACTCTAGAAAATTTTTATTATAAACGTATTAATTAAATTTCAACTATCCACGAAAACACATATTTATCTCGCGCTAGATAAATAAAAACTTTCGAAATTTTATTAAATTCGCGTGTCTTAAGAAATTATTTCAAACATACTATATAGGGCCATATTATTTTAATGCATCTCTCAAAAAAAAAAAAAAAAAAAAAAAAATAATAATAATAATAATAAATTTAAACAAATTTATATTATTAATTTATATAGTTTTAAAATTAAAATTTTTTAAAACTTATTAAAAAAATTATTTAAAACCTTCTTATTTAATTTTAGCAACATTTCCATAAATACTGCGTTATTTGAGTGTCACCACAATATCGACAAAACACGAGAAAAATTCAAGCTCTCGAGCTATTTAATTCTAATTTAATTCCAGCAAACATTTTCCCGCATTGTATGCTACTTTAGTGTCAATAGAGACCATCAGTACCGGCACTTTATCACCTCATAACGACCGCCAAACTGCATCTCTCTCACTCACTCCCTCTCCCAAAAAAAAGAGAGAAAAAAAAAAAAAAGAATGTGCACCACTAGCAAAGTGCCGTAGGCATTCAACACTTCGTATGCGCGAAGAATGGCTGCAATTTCCCGAAGCTTTACAGCTCTCCTAACCGTTCTATCCGAGAGCCTTGATGCTTGTGAGAAATGTCATATTTCAATTTGTTTGGGAAACGAGAGGGGCGCATTTCACTCGTATACGCGCAGAGCGACAGAGACAGACTGACAGTCGCGGAACGAGAGAGAGAGAGAAAAAAAAAAAACATCGCTGTTTGGGAGGGTTCGTCGTTCCTTCGCTCATTGTAGATACAGTATCGTCGCTATAGCTATATACAGGGTTATAGACACGACACAGGAGTTCCCTAGGAAAACCAGTGCCATCTGCAGCCGGCTGAACGCCCCCGCGGGGGCCTGTGTAGTCGCGGTATCGTGCGCGAGTTAGAAGCGCCATAACACCGGTGTCCGCGAGGCAGAGTTCAGTATCGCGCGGCACGTCAAAGCGCGCGGTTCGTTGGTAAGCGGCTTTCGTTTGAGAGTTGCGCAGTGTTCTCTCGACGCTCGCCGGTAGTCGTCCGACACACGTGTCACGAGTAAACAGAGAGGCCGCGTGTCCTTTAGCAGCTCTCGCGGCGGGGACGCGTTCGAACACGTCGAGCGGTGAATAACGAGAAAAACAATCGAAGGTCTGAGGTAACTCTCGTGAAATTTCAATAATAATCATAGTAAAATGAGATCGACTGTAAAACGCCACGACTGTGACTGAAAAAATCGAGGGAAACTGAATAATAAATTGACTGCAATATCGAGAGAAAAAAAAAAATAATAAAAAGTGTTGCACGGGATGCGATAAGAGTTTATTAAACGGGAATAAAAAGGGAAAAGAAAGGGAAAGAAAGTAGAGGGAATTAATTAGCCACTGGCGATTGGACACTGTTGTGCGGTACTTCGGATTCGGTGGTTTTGTGTAGTATATATATATATATATATATTTATTTTTTTATTTTTTTAAATTTATTTCTCGAGAGCTTTTGTGCAAATTATAATGCACTGTATTGTGTGATAGAGAGAGACAGAGAGCTCAGGATTCTCTGATTCATTCTTATATTTCTCGAAGGTTCTTTTCTCGACCGGGAAAACTCTGAAACGCTTTTTTCTTTTGTTTCTTTTTTTTTAGTGTTCGCGTGTGTTTGTAAGTGTGAACGCCGACATGCGTCATTCAATGGGCTTAATGCATTTTGCAAGCATGATTTAAAAACGTGGTTTTTTTTTGTTTTCTGGAGAGATAACGGAATTTAACGAAGTGTGAAGATAAAAGAGTGATTGCACAAAGGACACTGCTGTACGAGCTGCTGGAGGAAGTGGTGCTTTTTTTCTTCGGCGTCAACGTGTGCATCGTCGAAACATGTTTCAACGAAGGCATCGAGGAATCTGTGCACTTTCATTGCTTCTCCTTGTGGCTGCGACTAAAGGTCAGTCCTTTGTTTTTTTTTTTTATGAGGATTGTTTGAGATGAGATTTTAGTTTTTTTTTTGACTAGTAATGATTAAATTTTTTTTTGTGTGTTTTTTTTTTATGAGGATTTGTTGGTTTATTGAAGTATTTTTTTTTAACTATGTCGTGTATTTAGGAATTTGTTTTGTACTTTTTTTTGCGTTTTTGAAAGATGTTGAAACGTTAATTTTTTCGACATTTTCACGTGATTTTTTTTTTAGTTATGATTAAGCTTTTTCTTTTTGTTATTTTTTTTTTTTTTTTTTTTTCCCTTGGAGGTTATCTGAAGGTTTTACGAGGAAATTTAATGGAATTTTGAAAAAAGGATTATTTTATTTTGTGGTTTGATAATCTGGTTTCATAGAGACTATTGGAGAGTATTCGTATTTAGGAATTTATGAAATAAGAATTTTTGTGATTATTTCACGTGAATATTTTTCATAGTTATTCTTAAGCCAGTATTTTATTTTATGATTTTATTCATTTTTTTTTAAATTTATTATTTATATATTTTTTTTTTCGTAATTTTGAAAAATGTTGGATGCGACCTTTGGCATTGAATTTGCGGGAAATCGACAAAATAGTTCGAGTTTTATAGAAATTCAAACTTTCAACATTTTTTTTTTTTTTTTTTTTTTTTTCGTAATACGCAACTACACATTTTGCGTGAAACTTAAATTTTCTTTTTTTTTCAATTACATTATTAAAATAATTTCAATCTTTTTGTCTACAATTATTGCAGCAAAAACGTATTGACGTATTTTTATAGAAAACATTTATGAAGATTATTTATCTATTAATTTACTCAAGTGAGTAAAATATATTTAAAAAAAGTCTTTTTTTTAAATACTATAACTCAACTATACGCAACGACACATTTTGCGTGAAACTTAAATTTTCTTTTTTTTTCAATTACATTATTAAAATAATTTCAATCTTTTTATCTACAATTATTGCAGCAAAAACGTATCGACGTATTTCTATACAAAATATTTATGAAGATTATTTATTTATTAATTTACTCAAGTGAGTAAAATATATAAAAAATAAAGTTTTTTTTTTTATATATTTTTTTTTTTGCGTGAAACTTAAATTTTCTTTTTTTTTCAATTACATTATTAAAATAATTTCAATCTTTTTATCTACAATTATTGCAGCAAAAACGTATCGACGTATTTCTATACAAAACATTTATGAAGATTATTTATTTATTAATTTATTCAAGTGAGTAAAACATATAAAAAAAGTTTTTTTTTTTTTTTTCAAAGCGAGCATACAATAAGTTCTCTGCTTTGCCAATGCAAAAGAAAAAGGTGTCCTGATGAAAAAATTGCAAAAGTGCGTACACGACTGTTGATTGCATCGAACCCGTGGACAAATGCCAAACAAAACCCGCGATAAATTAGAATAACGTTAATGAGAAACGATGAATTTTCCGTTGGACTCGAGGGGGATAAATGAAAATTTGGATGTCCGGCAAATGGCGAAAGCTCTCGGACAGTGTTGTTGCTACGGCCATACTACTTGTTGAATTCACCTGACGAATCGTCCCTCGTTGATGCCCCGGCATTTCCGGTACGTCGTTTCCCTTCCCCTTTTCGCCCGACGCGCATCCGTCACACATATCCTTCTCATCGTCCTACGCACGCCCCTCTATCTCTCTCTCTCTAACTCACGGAAATGTACGCTCGCGCGCCCGCCCGCCCGCCTATATCTCCCCGCATAACGAATATATACGCGAGTCAGATATCGAGTGAAAGGGCGCTGATGGATTTCACGATATATCTGTACTGCTGTATATGATGTCTACGCTCTTTACTCGCGGATATATATATATATATATATATATATATGTATATAGGTTTCGTGATGTACTCTGCAGCATTGTCTGCCGTCGGACGAATCGGCTTTTACCGCGTTTAATATAAATTTATTATTGAACTCGCCACAATGAACGATTTCAATTTACTCGCAGCTTTTTTAGTCTGTAAATGCATATATATATATATATATATATATATATATATATGTGTGTGTGTATGTATGTATATATGTATATATGCTGGTTTAAAAGTCGGATAGAATACGTCGATAGAGCCAAAAACACGGATTTTACAGTCGTATTTCCGCCTGTAAATCGGAATCGATTTCTCTATGGGGCATTCCATCACATCTCGACCAACGTGTGGCGATGATGTCTCTCAGATTGACTCCGTAATTTTTTATACAAAAGTACTTGTCGAAAAACACTTGGCAAATTTTTTTTAGATTTTTTTTTAACACTTTTTACCTGAGATTTAATTTTTCGAAAAATTTTTTGTCTCGGGTAAAAGGTGTGAAAAAAAATGCTAAAAAAAAATTGTCACGTGCTTTTTGACAAGGACTTTTGTATAAAAAAATTACGGACCATGAACTGATATTTGATGTTTTTTCTTTTTCTTCATTTTTCAATTGGCTTTGTTTTCGAAAAAATGGCTGTAAAAAAAATCGTCAATTTCTGACGACTCTGGGTGAAAAAATATCCAAAATTTTGATACGCAATTTAGAATTTTTGAGAAAAAAAATTCTAATTCTTCAATTGGGTAAAAAAAAAAAAAATTGAATTTGATAAATTCATGAAAAAAGAAAAAAGTTTCGGTGAAAAAAAAATCTTCAGCAAACTGAAATGTTTCAAGGTTAAACGCTCGCTCAGCCGACCTGGAATACCCCATACATTTTTTTCCCGATTTTTTTTTTCTATTATTCCTCATACATAATGTTTCATGAACAAAAAAATATGTTCCACACATTTACAAAAAAAAAACGAAAAAAAAAAAAAAACGTTAACCAGAAATCTCTACTTCTCTTTCGTGACCCTCATTGCCACCATCGTCCTACATAAATTTCGCCGGACGCGACAATTTTTTGTAATCTGACTTTTGCATTCCCGCAGTCTCGTTCTTCTCATCGTCGTGACGACTCATTCTCGTTATCACTACGTGCCCCCCCCCCCCCCCCCCTCCCCACCCCCCATCTTATCTATATTACACACAGTCGCCCACGATTTTTCCCATACGTTGATTTCACGCCTCGCTGGTAAATAAATAAGCGTGACAATAAAGAGTGAAATAAAAGAGCTTGAGGATGTAGCGACGGGGGGGGAGGGGCGGGGGTGGTGGGGGGGGGGGGGAATACTTTCCATGTTTAATATTACATGCACTGTCGGTCGTGCTTTCTTATACTTGGTCGTGGAATAAACGTTGCTCACAGGTGCGAAATTCTTGTCATCCCCCCCCTCCCCTCCCCCCACACACACTCTTCTACCTTCTTCTTTTGCTCTCCATAAACATTCAACAAGTGCTTCTCGCTGGGGATTCTCAGCCTGTAAAGCGGAAGTCCAAGTTCCCGTCTTCACCCACTCGCCAACACGCGCACGCACTTACGTGGGAGTTATCTTTTTTTTTTCTTTTTTTTTTTGAGGATCCACAATTGGTAGTCAGAGAGAGAGAGAGAGAGAGAGAGAGAGAGAGAGAGTTGTAACACACGTTAGATTGCTTGCCAGTGTCTGTGAACCTACGCAGATGCGTGTATGTGCACTCGAGAACGCGCATTAGCATTGTTGACTGGGTAAACAAAGGGTATACGTTTATAAAAACCCACGTATAATGCCAATAGCATGCATATATATATATATATATATATATATATGTATGTGGAAAATGTGTTGTACATATATATACTGAAGGGACATACGAGTGTCCACGAGGAAAGGTTGAAGAACGTTAAATAACCATTCTTAATGTATTATTATATTGTTATTATTATTTAGAGACACTCGTTGTAAGCACCCAAGGCAACACACACACTGGGATATATTTTTATATATATATATATATATGTGTGTGTGTGCGTGTGTGTATTGAAAATATCCTGCCGTCTCAAGTGCGAGCGCGGAGATTTGTGTCACTTGCCCCCCCCCCCCACAGCAGCTTTGTAACAATCAGCTATAATATCTCACTTCCCTTTGGCAACGAAACCTCTCGAGGTTCAATTGACAAATAATTCGTTGTGTATGTGTATAAGGAGTGAAATATGTAGGCATATGCACGAGGAGACTAGAATAGAAGTCACTTTTAGCGCATCGCGATATAAAGCCCTCTCGACCTTTGGATCAATTTTTAAGAGACTTGACATTGGGACACTTTTTTTTTAATTTTTTTTCAAATTTGAAAATGTTTGTATAATCTGACACTAGAATTCATTAGTGGAGTTTTAAAATTCATATACACCCGAAGATTCTACAATAAGAATGTAAATTTGGTGGATGAAGTTGAAATGAGATGGACACATATTAAACATTAATTCGACATTGCGCATCCATCGCATAAAATAAAAACAGACCAATCTTTTGGTCATTTTTTTTTTTTAATTTTAGGCAACACCAAAAAAAAAAAAAAACTTATGAGCCAAGAAAGTGATTCATCGTCGTTGTACTCGCAAAATTAAAAGTATGTTAGAAATTTACGCGGGTCAACGAGGTCAGAAGAGGGGGGAAAAAAAGGGCTTTGGCCAAGAACGACAGAAAGACGAAAAGTTCAACTTTCGAGCCTTGTTCCTAAGGTCCAAAGTCCCTGAAAAATCACGTTGAAGAAATCCACCAATCAGCTTGGAGACTCGGTTGGCCAAAAGGAGATTCGAAGTTTGGGTTTCGCGATGCATTTATATATCTATATATATATAGGTACACAAGCTTAGCTCTTTGGTAATAAAAGAAAGAGAGAAAAATCATAAGTCAGAGTCACGACCGAGTCTCTTCTCTTCTCTTCTCTTTCTTGACATCTCTGCTTTTATGTGAGCATTGGATTTTGCACCAAGTACGTATGGTATTGGGACGCGTTTTCTCTTCTCCTCTTTTCACGTTCTCTCGTTTGCCCTCCGGTTTGCCGCAGTGCCAAGTCAATGGCCGTACCTAGGGGGTATAAATCCCGTGCTTAATTTTAGAAACTGTTAGCTAAGCTCGCGCAGCGACGCTCTCTACACGCAAGTCGTACTTTTGCTGCGTTGGCCGCAGTCGCAATCGGGGTGGTCTCGAACCCGCGTTTCTTAACGTCCTCTTCCTCTCTTCTCCCCATCTCGGCTTCTCTTTCGACGACTGCATAAGTCGGTGCTGCCACCGTGAACCGTGTCCAAGGGAGCGAAAAAGCTTTTCTTCTTCTTGTTCTTCGGCTTCTTCTTCGTCTGGTCTCGTAGCTGGGAAGGCCAATCTAATGATCAGTCAGTCCACACATTAGGGGGAGAAAGTTTGGTACACGATTAGAGGAGTCTCGACGCAATAACTCACAGTAGCTGAGGGACAAAAGCCTTGATGTAGGTGCTGGGCTGGTTCTTTAAAAGAAAGGACCTGCGTCTGAAGTTTCAATTAATTGTACATTTTTTTTTTTTTTTTTTTTTTTTTCGGGATCTTGTGATTTTTTTTTTTTTTATTTGGATTTGTAATTGGGAGTTGGAAGAAGGACTATGTTGAATTTGTGTGAAATGGGTGCTTTTTTATTTTGGCGAATTCGGCGTCATAATATGAACAAATTTTATTCAATATGGCGAAAGAACAGATTTTTTTTTTTTTTTTTTTTTTGGGTTTTGAAGAAATATTTGTGCTTCAGGGAAATTGGTTTTTTTTCCTTTTTTTTTTTCCTTTTTTTATTTTTTTTAGAATTATGTCACGAATAAAATTTATAAATGTTACTGAATTTAATTTACCTACTTTTGAGTAGAATATTGAATTTCACTTGAATACAATTTTTAAATAGTAAAATTTCATTTTACTCTACTATTCACCAATTTTTTTTTTTTTCTAAATATGAATTCCTGACTATTTGAGACATTTCAAGTACTCTGATTAAAAAATCAGGACATTTTTTTGTTAGACTCATCATCACAAAGCTTTCTTCTATGAGGAATCAAAGTAGAAATACATTTTTTGAAATTGAAGTCGACAGAGTCTCTCCCACTTTAAAGTACATTTCCTGATTAATCACGAAAACAAAAAAACGACAATTATGATTAATTTTCACATTGTCTCAGAATTTTAATGGATATCGGTTTCTTTTTTTTTTTTTTTTTTGTTAAATATTGAATTTCACTTGAATCCAATTTTTAAATAGTAAAATTCGATTTTACTCTACTATTCACACATTTTTTTTTTTTTTTTTTTTTCTTCTAAATATGAATCTCCCACTTGAAAGGACATTTTCTGATTCACAAAGAAAAAAAAAAAAAAAAAAAAACAATAATTATGATTCATTTTTACATTGTCCCAAAAATTAAAGAAATATTTTTGCTTCAGCAAACTAAAGCCTTTATCTTTTTTTTTTCGGTTACCTGGACAAATGAATTTACGTAACATATACGTATTGTTATATTATATGCATTATTATTATTATTATATTGTAGTAGTTATGGAATTGTTCGCATATGTGCAAAGGTGGCACTTACACGTTTACACGTACCTAGGTCGGAGGGGATGTTTCCTGTTTACGGAATTTCACTTTGATGTTGAGCGTTACGCTGACCAGCCGGACGCGTAATTACGCGCATTCCAAAATCCGCGATGGACCTCATTCGTCCTTTTCTCTTTTCGTCTCTCCTCTATCAGTCTATCCATCTACCTGTATATATATATTGCCTTCGCTGCATCGACTGTACCAGGCTCGACAGTGCCTCGCCCTACGTTTCCGGTCTGCAGAACTATTCGACGAGCTTTCGACTCCAACAAAAGAGAAAGGTTCGTCGCGAGCTCTCTGCAGCAGAGCACACGGAGGCACGTCAATAAAGGGACGAAAAAAAAAAAGGGAAAAAAGAAAATACAAAAAAAAAAAAAAAAAAAATAGAGGTTCTCTCTCTTCTATAACGACCGATCGCATGTGGACTAATTCGATTGGCATGAAGCGAGGTGAAAGGGTTGCAACACTCGAGGCCTATTCTTCTCTTTTCATTACATTTACTTTTTTTTTTTTTTTTTTTTTTTTTTTTTTTTTTTTTTTTTTTTTTTTTTTTTTTTTTTTTTACATATGGGACATTCCATGAGAGGTTGGTATCGAACATGTCTTCATTTTTGTTGATTTATGTATTGAAAGTTTTAATTTGATTTTTTAAACTTTTCCAATATTCTGGAAGAGACAAATTTACGGTTTATTAGGGGAAAAAAAATAATTGAAACGCCAGAAATTTATGTTGTATGCATTTTTTTTTTTACAAGGATGAGAAGGAAATAAGGAGGAAAAAAAATTCATCAACAAATTTTGTGAGAAAGCAAAATTATTATTTTAAAATCGTAGAGAGGAATATATTTTTTGGGACAGCCTTTTTTTTTTTTTTTTTTTTTTTTTTGTCTACATTGGCTATTTCGGTATGAAATGTCCTATACATATATAGCCGCGCGTGCAACCCTTCCCACGAGGCGATAGAAAAACCCTCGAGGAGGTGTATACGTTACGGCGTACTTCACCTGAATTGAAAGGACCGTGAGAGCCAAGAGAGGGCGGACTCGCGTATATGCGGGGGGGGGGGGGGGGGGGGGGTTATGTGCATTCGGGTGGGATCGAAACTTTGTTTGCCGCGAGCTTTTGCCACCCGCATGCGAGTTGCTGCTGCTGCTGCTGCTGCTGATTCTCCAGGACCGCGCGTGAAAATCCAATGAGGATTGATAAAGACCGCGTAGTGGGACGGGCGAGACACGAAACAAAAATTGATATATGTATATATGTATAGATAGATATGGGGCATTCTATGTCAAGTCACTTGGTTATCGGCATGAGCCTCTAGGATTCAGTTGACGAATTCTTTTTTTTTTTTACATAGTTTGGTCCAAAAAAGAAGATTTTTTTTTTTTTTTTTTTAGATGTTTTTATGAATTGTTTTATCCTATAAAATAATTTTTTTCTTCATAATCGTTGAGTGAAAATGAATTTCGATCTGGTTTAAAATTGTGACATTTTTTTTCCATAAAATAATAAAATAAAAAATAATTTTTTTTAAATTTATTTATTTTTTTTTTAATTTAAGAAAAAAAAAATGTTATATTTTGAAAATTACAAATTTTAATGATGGTTTCTTGTAGGTAAAGAAAGAAAAGTAAAATGTGTGAAAAAAAAAAAGTCCCATCTTTTGAGATTAAAATACTGAAAATTCGCCGGATAATTGAAAAAAAAAAAAAAAAAAAAAAAAAAAAAAAAAAAAAAAAAAAAAAAAACAAAAACAAAAACAAAAACAAAAACAAAAAAAAAAAAAACAAAAAAGCCATTTCAATTGAAACGAAAATTCGGAAATACGATGGAAATACTTGTTTTTAATCCAAGATTTAATGGAAAAAAATGTTAGAATTCTAAATCTTGTCGAAAATTATTTTTACTCAAAAGTGATGGAAAAAAAAAAAAAATCATTTTATAAGTTAAAACAAATAACAAAAATCTGAAAACAAAATATCTTCTTTTCTGGGATCAAAATATGCCAAAAAAAAAAAAAAAAATCGTCATTTGACCCCGGGGGGTTCATATGCCGACCAAGTGAGTTGACTTGGAATGTCCCATGTATAGTATACGTAAACGTTTCGGCCCACCGGGGGGTGACAACGGATCGAAAAGCTCGTATGGAAAATAAAGCCGCTTTAATCGAAGGTGTACCCGTGGCGAAATCGATGACGTTATCGCTCCGAGGATATCGCTCTCTGAAACAACAAAAAACCGCGAAGGGCTGTTTATTTTTTTTTTTTTTTCTTTTTTTTTTTACCCTGTTTTTTTGTTTTGCCGTTGTCGCACGTTTATTGCTGATCGAGTGTTTTGAAATGGCTGGGAGAAATGTTGGTCGATCGCTGTGAAACAAAATGCTCGATAATCATTGATACCCCGAAGCTGTGGAAGGAGATCAATCGTATTCCATGAACGGCCATTTTTTTTTTTTTTTTTTTTTTTTTTTTTTTTTTTTTAAGCCAACGTGAAATCTGTTTTTGATAGTCAACTCTCTTTCCCTCATTCTGCTCTGCACTCTCTCTCTCTCTCTGTCGATTTATGTGTGTGTGTGTGTGTGTGTGTGTATTTTTTTTTTTCCTTTTTTTTTTTCGATGCGAATCAACCACCCGGTTACCCACGAACATGTGGGTATACACCCAATCGTGGGGGTTTTAGGCCCTCAACGAGGGCTATCGATGGCATGACGATGGATTTTACTCTCTGTTACAATGCGACACGTGAATTCCTCTGTTGGATGGGCTATGTCGCTCTCTAACGCTTTGCGACGAAATTCTGACGGGCTAAAGCCGCACGCGTATACGCAAAGTTATAAATGCCAAACCCCTCGCGGCTTTACGTATAGAGTATTGTGTGTGTGTGTGTGTGTGTGTGTATATATATGCTTACAGGCTATACCAGATGTATTTGTACTGCGGCCAGTGCGAACATATGTTGGAATCACCGCAACCACCATATTCATTGTACAACCGCGTTTCTGTGTGAGTCTGTGCGGTCAATATACATTTACGAGTGATTGGGATTTCGGCATATATATATATATATATATATATATATATATATAGAGATGTACTTTTGCAGGATACAGAGTGATGTACATTCGAGGATATATATTTGTTGGTTCATATATATTGTGTTACTTACACTTGAGGTTGAGTCGTATTACCTCAGCCTGATATTTTTGTATGTTGTTGTAGAAATATTCATTGTTTGTCCCTGAAATGACGCAAACTAAAAACTAAATTGAAATTGTTTTATTGATTTGTAATCATTAAGGAACCTGAGGAACATAAAGAAATTCCTTAGGTTCTTTAGGTTTCTCAGGTTCCTCAGGTTCCTCAGGTTCCTCAGGTACCTCAGGTACCTCAGGTTCCTCAGGTTCCTCAGGTACCTCAGGTACCTCAGGTACCTCAGATTCCTCAGGTATCTCAGGTATCTCAGGTACCTCAGGTACCTCAGGTACCTCAGGTTTCTCAGGTACCTCAGGTACCTCAGGTTTCTCAGGTTCCTCAGGTACCTCAGGTTTCTCAGGTACCTCAGATTCCTCAGGTATCTCAGGTACCTCAGGTTCCTCAGGTTCCTCAGGTACCTCAGGTTCCTCAGGTACCTCAGGCTCCTCAGGTACCTCAGGTTCCTTGGTTTCTTTGATTCTTTGATTCTTTAGGTTCTTTAGGTTCAATTAGTAAAAAAAAATATTTTTTTCTTAAAATAAAAAAATAGATAGAAATTATTTTCGGCCCACTCTTGAACTACGACGGAGACACATGTTTTTAGTTGTAGATTTTATCAAAAAAAAATATATATTTTTCAAGTTTAAACAAATAACATAAATCTGAAAAAAATATCCTCTTTTTTGGGATCAGAATGTGGCAAAAAAAAAATCTATATATAGATTTCTCTATATATCTCTATATGATCTACATATAGATAATGACGGTAACGAACCCTACAATAACAATAACAAAAATATGTAAATTAAATATAATTTGCCGAACAATGTTCGGCAAATGATTTGAATTACAATTTTGCTGTATCAAATGTTGTGAAAATATCGCGGTTCCTCCAGAGTTGTGTGCAGCAGCAACCCTTCTGAATAACGCGGTATGTGTACCCGCACGTGACTACACGAGCGCACATTAACTTGCGTATATATATATACATACATACATACATATATATATATATATATATATATATATATATATATATATATATTGCAACGTGCAAGCGGGCGTACCGTGATTTAATTAATTAGCGCAAATTAATCCCAATTAGCAGTGCTTGTTCGACTGCTGCTGGTACTTCAGTACCGCTGTCGCTATTTCTGACGAGTGTGCGAGTCAACTCGTGTGCTATTGCAACAAAGATTTATACTTCATTTATATATATATATATAACATATACGTCCATACGGACTCTGGAATGAATTTTTATTTTTTTTATTTTTATTTTTTTTCGAAGTCTATAAAATTTAAAAAACTGCAGCAATTAATTAATTTTTTTTTTTTTTATTATGATTACATGGAATATAAACGGTGAACCGTTAATTCATAGTAGCCACGTGCAGACGTGATATAGAGTGAAGAATTTCGAGGGCAGAGCCTCTAACTAGCAATGCGGATTCATGATGGTGTTTCGCCTCGACCTGATAATTAATGTCTCGTCGTTTAATTCGAGACTCGATTTATACTCGTCGCGTCAATTCCCTCATCGCATTCGCTCGTACCACGCTGAATGGCAAATACCCACCGGGGTCTCGTGAGCCAATAGAGTGAACATTGGAAAATTTCATAATTTAAGGAGGTTTAGAAGGGCTTGGAAAATAAAAATTAAGTTTGGGCTAAATGTTTTGCATCGTTTTTATAAAGTTTTGTTTTATATAATTTCATGCATATGGGACGAAATACGTCAAGTCGACGAAACGTTTTCACATTTCTTCAGGATGTTGGTCTAGATGAAGAAAAAAAAACGTTGGAATTTTTTTTCAGATTTTTTTTATTGCTTATTTCAGCCATTGAAAATTGCTGAAAATAATCGTTGTTTTTTTTTTTTTAAGCCAATACTACGACTCGCAGAAAAAAATCAGAAGAACATTAAATTTTGGATTTTTAGAAAACTTTTCAACAAGATTTTTTGTAAAATTCTCCAATTTTTTTTTTTTCTGCTATTTAACTTTTTTTTTCAATTAAATAAAGTTGCCACTTTAAAAAAAAAAAAAAAATGTAGGAATCCAAATTTAAAGGTTGATTCTTCCAGAGAAACGTTAGTAGTCGATTGCAGTGAAAAAATGTTCGTTAGTATTAGAAAGTAAAAAAAAATAAAGCAATTTTTCTTTCTGAAAAAAAAAAAAGAGAAAAACTAGCCTCGAGTTTTTTTTTTTTTTTCTTTTCATCGATTTGAATAATCCAAATTGGACAGAGATGATTTTGTCTGATGTAATTTGATTCGACTGGCCCCGAGCTCTCTATACCCCAAAATCATCGGTGTGTGTGTATGTGTGTGTTTCGTCGTTGGCCTGAAACATTTCCTCGGCCCGACGTTGCAATTTAACGTTACGATGCCGGTGATAATTAATACGGCATCGCTTGATTTAAGCCCCTGAAATACGAGGCTCTGTGTTGGCTCGCGAACTCGTGCTTCCATATATATATATATAATATATAAATACATATATATATATATACGTATATATATGCGCAGAGCCCCATGCGGTGTTCGCCTAGCTCAACGTTCACCGGTGTGCCTGGTGCTCTCGGCACTCCGGCGTGTACGAATTTAAACGATATGACGAAAATTCACAGCAACGCTCTGGAACCCAAACCCAAACCCAAACCCAAACCCCTCCCCGCCCACCATAACTGGAGAATGGTGTGTGCACAGGTTACTCTACTGCAGCATAGCTGTGCATAATATATATAATAGCCGTGAAAAAGTTTGAGAGGCCAAAAATCCATGCTGGCACACACGCACTCGTTTTTCTCGTTAAAATTTCAACTGGGCTGTTCGGTATTGCCCCGTTACGGTGAAACAAATTGGTTCACCGAACGAATTTTGCGGCTGTGCCGAGGGAGTTTCAACGATTCTGGGTTGATCTGGAGTCTGGTTTGGTATTTCTCTGGTCCAAGGGGGCAAGGGGGGGGGGGTTCCTTTGCACACTATGTAAGCATCGCTTTGGTTGTGTAGAGATCATTTCGACGATCAGAACTCCATGAATATTCTCGTGATGAGGCGAGCCGAAAAGATGAAATTTTTTACAGTGAATTGGCCATGTGGTAGCTTTTGAAGCACACGAAGGACCTTAATGCATGCATCGTTGTATGAATGTTTTATAGATTATTGGGCATGAGGTGAAGAATTGAGGTTTTTTTTTTTTTTTTTTTTAACCAGAGTGTGTGTGTGTTTTTTTTAACCATTTGTGGGGTTTTCGAGAAGTGCCTACTTCTCGCACTGCGTGGCGTAATACGTACATTACGATACGAGTGGGATAAAGCTATTTCTGACGAGCGTTGCTATCACAGGAGTCGAGCATAAATTTTCTCGCCACGAATTTTCGAGTACAATTTTATCGCACCAGTGCGAGAAGTGTCGACTTCTCGCACTGCGTGGCGTAATACGTACATTACGATACGAGTGCGGTGAAACTATTTGTGACGAGAGTTGCAATCACAGGAGTCGAGCATAAATTTTCTCGCCACGAATTTTCGTGTACAATTTTATCGCACCAGTGCGAGAAGTGTCGACTTCTCGCACTGCGTGGCGTAATACGTACATTACGATACGAGTGCGGTGAAACTATTTCTGACGAGTGTTGCAATCACAGGAGTCGAGCAAAAAGTTTCTCGCCACGAGTTTTCGTGTACAATTTTATCGCACCAGTGCGAGAAGTGTCGACTTCTCGCACTGCGTGGCATAAAATAAATACAAGACATGCAATAAATTGATCGGGTTATCATTTATTTACATGGCCAATCACTGTATCGATTGCTCGCCAAAGCTCTTGCCGGTGAACCCGGGGTGCAGCGCACCCCAGCGACCAATCGATCGTGGAAACCGGAAAAGCGAATGCACCAATGGGTAAATAAAAAAAAAAAAAAAAGAAGCCACGTAAAGCAGAAAATAAAATACTACAACGAAAAATAAAGGAAACAAAATAAAGCAATCGACTGTCGGGAGTGCGGGTGGGATATGTGTGTGTGTGTGTGTGTGTGTGTTTCTTTCTTTCTCACACTTGACTCGCTCTGTCCTCTCTCTTTCCCTTTCTCTCCCTCGTGTGTCGGTCTACGTATGGCAAAGCTTTTTTTTTTTTTTTTTTTTTTTTCGCGTGGTCCACGTATGCTATAGATTCGGAGGTACCTGTGCGCCACGGAACCAGTATTCGCCTGGCGGTCCACTCTTCGTTTCAATCGTATTCCCAGCTCTATTGATGCACCCCCGTTGGATGGAAAGAGAAAGAGAGAGAGAGAGAGAGGAGGGGGTGGGTCACGTCAGGTTCTTCTCCACCCACCCTTTGTGCCCTTTCTGGCCTGTTTCGTGCCTCATACACACATATATATATATATATATATATAGACCCTATTATTGCTATATACATTCACTCGCTTCATTCTCTCTGACTCTCTCACTTCCTCATCCACAGGTTTTTTTAAAATGCAAACTCGATATGGTGTGGCGCACCGGGTACGATTTGCATAAAATTAAAATGCAACTGGGCGCGAGAGCTTGCCGCCGAAAACGCGATTAAAATCAGCGTTTAGAGTATATCCGACGTGACGCATATACGACGTGATGTGCCAGAAGTACTACGTATATGTGCATACACACATTTAGATACATGTGTGTGTGTGTATGTGTGTGTGTGTTTGTACGCACACACTGTATGAAATGTTCACTGTCAATATATCAACCTTTTTTTTTTTTGACACTTTAGGTATTTCTCGTAATTTGCCAGATTTTCGTGATACTTGAATTTTTACATTTTTTTTATTATTTCAAATCAATGATTTTTTTTTTTTTTTTTTTTGATTTTTGAAATTCAAGTTTTTAAATAATAGTGTATTTTATTAAAGTCAATGTATCTTGATTGACAAAGGAGAAAAATGTGTCTTTTTAAAAGTTGTAGTTTTGCATCATTTTTTTTTAAATGTTTAATTGAATTAAATTGAATTTTTTGGAATAAAACTGTCGAGGTTTTATCGATCTGTTCTGATCGATTAAGATCTGATCGATCTTAAGAGGGTAGAAAAAAAAAATGATTAAAGTTGACAGAGAATGCCGCATATATGTTGTGTGTGTATATATAGTACAACATTCTCCACAGTTGCGTGATGGCCGACGCGATTTCTTTCCTTCCTTCTTTTTTCTTTTTTTTCTTTTTTTTTTTTTTCTTTTCGTTGTCCCTCGCCCTGCACTCGATCATCCGACCGCGCGCGCAGCACTCGGACACGAGACCTCTCGTGTGCGCTTTCGTTACCGGAGGCCGTTTCAATTTGCTTCCGGAATTTCTGACATTGATTGACCAATGCGATTACACGAAATCATATTGCCGTAAACGGTCGTGTGATTCCCCGTGTTTATTATTCCCAACTCGTGTCTCCCTGTTTCTCCAACCATATTCGCATTAATCGATTTTCAACTTGACTGAAGAATTTTTTTTTTAAACAATTTTTTAGAGAGGCAGGAAGAAAAGATTACATTTATACTTCATGTAATTAATTGCTTGTGCCAATCAACTGTATATTCGGTTGGTTAACCCGAAAATTGATTGGCTGGCGTACACTTAATCATTTAATTGGGTTGAAATTGATTGGTTGAGCCGTTTTCCAATATTCATTTGGAAATTTTGAAACGAGAATTACTCATGAAGAAAAAAAATTTGAATTTAGAAATTTGAATTTGAATTTAGAAATTGAAATTTGAATTTAGAAATTGAAATTTGAATTTAGAAATTTGAATTTGAATTTAGAAATTGAAATTTGAATTTAGAAATTGAAATTTGAATTTAGAAATTGAAATTTGAATTTAGAAATTGAAATTTGAATTTAGAAATTTAAATTTCAATTTAGAAATTTAAACTTCAATTTAGAAATTTAAATTTGAAATTGAAAAATGAAATTTGTATTTGAATTTAGAAATTTAAATTTGAATTTAGAAATTTGAATTTGAATTTAGAAATTTGAATTTGAATTTGAATTTCTAAATCGCGAAAAATCGATAAACGTCATTTCTCTGTGAATTTTTATATTTTCCAGCGAGACAAGATAATTATTTTTTTTTAACATATTACAGTTATTTTTGGATGTCGAGTTGTGAAGTGACTTAATCAAGTAACTATGGAATATCGTTAATACCTGCAATCAAGCTTAACGACGTCACACTTTGAAACGCATAGCTATAACACCCAACAAGGTAACCTCACGTATCTCTGTTCAGGTACTCTCTCTCTCTTTCTCTCTCTCTCCTATACATCTGTTGTAAAACTCGAATACAATGCCGTTAACTATAGCGGAAGTGAACTTTTGCTGTTCTGGTTAAGGGGTCGTCCACACTGCCTATACATTCATTGCCTATATATATATATATATATACACTATACACTGTGGCTCTGTTGCATGCTGGCGCTTAGAATAGAGTTTCTCTCTCTGGCCTCTTGTCTCTCCCTCGTCATTCTCCTCGAAATGAAGTATAGTTACGCATCGATCGACGGGTATATTTCACATACCACATTCATCCCACGTGTACCTTTATAAAAGTCGTTATGAATTGTGTTATATAGCCAACCACACACACACACACACACTGGCAGTTATACTTTTCGTATATCCGCCATTTCAGGGCAAATCGGTAGAGTTGTGTGACTCTCGTATTAAAAAAAAACAATTTTTTTTATCAAGATCAAGTTTATTCGTATTAACAGTAAAATAGAGGTTTTTGTAAAAAAAAAAAAAAAAAAAAAAACCATTTTCCACCATAGTTTTTTTTTTTCAGTGATTGGTATTTCAATTCTAACTAAACAAATTTTGAAAAAAATGTAAAACATACAGTACAAATTTAAGAAATTTGTCGACTTTTTTTTTTTTAATTGAAGAATTCTTTTGGCAATATTGACCAATTGAATTGTCAAAAATATGATTAAAAAATGTTGTAAAGTGATTTTTCATCCCGAAATAGAATTCACTGCAAAGGAAAAATTAAAGAGCAACAATTTTTTTTTAAATTTGCGTTGAAATGCCCCATGCACGTGTGGGCCTAAAGGATGATGGTTGTACTGCAATTGGAAACAGGGAGGCAGAAAATTGCATGCGAACAAGCACGACACACACACACACACACACACATACAGTCATATAATAGAGTTCTACGTGTATATAAATGCAGGAGAGTCTATTGCTATGCAGCGAATAATCGTTGTAATGAATTAATCCTTCGATTTCCGTAAAGCACGGTTTGTATGTGCGAGTCTAGTTAATCCTCGTGTATTGGGTGTGTGCGGTGCCTTGTGAAATCTGTGATGCATGTGTGTGTACACGTTTGATGATTGTGGAATATTGCGCTGAGAACAAGGTAGTAATATCGATACGGGAATATACTCTCCCGATGCTGATCCCAGTTTGCTATTCTATAGGTTACTACTCTCCTATATTCATGAATACAGTGGCGATTATTAATCCTCCACGGCCGGTGACCCCGTCCTGGTTTCCTATACCGCACAATCATTCAGAGAGAGAGAGAGAGAGAGAGAGAGAGAGCCTCTCTCTCAGAATGGTTGGTCCAGTGCATATACATTGGTGCGCACAGTGGGTTATCGAGTTACCATCTGTATAATAAACCTAATGCATAGCTATGCAATTTCTCACTATTGATGAGATTCTGGGATACGCTTCGGAGTCTCTGCATTGGATCCCACGTTGGGATTAATCGCTTTGGAACGACTGATTATTAATCAATCGAATTGGAGGATCTCTGATGTGACGCAGCCTGTAGAACGACGTTACAGTCCTACAGAATGGTACCTTGACTTTTGTTGATTATATCTCAGGGATCTCATAAACGTGGACAAGATTTTCAATCTCTGCGTTAAAATAAGTATTTAAAAGAGATCACTTGACGAGGACGATTGAGCTACGCATATCTGTCTATCCGCGCACGCTGATTGGCTCGGGAGTTGGCGACGGTGTAGAATCGGGCAGCTGTAAAATTTTGTCCAGAAGAGCCTTAATTGCGTAAAGTGTATCACTGCGGCGAATTTTTGTCCATGAAAAGTTTTGCCCTGTTGAATTTCATCCGCATGCAGTTTTGTTATGTCAATGTCGAGTGTCAATGCATCTGCTGTAGAGTTGCCGGATGCGTTGAATTGAACCATCCGTCGAATTGGTCGCGTAGAGTCGGATTCTGTAGAGTCTCGGTCTCTGCAGTATTTGTCCAGAAAACTTGTATCAATGTCACATCAGTTTTGCCACACGAAGGATGTCGAGACCCACTTGATCTTCAGGGAGTGTTAGATTTCCGCGGGACCCATCACAAGTATAGAACCGCGCATTCCTGTTGCATTTACCCTCGAGGCTATCAACATTGTCGACCGTTAAACGGATGTATGGCTTTCTGTGTAGAGAGCCGCAGAGAGCACACGTTGGGTTGGTGGAATGCCGGTGTGTGTTGTGTACGAGGCTAAAGTCCCGCTCACCTCAGCATGACAAATAGAAGTGGGAACGAGATGACGCGATTCGGAGATTGTAAGTGAAAGACGAAGAGATGTGTGTATATATATGTGTGTGTGTGTGTGCGCCGGGAATTCGACGTCTTTGTTCGTGCAACGCGTTTCCGGGACCCGTTGGAGAAGAGCGAGACGACCGGTCTTCTCTCTATGTTGGCTATAGTTGGGGTGGCGGTGACGACCTCTCGCTAAATGCGTCTCGTTGATTAACTCGCCGGAGGCACACCGGACGGATCTATATAGTAAACTCTACGTGCACTGGCAGACACATTGACGCCAACGTGAAATACCCTCGGTTTAAAGCCAGTCTAGATGTATCCTCGCCGTGTTTCCCAACACTGCGCACACGAAACACCCGGGTCTCTAACATTCTCTGGCTCACGATTTTGATCTCACTCGTTGTGTGTCTACAAGAAACTCCGACATTCCACTATATTAGGTTTCCTCTGTTTGGCCTGTGTTCGCATTCGTGCGGGTTACGAAGCGGCTCTTTGGGACCTTTATCGGGGTATGAATCTCTGGTATGAATATTCGAGGTCAGGGGGGAAAAAAAAATGTAGCACAGCGATGGTGGCGAACAATTTAATCTTCAGACCCAGACGGGTTGCGATGGATTGTTACCATCTAAACTTGGATTCACACAAAATTTTCTGGTTGGATAGGTAAATACTTGAAATTGAAGAAAGCTCCAAGGAAATTTTTTTTTATCTCGGACAAATAAGTTTCTACAATGAAGTAACCAATGTCGAGTTGAAGAAGTGAAATCTACAGACTTTGTTTCTTTATCGTGCAACTCCAACTAGTGATTATCGTCGTTTATGCATTTTTGTCAATGAAATTAATTATCTCTTTGATCGGAGTCCAATTTGGATGACCCACAACTGTTACCACGTCTATGCTATTGAAGAGGAAGCTGATGCAGTATATATCGTGCCTAACGTGAGCTCCGTTGATCCCTCTGAGTTTTGGATCCCAGTGAGTGTGCTCTCGGGTCTCTCTCTCACCATGAAACCCTCCTTGGATCTTCATTCGCCATGCACGTACCACCCTTGTATCGTATCTATGACGAACATGGGAGAGATATTCGGAGACGTGTATAGAGGCTAAAGGTATCCCCGGTCAACGTGTTGAATTTCTGTCGTTTAGATATGTATATATATATCAGCTTCCTTGATCCATTGATAGGAATCTACCTTTATCATGTGTCAAAGCATCCTGTCTGATAGTCACTGTGACATTGATAAACATTTCCAGATTGGTTTGTACGTTTCCATTTAAAAAAGTACAGAAGTTTATAGAGATCAATATCTCTCTCTTCTCTTTCTCTCGATAAATATACTTCTCGAAAGGGAGTATATACTCTCGATCACTTTCAAGATGCGTGTGCTGCACAGGTATACGACGTGGAATCGAGAAATGAGAAACGCGGTGGACCCCCCCCGCGAGCCTCGCTCACTTTTCTCGGCTCGACTCTCTCGTCGGCATCACCCTCTCGGCTGTGAGATTTTGCAAAACTCCTTCTCGACAACTTGGGTGCACCATCCCGCGCCCTTTTCAAGCTTCACAGCGGCGACGACGACGACGACGACGACGACGACGACGGGGTTTGGCGTCGCGACGCGCACTCCAATCGACGCCCCCCGTGTGATGCTGAAACTTTGCACTCGGCTCGTCAAAGGAATAGGCATCGTATAGCGGGAGGGAGTGTGCGAGAGGCAGAAAAGCCGGAAGGCTTGTGTATAGCACGAAACCGGTGCCGGGTATGAGTGTGCTGCACAGGTTTATAGAGCTTGTAGGATACGGTATATAGCGTCGACTAATCGCTGCTGGGAGGGGTGAATCCGCACCAGTGGCTATGAACACTTCAGTAGGATTTTTTTTCTTTTTTTTTTTTTTTTTTCTACCCCTCTTTTAGCAGCTCTTCTTCCCTCGACACTTTCCTCCTCTGCTGTCACGCATCATCACTCGTCATTTATTTCGACACGGCTTGTCATTTTTCAAACGTTCGAGCTTTGCAAGTTTTTTATTTTTTTTTTTCTTTTTTTTTCCCTCTGTAGAAAAAGAAGTAAAAAGTGGAATGAGAAAAGTGGCATTGAGAGATTCAAAAGAGGGATGATAGCAGAAGGGCACACGATTGAAGAAGAGAAAGAAGGAAGCAGGGAGAGATCGCGTGATGGGGAGGGGGAGGGGGCCGGGGTGGTAAGGGCAAAAGTGTGAAAGGGCCAACGGTTTTCAACCCTCCACTAGTCTTGACTCGCAAGCTCTCGTGTTCCTCAAACAAGAAACCCCGTTGGAGACGCTCTTCACGAGCTTTGATTTTAATTGCGCGAAATTTTGTGGGCGTACCTGCGGTTTTCTTTGCAAAACCCATTGGGACAAGCCTATTGCACGTTTTTTTTTTTTTTTTTTTTTTTTTGGGGTGTGTATCTGGTACTTTTCAATTTTTTGATTTCGGTAATTCGCTTCCATGGCTGAAAAGGATGTCAACATTGACAGTGATGAGGCTGTTGTGGTATGGAATGAGCATATTGTGTCTCATTTTTGTTGAGCTTGTCGGTTCCCAAAGTGATTCAAGTATAATTAATGCAACGGTAGATGTAAAATGAAGAAACTTAATATTTCAACCACATGCAGCTGGTTTCTTTTACGAACCATGATTATGAAAATTGTATTATCGAAAAACAAATTTTAAAAATTGAAAAAAATGTTATCTGGCATCAGTCACAACTTTATATACGTTCTAACAATTAAACATGAAATTGAAACATTAACACACTTGTACATTTTTTCGACGTTGATTTAATTTTATATATAATTGTTAGAATGAAAATAAAGTTGCACTGTCGACTTGTGTCATTGGCAGCCCGCAATGGTCACTGTTCTTGAATCAATGATATTTCCTTTTTTTTTTTTTTTTTTTTTTTCCAGTGCTCTATCTGAATTGCTGTTGAATTAACCAGACTTTGATTAGAAATCGTCATTTATTTTGATGCTTAAAAAATTATCAACAATTTTTGAGTATCCAATAAAATGTCTCTTCTACAAAGTTTTAATTTTCATTAATCTAATATTCATTTAAAATCACGCGAGACTTTTTCCTCAGCGTTAATATATTTGCTACCTGGTTTAAACTTGAAAAAATTCTCGTCCCGAGAAGGAATAAATTCTCATATGCATTTTCGAGAATGTCGAGAGGCGCGCGCGCATGCCTCGAGTCCCCACGTGTACTGTATATGAGAATGAGAGAATTTGTCTAGAAGGCCTGCGATATGTAAAAGTGAAGTGCAGCAGCAGCAGCAGCAGCAGCACGACTCTTGCGTCGACGACGGTGAGCAGCCGATTATGAAGTTCCTCTCGCGCTGATATTAAATTTGTGAGAGGCAGAGTGCAAGTCAGTGCCGTGGAGAAAGGTAGCGTTGGGAGGAGAGGGCGCTTTGTGCACGTTCTGTCGTAACCATGGTGACCCATCCCGGAGCTTTGGAGAGAGTTCCCAAGCTTGCTCTCTCTCACTCTCACTCTTTATCTCTCTCTCTATCTCTGTCGAACTCGCTTACTGACGCCGCAACACACAGAGGAGATAGAGTAAGCTATATATGTAACGACAGAACGACGGGGGGTCGTTTGAGGGGTATGGCAATCATTAGGCTGATGTGCACTTGCCGCATGCCCAACGCTTAGATGTTAATTAGTTTGATTACGGTTGCGCGGAAAATGCGACCGAGCTCTCTGTTGCAACGAGAGAACCAGAGCACTCACAGAGAGAGAGTGATAGAGAGAGAGAGAGAGAGAGAGAGAGAGAGAGAGAGAGAGAGAGAGAGTGGAGTGAAAAAGGGGAATATATATATATATGTAGATAACAGTGAGTGGTGAGCGGTGATTCTACTCTTTCAGCAGTGAAGTAGAAACAGGGCAGGGGATGATATTAAATACTGTTCTCGACGCGTTAAAACACACAAAAGCGATGACTCCTTGTGTACAGTTAATGAATAGTAGGGAAAAGAGGATGAGCATTCCCCTCGGTATATTCCCTTCCACCCGCCCTCCCCCTCCCTTCGCCACTCCCCTCGTTAGGAACCCATTGAAATACAGTCTCGAGTTTGCTCTTGGTAAACGAGTCATCGATAGCTCTGAATAAAAATTAATTTCTCTGCCGCGTGGTTTATGGATGGGGAGAGATAGGAATTTGTAAATGCTGGGAACGACACGGTATATTTGAAATATTTGCCGGACGATCGATGAAATATTCGGAAAATAATGTATGTATAGAGATGGAGCACTGTCGTTAGTTGTTGTATTTTCTTTGGAGGACAGAGAGGCACTGCTGGCATGTCTCCTTTGACCGAGGTCGAAGTCTTTTTACCAAGCCATTCCTCTATTTTCCTCGTCTTCTACTTGTTATTTTTACGTCGATCTTGGTATTTGCCTGAAGATGAACGGTACAATGAGATTTTTGATGTCATACAAATTTATATGATCTTTTGTTGGATCGTAGAATAATTACATAAAATGTATTACTCTGGATTTCTGTAATTGTTGTGTAATTGGTTTCCTGGATCACGTGGAATATTCGGAGGATCTCCGAGAATGGTCGTGCACACTTTTTTGACGTGGTTGGATTACAAGAAACTTTTGTATCTTAGAAAACAGATGGTTTTTATACTTAGGGCGGCCATATTGGTTTTTTTGGGGAGTTCATGAAATGACCTCTAATTTCTTCATTTCTCGTGCGTTTTCGACCAAAATTTCACTGCAGGATGATGCGTTTTTATCGATATTATAAAATTCTCCACAATTTGACGCATATGCGTAGGTTATTAACGACGAATTGTGTAAAATACGAAATTGCCGATTTTGGCCGATGGCTGTCGACAATTTCAATTGAATCGACGAGACTTTTGCGATTCGGCAAATAACAAATTTCACTGTAGCATCCCCTTAAGACACCAGAGGATTTTCCCGTTGATTCTCTTACCCAGGCGTGTTGACGTAACCATGGAGATATCTTCATCTCTCCCCGTGTGTATGCTCTGACGTGAAAGCTCGCTACGGGTCTCGATATTCACCAGGCCGTTTGTGTCGTTGCCCCGTCTCTCACTGAAAGTCCAGAGAACCCCGACAATCATTGGCTGGGACGTACACGTCCGGTCGTCCCGAGTGTCAGATGTCAATTAGTTTGATTACCGTATCGTGAAATCCTGGGTTATATACAATGGCCGAATCCTATATAAACCCACCAGTCCATTCAAGATTCCATTATTGCCACGTCCAAATTATATCCTAGCTGGAATATATTTCCAGTAACATTTGGACGTGTGGGGACCCTTCGGTCATCGTGAAATATCCATCAGCTCTCCTATACGTCGATGCCGATTCGACGTTTTACCACAGACAGACACTTAGCGTCGACGCGAGGTAGGAAAAAAAGAAAAAGAACAAAAAAAAAAGGCACGTAAAGAATAAAACTCGCTCTTGGGTTGTGAGACGAAAGTAATGGATTTATCTTTCGAATCAGTGAGGCTCATTCTTGTCTTCTCTTTTTTCATTTGTTTAAACATTTGAGGTCGCATCAAATGTCATCCCACTATAAACAGCTTTCGAACGAATAATTTTTAACCGTTTAAAATATGAATGAACAAATCGTTAGCGTAACATGATTTTTCATCTTCCCAAACTCCCTAATATGTAATATGGTACATAAATCAAGAAAATCCTTTAGAATGGTCTGGCGCCTTTGTTCCCTTTTTTTATTTTTATTTTTATTTTATTTTTTTTCGTGTCACTGTCGAAATCTCTAGTCGCAAACTCGTGTCGGAAGGTGTGTTCGGGTGTTGGTTTTCGTCGCTGGTTTCTATGCCGAGAGCATGATAGGTAAAGGATGTTATTGAGGTGGATACTGCGAGGCCGCGGCGCGGGATGCCGTTCGATCCTGATTCGATCTTGATTAGACCCGACGCTCGCACGATCTCGCGTCTTCCCCTCGGGAATATATACGTGCACAATGGGGACCCAGGTAATCCCGAGCGCATTCGCCACGGCTCGAATGTCAATTCGATCGAAAAGACTCTACGGCGTGCTGGAGAGGATCGAAGGTAGCCGTGTTGCCGGCGGCGTGACGGGGCGATACATAGTCAGAAAGAATAAGAAGAAGAAGAAGAAGAAGAAGAAGAAGAGGAAGAAGAAGGGCGACGGTTGAAGGTGGAAGGAAGAGGAATACGAGATGTGTGGAAGTGAGCGAAGGACACACGCGCGAGGCGAGAGAACGAGGCGGGATAGAACCTTCTTCTTATAACCTTACCTCCCGCACCGCCATCGGCCAGTGGAGAACCACTATACGAGAATGTTTACGGCCTCGGTATACCGGCTTACATATACTATTTCAACGGCGACCGGGGTCAGTTGCATCAGTACTGATTGTAAGTATTTTTTTTTGTTTTAAATCAACTTCCACATAGCGGAAGCCTTCTCGAGTTGAAATTTAGACCCTCCAAATACCCTTCATTGACTTCAAAATGGATAAAATATGACACTTTCAGAGGTTTACCGAAGGGTCTAGAAACCTCGTCTCACTCCGTCAAACCTAATCACAGGTTGAAAGATTAAAATTTCACTCTGCGATACTCTACGTTCACTCCAATTAAGTAATAAATGCCATTTCCGGAGGGTCTAAATTTCAACTCTGGTTGTTTTCATGGATATCAAAAATTTTTCATGGATATCAAAAACGTTTTTGTTGTCACAACTGAAGATTTATTAAATTTCTTAAACTAGTCATTAATAAAATAACAATGTTTTTCAGAGTTTTTCTAAATCTAATACAAAGAAGAAAGTAAAAAATAATCGTTTACAATTTGAGAATGCTGTCACATGTATCATGCAACTATTTTGCAAAAAAATATGTGTTAGACTAACACTAACACTCTCGATTTGCGCTTTCGTCGATGGTCCGTTCGACTCGAACCTCGAGAGTCACTCGAAACATGAAAATTTCTCGATTTTCGTTGAAATTCAGTCAAAAAATATTTGAAACCTGCATTTTCATCGTTTTAGACGAACTAACACCGAATCTCTCGATTTGCGTTTTCGTCGATGGTCCGTACGTCTCGAACCTCGAATGTCAATCGAAACCTGAAAATTAGCAATTTAAAAGTTCAAAAAGTGGTGATCTCTGGTATCATAAATATATATATATATTTAAGTTGACTTGATTCAAGAAGCCCCGGCCTGTTGTATAGGACGTATAGTGTGAGTCTATAAATCGACGGGGCAGCAGCGGGCGTTCGAAGAGAGACCCGAATGGCCTTTCATCATCATACTCGTCGTTTTTTTTTTTTTTTTTTTCTCCTTTTTTTTCTTGCAGTATTCACAAGCCCACCATAATTCTTATTACTCTCCTTTGATCGGGCTTCGAAGCCCGAGAGCTCGAAGATCCTCTGTCGGACGTCCACAGGGACAAAGGATCTCTCTGGTTGAGGATTTTCGGCGCTGAGCCTCTTCTTCACGCACGCTCCGACAGCTTCTATATATGAGGCCTCTGCGTGCCACAGAAGTGAGCCTTGTGCGAAAAAAACCGCATCTTCGCGCTTTTCAATTTCAACAGGAGAAGGTTGGATAATAAAACGTGTTCTCCGAGAAACGATCGTATTGTTCGCTGGAACGTATACGCTTAATTCGATTTAGCGAGACGAAATAAGAAAGAAAAAAATAGAAATAAAAAAATAAGACGCGGATTATAGGAACGAGTGAACAGAGTTTATAATATATTCTCTTACGACGATTCTGAGAATCCGTCGAAGTTGGACGATGCAGAAATATTTCATATCACAAAGAAAACAATTTTTCGGCTATTCTAAAAAAAAAGTAGCGAGACTAATGTGACTAATGTCTGCAATTTTTAATCAATGGAACTCTCACACTTATAACTGGGGAAATTAATCGAAGTCTAGATTAATCTTTTATCAAGGATAACAATATGATAATAATTATAATAATAACAGTACAGTTTAAATATTACCCACCATGTTGTTGGGTGAGTTGGAGTCGTACAAAGATTTTTCGAGAGTTAGGAAGCTGGAATATTCAATTACATTAGAAAGATTTTTGAACGGCTGCTTTCCAGCTGCTTATCGCGATATTTGATCGTTCAAAGAGTTGTAACTCATCAATTAAAAAAAAAAAAATAGTCGCCGTCAAATCCAGGTCGAAACGGGATGGAATGCCCCATATACTGCGCGAGGTATAAGCGCACTGTCTAATGACTACGACAATACTCAGGCGTTTTCCTTTAATCCAAAATCGATATCGCGATAACGTTGCTCTACCTGATGTAGACGTTTCACAGAGATCCCCCCCCTCATCGCGGTATCAGAGGTCGCAGAAGCCGCTCAACGGCATAGGTTTGGCTCTGTGAATACACACGCGAAATTCTCTTTGGCCTGGTTCTATACTGCACATGATGGAAATATATATGTATATGGCTTTATCCACAATGCGCGGAATACTATAGGCAGTATGAATATATATACATGTATATATATATATATATATATATATATACGTGTTCCATCTACGCGTCGAACCGGAACGGCGAGCGAAGTGCTGCTGCAAGCCCGGCTTCGAGTCATCACTGAATATTAACGACGGTACTTCGACCCTTCGCCGAAATGCGAATTCGATATTACGGCATTGGGCGCGCGCGTTGTCGTTTCCGCAAGCCAAACGGTCTTGCTGATAACGCCCCAGACCCGAGAAAGCATCAGCGCGCTCTGTGCTGCTCTGCGCGGTTTTGTGCGTTTCGCGAAATACTACTGTTGTAATAACACTGCGGTATGTATGAGGCATTCCACGGTAAGCGGGCTTGTTTCGTATGTTGGAAATGAAAAGGCTCTGGCCGAGTAGAATTTTGCACATTGCTTGCGCATTATTTTTTAATGTTTACAAGATGTACATAACGCCAACATTTTAGGTTGACAAAAAAACAAAAGAAAAAAAGTCTGACGATTTCTCTTTTCGAGACGACTCGAAATAGAAAAGGCCCCATTATACGCGGAATGCCTTATATTGACCCCGCGTTAGTATGCGAACTCTCGCGGTAGTTTCGAATCGGCGTTATATGGAATTTCATTCATCGATTCGAAAGCGCGAAAATATAACGGAGATGGAGAACGATACGAAGAGCGGTGGTGCAATTCTAGAAAACGGAATAACAGTTTGACTCGTTCGTGGCGGGTTTTGCTTATAGTAGTGATGATGGTAGTGCGCTGCTGCTGCTGCTGCTGCTGCTGCGATGCGATAGCGTCACGAAACTGGTTCAAGCGGTGCGCGCTGATAACGTTCTACGGCGATATAATACCGTCTCTCCGCGGGCACCCGCGCGTTTCTTAACGTTCCAACGAGCTGCGGAGTAGCAAACTGCGAGTGCAAAACGCTCTCCGAGAGAAAGAGAGAGAGAGAGAGAGAGAGAGAGATGGTAGCATTAGAGGCGAAGGCAGGAAATCGTTTCTGACGTGTATACATACACAAGAGCGAGATCGAGAACCATGAATTTCTCGCGCTCGTTTTCACTCGTGTTTATACTCGGCAAACCGCCGCGAGATAAAACGCAAACGAAAAATGCTTTCATCGACCGAGCTGTATTAACGCACCAGAGGATTACATCGTTATCGAAGCTCTTCGACTCTTTTATAGTACACACACACACACACACACACTTCTTTCGACGTCTCAAACGCCTTGGCAAGACACTTTTACTATGTTATGTTTACAAACCGATAAACGCCCAATGTGTATACCTGAAGAATGAAACTGATACGGTGCGGATTGACTTCATGGAACGCGGTTGATATATAAAATCGCTTCGCGGTTATATTATTGGTTTGATAACGACAATTAAGATCTAGTCAGATATACAATTTATACGCAGCGGTTATCAGTCATTCATTGAAAATAATGCTGTTAATTAGATTAAATCGAAGCTGCGGAATTACGTAACGGGAATATGTCAAGTAGAGATTGTCGCGAAAAGTACTGCAATTGAAATTTGAATTATGATTTGAGTATCTGTCTATATAAATTCAAACATATAACACATAAGATACAAGAATTGAAGATCATATTGGATTTTCGTGACGGAAATCGCGAGATAAGTGAGGAAGAGAAATCGCGAAGTAAATAGTCGCCGGAAGCCCCAGGAGCGATTAGTTTTGCCAGAAGCCCTCACGAAGCTCTCGGCGTGTATGTCGGCTCGCTCCTGTTGGCGAGCACACACAGAGCCCACATTGCACGTTGTTTCTTTTGCATGCCTGGTGCGAGTCCGTTAATTCTCGAAGACGGCGTGGCTCGAAGCCGGCCCGCACCCTCGTCTAGGTACAAGTCGCGAGTCTCTCGCACTCGTCGCGTCTCGAGAACGTAACGCCCGCGCAAATATAACTCTTGGCTTAAGACCGTTGGCTCTGGAAGGAGACAGAGAGTTGGTAACGCACGAGAGATATATATCCCACGAAGAAAACAAAGATACACGCTACGCTTCGGGGGGAGTGCGTATAGTGACTGACGTACAGAGCTACTTCGAGACTCGACATCGTCCTCCGCTACATTCGCACCAGTTTATTAATAATCGAAATTCCATGTTGCGTTGAAAATTATCGGGGTAATATGGGTCAAACGACAATGGGTATCTCTCTTTTTTGATCTGGATTTGATCTCGACCTCTCCGATTCGGCTCATAATTTTTTGTAGGCTTAGTTGGACACCCTCGACTTCACCAATTTTTTAATTTTTTTTTTTTTTTTATATTTTTAAAGTGACATATCGAATGGCATAATTTAAAAATCTAAGAAAAATCTAAAAAATACTTTGTTCAATAACAAAATTATTGTTATTAATTGTTATTGTTATTGTAATTATTAATTTAAAAATTATTTAAAAATATAAAAAATAATTGATTTGCTACAGGCGATTGGTCAAATGTTTATTTATGTAAAATCATATTTTTAAGAATTTTTTTTAGATTTCTCCGAACTATGCAAATTGTTTTTAAAATATTTTTTTTTTTAATCGACACATCGAATGTCATGATTAAAAAATTTGCAAAAATTCTGAAAAATACTCTATTGAATTACAAAATTTTTTAGCTTATTGCCAAAGTACGCTCGATTTTTCTTCTCGCGGTTCTTAAGATTTTGTGATTAAACAAAATTATTAGACGCATTATATGTTTCGCGTTTTTAATAATGGAAAAATTAATTTATTATTTTCTAGTTTTATCTTTGTTGCCAAAAATGTGCAAATGAATGAAAGACTATTTTTTTTTTCTTTCACGTAAATTAGCCCATTTTCTTGCTATCGATTATCTTTATTTTCTTGCATAAATACGTTTTGCCTAGTCTACCAATTTTCTCTGTAAGTCAATTAAAAAAATATATAATTAGAAAAAAAAAAGAAAAGTGACTCGGTTGATAAAGAATGCCTCATATATGTAGGTAAATAAAACGTTACAACATGGTTTCTGTGTGTCGAAAAGCAAAGAAATATCGTTGATCTCGGATTGAGTAGAAAAGCCAAAAGGAAGCCATCAGTTGGTTGCCCTTCTTTCCTTTCATGTGTGTCTCTCATTTTTTTTTTTTTTTCTCTTTTTTCTCGTTAAAGCCTCCGTGGTTTTTGGTGACTGGAGGGTCGCTCTTTGAGTAAACGTTGTAGGCGTACGTATTACGCTATATATATATATATATATTACACTATGGTATAGACATTCAGTATAGAATAGCAGAGCTTTAAGCATATAAGCTCTGCTCCCGGGCGATGACATTGCTTTCGCGTCCTTTGCTCGGGCTCGCGGGGCTAACAAGATTGCCTAAAGGGATCGGCCTTAATCTGGCCCCATTCTCTCTCTCTCACTCTCCGCTCTTCCTCGTCTCCACGCCTTTCTTCGCGATTCCCGCGAGCACTCTGAAACTAGCGTCTTTTAACCCCTTTTCATCGCTTCTTCTTCTTCTACTATTTCTTTTTTTTTTTTTTCCCCTGCTTTCCAGTCCTTATAAGATTACATCTCGCACGCCAAGCACAGAATCCACCTCGAAGGGCTTCGGCTTCGCTTCTCTTCACCTATCCACTCTCCCTTTCTCTCTCTCTCCCTCTCTCTCCCTCTCTCTCTTTCTGGTGTTATTCTCTCGGAGCTTTGCTCGGAAAGTCTTCGCTCGCTCACACAGCACAGAGATCTCGACAAGAAACAGATCTCTTTTGTCAAAGCTTCTTTCTCACGTGATTTTTTTTTTGTTTTTTTTGTTTTTTTTTTTTTACTTTCCCAGTTCTAATTTTCTTGAACGCACTTCAATTACCGATATCAGTTTAATTTACGAAGTGAATTGGCTCGGTTTTGAAGAATGTCCCTTAACAGCTTTGTATCTTTATTTGTATCTTTATTTAATGATTTTTCTTTTTTTAATTAAACAAATGGAAAATTGAATTACTCTAAAGGAAGAGCGTGTCATGTGGGAATGTTCACAAAATATAGATAGAGATGAGAATAAGAATATAGAGCTATAAAGCTGGAGAACTCGTGACCCGCGGTTAACAGAGCCTAGAATTCGATCGAGCAAAGTCGGTGGTGGTTTTGTGTGCGCGCGCGCCATTTTCGTTAATTACGCAAGCGCCGTATACTTGCGGCATAACGACTCTCCTGTGCCTCGATGAAGCGATGGGAGGGTAATTGGTGTTTCCTACCAGGGAGCATATTCCGCGTGCCGCTCGAACTCTGTCGGGAATTGCGTCATTGGGGAATTGCTCTCCCAATGCTCGGGGTGGTGGTGTTGCTTGGTCCTGCGGTGTCGGAGAGAACACGAGCCGGACCTCGTTGACACGATCCACTTGAGTCTCTCTCTCTCTCTCTCTCTCTCTCTCTCTCGCTCAGAATCACCGACAGAAGCGCACCAGTATAGCGCAGAGTGCAGTCGGTGGTAACAGCTCTCAGTCGGAGATAGGGCACGTAGGTATATAAACGCTGGTGTATATATATATATATGCGTATCCAGCATCACCGCAGACAGACGTTATTCCCTCTGGCTCTTTATCGAAAACTCTCTCGGCTTTCGAGGAGAATCCAAGAATATGCATTGTAATCCTGATACGTTGATTTAAAAAAAAAATGATACCTTGAAATTAAAAAAAAAAAAACGCAAAGACAACAGCAAAGTAAAAGATTTGCATATATTTTTTTTTTCTTCTATTTCTAACCTTTGTCGAATTTACTTGTATGAGGAAATATTTTGAAAATAGGGTCGTGAAAAAAATAAGGTATATTTTTATATTTCGTCGCGAATTTTCAAATGTTGATTGAGAATTTTTTTTTATAAAACAATGAAAACTGGTTATAATTTAAGATTAATTTGTATTTTGAATTTTCGTATTTCTTTTTCATTTTTTTTTTATAATTTCGCTATTGTCGCTAATTATTATAAGTCAGACGAGCCGCTTGAAACGATATTCTTTTGTAGATACTCTACTCGGCGATATAATTGTTCACTGAAATCGCGCGAGAATATCAGCTTTATGGTACACATTCATTGATTATTAATTTGCGCATTGCCAATTACGAAATTTCAAACTAAATTCACGTAGTTGTATCTACCCATTCGCGCGCCCGTGTATCGGATTTTAATTTACGTTAACGGTGCTTCATATTCGCAATACTCCTCGCTCCTTCCCGTCCCCTCCCCTCCCCTCCCCTCCTCCCCCCCTATTATCCTGGCTGGCGAAACTATGAAATTTTCAGCAAACATATATTGTATACTCCGAACATGTACGCATCCATCCTCGGCAACATCGTGAGCAATATCAAATTTTCCTATGCAATAAAGCCGAGACGGGTCTTGCGATGGGGAAACTGTTATCTCCGCGCTTGTATGCGCTTGTGGTCCTTTTGGCAAAAGCTGTGGAGGTATCACGCTCTCAGCGCGCTCGCACGCGCACCTACTCTTCTTCTCGTTAGCGCACCATCTCGTCCTCTCATTAGAGGTGCCTGGGTGTAATCAACGCCACACGAGCGAGAGAGCGAATGAGAAGAAGGAGAGATGACGCTCTCTTGGCACCTCTGTCTTTTTATCCTTTCTCTTCCCCTCTCTCTCTCTCTCTCTCTCTCATATTCTCTCGTCTACAACATCATATATATATATAAACGCACGCGCTCGTTCGCTGAAGACTTTACTCGTTCCCTCGTCTCTGACACAACGCTTTTCAGGCTCTCTCTATCTCTGTGCTCGAGTTTCTCGCAAACTCGCGGGTTAACACAAAGCGCGAAAGCTCTTGTCTCGCTCGTTGTACCTCTTGGGTAACGACATATGTATTACGTACTTGCGCACAAGACAGTAGCTTTGTGTTTTAGTTTGTTGGATATGGCGGAAGAAGAGAGACGGATAGAGAGAGGTAGGGAGATTATATGCAAAGTGCTCGGTGGAAGGCGTCGCGGAATCTCGAGCGTCCGTTCGTTCATCTACTCTTGTGACACGTGGAGAAACGGCGTAAATTCGCTGCTGGGTTGTGTTGTATATATGGGACATAAGGTACGTGGGATGCTTGGAAAATGCAGCCACGTCAAGGCAAAGCCCAGAGACACTGGTTGACGGAGATGCCGAGCATATGTATGTATGTATGTATAGACACCTGAAAATAAATTGGATATATTCAGGCTCTTGTGGTACAAGCAAATATTCGTACAAGCGTATACACAGTATAATAATGTACGTTTGACGTGCGTTGAGTAAATCGTGGCGTTAAGATATAGACGTATTGTTTGCTCTACAGAGAATAGAAAAAAAATGACGCAGTACATTGGATTCAGTTGTATATAGTCGGATACGTAATTTGGAGCAATTGCGTAATGTGGATGGAAGTAAAATTACTTTTTGCTTCGGGAAACATTTTTTTTTTTTCCGTCGAGAAAATTGGTTTAGAAAAACAAAAGGTGAGACAAAGACAAAATAATTTGTGAAAAAAAGTGTACCGTCACCGATTTCAGAAGATTATATTTAACCGTTTATGTGCGGGTTAGTTTTTGCCGAGTTGTGAGAGATACGAAGTAAGAGAGACATTATGTGGACTCTGTCAAGCGAGGATTTGCAGATGTGTGCTGCAGTGTTACCCTCATTCGTGCACGTGTGCCCGCGAGCGAGCTCATTGCACTGAGTGAATACTTGTGTACCTACCTACGGGAGATTCTCTGAGCTGCGAAGCTTCGCAAATAGGCCGGCCAAGTCGACGAACGCGCGAATACCTATACGTATATGGCACATGCGACAATTCATGTACAATTCTGTAGCAAGCAAGAGAGAGAGAGAGAGAGAGAGAGAAGGAGGCGACTTGTTTTCGCTGGTTCTCCCGAGCACGCGTCGCTAAGTCTCGGTAAACCGGTCCTTCCTTATGCTACAATACACTGAATGTATGCACGATGGTTGGGTAATGCGGGTCGCCCTAAAGGAGATACACCATTTAAACATAGGTAGACTAGGCCGATGCGTTGACGCAAGCATTATTTTTCCGCTTGTAATGTGAGTCTCGCATGGAATCGCGGATGATGATTGGCTGAAGAGTCTCGATTTGTTAATTGACCGAGAGTACTCTGGAAAAGCCGTTTTCCAGTAAGTCTCTAAGACGGTAATAACTATCGCAGACTCTTTTTTTTTAAGTCTTGCTCAGAGACTCTGGTTATTAAATATTCTTTTAGTCATTTTCCCGAGGCCGGCTAATTGTGCGAGCATTAATTTCCTTTGTTCGGTAATGGCTTGTAATGGTCGTTTCAATTTGGTTCAACTTGGACGCGAAAATTGAAAGCATTTGGTTGAAAGCAACACGCAACAACCATACGGAGAGAAGCAGAGAGTACCCGATGAGGACGCGTGTGCTACGTGCAATGTCTCCCTTACCTCATTGCTGGTTGGGGTAGCCAGTAATCCGGTAAGAGCTCGACGATATATTCTCCCAGAGAGCATATATACACTATTCCACGTTTGTACCTCTTGGAGATAAGCCTCTCTTGGGTATGTATTTACTGGCATCTTGAACTGTACCCAGTATAACGTCTCCTCCCACCACTCTTGTGGATTTAAACGCGCCATTTCAACGAGTTTCTTTTGCATGCTGTGTCGATGCGGTCGGTTGTCGTTTGGCCGATCGCGATTCCAGTCTATCGGCGATACAATGCGAATACGAATACGTGGTATGTGCTCTCAGGGCAGAAAGGGCGTTAGAGGGAGGCAGGGGCGGGAGGGGGGTCGCCAAGAAGGGCAAGCGAGAGTGGGTTCTCTCACACCATCTAACCAACTGCGAACATTGCCATTCCTGTAGTCGCTCGTGAGAGCACCAAAATTGGCGACACGACCACGACCACGACTCTCGACTCCGATAGTCGTCCTCGCGCGCGCTTTGCTCTCTCTCTCTCTCTCTCTCTCTCTTTCTCGCTCTCTCTCGGGGGAATTCTCGACAACGACGTTGTCGTCGTCGTTGAGTCTGCCGAGCGGGTTGCCCACTTTGTGTGTTGAACACACCGTACCGGCTATAAGCGAAAAACATCTGGCGCACTTCACCTCTCGAAGAATACGAAGAGAAAAAGAGACGAGAGAGTGGCGCGCTCGCGATACGGTCAGTAGCGGCACGGTTCTTCACCGCTTGCTGGAAGCTCTCTGTTGTATAAAGCAAAATGGCTCGTTTTGGGGGGGAGAGATTAACTTGGCCAGGCCAAGCCAGCCAGTCCAACGCCAACTTTTTAACCTATTTGCTCTGAGACCTGCTCCATCGCTCCAGTTCTTGGTCATGCTGCTACATGAAAAAAAAAGATTGTTGCTTTATTTGCAATTTAATCACATAAACCACATAAATCTAGTGATGTAATAACGTTGCTTGATATTTAAAAATGAAATTGCCAGTTTTATTTTTTTTTTTCTTTTATTGGAAGATTGGGAGAAGTGAGAAAAGTTGCTTGAGGATGCGGTTAAACGTAGATTCATGATGGAAAGTTTTGGTTTGTTAGAGTTTAAGCAGTTTGAGACAAGATTTTGAATAATAATTTTGAAGAAAATTTTGAAGAAAAAAATGACCTGGCGAATTTTCTACATTTTTTGGCCCAAAAAAATCACGAACAATCCAAAATTTATTAACAAGAATCTCGACGAACCAAAAAAAAAAAAATAGACACCAAACCAGAGGCGACGACATTTCATCGTCGCTCTGTCTCTTTCCGTTTCCGGCGCAGCCAATTAGACGTTGAAAAAGTTGCTCGTAAATATTTCAACGCGATCCTATCGGGTGTTTTCGCGAGGAATTCGGGTGGCTGGTTCTTGCAACGAGAGCCGAGTAACCGAGAGATCTCTCCTCAAAGCCTCTCCCTCTCTCTCTCTCTCTCGCGCTCTCCTCGAGAAGAGATTGTTTGCGAGTGATAGAATGCTATTTTACTATACATTCTCTCTCCCACACGTGGACCAAAGTCTTTGGTGTGGCTCTCGACGAGGTGTCGAGTCGCGATACCAGGGGAGTTCCAACGATCTGATAACCTGTTCCGCCTAGTTTAATTCTCGTTAACTCGGTGTTCATTTAGAAAAAGAAAAGAAAGGGGGAAAAAAAAACATGTGCTGGACAAAAAAAGCTTTGCCTGTGAACGTTGTCCCAAAGGCGAGCATTGGAATCACTATACATACTCTAAGGGCCATCGGAATGAATTTAAACGACTGAAAGATCCTCTGATATTACCACCACCATCCGCCACACACGATCTCCGCATATTGGTGTCGTGTTTTAGGTGTAGATTCTCTCGAGTGTCCGGTGTTGAGATCGTTCCAAAGCCCCCCCCCCCCCCGCCTTCATATCCTCGCAATATCCACAGTGTCTGCTGACTCTAGCACCACGACTGTTTATCCGGTGCGTATTTCGTCTGATATAGATACCTCTTGCGTCTCCCTTTCTACCTCTCTCTCTCTTTCTCTCTCTCTTTCTTTTCATTCCTTTTCCTCTGCTGATTCGGCTTGAGTCGCGTCAAGTTCTCCGCTAGACCATGGCGAAAACTCCCCGTGGGGTTTAAGGACGGTCTAACACGTCCGTAAATATCACCGGAGAGCGATGTACCGTCGATCTTTCGACGACCCAGCGGGGATAAACATTGGCGCAGACTCTGTCTCTCTCTCTCTCTCTCTCTCTCTTGCATTGCATGTGAGAGGCTGACCAATTCGCTGCAGTTTCTGTCTATCGATTGCATATACCTCGGGTGAACCTGTATAGTAGTAGTGTCGTCGTCAGTGTTTTTCACATGTACACGTTGAAAAAGCTCGAAACACACGGTGAATATATATCCTTTACCTGCCTCGTATACAACGGTCGTCTCGAGGAGATCCTATTTCCACCCGGGAATCCGACTTCCTCGTGCTGATCCTAGAACGAAAGTCAACACCCGGGTTGTCTCTCCTTACGGGGAATGCTGGTGACGAAAAAAAAAAAAATACAAAAAAAAAAAATATCAATAGAATACGACAGTTCCAGCTATATTACGTGACACTGTATTGAAATACACTGGCTGTTCTGGCAGCGTATTACTTTTCTATTTATTTTTCGAATGTTGCATTTTTTTTTTGTTATCGCAGTCTAGAGCGAGGATAAGTTAATGAAGAAGACTCGTTGAAAAGCACGCGTGCTTTTGTATCATCTTTTTTAGAACTGATGACGAATAAGTGCGAAATTGTTTCTTGAAATACAGTGTGTTGGGTGGCTTTTGCTGCGTTTGAATATATATATTTTTTTTTTCTATTGAGTCTAATTGAGAATTTAAAAGTGACACAATGTTGTCAAAAAATATAATTTGTGTGTAACTAGAAGAAGAAGAAAAAAAAACAAAATGACGAAAGATCCTTTAGTAAAAATTTAAATATGGTGCATTCGAACAAATTTTGATAAAAAATGGTAATGAAACTTCAGTTTAGCCAGACGATAATTTCTTGTGTCGAATTTCTAGTGGCCGGAACTTTTTCTGACCCGATTTCTTCTGATATATCACATACTCGGTCTGAAGCAATTTACAATCTCGTGTTATTAATCTCTAATGAGATTGCCTTTTGGGTTAAGTAAAATGAAGAAAAAAAAAAAAAGAAATAAGTGCTTTGCCTCGTGGATCAGATAATCCCAGTTAAAGCATTATTGTTCCGGACGCTTTGTTAACAAGTAACCCCAACACAACCGAGGCGGAAATACCAGGGTCGTAAAAACCTTGTTTTCTCTCTCTCACGGGGTTGAGAGAGAGAGAGAGAGAGTGGCGCCGCTGTGTGGGTCGCGCGTCCTTTCCCACATGCCTGAAATCCGTGCAGAGAGATCCCTCCCCCCCTCGACGCCTCCTTTCCTCTAATACACCCTCTCTTTTCCATTCTCCACTGTGTCTTATACTTGAACCACCTCGCTACTCTCAGGGATCTCGTGTTCACCTCAAGAAAACACGTGTGCCCTGCTCCCTCGAGTCTCTTTCTCTCTCTCTTTCTATCTCATGTTGGAGGTTATACAGTCTCTTCCCTCTTGTGGTGCTTGTCTCTCATCCACATCGCAGGATATCTCGTCGTCATCCTCGGGTTCTCGATATAACTCGAAGCGAGAAAATGCGGATCGCGCGTGCCATCGTGTTTCAGTTGATTCTCCTGCTTCTGGAAATGGCGAAGGGAAAAGGGACACTCGAACGTTTTGACGGGAACGATCATAGTCGCCCCCTCCCCCACACACTCTATTCATCCTTCTTCTTCCAACTGTAATTCCTATCTCCGTTTCACATTCCGACAACGACGACGACGACGACGAGGATATGCTTGCAGAATCAACCAACGTCAACCCTCTTGTCCTCTTCTCTCTATCTCTCCCCGGAGGCCCTTCACGAATCCAATTACGGGTTCATTCGGGTTCGCGAGGATCTAAAATCCCGGTCGAGTGGCCCTTGAACCTCATCCACAGATGTGGATAATCGGATAATCCGCGCAGACGTGAAAGCCCACCAACGTCGTGTCCTCTCACTTTGCTCCCTTCCTCTCTCTCTCTCTTTCTCTCTCTCTCTCCGGCGCAGCAAGCCTAGGATTCACATAGTATCCTAGCGTTGTGTTTAGGCCTGTGTACACATATATTGTATATGTGTCTCCTCTGTACATCCATTTTCGTTATATCTATATTCTAAAACGTGTCTACGTTTCTCTGTCTCCTTTTCGTGTGATGTCCTCTCTCTCTCTCTCTCTCTTTGTCTCTGTCGCACTGATGTCTGTCGTTGGTCCTGTTGGTCCTGCCGGGCGCAATGCAACATATGTAAATGATGTGAGGCCGAGTGTGCGGGCGTGTCTGTCGTGTGCTGCATTGGCTAGCGGGTGGTCAGTTGAACTGGGGGTTAAAGGGGTCGCCCACCCGAAGGTTCATTTCCAAGGGAAGTGGATCCACTGGCGTCTACGTGACTGTCGTTTGTATAGATATATATACACACACACACACACACACACACACCAATAGTTTATACTTCAACGGGGTTGGTGATGTTGGTGTAGTTGGTTTATGCGGATGTTGCACGTTTCTCTGGATATCGCCCATCGAGAGCATCACGTTTCTACCGCGTAATGGAGCGTTTACTGGGTCTTTTGGATGCTTCCGGTCCAATGAATAAGACACGCGGGAAATATACGCGCTTTTGGAGGGTACCACACGACACTGCGCCTATGTTGAGAAGGATTTAGGAGTGTTTGAAAATAGATACGCTTGGTTTCTAATTTTGCATGAATACTTTAGAGAGAGAGGAGGAGATTGGTTAGTTTAGCTAACTTTGCCGGTTGTAGGCTACCGAAATAAAAATGTGTTTAGGTAGAGCAACAATATATATTTTTTTTCTTACATTTATTTCTTACGCACCAAAATGTCGCGCTAAATACATTTTTGTTTCTGTCGTTGTTTAGCCATAGTCTGATTAACAATTTATATATATATTTATATTACACGATAAACTAAAGCGTGTGTAATAAAAAAAAAATGTATAAAAAAAAAAATGAAACGAGTAGTTAGCAATTTGAGCTTGCCGCTTCGTTTATCGTGCACTTGATCGTTGACGACGATCAGACTCAAAGGTTGGCTCTTATTCGCAGCTGTAACGAGATCGATGAAGTCATTTATCGCGCATTCTCGCTTCTCTTTCTTCCAAGTTCTCTCTCTGTGTGATAGCAGAGGCAGCTTCTCACTTTCGTTTGGGTTTCAGCCTCGCGTGCCAGTCTCTCTCTCTCTCTCTCTCTCTTTGTCTCTTTCTCTCTTTATTCGCCTGGAAAAGCCGGCAGAGAGTGAACCGAGCGTGGCATCGCACTGGTCGTAAAGCCGTCTCTTAATGCCTTGGTCGAGAGCGACTCGGCTCCCACCTACGTGCTGCAAAGTAGTAGTAGTAGTAGTAGTAGTAGTATATATACCAACTGTGCTCTTGCAAAGCAAAATGTTGAAGAAGACTTGTTGTAAAGCCCCACTCGGAAGTGGCGCACGTGTTTTCCTCTATGGTACACTTTTGCACACTTGCCAAACTTGAAATGGACAAACTGTGTGACACCACTTGACTTGGTATTTTATTAAACTCGTAAAATGTGTAATCCTATACTATTGCACCTTCTTTGCACGAGGTATACAATCAGGAATCGCGCTACGGCATTCTCGAAACACGTTCTCACCGTTGTGTCTACCATTTGTTATACACTTTTTCATGGCTTACTTGATGGTCACTGAGACACCTATGAATGACACGTTAAAGTACTTTTTTTTAACTCTAGTAAACTTTGTTTATAGCCGACTTTTTGACAACCAATCTGTGCACGAATAAAATAGCTTTCGATATATTTCGAAAAATCGTGAAGATGAATTTATTATAGGTTGAATATATATATTTTTTTTAAATCTGCCTGCACGTTTTTTTTTCTCCCCTGGGGAAGAGAAAACTTGTGCATTAAATACGATTAAAAATCGATTCCACGATTTTCCGTTTTAATTGAAGGTGTGCGTGCGCGCTGTTATATAAAGTCGTCGTTAACGTTGACGAGACGGTCGCGCATCTCGGTCTTCTCGGTCGCTAAATGAATTTAATATTTCCGTTTTTGGCCTCGTGCGGGGACTGCAGTCGATATATATGCAAATTTGTCTCGTCTCTGTCTATCCTCGGTGTCGGCCCGTTGGTCCCTCATTTTACGTTGGTTATACAGACCGCGACTCTGTGCTCTCTTTGGAGCTGAGGGAGATGAGGAACGACAGGGTGGTACTCTCTCTCTCTCTCTCCCGGCCTTGGGTCTCTTCGGTACACTCTACGAGCTTGCGAAAAAGGAGAGAGAGAGAGAGAGAGGATGGATATGTATAGAAGGACGTAGGGTGGACGTTCGCAGGCCTGCTCGATTCGCCCGCCCGCGTCACCGACCCTAATGGGATGGCAATTTAACCGGTCACGAAAATGTCTCTACCAGGCAACCGCACTTTAGTACTCACTGCGACGGCAGCGGCGGTGCTTGCTTCACGAGAGAACCCGATCGAATTCGTTTTAAAGGCTCACTGCTGCGATTAGAGGCCATAGATTGAGGGAAGAGTCCTTTAAATAGTGCAACAAGACTTGAGAATCGATGAGATTTTTTGTAAATTAAAAATATGTGAATTCACTTTTTTTTTTTTTTTTTTTTTTTTTTTTTTTTTTTTTAATGAAAATATTAAATATTAAATGAAAATCTAATTGGAATTGCAATTCTAATTAAAGAAAAGAAAACTTATGATTTTTACAAATTAATTTGTAAGTGCGATAATTTTTTTTTTTTTTTTTTCAAAGATCCGAAATGACATACAAGAAGTTTGAAAAATAATTGACAGAATGATGAGCCAGTGTCAACAGAGACTGAAACTTAACAACTTTGAAATTTCCGTCGCAATATGAGTTTCCATCCCAGAAGTTTAAAATTTAGTTACACAACTTGCAGACAAACGTAAATCCGAAAGCTGAAGCTCCTCATCAAGCAGCAGCATCTCTGGCGTACTCCGACAGATAATAATAATAATAATAATAATAAAAAATTTAAAAAAAAAAAAATTGAAGTGTAAACCTTTTTTTAATAGAATTTCGAGATGTTTTAGCCATTGATTTCTTTTTAAATTCCATTCCATTAAGCCATTCTAAAAATAGTGTCTAAAGCATCAAAAACAAAAATCCATTAATTGATTTGTCGTGATGTTGAATTTTTTTTTTTATATTACGAAGGAACATTCTTGTACCTCTCTGAAAGACAATTGAGAATTTTCATTCAATGTAATCGCGATAAAATTCTTTTACGTCTTTTTCCAAATCTCAATGCTGTGGCAAATACCATTCGCGATATATATCTGTAAAAATTTTTCTCAATTTCACCTGAAAGCCTCGTGCAATAACGTGATATTGTAGCCTTAAGTGTGCGAGTGAAGAAAAATCGTACGTAGGTCTCGTAGCGCAAAAGAACGAACATCTGCTTGCGGGCCCGTATATACCTTAGAATCTTTGATCGATCAGAATCTTCCAGGGTTTGCATACGCACGCAGCACTCTCTGTCTCTCTCTCTCTCTCTCGCTCGGTTATTGTACAAGAAAGTATAAATCATGGGTTTATTGCCTCTATATGCTAAGCAGGAGCGCGCGGCGAGTAGTCGTTGGCTGCTGCGGATATATCCGCGCGCGCCCGCACAGTTCGTACAAAACGTATTATAGTTCGAAGGTCCATACGGTGTAGGCTTGAGACATGGAGGAGAAAGAAACCGCGTGGCAACAAAGCGACCCTGCGGGAATGGTACATATGAAAGGCGTTCTCCATCAACTTGGCCATTTTTTTTCTTTTTACACTTTCCGATCTGTTTCATAATTGATCATGTAGTAGTACCAAAAGAGGTGCTTCCCTGTGAATTTTTTCAGATTTTTTTACTTCACTCTTTTTGAATTTTTTTTTTTTTTTAAATCCATAAATAGCCTTTTTGGTGCCATAAAAAATATAAAATATTGTTGCATTAAATAGATCATGGAAAACCATAACTTTTTCGTTTTTATATTTTTTTTTGTTCGACCTCAAACTTCCATGATATACCAATTTGAAAAAAAAAGAGGGAATTAAAAAATCTGAAAAAAAAAAATCAAAAAGAGTACATTTAAGTGGTACCACTATATTGCCAATTATGGAACACATCCGAAAGAGTAAAAAAAAAAAAGTGAGTTGGTGAACAGCGCCTCATACATAAAAAAAAAAAAAAACCTCTCTCGAGCCATTGAATTGGATTTTTAAGTCACACCTTATTTCTCACATTCGAAAAATGTCAGGCACGAGCTCACGTCTATTTGAGGGAAAGCTTTTGCTGTTAAAGCACAGAATACCCTGTGGACGTGTACAGTAGAGTTAGTGATCTTGATGTGGATCGACAGATTCACGAGTACACGATTTGAGTAATGGATTTCAGAATCGAGAGAAAGAATTGTGACAGCTATGGTATGGACCGTTTCACGTCAAAGTCCACATAAACAATTGTGTCAATGGCTGGTGTTTAAAAACTGGTGTCAATTCACATTGTAATTTTAACATATATATAACCTGAAAAAAAAAAAAAAAAAAAAAAAAACGAAACAATGAAATTTTCGATTTCAAATAGAAAAAATTGTATTCAACATAAAACTGCTCTTGACCAATCTCCAAATATCAAGTTAATATAGTCGAGTCAAGAAAAAAAAAAAGAAAAAAAAATTGTAAAAATAAGAATTTGCGATATTCAATGCAGACCTCGTTCACCAGACCTGACAGAGATGAATGTTAATATTATAAGCCTTAAACGTACTTTGTGGATTTTTTTTCTTACTCAACTAAGAGGCTTACAGCGACGACGACTTGGTCGGGAATGGCCCATATATATATATATATACACAGCATGTCTAGAGGAATTGAAGAAAAGAGACGGAAAGTTGGTTGGCAAAAAAGGGGGTTTTGATAGAAAAGGAAGGAATCGAAAAGAACTAGGAAGCAAGCTCGCATTATAAGACGTCTCTCGTTTTTCTCTTGGATGCTGCACAATGGAAAGGAGGGGAGAGGAGCAGCGTCCCCCTTTTTCTGTACGTCCGCATCATCTTCTTCTTCTTCCTCTTCTTATACCGACCGACCTTACGTTTCCTCGACAAATTCAGAGGAGCTCCTCTCAGGAAAGGCGATGCCAGAGTCCTCGCATCACTGGTGCGATCGGGAGCCAGCCACCGATGCTTCTCGCGTCCAAGTCCATTACCCCAGCGGGGCTTTTAAACTCGAAACTTTTCCTCGCTTCGTGTTGTAGATGTCGTAATACATATATACATGCATAAGGGATCCATTTCGTTGGTTTCTCCGCGGAGGGGGAATCCCTGTCACCACTACCTTTCTCTCATCGAATTCACTACTTCGCTTTTATTCGTTTTTTTATTTTTTTTTTAGCTTTGGGTAAGTGAAAAAGGACTTGTTTGTGAAATTTAGTCGGAAAATAATATTTTGAAAAAAATATTTGCATGAGTAAAGATAGTTGAGATTAAGATACGAAATATTATGAAATAAAATAGATTATATTCAATTTTGCAATCATATTTTTTTTTTTTTTTTTTTTTTTTCACTATGAATATTTAATTTTCCCTTTTTTTTTTCTCAGTACAATTTCGTTACGAATAAAAATAGAGATTGTCTATAGAGTCACGATTGAAAATTTTCACAATGAGAAAATGCAAGCTGATGCAACTGACGTTTACCTTGAGCGTGCTAGGAACGTTGCACCAGGGACAATATTTTGCCACAGTAGACACCCTAAAACGAATGGGAACTCACGGTTAAGTTTTTAAAAGGGTGTTTGCGAAGGGCTTGATGAAAATTCAATATTCTCGAACGAGAGAGCCAAGAGAAGAGGAGTGTGGATTAAAAATGAATTTCGCTTCGCGGACAATTCTCGTTTTTTAATTTTTTATTTTTTTTTTCGACGCAATTCTCGTAGTTGATATATAGCGAATGTGCGTTTCGTTCGGATTGGCGCAAATATTTGTCCAGAGGAATATGCCTTTTTTTTTTTTTTTTTCGAAACTTTCTACACGAGATTCTACACACGTGACTGCGAGGCGATATACGTGCGCGCAAAGCTTTCGATTTCAATAATCAACGAAATTGTACTTTGCAGTAGAGTACTTTTTACCATATATACGCGCCACCATGTCCATATATGGCTGTGAGGGTGCCACGGTGGTACCTGCTTGTACGACGAATATACAAGGGAGAGAGATATTCATGTATAGCATACTCGTTTGCCCGTTACATCGAAGCACCAGAGCAAATATATATAGGGTTGCTATATTTGCGTGCTGGGCGAGAATGCACGCTCGACACATATATGCGTTTTTTTTTTTTTTTTTTTTTTATGCTTTCTCTGTAGTAGTTATCCATGCCTCAGGATATTTTTCAGGCAACAAACGAACCTCTGCAGAGTATCCTCGAATTTTATTTGGCGAGCATCGATCTAACAATATTGATAGGCAATATCTCGAATTTCTGCTTTCTTCTGTCTCAGCTTGCATCAATGCTGCCAAATTACGATTATTATTATTATTATTATTAGAAAACACGAATTGTACATTTGTTTCAGTAGCTCTAGTTGTTGGGTACATTAATGAAAAATGATACACAGTAAATGATGTCAATGCATTTGCATGAAAATTTATTTGTTGAATTTGTATTCAGATTCAATGTATAGATAAATTGATAAGGTAATTTGAGTGACGAATAAAAATAATAATAAAGTTTTCATAATTGTTGACATTTTTATTGGAAAACATTTTACAATAGAATCGGCATAATATAATCGATGGGAGACTTCTTTAGCTTTTCAGTAAAATACTGTAGTTAGTAACCACTTATTATTATTATTATCTAATGTGTCATTAATTTTTATTAAAACTTTTCCTTTTGGCAATTTTTTTTATATTTAAAGTCAATTAGAAGCCATTGAAAAATAAAAATTATTGCGAATAAATCTAAGTTGCCCAAAAAAAATGTAAAAAAAAAAAACAAATCAGGTGTAAAATTATTAAAAATTATGTTTTTCAAATTAGGTTGTTTATGGCCGCATGAAAAATAGAACCAAATTCAAACAGTATGAAAAAATGAATGACATTTTTTTTTTTTTTTTTCCCCTATATTTCAATAAATTTTTGTATCTCGTATCTTCCTACGAATCTTGATTAATAAAAAATAATTGCTCCACTGATAAATATTTATGATGAAGAAAATCGTGAAAGTCGATGACCGCGCGATAAGTGATATATTTCAATCGCCGATAATATGAAAAATTAATCGAGAAAGTTGAAAAAGGTAGTTAGAGAGGTGAAACGAAACGAGAGAGTGAGAGAGAAAGAGAAAAAAAAGAGTGTGAATGATCAGAGACTTTTATAGACTTTATAATGAACTTCGCGTGACAAGAACGACATTTTAATGGAAACTGTTTTTTTTTCTCATTTCAGGTAAGTCTCCCGTAGAGTTTTGACAAAGGTGTCCAAGAAGAACAAAAAAAAAAAAAAGTTGCTTTCAATGCCCAGACTGAAAAATAATATATCTCACATTGGGGTAACGTAAGTAAACATTGTAGCTCTCGAAAAATATTGTGCACGCGAAATATCCGAAAAGTTTCGACGTTGGTTCGATAACGACGCGTGAAAGAGAGACTGGAGAATGTATAGTGAATCCAACGACGGTTTGGGGATGGAGGCGGGGGCGGTAAGCATATTTTGTAGGAGCGAGTTGGGCGAATATTCCTTTAGTGAAAAAGTTTTCGGGGCTTGAACGGATATCTTCGCGCCACGCTTATTTTCCGTGTGCGGGCCTCTCGTCTTTCACTAACTTATTCGTTCTTCAGCATTATCAAGAGCCTCCACCCCCTCCCCCGCCCCCTCCGAGCTCTCGTATAACAACTTACTCGATGCTTTTCCACGTCAAATTCAGCTGCACACTATTCGCCAAATGTATGCACTATGTGTGTGTGCGTGTGTGTGTGTGTGTACCAACCAGGCCATGCCAACCAAAGATTATCCACGTCAACGAGAACATATTCCCCTGGATAGGTGTATTAAAGTTTGCGATGCAGCAGAGTTATACGAGCGGAAAAGCTACCTGCTGGTACGTTAACGCCCCCCCTACCCCTTCCCCTTCCTCCAGGGCTCCCCGTTATAAATTGTAACAGGAGTATAGTTCGCTCAAGCTCTTCAGAACTCAGCGTGTACTTAGCATATAGGTACAAGGTGTGCAGATTTTTTTTTTGTTCTTGTTTTTCTTCTTCTTCGAGGAATCAAATTTGTTGAAGGATGTGCAGTCCTTCAGAAAGTTGGAGCGCGCTATTAGACTGTTGGCCATATTTTTTTTAGAATAATTTCATTAAAGTTTTGTGGATTAAGGAGCAGTAATAGAGAGTCTGATTGACGTTCATTTATAAAGTCGTTTGTTTCGATTTTGATTCGAGTGAAGTGACGAGTCCAAACGTCTTACATTGTAAAATTTAAAGAAAAAATTGCACTGACTTACTTTGAGATTCTGTGTGAAATGAAATTTTATCAAACTCTTGTGAATATATTAAATATGACATGAAAGTATACCTGCGTATAATGGGCCTATCGAACCCCAAGCAGAGTGCGCTTGTGGGAATTAAATTCACTGCATCTGCCTGGTGCACCGTAAACTATATCCATATAGACAGCTGTGCTTTGGTTTTCGCGCGAGTGTTCACCCCTCGGGAAACTTTACGAGCCGTGTAATTAAGCCTGTTACAGAAACACTTCGGGGCTTCCGATGTCGGTGTAATCGTGTATAAGCGCGTCACGTTTAGAGTTGAAATCCTTTTTTTTTTTTCTTTTTTCTCTCTCTCTCATTTTCTTCCTCTTTTCACCTCTTCCTTGTAAGCACTTCCGATCGAGATTCACTTTGAATTATTTATCACGATAGGGAATAGGAGGGTGGAGGGGGAGGACCTTTTTGCCACAGCATTTGGCGCCCGGTGTTGATATATCTTTGGTCGTGACCCTTCTCGAACCGTTCGAGACTGGTGTACAGCAGAGAAGACCTTTGTCAGTCGCGTTGCGGTGTTGGAATGTCAACTTCAGCCGCACGCAGCATCCGGTTTCCGAGTCAGAGTAGAGAGAGAGAGAGAGGCAGGGAATGGAGGAAGAACAGTGCTCGACGTCACGTAGGGGTCACAGAGCGACCCTTTTGACTCCCCTCGAAACCACCTTTGTCGTCCGGGTTGTTCATAAATAATATCACCGTTCATTAGGCAGGAGTACCCGGATCACATCGAGAACGGGTAGACGCAACGCGACGGAGACTAAACAGAGAGAGAGAGAGTACAGTAGTTATAGCCGACGAGATCTGCCGAGTTGCCTCCTCGACCGCGCCACGCTCACTTCGCCCATCTCGTAAATTAGCTCCAAGTTAATCGGTGACGGCGTTACATCACCGGTGTAGTATTGCACCGTCCTATAGTATTCCGCGGATGACGGTAGAGAAGCTGCGAAAGAGAGGCGGAGAAAGAGACCGAGTGCTAGACGAAGGACAATCGGGGATAGTGTGAGCGTGAGAGCGAGAGAGAGAGACTGTGAGGCGTGCGAGGGACAAGGGAAAAGGGATAATTTACATTTTAATTGCGCGAAGCCCGGGTTTCGAGAGTGAGAGCCGGGTTGACGTCGCCCACATTACAGAGAGAAGCGAGTTTGTGCTTTAGCTATATACGCGCTTCTCTACGACTATACTGTATGACGCTGGTATAGTTGTATTGGTGGGAGACACACATACGGCTTTATGTGCAGGTTGGGTGTTGTGTGTATGTGTGTGTGCTATACTGTGAGCGTTTCACACCGTCGTCGAAATTCGAGCTAGACATAATAATGCCCACCCACGAACTTAGAAGCCTTATTATATTTCGTCAGTCTGGCTGCCACAATTTCTCGGGTTATATGGCTCTTTGATGCCAAAAATACCATAGCGTTATGGCAATAATATTTCGGTTATGAAGTGGAAAAGCTAACGACTGTTTGTCGCTTTGAGAAGGACGACGCGACAAAGAATCTTCCGAGGTCGTAAAATATCGTACACTGGTAAAAGTCACTGACGACCGGCGTCAATGAGTGTTTTTAACCTTCAAACTTTCGACTAGTTAAAAATAGGTTACTCTGAGTCACCTATTTTTAACCAAACCTGAATAACGAGTCTGCAACAATCGCTTTTTTTTTTTTTTTACACGCTCTGAATTAACAGTCTATGATACACTATTCATGACGCAACACTGAACGTAGTGTTAAAATATCGATTATTATATTTGTTTCTTAATAATTTTAGTAGAAAATGAATCGTACATGTAAAATACAAATAGTTGTAGAGTCTCCTCTTAGTCTTAAAATTCTAAGCTGATCGTTGATTCCAACGAGAGTCACGATACGATCAAATGAAGTTCATGCGCTTCACGAGAAAACTTGTACACGTGTTACAACAACAACAACAACAACAAGAATATGTATTTGATAATTGTCACTCAAACACAGCCGTTGCCCCAACAAGCGCACCAAGGCACTTTGCCACTGCTGACACTCGACTTGCGTGCTTTTCCCCCAGCAGCTTCTCTGCTACTCGCGGAATTTGTTCTCTCCCTCTCCGAATTCGTTGTGTCCAGTGGATCACCGACTCTTGCGCTAAAGCAATCTTTGGTATTATCGATGCTTCCGCTTCTCGCGGTCTTAACGGACGTGAGCGAAGGTCTCTTTTTGCTATTGAAGTAGAGGGATACACGTCGATTGTGATCCTTTCTCGGTGAATCCTGACCCGACGACGATGATCTACTTTCATTCTTGTCCTCGAGATGATCGGACGCTGTTGTCGTGGTAGTCGTGGCTGGACTAAATTTTCTCGTTTTATTGGCAGCCTTGTTGGTGTCTATTCCATCGGTGACATTGATACTCGACTGTTTTCTCAATCTTCGTCGTTGAGCAGCCGGTGACAACGGCCGTTTGTCTGTCGTCTGATTGCTTCGGCCTTTTCTGATTGTTCGCTTTCGTCTGATACTCGTCGGTGAACTCGCAGTGCCGTCTTCATGATCCGCTGTTTTCGAATCTTTCGCCGTAACATCGACAGTCTCGTCCTCGTGATTCGATCCACCGTCAATCGACGTCTGTGTCTGCGCTGGTACCTTTAACGTTTGATTGTCGAAAAACATTCTCATTGCATTTTGTCCCGGCGGACAAAACATCGCCGCCGCGCCACCAGGCACGAACGGAACGTTTTGATAGAGTTTTTGATGATTTGAAATTGTCGGATTTGCCGAAGTTGCCGCGGGTATTCTCCTCAAGGTGTCCAAATCAAAAGCTGTTAGTCCGGGAAGCAAGCTTCGAGGATTTGGCTGCTCGAAGGACGTCACTTGAAACTCGTGGCGTAGCTTTGGACTGGAGATTGTTCTGGGATCGATTGGTTGGCTTGTAGACGATGGAAGAAGGAGCACTCGATGTCGATCACTTTCCGCGTCGTTCATGAACGTTCTCATAGTCGATTTTCCCGCGTTCTCCTCTGTATTCAATCGTCTAGCGAACGAGTGCGTCAACATCCCACTTGAATAATCGATCGCAGTCTGTGGCATTGCATTCACCTCGATGTTCTCGTTCACTTGAATTGACAGTGGCCTCGTAACCGGACTGTGAATACCGTAATTTCCATAATTCCCGCGATTTGGGTCAAACGTTTTGAGAAATCGATTGCTGAACAGTCTGTAGTCGATAGACGGCAATTTCGGTATCTCCGGTGTATCGGGACTGTCTTGTTTGCCCGGAAGTTTGAGGGTTACGTTTAATTGGCTTCTAAATGGTTTTGGTGATTCGCCCATAGGGTTATCCAGGGTATTGTCGCTTTTAGTGAGCTTCTGTGATTTGTTGTCGGCATTGAATGTCCTCGAGATTTCGAATAGAGAATTTTGTAGTTGCTCGCTCGTGAGATCTTGACAGGAGATTGACTTGACGAGTGGATTGTTCGAGCCTTGTCTCGATGAACTGTTTCCACGTGAAATGTTGTCTCTGTCTCCTATCAACAGATTCTCCGAACTTTTGTAAGTTCTATGCTCGCCGTTCGACGTCGAGTCTCGTTGATCATTGCTATAGGCTGGAACAGCGCCATTGACGTAAATATCGGCGGAACCCTTGCTAACACCACCACCACCACTGTCCGAAAAATTTCCAGTTCCGGATGCCGAATTGGTATGCTGAAAATGCCGAGCAGAAATCACGGTCGAGTTGGTTCTATCGCTACTGGAACTCCGTCCAGTGCCGAAATTCTCAAAGTACGTAATCGTCGAGGGTGAGTCGCTCGGATTGGTGATGGTTGTGGTGGTGGTGGTGGTGGCGTTGGTACGAGTTACCGTTTTATCACCGGAGTCCTGACGACCGTGCTGAATCTTTGGGGCCAGCGGTGCGAAAAAATGTTTCGGACGATCGTTGGACGCACTGTTGGATATCGCGCCAGTCGAATCATCGCGTCTATGCTGGCTCTCGCGTTCATCCCCAATTTCTCCATCCTCGAATCTACCCCTCTGCGCATCTTTTTCATTTTTACGATCGCTCGTATCGCGATACATCTCACGATTACCGGCGATACTTCCGGATGGACCAAAGTCCCAACCATTTCGCGTCAAAGCCTCGGCCGAGCTCGGCGCTTCGATTCCTCTAACCGCGACTCTGTTGGGTATTGTTGTATCGCCGTAAAAAGCATTGGGTTGCTTTAAGAAAACATTTCTTCGCTGAAGAAGACTCGGCACGTTAGTTGAATTGCTTGTAACAGGACTTATCAGTCTGTCTGTCGTGGTACGTTCGTCGAACAGAGTTCCACGAGGGATACTCGTAGCATCCACTGTGCTGGTCGTTGTCGCGGCTGACTGATCCGATTGTCCCGAAAGGGTGAACATTGATTGTGAACAGATTCCTGATGCTTGGGCAGCTATTACACCGGCCTGATAGCTTTCAGCCATTTTAAAAGTGCCGCTTGGTGTGAAAATATTGCTCTGCCAACCAACGGGGCTTGCGTACGTTATCTGATTGTTCCGAAGGTTGTCCTCGTAACGAGGTGGCATCTGAGCGATCCCAGGAGTCTCGTAGCTCGGTATAGATGCCATTGTGCTGTCGTAGATTGTCGGACAGGGAGTCATCATCATAGATGAGGGACTCATCGGCAAGATTTCCGAAAATCCAGGTTCACAGGGGAATGCACAGTCCGGATAGTAAGCCTGCTGCCCGGAGGATGAACCGTATCGTGTCCGGTAGCAGGGATAACCATTTCTGGGATCCATACGCAGTTGGACACAATCGTTTTCACTGTTTCCAATGTCTTTCTCCTCGGAGGAAACAACGTCTTTGCGCTCTTTGTCCCTTTTCACTTCCTCCTCTTCGTCCACCACCGATAAATCGTCAAATTCCACGTGCAAACGATGAACACTGTTGTTCATTTTTTCCGACGATATCTTTTGATTCTCCGCGTTTTCTAGACGCTCTTCTTGATCGCGTTCTTCACTTTCAGCCTCATCGTCCCTCTTGACGCGCTCTTCCTTTTCGTCGCACTCCTCCTCCTCCTCCTCCTCCTCCTCGTCGTCGTCGTCTTCCTCGCCAGAATAGTCCGAATCACCGTCGACTTCCTCGTCATCGTCTTTGTCGTCTCCTTCGCTGCGATCCTGAAAATTTAACGGACAGTGTGTCGGTATATCTCGTGATTTTTTTTTTTAAGTGAAAATATAATTAAATAGCACTCTAACCTCATAATCTTCGCTGCTTTCACGATTTTTCTGACTCTTCAGTATCTCCTCAAGTTTGTCGTACTCGTCGCGAAGGCTCCATATTTCTCGTCTCAGCTGTTCGTTTTCCCTCCGTAGCTTCTTGATGTCATTCTGACCTGTGACAAGAAAAAAAAAAATGAGAGTTAGGTCAAGTAAGAAATCTATGATGAGCCAGATGGAGATACGTCAGACACAAAAGATTCTACATATATATATATGTATATAGTGCTTGAAGCCAAGCTTTTATTCTCGTTAAATCACTTAATCACTGGCATCCGGTCGGTGACAGTCGGTCGGTCATTCTATTGGATCAATCGATCATTGGTCAACGACGCTCGGAGTACGCCAGAACCGGGCAATCTCCTCTAGCCACGAGGCTTTCCTCCTGCTTCTAAAGCCCTTCGACGGTGAGCTTGGACGGGATTGCGTCGCGAAACCCAGTGATAAATCACCCGTGTCTACCGGACCTTCAATTACTTAAGCTACGCCGAGAAACGGATGAAGTTCCCTTGGTGTTGTTGTACCCCTCTATCCACGTGTATCCGATATGCTGGATCAACAACCTACGCACAGCCTGTGAGGGCGATTGCCTACAAAATGATCCACGCGGTATATTACTCTCGCATACAATATAGCTGATTGGTGGATACGATGATGCTCTGAATTATGAGACGCAATAATCCACACACATTGTCACTTTAATGATCTTTGTCTACTGTACAAAAAGTTGTGTACTAGTAATTTTGGTTACATATCGATTATCATTGTCGAATGTGTTTGAAATTGATTTTTTTTTTTTTTTTTCTTCAATGCATTCACTCTGGATATGTCTTTGGTTTTTGTTGAATATAATGGAAACGAAAGATCCACAGATTCATCAGACTCTGATCACAAAATCGACAGCATTTTATGCTCCTTCTGCTATGGGAATGTTTTTCTTTTCTCTTTTCTCTTTTTTTTTTTTTTTTTTTTTTTTTATCTCGGGCGGATTTTTCTTATATGCTCTCTATATAAACCACACACGTCGCTTTGAAATGATGCGATGATGAATATCGACGGTCCATTACGTTCAACGAGGCACACTGGGTTTATGCTAAAATGTTTCCGTGCTACCTCTGCGTACTGCTATAGCAGTCGGTCATTCTATTTCCGGCGCAAACGAGATTGAAGCCCTCCCTTTACCCTTACTATCGATATATACAATCGTGCGCTGTACATCGTAAGCTCCGGTTCACAGACCGACGATCAAAAACGGTTTTACAATATATATATATACATTCGCTTGGAACCCTTTTTATCCAAAGTCATAAAAAAAAAAAAAAAAAAATCGTAAAGTTTCCTGAGTCCTATATGGAAAAAGTTTAAACTATATATTTATGCATATATTTCTACGTACATTCGAGACTCTGTCTCTGTCTCTCTCTCTCTCTCTCTTTTATCATGCCTTTCGTTTATTCGTTCTGTAATCTTTGTTTCACGAAATCGGCTGTGTGCTAACCTTTTTTTTTTTTTTTTTTTTTTTTTTTTTTTTTTTTTTTTTTTTTTTTTTTGTCTTTTTTACTCTGAGTCACGGACCACCGAGTTGGACGATAACTCAATCTTTATCGCCATTATAATTGCTTTTTTCCCCTCTTGTCCTGTGGCCATTTTCCCGGAAAAATATCCTCAAAGCGCACCCGCTGTCCCAAACAGACATATTTTACATAGTGCGTGTACACAGTAGAAAAAGAAAAAAAAAAAAAAAGACACATACAAAAATTCGTAAAATAGGAGAATTGCTTTTTGCACAAAATAATTTCGTCGAATAGATTCGTTTGGTGTTACAATTGTTTTTTTTTTTTGGTAAATTAGAATGGGGACAAAATTGTCTCTGAATATGTGAGAATTTTTTTTTTTTTTTGTTAAACTCGAAAAGTGATGAAAATAATTTGATCAAACTTGCAATTTTTCGTTGTTGACGAAAAATGAGAAAAAAAATTATATTTCGCGAAATAAAAATACATATGCATAGAAAATATTTTTAAACTTGCCAATAGAAATATTGTCTATGGACAAGGAATTTTTTTTTTTTTTTTTTTTTTTATCAAATGTATACAAATTTTGGTGTTTTTTTTTTTTTTTTTCTTCTGTGAATCCTCGGAGAAATCTTAGGTAGTCTCGATGCCAAATGCCCAAAAATCAACAGTTTTGACACTACCACGATTATTATTCGAATGTATAATATGAAAATTCACTGCGCGTAAAGTGCCAGAGAGAGAGAGAGAGAAAGAGAGAGGGAGAGTGAGAGTGAGAGCTATAAGAAAATATTTGGAACGATGTACGCAAACAGAGACTACGTACATTAAACGATCTCAAAGGAAACTTTTTCAAACTGCCGAGAGAAACCCCTCGTGCGTGATCAAAGCTACTGCAAAATATTTAGTCGCTGGGGGTTTTGCCGCTCACGAAAGCTGTCTCTGCATATAGCATGCGAACTTTTGATTTCTTCCTCTCTCGCGTGTTCCTCCTATCTTCTTTGAGCGTCTCCGTTGGGGGCGGGATTTTGAAACGAAATCTCCGATATATATCCAGCAATTGGAAAAGAAAGAAAGTAAAAAAAAAAAAAAAAAAAAAGGAGATTGAACGCTTTGAAGTATTTGGGCCTTTTTATGCTCTTTGAGTAGTGTTTATCGAAAAATTGTGATTTACACTGTCTAAGGTAATCTCGACAAGCTTTAAAGAGAGATGATCTATTATATATAGCTCTATACGTATTTTTGCGCTTGGCTAATTGGATCGCCGGTGCTTGAACGCGTCATATTAGCATGTGCTGAATATGACGCGGGGGTCTGCTTATGTGGCGCCTCTTTCTCTCTGCAAAGGCTCCGATGGCAAGGCCGCCGACGCTTTTTTTTTTTTTTTTTGCCAAGTAAAACAAAGCCAGAGAGAGAGAGGCAGCGGCAGCAACTCGTTGAGCATCGACGTGTTACGCGAATGCGTTTGTAACACATAGAGAGGCTCGTCCGTCATTTCCAAACTGTACCGAAATTAGACGGCCCCCCTGTCAGTCGCGATACCCTTAATATATATATATATATATATTACGCTTTATAATAATGCGGCAGACGGTAGCGCTGCGGAATTATGGCAAATATGCAAGTTATGCAGGCATTATACAACGCGTTTCCGCATAATACTATGATGATGATGATGATGAATAATAATAATAGCGTGTAGAGAACATGAAGATAATAGAGATGTTGTACTGTCGCGTGTAATATTTTGCCAATAATAACGATGAGCGCGTTCAAGAAATTTCACTTTACAGACTGTGACGGTGTTACGCGGAAATATATATATTGAGAGGTGATTTATTGGTATTGACGAAATTTATAGCTCTGTTTGTGATTTGAAATTAATTATTTTCGTTGGATCGATGAGAATGTGTCTCAATTGAAATTGTGATATATTTGTAATTTTAAGTTTCTCAGCTTTTTAGGAAATTATGTGGATTTTTTTGTTTGTTTTTTATTGAATTTTTATTATCACGAGTGCGAGAAGTAGGAGATTTCTCGCACTCGTGGAATAAAGTTTTTGTGTGGGGAAACTCGTGCGAGAAACTTTTTCTCAATTCTTGATGATTGCAAAACTTGCCTTCGGCTTGTCCTGCAAACTCATAATCGTCAGAAAAAGTGACATTATTTCACGAGTGCGAGAAGTTGGCACTTCTCGCACTAGTGAAATAAAGTTTTGCGTAAGAAACTCGTGGGAGAAATTTTTTTTCAACTCTCGTTGATTGCGACACTCGGCTTCGTGACTTGTCCTGCAAATTCACACTCGTCAGAAAAAGTTTGATTATTTCACGAGTGCGAGAAGTGGGTACTTCTCGCACTATAAACAGCGTCATAGATTTTTCACGTGGTACGATTGTCATTATTTTATCACGACACAACTCTCTTTGTTTTTTTTTTTTTTTTGTACATAAATTTATGGCAGAGCTATAAATATACCAAATTCATTTTCAATAAAAAAAAAATTCATTTTCATGACGCATTTTTATGTGCTTTGATGAAGAACATAAATATATACATATATATTTAAATCGCATGTTGCGTTTTTTTTTTTTTTACGAGCCCGCTTTTACTCACTGTTGTTTCGTTGCATATCGTGTTACCACAATAAAATTGAAAACTGTTTTTTTTTCGACAATGTCGTGACGCACTCGCGACCCCCAAGAAATTTCGATATTTTACCCCAGGAAAATGCGAGATTTTTGTCGGCGGTAATCACTGCCATTGGCACACTCGTGAAACTCGCGACGACGACGACGACGACGACGACGACGACGACGTCGAGAGTAGTATAAAGATGAGACGAGAGATCCGTTTACCCGGCTTGGTCGTCAAGCGAGGTTATATTTCTTTCCCCCCCCCCCCCCCCCCCCCCCCCCCCCTCTGCAATTGCGAGTGGCAAACGCGCGCGGATACCCCGTTGCACGCGCCCACGGAGAGATAGACATCCCAATGTATTGTTAGTCACCTCGTGGCCAAGAGAGACACAGAGAGAAAGAGAGAGAGAGAGTACTCATTGTCAAAACGACAACTATTTCGCTTCTGAGAAATTCTGTTTTCTAGATATTTCTCTTTCTCTGTCGCTTATGTCGGCGCGGGGGCGTAGACCGACGCGTAAAGGAACAACACCCCGCGCGCTCTTTTCGGCATCTACATCTGGTTGCATTTGACGCGAGAGACGCATCTCATCGCTGTTATGCAGAAATATACGAGTGGTGATGCTTGGCCGCAGAAAGAGAGAAAGAGAGAGAGAGAGGGAGAGTGAGAGAGAGAGACAGTCTCGGCTTTTGGCTTATTCTAAATTTGCGCGCGCGTACGTGGGGGCCTATATGAGACGTGAGCGGGGGGGGTTCCCGTTTCATATGCTGCATCCTCATCGCACGAACGCTTTCGTAATCCCCGCGCCGGCAAACCGCGACATTGTGACGTTAACAGCTCGTCGGCGCCCTCGGAGCCACTAGTGCCATGATTCGCTTCGGGGAATTATGCTTGGATGGAATAGTGTACCACCAAGTCTCGACGACGGGTTTTCTCGTTTTTCCAATTTTTTTTTTTTTTTTTTCGGGAAATTTCACGGCTTTACTCACGAGCACGTGTGAATTTTAACTCTTTTTTTTTTCGTAGGGACTTTAGGTTCCTATATCAAGTCCAGTCTATTATATTTGTTAGGTACTTAAAAAAAATTTATCCACCAATTACAGAAAAGTAAAATTAAAAAAAAAAGAAAAAAAAAAAAAAAGCGTAAGCCTCTTAAGAAAGCCTCTTTTGTCGTCCTCGCTAGAATACATGAATACCCGGAGCGAAAAGTAGAAAAGGTGGTATAAAAGAAGTTCTCGGAAGCGGGAGAAATGTACTTTGGAAAGCGCCTCCATTTTTACCCTCAGAGGCCTTTTCCCATCCACTTATTCTTATACCTTTACTCTCGAGTGCAGAGAGCGGCCGGGAAGAAAAACTTCACTTCTTCCCGAGCTCGACTCCAACACGAGTACTCAACTTCTCGAGTTGTGTCCATAGATTATACGGGCGCTGTGGGTGATTGAAAAAAAAAAAAAAAAAAAAAATGGGGCTAGTTGAAATTCAAGACTTTTAGAGGACATTCGGTTTTAAGAATTTTCCAAAATTTACGAAACACCCATAACAACGTTTTACAAGGTGTAGAAAAAAAAATCTCGAAAGCAACAAAAAAAATCGTAGATCTTATTGTATATATATATATATATATATATATATATATATATATATTGTAAAATCAATTTTGTATGAAATTTCTCAACCAAGTTTGACAAAATAATTTATTCATAACATTTTTGACATCATTAATATTCAAATCCCATTTTTTTTTCCTCGCATCTTCAACCACGTTGATTTTTTTCTTTTTCCAAATTTTTTTTCTACTCGCGAATTACCTAATTTTTAATTATTGCAAACTTCGTGTTTTTTTAATTTTTTAATTTTTTTAAAAATCTAATACGAGTAATTAATCATTACTCAGTTATCCGCAACTCGTGGCTAAACCGTTGTCGGACTGCGAGTATCGGTTCGACAAGTAGACACGCAGAAGGAAGTTGGCCAAACTCATCGTGTAGCAGTGAGACATGAAAGGCGCTCGAATAAATTATTTGCCCGAAAATCGGGCAGTCTCGCGGTACGCGTTATTTTCATCGGTTATGCTGCGCCGTGATGGAGCCACGCAAAATGATGAGTAATACTCGAGGATAATATATATATATATATATATATATATATATGTATAACTGTAGTAGACTCTCGTGGGAAATACGTGTCAGATCTCGTGATCCTTGTGATCAGTCATTTGGACATTCTGCAAAGCCTGATAATTTGCAGGAATCCCTCTTGCTGCCCCTATCACAGCATTCTCTCTCATTCTCCCTTTCTCTCTCGTTCTCTTTCTCTCTCTCTCTCTCTCTCTCTCTCTCTCTCTCTCTCTCTCTCTCTCTCTCTCTCTCTCTCTTCTCCCTTTCGTAGACGTTCTTGTCTTTCGAGGCATTGTCCGAACAATGGGCTTGTAATAATTTCACGTCTCGTTCCAGTGTACCGATTTAGAATCCACTGCATAGTAGCGGAGATCGAGGACACACGGCCACTTTATACTCTTGTGCTTGAAATATCACATGGTCTGAAAATCATGATCCCCCAGTTACTCTCTTTCTCTCTCTCTCTGATAGGGGTGTGGAGTTTGAATATAAGTTTTTTTTGGTAATTCCATAGAGGAGAGATATATTATATACCCTCTCGACGACGTTATTATATCCTGCAGCGGTTTACTATTGCGGACGTTGAGAAGTTTTGTCGTAAAATATACGACGGAGTTTTGTGATTTTCCTGAAAATTCACGGTTATTGAATAATTCGTGGCTGTCTCTAACACAAATTATTCAATCGAGTTTTAATTCACTCTAAAGGCCTTTTTTTTTTTTTTGGGTAGATTGCTTCATGCAAATTAAACGAAATTTGGAAGAAAGTTATTTTGATAATTTTGGGGGGGGCTTTTTTTTTATTAAAGTATTATTCAAGTTTATGGAATGGAAAAATTTCTGAATTTGGTTTTTTTTTTCTTTCTCTTTATAAAAAATAAAATTTGAACTAAAATTGAAAAAGATATTTTTTGAATAACAAATATTCCTCTCCTGGGTGACAAATATTCTTTGTTGGCTGTTGAAGGATTAAAACCAATATTTACAAAAGCACGAAAAAACACTAAAAAAAATCTGATTCCTGAAATCCCACCAGGAGTGAAAAAAATTGAAATAAAATTTTACTTTTCCAAAAAAAAAAAAAAAGTGCAAACATTGCACTTTAAAAAAGACTTCAATTTTCCAATTTTTGCCCCCAAATCCATAGCTCATTCATAAAACAAAAATGTAAGAAGCATCGAAAAGAGTTTTTTCGATAAAAATTAAAAAGGATTATCTGCAAAAAAAAAAAACTCCATCAATATAGAAAATGTGTTTCACAAATAATGAAAAGGGTATTACAAAAAAAAATTTTTTTAAAATACTGTAGTACAAAAGAAAACCTACTTTCCTTTCCCTTCTTTCCAGTATGACGCCGATCCCTCCTGTGCATCGTGGACCCATGTCCACAGTAGCATTTCTCTCGATCAAGACCCCCCTCTCCCCCCACCCAACTTTTCAATTCAATTAAAAAGACATGAAAACAAAAATTGCCCGTTTTTAATACCGTCGAGTGCTTTTTTTTTTTTTTTCCCCTCGTTAAAGCTCACATTTGTAATACTCTTTAAACACAACCACACACGCAACACATCGAGAGATCCAACACTCGGGCATCTCGTTTCACCGTGCAACAAACAACTTGTGACGGAGGTTCCGCACGTGCAGACAAACCCGCGAGAGTGTCCCGGTATAACGTGATGCTTGTATACCAAAATACAGAGCTAAAGAGAAAGAGAGAGAGAGAGAGAGAGAGAGAGAGAAAAAGAGATAGAGAGAGAGAGAGAGAGGCTGCACAAGTGCGCATTAAACTAGAACGCCAGATGTCCCGATGCTCACTCCCTTTTCCATTATCAAACTCGTGTTATCCGAGGGCGCAGGATCCAGTGGCGCACTCGTAAATCACTAAACATTGAATATTTCATTGAAATATTTTAAGCCCAATTCACCAGCAGCAGCGTGACCGATAACGAAAGTCGAAAATAAATGATGTACATGATGATGAGAATTGTGTGTGTGCGCGCCCGCTTGTTTCCTGTTAATATTAACCATCGAGCTTGAAGGAGTAAATTATTTTCAGTCTGCTTTACAGATTTTTTTTCTCCCAACACTTTTTGTTTTTTTTGTAGTTTTTTTTTTTTTGTTTAAAGCTTCTTCAACTATTGAGCTACGAAGTCTTTGACTGACTAGTGAAAAATATCAATGTTCACTATTTTGTTTGTTTTTTTTTTTTTTTTTTTTTTTCACTGAACCAGCACGAGATAGAGTTTAGCCTTTGAAGAGGAAAAAGGCATCGATTGACACAGACACACACACGTTGAATGCATCAAGCTCTCTTGCTCAGAACATTTGTTTGCTTGTGTCCGGGATTTTGAGACACTTTGAGAGAAAGAGCGAGAGTGTGGAACGCTTTTGGTTTTTCTTGTGGTTCGCGAACGCGAAAACGTCGTCAGGAAAGACGTGTCGAATGTGGACTCTACTCGATCAACGACGAACTGGGCTCGGTTTGTGAGCTTGACAGATACTTCTCTGTCTCTCTGGCTCTTTCTCTCTCTCTCTTTCTCTTTTTCTTTCTCTCATCTCTCCCTTTCACTCTTGTTCTTTCTCTCTTTCCCCGGGCCATTCGAAAAGCTCCGTGATGTCATGTGTGCTGCTGGTCGCTTTGAGTTGCCGGGCAAACTAGTCGACGTTGACTAACATCACTGCCAAAGCCAGTTTTCCCCTACCTTGAAGCTTTTGGCTTGGCGCGAGACCACTACGTGTATGTGTGAGAGAGAGAGAGAGAGAGAGAGAGTGTGTGTGTGTGTGTGTGTGTGTGTGTGCTTTGGCTCCTTCTGTATATACCTTCTCTATCTACTCGGCCACGTCCGACATCCTCGTTCACGTCTCGAGCAGGCAACTCCCGAGACGTCTCGCACACACACCGACTATTTAAATCTTTTGTGGTGTGTAAAAAATGTCAAAATTTTGCTTGAAAAACATTTGTCTTTCGTCGAAATTTTTTTTTGGCAGCACGTGTTTCTCGCGAAGCACATCTATTTCGATGCAAAAAATATTTTATTTTTTTTTTGTGTTTTTTTTTTTAAATTTCTACTAATTTGCTAGTAAACTTTGTTGGGTGAAATGAATTCTCTGATTTATCCGGATTTTCTTGAATTTGCGAGATTTGTATTTTCGAGACATTTTTCAGAGGATATTTATAAAACTGTTGAATAGTCTTGACACTTTTTAATGAAAAATATAAAAAATCGAAAAAAAAAATATTTAATCGTCAATTCGTGACCAATATTGAGTTGACTTGGAATGCCCCATATATATTGTATAACGAGTTTACACAATATTCAAGGATAAAGTGTAATTCATTGGGACTTCTGATTAAGTGATAATTTTCGAATATAATTATTATATCTATTTTAAAAGAATTAAATAAAAAAATAAAAAAATAAAAAATAAAAATAAAAATAAAAATAAAAATAAAAATAAAAATAAAAATAAAAATAAAAATAAAAATAAAAATAAAAATAAAAATAAAAATAAAAATAAAAATAAAAATAAAAATAAAAATAAAAATAAAAATAAAAATAAAAATAAAAATAAAAATAAAAATAAAAATCCTAGTGCAACGAGTGTCTCGAAAAAAAAAAGGATTTAGCATTTATTACCCGAAATATGCAAAAAATTGTAGTTTAGAAGTCGATAACATAGCTGCGAGTAGATTCAGTCACCGAATGATCAGACACGGGGCGCGCCTAACGCTCGGCGGCTAGAAGTGAAAGAAGCTGTGTGCGGTTGGACGAAAAAGCGCGCGTGGTAAAGTAGAAAATTCTTACGAGTCGGACGAACCGGCGAAGTGAGGAAGTTTCGAGAGACGGTTGAGGCGCGCGCGTATGTCCGAACAGTAGTAAAACCGCGTTGGTGGTCAGACGGGCTTCCTAACGAATGAGAGAGGATATATAAAATAAGCGGTACTGCCAGAGCCAAGCAGGGAGAGTTTAACAGTCCGTGCAATGAATTCTTTAGAAAACACATCTCTCTCAGTTCCCACTTTATACTTTACGATATATATATATATATACGCGTGTATACGCAATATATATACTTGGATGTTGTGTGGATGTGTGTGTGTGTTTCACAGTCGAGGGTGGAAATTCCCTGTTTGTAACGAGATTAACGTGGGACCGCTGGCGGTAACCGTGGGAAACCACTGTGGGCTTCGGGCAGTCGAACGGAACGAAGAAAACCAATGTTTTCACGAGTTTATATTATTTTAAATATACATACGAGAGCACATTATGCGAATTTATCCGAGCGTTAATTTATTTTACGCTTTTTTGCATTCTCAACACTTTTTGTAGGGAATTTGTGATTTTTTTGTGTTTTTTTTTTTCAGGGTCTTGCTTATGTCACAAGCTGCTAATTTATTAATTTAACCAATAATATTATTGATTTTTATTTCAATGTCATTTTTTTTATTCAAAAAGGAGCTTCGAAGATTTCATTTTTTTAGTGTGTAAATAAATCTTCAGATTTGGCTGGACCAAAAAAAAAAAAAATTGAACACAAATCAATTGAAATGTTTGATTAAGATTAGCTTTTCGAGAATTTCGTATTTTTACTTGGCTCACTTTTAGCTGCACCAAAAAAAAAAAAAAAAAAGTTGAACACAAATCAATTCAAATGTTTGATTAAGATTAGTTTGTTCGAAAATTTCGTATTTTTACTTGGTGCACTTTTAGCTGCACCGAAAAAAAAAAAATTGACCACAAATCAATTGAAAAGTTTGATTGAAAATGTATCCTCGATTTCTCAAAAATTTCGTATTTTTACTTGGCTCACTTTTAGCTGCACCAAAAAAAAAAAAAATGACCACAAATTAATTCAAAAGTTTGATTGAAAATGTATCCTCAATTACTCAAAAATTTCGTATTTTTACTTGGCTCACTCGCTGCAACCCAAAAAAAAAGATTGAACACTTAAAAAGATTATGCAATTGCATGGCAATAAATAATAATTTCAACATTTCGACTGTCGAGATGAAACTTTTTAATTGCAAATCGAATGAAGTTTCACGAGTATTCACGTTTTTTTTTTTTTTTAACTTTTCAGTTTTGAATAGTGTCGGTGCAATGAAACTTTTAATGGAAGCCCCATTTTACAGAGCTCGTTAAATCGATTCGTCGGGGAAATCGAGCATAGAAGCGACAGCGATTCGAGTCGGTGAGAAGCCCAGAAGGTCCTCTTGTCGACAAAGTTCGTCGGGGGTCTGCGGTGACTTAAACAAATACGCGTTTCGAGGGAAAACGTGCGCGCTCCTTCGCTCCATAAAGAGGCAAGAAGGAAGAGCCCAACCACGAACATCTCGGGTTTACGTTTTATTTTACGTAAACAGACGTCCATTGCAGTTAAGAGACTTGGAAGAAAAATCACGCGATGGTCCTATCGCTGCAAAGTGCTCGAAGCAAAAAAAAAAAAAGACGACATCGTCTCGCAAGACAGTTTTCTTACCCTGTTCCGCAGTGGAAGATGCTGGCTTGCTCAGGACGAGGTAACTTTGAAAACTCGGAAATAGTCTCGTGAAAATGACAACCCAGTCACTCGTATTATCGAGCTCCTCGTCGTATCGGCCTATTTCATTTCCGTGGAGGACACACTGACCGGGGAACGAAAAAAATCTGTAGATCGATGAACCCGAGTCTCTTTTCGCTTAGGCTTCTCTGACTCTGCGTAGCAGTTTTTCACACACACACACACACACGCAGATATACAAACGTTTAGAAGTTGGATCTAAGAATAGCTGATTTTTTTTTTACATTTTGTTTTTTTTTTTGCGAATTGTAAATTTGACTCGATGAAATTATGTACAGGCTGACCGATTTGGTAGAAAACGACGCCCCGGTTAAATGTCGAATCATATGATATTGGAATATTCGTAATTTATATATATATAGATATATATGTATAGTCTGTAGTCTATGTAATGAAATGATTCGTGAAGGAAAGACGCGCGAGGAAAACGAGGCGATGGTCACACGTAGAGAACCGGAGCAGTCACTACTAGTAGTAGACTGGTGAGACCGAGCAAGTCGAGCAGTGGGTTAAGCTTCGAGAATAGTTTGGTTCGCAGCACGGTTTTTCGACAGAGAGAGAGAGAGAGAAAGAGAGAGAGAGAGAGAGAGAGAGAGGGCGTTGAGTCCAGAGACCGCCGCGACGCGTCTCTACAGGGTCTATTTGTAGGTGACCGTTTGACGGTACGTACCGCCACATATCAGCGCCGTTGAATTCGCCAAAGTCGTAGAATTTAATTTTCTGGTCAACGAGAGCAACGATCGTCGAGATTTGGCCAACACATTTGATTACGATAGATTTTTAGCTGAAAAAATGTGTGTACAATATGAAAAATGCATTGAAAAATGAAATTTGTGTGTCTCTCTGACTCTCTCTCTCTCTCTCTTTTTCTCTCTCTGTCTGTCTGTTTGAGAGGCAGTTTTCTTACCTTGTTCGACTTCGGCGTTGATGTGAATGGTCCTCAGTCGGAGTTCCTCGTTCTCGTATATCATTCCTCTCGAGGACTTGCGGTCGAGTTTTCTGTTGGGCTTTACGCTCACGTCCCTCCGTCTGGCCCTGAGCATACCAGCTCCACCGCTGCTGCTTACACCAGTACCTGCCATCATTTTTGTCCCGATTCAAAGTGACCAAGATCGACGTGTTTGTATCAGTACCGATTCTCTTGGTTGGCGCTCCACTAATCCACGTGGTCGCGTTCGTCTTCGACGTCGTCTTCGTCGTCGTCGTCTTCGTCGTCGTCTTCGTCGTCTTCTTCGTGGGTCTCGTAGTCTTGCTTGCCACTCGAGAAATATTCGATAATGTCTGGTTGGGCGACCGTTGGCACTAAAGCCCAATGATACTCGACCCCTTTCTGCTTCTTCTTCTTCTTCTTCTGCTTCTTCTTCTTCTTCTTCTTCTGCTTCTGCTTCTTCTTCTTCTTGTTTTTCTTTTTCTTCTTGTTCGTTTTTCTTTCTCTCCACCTCTTCAGCTACATCTCGGCTGACTTTATTCTTCGTCCTTATGTCGTAATGCATCGCTCTCTTTCTCTCTCTCTCTCTCTCTCTCTCTCTCTCTCTCTCTCTCTCCTCGAGGCAAGTTGAAACTTCCGTCAGGCCGGATTTTTCAACCGTTTCCCCTTGGTCGCTCTGTATATCCGGTTTTATGGGCTGATGGTGTGTTGGGGGAAGGAGGGGGGGAGGCTTAGCCACTTGTACTATTCACTTCAGCAACAACGACTACCTCTCGTCCACTGGATTTGCATTTGAGTTTTCATTTTTTTTTTTTTTTTTTTTCTACCCCAGAACGAGTTGGAAAGCACAACGCTCGCACGTCGCACGCAATTTGCGTTCCCATTACTCAGACCGTTTATCAGCAACAGTGGCACTCGAGTGGCAAAGCTAAGTCGTTTGGTTGGAATGAGGTTGGCGAGAGAGAGAGAGATAGAGAGAGAGAGAGAGAGAGAGAGAGAGAAAGTTTGCAGCTGAAAAGAAATAAAGAAGAATTAGTCAATTGTAAGAAACAGTTTTGTTTATGAAATGGAAGATTATTGTTTCGGTATACATTTTTTATTTTTTTCCGGGATGAGATGATTCATGCAATCAAATATTTTTACGTATCTGTTGCAATTTCTTTGGATACTATTGATTTTTTATTTCTTGCAAAAAAAATTTTAAATAAATAAAAAGATAAATATTAATTTTATTTATTTCATTGAAAACCGAACAATCTAAATAGGCAATTGAATATTAATAATTAATTCCATCGACTCTATAGTATTTTTTTTTTTTTTTTTTTTCTCTTTTCTTTCCTCTCAGTAGATTAAACTAACCTTCTGCACACACTCTTTATTACTCTTCACTGCTTTCGATTCCTCGTTGTTTCCTTGGATTTCATTCTTTTCTTTTTTATTCACCTGCGGTCTTTCTCCCTATCTTCTTGATAATTTATCCAACTACCCGAGGAGAGGAGCAATGGTTTTTTTTTTTTGTTCTTTTTTTTTTACCAGAATTTATAGCGCATCGTGTGAGTATCCTTTATTTTTCAACTCGCCACAACTTCCGGAGCTTAATCTTACGCCACGTTTATTTATTAGCGCACATAAATACATGTACAGAGTTAAAAGTCTGTATCCCCGCAAGTATCTATAAACCTGACCACACACAAGGCTCTTTATTTTTTTTTTCCCTTTTTTTTATTTTATTTTATTTTTTTACTTTACTTTAACCCCAAGATTAATGAAATGTGTGTCTTATATTCTCGTTGAAAATTGTATTTTTATTTCTCAGTCGCGGCGTAAACGAGAGAGAGAGAGCGAGAGAGTTCCAGGTCGCTATTAATTTTCATCAGCTCTTCGTACTTTTTCTCCCACTTCTTTTTTTTTCGTACCCTTTTTTTTTTTTTGCTGCTTCCAGACACGTCGAGTCGAAAGCTATTTAGCAAATCGTCGACAGCCTACTGGCCATTTATTATTTATATTAATTATATCCTGCTTCGGTATAGCAGCTTAAGAAAATATTCAAAATACTCTGCTTGGATTCAGCAGATCGAACGAATATTTTTTTTTTTTTTTCCTCTCGTTTGTCTCACAGTCCAAGCATCATATTATCATTTTTACGACTTTTTGCAAACCCTCGATAAATAACAACAAGGGCTTTCTCATCCTTTTCTTTTTTTTTTTTTTTTTTTTTCTTTCTCTCTCTCCTTCTTATTCGCTCGTGCAACGGAGTTTAATTAATTTCCAGAGTGAGGAGAGTTCGCCTCGGAGCACACGCCAGAGGCGAGCGAGATCCCTCAAGCCTTAGCTATTTCTCGTATACTTTCCTGTTGGAGGCCCAACCGGAATAAGGCTTTACCCTCGTTTTTTTTTGCTACGAGTACCGCAGACAAGATATCGAGGCAAAAAATCTATTTACCGAAGAAAAAGGAGAGAAAGCACCTCGACGTATATGTATATGGCTTTTCCACACCATGTGCATGAGGCACCTTGTTTAGGGCTCTCGTTGGGAGGAAGGAAAATGGGCCTGCGTCGAACTACCAATGTGATACACGCAGGATACCCTTTTTTTTTTTTTTATCTTCGGTGATTTATTTAGTTTGCCTTTGGAAGCCTCCTCTGCTTTTCTCTCTTTCTCTCTCGTGTCGAATATACGATTTTTTTTTCTCGCTTTGGATTCAGTTGCCTCGAATTTTCTTCTCTCTCTCTCTCTTTCTCTCTCTTTGGTTATATCCTTTCTCCAGCCCTTACTTTGAGCGCCTTCACGTCTTCCCTCGTTCCCGAATCCCGTCGTTCTCGATCAGCGTAACCGGTCACCTGGAACGAAACGAAAGCGATATCAAAAAGAGGAACTCGTGTACGAGAATTTTTATAGCCTAGGGATTTACTGTAGATACTCCGTAAATGTTGGTACCGTTGAGAGAACTAATATCGGAGTTGTTGGTGCAAATTTTCGATTGGGGATGCATTTGACAAATGTGACTGGAATTATTATCACCAAATATTTTCTTTACTTTTTTTTTTTTTTGTAAAATTAATTAGTAAAATTGAAAAAACAATTTGTCAAAAATGCTATTGGAAGAAAAAATTTGGTCCTTTCCCAATAAAAAAAAATAAGAAATATTCGAAGCAAAATTTTCTTGTCAATTTCAATTGACTTTTACTTAATAAAAAAAAAATTCCAAGTTTTTTTATAAAATTAATCAGAAATTTGTGTATTTTTGCCAAAAATACACAAATTATAATTTTATTTCAACTATGCAACTCATTCCTTTATAAATAGTTTTGATTTTATTGAAACAAAAAAAAATTGATGCCTTCCCCAATGAAAAATATACTTTGAGGCAAAATTTTTCATGACAATTTCATTCGACTTTTATTTAACATAGAAAAAAAAAAAAAAAAAAAAAAAAAAAACAAAAAAAATGCCAACATGAAGTGCAACGCAGATATGAGCAGAATTCTCATATCTCCTGTATTATATTCAAGTTATAATAAATAGCTTTTGCCGTTGATGTAAACACATTCAGGAGCCCAGGAACAATTGTGCGATACGTGAGATAGTTGACCCGGTATGTATGTGAGAGACGGAGAATCCCTGTGTCAACATGCATCGCACTCCTATAAAGGTTGACTCCATTGCAACTGTAGGATAATGCATGTCGCATATATATATATATATATATCAAGAGAAATGCCCGAGCTCTACGTCGAGCGACAGATCAAAGGAAATTCATTGAGAGTACGCTCGTCGCTCGGTCTAATATAGTAGTACGCAGGGAAAGCATTTACGAGTCTCGAGGCGTTTCCCTGGTGAATGAGATTCTCCTGCTATTGCTGTACGCGACAACCGCGAGGGTATCTATCCCTCTCCTGGCACTTTCTCCTCGTTTCAAACACACACACACACACATACACAGAATTGGCTAACGATATAGCTTTGAATACTCTCTCGAGACTATATACGAATAGCTAATTAACGAATTCAGTGACGTTATAGGTGGTTGGGCTTGAAACACAGTTGAATCGTTCCCTTGGGGGTGGCCACATGAGCGTGGAATACATATATTTTCGTAGGGAATTATTTCGAGTTATTTCGACGTTGAAAAACATCTCCACAGGCCGGTTAATTGCCATTGTAAATTGTATGAAATATTGTGAAATTTTGTGAGCACACGCGCTGAGAAAAATGCTTGGAGGGAAGTCTTGTCAAGATGTCGAATAAGTTGGATATAATTGTGCAGCGTAAAAAAAAAGTTTTTCGAGAAAGTTCACTTAAAGGCCGGTTTCGGTGGTTGAAAATGGCTGAGAAAAATAAATTTTTTCATTTTTATTATTCTGCCCTAAAGTACATTTTTTTTTTTTTTCCTAACTTGTGTTTTACTGAGAAATAATCATGTAGCATAAATAAATGTACAGTTAAACATTTGAAATCTAATTTATCGATTAAAATAACTTTTTGACATTATGATTATTATTATTATTATTATTATTATTATTATTTAAAATCAATGGTATCTGGCAAAAAAATTAAAAAAATATAAATGTACATTGAAATCAATATAAAGAGTAGCGTAAGAACAGTAAATCAAAATAGTATAATTTTTTTTTTTTCTTTAGCTTACAAGCGATTTTATGATGAAGATATAAAGTTTGCGGATTAAATTATTTTTGAAGACCTTTTATTCAAAGTATTTGCCTCGTTCCGATGGTAAATCTCGAAGGAATTCTCATTGCTGCAAGCTGCGGAAGGAAAATGTGCTTAAAGAAAGGAAAAAAAAAAAAAGAAAGAAAGAAGAGAGAAATTCGGCGTTCAAGACGCTGGTGCAATTATATCATTTACATAACTGCACATAGCTTTTATGTACAATCTTGAGTCTGGTTTGGCCTTGTCTCGTGTACGCGAAAGCTCGCCACTTACTTTCCCTTTGTGCTTAACTCCGTCAAGTTTTCACGAGAGTTGCTCCAAAGAGCACAAGCGTCTGGTTATAAAACTTTCGTCTCGTTATATACTTGGATGGTGGGGCGGGGTGGAGGGGGGGGGGGGGGGGGGAGGGGGCAATTTGCATGACGTTTATAAAAATTTAGTTGAATTCTCAGCTCTGCCACGAATTTTCGCGTCTCTTGTACAACACTTGACGGAAAAGAAGCGACGGACTGATTTTGTTGGAAATTAATGATAATTGTAAATACCTTGTTGAATATTTTGAGGTACGAAGAAAAAAAAAAATTCTTCTCCCGCTATTCTCAGTTAAATTCGTAAGTCCCGCCTCTGTGGCAATTTCATTTGCTAATTTAACTACGAAAGTTTCCACAAGGAAAACGTGGTCATTCCGTCGAAACGCAGACACCACAAACAAACAGGGAATTCGACCTCGAGGAGAGTCGAAGCCTCGTTGAAATAGATCGAACCATCCAAAAACCGAGGCCAGAAAGCACTCCAATAAAAAAAGAAAAAAAGAAAAAACCATATCGTCCCATTTTAAAAAAGTACGTCGTCAACTTTAAGAACAAGTGATGGGGAAATTGTTTTTTCTAAATGAAAAATGGAATCACACACACACACCTGTGAGTGATAAAATAGCAAATTCGAAATTCCCGAAAAAACTGTAATTGGTTAGCTGGACCGGAAACGTATCCCGAACACGTGGTCTCCATGCATGTGTAAAAGCATCGCCGAGGTATATTTGTGAGAAAGCGAGTAGATTGGTAAATCGATTATCGTCGAGGCGGGTGGATGTAAAATTTTAACGATTTCCGGTCGACACTTCGATGGATCAACCGGTACAGCTATGTATATATATATATATATGATGGTGGGTGCCCTGTTACCGGATCTGCGTGTTGCACTCTGTTTCATAGAATTTTCTGTGGTTGTGTGTGTATAACCAAAGCTCGAACCTGGGATACGTGTGTGAGTGCAGTGTAGCATGCATTTTGCAAGGGCTATTCGACGACGCAATCCAGACGCCCGGTCGGCGTTTCAACCAACAGCAGAGTGTATAAACGTATAGAGCAGTAACAGCACCACCAGCAGCAGCAGTAGAAGCAGCAGCAGCTGGGAGGGTTTCCTGCTGACGGGGCATTTATGATAAGCCGGTCGTCCCTGTCCTCACACCCGGAAGATCGTACCGAGTCTCTAGGTTATCCAGGCCGGACGTTACCTAACCCGGTGGTGCGCTCACCGGTGGTGTATTATCTGATGATGAGACACCTTGCATATACCAGTGTCGAATGAAAAATATTGATTCCCAGAAGTACTGGGAAGTGATAGTTTGAAGGCTTATGTTTATCCAACGCGACTATGTCTTTTTCCATTTTTTCGCGAAATTTTGGCAACCTTTTAATTCTAATGATAGTAAAAAATTTGATGTTTGAAAGCTCGAAGATGTTACTGTAATTTGTATGGAGTAGCGGATGGTTCAAAATAAGAATTGAACGTTTTACCGGAAAATGGGATGAAAAGTAAAAAAAAGTCTTAAGTAGGATCTATCGGACGGTTCAGGTGAATCTGTCATGGTTTTCGGTGTCCAGGTCCATATTTCCCATAGATTTTGATGTACAGGTCGAACGCTCAATTGGTTTGGTCGTCCAAGTTGGTCGCTTCATTGTTTTAGGTGTCTCTGGTCGAAATCTTGAATGTCTTCGAGGTCCAAGTCGATCGATTAAAAGACTTCGATTGATACAGGTGTATTTGTTGATGTCCAGATTGGTATAGACGTTAAAAAGGAACAATGACGAAGTACATGTAGACATTGAGGACTGTAAAGAAAAATATCCAGACCATAGTGAGCTATGCAATCATCGACCTGGACACCTAAATGAAAATTCAGATCGATCCTCAGATGTTAGTTTGATATTCTTTGCACCCAAGCAGGGCATCAGCACCAGATGGTTTTTGAATTAGTTCGATCTGAAGTTCAAAAAAAAAAAAAACAACGCCCCATTATTATTGATCATTATCGTAACGTCGGAAATATTGATGAGCTTACACGTTTGAGACGATGCCACGATTGCAATTGTTGACGCATGAAAGCACAGCGAAGCTTCAGATATCAGACCAAAGTTTCTCAATCGTTTATAGTTTAGGTAAGAGGGAGAGAGAGAGAGAGAGAGAGAGAGGAGAAATTTTACCTATAAGCAACGATAAGTTACGCCAGCGATGTTGGATCTGTGTTTAAGGGCTTTTGCATCCAATATATGTAGCACCGAAGATCGGTACTCTCTGCACTGGGCACTGTATCGAACATCCCAAAGAGCTTAAACCATCCCATGTATAGCCAAAGGATCCTCGACGGAAGTTGCCGCGATTCGGTTTGTCGACCGCAACCATCGAAGGTTCGGCATTCGCCGAGCTACATGCACGACGAAGCAGAGAGAGAGAGACAGCATATACCACGTGCAAAGATCCCGAAAGTTTTGCATTAGGCCGGAAGTTGCCTAATCTTCGTTCCCACGAGAAGGTATGGAGTCTCTCTCTCTCTCTCTCGGTGCCAAACTCTAAACATGGCTAAGCTCTGAATAGGATTTAGGGGCTGGGGGGGAAGGGGGGGTGAGAGAAAGGCACTGATGCAGCAGTAGAGGCAGTATACGAAGCAGGCAATCGATCGACAACTCTCCTCTCACAATTCCAGCCTGCAGCCAGGAGCTGTTCCGCGAGAAGTCGAAGTACAGGATCGGAAACCGCGATTAATTCTATTCAAGGGAAACGCTGCTCGCCTAATTGGGACGCCCGGGCGGGCCACACTCTCTCTCTCTCTCTCTCTCTCTCTCTGTCTTTCTCTCACTCTCTCGGTAATCTATGTGTGCACTCGGATTTTCCACGATTCTAAAGCAACCTGCCCAGGGTCTACTCAACCAAGGCTGAATTGATACGAGAATTCGAGCAAGTGAATTTATGCGAGTCAATGATAAGCGCCCCGTTCTATTCATAACCCTGTTTGACAAAATTTAACTCGATAGTGAACTAGTTTTCAAATTGTAAAGCAAAATGCCTTTTGAATAACGTCACTTCACTTGACATTTGGGAGGTGGTACCTAAATTGAGTTTGCTACCTTTGAAACTAGTACTATGTTTTTTTTTTTTTTTTTTTGCTTGGAAAAGCTACATTTGAATTTATTTTCAGGGTGTTATTTGAATTCATTTAAATTTACAAAAACAGGAGACTTTCAAAATTCGATTTGTCCTGCGTGCTAAAAAAAATTGTTTCTCAGCTAAACATTTTTAAAAGTTTTCAAAAAAAAAATTCAAATGTTATCGTCAACCATCGAATGGCTAAATTATTCAACATACAAATATTAATGTCCGTTAACGCAGTATTAACGAAAGTTTGACTTTCATCCAGTTACATCGATCAAAGTCCAAATCATTTATTTTTATTACGTTCTCTCACTCTCTTTTTTTTTTTTCCACCAACTATTGCCAGGAGCTTTCAGCGAGACTGTAGAAATTCCACGTGGCAAATGATTCCCCTTCGTGAATTTCACTTTCGTAGCCGAACTTGTTACCGACAAAAATAACTCGTCCAAGCCGCCGGAATATACTTGTCAGTTGAATAGATGTAAGCACGAAGCACGAATGTGTTTCCGTTGACTCGAATGCCTGCCGTTGGCAATCACGCACGGACAGATGGAGGAGAGTCTCTGCGGGCGTTCGTGTCTCGTTCATCTCGTTTTCATTCACTGATTTTACGTTGAACCGCAATACACGCGTATATACACATTTATATATAAATATATACATGTGTAGTTAGGTATTGTAGTGGTAACGCCGAATGGCCGAAATTCTTGAGATCCGATGAGAATGTTCACGGTTACGGATTCCAGAGAAACGAGACAGACAACAGAGCCTCGACGGAATCTTGGAATTCTCGTGTCGAACGACCTAAGCGATATTAGGCCACTTTACTGACGGAAATCACTATGGTTGGAGCGATTAATCGATCTTGTCTTTCTTCGCTTAATTGCTCCAGTCACTCCGGCACGACTTTTACGATCGCCGTTTGTAAATTCGCCATTTCACCTGTTTACTGACGTAAACAACACTATGAAATCACAGTCAATTTGGCGATTGAGATGTTGCACCTCGATTCCAGTTGAGAATAATCAATTGTTTTGTATTTAACGGTTTATCCATATGGGACGTTTCGAGTCAATGTTTAGAAGATTGAAAATCTTTTCTTTTGGAAGCTGAAAGTTAGGAATTTACAGCTGCCAAATAGTTGTTTGATCGTAAAGCTTCCAATATTATTTCGGCGTTTCAGAAATAGCAATTTAAAAAGATGTTCGTTAAAAAAATATCCACAGTCTCCCCTCGATACATTGGCAATTATCTTGACGACGAAAAAAAAAAAAAAGCCAGTGAAATGAATTCGTTTGTTTGCATTTTTTAAAAAACGAGATTTAATCCTCTTAAATTGTTAAAAATGAAGACAATGTAACTCGTAAAGAATCCTCGATCACCATCGATAACTTTGAAAAAAAAAAAAAAAAAACAGCTTTTTATCAGTGAAATAAGTTTGTAGTCTTCGCGAGATCGGTGTGTATAAGATTAGGATGAGAGGGGCAAAAGAGACGCTGAAAGAAATTCTCGAGTCGCCTTTTAAATTTCACCAACGAATCAGGGGCCATTGTTGAAGCTGTTGGTGCTACCAGAGTACAACAGCCGGTGGCATACTTCTTATACCTCCGCACTAACAAAGGAGAAACAGTCGTTCCATTAATAGATGCTCGCGTCTCCAGGAGATAGCGAGAACGTTATAACGTCTGAGAGCTCTAAAGCCTTCTTCCTTCTTCGTCGTACCTTTATTTTACTTTTATTTTTATTATCTTTATTTTATTTTTTTGTTGTTGTTTGTTCTGAGGCCTCTGTACGTATTTTGTCGCTCTGTGTCGCACAGTATTCTGGCAAAAGAAAATTAAATACGATGCGACGTAGTGGTGGTAACGTGGCAGCGGAATATAGCGTCGAAACTAGTGGCTGTTTTGTGCTGTCAGCTTCTCGTCTCGTGAAAAGTAATTTCCTTTTCTTCGGAGGAGCGCTAGAACTCTACAATTCGTCCCGAGCGGTTCTCGTTGCTTGCCATCTCGTCTATCTAACAATTTTTCGCCTGATAAGAAGCTCTCGCGCACGCACGACAATGGCTTTTCTACTCTGTAGCAAGAAAATCTCACGCTAGGAGGATAAGTAATTTTTTTTGTTTTTTTTTTTCTTTGCTCAATTTTTCATTCGATATGTTAAACGCCAATTTGGATTTCTTTTGGGAAATTTTTATCTATGTAAACACGCTTGATACTGTAATAGGATTTTACGATACGAGTGCGATTACATTCTTTTTTTTTTCACACCAGAAGGGCGGGGTGTTGTAATAACAGGATTTGAGAAAAAGTTTATCGCACGAGTTTCCCCGTAGAATTTTATGCCACGCGGTGCGAAAAGTGACCAGTGCTATATAAAGTGGTGCGAGAAACTTTTTCTCAACTCGTGTGATTGCAACAGTCGTGAAGAAAAAAAAAATTATTTAATCCCAATCGTATCGTAATGTACTATTATTTCACGCCGTGCGAGAAGTGTCACTTCTCGCACGCTAGGCAAAGGGAAACGTGCGAGAAGTAGGTACTTCTCGCACATTAGATGAAGCTCTAATAAAATGTTAACGAGATAATAAAGTTCACTCGTATTGTAATAGACGATTATTTCACGAGTGCGAGAAGTGCGACTTCTCGCACATTAAAAATCAATTGAAATTAAATTTGCAACGATGAAAGGAAGGGCAGCTCCTTTAGCGTGCCAAATAAATGAATAATAAATTTCAAAAAAAAAAAAAAAAACACTGCATGTTTCTACAAACGACAATTTGTTCTAAAAAGTTCGTCTCGTTAATTCTCTCTCTGTCCATAGATTCCCCTTTCAGCGCTATGAAATAAGTGTTCCTAGTAAGAAAATTGATCGATGAGTGCGCAATCGCTTCACTCGATCTCTTTACCTTTCGCAGCACTTTGAGCCTTCTCTCTTGTTAGACAAAATTTTTCATCTTTATCATCCAGCCAGAGTTACTTGCCGCCGATGTTGGCAGCAGGCAGTAGTAGCAGCTACGGGGGAGGAACACCTTATAGCCCTCCTCAGCACTGGATTCTACGCGAGCAGGCTCTCTCTCTCTCTCTCTCTCCTTTTCCAAAGTGATTTATTCCTCTAGTATTTCACAGGCACACACCCGTTACACCGTTCACGATCTCGGGTACGTAGCGAAATCCTTTCCTCCGAAGCGCATTGCCGGATTGTGAGCCCCCAAGCGAACTTCCTCGTAGCGAAGCAAGTGCGGGATTCGCCACTCCGTTCTTCTTCGCTCGTACTTCGCTTTTTCTTTTTTTTTCTCTGCTTCCTTCTTTTTCGTTATTTTTTAAACGGAGTCTGAACGACTGGACGATTCCCGATTTTCCCTCCACTGACTAGTGGATTCATCCCCCCCCCCTCCCTCCTCCCCCGCCCCGGCGGTATTTCACGCACACCCGTTACTAAAAACGGGGCTGCTGTGAAACTCGCGGGTATCTGCGTGTGTTGATGCGAATCCTTCGCATAGCGTGTCTTGTGTAAAATCTGTTGCGCACCACCAATTTTATACTGGTGCCTCGTGAACTCGAAAATTTTTTTTCTTTTTCTTCTTCTTTTCTTCGTCTCTCCTTCTTTTGCTTCGTATTTTCTCCCACTCCTAAACAACGGAATGAAATATCTTATTGAAACAATGGCAATGATAGACCGGGGCTAGTTGTGGCGTTTTTAAATTTTCGAATTTTTTCTTTGAAAATTTTTGTACATTTGGTTTAAAGTAATGCCACTTTTTTGAAAAAAAAATTATGATTGTCAAACTATGCGAAGAGAATTAAATACAAATTATTGAGACGGATACACAGAACGGTTGGATGCAATTTGAGAAATTTTATTTATGTATAGAAAAATTTTGGGTTGTCACTAGAATAATTACTTTTATTATTATTATTATTATTATTATTATTCAAGTGTGGCTTTTCTGGTCTGCATTCGATAAAAGCACAAAATTTACACAAGCAATGCTCATTTAACTGGAATTAACAGAATTAAATCAATTATTTGTAATCCACTCTTTTTTCGTCTACATTAACTGTAAACATGTATTTCTAGCTTAAGCAGCGTTATTCCAAGACAAAAGTATTCATCCAGAATTTCATATCAATTACTTGCTTGGAGGGGGGGGGGGATGAATTGAGTCCAGGGGACCGATTGGATAAAGAAAAAAGGGGGCATTTTTACGAGAGGTCAGATTTGTAGAGTATGAAAAATGTAAAAATAAGAAGAAAATTGGTGAGGGGTGAAAAAAAAAAAAAAAAAAAAGTGATCGCCTAGTAAAACGAATGTTTGAATATTATTTTGATAATAACATACTTGTTTAACTTATCTCGTGATTAAATCGAAATTTGTCGTTTATCGATAAAAATATTAGTCTCACATTGTCGAAAAACGCGAAATGCAATAGGCATTTAAAAAAAAATGAGCTTAACCTCTGCTTACCATTAATTGAAGCTAGCTCCTCGTGTATCTCGGCTACATAAGAGAGTAATCATTCAGTTGGATTCTCAAGCTCTCGTGCATCACATTTGTGAATCATCATTCAGGTATTGCCAAAGCCATCCAAACTCCTGTCTTTTTTTTTTTATTTTTTTTTTTTTATTCACATATCCTTGAACAGTCTGTTTCTACGTAAGCTCTTCCTTTCAATCCCCTTCAGCTTCGTAACAGCCAACCGATGCCTTCAAAGGTGTCTTGGCCCCTCTCTTCGTTGAAACGACGAGAGTTTAAGAGGCCACTAGACTTCACGCCTATCCATCGACAAGTGAATCATCGTCCCGGCATTGCACGAGTACCGAGAGCACCATCACACACACACACACACACACACATACACATACACAGCGAAAAACACTCACGTTTGCAAAATACACTTTAACCGCGTTATTGAAAAAAAAAAATATTTCAAACAATATATCATTTGAGCGACGCGTTATAAGTTACGAAGAGTGGGGTTGAGGGGGGTGGAGGGGGCTGGGCGTGGGGGTTGTACAGTAAATCCAACCCCCCACATGCTACACTGAACCGGAAGTGGCCCGTCTACCTCGCGTGCACTCGACTTTCTCCACCCGCCCCTTGGTCGTCGTCGTCCTCGACCCTCTCGACCTTCTTCCCTCTCGTCGCACTTTGGTACAGCTTCCAACGCACGACTCTGACATGCGTCGAACGCTCTTTACATTTTTTTTTTTTTTTTTTTTTTTTTTTTTTTTTCTGTTTCCTCCCTCCTCTTCTTCTTCTTCTTCTTGTTTTTCTTTACTTTTCTCTTTATTCTTTTATATATTTCACGTTTGGTCTCTCACGCGGTGCCAGTCGAAAGCTCGGCGTTTACTCTCTCTCTGGAGCGAAACTCACGCGGGCGAATTCAATTTGGTGGCGCACAGACACACGGTTTGAGCTGGTCGGGCATAACTGCGTTCGAGAGACCACTCACTCCCGGAGTCTCAACTCTATCGCGATCTCTCTTTTTCCACTCTCTCTTTCTCTCTCTCTCTCCTCTCTTGAGGAGCGTCTCCCTCTCCGTCACTGACTCGGAGCTTTTCATTCCGCCTCTTCGTCTTTCCCTCTCCGCTTAAACTCGCCTATATAACACACTGAAGCTTACACATATATATATATCTTGCTCTGGTCTCGGCGGCGAGTTTCTCTCACGAGTTCCTCGATCCTTCTCTCTCTCTCTCTTTCTCTCTCGCCCTCATCGACCCAAAGACGCTATCTTACCGATCTAAAATTACCCCAGAAACGACGGAACGAAGGAGAAGCCACACGACGCGCCACGATGATGCTTCTTCGTGATGCTGCTACTGCTGCTGCTGCTGCTGCTTTTGCTGCTGTTGCATATGAGACTGCGATGCCCCCGAACCCCTACGTCCATCGACGTAGCAGAGAGGGTTACCGAATTCTTTCGATCGTCTTTTCTGTGGCTATAGATCGCGAGATTCTGTGAGCTTGCAAGCATAGAAAAATTGAAAATTAGAAACGGGAACATCGAGGGGTTTTTTTTTTTTTTTTTTGCATTTCTGAAAGTTTTGGCAATATTAAATGTATGACAATTGCTCTAAATCTGACGTGAAATGCCCACAATTTTTTTTGGGACAATTTTATAGACGAATTTTTGAATACTCGAAATAAGATAATCAAATGGGATGCAGATATTTGACCAAAAAAAAAAAATGTTTTTTCGACGAATTTATAAAAAGAAGGTTGTAACTCAAGTATTAAAAATTGAAGATGAGGGTTGAAGATAATTCCATCAAGCAGCGTCAATTCATTTTTTTTTTCCCTTGAATATTAGATAATACACAAAATGCATGAAATTTTTTGAAGATATTTCAAGTGAAAATACGAGAATATATAAATTTGATGAAAAATTCTTGAGAAGGTAGAAAAAGATGGAGTGACTAAAGTCTTTTTTCAACTCTTGTTAAAAGTCGTTTACGATTTTTCCGTATAAAATCTCTCAATTTCTTCTCGTGAAATGTTTTCTTTTTTTTCTGTAAAGTCGTTAGCGAATTTTTTGCTCCATGACTGAAACGTTGGAAATAAATACAGATTTCGAACATACATCGCCCAGTGAATAAGCTGGAATCACTAGAAAATAAGGGTGGATGCAAAAAAAAAAAAAATAAGAGTGAGTGGAAAATTGATTCCAAGGTGATCGATCTTCCTGTCGATTTCTAGTATATTTCCCAGCAGCAGCAGCACGCGCCGTACTGCAACCGTCTGACGGGGAGGATTGAAGTACGACGAGAGAGACTTTCTTTGTATCGCAACAGAGAGTGCGAGAGAGAGAGAGAGTGAGTGAGTAAGGTGCAATGTAGAAAAAGGGCGGACGAAGAGAGAATGTGCAGAGGGGCTATATGCCCATGGGCAGGGGGGGGGGGGGGGGGTGGAGACAGAAGTTGGAATGCCATGGTGTAAGCTCGAGAATTTTATCGAATTTACCGGTAGCGGCCTCATCGTTCACGCTCTGCCACTCGATCTCTCAATATAGTACGACGGCTCAGTCTATTATATACATATATATATATATAACGCGAATGTGATATCTGAAAAATAAATTTCGTCTGAGTTAGAAGCTGTGGAAATTGATATGGAGAGAGAAAAGTGTTTAGTTGGCGGAATTGGTGAACCTGACGATAAGAGAAAAATCGACCTAAAAAGTTGAATATTATTATTCGAACAACATCAACTAAATTGGAGAACATAATCAGCAAAAAAACGTGAAAATGTGACGGCTTGACTTGAGAAATAAATACACAACGGAAATTCGAACGTCGGTGTAATTAATTACAGGTACGTCGGAGGTGGAAGAGGGAAAAAAAAAAAATTATTAAAGACATCAACGGGACGTTATAGAATTTTTTGAAGGATTTGAAATTTAAAGCAGAACTTAAAAAAAAAAAAAACAAGAAAATGCTCTCTTCATCGATGGATCTTAAAAATACAAGGCATCGATCAGTTTAATTAGTCGCGAGTCGAAATATTTTGTATTTTGTTGGCAGCTAAAGCACTTTTGTGTGTGATCTAAAATCCATGAAAGCTTATAATCCTCCGGGTAACACGGGAATTTCGTAAGTTTCGTTGAGGAATATCGGATTAGTGGGATATTTAACTTAGAGCTCTCTTCTACAACGGCGCTGCAACGCGCACCTGTCGCCCTAGACTCTCTTCTGAACGCGAATCTTCACAAACCTCTCATCCCTCTCTTTTTCTCTCTCTCTCTCTCTCATGTCTTCGACCTCTTCGCAATATATATATATATATATATATATATATATATATATATATATATATAATACACCACTAGGAATCTCCCCTTTTCCTCCCGCCCACCCGTGTGTCCCTCCTAATCCTCAGATCCACGAGTATTTCCGTGTTCGGTTTGGCCTACATTTTAAGTCGGCTCAGAGTCACGCTCTCTCTCGGCCCCTGACAAACGCTTGAGTTAAACTCCACTGGCCTTTGTAACTTTTCGTCGAGAGCTGTATTTTTTAGTCAGGCGTCTTTTCAATTTTTCACGATCTCTCAAGTTGCTTGATTTTTCACTTACAAACTTGTCGGACATTTTGTTAGACACTATTGAAAGGAAATTGAGTTGCAAAAATTAGCATCGCGCATTTTTTTTTTTATCAACTGGGCTACATTTTTCTAATACTTTTTTTTTTTTTACCAACATCCACATTTTTTATTTTCATGTAGATTAAAAGAATTTTTGGATCTGAATAGAAAAATTGCTGTAAAGCGACGAACAATCAATAATTAACACTCAATAGTTCTCAAGCTTTCTACGATTTTTCTCTCGACGATACATATTACGATTTGGGCTGAAATGGTCCTCAAAGTATCTCAATAAAGTACGATGAATCTGTCGGGAAAGAAAAATACAATTACATCGAAAGGAGCTTTCGTAGAACATTATTTTTTTTTTTTAAATTTTTTTCTAGCTTCCGATGCATACTTCCATTAGCGTAATGACTATCGTGAAACGAGAAAATGTTCTATCTCGTCTCTCTGTCACGAGACAAGTATATTGGCCGTAAAGGTGCGAGTCGTTTCGAATATAAGTGTCGCTTAAAGTTGGTTTGATGGTTGATGGCTGTGTTGCGTTGCGCACGACTAGAAAAAAAAAAAAAAGAAAGACTCTCTTTCGCGACATAACATTTCGCCAACAACGATGGATTTTAGATGGCTCGCGGTCTCTGGGATACAGGATGATTCGTTTCTCGAGAGAGAGACTTAACCGTGTATTCACATCCTCATTCTCCTAACGCTGTATTACACTGCTACGCGAAAAAAAAAGTAGCTACTTGCTTGGGTCTCAGGTGTACGATAAGCTCCTCCTCCTGTGCAAGTTCTTCGATACTTTACGACTCTTCTGTAAGAAACTCCCTGCTTTGCACTCTGTGATGTTGCCTCCAATATTTCGGCATCTATGAACTCTGCAGTGAAATAAAAGTTGAAATAAAAGTGAAATAAAAGTAAAAGACGCATTTTCGTGCGTTTTAATCGCCAGAATTATGTCGGGCTGCTGACTTTTCAAACCCAAACTGCGGCAGCATTTTTTTCGCTTGTTTGTTTCTTGAAAAAAAAATCTACCAGAATTTCACGAAATTCTCAAAGATTCCGAGTTCGTTTTTCTCATAGCCACATCGCGTTACTTTTGCAAATTTACATTTATTCCTAGAATTTTTCTGGAAGACAGACAATTGACGCAGTGATTCGAGTTGCGTCTGCATATTATAAAGAGTTGAAGAGAAACCGAGTGAAGAGATGAAAAAAAAAAAAGAAAAAGAAACAACATAAGATAGAATATTACCGGGAGCTCTGATGAAAACTAATAATGTAAAAGCCCCCGCGTCAAATGAGTCAGGACGGTGTGCGCGTTCTCGGGTTCTAAATTAAAAAACCACTCTACTTGGGTTAATATTTGGATATATTTACAGAGTTGGAGGAGAGTACATTTGAGCTGGAAAATATGTAACCTAAAATATACCAAGTGTTACGGTGGGGAGCACGTTCTCTGTGTCTCGTGGTTGTCGTGCCAGGGTGAGAGCATAGAGAGAGAGAGAGAGAGAGAGAGAGAGAGAGAGAGAGAGATGTGGAGGCAGGAATGCGACCAAATGTGCTGCTCTCGTGAATACGTGACGTAACAGAGAATAATATCTCCTTTCAGGTGGAGAAACGTGAGTGAGTGAGAGAGAGAGAGAGAGAGTGAGGGAGGGTGTGGGTTAACGAAAATGCATATGCATATGGAAAGCGCGTCGGGGTGCGCCTGTTGGCTCGGTCACAGAGCGTACTCTAAGCCTTACTGTGTTCTATCTACGTGCGGTATAACCGGTTGGTACGTGCGGCTGCCCAAATGAAAGCCACGGATGAGGAGAGAGGATTCCCGAGGACTGTTGGATATGCTCGGGATGACGACGACGACGACGACGACGTGGGAAGTGGAAGGGTTTCAGGATGGGTCCCCAGGACCAGCATCCAGAGCACCTTGTCTCGTTTTCGCGTGGCAACCCTCCGCGTGCACTAATAGACTGGCGGCTCTCAACCACACTATCCACTCGTATTCGTGTCTCGTTTTCTCCTGCAGCAGCAGCAGCAGTAGCAGTAGCTGGAAGCTCATATCTCGAGTACCGGGTGAACGTGACCGTGTGCAACACAAACATCGACTAATAATAAAATAAATAAATGGAAATGGTAGGATAGACACGACGTGCGTAATGGGGTGCGATGTGTACGCGAGGGGAAACATAAGACTGGAAATTCCGGAGAGGGTTGCTGCTGCAGCACGTTGTATAGTGTGTCCTATGTGAATACTACACGTGACTAAGCAAAATTATTTCACCTGTTCACCGACGCCACGTATGTACCAATAAATGGGTATGGGAGATTCGAGACCAAGTGCACATATTGCCGGAGACAGTTCTACTTATTTATTTGCTTACTAATTTTTTCTGCTTTAAAAAAATTAATGAAAATGGTGGAGTTTTCAGAAAGGATAATTATTCTGCAGAATATAATTCCTTTAATGAATGAAACCAGTCGACTGTTTTTCAAGGATAAAGAAATATCGCTTTTTAGCATAGAAATGACAATTTTCAGGTTGCGAGTGAAAATAGTTTGTTGAAGGGTTAAACGAGTCATGCATTGTCATATTTTTTCTTGAAAAATTCACAATTTTTGGGGCCAACTTGACCTGAAATCTCCTGTGGTGTGTACATTCATATGTACACGCCAGTACAAGAGATATAATTATGAATATACGGGAGATGAGAGTATACGAGGTGGTGAAGCAGGAGAGAATGCAGGGACACGTTGTGTCATAATCGAGGGTCGGGGGGGGGGGGGATAGTAGAGAGGAGAGACAAAACGAAATGGGTTGGTCGGAAGCTCGTGGGTTAAACACAAAAAGAAATCCTGACGGCATCATCAGAGCCTCGCACACACTGGGGTCGCGACGGTCATACACAAAATTGCTTCTTCCATTGCACCCGGCGAACAACGGAATATATGAATATTCATGAACGCAGCGGATTTTCAAGCGTTGAGGTGTCTGCGTCGAAGCCAAAATCCATTGGAACAGTGTGGCACGGTAAATCTGCGGAAGTCTCGTGGCCAGTCTATTCGATGTTGAGGCATTTACGTTATGTGAGATTTGAATCTTTGACCCGTTTAATTGCGATACAATGATCTATTCGTTTAATTCTAGAAATAAATTCTCTCAAAGTAAAAATTACTTTTTGTTAGACTTTCAATTGGAGCGAACTAAAGAAAAGAATCAGGATTTCGAAATATGTCTGAAACTTTACTGTATAGAAATGTCGATGTCTCTCAAAAATTGCATCTATAAAAATTAGGTCGATACGACGAAGCTTAACAAAAAATAATCTTATATCGATAAACCACCAAAGTCCAACAAGTCATTAGATTTTTAAATTACGTATCAACGAAAATTTCACAGACGATCAAACTGCAACGTCAAATGTTTGATGTGAAAATGCGTCTTCTGACAAGACGAAAATATTTTATTGTTTCTACAATCCGTTTGGTGCCGCATTGTATTGTTCACATCCATGTTTAGAACGCCCACTAAGAGTCGACCAGGACATGTAATGCATAGATGAAGAGAGAGAGATAGAGAGAGAGGGGTCACTATACACGATGACCTCGTGTGTGCGTGTGCCCAAATAGAAAGCGTGTCCCCAGCACCCTCATTCTCATTGTATTGTATTCGCGCGAGAGCAGACCAAACCCCATTCACTGTTTCTCCTCTGTAGCCTATGTAGCCTCTCTCCGCACATTGTCCTATATAGCCACGGATTTTAATTAACCCGCGTTTGTTTGTACGCTATGCAGCTACCGGTATTCCGGAATCGTAGCTCTCACTCTCGTGTACACACACACACACACACACACACACACACACACACACACACACACATATATATGTATATCCGTTGGTTGGCTAAAAAAAGAAAAATTGTATTTTGATTTTTTTTTTTGTTTTTCGCGCACTTTACTCTACCATCTCGTCCATATATACATATATATATATACATTCCACGCGCACCCGAGGGCTCAAACTCGTTTGAGAACTCGCAGACGGTCAACGTGACGTTTGCTCCCGTGCAAGCTATGCATGCATATGCTATGTATCCCATAGACCCGTAGCTATATATATATATATATATGTATATATGTGTGTGTACCTACGGGAACGACCCGGAAAAATTCAGAACGCTCGGGCGCTCTGGGAAAACTCGTTAAGGACCAGTGAAAATTGTATGAAAAATAAATTGTTGAACGTGAATGACCGGTTCGCCATGGGGAGTATAGAGCTCGGGGCGACTCTAAAAAAAAAAAAAAACCTATATACGGTTGCAAATTAGCTCGACTCGCGATGCTCCCGTGAAAACTCATGGAGGTGGTCTGTACACGTGTGCCTTGAATCCCATTTTGTGTTCTGATAAATACTTAGAGGCAAAATTTCACCGGGAAATTTACTACGCAGCTCTGAGAATGAACGTTGGAATCTTTGATTTGCCACCTGTTGACGGACAAAATTTGATACATGTTTTAGTTTATGCTTAGTGGCTGTTTAAGATCCAAGAGAGACTTTGCTTTAAAATGACTGAAGAAAATATGGAATAACTTGTGGACGATTATCGAGATATTTATAAAATAATATTTATAGAAAATGCTCTAATAATATTTACGCAGCGTGATTAGAATTATTCAGCACGAAACCTTTGATTACCTCACTTGTTACACCACAATTATTACTAACCCGGATATTTACCTTTGCACATAGCGAGTTCTTCCTTCTGCTAATTCATAGGGTTAATTAAAGTTTTCGAGGAAGGCTTCGGGGGGGGTTTCCTAGACGGGGGTGGTTGGTACACGCGGCGCGCGTGAGTTAGAGCACCCTGAATACCTTGTAACTTTTCGGTGAACGACTACGACGACGACGACAACGCGTGGAAAATACGAAAATCCCCCCCGGGGTGCTGGCACACCAGCAATGCGAATTACTCGGCGTGCACGAATGAATGTAAAGTAGCGGTCGGAGAGGGAGGGGGGGCGTGCGGAATGAAACTATATACAGCAATTTCGTTCAGAAGAGAGAAACAATTTTTTACGCTTTTCGAGCTTTAAGTATTTTTTTTTTTAAATTTTTTTATTTCTCAGCAGCGGTTTTTCCGTTTCACTGATACACGCGGTTTTATCTATGTAAATCTTTTGACCGCATCCTCGCGTTTTCGAGGTTTTTTTTTTTTTTTTTTTTTTTTTTTCGCCTACTTGTGAGAAAAAAAAAAAAAAGAAAATGTACTTGCAACTGTGGGTAGTTTTGCCATTCGGTGTGTGCTGCTTCATTCCTTGAACGTATGTATAAAATGCAGCTAGATGAGGTTGGATCCAATATCAGTGAGAGAGGCGAGTTTCCATATCTACGGGTTAGCAGAAGCTGCTGCTGCTGCTGCTGCTGCTGCGTATACACCGAGCAAAACGACTTCAGGAATCTTAAATGCCTCTTTGGCTCCGTTGAACGCCCTTTCATCCCGCACCCAATGGGAACATGGTCTTCGTTGAATATCGTCATAAATTCACTGCCGCCCGGACTATGCGGAAAAACGAGAGGCAGAAGAGAACTTGGCGCACTTGGAAAAAGAGTGAACGACGTATATATATATGTAGACTCTCTGCACATTTTTATACAGAGAGAGAGAGAGAGAGAGAGAGAGAGAGAGAGAGAGAGAGAGAGAGAGAGAGAGAGAGAACGAAATCGGGCGAAAGGTCTCTGGCGCCGCTTCCTATCCCACCTCCGTGAACCTAGCAGAGCAAAGTGCCCGAAATTCAGTTTTCAATATCTTAAAATTAGGTGCTAATTAGGTGCTAATTTAGTGCCAAAGTGAAAAATTAAGTGCTCCTTTAGTTTAGCTAATAACTTAAGGTTAAAAATGCTCTGCTAGCTTAAACGCAAGCTAGCAGAGCACTATCGAGACTTGCATTATTGGCAAATTTTTTTTTCTAGGAATTAAGTGCTTTTTAAGTGCTTTAAAACAGTATAAAATTCAACTCCGAAATCCAACCGGAAATATTTTTTTTAACAAAAAAAAAATTATCAAAAAGTGAGAATCCGAAATTATCATTACAGCCGGATTCACTATCGACCAAAATTAGGTGCTCTTTAGGTGCTTTCGAACTGTATAAAAATAAACCCCGATATTAAACCGAAAACATTTTTTTATTAAAAATTAATTTATTGAAAATTAAAAATCCGAAATTATCATAATAACTGGGTTTACGATGTACCAGAATTAGGTGCCTTTTAGGTGCTTTTCAACCATATAAAAAAAAGCTATGAAATCAATCCGGAATTATTATAACAACCGGAAATACGTTATTTTATGGAAATTTATTCATCGAAAAATTAGAATCCGAAATTATCATTATAGCCGGATTCACAATCGACCAAAATTAGGTGCTCTTTAGGTGCTTTCGAACTGTAAAAAAATAAACCCTGATATTAAACCAGAAACATTTTTTTTATTAAAAATGAATTTATTGAAAATTAAAAATCCGAAATTATCATAATAACTGGGTTTACGATGTACCAGAATTAGGTGCTTTTTAGGTGCTTTCGAACTGAATAAAAAGAAACCCCGATATTGAAGCAGAAACATTTTTTTATGAAAAATTAATTTATTCAAAATTGAAAATCTGAAATTATCATAATACCTGGGTTCACTATGAACCAGAATTAGGTGCTTTTTAGGTGCTTTCGAACTGTATAAAAATAAACCCAGATATCAAAGCAGAAACATTTTTTTATGAAAAATTCATTTATTCAAAATTGAAAATCCGAATTGATCATAACAGCTGGGTTCACTATGTGCCAAAATTAGGTGCTTTTTGGGTGCTTTCGAACTAAATAAAAATAAACCCCGATATTAAAGCAGAAACAGTTTTTTATGAAAAATTCATTTATTTAAAATTGAAAATCCGGATTTATCATAATAGCTGGGTTCACTATGTGCCAGAATTAGGTGCTTTTTAGGTGCTTTCGAACTGAATAAAAATAAACCCCGATATTAAAGCAGAAACATTTTTTTATGAAAAATTCATTTATTCAAAATTGAAAATCCGAAATTATCATAATAGCTGGGTTCACGATGTACAAGAATTAGGTGATTTTTAAGTGCTTTTCAACCATATAGAAATAAACCACGAAGTCAATCCAGAATCATTAGGAATTATTTTTGTATGGAAATTTATTTATCGAAAAGTTAGAATCCGAAATTATCATTATAGCCGCACTCACTATAGACCAAAATTTGGTGCTTTTTAGGTGCTTTCGAACTGTATAAAAATAAACGCAGATATTAAAGCAGAAACATTTTTTTATGAAAAATTCATTTATTCAAAATTGAAAATCCGAATTGATCATAATAGCTGGGTTCACTATGTGCCAAAATTAGGTGCTTTTTGGGTGCTTTCGAACTGAATAAAAATAAACCCCGATATTGAAGCAGAAACATTTTTTTATGAAAAATTCATTTATTCAAAATTGAAAATCCGAAATTATCATAATAGCTGGGTTCACTATGTGCCAGAATTAGGTGCTTTTTAGGTGCTTTCGAACTGAATAAAAATAAAGTCCGATATTAAAGCAGAAACATTTTTATATGAAAAATTAATTTATTAAAAATTGAAAATCTGAAATTATCATAATAGCTGGGTTCACTATGTACCGAAATTAGGTGCTTTTTGGGTGCTTTCGAACTGAATAAAAATAAACCCCGATATTAAAGCAGAACAATTTTTTTATGAAAAATTCATTTATTCAAAATTGAAAATCCGAAATTATCATAATAGCTGGGTTCACTATGTACAAGAATTAGGTGCTTTTTAAGTGCTTCTCAACCATATAGAAATAAACCACGAAATCAATCCAGAATCATTAGGAATTATTTTTGTATGGAAATTTATTTATCGAAAAGTTAGAATCCGAAATTATCATTATAGCCGCACTCACTATAGACCAAAATGTGGTGCTTTTTAGGTGCTTTCGAACTGTATAAAAATAAACGCGGATATTAAAGCAGAAACATTTTTTTATGAAAAATTCATTTATTCAAAATTGAAAATCCGAATTTATCATAATAGCTGGGTTCACTATGTGCCAAAATTAGGTGCTTTTTGGGTGCTTTCGAACTGAATAAAAATAAACCCCGATATTAAAGCAGAAACATTTTTTTATGAAAAATTTATTTATTCAAAATTGAAAATCCGAAATTATCATAATAGCTGGGTTCACTATGTGCCAGAATTAGGTGCTTTTTAGGTGCTTTCGAACTGAATAAAAATAAAGTCCGATATTAAAGCAGGAACATTTTTTTATGAAAAATTCATTTATTCAAAATTGAAAATCCGAATTGATCATAATAGCTGGGTTCACTATGTGCCAAAATTAGGTGCTTTTTGGGTGCTTTCGAACTAAATAAAAATAAACCCCGATATTAAAGCAGAAACAGTTTTTTATGAAAAATTCATTTATTTAAAATTGAAAATCCGGATTTATCATAATAGCTGGGTTCACTATGTGCCAGAATTAGGTGCTTTTTAGGTGCTTTCGAACTGAATAAAAATAAACCCCGATATTAAAGCAGAAACATTTTTTTATGAAAAATTCATTTATTCAAAATTGAAAATCCGAAATTATCATAATAGCTGGGTTCACGATGTACAAGAATTAGGTGATTTTTAAGTGCTTTTCAACCATATAGAAATAAACCACGAAGTCAATCCAGAATCATTAGGAATTATTTTTGTATGGAAATTTATTTATCGAAAAGTTAGAATCCGAAATTATCATTATAGCCGCACTCACTATAGACCAAAATTTGGTGCTTTTTAGGTGCTTTCGAACTGTATAAAAATAAACGCCGATATTAAAGCAGAAACATTTTTTTATGAAAAATTCATTTATTCAAAATTGAAAATCCGAATTGATCATAATAGCTGGGTTCACTATGTGCCAAAATTAGGTGCTTTTTGGGTGCTTTCGAACTGAATAAAAATAAACCCCGATATTAAAGCAGAAACATTTTTTTATGAAAAATTTATTTATTCAAAATTGAAAATCCGAAATTATCATAATAGCTGGGTTCACTATGTGCCAGAATTAGGTGCTTTTTAGGTGCTTTCGAACTGAATAAAAATAAAGTCCGATATTAAAGCAGGAACATTTTTTTATGAAAAATTCATTTATTCAAAATTGAAAATCCGAAATTATCATAATAGCTGGGTTCACTATGTGCCAGAATTAGGTGCTTTTTAGGTGCTTTCGAACTGAATAAAAATAAAGTCCGATATTAAAGCAGGAACATTTTTTTATGAAAAATGTATTTATTCAAAATTGAAAATCCGAAATTATCATAATAGCTGGGTTCACTACGTGCCAGAATTAGGTGCTTTTTAGGTGCTTTCGAACTGAATAAAAATAAACCCCGATATTGAAGCAGAAACATTTTTTTATGAAAAATTCATTTATTCAAAATTGAAAATCCGAAATTATCATAATAGCTGGGTTCACTATGTACAAGAATTAGGTGCTTTTTAAGTGCTTTTCAACCATATAGAAATAAACCACGAAATCAATCCAGAATCATTAGGAATTATTTTTGTATGGAAATTTATTTATCGAAAAGTTAGAATCCGAAATTATCATTATAGCCGCACTCACTATAGACCAAAATTTGGTGCTTTTTAGGTGCTTTCGAACTGTATAAAAATAAACGCCGATATTAAAGCAGAAACATTTTTTAATGAAAAATTCATTTATTCAAAATTGAAAATCCGAATTTATCATAATAGCTGGGTTCACTATGTGGCAAAATTAGGTGCTTTTTGGGTGCTTTCGAACTGAATAAAAATAAACCCCGATATTAAAGCAGAAACATTTTTTTATGAAAAATTCATTTATTCAAAATTGAAAATCCGAAATTATCATAATAGCTGGGTTCACTATGTGCCAGAATTAGGTGCTTTTTAGGTGCTTTCGAACTGAATAAAAATAAAGTCCGATATTAAAGCAGGAACATTTTTTTATGAAAAATGCATTTATTCAAAATTGAAAATCCGAAATTATCATAATAGCTGGGTTCACTATGTGCCAGAATTAGGTGCTTTTTAGGTGCTTTCGAACTGAATAAAAATAAAGTCCGATATTAAAGCAGGAACACTTTTTTATGAAAAATTCATTTATTCAAAATTGAAAATCCGAAATTACCATAATAGCTGGGTTCACTATGTGCCAGAATTAGGTGCTTTTTAGGTGCTTTCCAACTGAATAAAAATAAACCCCGATATTAAAGCAGAAACATTTTTATATGAAAAATTAATTTATTCAAAATTGAAAATCTGAAATTATCATAATAGCTGGGTTCACTATGTACCAAAATTAGGTGCTTTTTAAGTGCTTTTCAACCATATAGAAATAAACCACGAAATCAATCCAGAATCATTAGGAATTATTTTTGTATGGAAATTTATTTATCGAAAAGTTAGAATCCGAAATTATCATTATAGCCGCACTCACTATAGACCAAAATTTGGTGCTTTTTAGGTGCTTTCGAACTGTATAAAAATAAACGCGGATATTAAAGCAGAAACATTTTTTTATGAAAAATTCATTCATTCAAAATTGAAAATCCGAATTGATCATAATAGCTGGGTTCACTATGTGCCAAAATTAGGTGCTTTTTGGGTGCTTTCGAACTGAATAAAAATAAACCCCGATATTGAAGCAGAAACATTTTTTTATGAAAAATTCATTTATTCAAAATTGAAAATCCGAAATTATCATAATAGCTGGGTTCACTATGTGCCAGAATTAGGTGCTTTTTAGGTGCTTTCGAACTGAATAAAAATAAACCCCGATATTAAAGCAGAAACATTTTTATATGAAAAATTAATTTATTCAAAATTGAAAATCTGAAATTATCATAATAGCTGGGTTCACTATGTACCAAAATTAGGTGCTTTTTAAGTGCTTTTCAACCATATAGAAATAAACCACGAAATCAATCCAGAATCATTAGCAATTATTTTTGTATGAAAATTTATTTATCGAAAAGTTAGATTCCGAAATTATCATTATAGCCGCATTCACTATAGACCAAAATTTGGTGCTTTTTAGGTGCTTTCGAATTGTATACAAATAAACCCCGATATTAAAGCAGAAACAATTTTTTATGAAAAATTCATTTATTCAAAATGGAAAATCCGAATTTATTATAATAGCTGGGTTCACTATGTGCCAGAATTAGGTGCTTTTTAGGTGCTTTCGAACTGAATAAAAATAAAGTCCGATATTAAAGCAGGAACATTTTTTTATGAAAAATTCATTTATTCAAAATTGAAAATCCGAAATTACCATAATAGCTGGGTTCACTATGTGCCAGAATTAGGTGCTTTTTAGGTGCTTTCCAACTGAATAAAAATAAACCCCGATATTAAAGCAGAAACATTTTTATATGAAAAATTAATTTATTCAAAATTGAAAATCTGAAATTATCATAATAGCTGGGTTCACTATGTACCAAAATTAGGTGCTTTTTAAGTGCTTTTCAACCATATAGAAATAAACCACGAAATCAATCCAGAATCATTAGGAATTATTTTTGTATGGAAATTTATTTATCGAAAAGTTAGAATCCGAAATTATCATTATAGCCGCACTCACTATAGACCAAAATTTGGTGCTTTTTAGGTGCTTTCGAACTGTATAAAAATAAACGCGGATATTAAAGCAGAAACATTTTTTTATGAAAAATTCATTCATTCAAAATTGAAAATCCGAATTGATCATAATAGCTGGGTTCACTATGTGCCAAAATTAGGTGCTTTTTGGGTGCTTTCGAACTGAATAAAAATAAACCCCGATATTGAAGCAGAAACATTTTTTTATGAAAAATTCATTTATTCAAAATTGAAAATCCGAAATTATCATAATAGCTGGGTTCACTATGTGCCAGAATTAGGTGCTTTCGAACTGAATAAAAATAAACCCCGATATTAAAGCAGAAACATTTTTATATGAAAAATTAATTTATTCAAAATTGAAAATCTGAAATTATCATAATAGCTGGGTTCACTATGTACCAAAATTAGGTGCTTTTTAAGTGCTTTTCAACCATATAGAAATAAACCACGAAATCAATCCAGAATCATTAGCAATTATTTTTGTATGAAAATTTATTTATCGAAAAGTTAGATTCCGAAATTATCATTATAGCCGCATTCACTATAGACCAAAATTTGGTGCTTTTTAGGTGCTTTCGAATTGTATACAAATAAACCCCGATATTAAAGCAGAAACAATTTTTTATGAAAAATTCATTTATTCAAAATGGAAAATCCGAATTTATTATAATAGCTGGGTTCACTATGTGCCAGAATTAGGTGCTTTTTAGGTGCTTTCGAACTGAATAAAAATAAAGTCCGATATTAAAGCAGGAACATTTTTTTATGAAAAATTCATTTATTCAAAATTGAAAATCCGAAATTACCATAATAGCTGGGTTCACTATGTGCCAGAATTAGGTGCTTTTTAGGTGCTTTCCAACTGAATAAAAATAAACCCCGATATTAAAGCAGAAACATTTTTATATGAAAAATTAATTTATTCAAAATTGAAAATCTGAAATTATCATAATAGCTGGGTTCACTATGTACCAAAATTAGGTGCTTTTTAAGTGCTTTTCAACCATATAGAAATAAACCACGAAATCAATCCAGAATCATTAGGAATTATTTTTGTATGGAAATTTATTTATCGAAAAGTTAGAATCCGAAATTATCATTATAGCCGCACTCACTATAGACCAAAATTTGGTGCTTTTTAGGTGCTTTCGAACTGTATAAAAATAAACGCGGATATTAAAGCAGAAACATTTTTTTATGAAAAATTCATTCATTCAAAATTGAAAATCCGAATTGATCATAATAGCTGGGTTCACTATGTGCCAAAATTAGGTGCTTTTTGGGTGCTTTCGAACTGAATAAAAATAAACCCCGATATTGAAGCAGAAACATTTTTTTATGAAAAATTCATTTATTCAAAATTGAAAATCCGAAATTATCATAATAGCTGGGTTCACTATGTGCCAGAATTAGGTGCTTTTTAGGTGCTTTCGAACTGAATAAAAATAAAGTCCGATATTAAAGCAGAAACATTTTTATATGAAAAATTCATTTATTCAAAATTGAAAATCCGAAATTATCATAATAGCTGGGTTCACTATGTACAAGAATTAGGTGCTTTTTAAGTGCTTTTCAACCATATAGAAATAAACCACGAAATCAATCCAGAATCATTAGCAATTATTTTTGTATGGAAATTTATTTATCGAAAAGTTAGAATCCGAAATTATCATTATAGCCGCATTTTATAAATTTATAAATTTATTATTCATAAAAATTAATCTGAAAAGGATAAAATAAATTCCGATATAGTTTCAGTGAACAAATCATTTGAATTGTAATAATTTACTGCATAGTTTAGTTGAGTTACTGCATAGTTACTGCATAGTAATAGTTTATTTGTATACAATTCGAAAGCACCTAAAAAGCACCAAATTTTGGTCTATAGTGATTGCGGCTATAATGATAATTTCGGATTCTAACTTTTCGATAAATAAATTTTCATACAAAAAGAATTCCTAATGATTCTGGATTGATTTCGTGGTTTATTTCTATATGGTTGAAAAGCACTTAAAAAGCACCTAATTCTGGTCCATAGTGAACCCAGCTATTATGATAATTTCGGATTTTCAATTTTGAATAAATGAATTTTTCATAAAAAAATGTTTCTGCTTTAATATCGGGGTTTATTTTTATTCAGTTCAAAAGCACCTAAAAAGCACCTAATTCTGGCACATAGTGAACCCAGCTATTATGATAATTTCGGATTTTTAGTTTTGAATAAAGGAATTTTTCATAAAAAATCGTTTCTGCTTTAATATCGGGGTTTATTTGTATACAATTCGAAAGCACCTAAAAAGCACCAAATTTTGGTCTATAGTGAATGCGGCTATAATGATAATTTCGGAATCTAACTTTTCGATAAATAAATTTTCATACAAAAATAATTGCTAATGATTCTGGATTGATTTCGTGGTTTATTTCTATATGGTTGAAAAGCACTTAAAAAGCACCTAATTTTGGTACATAGTGAACCCAGCTATTATGATAATTTCAGATTTTCAATTTTGAATAAATTAATTTTTCATAAAAAAATGTCTCTGCTTTAATATCGGGGTTTATTTTTATTCAGTTCGAAAGCACCTAAAAAGCACCTAATTCTGGCACATAGTGAACCCAGCTATTATGATAATTTCGGATTTTCAATTTTGAATAAATGAATTTTTCATAAAAAAATGTTTCTGCTTTAATATCGGAGTTTATTTTTATTTTGTTCGAAAGCACCTAAAAAGCACCTAATTCTGGCACATAGTGAACCCAGCTATTATGATAATTTCGGATTTTCAATTTTGAATAAATGAATTTTTCATTAAAAAATGTTTCTGCTTTAATATCGGCGTTTATTTTTATACAGTTCGAAAGCACCTAAAAAGCACCAAATTTTGGTCTATAGTGAGTGCGGCTATAATGATAATTTCGGATTCTAACTTTTCGATAAATAAATTTCCATACAAAAATAATTCCTAATGATTCTGGATTGATTTCGTGGTTTATTTCTATATGGTTGAAAAGCACTTAAAAAGCACCTAATTCTTGTACATAGTGAACCCAGCTATTATGATAATTTCGGATTTTCAATTTTGAATAAATGAATTTTTCATAAAAAAATGTTTCTGCCTCAATATCGGGGTTTATTTTTATTCAGTTCGAAAGCACCTAAAAAGCACCTAATTCTGGCACGTAATGAACCCAGCTATTATGATAATTTCGGATTTTCAATTTTGAATAAATACATTTTTCATAAAAAAATGTTTCTGCTTTAATATCGGGGTTTATTTTTATTTAGTTCGAAAGCACCCAAAAAGCACCTAATTTTGGTCTATAGTGAATGCGGCTATAATGATAATTTCGGAATCTAACTTTTCGATAAATAAATTTTCATACAAAAATAATTGCTAATGATTCTGGATTGATTTCGTGGTTTATTTCTATATGGTTGAAAAGCACTTAAAAAGCACCTAATTTTGGTACATAGTGAACCCAGCTATTATGATAATTTCAGATTTTCAATTTTGAATAAATTAATTTTTCATATAAAAATGTTTCTGCTTTAATATCGGGGTTTATTTTTATTCAGTTCGAAAGCACCTACAGAGCACCTAATTCTGGCACATAGTGAACCCAGCTATTATGATAATTTCGGATTTTCAATTTTGAATAAATGAATTTTTCATAAAAAAATGTTCCTGCTTTAATATCGGACTTTATTTTCATTCAGTTCGAAAGCACCTAAAAAGCACCTAATTCTGGCACATAGTGAACCCAGCTATTATGATAATTTCGGATTTTCAATTTTGAATAAATAAATTTTTCATAAAAAAATGTTTCTGCTTTAATATCGGGGTTTATTTTTATTCAGTTCGAAAGCACCCAAAAAGCACCTAATTTTGGCACATAGTGAACCCAGCTATTATGATAAATTCGGATTTTCAATTTTGAATAAATGAATTTTTCATAAAAAAATGTTTCTGCTTTAATATCTGCGTTTATTTTTATACAGTTCGAAAGCACCTAAAAAGCACCAAATTTTGGTCTATAGTGAATGCGGCTATAATGATAATTTCGGATTCTAACTTTTCGATAAATAAATTTTCATAAAAAAAAATTCCTAATGATTCCGGATTGATTTCGTGGTTCATTTTTATATGGTTGAAAAGTAATTGAAAAGCACCTAATTCTGGCACATAGTGAACCCAGCTATTATGATAAATTCGGATTTTCCATTTTGAATAAATGAATTTTTCATAAAAAATTGTTTCTGCTTTAATATCGGGGTTTATTTGTATACAATTCGAAAGCACCTAAAAAGCACCAAATTTTGGTCTATAGTGAATGCGGCTATAATGATAATTTCGGAATCTAACTTTTCGATAAATAAATTTTCATACAAAAATAATTGCTAATGATTCTGGATTGATTTCGTGGTTTATTTCTATATGGTTGAAAAGCACTTAAAAAGCACCTAATTTTTGTACATAGTGAACCCAGCTATTATGATAATTTCAGATTTTCAATTTTGAATAAATTAATTTTTCATATAAAAATGTTTCTGCTTTAATATCGGGGTTTATTTTTATTCAGTTCGAAAGCGCCCAAAAAGCACCTAATTTTGGCACATAGTGAACCCAGCTATTATGATAAATTCGGATTTTCAATTTTGAATGAATGAATTTTTCATAAAAAAATGTTTCTGCTTTAATATCCGCGTTTATTTTTATACAGTTCGAAAGCACCTAAAAAGCACCAAATTTTGGTCTATAGTGAGTGCGGCTATAATGATAATTTCGGATTCTAACTTTTCGATAAATAAATTTCCATACAAAAATAATTCCTAATGATTCTGGATTGATTTCGTGGTTTATTTCTATATGGTTGAAAAGCACTTAAAAAGCACCTAATTTTGGTACATAGTGAACCCAGCTATTATGATAATTTCAGATTTTCAATTTTGAATAAATTAATTTTTCATATAAAAATGTTTCTGCTTTAATATCGGGGTTTATTTTTATTCAGTTGGAAAGCACCTAAAAAGCACCTAATTCTGGCACATAGTGAACCCAGCTATTATGGTAATTTCGGATTTTCAATTTTGAATAAATGAATTTTTCATAAAAAAATGTTCCTGCTTTAATATCGGCGTTTATTTTTATACAGTTCGAAAGCACCTAAAAAGCACCAAATTTTGGTCTATAGTGAGTGCGGCTATAATGATAATTTCGGATTCTAACTTTTCGATAAATAAATTTCCATACAAAAATAATTCCTAATGATTCTGGATTGATTTCGTGGTTTATTTCTATATGGTTGAAAAGCACTTAAAAATCACCTAATTCTTGTACATCGTGAACCCAGCTATTATGATAATTTCGGATTTTCAATTTTGAATAAATGAATTTTTCATAAAAAAATGTTTCTGCTTTAATATCGGGGTTTATTTTTATTCAGTTCGAAAGCACCTAAAAAGCACCTAATTCTGGCACATAGTGAACCCAGCTATTATGATAAATCCGGATTTTCAATTTTAAATAAATGAATTTTTCATAAAAAACTGTTTCTGCTTTAATATCGGGGTTTATTTTTATTCAGTTCGAAAGCACCCAAAAAGCACCAAATTTTGGTCTATAGTGAGTGCGGCTATAATGATAATTTCGGATTCTAACTTTTCGATAAATAAATTTCCATACAAAAATAATTCCTAATGATTCTGGATTGATTTCGTGGTTTATTTCTATATGGTTGAAAAGCACTTAAAAAGCACCTAATTCTTGTACATAGTGAACCCAGCTATTATGATAATTTCGGATATTCAATTTTGAATAAATGAATTTTTTATAAAAAATCGTTTCTGCTTTAATATCGGGGTTTATTTTTATTCAGTTCGAAAGCACCTAAAAAGCACCCAATTTTGGTCTATAGTGAATGCGGCTATAATGATAATTTCGGAATCTAACTTTTCGATAAATAAATTTTCATACAAAAATAATTGCTAATGATTCTGTTTTAATATCTGGGTTTATTTTTATACAGTTCGAAAGCACCTAAAAAGCACCTAATTCTGGTTCATAGTGAACCCAGGTATTATGATAATTTCAGATTTTCAATTTTGAATAAATTAATTTTTCATAAAAAAATGTTTCTGCTTCAATATCGGGGTTTCTTTTTATTCAGTTCGAAAGCACCTAAAAAGCACCTAATTCTGGTACATCGTAAACCCAGTTATTATGATAATTTCGGATTTTTAATTTTCAATAAATTCATTTTTAATAAAAAAAATGTTTCTGGTTTAATATCAGGGTTTATTTTTTTACAGTTCGAAAGCACCTAAAGAGCACCTAATTTTGGTCGATTGTGAATCCGGCTATAATGATAATTTCGGATTCTAATTTTTCGATGAATAAATTTCCATAAAATAACGTATTTCCGGTTGTTATAATAATTCCGGATTGATTTCATAGCTTTTTTTTATATGGTTGAAAAGCACCTAAAAGGCACCTAATTCTGGTACATCGTAAACCCAGTTATTATGATAATTTCGGATTTTTAATTTTCAATAAATTAATTTTTAATAAAAAAATGTTTTCGGTTTAATATCGGGGTTTATTTTTATACAGTTCGAAAGCACCTAAAGAGCACCTAATTTTGGTCGATAGTGAATCCGGCTGTAATGATAATTTCGGATTCTCACTTTTTGATAATTTTTTTTTTGTTAAAAAAAATATTTCCGGTTGGATTTCGGAGTTGAATTTTATACTGTTTTAAAGCACTTAAAAAGCACTTAATTCCTAGAAAAAAAAATTTGCCAATAATGCAAGTCTCGATAGTGCTCTGCTAGCTTGCGTTTAAGCTAGCAGAGCATTTTTAACCTTAAGTTATTAGCTAAACTAAAGGAGCACTTAATTTTTCACTTTGGCACTAAATTAGCACCTAATTAGCACCTAATTTTAAGATATTGAAAACTTAATTTCGGGCACTTTGCTCTGCTAGGTTCACGGAGGTTCCTATCCCTCTGAGCGCACTTTTATTTCCACCCTCGTCGACCATCCGAGTGCGCGCCGAAGTTCCAATTAAATTGCAGCTGAAGCAACCACCGCCAACCCCCGGGCAGGACGACTCGAACGAAGTGCAGCTTTCCACGACGTTCTTACTGAAATATACACTGTACCGCTATTTCATTATTATTATTATTTTTTTTTCTTTCTTTTTTCTTCTTTTTTTTTGGATCAACCGAGTGGTATTCATAGCTCGTTTTTACTAGATTCGGCATTGCTGCCGCCTTGAACGAGAATCCTGTCTAACGAAACATCGTTATCTGCGCCACGGAGCTCGCTATACGCGTATATTTTAACCGATATATCGGGGTTTATATTTGGAGGGTTGGCGAAGAGTACAATGAGCCATATGGGCCACATATCGGAGGGGGTCACATTTATTTTATTTTTTTTTTTACTTTATTTGAAATGTATCTGTTTATAAATTGTAAATCTGTGTGTATAACAGTTGAAATTGGAAGCGACGGATATACACCGAAGAATTAATATTTTATAAGCTATATTTCGTACAGGGTAATGTTACCCAAGGTACCCCACATAGAACACTGTGTTACACATACTCTCCCCTAAGTTTTTCTTTTTTTTTTTTTTTTTTTATATTATGCCGAATCGATTTATTTTAGATTTTACGAAAATTCTACACTTTTTCGTGAGAATAAAGTAATGCATATTTAATTTATACATTTTTGACATGTATCGCAGGGAGGCCAAGAAATGAGGCATGAAATTATATAAAATTGCCTATAAAATTGTCGAGTTTCGAAAAAAAAAAACTTGTTTTTATTACGTGTTATAACTGATATGAAAATGTGACATTTTTTGGAATGGAATTGAAAAAAAATCAACACCTTTCATTAAATGAACTACGAAATATATGTCTAGTTCTATCCTCACTCTATAAATCAACCAGACTGTTACAAAATTCGCAACGTCTGTCAACCCTTTTTCATCACGTAATTGCACACACGACGAGTGAAAAAACTTTGGACAGCTTGAACACAGGATTCGTGTAAAAGGAGGTCATGGTTATCTCCAAAATGATGTTCGTTTAGTTCGCCATCATCATGGCTTTAGCAGAGCAGTTGGCGAAATTCTATCATGATCGTCATCTGCTTTTCAACACTCGCACAACGCCTACAATTTGCCATTGTAATTGGCGATGACAAAAGGAATCGAAGACCTCGACCGAATTTCTCAAAGAGTCGATAAATTTATCTCACACGAGAATATCCAAGAAATCAGCCGCGTAAATTTCGGGAAGCTCGGATTGAACTGGGACTCCTCTTTGTGTCTGTCATGATTCAGCAGAGAGACAGCGTGCCGGCACACACACACACACACACGAGAGACACACTCTTAATTCTAATCTAATCCCGAGGTGCACATATACGAGTATGTGAATTTTGGTGAGTAGGAAGAGCGGTTGATGGAAATGTTGAGAGAGAGAGTGAGTGAGAGAAATCTCGTATGCCTATTTTCCGGCGAACGCGGTTGTCACTTGGAGTCAGGAACTTGTCGAAACTGCGTGGGTTTCGCCAAGGATGTTTTGCTTCCTCCCTCTTCTCCACCTCCTATTTCTCCACCACCTCGTCAACCTCTATATAGCCAACTTCTACGGCCGCGTCCAACGCACGGGAGAACACGACGCGTGTCTCGATATATTTCGGGAGCCGACAGCGTGGATGGCACGGAGTGCGCGAATTTCCAATCTCGTATACCGATTCGAGCGTCGTAAATCGGCTGAATACCGAGGTTATCTGGTCGCGTGCCCATTCGAATTCCGAAACGCTACCAACGGGACAAGTGGGTTTTCTCTCAAACCCTCTCTCCTCCCCCGTCTTGGCGATATGTAAGCCTGAATAATTTATTGCGTAATGTGGTATACCGTAGCGTTGGCTAAATGGGAATAATGTATCAGCATGAAATTGTCCAATTGAGCTTTCTTCCGTCTCAATAGACTTTGCGAAATTGTTGTGGATTAAGCAATGATTTTTCTCGGTTTAACCGAGACATTTTTTTTTTTTGTTTCAAAACTGCATGAAGATTTTTTTCGTGTCACCGTATACGAATTTGATTAGATTGTCAAGATTAAAGATTTTCGATCTAAAAGAAAATATATTCCAACGATAAATAGCTGACTGATTGTACTGTAAATCCTGATTAGACGAATATTCGAACAAAAGATAAATAGACGGATTATGAGAAGAAGCAATATCCGAGATATTGAATAAATCTCTTGCAGTCGTTTCTGTCTTCATTTTTCAATGCAAAACAATATGTATTACATGCCTCGTGCCAGTCTCTTTGAGACGAAGAACTCAACTTGAAGTCGCTTCCTTTGGACTCTCTAGGAATTCGCGCTTTTCTCCGACTGAATATTGTTGTCTCAAGACAAAACAATAGTGTATTATTACGTTCATAGCAGCATTATTATATTGTATGAAAGATCCGTCGTAGAAGGTACACAGAGACGAGAAACAAAATATATATTTCATCTTCCGTGAGAGAAAATCAAGTTTTCCTCGTGGCTGTTTTCATTGCTCGGAGTTATTTCGAATTTGTGGCTCTCTATCGTTTCCACGAGTAAAGCTTGTTATTTTATCTCCCATTCCACTACGATCATTGGCCTCACCGAGTCACAATAGAGTATTAAGAATTTGTTGCTCAAAGCTTTATTGAATAATGAGAAACATCGGTTTCGCCAATTTCGCGAAGGGTAATTGGCGTACCGACTCTGGAGAGCGAGCGGTTTTTCGTCACGTCAAAACAAAGCTCGTTTTTGTCCCTTTTTCTTCGTCGTCGTCGTCGTCGTCGTCTCATCGCTTACCAGATATAAAACATTTCTCCTTACGTTTCGGTAAGAAGAAAAACTCTCAGCATCGAAGGATTACACCTTCAAACGAAATAGAATACTGCGTTTTATCGCTAGGCTGGTTTAAATTTCACTGTAGAAAATCAACCAACGAAATGAAAGCCAAGCACGAAGCTCTAAAGTGATGAGGCAGACGATTTTTTTTCCAACGAATCAAATAAAGCTCGTTCGCCTCGTTATCACAACGTGTCTCAATAGCGGATTTCGTGAATTTTTTACCGTCACGAATATTTTGACGCATATAAAATGTCTCTTGTAGTCGAATTGTCGGCAGCAGAAAAAGTGAAATCTTCTCTCAAGGAGCAAAACTCATTCATACGGTCCAAAGGCTTTTACTGTCCTCACTCTCTCTCTCGTTGCGATCTCTGTCACTTTTCCTCTTACCTGTCTTACTTTTCCGCATATCCTTTCATAAACATTCAGAGAACGTGTTTTATATTCGCCCGCGGTCGTTTGCGCTACAAATTGCTCTAAGAAGATTCTCTCCGGATTGGCGACGCGAGCTGACGACGACTATGACGACGGCCCGCCGGTTGCATCGCTAGAGAAGTGAGCTTGCGTGGATGCTACAAGAAATGGAGAATCCAACGGTAGTCTCGGGCCAGCGAGGTGTGTTTTCTGACGGAACCGAGCTAAATCCTGATTCACGACTCTTGTTAACCGCGTCAGCGAGTAAGAAACGCGACGAGGGTGAAGATCGTTGGTTGAAATTCGCGACGGGTTTGCGCGACTACGAGAACGTTGAATAGGCCACGGATGCTTTTCGCCTTCGTCTGCTTCGCCTAAGTACGGATTATGCATATCGCGCACATGGCTGGATGCCGCCCCGCCTTCTCCTTATATACTTCCGGCGGCGTCTACTCAACTCCTTTAGCTCTTTCTGCCGCAGCGCTTTTGGTATCCTCGATATATAACAACTCGTAGTCTCGTCATAGTCGTTCCAACAGCAGCAGTGGAGTAAGCTCGGTTACTCTTCTCTCCTTTTCAGGGTGGGCTAGCACCTGAAATTGCAGAGTTTGAGGATGCTCGGTCGGCTTCGCACATATAGAGTCACGCGTATTATGGTAAATGCCTCGAGTCTCTGTAGCGCTACTTGGCGGTTATTTTTTTCAATTCCTTTTTCCTTTTTTTCTTTTTTTTTTCTTTTACTTTTCCAATTACCGGGGATGCGACTGTGGAGGGCATTCTGTGACTGAATGGATGTAGTAATTTTCGATGCGGCAACGAAATGTGTTGTTGGACGCGAAGCTAAGAGGACAAATTTCCGGAAAACCGGTTCTCGACGAGTTGACATGCATTTATTTAAATTAGAATTGAAAGGAGAAAAAAAGTGAAAAGTTTCTGCGGTCGTTTTGTGAACAGACACTTTTCGTTGAAGCTACGTAATTTTAAGTCGCTATCATCACAATTGCGACTGATCGATCAACCCTGAAAGCAATACCCACTTTATCTAGGAAGAAAGCTCACATTCCAAATCCCTGGAGCAATATTATCGTTGGAAAGAAAAAGTATATGGCGCCGATAAGATCAATTATCGAGTAGGAGTCACGAACGAATGAAAGAAATCGAAGAAGAAGAAGAAGAAGATCTCGCCAGATGGTCCGGAAAATCCGGATTAAGAAAGTAATGAAAATATCGAGTTATCGATGCAACCATGTGTGTGTCTGTGTCTGTCCATACTGCTGGACCCTCCAGTGTACATTGCGATACCAGTGCGGTAGAATTTCAGGGGGGGGGGAAAAAAGGAGAAAAGTAGAAGCGCAGAGTTGCCGCTAGGAAATAGCGAGTTTTGTGCCACGGCGAACGGGAAGAGCGAGGAACGAATCCACTTAGAAGTAACTCCCGTAAGTTCAACCTATCTCCCACTACTTTTTTTCCTATTCTCTCCTTTCATCCTTGGAACACACCGGTCCACCGTTTTCTCCGTCTTTCTCTCGGTCGATCGCTCTCGCTCTTGGACTATTGCGCCAATTACCCGAGACGATTTTTGCCCTTAATACGTTAGCAGGGTTGTCGCACCGAGACTACTACTACTACTACTATTACTACTACTACTGCGTACCAGAGTTCCCCGGGTCGAGAGCTCGGATCCACAGGGGTCGTGAGCAGAGAGACCATCAGGAAGCCATAGAGAGGGGTCGCTCTGGGCACACTGGGGATAACCGTTATCGCTGGAAACTCCATTATTGCAGTCGATTGTCGGTGTACGACAACTGTCCCGTGTCTAACTCGCAAGGGAATCCCAACGTGACACGTGGAAACCCTCACGAATACAACCGAGAGAACGGAGAAAAAAGGCGAAAAGCTCGACTCTGTGATGAGAGACTGAATGAAAGCTATCAGTGATTCGCCTTTCGAGGGCCAATTCTCCGTCGATTAAAAAACCATTTGACTCCGCTGAAGGAAGAATTAGAATCGGTTGAGTATTTAAAAAAAAAAGACACGCAAGGAACGATGCATATTTCTTCGCATCTTTTTTTTATATTCATCACTGAGCCACCTGAGGAAATATATTTCAATCAATTATGGCGTCATTTATTGTTGGAATTTAAAAACCAATATGGTCTTAATCATCTAAATAATCCAAATGGTTTTTTCTCTGTTTTTTTTTCTCTCAGCTGTAGAAATCCAGCAAACGAATTCATCGTCGTGATTGAACTCACTTTCCCTACTTTATTATGACAAACGCCTAAAATATCATTCAATCCAATTTGTCCGCATATGTCTCTGTTATCACAGCAAATGAATAATACTTGTCCCTGGAATTTCCCGATATTTCGTATTGAAGAAAAAAGAAAAAAAAAAAGAACGGCGAGAACTGCGAGCAATATTAATAAACGTGATTCGAGATGCAATCGGTAGCAAATGCAATTATCGCATAATAAAATTTAATAGCAATGAAAAATGGGTTGGTAAACGGAATTCTTTGTTTTGTTTTTTTCACATCCCATAGCTCTTCTTTTTATGCTTGAAGCTTTACAAATTTACCTGACAATTTTTCACTCCACCGCCTCTCTCTGTCTCATGCGTGATTTTTTTTTCTTTCTCTCTCTTTCTTTCTTTCTTGTTTTTTTTTTCTACCAATACTGCGTATATATTCTGTGGACTGTTGAATCAATCGAGTGTCCGAGTGGACACAGCTCGACGACGACCTATACAGTCGTGTCGATGCTGTTGTAGATGAAACCGGAGCGGAGTGTACAAGGGTCAGAATGGTGTGAGTCGCGTGTGTTGGGCGTCGAGCTCGCGGGCCATTAACCACGGGTTGTTGTCGTGGCGTCTGTCCCCGCTGATTTCGATGTGTGTATATATACACATACCAGCAGTTCGACTCTTTGTCTTTCCCTCTCTCTCTCTCTCTATTGGACTGCGAATGTACTGCGGAAGGGAATCCCGCGGGTCCTACGATCCGCGACCAAGCGACAAATTAACGCCGGACGTACTCGAGGATCGTAGATCCGCCGGCGACCTGTGCGGGGTTCGTACGATCTGTCCGAGTCTATCAGACTGTATACTCGGAGTATCTACACGCTGGTTTAACCCGTAACTGCGTGTCCTGCGTCTCCTATCTTGACCGAAAACCACAACGACCCGAGCCTAGTACCCGCGATCCAATGTGTCCCATATTTCACAACCATGTTTTATGACGTTCCTAGGATTCACGCATCCGAAAATGACACAGGAGAGCCTTATATCTTTACGCCACAGTGGCTGTCCATCCTTTAGTCTGCTTCTGCTTTATTCGGTGGCTTTTGTCGGTGTATCTTTGTATAACGAATGTTCGAATGACCAATCGCGTTTCCATATAAATTTGAAGTGCAAACCGACCGGACAACTGTATCCGCAGATCGATACAAAAGCATGAATGAATGAACTAGTTTGCTGCACTAATTTTCGATAAAACAAATCTCTAGCTTCCCTGTCCTTTTTTTTTTTTCTTTTGTATAATTCGTCCCATCTTTATTCGGGACTTATTTCCGGTCTTTCAATAAAAATGTCGTAATGCTGCCATGCAACTGTCTGTCTCCACTTGTTCCCCATTGAGTGGAGACACTCGTCGACGCGCTATTGGATACAGAAAGATCCCAGTAGGACTCGTCTCTCTCTCTGTCTGCCGGGGTGTGCTTTATTAAAGTTAAACAATCGACGATATGTACAGAGTAGCGAGAGGAATGGAAGTTTGCTCGAGAAAATAAGAGCTCGGAAATTCGAGTAACGTGCGGCTCGTATTGACGTCAAGTGGCCTTGGGCATTTATATGCACAGCTTATAACGGATGTAGACGAGAGTCGGCGGTTGGCGGTCGATGTTTAACCATTGCGGATAGCCATAGCTAAGGGGTTGGGGTTCATAGTTCGAGCATCCCGACACAGAGGGAAAGAGAGAGATAGATAGATAGATAGAACGAGAAAAGGGTGGTTTCCGTTTATATTGGGATTCGCGGTACGCCGCATCCCTTTCATAAAGGGATTCTGGTCGCGACTGCCCGGATAAAAGTCTTAATTCGAGGATGCTCGGGCTATGAGAATGGCAGACAGGATGATCCATCGATCGGCCCGATAAATATATATAGAAAGACAGTTTCACCATGGAAATAAAAATTTCTCTGAATTGCTGTTGATTCTGTTGGAAAAAAAATATTTTTTTCGCTAATGAATAATATGATGCGTGTCATAGATGTTTTGGATCATTCCGCATGTGACGAGATGAGAATGACGAAAAATTCACAGGAAATATGGTGTAAATGAGTGAAATGACAAGTTTTCTTATCTGCGGATTCTAGCGAACACTTTCTGTTGAATTCCCTTGTTATTCGTTATCTCGCAGCGGCATTACTTAGCTGCTAGTCGGCGCGCAACCCTTCGCGTACTTAAATGCAAAATCGAGTCGAAACGGAGGGATCGCAAGGAAAACGACTGTCTTCATGTATTAAGGCAATACGCATGGAGTGTAATGGGATTTCAGGGAGCGGTACACATAAATACTGACGCCAAGGCTCCGTTAAACTCGCTCTTTATTTGTATGTGTACACATACACACCATACTATTTTCCTTCTTGGCTGTGTGTCCGTGTCTTCTATCACCCACACGCGGCGGCCATAGCTCGCTCTATATAACTTCACCTCTCGTGCACGCGGCTACGGGCAGAAGAGCGCGTGTGGCCGCGTCGAACACGCGCGCCTTCTTTAAATAATGGGAAAAGCAAACACCGGTTGTTTCGCGACGTCGCTGAGAGAGAAACCATTGCCAATTTCCATTTCCGGATAATCGAGAAAAGCCTCTGGCGATACTTTTCCTCAAGTACTGTCGATACAGCTACAGTAAAGTATAACACTGCCGAGTATATATCTATGTATATATTATTCGTTTTCAACGCGCTATTCGTGGAATGCGCAATCTCGTTAATGCACAATTGTATCTCGACGGAAATTCAATCGTGATTTATCGACGATTCTCTGTGTGGGTGTGTTTTTGTTTTTAATGAGAAAACATCTTTTGCTGACATTTTTTGTGGGAAAAAAGTTTAGGGCTCCTTTTGGAAGATTTCGATTTGTATCACCACAGCTTCATTTTCTGAAAAAAAAAAGAATCTTTTCAATTTTCCTTAACTTTCTTTTAGTCTGAAAGTAACAAATGAAACCGATTGGCCAATTTCGCGTAGCTTCGGTTGCAAGAGCAACAACGAGTCTACTACGTCGAGTCGCGATGCCAGTTCGACTGATCAGGCCGACGTAGGGAATAAAGAAAAGCCTTTAAACCGTACTCGCTTGCACAGAGAAAGAGAAGGAGAAAGAGAAAGATGGCGAAGTACGTGACCTGTGTGCCGATTATTCTCGGTTCTGTGGCGCTGCTCCGGCACTCGCGTGGGTGTTGTTATCCCGATTCATCATACCGTACTCAGAGTATTATGGAACTTGGCTTATAATAAATATACATAGACAACAAGTTTCATTCGGTGCATTTAATGAACTTGTTTTTGATTTTTTTTTTTTTTAAATAGCCACTTCTCGCACCGCGTGGCGTAACGGTACATTACGATACGAGTGCGATAAAAATTTTACTGACGAGTGTTACAATCACACGAGTTGAGAAAAAAATGTCTCGCACGAGTTTCGTATACAATTTTATTGCACGAGTGCGAGAAGTAGCCACTTCTCGCACCGCGTGGCATAATAGTACATTACGATACGAGTGCGATAAAAAATTTTACTGACGAGTGTTGCAATCACACGAGTTGAGAAAAAATATCTCGCACGAGTTTCGTATACAATTTTATTGCACGAGTGCGAGAAGTAGCCACTTCTCGCACCGCGTGACATAATAGTACATTACGATACGAGTGCGATAAAAAATTTTACTGACGAGTGTTACAATCACACGAGTTGAGAAAAATTTGTCTCACACGAGTTGAGAAAAAAATGTCTCACACGTGTTTCGTATACAATTTTATCGCACTAGTGCGTGAAGTGACTACTTCTCGCACTCGTGAAATAAAATTGTGAAAAAATCCTTTATTTTGGCAATTTTTGACAGAGAAGTATTCACTGTAAAAGTGTATTACAATTAATTTTTCTAACGATCTAGAGTACAATGGCAGTCATTCCAATAAGTAGGTTATATCGATACTCTTATTTACGAAACGTCGAAGCCTCGATGCCACGACGATTGTTCACCCATACAGCGAACTAACTTTCAGCGATGAATGAGACGACGAGAGGGAGAGGGGGGGGGGGGGGGGGGGGGGGGGGTTTACACGTATAGCGAGAAGTGGGCGAATGGTACGGCCCGCATTGACGTTGGCGTTTCCGCTCCAAGTTCTTTCGCTCTTTTGCTCGTTGGACCCGCCTTCGATCCTGCGGAGCCCTATGCAATTCAATGGCTATTCCCGACGTCAATGTGTACCTCCGATTCGAACGTGTCGATCGGTTTCCTCCTTCTCACTCGTTTCATCCAAGCACACCGTATATATACCTGCCTATTCGCTTCACTATTCCCTGGCTGACGTAGCTAGACTTGTATGTTTGCTACAGGTGGTGAACTATAGCGCTGTAGTGTGCTATTCGAACATAAAGTGCATATGAGGCATTCCGCGCGAAACGGCCAGTTTCGAGATACCACAAAAAAAAAAAAAAAAAAAAAAAAAAAAAGAAAAGTTTCAAAATTCGTTTGAGAGCTGTTTGGAGTGTTTAAAAATTATTTTAGATTTTTTAAATCTTATATTTCACCCAGAATCAAGTAAAGATTTTTTTTTTTTTTTTTTTTTTTTTTAATCTATTCTACATCCTTCAGACAAATAATAAAATTTGTTGTGACATCTCGAAACATTTTTAATTGAATAAATATAAAATATATTTTACACTAATGAGACTTTTATCGCGACGAAGCTTTTATCAGTGTAAAATTTGCTGCTAATATTGCAAGCCTCGTGAGTCACTCGTCCTTGTCCACGACGTCCGGGACGTTCAGTCTGATGTTGTCGTGTCTTTTAACTGTGTTGGTTAACTGGACCTTTTAGTGCAGCCTCGCTCTGCGCGCTCTCAATAAAATTAGCGATAAACATCGGCAGAACGTTTCTCAGTTAATACACGAACGGCTGTTTTCCTATCTCAACCACCCCCGCCCCCCCTCCCACCCGCCCACCCCTCCCGTCTCTTCTCTTTCACGGTCATCAAAGCTCTATCTACGTCGTCGCATCGTCGTAATCGAATAGTGTACTGTAGAAATAGATGAAAGTTTACGGCTTTGCGCTACGTTAATTCAAGGAGATTTGTGCTGCACTCGAGCTCGCTTGTATAGGCAAACATATATATATATAGACTATTACGCAATGTTCAGTAAATGCACTGAGAAAAAACTTTTTAGATGCAGACAGCAGAATTTCTGTTGATTCTAAATAAATTTGAGTGAATATATATGTAGTGAATAAAATAAAAAATAAATTTTATTGTGGTATTTGAATATTGTTTTTGTCAGAACCAAATGCTAGTTTCAATCAATAATGCCAATGCATAAAATTGCATTTTTATGCAATTTTATGCATCTTTTTTTTTTTTTTTTTTTTTTTTTTTTTTTTTTTTTTTCACAAACTAGCGTTTATTGGTAAATTCGATTTTAAAAACTTCGAATGTCGTGTCAACTGAAGGTTGTACAAATTGATTTAAAAAGTTAGCATTTATTTGACGAACCCTCTCTGGTTACACATGTTCTCCAATCCTTTGGAATGCACAAATCCAGTTCAAATCAACCAACTTTAATACAGTACAAGTGATTTTTCGATCGTTTGAAATGTGGAGCACAGGTGAAAATTTGTGTCTGTCTGATTTGGAAGGTTGAAAATCGTGTGAACGAATTTGAAAAAAAAAAAAAAAAACTACAAAACGTTTGGTAGAATTTTCCTTTTGCTTTTCCACCAGCGGAAGAGATAAAGCTGTACGCGTGTAAAACTATAAAGTACATAGTACGTGCCAGTAAATGAGTTTTTAATGCTCGGCCGAGTGTAGAAAAGACGTGCTTGCCTGCCGTTTTCCACAGTAGCTCTCGCTCATCCCTCTCTCTCTCTCTCTCTCTCTCTCTCTCTCTCTCTCTCTCTCTCGGTGTACCTTCTTGAGGGAAACGCTCGCGCTAATTACGACGCTCCCTGTTTCGTTCTTCGTTAACGAGAGAAGACGCCTTTCCTGATGTGCGCTATGAAGAAAAAAATGAAAAAAAAAAAAAATGAAAAACCGTTGCGTAAATTCATTTCCTTTTGCCACTCGCACTCAGTCTCTTTATAATAGCAGTATACTATATGTATGTAAATGAAGAGATTTTTCTTTTATACCTGCAACTGATGCCCCCGTGAAAGGATCCCGCAATTACTGACCCTTTCACGCACCCTTATTCGCCGCGTGACTTATGAGAAGCATTTTTTTTTTCTACTTTTTGTTTTTTTTTTATTCCGTCCTTCGTACATGGAAGATCGAGATGCGGAGAGTGGCGAGGCAGTTATCCATATACAATCGTAAAAGGGTCGCGCGAACGCGACGCGGATTATATTCTCTTGCTCGTGTTCGTTTCTCGATCCCTCCGCGCTCTCCCTTGATCTACGTGAATTATTTTCACACGCGAATTCACGCTATACATAGACGAGTTTTATGGCTCTCGGGCGAAACGTGTTTTTCACTGTCAGTGATGGTTTATGGAAACCGGGGCTAATTGCAGCGAATTCCATTTTGGCGATCGAAAAATTTGTGAATTTTTGAAAAAAAATGCATTTGAATATATTTTTTTTTATGAAGAACACTGTAAATATCCATTTTCTCCGAGATAAAGTCGACTTGGATTATACGTTTCCAAAGCAAAAGCTCGATTTTATTGGCGTGCGCTTTGAGACGAGAGATAAATCTAGAAGACAAATCGAAAAAACACGAAACTTCAATTATAGCGATGCTGAGAAATTATTAATAAAGCAGTAAAAAAAAAAAAAAAAAAAACAAAACCTTTTTAACGAATTCGATAGAAAAGTTTTTTTCAATCTGAGATGAATTGCACGATTTATTTTTTTTTATTCGAATATGCATAATTTTTCAACGCATTTTTTCTTCCAAGAAGTTTTCCATTTTCGATACATTTTCATGGCTCTTTTTTCTGTAATGTGGAACCATTTTACAAAATCATTTGATTCATCTAGATATATATATTTTTTTTGTTCTGGATGCAACCAATTTTTAAGCTGGCTTGATTCAACTTGCCCCCGTGTCAATAAGCCCCATTTTCTCCTGCACAGTGACACACCTAGATGGGCAAAAGCACGACTTTGCGCGAACAAGTGCGAAGCCGTTTCTGCTGTCCTGCTGTCTGGAATTTCGTGCGAACGCCCTCGAAAACGCACACTCACGTATCTCAACGGAGGTACATGCGATTCGTGATATGCCGGAGGTCGTCGCCGTCGTTATCGTTCTCTTTCTCAGAGTGAGGACGGGTTATGGATGGAAGGAGGGGAGTGGGGAGGGCGATTCAAGGGTGGAAAAGGGCTCGCACACGCCTTAAGGAAGTTTCGCGACGCGACGAGTGTTCCTACCGTTCGTTCCTTTCGTCGTCGTCGTCGTCGTCGTCGTCTCTTCGCGCTCTCGTGTCCCGCAATTACCCTGTGGAAGGCTTGGAATAGTTTCAGGGGGTAGCGGAGAAGTGCGCCCACCCGAGATTGTCGAGGATAGATAAGGATAAGAAAACTAATTGTCGTGCTCAGCGTAGACGACCTTCCACCGACTAACCATCCTTCTCTCACCCTTTCCTCTCAAACCTTTTCCGCACTCCCTTCAACTTATAGGGCGAGCAATTACTCTCGTCGAAATCTCTTTGGCCATGGAGTCGTATATGAGACGAAATGGAACTCGAGATTTTGATCTTTTAGCTAATATTAACCGGAGCTCACGACTGTTATCAAGAGAACCAATAACAATTAATCAAACTTTAAAGTGTCTTCAGTCTAAAGACTAGGCCGTGTTGCCAACTGTGTTGTTTCCTATTCTTTCAAATTGTGAAACCTTTTTATACATAAGTGTCTCCTCTTTTTTCCCTATTTTTATCACGTAAAAGCAACACGCTTTAAATTTAGGACCTCGTTTCACCCTAAACTTAGCGTGAGCCGAGTATCAGAACCCTCAGCTGAACCTCCGGAGTTTTATCACCCATTTCAAGTGAACAAAGAGAAATTTTGATGCTTAAACCTGTGATTACGTTTCTACTCATTTGAAGTCTGTGGAAGGTACTTGGAGGTTGGACATTTTAACTTTTTACAAGTGGAATATGGAAGAAGTAAACGACAGTATTCGAAACACGTTTCTATGGTTTGTCGAGTGTTGATAAAACTTATTGAAAACAACACTTGTTTCAATACCTTGAAAAACAAAGGAGTTCATTTATCTTGAAATTATTTCTAAATTAAACATGAAATAAAATTGCTATAAAGTTTCAGTATTCTTTCATTAGTCATATAACATGAATATGACTTTTTTTTCTTTGTTTAATATTATAAATGACATCAGCAAGCTAATGCAAGATTGGAATCCAATTCTTTCAAAAAGTAGATATACAATCCTCTCCTTTCTGGCATTGAAAACAAAACAAAAAAGAGATGCAAACCTTTAATAAATCTTTTGACAATTAGGGCTTTTAATCCATGTTTTATATGGTTTACCCCTCGAGCGACCCTCGATGTTTGGTATTACTCCTGGGATCATAAATCTGCGACATCGCACCATATCCTTATCCCATCATATCCTACATATATATATATATACCCCACAGTGTATGTGGAGAAACTTTGGTAAATAATTTAGCGTTACAAGAGAGTATAGGGTATATAACGTGACTGTATCCTCGGTATTCCACTTGCTCGATCAGAGTTTGTAGGACGTAAAGCCAACACCTGTGCGTTGAAGATTCAGGAGACTCCCCTCTGGGAGTCACGTAATCGCGACAGTGGCCAACACTTGGCAAGCCCTACGGCAAACCAACCATTTCCCAACCGGCCTCACTGGCGAATATATCTTCGATTAAAACAGTTGGGCACTATTATTCACCGCTGGGATTCACGTGAATATCAAGCCCAAGGGAAATTCGATCATTGATGATTAAAAGACATAAACAGCGAGCGGTATATTTTGACCCGAGAATTAATGGTACTTTTGTTTTATTACGTCATCATAAACCAACACACAAGAATGGTATATATCGTTTTCACTTGATACATCCAGACTAATTAACAGAGTTTGCCAAATGCCTGACGCCCGATAAACGTGGCTTTGCAAAATAGAATTTTCGACTCGTTGGAGACGAAGTTTCCAAATGAATTTTCATTATCGCTATTGGACAATTAACGCCCGGGACAGGTATGTAGGAGTGTTCTGTCTGTCGAGAAACACACGGCTAGTGGTCAGTGCGGTGTAGATGTATATCGAGGGAAAATATAGGCTATTTGTGTCGATGAATGGAGGCTAACCGGGGCTTTTTGATCCGGGACTCCTCACGGTATCTCTAGAATTGTGGCTTCAGGATTTTTCTTTTTATTTTTTTTTACAAAAATTTCGTTAAGCATGTGAATTTGAATGCAACGTTATGTTTTGCATAATTCTTCAGGCTTGCATACTGTAAATTATTATTCCTCAATCGTTTCGTGATTATTCAACTTGTCCCTCAATAGTCAATATAGAATATGTTTGGATATAATCGAGGTAAATGCGTTTCAACTACGTTGGCAAAGATCAAGCTTTTTTTTGTCGAATGGATAGAATTGAACATTTTGATTTTCCACGAAAGGATCAATTTTGTTACTGAACAAGACTCGAGTTGTCGCTGATACAACCGACCCCGGTCGACGTTATTGAGCCTGACACTGGAGAGCATCGTCGAGTAACGAGTTCTCCCTCTGAATCCCGATGGCTGCTGGACCCTACCGCCTGTATCAGGCAACACGAATACTAGCCACGAGAGGCAACGAACAGTTTCGACATCGCAATAGCTACAACGGCTCTATAATTAATTTCAACCCTTCCGGGGTATCCATTACCACGTGCACTCGGTCTCACAGATATCATGCGTCGACGTAATATTCTCTGTGCATGCTCCACGTGTACGTATATACGAGATTTCTGTATTGGTACTATCTATATGGTGGAAGTGTCGATGCCACCCCCCCCCCCCCCCCCCTGGGTGGCTCCTCACAGTTATCTACTATAATACTACTACTACTGGTGGTGGATGCTGCTGCTGTTGCTCACGGGTACTTTCGCCTGAAAGGATCCAGAGAGCACGATGATATCCTTTCGATTAAACGAGGGTAACGCACCGGTGGAGCCTGCGGGCTCTCTGACATTCCTTGAGCCCCACCCAACGTGAAATATAACGACTATATCTGTGTATGTACGAAAAGCCCGCGAGGGTGATAAAGCTCGAACTGCGACGCTGGGATAAATCCCTCGAATCGATTATTAACTTGAGGTAACCATGTGATAAAAGCGACGATAAAAACGTCCAAGAGTTGTTTAGGAACGACTTGATGTGGTCTCTGTCGTAGCTTCAAAATAGCTCAAATCCAATCAGTCTGACCAATGATGATCATTCAGTGTCATAATATTTTTAGATATTTAACTTGTTACCTGGCGAAAAATATTTGTAACCGTTGAAATTGATGGAATCCTCCGAAGACCCTTCAGTATTGTCGAAAATGGACCTGCCGAACGAATCGCCAATTGAAGGAGATCAGGATGCCTTAGGACAACTGGAAGACACTAGGGATGGTGGAACCCGGAGGACTCCCAAGCCTATTGAAGACTGAGGAATCTCACCTTCTTCGACAAACGAAGCATCTTCACTGGTCCTTAGAAAAAAAGGGAAAACCCACTGGGCAATGTTAGGAATTTGAAGGCGGTTTGGAAGTGTTGCTACCGCGACTGTTGATGGTACAGGACCGCTTCCTTAGACACTCACAGGCCTGGGTGGGTCTCATTGATGACAGCTACGATCACAAGAATATATCACAAATGATCTTGATTGATCGAAATAAATATATATATTTTGCTTAATTAAATTAAATGTATCCAACCGTACGTTATACCGTGGATCAGTCGGTGCGCTCACCGAATGTAATTGGCGTGAGTAGCCAGAGAATTCCGGCAAACACGAATAGAGTGAATTCAGAGGAAACGGCAAAGCCGCAGACTAATGCCAAGCGATCTACTTAATCCCGAAAACCCTTTCGTACGTCAGCTCGTGGTGAACGAGACCGCGTAAATGCCACGGGGTAATTGGCGATGCTATTGACGAACAATGGTTACCAATTTGCGAGAGATAATTGATGAGAGGAGGATACAGAGGATCTGAGAAAGATCATCAGGCATGCGATTAGGCCGCTTGGTTTCTGTGCTTCTATTCAGTCTCGTATATTCGAGTGTCAGACGCAGCTTATCAAACTCGCATTTTTCGCGAATATTCCTGACACGAGACTGACTAGAATTTTTATCGAAGCAACATGCTCAATAATACATTTAATTTAAAAAAGCAAAAAATTTAGGAATTTTATTTACATTACCAATTAACATAATTATGGATTTGACATAAAACAGCTTGAGTTGAAATTTAAGCGAATAACATGAAGAGCAGCAACATGACATCTTTTTGCCTTGTTATCCGCGTGTACCAAAAATAAAATGTATCAAAGATTCCGACATAAAATGATTTCTCTCTCTTTTGCTCTGATTTCAGGTAAGGGTCTCGATTCTTCTCTCGGTCCTGTAACATCTCACGAAATAACGAGGTCTATGTCGAAGATGCGCCACTTTTCGTGGCCAATTTCAGCAGTCCTCGGTGGCGCACCTTTCACGGATAATAATCTCGGCAGTAAGAGGAGGAGCAGAAGCAGCAAGTGTACCGAAACTTCTGAACGACGTTGATTCAGAGAGACTTTTGGGAAGGTGACTCTGGCGCTCCTGTTACTCTCGCGCAAATTAGACACGATCGGTATATACGCAAGAGTATCCAGTCACGACGACAGTGAGACATGAAATCATTAAAATGCTGGAGTAAAGCCATCACTACTTTTGTCTACTATCAACGAAGCTACGATATTATATTTATGCAGGACACTTCAATTTGATAGCTCTGATACTTGCATAAATTGGCTCGATGACGTGGCTTAACGGAAAAAGGACGCAAAGCAAAAATCTTACACAATGCTTTACTCATTGATTCGCACTTTTTTTCCATCAGCTTTGTTCTATGCTTTGAGAATTTTTTTTTTTTACAAGCTTCGAATTTAATTGTGTCTCAAACAACCAATTGGGACACATTCTCGAGATGCTGAAGTACATCCAGTAATTTTTTTTCACAATGAGACTTTCAAGAGAATCAGTGTGACAATTTATCAAAGTTCGCTGAGGAATGCGAAATTTTCATAGGTATAACTGACGAGGGTTAAATGTCCTAATATTAATATCCGAACCTTATTTTATCACGAAAAACAAATGCACCTTTGTGAGGAAGAAAATGAAGAAAATCGAGGAAAGCGAGGAGAGAATTTTGTCGTCGTCGTATCAGTTTGAAAGCATTTCACTCGAATCGCAGTATCGAAAAACCGTCTTGATATTGCAAATGCTCCTGGCCGGGTCTTACGGAATTCGTATATTTGTGTCTGTGTGAGGGTCGTGTTCTTCTTCTTTTTTTTCTCCCCTTCTCTCTCTCTCTCTCAACTTTCGTATACTGTACTTACACATGCGTGACATAGTCTCCCATGTCGTGCAGAGAGAAAGATGCGCATGTGACTCGTCTGCGGATGTATAATATGCCGCAGCTCAACGGTTGCCTCTTGACGTGGGTACGGAATAGAAGATAGAGAAGCGCGGAAAGAAGATAGCTCGAGTCACATACGTACGATCGCCGTTACGTAAGTGAGGACAGTCACGCGGAATGCATAAAGATGCTGTTTCACGCACCGTCAACTTTATTTCGCCCCGGTGCGATATCCACTTCGCATTTTTACGAGAGAATATATCGGCTATACGTTTGCCATCCCCGTGCGGATACATTTCCGTCGGTGTCTGTAGGTGAACCAACCACCCTTACATTATTCTTTCTACAGGAAGAAAGACATATTCCAAAGGCACAATAGACCTCTTTGGAAAAGGTTATCGTACGTAAACGTGTACATATTTATACGTCGCTTAATGGCAACTGGTTGGAAACGTTTATCCTTGAAATGTCATGTTATAATTGATATTTTTTAGGACTTTTCTCTTCCTTTTTCATTTATCTTTCGACGGATTTTTTCAAAAAAATTTTTACACTTTTTTTTTGTGTGTAGAGAGATTTTTAGTGTACCTAAGCGTGTGCCTGTGACAGTACAACAGAGCACGTATCTGATTCTGTTGACATTTAAAAATGTAAAAAAAAATGAACTTTGTAACTCGAGCGATGTCTCGGATTCCACTGAGATTTGATGCGGCGGCACGACAGGATCGTTAAATCCCCGAGTTTACGTTTATATTATACGATCTTGCGGTGGTGAATATAACGTTCGTGAGCTTAGCTATCTTCGTAAACTTCAGAAATGTCATTTCGAAGGAAGGAAGGAAGAGAAAACGAGGATGCGGGAAAGTCTTTCGTTTAACACTGAGGTCTTGGGACAGAAACGAATATCCTTTGAAAGCAACATGAGAAAAGTACAACCCTTTCGTGTTTGGTCGTTCTCATCAGCGACAGACGTAATACACAGTGAAAAACATATATATATATATATATATATTTTCGTGGATGTAGGAGCTTTCACAAGCAGCAAAAGCCAGCAATGTATTCTCTCTCTTTCTTTCTCTCGTATTTAGTAGTCCACGGAATTTGACTAGCGTTTCTCTCCGGAATTTCATTTTACCCGCCAAGAGAAATCGCACGTAAACGGCGCCCTGTGCTCGTTCCACTTTCCACAGAGGTCTTCCTCCACATCTCTGTCCTCGCTTCTCGTTTATTTCTTGCCTCTCGCTCGGTTCTCTCAGTATGTGTGTGTGTATGTGTGTGTGTCCTATGGAAGCTCTTCGTAGCGACGCGCGTGATATTATGTCACGATTTGTAGCCGCGCGTCGGACCTTCCAAATTTCTGGAATTCACATTCTAAGCTCGACATGATATCGTTCCTTGGGTGGCTCACTAGCCGGCTGGCTGAGCCGTTTTGGCTCGCTGGCTCGGTTAGTCCTCGGTGCATATCGCTCGGGATATTAGGGAAAACGGACTAGAGGGAATGAGCGCGACGTTGGAACGAGTGCAGAAGGGTGAATCGCCGTGTGGCACACTCGGAGAATCTTCCAGACTATTACTAATATATACCAGCAGCTATATAAGTTGCTTCAACTACTAGCGAAGAAAAGTCCAATGACGATATGTGGATAATTATATACTGACGTTCATAAACGAAATATCTGGGGGGGGAACGCTGTTTTTCTTTTTAACGATTCGAATCCTTTTCCAGTTACATAATGAACCAAAATCTTTGATCAAACTTTCCGTTTGCCACGAATCATCTTCACCATAATGAGAAATGTTCAAACCCACCAATTCGGACAATATTTCATCGCTAAAAAAAAAAAAAACAACGCGTTTCACAATCCAGCATCATCCCCTTTACGCGTTGCAACAACATCTCCCCCGCGACTAATCGTGCGGTGATACACGTCTGATCTGATTTAAATCTAACGTTTAGATATTCTCACCCGTTGGGGTATCTCTCCTCCGGAGGGGGATACGACTCTCACGGATTAGAATTATCTCCTGTGTTTTGCACACACGAACACAAAAACATCCCATAGGCATATTAAACATAGCAGGGCGAGTTAACTCTATCAGCGTCTGTCGTATTCTCGACGCAGCGACTGGTTAATTTATTGGTTCCGCACGTGACTCGCTACGTTTGCAAGTGTGCTTCATAGCAATTTCCATGCGTTATTCCAGATCTCTAAATCGAATACGTATTTAACGACGCGACCCTTAATTGGAGTATTATTTTATTTTATTTTATTTTTCCGCTTGTGGTAGCGCAAGGGAAATGAGGGAACGCGAAAGGGAATCTGCTTTGATCGTATGCTAAATTTCGCTCTGGTAAATCTGCTTCGTTAATCGTAACAGGAGATAATGGCTATTACGAAATCATTAATCTGTTAATGGGTTCGTCGTCGTAGTCGTCGTTGATTTTGTGGTCCTAGAGATAGTAGTTCGATATATGGGGAGCGGACACTCCCTCTACGCAACCCCACCCCACCCCCCGTAACTCTTGTATAAGCCTCTTCTCGAATCAAGAAGAGGGGTTGTTCCTGTTTCTATAGGGTTCTACAGCTCACACCCACCTCCTTCCCCCGTTCGATATGCGGATTCGTCATGCGTCGATGAACGGAAACCGCGCCTAAGCTCTGTAATATGCGTAACGTACCATTATGTTATTACATGGGGTGTTACCTCGGGTACTTGGGTTATAGCAGAGAGTCTCTTCTGTACACTGGCTGGCCATGCTACACACTAGAATCTCGATGTATACTCGAGAACGATTGCTTTCGTATTTTCATTATTTTTCCACGCTACAAAGAACAAGTTTGAATGACGAGTGTATGCAAATATACGTTGTCCTCTGTTATTCCGAGCTGAAGCTCTCGAAAAACCTAATATCGACGGATGAGTCTTTGGCACGAAAGGAGAAAGAACGTTTATGATTTCAGGGGCAAGTTGGATCGAGAATGCTTTGGAAGAACGTGAGTGAAATTGTAGCAATAGTGCAATGTCATTCGGAGCATTTTCCACGCAAAAAGGAAAGGAAAGTATTGAAACAGTGTGAATAGTAAAGAGTTTTAAGTATGATCTATTGGATTGGCATTTGGGATTTTTTTGGGTGTAGGCATTTTTCTTTAGAAGCAAAAGTTTCACGGCGATTGGTATTTGAAAAATATCGAAAATCATAAAAATAATGCTGATACAAGTGACCCCGACCTACGTTTCAAATACCCTGGGGCCTCGGAGATGAGGTTCGAATCTGTGCAAGTTTTAGATGGGGAAAAGCAAATTTAGCGAGTTGTAGTGGTAGAGGGAAGTGACTTTTGGACTGGTAAGAAAGTGCGTGAGAGGCTTTGGGTCGAGCAATATTCTCTGGTATTGCTACTTTGGTAGTTTTAGAGTTATTTACCGTCGAGAGCTCGTTTCTTCGGCCCCTTCCTATTGGCTCCGAGAACTCCTATATGCAGACTAACAAAATCCCTTCTTCTTCTTCTTCTTCTTCCACGTACTACGTATCTGGGATATCTCCAGCGATTACGCCCGCACGAATATATGCCATATGAGTTTACACTATTGCTCGAATATTCGAACACTCTCTAAGCTGGTATTCGCGTATACGTGTATATGGGACATTCCAAGACCAATAGACAGGGTCGTGACACTCATTTTTTTGTCCTATTAGTATTTTCTAGGACAATATGGAAAAGCACCCTCGATGTTTGTTCAGATTATTTTCGACAATTTGCGTTTTTATAATCACCCAAAATTTCACTTGTCAAAAACTGCGTTGACAATTTGTCTGAAATTTTTATAGTTGATTCTATGTTGAAAAATGAAATTTTTCAGACCACTCCGAAGATCAGAACGAGCCTAGGACAGCGGTTAAAAAATAAATAAATTCTAAATCACAAAAAAAAAATTGGAACAACTACATTCACGGTTTCATTTAAAACCTTTAAAGGCTTCTCAAAGAAGATTGTTTTTTTTTTTTTTTTTTTCATATTGCCTTATAAGATACCTGTCGATTACCCATCGAATGCCCCATATATATCATATACATGCATCTCAGAATATATACGTTTCTCCAAGCAAGCGGAGGATCACACGGTGACTCGGTTCAAGCTTACGCACGAACAGCGTGGAATATTGGGCGTCGCGTACCCACTCTTCTTTTCTATCTCTCGGTACGTTGGATATTGAAATCCGTCGGGCCACGTATACGTGCTTCCTAGTGATACTCTCGGTTTGCAATGCCAGCATTCACTATCCTCCTTTCGCCACTGGTGCCTGATCTTACTCGAAGCCCAGAGACACCACCGCGACCACGCTCACAGCAAAGGAAGCTTCTACGTGATCGCATTACCTCACCATAAAACTCTGTTTTTTTTTTTTTTTTTTTTTTCTATATAGTTTTTCTTTATTCTCGTTGCGATACCTTCGTATGCCAACGAGCGCGCCACCAACGTCTGCAATATATCCGCGGCGATGTCCGGGATGATAAGTAAACAAAAGTCATCCCACAACTGGAAAAGTCGTGAGACGTGTCGGTTGTGTATATGATACACCGAGAGAAAACATCTTGGGCGAAACTAACTCAATGAAATTTCAGCCAAGCGAATTCATTTCGGCTCAATGAAAATTGGATTATTGGATACTTTGTAACTACTTTTGAGTAATATCAGAAGTGAGTCTGCAGGAGGTATACGAAGTAAGGTAGAAAAATCCTGGCCTGCGGGGGACCTCATTGGAGGGACGTAGAATAATCCTGGTCTGATGGAGTGAGATATTGTGGGACTTAGAAAAATCTTGGACTGAAGGGGAAGGGATATTGTGGGTCTTAGAATAATCCTGGCCTGAAGGAGTGAGATATTGTGGGACTTAGAAAAATCTTGGCCTGAAGGGGAAGGGATATTGTGGGTCTTAGAATAATCCTGGCCTGAAGGAGTGAGATATTGTGGAACTTAGAAAAATCTTGGCCTGAAGGGGAAGGGATATTGTGGGTCTTAGAATAATCCTGGTCTCTTGGAGTGAGATATTGTGGGACTTAGAAAAATCTTGGCCTGAAGGGGAAGGGATATTGTGGGTCTTAGAATAATCCTGGCCTGAAGGAGTGAGATATTGTGGGTCTTAGAAAAATCCTGATCTAAAGTTGAGGTACGCGTGACGATTTATCTTGTTCTTCGGAAAATAAATTAAAAAAAAAAAAAAAAAAAAAAAATAGGTTTACATAGAATAACAAGACTCGTGTCTTGAGCTCATCTTCCGCGTAATTTAATGAGAAAAGTAGAAAGTCGAAAGACTCTCGAGAAAATTCTTCCTACCTCGTGGAAGGTACTGAGAAATTTCACTGAAACGTCACGGGGAAAACTTTAATTTCTTGGAGCAGTCGTGCAAGTAATACCAAAGCAATTACATGCGTTAGACCTTAATGAAATTTGTCATTTATATTACGTAAATTCCAGAGTTTATGCTTCTTTGAAGATTACAAAATTTGATAATTCCTTCAAGTAAAAATTCACAAAAACGAACATATCGACTTATCGTCAGATGTGTCCACTGAAAAATTCAGTAACTTTTTACATCAACAACTAATTAATTCAAAAACACCCGATATAATTACTTCAACTACAATCCCAATTATCCGTCTCAGATAACATCTCATAAACACTTGTTTTAAGGGTACCAATGAATCTTCACTTTAGATTAGCTCCACTTTAGAATCCACCCAAACACGATTCTTTGTCGAGATATATTACATCGCTGTTGAATTTTCACTTATGAAAAATGATTGGAGGTTGCGCGCGGATACCGTTTCGGGAGAGTTATCGCTGTTTTGTTATTATCGCAAGACTAGTGAGAGCACGAGAGGAAGACGTGGGGCGGGATTGGCTTCGGGTTTCCCAAGGAGGCTACTACAGCTCCCCACTTGAAAAGCTTACACCTACCTTGCATATCTCTACTGGCTTTACCGATGGTGCACGTCTTGTCCAAGCGGGTATATATTTCAGTGGCTTTTATAACCCTAGCCGTTGAAGCGGCTGTCGAGGGTGCTTGTGGATGCACGCTACGTAAACGGATCGGCTTGCCTATTAGGAGGTAAATGCCAGCGGATAGCGTACGCTTGTTCACTGGTCTGGTATATATATATATATGATGTATGCGTGTATCTTGGCTTTACTGGCGTTGCATGCAACGTTCGACAAATCCCTCCCTTCTTCCGTCTACAGCGTGAAAATACACGTGCTTTAGAAGACGAAACGGATGAGGGGCGGGAAGGGGGGGGCGATCGCTGATCCGGGCCATTATCTACATTGTGTTGAATGTGCTAATATACTATCGTTGGATTCCAACGTATCAAGAGAACTTAGTCATCAATGCAACCAAAAATAATCTACACTATATCTTGCCATTATTTTTCATTATATTTTGTTTATCACGTTGTTATGAGAGCTATTTTTTTTTTTTTTTTTTCGTTTCGCCAATAGACTCAGTTTTACACACTCAACGTAGTAATTCGATATTTTCCAAACCACTCTTCTCGATATTTTAATATATATATATTCCAGCACAGCTTGCGTTCAGTCGTATCAATGTGCAAAAAAAAAGAAGTAGATTTCAAAATTTCATAAAACCAAGGTACAACGACAGACCCTACGTAATTCGTAAATCCTAATATCGAGCTCTTCCCTCACTGACAACTTTGTTGGCCAAGCTCTCTGTGCCAAACTAAGTCATTGGGTGCTAAGACGACGAGGAGACTTTTGTATAAAGTTCAGGGTCGGTGAAGTTCCTCCTCTTGTGTGTTGGGAAAAGCTCCTAACTTTCTATCGTTGAGAAATCTAGAGACAGAGCTCTAGGTGGTTTAGGTAGCTCGGCTAGCTCGGGGAACCTGATTAAATCTTCAGAGTCGTGGTTCTTCGGGAAGCCGCACAAGAGAGCGCAATAGACGCAGGAGAGAGAGAGAGAGAGAGAGAGAGAGAGAGAACGAGAGAGCAGCAAACCGGGTGGGGGTAAAAACTTGTGCGATCGTCAAGGGTGTTTTTAACGTCATCACCCAGAGGCTGGTAAGGCAGAGTGGGAGCTTTTGTCCTCTGATCAGGAGGGGAAGTGAGGGGAAACCGAGAGCTCGCGACGGTCCAAAAGAGAAGGAGAGAGTGGAACGACAGAGGGAGTTTCCGGATATAACCCAGAAGTTTGCTTAATTTACCGTAGTGGGGAAGAAGGGAGAAAAGGGAGGCATGAGAGAGAGAGAGGGTTGATTTAGCTCTGTGGCCAAACTCACAGCAAAAGCACTGGCTCTACTCTCTAGCTTCTCTCAATCTAAGTCTGGCTCGCATTCCTAATTCACTGTATACTTCCAAAGTAAAATGTAACATGGTAAATCTATTTTGGGATCCCTCTTACAAGCATTCAAGTAAATCGTGGTTATACTGTCAATTAATAAGTGACAACGGTTTATATTAACGTAAGTGTATACATTTATTTCAACTGTTAAATATTTAAGGCAACTCTGATGAACTGAAAAGTATATTAGATGAGGTTTTTTTTTTAAACCTGATGTCAGCTTTGTTTTTGTAGAAAAAAAATTCTTCGTTATCTTACGTTAAAGTAAAATAAAAAGAAATCAAGATTTTCGTGTCAGGATGTTAGGATTAAATTCAGTAAGGAATTAGCGAATTAATCTTTGAAAAACAAAAGCGCAGATTTTTGGAAATATATAGTTGACTCATCTGTACAATCAAGATCGTGTAGTCTCTGAATCACTTTCGTAGAGGCAGAAAAAAAAAAAAAATCACAGGCCTCTATGCTTGTATTCACTATTCGAGTCACGATTACACAGCCGATAATTTAACGTTCGGTATACCATCAGGATCAGCGGAATATCGTGGCGGGTTACACGTTTATACCGAACTACGAATTGAAGCTGACGAGTCGGCTTTGTGGGGAGTTGCCACTGTCGCGTGTGTACGAGCGGACGAAATGGTCCTGGGAATTTATTTCCAGGCGTTGTTCGCTCTCGTTATCGTCTCGTATACCTCGTGGTCCTATATGTTTACCACAGCACACACACACACACACACACACGCTATACTGTTGCAGCAGCAGTAAGCCATAACAGGATTTGGTCCAAGATGTAGGCCGTCCTTGAAAGCTCGAAACGAATGAGAGCCAAAACGGAGACCTATCTCCGTGTCCATGTTTCCCCCCTCTTATATAAAGCTCCTGAGTTGGGATAAAACTCCCGGGGGACTTTGCCGGGTGGTTCGTCCCCGGGGAATGATGTACTCTTTCCGAAACTGCTGATAGCGTTCCAGCCGGTCCGGCACCCGCCGCACACCAGGAAAATCGAGATTCGACGTGGGACACACAAACGATGAGCCCAGTGAGAACTTGCCAGGCTAGCACAGAAAGCGAGAGAAAGTGAGAGAGAGAGAGAGAGCCCAAAAGCGTCTCAGAAGTAGGAGAACGCTCACGGACGCCGCCGCGCTTGGTCGAACCCTTCTTTCCTTCTCCAAACCTTCTATCGCCTTCTCTCAAACCATTCCCACGCCGGTACCTACGACGCTTCTACGTGGTTGGAAACCACCCACCGATATTGGCTTCGCCCGAAGAAACTTTCGCCACCCGGACAGGACGACAAGTGTCGAAGTCGGGCTCGTGGAATCTCCATCTTCTCTTTTGCCTCTCTTTTCTTCCACGGTTTTCGCGCACCCGAGACCGATAACGAAACCTTCTCTACCACCGATTCGACTCGTCTCGAACCATGAATCAGCGAGAAAATTGGATGCCAGGCAATTATTCTCAGAAAGTGGGGTTTGCTCTTTTGCCAATAATACTCGTTATCTAAAGTATTTTGCTACCTCATAGAGACCAAGCTTTGTTCTCATGAACGAAAACAAAAAGAAGAGAGAAAAAAACAATTACAGATTTTTACGTCGGGATACTTAATATTATTTGAAACCTCCTGAAAATGGCGATTCAGGAAAGTGTCTTTGTCGGACTTTCAAAATTCAAAACGCTGTATCCAAAGAATGATTTTGAGGAATTTCTCATACACGCATGTTTTTATTGTTATTATTATAAATAGGACCTAGCATTTTTTTTTTTTTTTTGTAAATTGACACAACTTATTATGTATCAAACTTTTTTTTTTTTATAAATTAGCTGCGTTGATTATGAGAGGTTTGAAGAAAAAATAATAGTGAGGCAGTTTCGAAGGGAGCTTATTGTGCGTGATCAGGAATACGTCTGAGACGATGTCTGAGGTAAAAAGACGGATTTACTACTTGCGCTTTCGAAGATCGATCGTTGCGGCACAAGTATATAGTTGGGCTGGTTGCGGAGGAAGGGATGCTGCGATGCTCTGCGACTCCTACTCGTAGAGGTCTCTCACTCCTTTCACTCTCTGTGTCTCTCTCTCCTTTTCGTATTGAGAGCACGTAGCGACCGACGGGCCACCGCCGGCGATGACAACTCGTCCTCTAGTATACGTATAGAGAGCTCACAAAACGCGCTCGCTCGCGTATTTCAGCAGTCTACACTCTTTGGCCCGTGTGTTAATATATGTGCGCAGTGGCATAGGTATATTTCGGTTTATATGTATGACAGACAGACACGAAAGAAACGAGAGGACCGAGAGAAAACCGTAGAGGTACGTCGACCTGCGGACAGAAAACCCCACCGATAATTGAATTTTTGACGCACGACCTGGCTGGGACGAACCCCTCTGTCTCTTTTGCCACGTGACGTTCCTCACCCAGCCGAGTTCCTGTGGACTCCTTTACTGTCCTGGGAATATTTAACTTTTTTTTCTCTCTCTCTCTCTCTCTCTCCCTCTTGTGAAAATGAAATTCATAATACCGAGTGCCAGAGAAGAAATATGCGTCAAAGTTTCGTCGGTGACGAACTCGTGACACGAGAACTCTTGCTCTTTTACCTTCATCATGATGATCCTTGTGAGAAGCTCACTGGTGGTCGGGCAAATTGGCTTCTTTTGGCAAAGTTTGGCATAGAGATGACTGTATTTGATGCAAGAAATAAGAAGGAGAATGATCGGTTGGCGTTCTCTCTGCATTTAGAACAGTCGCTAAATGCTGGTTTTGATATTTCAGGCATTCCACCACTAATTCGGTGATTATTTAGCATCTCGGATGTAGTGATGGAGATTGAAAAATGGTGAGGCATTGCAGCCCGTTTGGGTCTGGCACATATATAAAAAAAAAAGCCCCGAAATGTTTTAAATATTTAAAACATTGTTGGCAAAGATTTTTCATCGCTAATAAATCTCGGGATTTCGCAAAAAATTTTTCCCCAAAGTTTCCAATTTTGCGAATTCACCGCAAGATAGTTTTGTCTCTCTGACGGCAGTTGTAGGAGTCACGAAGCCATCGTAGCACTGGTGTCTGTGTGTGTGTGTGTGTGTGTGTGTGGCTCGCTCAGCAGTTAATTCCGGACCACCGCGAAACTCGGCACGGTGCACCATGTGGCGGGGGGGTTATAGTATATGTTACGCACCCTCTGGGTTGGAGCTATACCCAGCCCAGAGCGCGCTACCGTACGAGCCATGAATCCCTTAAATTATGGGAGACCACTTTCACGCGTGTCATAAAATTCTCACCCGCCCTTTCGCTACCCACTCTCATCGGTGGCCTAGAGGAGCCTATCTTTTCCTGGTGGAGCTTTAACGCGTCTACGTTCGACACTGGCATTACACATATATAAGCTCTCGCAATGACAACGAGGCTATACCCTGCAGTGTACTTGTATTACACCCTGTGTCGTTATATTTGCCACACGAAACGTCTGTTAAATTTTCCCTTCGTGTATACTATATATATTCTAATGCTCTGTTTTATCGTTGTTCACGAATTTTCCTAGCATTCGCTTGTAAATAGGTATGTCGCGATTTTATAGCTGTACGATGGAATACGTCGAACCAGATGTTCAATTACTTAATCAATGCTAAATTTAGGATGAATCAATAGAGTGGTGCTAATTTATTGGAATTTAAATTTTTTGGCCTAATCACTCAACACCTGAAGTGTTTATGGAGTTTACAATAAATGATTTAATCGCAAATGAATTTAAAATTAAATACTTATGAAAATCAAAAATTGTTTCTGATTAATAACTACAGAGTTTGAAAAAAAAAGCAAAAAAATAGTTCTGCGTTCTTATTGGCTGACTGAAACTGGAGCTCCAATCACGACGTTCGAAAATTGATGAAAAACGATAAATGATGGCGAAACTCGTGTCTTGAAATTGGACCCCAGGCGCAATACTACATATATATATATAGCCTTACGACACCGAATATATCGAACCTGCTGTTCACTAGCAAACATATAGCTATAATAGCTGTACTATAGTTTAGGGCGTATTCTACATTGTAATGCCAGCGTGCGCCGAGCCCATCTACCGTTTGCCATATGGGAATGGCACATTAGTGGGTACCTGATAGCTCTCGTCCACCACGTACAGTATTACATGAGTAAAAGAGGGAGAGAGAGAGAAGCTTTAGGCTCTCGAGAGCATGCGAAGAAATCGATCGGGCTTTTACGACTGTAACACGTTCGCCCTGCGCCAGTCATATATCCACCTACCAGCATGCTGACTCTCACCGCAAAAGCCAGAGCTTCGACAGAGTGCCAACCGCGAAACCTTTCTACGTTGTACTCTGTATATACTCTCTCTCTCTCTCTCTCTCTCTGGAGTCTCTCCCGAGTTCTCGCGATCCCCAGATAGCCAATCAACGAGTTCGTTTTTATAGCCAACTCGTAAAAATGAACAACATGCGGAGACCCTGCGAATGCCCATTCGTCGAGAAACACGAGACTTTTCTGTATAGTATTTAAGTATAGGTACGTTTCCATTTGTATATCACTGTATTGTTGACATATATATATATATATGTATGTATGTGTGACATGCCGTGATGGTAATTGCTCATTGCATACTCGTCCCTTTCTCATTTTCTTCGTGAACTCGGAACACTCGCCCTTTATTCCAAATAAGTCACAATTTTGCATTGAAACGCAATGAAAACGCTATGAAATGTGTGAACCTGCCATGAAGTCAAAGAAAATTCAGGTGCTGTGATTTCAAGCTGTTACTTTACGTCGGTAACTTTTTAACGAAATTTATTTATCACTTCTGGATAAGAAACTTCGAGACGTACAAATTTGTATACTCGAATTGAACGAAGAAAATGAGACCTTTTGGCCAATTGAATCAGTTACAAGTTGAACTCAATGCCACCAGATCTCGTACAAAAAATCTCGAGGAAATGTGACGAAAATCTCGAAACAAATGATATTCACGAAAACAAAGGGACCTCTTTCGACATTCCGGCAAAAGAATGTTCCAAGTTTAATGGAAAATCATTATTAAGTGTACATAAAGTGTTTCAAATAGTCGACATAGACTCCCCTTCGTAAAATCAACGTGTAGCCCCATAAAAAAAAAAAAAAATCCAGTGTCCCAACCTCCAGTATCGAGCAGGTGGTGAAGCGTTAATGGTGTTCCCGTACTATCTCGAGTGCCAGAGCAGCACTGCGTGTCGGGGTATGCCGAGAGTTTACTCCCGTGCGAGGGATAATTAACCTTACCTATTCGATTCGCTATTAGATGAGCCGAGGAAGGCCGAGGGGTAATGAAGTCGAGCGGTTTGGCTGGTGGTGGTGGTGGTGGTAGTGGAGGTGGTATGTGCGGTTGCGTACAGTAAAACGGCTGCAAGTTAAACCATAGCAGCAGCAGCAGCAGCAGCAGCAGCAGCAGTCTACATGTCTGAAGGCTCAGCGTTGCAACAAACCCCAGACTTCGGTAGCACTTGTATGGAGGATACATCCACCCCACTCTTGGCTTTCCAAAGCTCTTCTTCACCTCTCCATCGTTCCCCGGCTGTGCAAGCCGAGAAGCAGTTTTCAATTAGGCTCGATTACCCGCCCACGAGCCACGCAAAACGACGTCTTACTTCTGTGGGTGGCTCGGGTCGGTCGGTAACGGCGAAGTAGCGCAACGTAGTATTAAGGAAGTTCGCCTTTTGCAGCGGTTAGAGCTGTACAGGGCTTAGCAAACGCAACCCCTGGAACGAAATCTTTCGGGCGTGACCCGTCACTCTCTTTCTCCTCGCGACGTCGGGAAAGACCGGGGTCGTTTGTATCAGAGCATCAAGCTCATCGAGGAATCATCGGTTGCAGCTAAACCGTCAAAATTAAATAGTTATTTATGCAGGACGCAGGTGAAATTTACGGATATTCAAAAACTGAGAAGAAACGCACCGGAAAATAATGTTGTTTTTATAATCCGACGTAATTTAGCCGAATTATTTGAAACAATTGAAAAGCTGAAAGCTGACTCAATCAACCCCGGTTTCCACCACGTCGCTTCGCGTCGCCGCCCCATAGCTTTCTCTGCGATTTCTCTTTCGCAACGAGCCACAGCCTGTGTCTCACGGTTTAGATATACACCCTGAGTAACTAAACAGAGGGGTGAATTCTTTTCACGATACTGGGTGAAGAAGAAGGACTTTTCACTTGGGAATTTTCCTCGTTGAAAGTCTTGAGTAACCGTATTCCGCGCGACACGCTTTTTCTTCTACCTTCTATCACGCGTTTCACTCGCTTTTCGACCAGTTAATTCGAGGCTTTTGTCTAGAGGCACGAACTGTGTGCATCCGCTTGGTGATGTTCTTGGGAAAACAAAGAAGGGGAGATATTCGTGCTTGAGTGGGTAACACTTTTCTGTTCTTTTTTTTTTTCTCTTTATTATTTTCCTCCCCTGAGTCATTGATCGACAGAAAATCGATATATAATAGCTTCGAGTAGGGTTCCGACATATATATATATTATGTATGTTATAAATTTGGGTTATAACGTTATCGTGTAACACAGCCGGGTCACATGAGTTACACCGTTTGCGCCGTGGCGCTGGCTCAGCGGAAATTTCCACGATTGATGACACGAAAATGACTATGTGTCTTGGTGAATAAGCGAGAACGTTAGTACAGTCGGTGACCAGAAGGGCGCACGAGGCTCCGCAAACCGGAATATCATGATTAGCAAGCCTGGGTAGCGCATGTGCCTAATGACTCTGCCCCATAATAGTTGTATAGCATCGCGTTTACTACAACGCGCACGTTGTTAGCGTTTGTGGCTTTCTCGTTTTCGTATATTATTACAACAGTTAAATATTGCCACTACCGTTTATTGCGAGACTTTTGAATTGATGCATTGGCCTCTGCACGTTTTCGACAATGAAAGACAAATTAATTTTATTGTCAAATGACGCAACCAATACAATTCTAAATCATATCTGTAACTAGTTGTTTCTTGAATTTCTTGAATTTTTGAGTTTCTTGAATTTTTCCTTGAGGACATATATAATTTTTCTGACGAGTTGAGAAAATGTTTTTCTCACGAGTGCGAGAAGTGCGATTTCTCGCACCGCGTGGCATAATAGTACATTACGATACGAGTGCGATAAAACGTTTCCTGACAAGTGTCGCAATCACCACGAGTGCGAGAAGTGCCTACTTCTCGCACCGCGCACAATTTATTTCTCCCCAGATTTGATCCAATAAATAATATTGGTCGTATTAAAATTCCATACGTTGGTTAAATGTGATTTTTATCGTTGCATTTCGCTATTTCACTACAAATTTCTTCAATGCATTTGGATTATCATGTAACCACGAAGAAATAGAGACAGATTAAAGGTACGTGTAGCAAAAGTATATATATATTTCGTGGTATTGAATGCTCAATCTCACATCCCGGCTCTTTCAAGCGATTCGCCTTTCCCGCAGCTTCGCTGATCGATCCATCCATCCACCGCTCCTTCCTCGTCCTCCTCCTCCTTCTTCTTCTTCTTCTTCTTCTTCTTCTTCTTCTTCTTCTTCTTCTTCTTCTTTTTCCACTTCTTCTCAGTCTCGAGTCGAAACGAGCTTAGAACACGTGTACGTACTTTATACGTAGCCGAAAGAGAGTGTGAGGAGAGGTGATGCTACTGGCGTTGCGCTTCGGCTTTTGGTGCCTTGATGCCGTCTGTCACGTACCAATAGTCGTCGTTTCATCGCAGTTCAACCCTGGCGTTCATCCCTCGTCTACGAACGAGAGGTCGCGGCTACGTGGCTAACGTCGGCAACGCCTATATATGCTCACTGGCCCGCTTGTCCGCGCTCCGGTCCAAGATAGGACTCCAAGAAACAGATGGCCCGCCGTCTCATAAATTCCGACGGCATTTCCAATTATTTTTCAAAGATTCTCCACCTCACACACACTTACACACAAACAGGACGTATACTGTCTTGTCGTGACAACGACAATGTTTGCACTGCAAAGACATGATTTTCTCCCAAAGCTATCTGTCACTGTTGCTCGTATTCTTCAACTTCTCTCGCAACTTCTATATTTTCGTAACTTTTGAAGTTTTCTTTTTTTCTTTCTCTGTCCTTTATTCAGTATTTTTTTTTTTTTTTTGTTGAATCCAACTTTCTTACGTCAAGAAATTCGTTGCAAATATATTACATTGCATTGTGTCTTGATTTTTTTTTTTTTTTATTTTTTTTTTAAATCTCAGTCTGACAAAGAAAACCTGTCCAACTGCGACAATGAAGCAGGATTGCAAATCTTGCATCACTTTTCAACTCTGTTCATTTATTTGCTCCACAGGATTTAATATTAATTTTTTTTTTTTTTTTTTTTTTTTTTCATTTTACTATCTCTTTGATTTTTAAATTGATTCTATCAAAAGATCCATTTTTTGATTCTACTTTCAACAGCAAAACTATATTTTGACACAATAAGTATTCAGATATTTAACTGCAAGTGAAAGAGAACAATTTGAAAGGACAATTATTATAAAATAATGTATACAAGACTGAGTATTAAATCACAAAACTGTACCTGGAGTGTCTCCGATGTTTTCTTCCATCTTGACAAAAAAAAATCGTCACACGTGTATTACGACATTAATGCCCGAATTTCATTGAAGCCCCTTTTTTTTCATAAAAAGCTACTTAGTGTCCATTTGTCACAACGAAGTGGCGGACCAGTATTATTTTCCACTATTTTATATTTCCCCGACCTCGGGAAAGCAGCTCGTTGAGCCAAGTCTCCAGTTTCAATTTCATAATGTGTTTTTCATTCAGCTATTACTGTTTAAAAGTTGCCTTGCGCCACCCGCAAGCTCTATTTTTCTTTCTCATTACTTTTGTCACAGCAATGGGGCTGGTGTTTTCTTTTTTTTTTTCTTCTTCTTCTTCTTTTTTTTAAACCATTTTTCCTCTGCAATTTTCGTGGCTGTGGTAGCAGCGAGATTCTTTGTCACTAATGTTTTTACCCCAGCGTCCCTCTTCGTATATATATAATACTCACACTGTTTGGCACTGGTATAATTCCTTCGGGAGAGCCCACGATTTTTATGACGATCTTTCTGCAGCAGTGCTTCTCGCGCTGTTCTCTGTGATACGAGGCTGAAGCCAACTCTTTAATTCACAGGAATTACCGTGAAAAGGGTGTATAACAGAGAGGAGAGAGTGGGGGGGGGAATATAACAGTGTATAGAAATGGAAAATGAAGTGAGTGTATGTGAGGTTGCACGACGCGGTTATACAGAGGGACAAAACCAAGTGCACGAACGTGCACTTAAGTACCACCCCAAAAGTCCTTTTTCCCAGCCTCCGTCGTAAGGACGGTCGCGCGCGCGCGCGCAGGGCCAACGCTCACTCCGACTCGACTCGACTCTTCGAGGGTTGGTCAAATAAAAGGAGTGCGTTAAATCGACTCCGAGAGACCGCTTTCCAAACGAGTCAACCGAGCCCGACATTTCCGTGGCGCCCACGTAACCGAACGAGTAACTCCTCCTGAGCACGACCGGTTCAACGGTTGCCGCGCCGGTCGCCACTGGAATCGCAACGAGAAGGGCTTGCTCCGCATAATTGCGTCCGACGAGCGAACTCTTATTCTCTCTTTCTCTCTTCTTATTTTTTTTTTTTTTCTCTCTCTCTCTTCTTGTGTTACGTCAACATGATTATGCTGACGATATTTTTTTTTTTAAATTGATACTCACGTTGATTCACACTAAAAATTTGAATCATAAAAATCTGAAAGCATAATTATGCTTCAAGCCAAGTCTAGATGCTTATTTGAAGAATTTCATTTTTGGGATGTTGCAGTTGTTACATCTGTAGAATTAATTTAGAAATTTTTTTCCACCTCTTTTCAATAATGACATGTTAAAAAAAAAAAATTTCCTATAAATGTGTAATGTTTTTAATTAACGCAGAAGTGCTGTTGGAAATATTGTGGATAGTCAAAGTTTTTGAGAATGCAGCGATTTGGCATTGTCAGTGAGTGAGAAGAGGGTGACAAATAAGGCTGAGGGGCGGGGAGGGGGGGTCGGAGAAACTCTGCAATTTCATGTCTCAGCGATGCCTCAAGGCATCCATCCTTCATACACATCTTAGATTCTCACGTCGGAGCTGTGAATACCTATGCGAAAAGCACAGCAGCAACGAGAACGAGAACGAAAACGATGAGAGGCACTCCGGATTGTCGCCTTTTCAGCAGGATCCACCAGACACCGCCGAAGGGTTTGAAAATGCCACGCGCCATTTCTCTCCAAGCAGAGATCTTACCATCGCCCTCAATCCTACGTCTACGTATAGTCTCACTGCCTGTGGGGTGCGGAAAATTCGTTGAAAAAAAAAAAAACAAAAAAGAGTGAAGTAATATATGACTGCGGCAGTGTATTAATTTCTCGAGTAATAATCTTCCATTTTCTCCAATTAAACCTTTAAAAAAATTTTTTTTTTTACGTCGAGACAGTTAAGACTACTTTAGCTTTATTTAAATTCATGAAAAAAAAAAAATATTTAGTATTTATTGCATTTTTTATTCTCACGCGAAATGAAAGTACGAAGCGTTGAAAAATCGATATTCGTTTCCTAAACGCTGGGCGGAATGAAAAAAAAAAAAAAGATAGAGAAAGAATATCCGTACGTTCCTCCTAGACTATTTTCTGAGATATATACCAAGAGGATTACTCGATACACCTGCAAAAATCCGCACGTCATCCTCTACCGTTTCCTTTCTTCTCGCTTTCTATCCTTTACATCTATACACAGAGCTCTCGATCTCCAGAATTTTCAGCCCTCTTTAGCGGCTATATACGCCGACTCCCTAAGCGTTCTTTCACTCTCGCACTCGAACTCCTGACCCGCCGGGGAAACGTCAGTTAGGGGATGAGCCTTATGTGACGGGTTATAGCCCCAAAGGACCTCGAACCTCGAGAGAAAGAGAGAGGAGCACCTTTTTTTCTTTTTTTTTTTCTCCGCACACAGCTCTTTGCCTCCTCCAGCAGAGGGGATTCCCCGTTATATCCGTGCCATTGAAGACGAGCCTTGAGAGTCGCGGAAAGGATTAAGTTTTCTTGTGCATTGCAGACGTACTCCAATCTCTCATTCTTCGCCCTTTCTTTTGCATCCAATGAATCTTTTTCCCTATTCGCGTGATAGGAGAGAAAAAAAGTAACAGGATCGATAAAGTTCGCTCGAAGCGCGCTTGAAAGTTCCATCGATGGACTTTGGAATGATTCGATAATACCCAAAATACACAAAGTAATGGTTTTATGACATGAAAAAAAAAAAAATTGTAGGAAATTCGACATACTGAAAGATGGAGTGGATCGATTGTTCTCTATCAAAAGCTCTACAGCTGCAATTGCTCGGTCAAAGTAATGAGAAATAAAAGCTCCTCTTGAAAAATATTCCATTAGTGACATTTTTCAAGAACGATTCAGTATCTGCAACAAGCTAATGAAATAGTTTTTTTTTTTTTTTTTTTTTTATTAATTAGTCGAAAAAGATTATAGAAAAAAAAAAAAAAGTTACTGCCCAGTGATGCAACTAGATTGGCCATACTTAAGATACCGCGATGCTCCAACTTAGCTAAAGAACTCTCCCTTACTCCTCGTAAAGACGCGGAGAAGCGACGTCGGGACGATAAAGGTATAAAATCATCATCAAGCGAGATGAGGTCAGAGCGATACCGCAGAGAGGCGGCCACACTGGCAATTATTCAGCCACACTAGAGAGCCGCGAGAGGGAGTTAGCTACAAACAAAAAAAAAAAAAAAAAAAGAACAGCAAAAAAAAAAGAAAAGTGTATGAAGGAAAAAGTAAAACATTACCGGCCCGGGCGAGAGAGGCGCGCTTTTTATGGCGTACTTTAGTTTCGGCAACAAATGTTTCCCCCGGGCCGATTTTTCACGCGCCCCCTCGGTTACGCTGCCTTCCCAAGCAGCTCTACTTTCTCTCTTGCATTCTCTCTTTTTTTTTCCTTTTTCTTTTTCTTTTTTTTTTTCATCTTTCTCTCTGCTTTTTTCGCCGACCACATTCACTGCCTACTTTCATTCCTGGCCTCCGCTTCAGAGAAAGATGGAAACATCTAATACGCCCTTTCTCCGCGTACGAACTCTCCGGCTTGAAAGTGAGAGGGATAGAAAGAGGCGAAGGAGTAGAACTCCTCTGGCACGATTTCTCAAATGAAATATTATTACACCCCCGCCGACCATAGACCCGCTAACGTGTGCACCGTTGGTCGTTGGGAAGTCGAGCGACGAAGGGGCTTGCGGACGATATATATCGTACCAGCTATATCATCTATATAGTGCATAACAGTACGAAGAGAAAAAAAAAAAAAAGAAAAAAAAAAGGAGTCTGGAAAAAAGTTTAGAGTCACACATATATAACGAGCGAGAGGTTGAGATTCGCAGCTTTTTTTTTCTCCACACACACATATATAGTTGATCTTTTCTTTCCTCGTCTCAGCGGTGCTGTAGAGTTCTCGGTGAACATATATGTAGAAGAGAGTGTAAAAGGTACACATTGGAGAAAGAGAGTCAGCGGGGTGGAGTTAGCAGAGTGGGTACTGCATGTCCTCCTCGTTTTGAAGGTACTTTTTTGCCCGGAGAAAAAGAGGGAAACTCCACCCCTTCGCCCTGCCTCTTCGGCACGGAATCGCCTGGATACCTACTGCTGAGGATGTTAAGAAAAAAGGGAGACAGAGTCTCTCGTCAGGTGTGTTCTCGGCCCCACCGAGAAAGTTTTTTCGCGACGACGACTACGACGACGACGACTGGTCGACTCTAGACTTTGTCGAGGAGAATAAGAAAAGTGGATATAGAACGAACGCGGTCGTGCCAGACGTACGGAATCTATAGAAGTTTACCCACGACTCACAACGAATTTTCAACACCTTTTTGGAAGACACTGTTTTATTTGTTTTTTTTTTTTTTTTTTTTCACGCTTTTTGGAGCGATGAAACTTTGGTGGCTTTGGTGGTTTGTTACTTTTTCTGATAGCGTAACGGTTCTGTGACTCATTCAGGTATACTTACGCAATATGAATCTGGCGAGATTATGTATCAATTTTGAAGTTACGAAATTTCCAGTTTAGATGCATTTAAACGTGGCTATCTTCATTTAATTTCGAAAATATCGAGATATTAAAATTTCGAGAGGTAAAATTTGGAACAAAAAAAATGGAAAATATATTTAAAAATGTAATGCTAGATTGTAATTTTACGAAGGACCAAAAATGTACTTCACAGCGTAGATTTATTATTGACGAATAATTTTTTCTTTTTTCGCACCTTCTTCCGATTATTTTGAAAGATCTCCATCTTTTGAAAATGACAAATAAGATAAGTGATGTTTTTTTTTTGCTGAATCCTGAAAGTGCTGCATAATAATGCGTGGAAAAAAAAGATATATCTAGTTCCTTAAATCAGCGATATATTTCTCAAAGCATATCTCTTCTTCACTTCTTTTTTGCCTCCGTGAAATATACACGCTCTGAGCTCCTAGCGTTTTCTCTCATTTCTCCCGTTAATTCCATTTTACCTACGTTAGCGCGGCGATAGCCCGGCAACAAAGGGCTCACCGAGCGCAATACCCTTCGCCTCCAGGGTTGCTTCGTGGAATAATTAGACGAGGAGGAGTTTTCCGAGGATCCTTTGTACGCGAAGGCGCATGGAAAACCCGTGTTTTCGCTTTCTGAGGCAAAGTATAATCGAGCGACACGACGTGTATATCAACGTTTATGCTACCGTACGGAAGTACATAGATTGCAAAATTCGCGCGGAATAAACATGAAATATATACGAAAATTGTAATGATAATCCAGCGTAAAATCGTCACGATGTAAAGTCTCGTAGAATTGCGATGGATTTGAAGATTTTTTTTTTTTTCATCGTACACCATTATGACTCTCGATTCGATCCAATTCCGCGGAGGCATCTGCGTCAGCGATGGTTTACCGATGAATATTTTTAAAGTGTCTCTCCGTCGCAGACACCAAGCAAGTCGGTGCGGTGACGGAAACGTGTGGAGATTGCGGTTCGCCAGAAGGAGAGATTTATTCGACAGAGATTACGAGGAAAGTTTTCCAATTGCGGTAGGAGGAGACACCAGGAGAAAGAGTGGAGTTGAAGCCTCTGGGAAAGGTACGACGACATCGGAAACCAATGGGGAATCTGTGTGTGCCTCCCCTGAGTCGCGTTTACTAGGTATGGAAGAGGAGGCCAATAACGTCGCGCGCGCTCTCTAGATCGATGCGGTAAATATCACAACTCAGAATTGTCGAAAGATTTTTGGGGTTCGTCGATCGATCCCACGGGAAGTGATGGTGAAGATGATGTCTGGAGCACTGAATTTCTTCGATACTTCGATACTGATAAAACGGACAGTTAAAAAAGGGTTGGCATGGCTACGAGTTGATCGGCATGAAAATAGATGAAAGCTCGTCTAGCTGTATTAACGGTAATCATTTTTCCGCCAGTATTTATAGGTTTCGATACCGGCCGATTAATCGTCCGGCGTTTATGGTACACCGCGATAGTACCTTATGGAGTACTGTTATACGTAGCCCCGGTTAGATCGCTACCGCGCAGAGCTCTACGCCCCAAGACGAGTTGTAATTGTGATGGTCGCGCTGGGACGCGCACGCGAACTATCTCCGGTATGCCGCACGGAACAGAAATTAATAACTCGCGAAGGGACGAGTGGGGAGAGGGAGAGGGACCCACGATTCCTCTGGAAAACTTTATCAAGGGAAAATTCTCCAATCTGAAATCACGTGTCTTCCGCTTTTTGCTCTCTGCCCTCATTTCACGTGCTAAAATAATGATTCTGATTCTTCCCGTAAGCGATGGTTTTATTTGGAGAATTTTTCGCGAGATGATACAAACCTCCCTTCGGCGATTCGTGGTGGCTCGTTATTTCTCTATCAGTAAAAATGGTCTTTTTAAAATTATTTTATAGTAGACGCGAGTAGAAATCCGTAACAGAAATTGTGAAGTAATTGACGATTTTGTTTTCTCAAGGTGAAGGCTTGAAAAAATCGTAGAGATGATCCGTTTCCATGTGAATATATTTGTTTGAAGGAAGAGTATCAATATTTGAATGAGTTTGTCAATTCTTTTTAAAAAGCAACAACACTGTTATCGAAATTGGACTCATCGACTGAAATCGCAATTTCTTCGTGGGTTCTCGTGTGTTTTTTTTTTTTTAAAAAAGCGACCCTTTAATTGTCGGACGTCGAGGAGTTGCGAAGGGTGCCGAAAAGCAGGGCGATGTTGCCCGTCATCATTGTGCGTCGGTCGATCGTTGAAATCGCGTTAGGGAACGCGCACTTTTCAGCCATCACCACGGCGGGGATACTATACACAAGTAGCAAGGGCTTGGGACACCAAACTCGATTTCGCCACGGTGCTAACACGATTGCCGCCAGACACGGGCACTTCACCTTGGCTCTCTCTCACTCTCTCTCTCTCTCTCTCTCTCTCTCTCTCTGCGCCTTTCTGCCTCCCTTCGTTTCACTTTCTCTCACACCCTCTTCTCGACTATGAGAAACAAAGTTAACGATAGCAGACGCCGACTACCGAGGTCGTCTAATTGCTCATGGCCTGGAGATCCTCCAAGTCCGGAGTCACCTGCAAAAAAGAAGGTGTTAGATTAATTAATATTCAGTCGGTGCCGGACGTGACAAAAATATTCCGTATATTTTGACATAATCAAGAGAGGAAAAAATTCACTTTTGCAAAAATAATAATGACAACTGTGGTTAGAATTAAACTTTTTTATAATAATAATTCTCATTAAGATATTTTCAATAATTTTATTACTGATCGAATATTGCAAAATATTCGATTAGAAAAACGTTGAAAAATTAGATGCTGCTAGTCTCTCTCATCAATCATATAAAATGCAATATTTTTCAACCAGCATCCCTCACTCGTAAGTTGTCTGATGCAATTGACAAGCGTTTCAGCAGCAATCAAATGTTGATTAATCCCATAATATTCTTTAACAAGGGTTTATGGCACATATGACGTTACGTGATCGAGTCGGTGCCCCAGTAGGGACCTGAATTGAGTTAGACCGTGTAGAGAACTCTTCACGTTGTATTAGACACGTTCTCTTTCTCGCTCAGCAGGAGGTGCACGGAGAACCCCCAAAGGAGTCATCGAGGGTTCAGATTCAGTGTCTGAATTCTCGTATGTATATAACTACACTGCTGTATACATACGACGTATAACGTTTGCTATATAGGACGTCACGTTTTAGGTTCATCGTCGTTTCAACTTTGGGGCCTTGGCGTCATCGACGAGAGAAGAGGACACGTGTCGTGTACGACTCCGCGTGCACGCCAGAAGGTTTCTCTCCCGAACACATACACGTGTGCGGTAAATGTAGTACACGTAACGTAGGTATGTTTCCAAGAGCCAGACTGAAATGGCAATAATTTCTCAAGAGCACAGAGTGCATCTCCCCTAACTTACTTTTACCGTCGGGCGACTGACTTACGCGGTAATATTTTGTATAGCAAAAGAGAGAAAAAAAAAAAACAACATAGGGGGTGCTGAGGGAACGGGTGAGTGGTTGTGACACATTGAAGGGAGCCGAGACTATAGAGTCTCTGCCGTAGACATTCCGGAATATTTTTATAATGGTTGTGCGTTGAAAAGTCGTCCGGGGTATATATATCACTTGCATTATTAGCCTATAACAGATGGAATTGTAAGGTTACCGTGTTTAATCGACGACAATCCATGTTGGGCGTGATCTTTGTTAAGATTAATTACTTGATCGGAGTTTCAGTAAGAATATTACAATTCTTAAGCAATATAATGACTCTACAATAAGATAAATCCTGCAAGGTTCTACTGTTAAATATTTTATTATTTATTGTTTTCATTTAAAAATTTATCTCTCCCGAGTTCTCCGCAAGTTCTCGTCGCATCTTCTTTTAATTTTATATATTTTCTTATTCCTCTTTGTCACTTTTCGTCTTTCTCTGTTAGTGTCTCTTCCTGTCAACATTTTTTTTCTTTTATTTCCTGGTAAATATTATTTTTAATTTTTTCGTTTTGTAAGTGTAAAGAAAATGTCGTGGATGGGGGGCTTCGCCCCCGGCCCTTTTATGTGGGGCTTCGCCCCCTGAACCCGGCGATGTGGGGCTTCGCCCCCGGACACTCTCTCATTGTTTTACATACGTTTACATCAGACAAGTTGGGGATTATAATTATAAACCTATAAATTCCAAAAAAAATAGGATATTCTTTCTGCGGTTATTATTTCTATAATTATTTCTATAAAAATCTCATGAATTTTTTTCCCCGGATATTTTGTTGACCAGATATTTTTACTTCATACTTTTGGCTGATACCTTTTCACCTGGACCTTATGACCGGTTACCAATTCTAAGCATTGCAGGACAATAAAAATATATATATCAACAAAAAATCATAAGATAAATCCACAAATGTGCGTTTCACGTATTATTATTACTATTATTATTGTATATAATCTCGCGTGAGATAGCTGAAAGTTTAATCTTGAATATCGATATTACTGTACATATATACAAGCAGGATGATTTTGTAGCGCGTAGTAAACACATCAGAGGCTTCTTTGACGATCAAGTTCACGGGAGCGCGTCGAAGCGCCATCCAATTCCGGGGTGATTGCCGCGCTGCCGCTTAAGTTCTTGCAAAGGCAACAAGACGATAGTCGAACGACTAATACAGAGCAGAGGGAATGAGTCATATATAGCCGATGGGATCGAGAGAGCTGCGGAAACCCGCCAGAAACGAGGATATATATATATATACACACCCAGAGAAGCCTCATTCCCTCAACTACTATTCGCGACTCTTTGAGTTCTTTTCTAGCTGTCTTCGAGGTGTCGATAAAGTGGAGGGAAATTAACTGCGAGTCAGTGAAGCGCGTCGTTCTTCTCGGATGTGCGGTTGAAAAATAGAAAAGCAGGAACGGTGTGCTTGATGATAAAAAGTGTTAAAGTTAAAGTGATAAAGAGGAGCTGGGAATTAACGATTAAAAAAAAAATGAAAAAAAAAAACATGTAAAATGAGACACGCATAAGCGTCAAAGCTATTTTCGAGTGGGAGCCTAAGTGGCGCAGGAAGAAAAGTATGTTGAAGCGTTTTCCACAAGCCGGTGCACAACACGTGAAGATCATAAAGTTAATCACTGCCGGGTGTGTCCCAATAAATAAATAAATAAATAAATAAATAAAAAATGAAATACGGCTACTCGTCTATAAATGATATAATACGAAAGCGCGGAAAAGGAAAAACCCACATGCCGCTTGTGTCCTGACCCGTTCTCGAGTATCACGTATCCCGTATAATCCCTTTCACTGTGTGTCACGTAACACGGATAATGCTACAGAGCTCGTTCACGCACCAACCTACTACACACATACATATATATATACTCTTATAAACGAGAAAACTCTGCAGTGCGGGAACAATTGTCCCTTTTGTTTCCCGGTTGTTGTCGTTGTAGTCGTCGTCGACGGTCGTCTCCGGCGTGGACCACACACGGACTATGACGACCGCGTTTTCTGTATCAAGTTCTCACTCTATTCGATTCAACGCCCGAGTCGACCAACATCCACCGACACAATGGGAGATTTATTTGTTGTGCCGAGAGACAAGGATACGGGGAGTTATTAATGTCAATCTTTTTTTGCTTTTTCTTTTTTTCTTTTTTTTTTTTAGGGTACCGAATTGCTTGCCAGACTGCATTTCACTCTTAGCTTTTGTGAGGTATAATAAAAATGTTGTATTTGAGCCAATTTTTTTTTTCTATTTTTTTGTACACTCAGTATTAATATTGTATTTTATTGTTAAGTAAGCTTGTATTTAATTATTGGAAATTTATCTTATGCATTGTAATTTTTTTTCTGGCATTTCCCACGGGAAATAATTGTATGAAAGGTTTCACAGTTTCTAACGTAATATGGAAGTTTGATGTAAAATGTTTGACGCAGGTAAAATGTTGAATAGTCGTTATAGACATTCTTTAAAAAATTAATATTTTAATTCATGGTACTAAATACAATCCAAAGCAACCTAAAGGAGGAATCTAAAGAACCTAAAGGAGAAAAAAAAACAAAGCTTCCTGAGGAATCAAAATTGATTATCTAATTGCATTAATTGAAGAAAAAAAATTGCAACAGCAATGATAAGTTTGCGTTCAATCGGTAGTCTACACTTTTTTTTTTTTTTTTTTCAATAAATGACACTAAGTACGAGCCAAAGTGAGACAGGTACCTGTTATAAATGAGTCCTTAGTGCTCGGGTAACATTCGTGCAATGTAGTTCTACGTGCAACAGATGGTGGCAATGGATCAAGTCCTTTTCAATTATCTCACGTACGCACGACCCCCCCCCCCCCCCCCCTCCCCTCCTCCTCCTTCTTCTCACGTGCTGCAGTCTCGAGTTCCGACTTTATTAAAAAGCGGAGAAAAAAAGGTTATCGTTTTCATATAGCGATATACAGCTATATATATATATATGGTCTCATACAGCAATCGTTTACACGAGGGACTCGAGAGTCTGGCGCATTAGACACGGACCGTCTGTGCACAGTTATCTCCAACGTTATTATATTTCTCCGATTTCTTCTCTTAACCAATAATTTTTCAACCCCTCGACATTACTTTTCCCGGCAAAATTGTACCTCGAAGATTTCGCTTCATAAAAATTGCGAAATCCAATCGCAAATTTCCAATACACTGTCATACGAACGAGAACGTAGTATTTTTTTTTTTCTTCTTTTAATTATTAACAGAGTGAACGAATACGGAAATTGAATTTTTTTTTGTCCGTGTTTAAAAAAAAAAAAAATTTGTATAGCAACGCAGCGAGCAACCAACATCAAAGATTGATTCATAGCCAGCACTCTCATCGTGGCGCAATGTTCCAACCGGAAAAAAAAAATTCATTTCCAGGAAAAATTGCTCGTATCCCGTTATCAGATACTATGGCGAATTTTCTGTCATACTATATACTGCAAATATATATATATATATATATGAAAATATAAATATACTTCCTGCTCCCTCGTTGAACGATGGAGCCAATTCATCAGAGACTTTTTCAATAATCCCGCTTTACTCTTTGAAACGTCATGGCAGCTCCTTTTTTAGACTTAATAAAAAATCCTTGTAATAATAACAATTGAAAATTGGTTGAAACAAAAGTGCATCAATTTTTGTCGCGTGTAAATTGATTTATGTGCTAAATTTTATCCCTGCAAGATAAGATTTGAATTTTACAAATGTAAGCTAAAATGTTTTGATTCGACAGGTGGGGATACTTACCACTATACTACCGAAGAATGGGGGGATTTAAAAGGTATTGGGTGAAGAAAATAGGTGGAGTTGGAGAAAGTAATAGGGGAAGAACCCCGTACGGTGGAACAGCTATAAAAAAAAAAGAAAAAGAATTTGATTAGAGGATTTCACAATTTTTTAATTCACAAAAAAAATAGAAAATAAATTTTTTTTTTTCAAATAAGCACTCCTCTAAGTTGATTGCCAATCACACTTGGGAGAGGAAGGCGAAATAATATTTTTTATGATTCTTTAACATTTTGCTGGAATGTGGTAAAGCTATCTGCGTCTTTGTCGGATATTCAACTGTGTAAGCGGAGGCCCTGCGGGCGTTGTAAACTGATTTCCCGTACAAGTGGGATTCCTAATACATGTTCTATTTCCTCAACTACTCTCACGCATGTTCCGGACCTCTTGCTTTTCGTCCTCGAACTCGAATCACCCGGCGACGATACAAGTCGTGTATATGTACATTTGTTGAGGCTGCGTACTCCCTGAAGCGAATTTCACCCTGAAGTGTCTCGTTTCCTATGTATCACTGCTTCTGCTGGTATCAGATGCGTCTTGTTTCCTCGAATAGAACACTGACGTGAATAAAATCGAGTACAGTAATTGAACTTAGTTATTGAAGTCGTCGAATCAGTTAAATCACTTATCATCGAACTCAAATCATTACATGCCAACTCTTCACCATCCAATTTTTCAACTTTTCAACCCTGCTTTTTTTTCTAGTTCCGAACCACTTTGTTATATCTGCACCCAATATTTCTGATATAATTTTCTTATTCATCTTTGCTTGTGTAAAGACTTGGTCATCTTTTGCACGACTGCGCTTGTGTGCCTTCTATTGTAACCATTTATGTTTGTCCTTCCTCTTCTCAGTACCGTCGCAGCGGTTGAACCGCAAAAACCATTGAGATCTAGTACACAAAGTGTTCCACAAAGTAATCTTGCACAAAGCATTTGTCGTGTTTCCAGAACGTGAATACGGCAGTTGATATGTGGTATATACGCAGTTGCTTTTTCTCGTGTGTCACGTTATGCATATTGGCTTGCTTCCCAGGAGACCTGTCGGACTTTGCCATCAAGAGACAGAGAGAGAGAAAAAAAAGAGAAAGAATGACTAGAGTGTATGGCATTATTGTACTACAAAACGACCGTACCAAGTCTCGCTTGCAAACAACAGGAGGCTCAGACATCATAGAACAGCGCGAGTTCTGTTTGTCTTTGGCGAGTAGCTGAAGCTATACTATCGAATGAATTGAGCTTGTGGTTCGCAGAGTGGCACGTGCGAAAGCTCCTCGTCATCGTAAGAGAGACAAAGAGAGAAGAGAGAGAAGGCAGAGGGTAGAAGCGACTTGCGGACGAACGCTTTTTTTTCTACTTTATTTTATCCACCCAAAGAGATACAAGCGCGGGAACAATGAAGGAGTGAGCTCTCGCGATGCCTGGCTGCGATGTATAAAGGAAAGAAAGTTATGGGGGGCAGTTTTTCGAAACAGGGGATCATCTCAGAAGCTCCTCTACAGAGGATGGAGGATAAACAAGGTCACGTGGCCCATATATTAGGCTCGGATAATCTTGCTACCAATCTCTATACAGTTCATCCTTGCTATGTATATATATACATGTTTCTCTTCTTGCCACCCTCTTGGAGTCTGCAAACTCGCCTCGAAGTCGGCTTGCATGAGCCTCAGGAATAATTCATAACTTGTCAAATAATATACGACCGTACATCGGCGTTCGTTAAATATTCAAAAATGTCGCACGCACTTTCCTCTGCCCCCTCATCTTGATATTGCCATAGGGGAAACGAAAACTTGGTGGGAGGCGACGGGGGTGGCAAACAAATTGGTTATGAACTCGAAAAAAAATGTGTTTGCTCTATCAATCGCAACTTTTGGTGGTTTATGGGGTCAATTTGTTTTATGTTTATTTTATGCTGCTAAAATATTTACGACAGGGTTAGATTGACTTGATCTTATTGAATTTTTGAAAAAGGTATTGTGTAGACGGAGAACAAAAAATTGTTGAATTTCATAGAAAATTCGATAATTTATTTGTCAAAACATAATAATTACTATTGTTTCGATCGAATATGCTTTTAAATCAGTTACATCATTTAATCATATGATATGATATAGATATTATTTATTTGATTCACATCTGTTATTTATAACATTAAAGAAAATGAACTAACCAATTATTTGAACAAACTGATCGAATATTTTGAATGAGTCCGTTAAATAATAAAAAATTACTTAAAATAATATTGACTCCATCAAGTTTATGTCTCAGACATTTTGTTTTTTGTCTCACGATACACTTTGTACTGTTACGAAAAAACACGAATAAACTTTCAATTTCATTTGTAGGAAACTCTCTCACTTGCGAGACGGCCCTTCGATTCATTTTCGATTTTATTATCTATCGAATTGATACGCCGAATAGAAGCATTCGTGCGATTCGTGCTTTTCGTTTCTCGGTGGCCGATCGTTTCTGCAAAGTACCATCTATATATATATATATATATATATATATATATATATATTTCGTATATCTACTATATGGAATTGATTTCAAGGGATGCACGCGCCGGATAGGAAAAAAAAAGAAATAAAAATAAGGGATGGATAAAAAGAGAGATAGCGAGGGTTCTCGAGATACTGTGTAGTGTAACGAAAAGGCGAAGCAGTGAACTCCCGATGGAACACGCCTGGCCAAACTTCGGACAGTGTATTTATCGATGGAGGGTTCGTATATACCCGACGTCGACCCCGGAGGGCTACCTCGTTCCGTTGGTGTGCTGCTACTGCTGTTGCTGCTGCTGCTGCTGCTGCTGCTACTGCTGCTCCATGGTGCGATGCTCCTCTGCACTCTCCTCTGTGTTTCATACAGTAGCGCATCGATGCGATCGCAAGTGGAAAAGCACGGAGAGTGAGGAAGCAACCGATAGAGTTTGTTGGCGCACAACTCGAAACTCAATCTATCCGGCCTCTTCGGTTCTTCTGCTTCCTGTACCCTCGGATGCTGTAAGCCCATGGTCTGGGCATTCGCGGGCCACTCGAGGCTACAGCAAGCAACGCCAAGCACACCATCCTCGAAGCCCCGAGGACATTGACGAGTGCTCGGACGGATGCGTATAAACCAATCGATGCATCACCGAGATACACACATCCGCACGCGCCCACGTGCTATCCGAGATATTGCGCATGGAATTGCCCCAAGGTGGAAGGAAACGAAAAATGGAATAAATAATATACGGGGAATAAGTTTTTCTTTTCAACTGCTGAAAGCTAATAAAACTTGTAGATCAACTAGAAACACGTAAAAAATATAAATGCAAATGTTGGTCGTTTCCGATCGATATTTTTTATAGCGCGATATACGATGCAAAACGTATAACAAAAATTTCATAGAAAAATGATAAAGTATATTGTGTAACGATTCCGAAAATCAATGGCAAGATAAAATTTGTAATTTACAGTGTGACATTATAATATTTTCAAGAGCAATATAAAATCGGCTTTTTCCATGCGCTTGGAAGATGAAAAGTGAAAACCACTCATCGGTACTCGATGTTTCACGTGTCTCTGAAACGCGGACGAGAAAATATGAGGAAAAATAAAAAATTGGTAAAAGGGGTCCATTGGTCCGAACTAATCCAATCCGCGTCCGAAGCAGAAGCAGAGTACAAGAGCAATAGCAGCAGCAGCAGCAGCAGCAGCAGCAGAGGATACACTCAACGACCCCAAAGCGTTGCGCATTAAAGCGCCACCATCCTTTCCGAGCGCGAACATTCATTCGTGCTTTCTCTCTCTCTCTCTCTCTCTCTCTCTCTCTCTCTGTCCCTCTCAACCCGACCGGGCGTAAAAAATTCAAAGCTCGTTTAGGGGTTGAAATACCAAAGGCCTATGCTCGCGCCCGAGTTCGTTTCGCTAGATGGAATCATAAATACGAGAGACTGCGATTTTAGAATTGTGGAGGGATGTGGGGAGAAAAAGCTCGTCGAATGTATAAAACGTGCTGAGGGTATCGAGGGCGTGAGTCACGCGTCAACCCTCTCATTACCCTTCAGTGAGTCCGTGTACTCGGCTCTCGAAATCTCGCTCGTTTTTTTTTTTTCATTCAGCCCCAAGTTTATCCCTCTGACACTCAGCTTATTTTCTTTTTCTCTTTTTCCTTTATAAATTTCATCTCACTCAAACCCGTTTCCTTATGTTTTTGATACGGAGAGTTCTCTGAAGAGACCGCACGATCCACCACGCGCTGATCAGAGGGGCGATCGCCCTAATCTTGCGGTAGCCCCTCGTCGCCTTTCCGGCTGACTACCGTGAGTCGGAAATAGAAAGGAAGGTAGAGAGTAGAATTGTTGGCCACTCAAGCAGACATCACCTAGAAATATTAATCTGTTGTTTAATATATGACAAATCTGACAAATTAACCAATTTCACGATTGATTAATGAAAATTTTATTTCAATCATGATATGAGGGTGTGGCGATTGTCGACTGCGTTTTAATTTTCCTTTTTGTATTTATTTTTATATATATTTTTGTTGAATTTTATTTTGATTTTCCTTACTGAATTCGTCATTTCGAATTTAAAAAATCAGCTATTCAATTCACATTTCGTGACTTAAAAAACTATAGAATACCCATTTTTATCAAGGTAATTTGCTAAAAAATGACGGCTTTAATATGTTCATTAGTGTATTTGGTTCTCCGTTGCGTAATAAGATTCACGACAGGGACTGTCAATGACATGGTGGAGTGGCCAACGATCGTACCGATTGTCCTACATCACCGAGCTACATCAACCACCATCAAAACGCTTTAAGCAATCCTTTGATGTCCCGCCAGGTCAGGATTTCGCTCGCTGAGGGTGTACTCCGCAAGGATGGGGTTGAGAGAGTCGGAGCAGCCCCAATAGACGGGGCATCGAGGTAGCGGTGGCGCTTGGTCGTAGCCCCGCGGTTCTCCGCATTGCACTCCTCGCGTGTAAGAGGTGTACCATACACCATATATACCTACGTCCCAATTAAGCGGGGCCTTTAAGTCTTAATTAAGCCGAGCTATCGCAAACGGGCAGGCAACCAAGCACCGTGGTGTCCGTGGCTAACGGCGGTACCGCGCAAAATGCAAAACGTGATCGTAAATTGTTGGTAACCGAAGCCGAAACCAAAGTGGAAAGAGGAATAATGGCTGGGACAGACAGGAAAGGAGAACCAAATGAAAGATGGGAAAATTAAGTTTTCCAATTTTGATCTTTTATCACCTGCCGTAACTTGAAATGCAGATATATTAAATACTGCGTTTTTTTTTAACATACAATCTCTAACTTGACGTAATTTTTCCATTTTGTGGCTGTGACAATAAGTGTTGTCTTTAGCAAGTCAAAAAATGTGTGGCATCTAAATGAAAGTCGTCGACGTACGGCATACATTTGTCATTAACAAATGATAATTGAGTTTTTTGACCGAGAACCTTCAGCAGCCGAATTGAAGTACCGATTATATGTCCACATGTCTTAAATTGAAAGTCATTGAATAGAATCTTATTGTAAATATATTTATGTCGTCGCTGAAAATTGCTATTGTACGTTATCGATGACTCGCAAATTCGTAGTAAAACCGCGTGCTGCGCATCTTAACAGCGTGGCTTACAACTGCGTTTGTACAATCAGCTGTATTTCAAGTTTCTTTATTCCGACTATCGAAAGAGAAAAGGTATATTCGAGTCACGTTTCCGCCATTTCCCAAGCAGATTCCTAAGTATTCAGCCTCTCTGCTTGGTAGTGCCTTTATGCGTTCGATAGAGCGCAGAAAAAGCGAAAGCACACGCCTGCCTCTTTATTTAAATTTAAGCTCTGCGTCGAGTCCTCGTTCGGGCTTTTCCACAATCCTCACATGTCTTTTTTACCCTTAACTTCTCTTCTCCACTCTTTTCTCTCAAAGATTTCATATTTCCTTTAGCTTTGAGGATATGTCTCTACTTTCCACGATCTCGTTTATATCCTCGCGTACACGTGTTACACAAAACGTACAATAAGGATCATCGAAAAGTTCTTGTGTTGCTGTTTCCGTACATTCGAAGTCACCGGTAAGCTCCCAGACGTCAGTTATATTGGGTTTTGCTTTCATACCGAGGAATAAAGTGCTTTTCGGTCTAGTCAATCGTCTTTGCCGGGGCGACCCGCAGTGCAGACACGGAGTATCCGAATAATATCTTTTATATTACATATCGCATAGTGGCTTGACACGGGTGACTCCTGTCGAGGACATATCTTACAATAACAGTAGGTATCTCTTGTGAAAGACTTGGGATCCACATACGAATTTTTGTCCCTCTTTCTTCTTCCAAATCTCAGTTGTTTCATTCAATATTCTCGTCTCTCTGCTTTTATACTTAATAAATAAAAGCATTGCTCATTGTCCATAAATATATGGAAGAGATATAAAAAAAAAAAAAATAGTCTCGATGTTTTAGACCGTTTAGAGTGTCATGACATGAGAAGCAAAACTTAAGCTTAAATTCAAACTTAAGTTCGGACTATAAATTCGACAGTTTTCCATCTGTTGTGTAAAATTTCGCACATTCCTCTTTTGCCGGGCCGGCAAACTGTAATCGAAAAAAAGGTTCGCTCTTTCCATTTTGCATAATTCACACAGCGGATCCAATAACGAATATATATATACAAGTAATAGTATAATAGGAAATAAAGTGTGCAAGGTCTTTACTCGCCTTTACGCGCAGTGTGCACTATATCGCGTTATCGAATTTTCTTACGGACCATTAAGCCAACGCCGCGGGGTTCTCGCGTCTTTAGGTTCACCTTCGTTTCGCCAAGAGAAGCTTCTCTGGACGTGACGTCTTGTAATTGGAAAGCCCGCCGCGTCCGCACGTCCGTTAGGTTTAAAGGGTGAGTAGACTCGGGCGCCATCAACGTTGCGAATTGCGAATAATCTCCCGTTGCTAGCTTGCTGTAACACAGTAAACACGATACAGTAGAGTAACTGTCGATGTTCGTACTGGTGCTGAGAGGTCCGAAGAGCTCAAAGCAAGAGAGACAGAGAGAGAGAGAGAGGGAGAGAGAGTTCTCCCTCCTCCGTTATCCTCGTCCGAGGCCGTTGACAACCCCTCCATCCTTTGACGACACAAAGGGAAAACTTTTTTTATCATCGGCTCTCGTGTTGTACGCGCGCTCTTCTGCACGTTCCCTCCCCTCCAGTCGCTTCATTCTAACCCTCCCCTCCCTCCGCCGAGGGTGGTTCGTTATTTTATAATTGGCACTATCCGGCGGCATTCATGAATTATTAAGGCGCCGATAGAATCCCCGGAATATCGACTGAATCGTCTGGCTCCTCTGCGGGTATCTTTGTATTTTTGTCTTATTTTTCATTTTATTTCTTTCATTGGCGATTTAAATTTGTTGAAAAAGCACGGGACGCAGAAAACAGGGGGTTGTAATACCCTTTCCGTATCCGATTATAATTCGTTACATCATCATTAGTCGTCATTATAACATGGCAAAAGTTGACGCCGGTAAATTTGTTCGCGTTTTATTTTACCTTCTTTTTTTTTCTTTTTTTTCATCGCTGCGTTTCGCTTATTTTTATATACGTGCAGGCGCGGCGAGCCTGTTATTCGATAGCCTCGAGGGGTCAGAAGAGTGGAATGAAATTTGCACGGAAGGAGAAACCGAGCTCGAGCTCACGCATTCGTGCTGCGAATTAATGTTGCGTGAGCGACCCGGCGAGTGTCTGAAATGTATACCCAACTCGAGAGAGAGAGAGAGAGACTATGCGCTTACGACCCGGCGCTTTATGTGTAAAACCGTATATTTGTATATGTTGCATGTCGCGGCATGTTGTTTTCGGCGAGGGGTTGAACTGGCCAGCCGGGCGCGTGACAAAAGCTTCCTTTGATGTCGCGGGAACCGCGAGAGCGAGAACCCGACCACCGGATCCCTTTTTCTCTAGTCCCGATTTTCACTTCTTTTCGCTCACGCGATATCTCGTTTCGCGAGACGCCATCTCTTTTTTTCACACTTTGTTTTCGTGAATTTTCGTGGTGTTTTTTTTTTATTTTTTATTTTTCATGAAATTTTTCGTTTTGCGTTTTTAGTCGCTTGAAATCTCGACGGAAAATCTGTGTGTGCACGCCGTATCACGGACGTGAATATAGGGTCTGTATATCACAGTGGATATATTTTTTTTTTTCCACGTTCAAAAGAGAAACCTCTTTTATCCGTAAATCAAACGAACTCGAGAAACATTTTGTTGTTCAGCTGCATGAACTAAAGTAGTAACGAATTATTTAATAAATGATTTCTATAATTATAACGACTTGGGATATATATTCTTTGTTATTTTTCTCTCATCTTTGTTACGAATTTAATTAAAAAGCCAGATAAGCACTTTTGAGAATTAATATTTGATTTTTTGCAATAGCACAGAATATTGGAAAAATGTTTCCTTTATTCTTCATTTTAATAAAAAAATATTACATTGTGAAGGAATATTGCGAAATACTTATTTGTTGAGTTTTTTAGTTTTGAGAAATATTTGTTGATGGAAACAAAAATTGAATCACTCTCGAAATACTTCAGAGTTGTGCAGTCAAAAAGTTGCGTTTTTTCTAGTGAAAAAAAAAAAAAAATGAGAAACATTGAACGAAAACCGCAGCATTGCTAAAGTTTATTGAAAAATAGTGTATTGTTCACTTTCTAAATTTCTGCATTATTTTCACATTGCTAACAAAAAAAAACCAGACAAAATTCTACTTATACGTTACCATAAAATTGTAGCAACAATTTTTTTCCATCTGATTTAAGTAACAATCAACGCGAATACAAATATTGCATTTGTTCAAAATTCGACGTCGACTCTCTATTAATTACTATTAAAATCAACTAGTGTAACAATTAATCAAAAAAATAATCAATTGTCCGGAGAATAAATGTTTCGAAAACTCCGATAAGCCAAGCCATCAGCGTTATCTTTATGATTGCCATTGCCTCCTATAAAAGAGTCCCTCCCATGCAAGGCACATAACCGGCACGAATAATAACAGAGCCCTCACCGCGATATGCCCATTTCAATCTTTCAACGATCTTTATAAAGCAACATTCCCAGCGAATGTTGGTGTCGAGAGCGACAAACATCAGAGGTACGTGCGACGACCGCGAATAGTGTATATATATATATAGCAGTATTATATACCTGCCTTCGTTTCTGCCTTTCAGAGCACACTATCTCGGTGCAAGTTGTGCCTCGCACGCCTGTGTGTGAACGTTGAGTAATGCTTTGATTCGACAAACGATAAGGAGCTCACTCGTTTACACCGTACACAACCGTCGGACAGGGGACGAAGAGAACAGGAGAGGTTGATGGTATATGTATATATACACACCTGTGCTGTGTGAAACTGCTTCGAGTGCAAGCACAGAGAGTATGTGCATAAGACTATATATGTACGTGGAGACCTCGTGAACGAGAGACAGAGAGAGAGAGAGAGAGAGAGACGCGTGTGACATCGCGCAAATAGTGTGGTCGATGCACGTCAGCCACATGCAACGTCTAACACACACACACACACCCACACACATATGTATTTATACAAGCGCATCGATAGCACCGTTGCAATGTACGTATAGATGAAGGGCTGTGGAGAAGATATAGTTACACGTTACCATCAGCAGTAAACTAGTCCCCGTAGAAGCAGCTCGATGTCCTCCGGTCTCTCACAGGTGCATACACCGATTCGTAACTGAATCTTGGAGAAAATCTATAACGCCCACGATAGCCCCAGCTATGCATATGCATGTATATTGTTATACTCATATGGTAGAGGCATATGGTGAGGCATCGAAGGTGCAAACATCTAGTCCGCCGTTGATATCATATCGTACGGTATATGTACTCGTGTACTCTGGTGTATCACAACTGGTTTGCCCAGGTGGGGTTCCCCACCGAGAATCAAGCCAGTATCTTGCAGTACGACTGTTCAGCAATCATTGGAGTTGTATACCCTGTTGCACTATTATTGGACTCGAAGATCGATGAATTATGGCGGTATGAGCACAGTAGCTAATCAAGATGATGAAATATATCGTTGTTTCGGTTTCGAAAGAAATAGCTAAACGTCTTATGCCACGCGGTGCGAGAAGTGCCTACTTCTCGCACTGGTGAAATGCCTACTTCTCGCGGTGGTTTAAAAAATATTGGTTTTGTTATATTTTGGTTAAAAAAAAAAAAATTCCAAGTCGAATTCTGTCGGCTTGGAATTTATTTATTTTGTATAAAATATTTGGTAATCTTGTTTGAGTTTTTATACAACATGCTTCTTCATGCATTATCTGTAGCGTATGAAAAATTCAACAACGTAACTTCAATTATTTTTCATCTTAAAGTAAAATTCAGCAACGTATCTTCAAGTCTCTCCTCTCAGTCTTGTTATTATTCCATTTTTTTTTTCTTTTTTTTTCCTATTTTTGTCAGGTGAGCGAGCTTTTGACTCTATTCACAGAGTCTAAAACATGCGATTCGGTATAACGATCCGTAATAGGACGTCTCTACGACTGTCTGGAGGTCTCGCGTATATCAAAAGTCTCCTCGTTTGGTTGACATGGCGAAAACGACTACACGAAGAGCATCTTCTATTTTTAAGGATCATATATAAAATCTCGCGCGATGCACGTCAACAATACAGTTATACAGTGCTTTACATTCTGTAAATTCAAATACAAAGATCTTGTGTGTGTGTTATTTGATGCTCCTGACTGCTGTATCGTTATACTTTGCCGTTTTCGACGCGAAGAGGGATCTCCATGTATGCTTACTGCTTCACGACTGTTTGCTCCTTCCCCGGTTCTTCGTAGACGTTCTTGTATTCCCATTTTGCTATAACCATTGTGCGCTCAAGCCAACTTTTCCTTGACGACGGAAACATCGTATACAAATCTGTATTCTTGAACGACTGGTGCTTGCGAATGCGATCCCGTCCCGGCATATAAAATCAGTTACACACAGGAAAATGTATTTTCCTTGTGTGATGGCATATTAAATGAATGACGCTCTAAAAAGTAATTAGTTCGACAATAGTTCAAAGAAAACACAATTAGAATTTTGGATCTGCTGGCAAACCGAAAGTTCGTGATTGTTATGGTTTTTAATTAAGCTTATTGGAAGTTATATGGATTTCAAATGAATCAATAAATTCGGTTTTCATAAATATCAAATTTCAAGCAAATCCCTTTGTAAAGAATAGAAACAGAATTTTTTAAAAATATTCCGAAAATGACAGATAAGTTTCATTAAATTTACCATAAAAGCGCACGATAGAGATATATATATAAATATTCATGGTACACAAAACAGGCACAACGAGAGTCTATGCTTCAGAAGCTGAAAAAATCCCTAAAACAGGGAAACAGGGGATTTCTTTTAATTCCAAGCCGGATGAATCATTCGGACACGGTGTAGTCGTCGCCGTGACGTTAAAAGCCGAGTAGAGGAAAGACTTTATTCCGCTCAGTTCGTTGGTTAATCCACTCTTTCTGCTACTTCTGGTGGCTGTTACTAGCCGGCTAACAGCTACTCGCGCGAATCCGCTTTTCTCCTCCATTCTTTGGAGAGGCAGCTCGCCGGGCGCTACCAGACCAAAAAGCGAGAACATGCCTAGGGCGCTCTCAGTGAATCCTTGGGGTAAATCTCGAGAGACTGCCAGAGGCGAGGACCCCATTGTCGGGACACAACTATGGGGGATGTTTCGAGAGGCCCTGGTGGGCGCGAGTTGGGAAGAACATCCCCACATCTAACCGGGAACATTATATTTCCATACCTCCAGCCGTGAGAGTGCATCCTATTTCTCTCAGTGTCATCCGCCTTCTATGCTCATTCTGCCCATTAATTATCCACTCTCGTTGACACTTTTATTCCCCTTTCGTATGGCAGCCACATTTCGTGATGACATCCCATGTCTTTCCGTAATTATATTCGTGAGAATATATATATTTTTTTTCTTTACTTGAAGGATTGATTAAATCAGTTTAAATAATAGTACCAACGAATCTTTAGTGTGTGTGTGTCTATAAACGATGTCACGTCAGTTCAATAAAATTGGACGTTTTAATTACAAATCGGTGAGAAATTGCTATGAGAATGTGACATAAATGCTCCCATCGTGAGTAACGGCGTTTTAAGTGAATTTCGTTCCGGCTGGAAACTTCCTCTTTGACACCCCGAAGTGGTGGACAGTGACGCACCCTTCTTGTTTCCGACATTAGCTCGACGAACTATATACTGTACACCCCATGATCGTCCGCTATATACAACCCCCGTTGAATGTAACCGCAGAACCGGCAACGCGGGTTACTATATGCGTACTCTACGGGGTGCCATTCCGATTATGCCAGATTACAATACCAGCCCAGCAACATTGCCAGAGCATTAACGCTATGGCGTTGTATACGTATATATGACATCAACGCTGCGGGGATGTGTACCACGGGGTGTCGAGTTAGCTTCCGGTTGGTCTTGTACACACCACTCGACTGTATTACCTATTACAACCTATCGCCTATCTAGCTCTACCGCGCGTGACGAATCGTTCGTTCGCGAGTGCCGGAAACATTTCGCGGCTCTCACAAACCCCTTTCGACCCCCGCGCGATTGTGTTTTGTTGCACACGTTGGAATACTTCATGCAGCGAAAGGCTTCGTTTTCGCAGCCCTCGTCGCATACATATATCCCCCGGATCCTCTCGCAGTGTGAATCGTCGATGTGGTATATGAACAGCCAACCGAATCGAAAGAGAGGAGCCGAAGGGTTGAATCGCGATTCGGCACACCGAGTCGTGTTATTTTTCTCGTTGGACAAGCCTACTAATGGATTTATGCCGCGTGAAAAAAAAAGTGTAATTCAACATACGGCTCGATGCATCTATGTTCTAAACCTTCTTGTCCCCTTTGAGGATTTTATACTCTGGGGAAATTCAGCGTCAAGCTTTATCGAATCTATTTATCTGTTTTATTGTCGTCGTGAGAGAATTAACGAATTTTATCGTTTCGCGCTTATCTGCTTTATTATCCTCGGTTGAGTATATAGGAACGTTCCTGAGGTGCATTATACGACAAGTGGCCTCTGCGTGCGTGCACTCAATGTTTCTATGCTATACTCGTTCTTCTGTTTGCCCCCGAGTACTACCTATAGACATGAGCCACGTGGGCAATTGCAAGCAACGCAATAATAGAATATCACACTGGATACGACTAACGCTCACGCGACTATAAAGCGCAAGTTGTTCTTGTATATGTTGGTTAAAATATAAGGGATAAAAATGAAATAGTACTGCAAACAATTTCACTGTATAATCTAGAAGTTTGGATACAGCAATAAAAGAAATCTCGATTTAAAATATTAGACACTGAAAATAACGACGAAAAAGTGATCGTATCACTCTAGAGTTAAATCAATTGATAATAATAATAATAATAACAATTACAAAGCTTGTTAAGTCATTTTTGGAAGCTATATCAAAAGAGCCAAGTTGACTGAAGTGTCTCAAAGTGGTTGTCGGGGTCATATGAGTCCAAAGGCCTGAAAGGTTGTTCTCACTTCGTATTATCTGGCTCTCACATACCCCCATCGATGTAAGTCCAAGCTCCTCGTGAATTGAAGGACCAAAACTCTCACCACTGCACGACATAGAACTCTTCCAGGTATCGACTTGGTGAACTTCTCCAATAGACGAGTTCTCAATACCCAATGAACCTCGCAATGAACTTACGAATCCGAAGCTCACTGTTGTGGCTTTTCTGCGTCAAAGTATCGGAGAGTTACTGTACAGGTTGGTTGGTACATACTGCTTTAAAGTGAAAGCCGAGGGCGAGCTTACGCTCGTTTCGATGAAGGCTGATACTCTCGAGCCCTCCGGGGCATTGGACTGCAACGAGACTTCGAAGCGGAAACTCTCCTTTGCTCTTTCGTAATTGCACCATTGGGATCTCACCAATACACCAGGAAATAAATAAATATACAGGTAAGATACACAATGTATATTGGTTGATCTTTGGAGAATAAATAGGTTACATCATGCTGAATAAAAAAGAATTTGGGTGGAAATTCGAAAAATCAAAATTGCCGGAGATATCGAGGTTTCAATATCTCTGACAATCTTTTATCTCGCCGAGACTCTCGGTGAGATTCTTGAGAATTTATCCCAGTTTAAAAAATCGAATAAAAAGTCCCGCCGAGAGTCTCGCAGAGACTCTCGCCGAGACTCTCGCCAATACTCGTCGCGATATTGAAACCTCCATATCTCCGCCAATTTTAATTTCTCGAATTTGCACCCAAATTCATTTTTACTCATCATGATGTAACCTATCTATTCCCCATGGGTCATCCAATAGTTAAGATGTATCTTAACCTGTATATACAATGTTGCAGAATAAATTTCAGCCTGTATATCAATTGTACGAAGGAAATACTATTTAATTTAAGTAATCTGACAATTTTGAGAAATCAAAGAAATCTTATGGCGAGACATTAAATATCGACTGCTATCGACATTTTGATTTAATCCTTTTTTTTCTTAATTTACGATTGGATATCAATTCCACTACATAGCGAAATATCATTCTATGTACATTGCGCCATAGATAGAGATTCTCAAACCGCAGTAAACCAGGTGGAGAAAAAAAAAGCTCATAAATCAAATATTTCAAGTCTGGAGGATCAATTTTTCCATGAGAAGAGTCGGGACAGAAGAACGGTCACGCGGATTCCACGAGATATAGGGATAAAACCCAGTAAAAATGAAGGTGTGAGAGACGAATAAAAAAAAAAAAAAAAAAAAAAGCCGAGAGAAATGCAAGCTCGTCGGGGTATAGAGAACCCGAGGACTAAGCGGCACAAAAGCATTCGATTTTATTGGTTCGCTCTCTCGTCGGACGGGACAGCTCTTTTTTGCTATACGTATACTCTATCTCTCCCATATACCAAAGGAACACCGAGAAAAGTGCTCTCGTATCCACGTCTCGGCTCTTTTGTGAAGTGTGCGAAGCCTCTTTCGAATTTATACCTAGATATACTACACCGGGTATGAAACCTGTAGAAATGTTGAAGGTGTAGGTGTAGACTGAAGACTATATCTATACAGTTGAAGTGTGTTTCAGTTATTGGCCCTTTAAGAGCGGAGATCAACCAATATCAAAACGAATATTCGACAGAAACTTGAGCGAAAACCCAACAGAATTTCTGGAGTTTCTTTTGTGACCTTAATACATCAGTGTCAAATTTTATCAAATTATATCTATCAGTATATGAATTATTAATATTTACATTATTTAATCCAGCAAAAAAAATAACACTGCAAAGTAGAACTCTGCACATTATTTTCCACTTTTGGTAAAGTCTTGTCCAAAAACATAGAAATTAAAATCTTAAAAAAAATCGTTTCACCAAACCAAAGCTTGTTTTATAATGAAGCAACAAAAAGTAATCTTTTTGATATGCAGAACACTTTGTAGTAGAAAACCGAAGAAAATAATTTTGGGTAGATGATTTACATTGTAGAACTCAAAGTAGATTTACGACGGCCAATCATTGTTGGAAAGCCAGTGACTGTATTGATAGCATGTAGTTTCCCTGGCTTTGTGTATACGGGTCGTCGCATTTATGACGATAGTAGGTAGAGCCTTTCGCACACAGACGTGCCGATGTACAGGGTGTCCGGCTTTACGAGGGACGTTACCACGGCGACACTTGCACCGAATGGGACTCCTCGTCTATATATACTGCTCTCAATGTCCTGTCTACGTCTGCGTGCCTCTGTGCCCAGTTCTCATAGTCTAGCCGGAATGACAGTCCTTCAATGCTGCCATCACAAACGCGAATATGTGCTTCGCCCATGGCAACAAATACGTAGCGATCACCATGAAAAATTCTCATATTCTATGGTAAAACATTGAGAGAACGTGAAATCTACATATATTCGTCGTTGGAAGGTTCCATATATGATATTTTACATTTCGTACGTTTCCAACGGTATGATTGTACGTGCTTCGATGAACTTGATATGGGAACCCAGTGTGCCGTACGTCCCTTTACTTCATTGCGACCCTTCGCTATGTGTAACGGAAGGCACGTTCACACCAATATTCGATGATAGCCCACCGAAGCATGCAGAATCTATTTCGTAAACTAGCGATTATTAAGTAATCATTAGCATTGGAGTATGTTTGATTAGTATCAAACAGTGAGAAATTAGGAATTCAAAGTGTTAGAGATTGTTTCATAATAAATCATTGCCGATGATAAGTGTGTGTTTCAAAAGGAAGATGTTTAGTGTTTTGAAACCGAAACAAATCGGACATAATAGTTTAGACGAGGCGTTAGCATTTTTTGACTCATTAAACATGAATCAGATACCTTCACTGGTTCCTATTTCCCGTAGTCACTCAAATTTCTTCCGTTCTTGCAAACATCCCTCTGCAGCAGGCTCGTATTTTCTGAAAAACAAAACTTTCACTCGAAGCCCCATCCTTCGACTGCACTTTGCTTTTCCCCGATGCTTCGTTGCTACAACACCTTCGCCACTTGTATACTTGCTTGCTTTCATCGCCCCCGCCCTTTCCGTTACTTTTATTTCGCCGATTCGGTATTCTTGCAGGATAAAGCTCGGCAACGAAATCTCATTGGGGAAATTTCAGGCTTTGGTACTCCGCGTCCCAATGCCCCGTTGCGAGACGTCGTTCTCAGTTGTCGCTGCCAGCTAGTCTCTCTTGGTCGTGGCCACCTGGGAACGGGTATTCAGCGCATCGGGTCGAAACCCTACGGCCAGAAACAAGATTACCCACTCAGAGTGTACGCGTTGTACACCGTTAGGACTACTTTCGAATTAGGCGAGAGAGCGCCTGTAGGGCGAGGAGTGTCGCCTACTCAACCCTCTCTCACTTTCCCCCCCGACCGCCTTCTCAACTATATACTCTCGCTTTCCTCGCTTACTTTCTACCCCAACCGACCCCTTTTACCCTCTTCCCTTTTACTCTGTCCCCGCAATTACCCGCGATAATTACGCCGCGTGCCCGAACGATACGAGTGCGCAACGCTATGACGTGATATTGCTTGTGCAGATAGTTGGCAAACTCAAGTTTGCATTGCGTACACCCCAGTCACTACACATACTTTACTCTCTACATATGTAATACAAGTATGTATGCTATCGTGTGTACAAGCAATGGCGATGGATAAAAAGCATAATCGACAACTCGACTGGTCGAAGGGAGCCGACCCTTGAAGACTGTCTAAAATAATAGACTGTAAAAAGTAATTCTTCCTAACAGTGCGACAGATAGAATCCAATCAAAGTAAATTCTGAGCTATACACCAAAAGCGTAATATTTTGAAAAGCTAGAGAGAAATTTTAAGTAAAAAAAAAAAAAAGAGAAGAACAAAAAATCTCTGTTGGCGAAAGCTGGAGGTTTTGGCTTCCGTAGGTTTCTTTCGCAATCTTGGCAGTTGGTCGTCGGACGTCTGGGCATCGTTGTGCCAATATGATCTCGCGAAGAGTAGTGGTCGTTTGAAGGTGGCTGTTAGGTGAACGCTTGGGTCCCGAACTACCCTTATTAAAGTCTTGGCTCAGCGCCTACATATGGTATACTTTAGAGCAACGGAGTATACACCGTTTCGGCAAGAGAGAACAAGAGGAAAAGCCACGTCCTCGTGAAAGAGTTAAGTGTCGAGTGAAGAGCTGGCTCGATATTAAAACCTCGCAGGGAAAGTTACTCATTACGAGGGTAACAACTACGTAGCCAGCGCCAACCACAATTACGATTCCGGGCTCACCGTAGCTTATAGCAAAAAGTGTATTGAGCTTTCCACCCCTGATGTGCAACTCTCGTGCCAAAGTGACCTTACATTCAACACGAAGCCCTTGAAATATAAGTTCTTTGTTTGAAAAAAATAAAACGACCTTCGGTAAAGCCGTCATAGTTTTGTTCGCTTTAGTCCAGTTGATAAATCTTGCATTTTCTACAACAACAAAAAACTAGAACATACAGAGATATAGAATTATGAAGAGAATACTGAAAATTCACGAAGACAGAATGGACTCCCCTAAGTGGTAACCGACCATCAGTCACTTTTATTCCCCAGAAAAGCCAGCAATTGCCCTGAACGTCGGAATGTCTAATGGTTCGCCGTGCAATACCACCGAGTCCGCTTCGAAGATCAATGGTATTGTTACATTGTATGTACAAATTGATACAATCGCTCAATTCAACTGGTCTTCCAGTACAAACTGATAGTTCCCAACTCACCGAACTCTTCGTGTGGGCCTCGCACAATGAACTTGAAGCTCTAAATCCTCTCGTTCGGCGGTAGAAATGGGGAGGGCGGGAATCGAAGATGAAAAGAGACGAGTGGTGTATGCGGCCGGATCTGTGTGGAGAGTTCCCTAAAAGAATGATTAATTCCTGACTGCAGAACCCACACGGAAACGGTGGCCCGATGGAAAGACCGGGCGCAAACGCGGTCTCTCGTTTGCCCTTGTTCTCTAATGCTTCCAAAGTTTGAAGAGCCGCTGCTGCTGCTGCTAGCAAAGCTCTCGTTGGCGCAAAAGGTACAATGCGCCTCTAGCTCCTGCTTCACTCTATGGTATATTTTCTCTTGTGTGTATATATTCGCGAGAACCACACGCGTACCATCGCTTTTTGTGCGTTAAATCCGTGTTCTCCCCAGTTCAACACGGCGGATGTTACGCGGACACAGCGTAGTAACAGTAGGCGCAAACTGTGTGCAGGAAAAGCAACGGGAACTGATTATACACTGCGTGAGATCCCGATAGGTCGAACTGAGGGGTCGCGCTCTGAGCTCACTCGAACTCACAATGAACCAAGCTACCAACTCTGCAAGAGGATTGCGTGTTTATTATGAACGGTTCATTCATGATTCAGGCTTGTTTTTCGTAACTTCGATTTGGCCGATACTGTTGAGAATCCGGCGTCAAAAGTGTAAATGTTTATGAAATCTGATGGACAAAAGAATTTTTTGTTTTATAGGCTTCGGGTGGCTTAAGAAAAGAAGAATTTGAAAAAGAAATTCAATGAAAACACTAAATTTTGTCTTTTCTTCTTATTGATTCCAGGCGGTAAAGGAGACGCCGAAGAGAGTGAAACGGAAGTCGAAGATTACAGCACGTACACGGACTACAACGACGTCGCGGAAGTGGCAAATAACGGGTAAGTTAAGCTCGCACTTACCTTCGCACATTCGTGAGATCCACTTTATTCTTCGTTCACCCCCGGCCACCTATCGCATCTCGCTAACCAATTACAGATTTTTCCAACTAAAGCGAGCCAGTCTCGCCGAGATTATCCTCATCTTGGCGCGGTCACTCCCTCGCAATTTCCTTCATTACTCCCGAGAGCTTTTTCTTTCAAACGAAAGCTCGGTCGTCCTACAACGGAGGTGGAAATACCAGCAGAACTGCTACGGGAATTCCGCTGAAAGGTTGTCGCGGATGCCCTCGCTTCGCTGTCTCGTTGAGGGGATAATTAGTTTATCCGGGAATTTCACGAATGACGGGGGTGTTTGAGTGAGAGAATGGGAGGATTCAGCTGTCTATACGATATCGAATATTGGCTACTCGGAGTGAGGCTGGCGAGGAAAAGGGCGCAGCAGGCCTCTTCGGTATTCAAAATGGATGTCACCAAGGGACCCATACCTTTTCTGGCCTCTGATGTACGCTCTCACTCCGCACCCTCACTTGTCGTTGATCCTCTTTTTTTCTAGACAGGAAGTCAAAGCTTCGACATCGACAAGCCTTTTCCGTCACTCTTCCTTTTTTTTTCTTTGTTCGTTTCGTCCCTTCGTTGCTCTTGAACGTTATTGTCTCGATAGATCGCGATCTGACTAATTAAATTGACGGTTGTACTAAGTAGCCAGAGCTTTTTCTTCTCCACCATTCGTATTTCTGTTCCTCGATGAACGAAGTACCCACAGAAGAAAAAAAAGGAATCGCAATGGTAGCCACTTAGGGCCGCGTGGATTGTATTGCCCATTTTTAACAGGCTTGAGCATACTCGCCCTTGACCAAACCAGTCCTCCCCCTAATAACGTCTCCTTTTCTAAGAGAATATTTTATCGTAGGACTGTATTAGGACAGACAGATCGAAGGGTTCTAATATACAATGTTTTCATACGAAGTATCCAGAGTAAGTGCGGAGTGTTCAGTTCACGATCTTGTGCGGTTGCTTCGCAGCAGATCCTGTCAGACCTTTAGTTTCCGCAGCGGCAGTGTAGCCCACGATAGGAAACGGGTGTGTTTGAGAATCACCCTCAAGGGCTTAATAAGGAAGCGTCACGATTGGCTCGATTCGAAAGCTAATAACGCCACTTTTCCCTGTGCTCTCTTGCAGTCGCAGACTTTGCAGCAGCGTTTCTCCGCTGCGCGCACGTTAAACGTCGCGCGCGGCCCCCCGGGCGCGCGTGATTGAAATTGATTTTTTTTTTTTTTTAACACCACCGCATCGCCAGGAAGGACCAATTTCAAGGGTGGGAAGTGACGGAACTGTCGCTGGGGGGAGAGAAAATATTCATCGTGGCACTTTGGACAAAGTTTTCGAGCTCTCACAGACTCTACTCGAGTGAAACGCTACTGTGGCGAAGCCCTCTCCGCATTTCACGCTGGAAGAGGAGCCTTGCGAATAATACGAAGCATAATTGCTTTGGTCTTCAATCACTCGAAAACAGATTGGTCATTAAGAAGATTCGCCTCTCTCTTTCACTCTCTGTGCGGGAATTGAATAGACCAAGTCTGGTGATCAGTGAAGAGATAATAAAAAAAAAATAAACTTGAAAGCTCGAAGCAATCGTTTGAAATGTAAAAATCTTAGAGTCATAGAGCGACAACCAATCAAATATCGTGACGCTATTGGGTTACCAAGTTCTCCAACGTGGTCCTCATTGCACGTACGAACCTACATGCAGGTACTACCTTAATACTTTTCACGTGCTCTGCCTCTGCCCTTTCGTCCTAACCGCAGGGGTTGATCGAGAGAGCGGGGTGGGGGCAGGTACAACCTGTGACATGTTATGTTTACGAAATGTATGGTATAATGTTGGATAGACGATACACACATCTATAGCCAGAGGCATCACCAGCAGCGAGCAGCTCAACATGCTCTGCTCACTTCTTTTCGTCCGAACGCTGCTCGATCATTGACAAGAGCTTGCTTGCGGGCTAACTCATCATACATTATTCCGCCCTTCATCGTGCGAACTTGTGTCGGTGTATTAATATTGATGCATGTTGGCCAGTGCAGCTTGAGCTTCCGAAGAACACTCGTCGACGCCTAAAGCCAAAGTATCATCCAATGGCGTACGAGCTCGTGAATAACTTGCACTCAGGAAAATCGACACACACGGTTTTCTCAATCCACCAAGAACGTAAAAAATGCACTTGAATTTATTTAGACCGATCGTTGAAAAAGTTAAAAATTATTTTGACATTCTTTTCATTCGAACCAGTTCGTAGGAATTACACGAAATATCCGCAACCTATTCGCCGCAGCGAGAAATCTTGAAATTTTTCGCGAGTTGTATATACGGAACGCACGGAAAGCTGCTTCGTTAGTAAAACCTCCGAGGCTATGTACGTAGAACGAGTGTACGATGCGGATGAGATTTTCAAGTAGCGAGCGTAGCCCGAGGCTTTTCAGAGACAATACGTCCCTTACGAGCATCCGGAACGAGAACCAGAAGAGGCTCGTGATTTCCTTCGAAGTCGTCGGTTTACGGGGCGCAAAGCCGGATTGAGCACACGATAGTCGTTGTCATCACCGTCTTCGTCGTCGTCGTCGTCGTCGTCGTCGTCGACGTCGTCGTCGAAGAAAAGGAGAGCGTGTAACGTCATGAATGTCGGGGGAAATCGGGGTGGATGAGAGTCGTAGGCACGGAGTCGTGTTGCGTCTGTAATACCTTGTTGAATTTTCTCGTGAAAGCAGGAGAGTCTCCGTTTAAAAGCTCGTACTGCTTCTGTTATACTACACATCAGAGATAGAGAGAGAGAGAGAGAGATGGAATGAGAGATCTTGGTCTTGAAAAGAGAAGATCGTCGCATCTTGGTGGTCTCGTCGTTCTCCTCGTCTCCTCAAGAGTGCGAAGGGAGACTGAGGTATATTATACACGTATATCTATTGCCATAACAGTGTTGTAGGCTCTGTGTCGTTCTACACAGCCGCTTCGTCTTCTGGCTGCTCTTCCTTTCGTACCCTATCCACGGGGTTGTCGCTCGATGCATTATTTATAGAAACCTTGGAAACGTCTAATCCCCGTCTCAGACGGTCTTCTGACTAGCTGGCTTGCCGGGTTGCGATGGAAAACTGCGAGAAAGTGAGTGAGAGAGAGAGAGAGAGAGAGAAAGAGAAGAAGAGCAAGCTGTCAGATTATTTGCAATACCGAACGAGGAAGTGACATAATGCCATTAGCCCCGTTGAACCCCACGCCTCCCTTTCTCCTCCTCTGCTCTTCCTAGGTCTCTTCCCATTTGGCCCCTATGGAACGAGAGTCCTCTTCAGGAACTCCTCTTCTTGCTTCTCGTCCAATGTTACACTCTTATTTTCCTGATGAAAACCCTTCTCTCCTATCTATTTTTAACTTTCCTCTCGTCTCGATGCAATTCCTTTCAAAGAAAATTGCATCTTGCATCAGCATATCGCCCGAGACGATACTGACTGTTCCATCCAGAGTCGAAATTCTCTCAAATTACACGCGCTGGTATAAAATTGTCCTGTGAATCTATCCATTAGTCAACATTTCATTAGAATTTACAGTTTTTTTTTTTTCATGCTTTTCATTCGACAGTCTATTCGCGACATTAGCACAAATATCGTGTCGACAAATAATTCTATTACATTTCCCAAAATGAATGAGCATACCTTCTCATAGAGACGCATTCGTCAAATACACTAAATAATGAAGTAACCAATTTGCAAGCTTTCCACTTTGCAGTCCTTGTTTCTCGCTCAAACTTCACTCACCCACAATATCACTGTTGAATCCAATTTAATTACTCAAACGTTGACACATTGTTCGGTATACATACCAGTTAATACTGCAGGTTGATATTCGGAGATGTATATCTCGACATTGGGTGACGACGATGAACCATCTCATGTCCACGGTATATACGCACAGGTGTGTATGGATGACAAGGCCCGTAGGTGCACCAAACTACGTAACCCTCCAGTGTGGATGGGTGAACTATTGCGTGGTGATATACACCAATATGTATATATGTGTACCGGTGTGTTCATGACACACAGCGCAGTGGTGAACACACACACACACACATATATGCTTGAGGGTACGAGAGAGCGTCGTCATCATGGTCCACATTGCTTGGCACAGTAAACAGCGTGATTGGCCCTCTCGCCAAGGGGTTGTTACACCCTCGAATAGGTAGGCTTGCTATCGCCAAGAATCATACATGTATTCCAACTTGGCTATATAATCCATATATAATGTAGCTGTACAGTTACATTGGAAACTCTAGTGCTCGAGGTCCGCTTTCCGTGTTTCATAGTTTCATATTAATTCACGTGTGCGCGCGCGTATGTTGCACTTGACGAAAATTCCAAAGTTCACAATGTACCGATTTTATATGTACGCAATAAAATATATGCTATATGGTTATAATCGTGATGTGTTACAGAACGGAGGAGGCGAATTCCAGCATGGAGGAAAACGTCGGTACCCTGAAGTTCGTTGACACCCTCGCGAACATCACCAAGGACGAGGACGACACGGCCCACATGCGCTGCAAAGTCATCGGCGAACCATCGCCCACGAAATTTCAATGGTTCAAGGATAAAGTCCCGGTGGTCGGGGAACCCGGGAGAATACTTATACGAAAGATTCCTGCTCAGGTACCGCGCTGTTAATGTTTAATCGAAATTAATGGAGGTGGGAAAGTTGAATTTCTCGAGAGACAACGGAATCTCACGCGGTTTGGAGAGAAAATATTAATGAGAATTAATTATTTTGCTTACTCGTGGAGGAACGCTTTGTTTTCGTAATACATTTTTTTTTTTTGAGATTTTAATACCAACATTCTTAAAGTCGTCTAAAACATCGAGAAATGCAAATTTTTAGCCGGTCAACATTTTTGTAAATCTTGCAAAAACTTATTTTTCACAAACGTTCTCGTGTTTTGTTGTTAATTTGACAAAACAGAGTTTATAAGATTCAATTTTATAAGCTTAAGTACGTTCAACGAAAATTGTTACCATGAGAATTTTCGTCTATGAAAATGATAAATAATGTCTTTTTTAAATGCTTGAAAAATATGTGAATTTGAAAAAAAAAAAAAAAAGTGTAATTGACAAAATAATTTTTTGTTAGAGTAAGAAACGATTTTCTTTCGTTTTTCTTTTTTTACAAATAATTTCACCAAAATGTATACGATCTTACAATTTTTCATTACCTTATATTAATTTAACAAAAACATGAGGAAATGTTAAACGACTTTTTCTTAAACTAATAAACATATTCGATTCAAAGAATTTTTTTTTTACTGTGCAGGGTCACGATCGAGCGGATAAGAAATTTTCTGGCACTCGATTGAAGATTAACAGACTTCGGACACGGGACAGCGGGGTGTACACTTGTCGTATTGGTAATGGAAAAGATCAGGTCGAGAGCTCTGGGATACTGACTGTCGATGTCGAGAGTTATGGTAAGTTTTTTTTTTTTTAATTCTCTGATTATTGGAGGAACGTTCTAGACTCCAGTTTTTCAGAAGATAGTAAAAAAAACGTGTATTAAGATCGACGATATTTTATTGTGTGTCAAAAACATATATATACTGTATATACTTTTTACCAGAAGTCAGAGCCGTACAAGATTAGTTTGCTTGGAGCAGTATATACAAGTTTAGTATATTTTTGTTTTCTAATTGCTCTCGATACTGCAGATAATTCGATTGAATTAATGTGACAGAAGTCGACGTAATTGAGAAAAAAAGAACTGCTCTAATAGCGTGCTCTTCAGTGAAGGGATTAGCCCAATTGGCCAAAGCTAGAAATAAATACCAACGGAGAGTAAGTATTTCAAGCTAGAGGGATTACTAACATGCCTCGAACTGAATAAGTCCTGGAGTAACGGAAACTCCAGGATAATGAGAAAACGTTTAGATCTCGAGGCGCAGTTATCTCTCAGGTCCGAGAGTCTCACGGAGCCAATGTGGCGAAAATTTTCCGGACGGTTGAGCGAACGAGAGCGAAACGGAGAAGAGAACTGAAGACCCAAAGGTCTGGATAGTAAAGTAGCAACGGCAACATATATATATATACATATATATTTTTCCAGCTATGTGTAATGGACTTAAAGGGCCATTAGGCGCTTGTGTATCCTCGCACGGTCGCGTTTCAATTAAACTTATCCCGTTTATTTATCTTCTCTCTTATTCTCCAATCTAGAAAAGACAAAAGGACCCGGGAATGAAAACGAGAGAGAACGAGCGGTAACATCGAAGAAGCTCGCAATTTGTCCCAAGCAAAATACCTTTGTCTTGTTGAAACGAGAATGGAGTTACAGCGCTACTGTCGGTGCAAAGCTGCAGGAAACACCTGGAAAGAATGATTGAATATTGATAAACCGAGGGAACAGGAAAATCGGTACGTCGCATGAAGATCCGACGGCACGTCTGTGGGCTTGTTGAATTCATGAGATACCGCGACAGCTACCAGTAGAAGCAGATGCAGAAGCACACTAAGAGACCGCGGTATGGATCCTCTCCCACGAGGAATCAGTGCCGTGGCCCGCGTTATCCCCGTCCCGGACTCCGAGACTGTTCAATTTACGGCCAAGTTAGTACATACAAAGTGTTGGCCTGGCCAAAGTGAGCGAGAGAGAGACAGAGAGAGTTACAAACTGTTCAAGTACTTGGCCGCTGTTATAGCGTATATACTAAACTATGTATATTACCTAACGTTATACCACCAAACTGGAAGGTCTATAGATACGCAAATGTATGGAGAGCCGAGATTCTATCTAGCCTCCACTGTATTACGTCCTTTGGATTCACGTTGGTGTAGGGACGCGCCAAACGCCGACACATGAATAGTTATAACCGCACGATGCGGTGCGCCTCGAGCGCAACTATACTCCTGATAGTGGTGGTGGTGGTGGTGGTTGTGCTGCTGCTGCTGCACCCTGTGCATCGCTGGGCCACAGCCTGCACTCTAGTTGGGCTGTTGCATGCACGTGCGAGCAGCCTACCAAATGCCACACTCCACTATATTCAAGCTCGTATATGCTTCTTACCCTCTTCTGTCCTCTTCGCTCGAAAACTGAAAACCGGAACTTCGTCGACCTCTACAGCGGTGTGATGCCTAGAGTAGAGAGTTCTCCATTCTGAACTGGCCCAGACGCTCTCGGATATACGGGTTATATGTATACGGCCGCTGCCAAGAAGAATGGCTCAACTCCGTTTCCAAGGAAAATGCCCGACACACCCGGCGCCCCTTATCGCACAATTCGTCATTTGTATGCGCCAAAGCCAGTCCACGAGTCAGAAGCAAAACGAGGGAGGGATGCAAAGAGCACTGCTCTTATATGGAAAGAGAGGGTGGATATTTTGAATGCCTACGTAGAGCTGTTGCAAACCCTTTCCTTTTTTTTCTTTCTTTTTTTTTTCTTCCAGCTTCAAAAACCTGAATATGGATCACGACAGCTTTTCTGAGCATTGTACATTTAAAAATATTCAACGTTCTTCGTATAATATAGCTGAGTTCTTGTCTCGTCAATCTTCGCTTTATATTGTGCCAGAAAGAAAAGGGGTTTATGTGAACTCACGTGAAGTCATATTGCTGTCTTTAAGTTCACAGTTGTTCTTTAAAAAATTCTGGTTTCACCAGTATTTTTTAAGTTCTGGCAGCCATATTATGTGGATGAATTACCCTTCCATTCTTTACTTTCCCTTTCGACTTTGGTTTAGGTCCTTTTCATCCAAAAAAAAAAAAAATAGAAGAACGTTATAAGTGATCTTTGAGAATTTTTTCATTGCAAAAAGTTAGTGACAGATGTCCAAGAATTTCGCTGATGTCCCCTCATTCACTGCATCTCACTTACATTTTATTTTCTTCTTATATCGCGCACGGCCAATCAGTAAAGAAGAACGCGTGTTGCCTTCGAAAATACTTTTGTGTTTTTACGAGCTGGCCCACCCTCCCCCGGTCATGTTTCTCGGGGTTACTGCGAAGAGCTGTTTACGAGCAGAGCCGATTAAGTGGCATAATAACTAGAAAACCGAGCTGGTCTCTGTATCGACTTGGGCAGCCAGTGGCTTTGCTTTGAGCTACAGTCAGACACCTACAGACAACCAGCAAAGCTCTCGATGTTGCTCTGGCCTGATGCTACAGCCTCGACCCCGTGAACCTGTCTGGTACCTCCGGAGCGAACTACCGCGCCATAATTCTTCGATCAGCCCCCCCCCCCGGGGTCCCCCATGTCCGGGACATCCGTGCTCTCTGTCTATCGTATACTGGCGCGGTGCTAAAATCGAGAGCGTGCCAAGACCTCTTTCTCGCCGTTATCTCACATCGGACTTGCTCCTGACATTATCTCCTGGAATTTAAGGAGTTACGAGTTGTATAATGATAATGGTATGGTAGGTTTATGCGCTTTGAGAAGGTATGCACGGATCTGTTGACCTGTAAACCCATTTTTTATGTCTAACTCAGATAGAAATATCTTGTAGGTGGAAGGAAAGTTTCGATTTTTTTTTTTTTTTTCTTAGCACATTTTTATTTCTGAAATGGGATTTTGTGTGAGGGGCATTCCGCATGATTTCGATTTGGGTAGCCCTTTCGGATTAAATATTAAAAAAAAAAATGGTAATGAACGTTTGTGACGAAATCGTGAGTTTATCCGTGACAATGTTTCGCAACTCGTTAAATTCGAGCCGAAAATTACGAGACTCCTTTGGCTAATAGGAAAGTATAGTTTGCCCTTTGATTACCACAGTCAATGGAAATTCGAAATAATACCAGAGTAAACATCCACATATACTGTACGACTTGTAATTACAGCAGGCACTTCGGGATAGGTATTCAATTACGTATTGAACCGCGAGTGGATCTAACACAGTGAAGTGTTGCGTCGTAATTATATTGTCCGGAAATCGAGGCAAGATGAGGCGAAGCGTTAATTCCTGATGGAATTCAATCGCTCTCTCTCTCGGGTTACACGCAACCGGGCCCTCTTCCACCACTGTTTCGTTGATGGTTTGCACGAAGGGGCCTCGAGGATTATGCCAGAAATTGTGTACCACCGATATACAACGGCGGTTTATGCACCGCGCATGTTGTACACACTCAACGGTCAAACTCCGGTGGTAGTGGTTCGCGTGACTCTCGTTACTACTTCTCGTCTCATCGTGGCACTTGAGACGAGACGAGCCTCTTCAGCCCCGTATTCCTTATATTACTCTACTAGCAACATTGCTTTTCATACAGCATGATACTCAGCCACTAAACGCAAATGCACGTAACATCTTTCAGACGTTAATTCACCAGAAAGATCGTTATTGTTCGGAAATTGCGAATAAAATAAAACGACGTTACTCCATCGCTTAATATTTCCCTTTGCCAATGTCTGTGATATTTGAACGTGCGTGTGTGCCTTGGAGATGCGATCAATGTTATGGAAAAAAAAAAGGCTATGAGCCACTCGGGACGCACTGGCATTCGATTTCTCTAGCGAAATACAGGCGACCGGGGCTTGTCGAATTAAAGGGCGAATAGAGTCAAGACATTTTTTTAAATTGTCAGTCGTATTACGATTCGCGACCCTAGGGACTCACATTTGTGTCGGTAATTTTTAATTTTCTGTAAAGATCAGTCAACGATCAATTCTTGCTTTGGAAAGTACAATTATCTAATGGTAATAAAAGATTTTTTAAAAATAAAAATCACACCTGGAAGGGCGAAGGAGTCGCGATGGCTCAAAGCGCCTTAGCCAAAATAACCAGCCGGTAATATTAAAATGACTTGGAATCGAATGTGAAAAGCCAATTGTTTGGAAAGCAACTTAAAAGAAAACCTTATAACCCAACTAGCCCCGGCGTACCCTACGTGTGTACACCAGAATACATAGTTGGATTCGGTCCGGAGATGAAAATCCGTTTCGCGCTCGAACGACTTCTCGTTTTGCCGAATAGTTTCGTCGATTGAACAGCTCGCCCGATTTCCATATTAACCAGGTTTAGAGCGATCATAGTAGCCGAGTCGAAATTTTCCAAAAGGGAACTCAGCTGTATGCCAGATATACAGAGACACATTATATAACGGACATATATATATATATTTAACTGGAGAATCGAGGAACTGTGGCAAAATTGGATGCCACATAAATGCGGCATGGCTGCTTATTCATACGGTAGAACGTGATCAGCGGGTGTTATCATCCGTGGGGAACGCTATTTATCTGCCTCATTGACCTGTAATCGGACAGCATGCGTTCAGGTACTAACGAACGAACGAACGAGCTAGCTAGCAAACTGGAATGTCCGGTATATCGTCAAACCGATTGGGGAATTTTGGGTAATTAAATCGAGACTCGAAACGCTTTGGGTATATAACGATTGGTTCAACGCTCCGGTTGTATCTTTGCTCGGCATATTTGCCTCGTTGAACGACATGGATATTGCGCCGGTTTTCCAGAGGTGACCAACACGCTTTAATGCATACATAGGCTCGAGAGCCCATGTATCTGTGGGCTCCGCATAAATGTCTGTACATTTATATCACATTCGCGAGCCGGCGAGATCGATCGATCGGTCTTGCAGGTCGTAAAGTGTCCGATTTCCGCAGAGCAGCTCGTTCGCTCAACTGCGGATTCTGCTGCTGCTGTTGCTGGTGTTGCTGCTGCTGTTGCCCGGGGTATATCAACACCAACGCGGAAACAACGCTGCGGCGGTTTGATGAAAAATCGACGAAAGCTTGATACGCGAAAGTCTATATTCCCGGGGATCGCGTTCAATTGCCGCAGCCCAGCGCGACGGTCTCTACGGGCAACCGCGCTCAGTTTTTCGCCGGGTAATATGAGAACCCTGGGCGAAATATCAGCGCGCGAGAACGCGCCCGCGCTTTTGCCAGTTATTTGTATTATGTGGTACGGAATGAAACCGACTCAATGCGTAAAAGGGTTGTGACTGCGGATTTGTGATTTATCAATGAACTGAATTATTTACACAAGCTCCGGTTATTTATCGTCGAAGCTTGATACATTAATGGACGCGCGTTTCTCGCGTTCTGTTTAAATATAAGTTTTATATTAAACATCGGTTAAACGGAACCGATAAATCATGAAAATTTAACGGTATCGAAATATTTATCTTGATAAAAATTTCTCATTTGTCGGTCATTCGGCTCGTCGCAAAATTCCGGATGCAGCCCGATGGACCAAAAGTTGCTTTTGGAAAGACAATTCTCCTTGTAGGAAGTCTCCGTCCGGTCCGAGCAGAAGAATTTTTGTATTGGAAGATCTTTCCTAGAAAATATTTCACTCGTTCATAGCTGAAATTCCCAACCTCATCTATATCCAAAAAAAAAAGACCCAATGAGCCGTCTCCCTTTTCCTCTAAATCTGCCGCAATGGAGATCAGCACCGTAGGATAATCCCGCAGAGGGTTTGCGGTAACCGCTATCGCGAACCAAGAGGGACTCTCATTAAACTGTTTCACCGCTGGCTCCTCAAGTAGATTCGCGCTTCTTGTTGTCTCCGGCCGGGATCTTCGACGCTCCTGGTCTGTTGGATAGAGACAGAGCTTCGAGGAGGAGAGTATGAGAGAGATTCGAGAGGTTCGCAGAGAGAGCCTCAGACCGAGAAAATACAGCGCATCGAAACATCGTCCACTTCTTCTTCTTCTTCTTCTTCACTTCGGTTGCAACTCTTATCTCGACGAGTCGTTGTGCAACAGTCGCTCGTTTCACAGAGCAACGAGCAAATAAGACGACGCTTTCCTTACGCTTCGCTTTTTTTTTATATTCGGCGGCGAGTGTTCTCTCCTGCACCAAAGCGACCTTCTCCCTTTCTCTCGAACCTTCTGTTGCCCTTCTTCTTCTTCCTCTTATTCTCATTCTTTGTACCTTCTTTCCACTCCAAGCACATAGAAAAGTTCTAGATAAGAGCCGAGCCGCGCGCTATTCTGTTTTGCCTCGAGACGATGTGCTATACACTTTTGTCTATTTTTCTCTATCGCACCAACGGCAATCGCCAATAGCGCTATTTTACTCGCACTCCCGCGACACGGGTTTCCACAGCAACATCGTCCACTCTTGAGGAGAAACAGTCGCGTGCTTTCGCTGTGCGATATCCTTCGTGGGAGTCCCTGCGGTGCAGATAGTAGAACCTCGTTTCTCCGCTACTATGTGCGTCTCGATCTTAGCAGCATTCGCTTCTATGTATGCCATGCTCCGGAGAGACCCCTCGCGGTTCCGAGATAATCGATCTCGCGCTCCTCGACCCGCGTCTCCCGCAGCGCGACCACCGATTGTCCTTCTCTCTCTCTATCTATCTATCTATCTGCTATGTCGTCTGATAATGCATCCTGATGTATACAGGCTCGTTCACCTCCGAGAGATACATTCCTGGTAAACGTCATTTTGCTTCCTTGATCGGTGGAAAGAAAAAAAAAATCCTGGAAAGACGAAGATCGTTATTGGGGAGGCGAAAAAATCGTATAAAAAAATTTCGTGCAAAAAATCTCCACGTCCGTATATGAAAAATGGTACGAGCTCCATTTTTGAACGTAAAAAATATGACAAAAGAAAAAAAAGATTTTACATAATATTTTTATACAAATTTTGTATTGTACCGACAAAAGTAATGGGACTTAATTTATTTTCCTGAAATCTGAAGTGCCCCAAATTAAAAAAACATAAATTGAACGTGCAATCCAATCTTATTTTCGTCAGAGACGAAAATTTTCTTCGTTCGATTCAAGTTAGTCGTTTGAATTAAGAGCAACAATTTATAGTCTGAATGGCAAACTTTCTAATGGCATCGGGTGTACATTCAGCCGCAAGTGAATATCTCGATTCTGAATCACTCTGTACACAGAGATAGTCACAGTATAGTCGAAGGGAAAGACGGGTCCTGGCGGTTTAGCCGCAGCACAGCTTCCGCGTATATTCACGCTTAACCTTCGACGTGCGGTCTAATCTAACTTGCATAATGCAGAGAAGTTGGCGGAGAGGCCTGCACGATCGTCCGTACTGCTGCTGCTGTTACTACTACTACTACCACTACTACTACTACTACTACTACTACTGCTAGGAGAACCGCTCGCCCACCAGCGATGGCTTCGAAACTCGCGTTAAGAGAATCCAGTCTCGGCGATTATGCGGAGGATATGCTGGAGACGCGCATCTTGCGGAGTCTTCCCGCTGTGTACATACCCCTTGTATACCTCGCTTCGCCACACTTTACCCCAACGATCATCTTATAGCAGGCCCCCTCGATTATTCCGCGCGTTATCACTCCAGACACGTCATACACTGTCTCTCTTACTGGCGGTAAAAGGAAAACACAATAAGTCAAGCTTTAAACAATAATTTAGCAGCAGAGATTTATTGGATAATCAATAATTGAGCCTTCATCGATCGTTAATATTTTAGTCAAGTTGTTGGTTTTATTATTGGAATTTGTAATTAATTGGAATTTTAATAATAATTGTTTCCTTTTTTTTGCCTTTTTTTCTGATACATATTTTCAGTTGAAAAAAGAAGGAATGGCTGAAAATTTAATTTCATCACTCTTGGTACGTCATATTTTTATATTGACTCTCTCTCTCTTTGTCTCTCTTTATTGCGGTAAAAAGCAAATAAAAATGATGCCGAAAATTTAAAACAACACTGGATTACACCAGCTTATTGGATAGTCAAGCATTGAGCCTCTTGTTTTGATTCATCGGTCGTTAATATTCGACTGACTGAGTATCCTGTATATAATGAGCGGCAGTACCTACTTCAAAGGTCCTTTCATCTGCGCCTGATGCGTTATTACTGCGGATACACAAGTGGAGTATGGCTTAGAGTCAATGACCAAGTGAGAGGATGGAGCTCAGTGGAACGAATGACGATTCAACCGTAGGCATTCTTTAAAAAATTCGGATTTTTATCACAAAGCTTCCTCTATTAGAAAGCAATAATAAAAACCTATAGTGATTAGCACCCTATTTTTTTCTTCTCATTAACAGAATAACGAACGATATTCAAACCCCAGATTACAATTCTTCTCCTTTTATCTCCACAAAAACAAAAATTATAAAAAAAAAAATAAACACGACCGCCCTTGCTTTTAGCGTAAAATACCAAACAGCATTAAACTCCACTTTGGCCCTCATTCGAGCTGCATTCATCGGTAACTCTGCCACGTGGCAATTTGGAAAAAATTATCCGTTGATAATGAAATCCCAAAAATCGTAAATTTCATACATTCCACTATAATCACAAGCACACATAGCTCTCCTCGTGTTCATCGTTGCTTGATATATCAATAAATGCTGCCAATGACTGTGCCAATCACTGTGTCTGCTCTACCGTTACCTCGTACTCAGGGAAAAACGGATCGAGTGGCCGATTCGAAATTTACAGCCAGCCAGACGCGAGAAGCGTGGCTGATCTCTCGTGATCAAACTGGCCCAATGCTCTCTCTCTCTCTCTCTCTCTCTCTCGAGCGGGCGATACAAACCGAGTGTGCACTCTTGCGCCCCATTAGCAATGAACTCTCTTCCGTTCAGCCCACGCGATCACCCAAATGCTGGATCCCAGTAGTGTAGCAAACACGTAGCAACGCACTACTGGCTATAACACTGGCTCTGCAGAGAGCTCGACGACGAAACTATGCAGCATTGTACTGCAGAGAGAGGAGGGTCGGGATTGCGCTCGCACGAAACCATCGACATTTCGGATTATTACGCATACAGGCTGTGGGGCGTAAGGGGTGAATATGCTCTGCGCTTTGGCGCACGCAACGATGCATAAGAGAGGAGCGGAGAGATTGAACCAGAGAGAGTGAGAGAGCTCTGAATTTCATCCATGCGAAATTGTAAATCGTTGGTGATGTGTATAAGCTACGATCGACAGACCAGACCGAACGAATTTCGACAGAGGCAGGAAGAGTGCTGACCGAGGCTACGCAGATATGTTGGAAAATTCGGGACGCAATGACCGGTCGTGTATTTGTTAAACATCGCACCCCTTCGAAGGCTTCAGGGCTCCAAGCGTGCCTGAGCTTTTGGGTTGAAGGTACTTTGCAGTTATGACAAGTTTATGACAAGTCGTTGGCTGTTTTGCAGTGAATGGGCTGGAAAATATTTGAGTGAAGAAGGTTTGGGTGGAAGACGAAATGGAAAATAAAATCTCGTTTTTTTCTGAACGTTTCTGTTGAACTCTGAATTTTTGGAAGCTTCACACATTTTTTTTGAACTAAAATTTCGCTGATTATGAATTTGAAAAATGAAATTTCGTGTCACACTTCTAAGTTCAATTATAAGTAACTAATCATTACTTTCTACGATTCTCGCAGCCAACATTAATTATCAACCCTTAAAATTTGATAATTAAAATAAGGATAATTTTACATTCATTCAATTGTATTGAATAAACCTTCGAAGTTGATCACCAGAGCCCTCAATTTCTAAAAAAATAGTGATTAATTATTTACAATTATACTCGAACATAAAAGAAAAAATTTTAAAAAATTCTACCAACACGTTTTGTTGAATTCTCAAGAAAAATTGCGAAGCACCCTAATTCCATTATCCTAAAAATTAAATTTTTCCTGCATCGCTCTGTCGACGGATGGAAGAAATGTTAAAGGGCCAATCACTGTGCCAAAAGGCTTTGCTGTACACAATATGCCCACGAGCCATCTCAACCGGACTCGTCTATCGGTTCCAGCACCACCACCACCCCCCCCCCCCCCCTTCCCGACTGTCCGTCGTTTTCACTAGCAGCCGCCACGCTGAAAACCAACCCCCCCCGGGCACCCTCGCAATTCGCCAATGAAACGCGTCACGATGTTATCTCTCGCTGGCTGGCACACGCATATCACGGAGAGTCTCGCGAATAACCCTTCTCCAGGAATTTATATAGCACCGGTATACCAATATGTTCTGGACACGGGGTTTGGGCATCCCGCATTCATATATATATATATATATATATATATATGTATGTATATATTTGCGTATATGCACGGATCTGTGCTTCGGGGGTAACTGGCAGTTGGAAAATATGCTGGGGTGCGGTTAACGGGTATCACGCACCACAACGTACCCCACGGTACGGTTCATCATTCCAGACAACCTGATCTCATTTGATAAACTTTTCAGGTACTTTATCGCGCATCAACGTTGGAGATCAATTAATTTGTGAGCTAATTATGTATTTTAAAAGAGGCGATGGAAAGCAGAACTCTGCACATTGATTACTCATTATTTTTCAATTTTTTCTGAGTATGTTTCAAATTTTTTAATATTTTTTTTTTCTGAGCATATTTCCAATTTTTTAATTTTTTTTTTCTGAATATATTTCAAATTTATATATATATTTTTTTCTGAGTATATTTCAAATTTTTAAATATTTCTTTTTCTGAGTATATTTCAAATTTTTAAATATTTTTTTTTCTGGGTATATTTCCAATTTTTTAATATTTTTTTTTCTGAGTATATTTCAAATTTTTAAATATTTTCTTTTCTGAGTATATTTCAAATTTTTAAATATTTTTTTTTCTCAGTATATTTCAAATTTTTTAATTTTTTTTTTCTGAGTATATTTCAAATTTTTTAATTTTTTTTTTCTGAGTATATTTCAAATTTTTTAATTTTTTTTTTCTGAGTATATTTCAAATTTTTATATATATTTTTTTCTAAGTATATTTCCAATTCAAAAATTTTTTTTTTCTGAGTATATTTCAAATTTTTAAATATTTTTTCTTCTGAGTATATTTCAAATTTTTAAATATTTTTTTTTCCGAGTATATTTCAAATTTCTAAACATTCTTTTTCTAATTATACTGACACGAGAAGCTCGACTATTTTTTTCTTCATAAAAACAAAGATTTCTATTACAAAACAAAATATCCTTATTAATGAATTTATAATAATAATAATAATAATAATAATAATAATAATAATAAATAGAGTCCGTTGGCCTCGAAACGTAATTTGCGAATCTCTCGATCGCAACTCCATTGTATTCGTTAAATAAAATTTATCGCGACAGAGAGTACAGTGACGTTAATGAAATTTGATGCTGCAGGATGTGCCTGTTTTATGTGTAGCGAATATTTATTCTCCCTCCCCGGGCATCCGCTCGTTATATCATCAAAAAAGGCAGGAAAAAGAAGGAGAAAAAAATAAAATAAAATAAAAAAAAAAAAAAAAAAACAGAAAAAAATGAAATCGATCGACAAAGTTTCCGGTCCGGACGCGAGTAATGCGTAATCCGAAAGATTAACGAGAGTTCGTCCGGTAGCGAACGCGAGAGCGTCCAACCCCCCCCCCCCCCCCTCCCCCGCCCCCGCGCAGTCCTGCTTCTCTCGAGTTTCCAATTAACATGGGCCAAGTTTCTGATCCGTTCCCAACGATGCTGACGGGGCGCGGCGCACCGAGAGAGCGTTGTTCTCGAATTAAAAGTTGTGCGGAGTGCGCACTCGTTCTGCCTACGGTTCATCCTTCCGTGTCTCACTTTACCGCACTCGCTACCAATTTTTTTTTTTGTTTTTTTTTTTTGTTTTTCTGTCTTTCCGTTCGCCGGACACGCCATCATGAGAGAAAAAGCAAAGGGAAGCATCGTTCATCGCGCTTTTGTCAAAAGCCTTTAATCTCAATGAATGGAACAAAAAGAGAGAAGCAAATAAATAAATCGCACGAGCGCCGAATTGATTAAATGTATACCTATAAGCGAGGCACTCCGTACCATTTCGAACCGGGTCGGACTCTCGGGGTTCATCATTTTTTTTATATTATTCTAACGACTCTAAAATGTATTCACATTTTTTTTTTTTTTAAATTTTACTCCATGTTTCACTTAGTTATGATTTTTCAAAATTAGCATTTTGAAAAATATGAAAAAATGTTCAAAAATTTGATGAAAGGTGTTGAAAATTTTGAGCATAAACTTCAGATGGTTCGGTACTTGCTTCTACTTTTTTTTTTTCTTTTTTTTTTTTAAGTTTTTTCCGAAAAATTATTGAAAAAAATTGGTAGATAAAATCGATCAGCTCACTGTGAGATGTAGATCGAAATTTTTTTTATTCATAACACAAAATTTTTGAGTATTTTAGCAAAAATTTTAGAAGCGATATTTTTTTTTTTCAGAAAAAAATCCATCCAGAGTGTTTCGATGTTTGCTTCTGTTTTTTTTTGTTTAAGCTTATTTAAAAAAATGATTGAAAAAACTTGGTAGATAAAATCGATCAGTAGGTCGAATATTTTTAATATATAACACAAAATTTTTAGAAGCTACATTTTTTTTCAGAAATATTTATTATTTTCATATTTGGCAGAGAAATTTTTTCCAATTTTTTGGAGAAGAAAAAATGTAAAAAAAAAAAATCTGCGTGTTTTTTTTTTCGAGGCTAAACAATAATATAAAAAATCATGAACCAAATCGGAGAGGTCGAGGGTCTGACCCAAGTCGAAAATGCTACGAATTTTCCCACCTATATTGTAAATTAGGTATTATAACAAAGCGAGGAATTTCGATGATTGCTCAAAGCCCGATTCACCGACGAATTTCACGCTTCATTTCGAGCCAAAGAGTCAAAACAAATTTGCCTTTTTGTATGTTGCATGGGTGCCCACTCGATTCCCATTTCGCTCTTCCGCGCCCTATCACACAGTTGCCCACATTACGGTGAACTGTAGTGTCCACGAGATGAGTACAAAACCATTGAAAGCCAATTCAACGAAAGTTTGCATGCGAATGACACAAACAGAGCAGCAGAGCAATCGAACCCTATATTATAATGGGTGGTAGGTACATCGACTCGAAAATTATACAAATCGAAATACCAGCGTAATCACCAGAAAAAAAAGTTGCTTTCTTTTTTCATTTTTCCACTCCCAGCAAATTCCAAAATATGAAACATTAAATTTGATCAATGAAATGATGAAAAATCAATCAATAATTCATTTCATCGAAATTCATGAAAAAAATTATGAAAATCCTGTAAGTTTCATAAACACTATAAAATTGCTTGAAAATTCAGCTAAAATTTCTAATACAAAATTTCGAACCAACGAGTACACTATTTTATTGGATTCAAAATATTCAATATTTTTCCTCGACTATTTCTTACTCAGCTTCCAATCGAATATTAAAAATTCTGTCAACACAATTTATGTGAATAATTGTTTGAATTTAAAAAATGTTTGAATTTAAAAAATCAAAGCTTGTTCCCAGCTAAAATGACCCCAAAAAAAAAATCAATCTGACAATGTAGCCTCCACTTTTAGCGTACACTGTAAAAATACAAATCACTGATAACATATGCAGCTGTGTATCGAATCACACCAACAGAGCAGCGGATCAAAGCACTCTGAATTGTAATACGTACTACATTGACCACGAAACAGCTCGGTTACCGCGGTATTCTCAATTTGTGATTCACTGGTCAAACGTCAAAGGCTGTGTCATGTGAGCCCAAAGTGTCATATGCCGAGGCAAATTTCGAAAAAAAAAAAAGAAAAAAAAAACAGAAAAAAAAGATTCTGGACGTTTAACCAACCCTGACACTTTTTCGATACAGAGCCCTGTGACGTCGATCTATATATTCAGCAATAGCAGAGACACCTTTATCGTTAAAAGTGCGATTCCACCTGGGAATTAACGGTTTGAAAGAGAGCCACGAGTGAGATAGATATCGACAATTTAACATACGATATTCCGGTATGCTTGGGTAGCAGGCTGCTTCCGGAACGCGAGAAATACGTTCTCTCTGGCAGCGGGTAGGGCATCGAAATATTTGGAAACGAGATTGCGTCGGTACAGCCGGTATATAGCGATTGGTATGCTTTAGCAACTGTAGCGGGTGGACTGCCGAGTGCACCGGGGCTCTCTTTCTCTCTCTGTGTGTGTCTCTCTCTCTCCCAGATGGACCAAATGGCTCGACGTTAATCCCACCGATTTGTTTGAAACGGGGAAATGCCTCGACCGGGGGGCCTCGGCCCACGAGAACTCGAGCGATTTTGCTTCGTGTCTGCATTCGAATGCAATATGCACACCCATAGAGCGAGAATTACTGGTCTCTCAGTCTGTGACGCTTATTACATTTGGAGGCTGCAAACGAACTTGGATTTTTTTTTTTTTTTTTTGTTTTTTTTTTAACAATCTATTTACAGCCTTTCCAATTTCGTAATTAAATATGGTTTTAATAAACCAATTTCTTTTCAATTTCGAATTAAATGCTTTTCAATAATTTTTAGAGCGAAATTTCGACCTGTGTCTGGCATTCGAATGCATTCGAATGCAGACACAGGTCCCATGTGGGGCTGCAAAGAAATTTGGATTAGTAACGGTCTGTTCGGGAGCTCTCGAATTGTTAGATAAATATTCGTAAAATCGAAAAATTTGGATTTTTAACAATCCATCGACAGCTCATGAATTGGCTATTAAATGCAATTTTAATTAAACGAATTCTTTTCAATTTCCAATTAAATGCATTTCAATAATTCCTACTGCGATTTCGCTCTGTTTTCGCTCGAATGCAATATGCAATCTAAAGTGAAAATTATCGTTTCATCAGTTTGTGGATTTACTGCATTCAGGCTTGTAAAAATGGAGTCGGATTGTAAATAATAAATCGATAGCTCTTTTGAATTGTTAAATGTTATTATATTATATTTTCAATTTGGATATAAATGCCTTTTAATCAAGTCATTATTAATTTACTTTGCAAATAAATTACGATATTATGCATTATTTCTTCGAGTACGTAAATTGTCTTAAAAAAGGCCTTTTAATAATCCCATCGAATTCGAAATCATTGTATTTTTTTCTTCATTTCAGAAATTAGTTTTTTTTTATGCTTATATAGCGTTAAAAAAATAATTAAACATTTGATGAAAAACAAATATTGCACATATATTTGTTAAAAAGGCGTCGCAAAAAGTAAAATTGATATATATTTTACAGTAAATATATCGAGAATTTAATTATGAAAACAGCTGATTAATCAAATTTCCAGTAATACATGTTTCCCATACATTTTGCAACGGTGAAATGATTTTATGGACTGAACAAACAAGTGAAATCGAATTATTATTCCGAATAATATTGAATTAAAATTTTAAAATAGAATGCGAGGAATGAAAAATTCATTAAATCTTAATTAATTCAATATTGTGTAGCCATTCAATTAATTAAAATCCTATAAACCATCAATGAACCCTCAAAACCCAGACACAAACATTACAATATTTTTTTCCTCATTAAACACTCATTTTTCTCAATAGCAATTAATTCAATATTGTGTAGCCATCCAATTAATCAGAATCCTGCAAACCATCAGTGAACCCTCAAAACATATACACGAACATTACAGTGTTCAATTATGCCAAAGAATTCTCATCTGTACAGTATGTGCATGGATTACCAATAGTGCAGTGTGCAATTGGAACCGCAGCGTGAGAGTAGCCAACAGGCATAAATATAAGCATGGCTCGTGTGTCCCACCGCAGAGAGTTAACGCGTTTTCGGTGCTGCTAAACCATTTCGACGAGGGTCCAGAGAGCTTCCTCTCCACCTCACTCTAATATGTATACTATGTATACAATAATACCTACAACACATCTGGGCGGTTTTGGTATCGGCTGCAGCTACTTTGTGTCCAGCTCTGGGACCGTCGAAAAATAATCCCAGTTCTGGCCTCGGATTATGCCAGATTACGACGCGAATCCACGACCCCCCCGGCACATAATGCTTCGCTTAATATTATTTTATTTTACCGAGAGACATTAACTGAGAGACTAATCCACGTTAGCAGCATTACATGAAATTCTAATAAAGGTGCACCGCGAATAACGCAACGCGTCGCCCAACAACGAAACCCTTGATTTTCTCTCGGCAAGGATCGTTCCTCATGTCGTCTCACATTCAGTCTCCTGAAAGCCTCAGCATATCAAGCGTTTCCCAAAAAAGAAATGCCAAAACGTCGGGTTAAGGGCTGATGGAGCTTCGCGAAACAATTTATCTTCTACCCTGGCTGGTCATCTGCCCTTCCAAGACTCTTCTGGGAGAACCTAAACGTCCATTTGCTCCAGGCTCCTTGAACAGAAAGCCTGCTGACAATAAGACTCTAAACGAAATTGATAAATCCTCGAATATTCTCGATTTTTCTCAACAATTTTTACTGATTCGATTACACTGCCTTTTGGCTCTGAATTAAATTCAAGAATTTTAACGCGGACTTTGATGTGGAAGTGATGAATTTATTGATGGAAGTTTTCGACAAAGATTTTTCGTACTTTTTTCTAGCTTTTTCAGCGAAATTTTTCAAAATTGTCGCTCGATAATTTGGTTTTAAAAATTGTAGGAAATTAAAAACGTGTATAAAGGGGTTTTTTTTTATTTTTTTTTTTTTTATTAAGGAAAAAATAGTAACTTAAAGCCTAATTCGGTTCGGTTGCCAACAATTTTTATTTTCGAAAAAAAGGATTTTCAGAATTTTTCCACATTTTTCAAATGTGTCGCTCGATAACTTATTTTTTAAAAAATCGTAGATAATTAAAAAAAAGTGCAATTAATACTGAAATTGATAGAAATTTCAAAAATTCAACAACCTATTTCAAACCTAATAAAATACATGATCAATCAATCTTAGAGAGGCATAAAAATCCTCATGACGCAATGAAATGAAAAAGCCACAAATCTGTTCTTTTAATATTGGACCATTTCCTAATCAAATCAGTGTAATCACTGTACTCTACTACATCTAAAAAAAAAACCCTCCAACGAACTAAGAAAAAATCTCTGTATTTCATGGTTAAAAAAAAAGGCATATAACTCCCTGCAAAAAATATTAAATTCTAATATCATTTGAATTTTCATATCATATCTGAGAATTAAAAATTGATAGCAGTGATGAAAGTTAAACGAAAAAATAAAGGAAATTTATAGAATAATTTACGAGCCATGAAAATCGATAATCGTGTCAAACAAACTCGAACTTAGCTCCAAAGTTAAACCGGTCCGGTGCGAAGCTTGTTATAGTTTGTGGCTGATGCCTTTTGTCCACTGACGTTCGAGACCCTCGCGGCCTCTTATGCATTTGCACATGGTACAAAGTACCATGCGTTACAGTATGCATTGTCGTCCAGTATGCATAGAGGAGCCTCCTGCCCGACGAGGCTGTTAGGGAAAGGTAATTAATGACCCCGGGCTTCCTTATCTTTTCCACTTCCCGTTCGTGGTACAAACCATGGTTGTAATACACGTTAGCCTCAGGTATATATAGATCTAGTCTGGCTATTGCAACAACGCTCCATCGCAACATTGTACTATGTGTGATGTGGTGTATATATAAACTGTTGCTAAGGTATACATTTCTGTGCAGGTTCGAATTTATGGTCTTGCGGAATGAATAACCAGAGAGGAATGCAGCGAGATGGTGAAGCTTCCTTGTTGTACCCTCGGCTATTGGAAATCTTCCACCTCAAGCTCTCTTATGATGCACCTAAATTGATGAAACAAACTTCTCTATGGTTCTGGAACAAAAGCCAATTAGGGTCGAACAGGGATGAATGTGACAAAAATTCGCAAAGTTAAATTTATGTGTCGTTGGCTCTGTTTTTGGAGCTGTTAATTTTGTGTAATTTTAAAATTAATTTGATGGTTGGAATTCATTTTGATGAAGTGAAGAAAATTGTGTGAAATCACTTGAAGAGACATTTTTGTTTAATTTGATATAGTTTTGAAGGGATAGAAGATACAATTTTAAAAATGTTATCTGGAAGGACCTGATCTTAGTTTTTTTAATTCATTTTGATCAACTAAAGAAAATTGTGTGAAATCAGTTGAAGAGAAATTTTTGTGCAATTTAATATAGTTTTAAAGGGATAGAAGATACGATTTTAAAAATGTTGTCTGGAAGGACCTGATCTTAGTTTTTGTAATTTGTTTTGATCGACTAAAGAAAATTGTGTGAAATCACTTGAAGAGACATTTTTGTGCAATTTAATATAGTTTTGAAGGGATAGAAGATAAAATTTTAAAAATGTTATCTGGAAGGACCTGATCTTAGTTTTTGTAATTTGTTTTGATCGACTAAAGAAAATTGTGTGAAATCACTTGAAGAGACATTTTTGTTTAATTTAATATAGTTTTAAAGGGATAGAAGATAAAATTTAAAAAATGTTATCTGGAATGGCCTCACGTTAGTTTTTTAACTCGAGAACAAATGCCCACTTATTTTTCATGTAACAACGCAGGAATAGATATTTTTGTTGAAATCTCTCTCGAAGAATATATTGAAAATTGTAAATCAGTTCAGAACGGCTTTTTGAAAAATGTATTTGAGTCAAAATCATTTCACGAAATAACATATTTTTCAGAAAATGACAAATCTTCGGATTCCGCGAGAAATTCTTTTGAAATTACGAAAACACGTAGAAAGTCAGATGACAAATTTACACAGCAAAATTACTGAAATAAAATAAAAATGTTCTTGTTTCTCAAAAAAAAAATTTACACTAGAATTTCCATTACAAAGTACGTATATTTTAAGCGAGATTAACGAATCCATTCACAAATAAGGCAACTTTTTAATTAATATCTTAAGGCAAAATAAGACAATATTTTTAATTAATATCACTTTGGAAAATCAATTTTCGAAATTCTAAGCCCCCTGTTATCAGCCATATTTTACATATTGACCTGCTTGTACCAGACACAAATACAGTGCTTGATCGCACTTGTAGGCACATAAGGAGGGGATCATTAGCGGTTGTGTTGTAAACGAGTGCGAATTTGATTCATGGCCCATTACGGGCTATTATGTAATAGTTGCTATGACCAAGACCCGCATCGTATATCACGGCTATAATATAGGCCCCTTTCATTTGCCTCCCCTCGGAGCGATATATCGCCCACCTTTAAAGGGTGCGCGTGCACCGTTCCATCATTCGGTTTATTATGTATACGATCCTTGATTGCATCTATATTCCGTTTTTCGCTTTGATTTTTCAGATGGTGGCAAAATTGAGGATGCTGCGGATTCTGGCGATTATGGTCCAGCTATGCACATCTCCGATCTTCTGGACGAGTAAGATTCTATTTTTTTTTTTTTAATTAATTACATTGCATTAATCACATTCAGTTTTTTTTTATTTATATTTTAACGAATAAAACTATGTGAATTTAAAGATAAATTAATTTAAAGAAAATTAACCGCGAACTCGGGGTCGAGAAATTAAATGAAATGAGGGGTAAGAGATTTTTTCAATTGGGAAAAAGAAATTTTAATTTTTGGTTTTAAAATTGTTGAACTAACTCTAATTTTGGGTTTACTTTTTTTTATACGATTGACAAAACTCCAAAAAGCAATGTTTTACGCATTTTAATTATCCACGATTTTTTTAGAGAAATTATAAAATTAAAATTAAAAATTTGGTTTTTTTTTTTTTACCTTTTTTCAACAACAAAATAATGAAAAAAATTAGAAATAAAATTAGTAAATTTTTGTATGCAATACATGATTTTTGAGAAATTTTTCAAATTCTTCCAAATAAATTTTGTGATTTTGCTTGATTAAGGCTGAAATTAGGCCTTTTTATTGATGATTATTTAGCATTGATTATGAAATAATATATACATTGGAAAAATCTGAAAAAAAATTATAAAAATCATGAGTTACTGGCAAATATTTTTCTATCTGCTGGTCAATGTAAAGTTACTATTCAGTTCGTTCGCCAGAAATTCGTATTTTCGAAAAAAGAATTTTCCAAATTTTCTCAGATTTAAAAAATGTGTCTTTCGATAATTTGTTTTAAATAATCGTAGATAATTAAAAATGTGCAAAAACTGTTTTTTTTTTTTTTTTTAATTTCTGAAGAATAAGAAAAAAATATTAAATTAAACCCCAATTCGGTTCGATTACCAAAAATGTTTATTCTCGAAAAAAGGATTTTCAGAATTTTTCCAAATTTTTCAAATATCTCGCTCGATAATTTATTTTCAAAAAAATCGTAGATAATTAAAAATGTGTAAAAACTGTTTTTTTTTTTTTAATTTCTAAAGAATTAGAAAAAAATATTAGATTAAACCCCAATTCGGTTCGTTTACCAAAAATGTTTATTCTCGAAAAAAGGATTTTCAGAATTTTTCCAAATTCTTCAAATGTCTCGCTCGATAATTTATTTTCAAAAAAATCGTAGATAATTAAAAAAGTGTAAAAATGGGTTTTTTTTTTTTCTAAAATAGTGCTTTTTGGATAACAATAATGATAACAATAATAAAAAAAATTGCGGACCCAATTAAAAGGGTCAAAAGGGTCGAGGCTCGAAACCAGCTGAAATGTATAAATAAAAAATGAAAATAAAAAAAAAAATTGATTACCAATACTGGATAACGCAGTGTTGTCTGCTTACGAGTGCGAAGTGTGAAAAAGCGTCTACAGATGGCGACAGCCAAAGAGGTAAAGAAGTGAAGCTGAGGAGGAAAGCCGTTAAATGGCCGCGAAACGCGCTGTCAACAATAGAAATGAGAGAGCGTTACAGCCAATTGTTGTTTTGACGTTAAAAAGGATAATTATGAAGCTACACGCGTACCTAGTGTTGTTACAGAATTTTTATATTTTTCTATGCGCTGAACGTAGCGAAAAAAGTGTTACGAGGATGCTGAGAAGGAGGTTCGTCTCTGTTTGTTGACATTTGCCTTTTTTTTTTTTTTTTTCGCCCGTGGTTATGTTCACGCGTGACTTTGTGGGTTATGTAACGTAAACACAATGTACACAAATATACGAAGCTTCGATTAGTATTCGAAGCGTGTGTGTTTATATTCCGATGAGAGTTCGCGATAATGTACCTTGTCTTGTTTCATGTCCAGCACCGAAGACGAAAGCAGCGGATTGGACAGCTCAAGGATCGAATTGCCCACTCCGCACAATACTCTTTTGGCTCGCGCCAACAATCACAGAATATTGTCCAAGAGCTCCTCGCATCCAACTAGTTCACAATCCAGTCTTTTGGATTTTACTCCACAAAGCGGCCTTACCGATGTCAATCTTGATTCCGCTCAACGAGCCTTCGATCCGCCCAGCATCAATCCTTTGTCTGGACAGAAAAACAATCATGAGGCTATCTGCCAGGTATTTTTCAAATTTAATTGGTACCTCGAAATTTATTTTAATCGTGAAAGATAATGAAGTGTAAAGAATTTTAGAGAATTTTTTGTTTTATTTTTATTTATTTTATTTATTTTATTTGTTTTATTTATTTTATTTATTTTATTTTATTTTATTTATTTTATTTATTTTATTTATTTTATTTATTTTATTTATTTTATTTATTTTATTTATTTTATTTATTTTATTTATTTTATTTATTTTATTTATTTTATTTTATTTTATTTATTTATTTTTCTTATCCACCATCTTTATTTCTATAATGTATTAATTCCAGAATTCAATTGATTATCTATTTTTTTTTAAACAGGTATACAGCGGAAAGATTTGTGCACAATATCTGGGAAACAAATCAATCTACGTTCCCTATCCGATGACCCAGAAGATGCTGGAAGAGAAGCTGCAGTTGGCATTTGAAGTTATAAAATTATCAAAGTGAGTTAAAAAAAAAAAGGGGGATTTAATAGTTTAAAGTTGCTTCGATCAATGAATTTCATTAACGAAATCCTTGATTCGTCTTATTCGACGACTGTGCCAAATGAATTTATTAAATTTTCAGAGACGTCTCGGCGAACTGCCAGGCGTACGCGAAACCTTCTCTGTGCTACTCGGCATTTCCAATATGTCGAGATCCACCGAATGGCCACAAGCCGAAAAATTCGGAGGCAAGTTCACAGCTGTTCAATCTACTGAATTCTAATCAAGGCGACTCGTTGGACGATGGCGAGAACGACGACAACAGCGAAGATATAACGCGGCCTCGCGGAATTTTGCGCAAAAGAAACGCGCAATTCAGTCCACGCGCGGAATTCACACTCGACAAAGACGGCAAAGTACCGACTCAAAAGATCATAAGCCAGAGCTACGGTGATCCATTTTCCGCGAAGAAGGATTGGTTGAATCGAAAATTGCGAAGGATATGCCGCCAGGAATGCGAGATACTCGAGAATGAGCTTTGCCGTACGGAATACGCTATTGCTAAGCGGCATCCGCTTATTGGACAAGTGCCTTTGGTCAAGTGTTCGGATTTGCCACTCGACGACTCGAAGGAAGCTGCCGATTGCTTGACTCTCGGCATATCAACGAGCAACAATGTGCGAGAAGGTACACGCATAATCATGAAAATGTTCTCTCTATCTCTCTATATTATATAAAGATCTCGCAGCCGCCGTGATTTTGTCAAGAATCGAGCCACTTACCCAAGAACGAATTTTTTTAAGTCACTCAAGAATCGAGCCGTTCGTTCGAAAAATCTTGGCTTAAAATGGTCAATGCCCCAGAATCGAATCAGACCATTTTCCACGCGCATTCGCCTCGTTTTTTTTTTTTTTTCTTTTTATTTTTTTTAAGACAGTGTTTTGACTCAACTGGACTTCTATAGCTACCTTAATCGCAGACCGGATAAGCGAGATTCTACCGTAATCAAAAGTCCTCCCTCCATTGTATCGAAAACTGCGCGTTAAACATATTAATCAATGAATAACAGCAGTGACCTTTCTCACAGATGACAAATGTTACCGGGGCAGCGGAAGTTCGTACGCCGGTGCCGTTAATACAAGTATGTCTGGTCGTCCTTGTCTTCAGTGGTCTCATCAATTCAATCTCAAAATTTCGGACTATCCCGAGCTCACGGGACAGCATTCTGTTTGTCGTAATCCCGGCGGCAAGGAAAGTCAGCCTTGGTGTTACGTCGAATCGAACAATAAAGTTCAAAAGGAATTGTGTAACGTGCCGAAATGCGGTGAGTTAAAGTACAAAAGATACAAAACAAAATAATCGATATTTTCTCTTTACTGACGTCGGGAAATTGTTGGCTTGTTTCAACAGTTGACGATATCCTGATCTACGGAGTTGTTGGCTTCATACTAACCGGAGGTTTCGTAATCATAATGGTGTGCTACTGCTGCTGCTATACAAGCAGAAAATCACAGAGGCAATCGAATCATCTGCCAGCGAATAAAGTGAGAATGAGTGGAATAAATCGAAAAATAATTTAGGGTATAAATTTCGTAGAGACGAAATTTATTCGGAATTTTTTAATAAATGTTGTTCCATTCTTTTACCGTATTGGTCGATACTTGTCGATATCATATTTTACGCAGCGCGTAAAAAAAAAAATTGTACATTGAAGGTATCTAAAGAATCTGTCGTTTTCAGATGTTGACCGGAATACAATGTGACAAGAATATTTACGATGGAAGGCGCAGCATGACACAACCAATGGAAATGAGTTCACTTCTCGCAGGACCCGGTAATACGACGCCCGGCACTGGTACATTGAGCAGCGGAAGTAGCCGAACATCCAACAACAGAGTGCCACAATTTGCGGTTAACAATGTCGTGTTTATTCAAGAACTCGGAGAGGGAGCTTTCGGTTGGTGGATCGCCGTTTTCTCAAACACCTTTTTCGATTTATCGGCAAAATAGGTGGTAAACGATGTGATAATTTTTTATTCTATTGCAGGAAAAGTTTACAAGGGAGAGTTGGTGTCGGATAACAAATGCGAGGAATCGATTTATGTCGCTGTGAAAACGCTCAAGGAAAATGCAAGCCCGAAAACACAAAGCGACTTCAATAGGGAAGTTGATCTCATGACCGATCTAAGGCATCCAAACATCATCTGTCTATTGGGCGTCGTACTCAAAGGCGAACCCATGTGCATGCTCTTTGAATACATGACCCAAGGAGATTTACATGAATTTCTCATATGTCACTCGCCGAGGTCGGATGTACCGCTGAACAACGGGACCGGCAAGATTTTGGAACAACCGGAGTTTCTCCACATCGCCTTACAAATTGCCTCGGGTAAATATCAGCATCTCACGACAAAAAATCATGACAATTAATTGCAATAGAAAATTGTTACATTTTCCTTTCTTGCGATGCATCCTATTTAACTTTTTTTTTTTTTAATTTTTTTTTGCGTCTGTGATTAATGTAATATCAATATAAAAATTCTACAGGCATGGAATATTTAGCTGGCCACCATTACGTTCATCGCGATCTAGCCGCCCGGAACTGTCTCGTCGGCGAGAATCTGACAGTGAAAATCTCGGACTTTGGTTTATCGCGCGACATATACAGCAGCGATTACTACAGGGTACAATCGAAGAGTCTGCTTCCGGTGCGATGGATGCCTCCCGAGTCTATTCTCTACGGGAAATTCACAACGGAGTCAGATGTCTGGAGTTTTGGCGTCGTTTTGTGGGAAATCTACAGTTACGGGTTACAGGTAATTTAGAAATCGCTTTCATGGCGATGGACAAATAATAAATCGATCATTTTATGTTTTCCTTTTCCTCGAGATTTCAGTTCGTACAGGCTGAAGAAAGAAATTATTTTGAATTTTTTTTTTTTTAATTTCATATTTGGTACGAGATATTTTTTGCATTTAGACCAAATAATGATTCACTGTTCCAATGGTGCTTAACTTATAATTTTCTCGACGTACTTTTTAAACTTGAATTATTACCGATCCCGAACAACGCTTTTATATTACAGCCGTATTACGGATACAACAATCAGGAGGTAATCGACATGATTCGTTCGAGGCAATTGCTTCCTTGTCCGGAAGATTGCCCGACGATGATCTACAGCCTGATGATCGAGTGTTGGCACGAGGTGGCGAATCGCAGGCCTCAATTTCCCGAAATTCATCACCGACTACACAATTGGTACATGAACCAAACCTACCTCAGTGATTTTCGTAGCGAGCAAATGTCGGGCTACGCCCCGAACAACGTAAAAGGCGCTAACAAGATGAATATCACGCCGGGTTTCAAGAGCGACTCGTTGAGTCGCAACGACACGTCGTTCAAGGGCAACGGCGATGCTATGGTGTGCCATTTGAGCGACCACAGTAATCCCATTAAAATGCCAGCTAATCCGAATTTCTCAAACTCGAGCACAGCCCTCGATCAGCGACAGCAACACTGCAACTTCAACGAGCACGGCACACCGTCGAGAGGAGGTGCCATTCATCAGAACAACACAACTTCTAACTTAAATCTTACGGAATACGATGACAAACAGTGTTGCTCGCCAAAGTTCAGCGGTGCGAAAAAAGTTTTGCCCTCGGTACCGCAGCAAATGGTTGGAAAAATGAACAACGCGATGAACGGCACGAGACCGATGCAAAATGGAGCTCAGCTCGTCGTTAGGTTACCCGATCCAAGCAAAGTAACAACCGAAACAAGGGTATCAAAGTGAAAACCCTCGACTAATTCTTTGGCATTGTGCACCTTGCAAAAAAAACTAAACACTCAAAACTTTTCTAAACGCAACGGCTGAGCGTGTCGCGTACAAAAAGTAATTCACTGCTCTAAAAAGAAAAAAAAATCATGAAACGGATGGAAATTTTTTTTTTTTTTAAATTTTTTATTCCATCGCTCAAACTTTTTATGAATCTACGACTGACTGATAAACATTGTATTCTGTAATATTTATTTATACGACTTTTTTTTTTTAAATACGTTTTAAACACTCGTGGACGGTATTTTATTTGTTTTTACTTTTGTGAATACTCTCTCGACTCGGTGTTTCGTATTTTTTTTACGAAAAAAAAAAAAAAAAAACGAGAGAGAGAGAGATTTATGTCGAATTATCGACGTTGAAGTACGTTCAAATGGTAAGAAATTAGTCACTTGCGCTTCTGCAGTTACCCTTTGTCTACCCGTATTTCTTGTTGACCAGTGGAAACAATAATTGAATTTGTGTTTCTTTACGAAAAAGAAAAAAACCCACACACACACACACACACAAATAATACGTCGTAATCCAAGTGTGTAACGTAATTAAGTACGAGAAAAAAAAAAAGAAAAAAAAAAAAAAGTTTCGACGCAAAGTTATGTGTTATACAAGTGTCCTCGACAGCTGCGCTAAGAACGGACAAAATGTTGCGATAACCCGAGAACCGTATTCACGGTGTTATGCTCGAGGGGGGTGAAACCTCTGCGAGAGTTATATCAGTGGCAGGACGGTAAACTTTGCCAACTTCGCACTTTGGGCCAAGCGGATAAACGACGACCCGAGCGTTGGAGAGAGCCCTAAAACTCGGTGCGAATAATGTGTAAATCATGCAACTTCGTACGTCGTGTACATGTATAGAAGGTAGACTGTTGCCGACCAGGTAGGCGCGAGTTGTCGTATATTTTACATCGTCTTTAAAACGAATTTTTTGCCGAAAAATTAAAAAAAACAAAAACAAAAAACAAAAAACAAAAAGCAAAATATATATGCGCAAGGCGCAAAAAAAAAAAAAAAAAATACTCGCGCCTGACTGGATGAAATAGAATGAAATGAATATTAATGTTAAGAAGATATTAACCCAGTGAATTTGGGCTAAAAGTTTAACCGTTTCGGCGAGATTAAAAAGAGATTAACGGTGACCACAAATATTAGCCCGAACTAGGGACGTGTATGATACTTTTTTATCGTTTTTTGTAATACGAAAAAGCAAAAAAAAAAAAAGAAAAAAAAAGAAGAAGAAGAAGAAATATATATTGCTCGACGATGATGTGTTCTTGAGTTAAATTATGTCGAAAAACAACGTTTACTCGTCGTCGGCGATTAAGAAACAAGAAAGAAAGAAAAAACCCCATCCTAGAGAATAAAATGACGAAGGCGACAACGCGCGCGCGGTATTTTTTAAGTTTTGAATAAGACTTTTGAGAGAGACTGACGGAATCGACGATACTCTCGTCGTCGGTATCAAATTATACAATTTTTTTCGGTGAAGAGACGTTTCTCTCGATGACTCGTCGCAAGAGACCGTGTAGGTATTAATTAATTTATATTGAGCATTTATTGGCGATCGGAGCGGAGATTTTTAGCAATGTAAGTTCTTTATATATTCGGTGAAATATAATATGCGATTCATGTTTTTTGTACAAAATTTGCCGTTTCGATGTTACACTTATTAACCCTGCACGATAATGCGTCAGCTGTCTCTCTGCGTAATCTAAAAAGGAGAATAGGATGCGGATCGATGACGTTGGGAAACGTGTGTTCCGCTAGCGAGATAGGCAAATTATAGTCTCCGGTAAACAGATTGCCGTGTAATAAATTGCGGATTTGCGAGCGTTTGCAACCTACCGATCTTCGCGCATTCCGGCCCCGTTTCGCTGGTATTTGCTATCATTTGCGCGGTGGTAATCACTGCAGTCGTCACATAGTTTCGCGGTCTCAACGAATTAAAACAACAATAAAGGAAAACAAAAGCATCAATGCCGTGTTCTCCATTGAGTTTTTTGTTAATCGCTCTCGCAATATCAATCAATTATTTCGCACACGGCTACGTAGCTGGTGGATTGATCTGGAGCCGAAATCTCAATTGCTTTATTCCAATTGGAAATGTATCGACATTCGCGAATAGCCAACAAGAATTCTTGAGGAAAAGCCGCGAATTGGAGACTCACAATTTTAAGAGAAAAATATTGAAAATTGCCTACTACGAGGTCAGTTGCGAAATACAAGATTTATCAGATTTCCGCTTGAATAACCGTCTATTATTATTTCAGGAAAAAAATATATTCAGCTTCATCGACAATGACACGAAAATCACGGGAGCTACTGGAGAATTGTGGAACTTACTTTCTGAGTATCTGAACTTTACGTGAGTGGAAGAGTTGATTCATTGAAGATGATTTCGATATAAGTATTTGTGAATTAAGCGCAAGGCTTTTTTTTAATTTTTCATAATTTTCTTTTACAGGCTGGTGGCGAATAAAGTGAATACCACTCACTATGGAAGTATGTTGCCTAACGGCAGTTACGACGGCCTTGTCGGCATGCTCCAACGCAATGAAATACAGATAATACCGAGGACCGGGTATTACGTCGCGGAGTCTAAAATAATGGATTACACGACGCCTGTTTGGAACAATAGGTGAGAATATGTGTTTCTCAATTGGAAAGCGACGAATCAATACAATTAAATATCACAAATTCGACGTGCATTTGCATTCATTAAAATCGAAACGAATATTTATAAGATAATTTTGAGTATTCGGACATGAAAGAAAAAAATTGTTTTTCATGAAAATTTGAATATCGAGAAAACAAAGTTTCCTCTATGAGGAATCAAAGGTATTAAAAATAATTTTAAATACCTTTTTACTCAAATATTCTACACTCCTAAATTCTTATTAAAATACTTGTAAATTCGTAATCTGTAGAAAATTTCTTTCACAGTCGAATAGTTGCACTTTTTCTATTAATATGTTAAAATTTTCCTCAAAAATAATCAAAGACATACATTTTTTTCAGATACCGAACGTACATACGGCCTGAATTCAAGTCCGACAGCACTTGGATGTTCAAAATGTTCACACGGAAAGTTTGGTGCTCGATTTTCATCCTCTTCATAGTAATAAGCATTTTCGGTTATACGGTCCAAAGAATATCAATTACAGTGTCGAATGACAAGAATGTTCGACACAATTTCCACGATCATTTATTCTACACTTTCGCGACTTTTTGCTGTCAAGGCTGTATACCCGATACTCTTTATCGGCGTACGAGAATCATCAGTCTCACGAAGAAGCTGTTTGCATGGCTCGTGCTCATTGTTCTGAGCTCGCATTTAATATCCTACATGACCAATCGAAGAGTACAGCTACCCTTCGAAAATCTCGAGACACTGTTCAATAGTAGCTCGTACAATCTCGTGGTATTCAGAGGCTCAATGATTTTCGATAAATTTCAGGTAAATAGAGCATATTTATCCAAAAAAACAGAGTGAAGATAAAAAATAGAATTCCCGAGTAAAAATTATATGAAGTTTCTATGCAGATTTTAATAGATTCTATGTATGGAGCATTCTACATCGATTCGACCTCTCGAATTTCGTCCACAATTTTTTGTGATATTCTCCCAACTCTACGGAGCACTAATTTTTTTTTTTTTTTTTTTTATTAATTACGATTTTTTATGTGAAAATATTGTTAGCCCAAATGGAATTTTTTTTTTAAATCCCGTATCAGATATAAACATTTTTAAGCCTGGAATTTTTTCGGAATTTTTCGCGCAAAGAAAATCATTTTTATTTAATATGATGAAAATTTTAAAAATATCAAAAAAAATTTTAAGATATGAAAACTGTATCGCAAGATTTTTGGGAATTCTTCGGATTTTTCGGAAAAAATCGAATCCGTGTAGAATTTTTCATATATAATTTCTATACGAAAATGAAATTAATGAAATATGAGGCATTTTACACGAAATGAACCACTCCTGTCTCAAATTTTTAGAGTACCCAGAATAAGTACAAATTATTTCAGATTTTTAAATCCTACATTTTTTATTTTTTTTTATTTTTTAGTCCTTTTCGATTCGCTGTACATTAAGATCAGTGCATTGTACAAACAAAATATTGTGACATCAATTTTAGGTCTTTGAATGTAGTTTTCACTGAAAAATTTCTATAGCGGTGCAAATTAAATCGATCTTATAATAATGATTATAAAATCATAAAATCAAAAAATTCATTTTCTCAGGCAATTCTAAACAGGGATCGCTCACTTAGTGTGGAATGCCTCATATATTTTATATAATGTTGACAGAATATTACAAATGCTGTATTTTAATATTTTTTCTTTCCTAGTTTAATTAATTCCACAAAATTCTATAAACAGCATATAAAATTTGTAATTTTCTGCCAAAATTATATAGAATATATATATATACAGATTCTATATGTCCATTTCCCTATAAAAATGATATATATTAATCTTAATATAATATGTAGAGAAAGTTCATATGTTTCTGCTTGGGAAATATATTTCTAATGACGATAAATGAATTTTCAGAGGCTGGTAAAAAGAACTGCAGCAGATGAGGTAATAAAACTACGCGTTACACCGGTTGACACGACCGACCGTATGTACGAGAAGGGTTGCTGGGGAAGAAGGAAGAAGTACGCTATATTGGAGTCCGAGGATAGGCAACGAGCATACGGCAGATTTGTTTGCAGACTCGTACCTGTCGGTGACGTCTATTTTGCCACCTGGGTCGCATCCGGTGTGGCGAAAGGTTTTAAATACAAGCGGGCGCTCGATATCGGGTAAATCAGCAATTCAATCCAAAGGCAGAAAAATATATGAAACAAAAGATTTCAGTGGGCAGCGGTCGGATCACTTTCGCTGTTGAATTCGAATTTGCGATCGAACTCCGAATTTAAATCTCATTTTGAGACAGAAATTCGAATTTAAAATGATCTTAAGGCCTTCAGTTCGTACTTAATTTTTGAAAAATCCGACCCTCGCTCCTTTCAACTAGAAAAAAAAAAGAAACGAAGCCTAATTATTAATTTCATGTAAATTTCATTAAAAATTTACGTAGTCACGGATATTTATGTATTTTCAGTATCTTAAAGCTCAACGAATTCGGTCTCACCGATGGAATGAAAGATCGTTGGATGGAGACATCTGTAGTGACGATCGACAAGAGTTTCGTAAATTCCGTAAGCTTCGATCAAGTTGTAATGCTCTTTACAATTCTCTGTTTGGGTATTATCGCATCGGTCGCAATATTCGTTTTCGAAAATGTCATTTTCGTCTACAACGACAATCGACATAAAGATGTTTCTAGAATAGCGTTGAAATAAAAAAAAAAAAAAAAAAAAAAAAAAAGGTCCGTTTAAAGTTATCGCCCCTTTTACGCTGTATTATTGACCACGTTGTATAGACGTAGATAAACGAATGATTACTGTGATTGGGGTGAGATGATAGGGGTAAAACGAGGTACATCCCCTATATACATATATATATATCTACGTCCATATACTGCACCATTTTCAGTCACCTATAAAGCTTGATTTGCGTAGTACGATAAGGGAAAACCGATTTAAATCTTCACTGTACAGCTCAGAGCTCCGTTTGCAATTTACCGTTAGCGAGCATCGATCGGCCACTGATAATCATCGGTTGTCTGATGCATATGCGACGCAATACTGGACGCAATCGGACGTCGTAACGAAGAGGGCGGGACATGTAAACTTTATAAACCATGCTTCTTGCCTTTTGTAAACGGATGATGAGTCATTTGCTTTAATGTGCAAAAAATATGTACAGGGCATATAAAATGGATATATGGGGCATTCCACCCAGTTTCGACCTGGATTTCACACCCTCGACCTCTCCGATTTGGCTCGTTATTTTTTGTAGGACTTTTTAGACCCTCGAATGCACTAGAATTTTTTTCTTTTCTTTTTCTACGGCAATTTTTTTGTTAAATATTTTTTTATTAAAAAAAAAATTGTAAGAAAATGGAAAAAAGCTTAAGAACTGTGAGAAGAAAAATCTTGCCCACTTTGGCTATAAGCTAGAAAATTTTGATATTCAACAGAGTATTTTTCCGAATTTTTGCAGATTTTTAAATTATGGCGTTCGATATATGACTTTAAAAAAATATTTAAAAAAAATTGCCACAGAAAAAAGTTACCCCTACCCATTGTCAATTACAAACTCAATACCAAACAAACTTGGTTTCGAAGCTCAAGCTTCGAATGCTGAAGTTAGAAAATAGAAAATAGAAAAAATAAATAAATACTCATACAATTTTAGTAATTTAAGATGAGACAAAAATCTGGAAAAAATAGCATCATTGATGATGTCAAGAACATTGATTGATTTTTGATAATAGCAGTGTCAAAAAGTAATTAATAAATAAATAATTTAAAAAAAGGTTCAATAAATACGATATTGAACATAATTTTTTAAATACAAAAACAGTTCTCCGATTTTTCTGAATCCATTTGACATTTATTATAATCTTATAATTGTATTTAATAAGCTAATCATTTTTATAATTGTCATCTTTTTTTTTTTTACAAGAATATGGTTGAAATTTAGCGAATTTTCTTTTTCCTTATAAAAATATTTTAAAAAATCCATATTTTTTTTTAACGAACTCAAAAAAATAAATCATAACGAGCATTTATTTATTTTTTTTTAAAATAAAATGGTTGAAATTTAACGAATTTTCTTTTTCCTTATAAAAATATTTCAAAACATCCATATTTTTTTTTAACGACCACGAAAAAAATTAATCATAACGAGCATTTACTTTTTTCTGTTGTAGATTATGTTTTAGATGAAAATTAGCGACAGCGAATCGACACTGAGAATTAAATAGAAAAAGTATAATTGTTAAATGGGCGGGATAAATGCGGCATCTATCGTTAGGTAATTATCCTTAAGTCGACACTAACTGTGTTGTTGAATGTCGCTCATTAGTGACGGGCCCTGCTCCCAGCCCACGTCCTGTTTCATATTCACCTCAACACCGATGTGCAATAGCATGCAGTTATATCGATCCTCGTTACGTTTAAGGATGCTCTGGTATCGTTATGAATATGATGCACATGATGAGATCGCTCATTAGATAGTTTGCGACGCGTGCCGGAATGTAGACGCCCTTTTATCTCGACCCTAATAGACCTAGAGAAAAGCCTTTAGTTCAGTGTCACAGTTTCTGAACTTAGCACGTAATTTACAAAAGTGCTGCATGTAAAAAGCTCGAATAAAAAAAGATCTTTGTAATAAAAAAAGAAAAACAAACGGAACAATTTTGTCGTTTTTTTTTTTTTCTTTCTTTTCAATGAAGTCGTTATTCGCATCTGTCCTGTGGACATTGTCGAGCTTGGTATTAACAATTGCCCGAGATGTTGATTACAGTGTTAAATGGAACAAACGCATCGGGGATTTTGTGCCGATTTCTGGATTATTGTCTTACGACGTGAAAATCGGACGTGGAAATGAGGTGGAAAGTCAACAACTAGAAAATAGCAGCTTCAACTTCAACGGACAACCCTTGACTATCACTTATTTCGAGGTCTGCTATAAAAGTCTATTGAAATTTCGAGCCAATTGCGAGGAGATAACGAATTCGTTCTTTCAGGATTTTGGATTCTTTCACTTTCATGACAACGACACCAGGGCAACGGGTGTATGCGGTGATATCTATACTCTTCTCGCCAAGTTTTTGAATTTTACGTAAGTTTATTTTTTTTCTTTTTTTTTTTTTGGAAATTACAAACTCGATATTCAGTAAAGGAGGTTTTTGAAAAATTATTTTATTAAGGTTTCTCCGAATTTTTTTCATTTTTGTCCGCGAGGTCAATTGATCGATCTTGGCTTCCTCATAAAGGCAGCTTTGGTATTAAATTTGGGAGTAAAATCAGTAAAGCAGAGTACAGACTCGTTTCAAAGTCCTTTTACTGAAAAATGTTAATTCAAGAATTTTAACACGTGTACTATTTTACAGACTCGTTCTGTCGAACAGCGGAGACATGCGCTTGGGAATATCGTTCACAAACGGCACTTACAGCGGAATATTGGAATACGCGAGACTCAATCAAACGGACATTGTTCCTAAAATGCCAGTTTTCACGACGCGGATTAACGCAGTCTCGTTCGCACCGGTTTTATGGATGAACAGGCAAGTATTATACGTCAGACACAAAAAAAAAAGGGCTGCAAAGTAGAACTTTGTACATTGCTTCCTCATTATTTTCGACAATTCTTCCCAAAGAGTTTTGGCAAAAATCTGACCGGTTCGCGTATATTTTAAGCGAATTCGAAACACACATTCATACAGACGTACATTTTTTCCAAACCACTTTTCTCGACATTTTTTATTTTACCATTTTGAGTATCCTGACAAGAAAATTGAACTAAAAATGGAAAGCAAAACTTCTTCCACGAGAAAGAGAAAAATCTTCGAAACATAAACGATTGATTTTTCCAGCCAAAGAATATTCGCATCCGGTTTGTGGAAGCGAAATTACGCCTGGATGTTCACCCTATTTCCCATAGAAATCTGGAGTCTCATTTGCTTTTCAATTGTGATACTGAGCATCGTGAGCTTGGGAACCCAACGGATATTGATACTTCACAGAGGACGACAGCTTCGATCTCGATCGTACACGGAGCACTTTTTTTACGTGGGCTCGACGTTGTTCAATCAAGGTGACACGAGAATCGTTTGTGCAAGCTGTGGCTTTGACACAATTTTACAACAATCGAATTGTAAAAAACGATTACATTTTCTTGAAATTTTGTTTTTCAGTCAATGGAACAGACAGCCTCGCCAGCGGTTCCAAAATCTTATCCCTAACGATCAGCGTCTTTTGCTTTCTAATTCTGATCGGTTACAATTCTCATTTGATTTACAGCATGACGGAGGAGACATTCGATGCCCCGTTTCACGATCTCTCGACACTATTCAAGAATACTAAATTCGACATCGCAGTTTTGGATGGTTCAATGGCTCACAGCTGTTTTACGGTAGTGAATACTGTGGGACAGCTGTGAGCCACTATACATTTCTCAAAAACTCTTCACTATTTCTCGTCGCTGCAATTATTCCGAAAATCTTTGAAACGATTCAGTTATAAATTCTTCAGTCGGAGAAGTATTTTTTTAACACTTTAAAAAATAACGTGTTTAATTTTACACCAAAGGAAGTAACACCATTGATTTGTCGAAATTCGGTGTTGCGAATTTGCATCAACACAGTTAGGGTGAATCCCCAACAGGGTGTAAATTCAACACAGCATTTTGTACAGTGCATCATAACAGGACTGTGATTGCTATTATAAAATTTTTTTTTTTTTTTTAAGCTCATTAATTCTGTAAAGACAGTTTTTTTGCGTCCATTTTGCCTCACAATTCTTTGAATTTAATTTTACTATTAACGATAGTTTTTACTTTTTTTTTCTATTTTACCAAAAGGCACTCTTGATTTATACTTCCAATATGAGGCATTATTTGTTAACTGGGACTACTATAAATTTTAGAAACATCTTTTTTATGCATGGAAATATGTTTGGTCGACTTTTCTAATATTTCTATAGATTCTCGATATACCGTAGGTTGCATAAAATTAAGAGCAAAAAAAGAAGAAGTGTGGAAGTTAGAGAAAAAAAGAAGGTTGCAAAGTTGAACACATTGCTTCCTCATTTTTTTGGCCCGTCAATTTTTCGTCGAAGAAAAAACGTAGGAATTTTATCAGATTTTTTTATCATTGAAAATAATCATTGTTTATTTTTTAACGCCAATACTAAGGCTCGCAAAAAAAATCATAAGAACGTCAAATTTTTGATTTTCAGCGTACTTTCCAACAATTCTTTTTGTAAAATTCTCCAATTTCATTTTGTGCTATTTTTCAATTAAACAAAGTTACCACTTTTTTCCCCTCCGAAACGGCACTTTCGATTTAGTTGAAATTTTTTCCCTCAAATACATCCGGACACTTTTTCCAAACAACTTTTTTCGCCGTTTTAAACCATTCTGAGTATGACATGAAAATCTCGAAAAAAAAAAATGTTTCACAAAGGAAAACGCTTCCTCTATAAGAAAGCAAAAAGATATAATTACAAAAAAAAGATCGCCCAGTTGATAAACAATGTGCTCGTATATATCGTTCTGAAATTAGTTGATCGACTAACGACAGCAACCTATATCATTTTCAGAGTCCATACACATATCGTATATTCAAGCGTATCTGGAAAGCAAAACGCGTTAAAGTTCTATCGAGTGTCGAAGAACTTTATCGTCATGTCTGCTACAATCCAAATAAATATGTGCTGTTGGAAGCGATGGACACGATGGCCGCGAGGAAGTACACAGTGTGCCGTCTTATTCCCGTTGGCGCATCCTATTTCACGTTGCCAATAGCCTCAGGCATAAGCAGAAGACTCAAAAACAAAAGGATCCTCGACATTGGGTAAATTATCTTTAAAATAAGTCGAGGATGCGTGAAAAAAAATATCGCACTCGACAGGTTCACACGATTTTACGCACTTGTCGCGTAATCCACTATTTGGAGCGTTAATGTTCAGAAATGAATTTTTTTCTTTTGTCGTCCTAACAAAACAAACCCATTTACAAATGGTTCAGTTTCGTACTTTTTCAGAATCATGAAATTACACGAATTTGGGATAATAGACGCTATTAAAAAACGCTACATGTCGCTACCGAAACGAGAAGTCGAACGTCGACTGGCTGACAGCTTGGCCATCGACATGGATCGCGTTTCCATGGTTTTTGGAATACTCTGCTTTGGTATATTGGCGTCAATTGTTATATGTGTTGCGGAGAACATGATATTCACTTTTAAGAAACGCAAGACGATGGAAAACCTAATTCAACGATTGCCTACAATTCAGCAACCAATGTTTGATCATAATGCGCAGACTCGAAAGTGTAAATAAAATATAATATTATTCGGTAATATTGTACTCTTCCTATTTTTCCTCATAATAATGTCATACAAATACCGAAATTTCTCACAGTTTTAAACCAAACGGTGCTTCTTAGCCCTATCTAAGGTAAGGTAATTTTTTTTTTGGATTATACAATCTTTTATTTCTAATGCCCGTAAGTACCAATATTCAATTGTGCGTGAATCTCAAACGGCACGATCGAGCTGAAATTTTCCACCCAAATGGGGCATCAAATCTATGGCCCTGAAGATATGTGCATTTCAGAAGTAAAATTTTTGGCACGCCGTATATCCTGCAATTTTCGTTGCATGAGATTCCCCGAAGGTGCATTTTGTTCGTCTTGAAATTCTCTAGGAGCGACAATTTTTACATTTTTTTTGTCGATGTTAATTTCGACGCTATCTGCAAAAAAAAATGGTAATGATGATTAAACCACGAGTAAAAGAGAGAAAAAATTTGGCACGCCGTAACTGCCGTAATTTTTGTCGGACGAGATTCCGCGAAGGTGCATTTTGTTCGTCTTGAAATTCTCTAGGAGCGACTATTTTTAGATTTTAAAAATCTATTTTATTTTCGACGCTACGAGCAAAAAATGACGACAACGATGATGGTCATTTCCGAAGCTCGATATATTTTATGAAGAATCTTATTGCTTCAGTTTCTCTGTAAAGTGGCGGATGATCGATTGCGGACAATTGTTCCTCGCAAACATCTCGATAATGGCAATATATTAGCCACTCGTACTTATATCGATCCCCGTTTTATTTTCAACATTCACTATGATCAGCCTTAGAACCATTATTTTATGCATACACGAGACATTCGCTATATTGCGAAGTAGGTTAAAGAAGATGCCAGGTATTCGCACTTTGTACGCACAGGGAAAAACGTCCACCTTATTGAAAAGTAGGAACCATGCGGATATTTCTTTCAACTGTCTTGTGGCCAATCGCGATTTTGAATTTCTCAATAAATCACGCGGCAATTCCTGTTGTTAAATGGAAGAAAAGTCTTCAAAATTTTGCCCCACTTCCCGGTGCACCATCTTACGAAGCTGAGAGGCAATTATTCATTCAGCAGAGTCGTCAAGAAGAACTTCATGACTTTAACGGGGAACCTCTGCAGCTAACTTATTATCAGGTGAAAAAAAAAAAATTGTATTAAAAAGATCACTGATACATTTTTCAATGCAATCATTTTTCTGATTCTGAATTTTTATTTAATAGGAGCTCGGTTTCTTTGAATTTTACGACAACGACACAAAAGCATCAGGAATATGCGGTGATATGTGGAACATTCTCGCAGAGTTATTGAACTTCACGTGTGTATTTATTTGAAAACCACGATTTCTGGTAGCCCTGCCAGACGTTTATTCGAAAATTCAGATATCTCACAGAGACGCCTATATTTTCATTAGTCTCGTCGTCACGAGAAGCGACAAAGCTTCGTTGGGAGTGATGCTGAACAATGGCAGTTACACCGGTGTATTGGAATACGCGAGACTCAATCAGACCGATGTCATCCCGAAACTTGAAGTCCACAACAGTCGAGTCAGCGCGGTAAGATTCACCCCAGGCGCTTGGTCGAATAGGTAAGACATGAGGCATTCCGCACTGCGGGATGTCGCGAAAAAATGTTTGTAATTTCTTTGATAATAATATAGAATATCTACATTATGCACAAATTATTTTCGATTTTTCTTAGTCTCATGTTTCAACCAGAATTAAATAGCAATTTTTCGAGAATTTCAATTTTTCTCACTCAGTAACAATTTGAGCGATCAGGCTGAAAATTGGCTCGCAAGTGGAGTATTTCTCCCAGTTTGAGGATTTCTTAATACTTTGCAAATTGCTACCTCATTTTTCGACTTTCCACGAAGCTTCATCTATTTGCAAAGTTCGACCTTTTTTTTTTACAAAAACATAGCTTCCTTTATAATTTTGTAAAAATCATAAGAAAGAAAAAACTCGCCTTTTTCACAAGCTTCAGGATCTTCACTCATGGTCAATCAAGTCGTAATCAGGCCTGGCTGTTTAATCTATTCGCCGCTGAAGTCTGGTGGATCATCATCACGTTTATCCTCTGGCTGAGTCTCTCAAGTTTTTTAATGCAAATTGTGTTGGTGCGTAAGAGAGGTCTGAAGCTAAGACCCCTTTCGTACGTCGGTCACTTGCTTTACACATTCGCAAGTGTATGTAATCAAGGCAAGTTCGTAAGCAGCTTGTTGAACATTTTTCCAGCATTCGACGACGCCTTTAAAAATGCAAATTTTCCTTTCTGCATTTTTTTCTTCAGGCAACGTTCCCGACAATGCATCCATCGCTTCGAGCATCCTCATGCTCACTACCGCCCTTTTTGCTGGATTTGTCCTAACCGGTTACAGTTCACGTTTGTTGTACAACATGACACTGGAAGTACTCGCAGCGCCCTTCAACGATTTAGAGTCTCTGCTCGAAAGAACGAACCTTCACGTTGTGGCTTTAAATGGCACAATGGGCTACTTGATGTTCGTAGTAAGTTAAAATGATCCTGTAACAATGCAACAAATATTAGCAAGAAACGTCTATATGTAGCATTATTTTAATTGTCATTTAGAATAATCAAGTTAAAGAGAGATTCAAAAAAATCGTCGACGCCAAGCGTTTTACCGTAGCATCGAATCTGTCGGATGTTTATGACAAAGTTTGCACTAATTCACACAAATATGTGCTCTTTGATGGAATGGATGAGGTCGCGGTTAGAGGAACCACCGTCTGTACTCTTGTTCCCGTTGGCACTAGGTATTATCCTACGACCATTGCCTCTGGTATCAGTGGAAGAGTTAAATACAAGAGGAGTCTCGACATTGGGTATATATTAAGTCTTTAAAAATTGATAAGTCATTCAGTTGATACTCGTTTTTTTTTTATAATTATATTTTTTTTTTTTACTAATTCCGACAGATTTTATTTTGCTCTTAATTTTGTGTGACCTAAAGTAGTATGCACAGAGTCTGTAGAAAAAATTTGCGAATGAGGCAAAATATCTTTGGAGGGATAAAAAGAGTTTTTCTAAAATTTCCTAAGTTTCATGTTCTCATGATTTATTTATATTTATATAAGAATCATTTATTCTTATTCGTCTCTAAAATAATTTTCTAGACTTTTTATGTTATTAAATACATATTTTTTTTTTCATAAAAAAAATGCTTCCTCTACGAAGAAGCAAAATATAATTAGCACGACTATTTCTCATTCACAAAGAACCAGAATTTGAAAAAAAATTGATAATGGACTTCTAAATTAGAGTTCTCATTTACAATAAAATTATTTTTACGAAAGGTATCTCTCGGATTGTAAAAATGTATGATTATTTATTTATATTTTGCAGGCTTGCGAAATTACGTGAATCAGGTATAATCGATCGGATAAGGGATAGCTACATGTCATCGAGGAACAGAATATTGTCCGAGCAAAGTGACATTGTGAGGATCGATATGCATCACGTTTCTGCTATTCTCGAAGTACTGGGTATCGGGATTTTACTGTCAATAGTCATCTGTACTGCGGAGGCTACGTTATTTGCATTCCGAAGGCGTAACAGTGCTCAACGCTTTGGTCGATGATTTTTCATAATTCAATAAAGTCTGTCATGATGTTACGTTTTTAAATATTAAGAATTAAAAAATAAAAATAAAAATCTCATCAAGAAAATCAATGTATTGTCTTTTTTTTACTTCTTAATTGAATTTCCAAATTTAAATATAAAATTCTGACTCAGCGATTCAAAAAAAAAAATCGTCTTTGTACATATTTTCAGTTAAATCAAAATAAATGCCATTTTTGGGCACTCAGCCGAATTCTTCGTGCCAACAAAGGGGTTAAAAAAAAACGGAGTCTTACTTGAGCGAAGTAAAAGAACTTGGCCCAACAAAAGCGTGTAATAAAGGGGTGAAAATCCATAAATAAATTTACCGTCGTCTGCCATGAAAAAAAAGAAAAAAAAAATGCAGACACGCTAAGATGCGTGACCTATACCATATTACACAATCGCAGCCAGACACCTTGTCTGGCTCGGAATATCCAATTAATAATATTTTTCGTGCGCCTCGAGCGACTTCCCTTCATTGTGTATTATCGACACGATATATTGACGTCTCAATGAAGACATGTGTTAAGTTCACATCTAAAATATTGTAAGTTACGATATTAGATATCATTAATGTCACCATTGTCGTAATATAGATTTTTCTTTACAATGGGGAATCACTGTCACTGTCAAGAGATCGCCCATATGATAGTGAGAGGCGTAGCTCGTCGTGTCCGATGGTCCTAGTAGACCAGTATTTTTTACTTATTACCGGGAAGGCAAGAAATTCTGTTCAGTACATCGTTCTGTCAACGGCTGTAACGTGTTTTGTAAAAAGAAATGGTATCGATGAAGGAATTCTCTTTACTCGTACTCTGTGTAATGGCGATTTTAAATATTTCTCTAAACCACGGAATGTTGACTCTTACGAAATGGAACAAACGTCTCAGAAATTTTGAGTCGATAGCCGAAGTGCCGTCTTACGAGATTGTGAAGGAAAATGTCGCTCTGGAAGCCAGGAAAATTGAAAATCATATGTTCAACGGGGAAGCCTTGCATCTCACGTATTTTGAGGTAAAATTGAAATTCGTTGCTGTCTTTTGAGCTATGAAATGAGGTGTCATTTCACTCGTGCGTTAAAACTCATTTTTGGTTGCACGTGAAATAAAATTTTGACGATATTCAGCTCGTGTGATTGCAACACTCGTGAAGAAAAAAAATTTTCCGCACTCGTATCGTAATATACTAATTGCTATTCGAATGAAAATTAAGGCAGTGTAATTTTGAATAAAATCGAAACTATCAATTTGTCTCCCCATAAAGGAAGCTTTGTTCCCGTGGGATTCTTTTTTTCCCGTGAATTAGAGTTCTCAAATTTGCGCGAAACGTCAAGAAAAGTGATTTAGAATTTAATAAAGTTACGTAGAAAAAAAATAAGAAACCAGGTTTACTGTATTTTTTCCGAATACTGGTGGAATATTACTCGCTGATTCCTTCAGATGAACGATGCTTTTAAGTTCTACGACAACGACACCAAAATAACAGGAATATTCGGGGATATATGGAATCTTCTGTCAAATGTTCTGAACTTCACGTATGTGTTTTTAAAAAAGTAAAAGGTCTCACGATGCAAAAGCAGAAGAGTGACTTATTCAGGCTTTTCAGAGATATCGTTTCGCAGAATCGTTGTCAACAAGAGCGAAGAAACTACCTTGGGTATATATTTCTTAAACGGAAGTTACGGCGGCATATTGGAATACGCTAAACTCAATCAGACTGATATTATTCCAAGAGCGGAAGTTTATCGCACCCGACTGCCGGCAGTGGAATTTACATCGCCTTTCTGGATGAACGGGTAGAATTTTAGTCGGTTCCTAATCGGCGTGCTTGCGATGAGGTTCAACTGGATTTTCATGAGTATCATTTGCGCAGTCAGAAAATCTTTGCCCACGGATATTGGAAGCGAAATCGAGCCTGGATGTTCAGTATATTTCCTGTTGAGGTCTGGTGCATCATCTTCATTTTCATCATTGCCCTCAGTCTTCTTAGCGCTATTTCACAGCGATTTTCAATACGACCCAGAAGTCGAAATCCTCGAACTCGAACCTACATCGATCACTTGTTTCACACTTTTGCATCGTTGTGCAATCAAGGCGAGCATAATCAAGGTGGGTCATCCAATTAACGTGAAGGACCTGTCGAGCAAAGGCAGAGATAAATGTTTTTTAATTTTTCTTTTAGTTTGTAAGCTATTTTGCGCACATTGCATTTGAAATGTTTAGAATATGTTATAGAAATGTAGCTTTTAAAATATTTCTGTGTTCCTAGAATATTGCAGAATAATAATAATATATTTTATTATTTTAAATAGTAAGGATTTAATTTTAAAAAAAAAAGGATAAATATAGATTTTTCAGATAGTGCATTTAATCATTTAAAATATTGCAAAGATTTTTCAAATAAATAAATCAAATGTTTATCATTGGTTTTTACCATTAATTAAAAATATATGTTGTGATAATGCAAATTGTATAATTAGATGAAAAAAAAATTTTCTTTCGATATCGTATATATTTAAATTAATGGTCAAATTAAATGACAAAAATAATGATTATTTCTTTGAACATTTTTTGCAATATTTTGCAAATTTATTCATAAAATGTTGTTAATTTAATTTAATTTAATAGATTTAAAAATATTCTGGCAATGTTGCTGTTATTTCGAAGTAATATTTCCATAATATTTTCAAAATATTTTTGTGCTATGTGGGTTTATACTTTTTAACTAAAAAAAAAAATAAGTAACTAATAATTGATATTAATTTTTTTCGTTTCTCCAATTTTAATTCCAACTAAAATCGCATATTGCCATGTGTCAGGCAATGTACCGTATCACATTGGAAACGGAATGAGAATCTTGTCGGTGACAATCAGCATCTTCTCTTGGCTCATACTTATCGGTTATAGCTCTCATATGATATACAGTATGGCTAAGGTGATCTTTGATGCCCCGTTCAAGGATCTCGAGAGCCTATTCACCGATACTGACTTTAGAATTGCAGTTGTCAATGGTTCGGTCAGTGACATCATTTTTTCCGTGAGTAATATTCCACGATTCGACAATTGGGTTTTCTCATAAATTAAGAAAAATATATTTATAACATCAATAAGACTTTATCATACATATCATGTCTAAGAACAAATTGAAACAATGTCTATGGGGTATTCAGAGCCTTTGTACTATGCTTTACACGTTCGACACGAACATCGTGACGTCATAGCTCCGTTCGGATTAATTCGGGTTTTTCCGGCGCGCTTGAATAGACGATTTCCCGCTCGAATCTTAAAACCGCTATAACTCTTAGAATATTCAATATTTTTTCTTAAAAAAAAAAAATTAATGATAAACCCATACATCCACTATCGAATGGAAATATTTTCGAAAATTTATGAGAAACCCGAATTTGATATCTAACAACGGGACTAATTCATAATTAATTGAATTGCCTCTGTAGAATCCGAAGAGCCCCAAAGTATATTATCAATTCAAAGCAGCACAACGCGTCACGGTCGTCCCGAATGCCGATGATCTTTATCGCAAAGTCTGTCTGAACATGAATCAATATGTACTGATGCACGGCGAGGACGCCGTAGCATCGCGGGCCGATCCTAACTGCACACTTTTTCCAATCGGCAGAGCTCATTATCGAATACCCGTTGCCTCCGGAATCAGCAGAAGAGTCAAGAACAAGAGAGCTCTTGATATTGGGTTAAGTATTTTTTTGTAGAATTTGAAATTTATGTTAAATCTATATAAGTGTACATTTTTTTTTTTAATATACACAATTTTTTTGTCATTTTTTTAGCCGATATTGTGGATTTCTAGATTAATTTTTATTTAACAGAATTTCTGCGCAATTCGAGTGTTTTATGAAATCGAAAAATATGAAAAAAAAAATTTCAACCTACATCCGAACTTCAGTAATTAATGTTGAATATTATTTTTCTTTCAGTATCATGAAATTAGTGGAACTTGGCATAATCGACGCAATAAGGAAGCGCTACACGTATTCTTACGAGGAAGTATCGTCGCCGAGAAAAATCGACGACCTGACCATTGACATGGATCGGGTGTATTTGATTTTCGGAATACTCGGCGTCGGCGTAATTGCGTCGATTGTCATCTGCGTTGCGGAGAACATTGTTTTTCTATTACAAAATCGTCTAACGACTCAGCGATTGCAGCGAAGATTTCCAAAACTTAAATAATTATTGCTTCTTACTTAAAAATTATATGGGGCAGACCACGTCAAATCTCCAATTTTTCAAATCTCCAATTTTTTATTTTTCAAAAAAAAGTCTAAAGTTCTTGTTTTTTTAGCCATTCATTTTATTTCACTTTCATGAAATTTTCATCGATTTCTTAAATCTCTAATCGACATTCCTATGTGGACCTTCTGATACATTTTTTTTTTCATGAATTCTTTGCTTCCATCAAAAATCAAAAATTTTAATATATAATTATTAAAATACATCCGAATCCCAATATCGGACTGAGAAAAAAATGTGGCCAATATATTCAGTCAATGATAGCCTGCATAGAAAATTACCAACGACGCTATATTCTACTTCCTGAAAGCATTCACACTTCAAAGTGGTGCTTTCCATGAAATACACTGTCGCAAAAATATGTCTTCAAGCTCTCTAAGTATATTTCCTGGATAAATTGTATTTGCATTGTATTTCCAGAGTATTTTCTTGCATGTTTTTTTTTTTCATATGTCCAATCCCTATAACTTTGTCCCTCTTATTTCCAGCAATAAATTTTTATTTATGACAAATCAGCCTTATTAAGCGACCTTTCATCCATCCCATTCATTTTTTTATTTTTTTTTTCTTCTAAATCACAATAAATTATTGACTCTGTGAATGGACACATCATGGAACTGAAAAAAAAAAAAAAAAAAACATGAGTCTCTGAAATATGAAATATGACGTACAAAGTACTGTCTGAAACGGTGTCAAATATATTTATTTGTCGATTTTCATCGCCTTAAGAATTTACTATATAATTTCTGAGCATTGAAAAGCTAAAAAAAAGATCACACACGAAATGTGTGTCACGAGTATATGCTCCCTTTTTTTTCCTTCTAATTTTCATAAGCATTCGCAAAAACTTCAGTCTGGCTAAGTAGCTTTCATCGTGCAATTCGAAAGGCTCGAAAAATAAATAATATAAAAGGCAAGAAAGAAATGAAGTTATTTTTGGCACTTGTCTTATGGACAATATTGACGATGGAATTTGTAAGAAATGAGGCAGCCTTCGGTGTTATTAGATGGAACAAGCGAATTAGAGAGTTTGAGCCCTTTTCAGGATTACCGAATTACTACGCAGAGAGAGGAATTCACGGTTTGGAGGGTCGTGAAAAAGAAACCCACAATTTTAATCGTCAGCTATTGTATTTGACCTATTACCAGGTAACTAAAATTTGAATTATTGTTAGTGTCCTTTTGTCGAAATTCACATTTTTCCCGGAGGGCCTTAACACTTTTTAAGAACCTTTTGTCGAAATTTATTTTTTTTCCCGAAGGGTCGTAACGCTTTCTAAGGACAATTTTCTGGAATAGCCTCTCTAAAGATATCTCCACACTAAAAATAATTCCTGAGTTCACACCACTATTTTATTATCCGACAAAACTCAAATCTTACTGAAAAATCCAATCCTGTTAAATTCATTAAATCTTAACAAAAGTATTGGGCTCTGCCACTCTCCTCAAAAACTGATTTATTTCAGGAGCTCGGGTTTGTTCACTTCTTCGATAACGACACAAAAGTGTCTGGAATATACGGAGATATGTGGACTACTCTGTCAGAGATGTTAAATTTCACGTATGTTAAAAAAAAAAAAAGATTCTAATACGATAAAAATTTTAAAAAAAGTTCACGCTTTTTTTTCCCTGTTTTGATTTCACAGCATCTTCCTTTAGAGAATATTGAAATAGAAAAAATATCTCATCGTTGTACATTTAAATTAAAATTCTTCGAAATGTTTTTTTCTTTTTTTTTTAAATAATTGTTTAAAACAGACTTGTCGTGAAGCGAAGTAACGATGCCTTGGGAGCATCTTTGTACAATGGCAGCTACAGTGGAATATTGGAAGAGGCCAGACTCAATCGAACGGACATAATTCCGAGATTGGGAATTATTGCAGATCAGGCTGATGCGGTCAAGTTCACTCCATCTTTCTGGCTGAACCAGTAAGTACTTTATTGCTAATTAGTTGCACTTTTGTAGAGCATAATTAATCCATAATTCTTTTTCGTGCAAAACTGAAAAAAAAAAAGAAAAAAATAGAAGCAAATGTCCACGTTGGGTCTAGAATTAAAAATGTTTATATCTGATACAGAATTTTTGAGAATTTTTTCAGAATCTTTTTTTGTACTCCACAGAGTTGTCAGAATATCAAAAAATTTTTAATGATTTTTATAGACCCCTTTTTGGTTCTGAAATCCCTTATCTTCTACCATTTTCTATCAAAAATTTTTTTTTATCACCGACATGAAAATCTCGAAAAGAGATGCAGTGAAAAGAAAGCTTTGAAAAGAATTGAACGCGACAGGAATATCAAAAATGTTTTTCCAGCTATAGAACCTTTGCATACGGGCAGTGGCAGCGTGATCACACCTGGGTATTTAAACAGTTCTCCATGGAAGTCTGGTACCTCATGATTGTATTCGTCCTGATTCTCAGTGTCGGAAGTTTAGCGATGCAAAGAGTGTTGATGAGCTTTAAACAATCGATAGTTCGAACAACTTTTTTAGATCACATATTCGACACGTTTGCAACAATGTGCAATCAAGGTCAGTCAAACTGGTTAGAAATTTAAGAAAAAAAAATTTATAACATTACCTCGAATTTCAGATTTTCTGTGAAATCTAATAAAACAATTTACTTCCTTAAATGGCAATTTTTGCTTTACTCTTACCTCAGGCAATGTAATCGACTACACGACGTTCGCATTCAAAATCTTGACAGTGACGATCAGCACATTTTCCTGGCTTCTCCTAGTCGGCTACGGTGCTCGTTTGATGTACAGCATGGCCCACGAAGAATTCGTAGCACCGTACACAGATCTGGTATCTCTGTTTGAACACACAAATATTCATGTGGTTGTTAAAAAGGGCTCAATGTCTCATGTGTCGTTTGCAGTGAGTATTTTTTTTAATTACACTTTAAAGTATTTCCTGAAGTTCATTAAAAACACTTCCAAAAATTCAAATTTTTCGGTCTGCATTTGTCGATTTCTTGATCTTAATAATTGCGATTTTGACAAAAATCGAAAAGTTTTTTTCTTTTACTTCAGAAATGCCTGAATGAAAAATCATTGAGTTATTTTGTTCTACCCAAAAATCTACACCAATATCAATAACCTTGGAGTTTTGTAAATTTTTTTAGAACACTAAACACGATTCGATTTACAATCGCATAATCAGAGCTAGGCGCATCACTGTTGTGTCGGATATCGAAGAGATTAACAACACAGTCTGCTTGAACTCACAAAATTACGTGCTGTTGGATGGCGACGAAGAGGTAAACGTGATGAATGCGAGAAATAAAAAAGTGTGCAACGTTCTTCCGGCAGGCACGAAAAGTCTGAGCATGCCTATTGCTTCCGGCATCAGCAAAAGGGTGGAAAACAAAAGGAGTCTCGATATTGGGTATTTGGCTATTTAATCAAAGTATTCCACTTTGCATCAGCGAAATGAAAATAAATAAACGTATTTTTTTCTTCTTTCGTCAGAGTTCTAAAATTACGGGAATTTGGCATAACAGAAGCAATAAAACATCGTTACTTTACGTTGGGTGGACAAGAATCCATCGAAAGGCAAATCGACAGTCTGGCCATCGACCTCAATCAATTTTCATTAATTCTGGCGGTACTGATCGTTGGTATTGTCGCGTCAATCGTAATTTGCATTGCAGAGAATATCTTCTTTGCGTTGAAAAAAACGTAGAAGCCATCGACGTTTAACAACTAATCGCGTACCATTTCTGCTGCTGAATCCAATTTTAGGAGATTCTTAAATCATCATTTTTTTGGTGGAAGACCTAAAATATTTGTACGATTTAATTTCTGATGTTTGATTTAATTTTGAAGCTATGATTAAAAAAGGAAGAGTGGATATATTACTGTGACTAATAATTAATAAAAGAATTAATAAAAAAAAAAGAAGTTTAGTTATTTCATTTTCCTCATAGAGGAAGCTTTCTGAAAACCAGAATTTAATCAGCAAGCAATGTGCAAAGTTCTACTTCATTTTTAATCCCAATTCGCATTTTCTTTTCATTTTGTTACCTCTAAATTTTTTGTAGTTTTTTGTGCAAAAGGGCGATTCAAAAAACGGTTCGTACATCGATTTGCTCATTCATCGAAATCGGAGGCCGATTTGAAGTAACACGAGAACGTTGGACGATAAAAATCAAAGGCTATCATAAAAGTCGTAACGTTGATTACATAAATCCCCGCGACGTCGAGGATATTCATCTTTATGGATATTACTCTGCGGTGAAATCGATCATCGAGTCGTCTGGCAATATAAGATTCGCCACATGATTTTTTAAATTGTGACATGAAGTTTGCAGGCAGCGAGAACCTTCAGTCTGTTGTGAAGATTTGTCAACTTAGCGTGTAATTTGATGCGATGCAAGTGCCTGAAAAAAATAAATAAACTTGAATATATTCTGATATATCAATGACGTTATTTTTTGCTATTTCTCTGTGGTTGATTTTGTCAATCCTAAATTTTACACCAATCCACGCCACTTTGGCTGCTGCTCGATGGAACAAACGACTCAAGAAATTCGATCCTATCCCCGGAGTGCCCACTTATGAGATCGAAAAAAAACATATTTTTCTACGTAGCCGAGGCAAAGAGACTCACAACTTTAACAAGCAACCTCTCCATATCTCTTATCACGAGGTTATAACCATTTTACTTTTTAAAAAAATGTGGAGGTTCTAAAAAAAGGCACCTACATGTCTTTGGGTTCTGTAAATAACATATTTTGAACGAAAAAAAAATCAAATTTTTTTTTAGTGTTTTATCAAATTTTTTAAATGCGTCGTTCGATAAATTGTTTTTTTTTTTTTTTAAGTGGTAGATAATTAAAAATGTGTTAAACAAAGCAATATATAGAAAATTAGTGCTTTTTGGAGTTAGGTCAAAAAATTTCATTGAAATCAGCTGAGGCCTTCCACATAAATAAAAATGTTACTAATTTTGTTGTCCGATTTTGCACCTTAAATCTTAGAGAATAAAAAAAAATGACAATAAAAAAGAATTCACTCTAAATCACATGTTTCTCGAGTCAGTTACGTGAAATTTACGAGTTTATCTATTTTCATCAGTACATCGGTTTCGTCCAATTCTACGACAACGACACCAAAGTAACAGGAGTTATCGGAGACATCTGGACCATTCTCTCAGAGCTTACAAACTTTACGTACGCATTTTCAAAAAATAATTAATTAGAAAATTCTGATAAATTTTGGAATTAAAAAAAAAATTCAATTACATCTCAATTGATATCCCCACTGATTGTGCAGTATGGTTCTGAAAAAATGGAAAAAAGGTACCCTGGGCGACACCTTCGATAATGGCACGTGCAGCGGAATATTTGAGGATGCTAGACTCAATAAAACGGATGTTATTCTGAAGATTCAAGCTTATGGATCGCGAACTGTCGCTATTGGATTTACCCCAGCTTTTTGGATAAACGAGCAAGTATCAGAGAGGATCGAATCGGAGGAATGGAAATTCAAATTGTCGTCGGAATTTCCGAGAATTTTTTTTAGGGATTCAACATCAGTGAGAAAAAAAGTTTCATTGGCTGGAAGAAATCTCGCCCTATGAAATATTTCTTTATCATCAATAAAATGATATAATTAATATTGCATTTTCTTCAAGTGATCTCGAATTCAATGAAATGTAGAGGTGTTGATTTAATTAAACATTTCGTCAAATCACTGATTGTGAATCTGAACTGAAAATTATTTAATTATTAGTTTTATTATTTTCTTATCAAAATTATTTAATTACTAATTTTCTTATTTTCTTATCAAAACTGTTAGAAAAAATATCGTTTCTTTCATTTCAAATGTCGTAAAAAATCATAAAAAATATTAAACTAGAATCATTCATACGAAATCTTGTGAAACATAATTGAAATAAGGAGAAGCATAAATCCTTCGACAAAAGACGATTCTAAAATATTTATGAAATAATTCGATTTTTTTAATTTTCAACCTTTTTTTTTCCAAAACTAAAATTGTAACAAAATATTGAAAATATTTCTAAAATATTTCTGCCATATGTGCTATGTATGCTGAATAATTTATAATTTCATTTCCTCGTTTACCAACCATGATAAAAAAAAATTTGTTCACACAGGCAACGCATATTCGCATTCGCCCACTGGAAGCGAGATCACGCCTGGATGTTCAAACTATTCTCTGTGGAAGTCTGGTATCTGATCGTTGCTTTTATAATTATTCTGAGCCTTCTCAGCGTCGTAACGCAAAGGGTGTTGATACGTAATTTTAATCAAAGCCTCCCATTGCGCTCCTCTTTTTATCATTTTTTTAACATCTTTGCAACATTGTGTCATCAAGGTAAGTTGCACGATTTTAAATATTTCTTTTAAAAAAAAAAATGGTCCAGCTGAGAATCAAAAATTGTAATTTTGAACTCAAAATTTGATGCTTACTGAATTAATTCATGAAATTTATTTTTTTGGCTTTAGATGTTTTTTTTTTTTTTTTTTTTTTTTAATTTTTAATTTTCTTACTTTCACAACAAAAAATTGGTCATTTTTCTTTTGCAAAATTTCTGGGGTGGCCCATTAAAAAAAAATCTTTTTTGGTTTAAAAGGTCACTGAATTCGAGTGATTTTTTAAATCAAAATTTCGAAGACAGAGCTTACCGAGTGTTGTAAAAAAATGGATGAATTCGAAGAGCGATCGAATGAATTGATGTTCTTAGGCCAGGGAAACGGCAGTAACAAGGATTCACCAAGAATCCTCATGATAACCATCGGCCTTTTTTCCTGGCTCGTCCTCATCAGCTACAGTTCTTGCTTGATATACGTTGTAGCACGTGAGACCTTCGACGCACCCTTCAACGATCTAGAAACACTGTTTGAACGTACAGACATTGGAGTTGCAGTCGTGAATGGCTCACTTGGCCACTTTACTTTTACCGTAAGTACTTTCTCAGTTTCGTTAAATAGTTGTATATCAAAATGTTTTAATTTTAACTTTTAAACTTTTTTTTTTTTCTTCGATTCTCGTTATTCGTCTTGAAAGCATTTTTATGAAATAATGTAATAAGTGACCCTCATTACCCTGCTTTTTGCTAACTGGCAAAAAAATCTCTGATCGATAGTTGTATTTTTTTTACTTTTTTTTTTTTTTCAAAACATTGTCTTCATATCATATAAAATTGGAGCTTCCAATATATGGATTTTTTTTTTTTTTGAGCAAATACAGCATGAAAGTCGAATGAGACTCCATTTAGATTTTTTTGTTCACCTTCGCCCTTTCGTGAGGTGCCTTTAAGCCCAAATCTGTACTTGGACAGGTTCGGAGATGAGAAAAAAATAAATAGTTAAAAATGAAACATTTCTGGTGCGGATAAGGTGTCTTATACAAATTTGATTTGGTGTTTTAGAATCCACATTCTGCGCCGATATTTCAACGTCTCATCAAAGCTAATCGGCTTACAGTCGTGTCGAACGAGAGTGATCTTCGAAAGAAAATTTGTTTGCCCACTGGAGAATATGCACTTTTCAGTGGATCAGACGCTGTGCGTGGAATGGGCACAAAAATATGCAGAATACTTCCGGTTGGAAGAACTTATTACAAGAGTCCCACTACTTCTGGCATCAGCAAAAGAGTCACCAATAAGAAGACTCTCGATATCGGGTAAAACGTTATATAGAAAATATGTGGAATTAGCATGAAAATTTTGAATTCTGAGAATTTAAATTTCAGAATTCAAAATTTTGAAAATTCAAAATTTAGAATCCAAATTTTGAATTCTGAGAATTTAAAATTCATAATTCAGAATTCAAAATTTTAATTCTGAGAATTTAAAATTCAAAATTTGATTTCTGAGAATTTAAAATTCAAAATTTGATTTCTGAGAATTTAAAATTCAAAAATTTGATTTCTGAGAATTTAAAATTCAAAATTTGATTTCTGAGAATTTAAAATTCAAAATTTGAATTCTGAGAATTTAAAATTCAAAATTTTAATTCTGAGAATTTAAAATTCAAAAATTTGATTTCTGAGAATTTAAAATTCAAAATTTGAATTCTGAGAATTTGAAATTCAAAATTTGAATTCTGATAATTTAATATTCAAAATTTCAATTCTGAGAATTTAAAATTCAAAATTTTAATTCTGAGAATTTACAATTCAAAATTTTAATTCTGAGAATTTACAATTCAAAATTTTAATTCTGAGAATTTTAAATTCTAAACTTTAATTCTGAGAATTTTAAATTCTAAACTTTAATTCTGAGAATTTTAAATTCAAAAGTTTAATTCTGAGAATTTTAAATTCTAAACTTTAATTCTGAGAATTTTAAATTCAAAAGTTTAATTCTGAGTATTTAAAATTCTAAACTTTAATTCTGAGAATTTGAAATTAAAAATTTGAATTCTGAGAATTTTAAATTCAGAATTTGAATTCTGAGAATTTAGAATTCAGAATTCTGAGAATTTAAAATTCAGAATTCTGAGAATTTAAAATTCAGAATTCAGAATTCAAAATTCAGCACTTAAGTATAAAAATAATAAACCCATTGGCCATGAATTAACAGTTGCATTCTAAAAGTTGCATTCTGTTTCCAGTCATTACCAAAATTTCTCTTCATTCTTAATGTAGATTCACTGATCCTGTACAAATTTATCACTGACACATAATTCGATTTTTTCTTTCTTTCAGAATTATGAAATTACGTGAATTCGGCATTATAGACGCATTGAAGAAACGCTACATACCTTTTAAAAAAGACACCGAAGTCAGACGAACCGGCAGCCAGGCGATCGACGTGGATCACATTCTCCTCCTGTTGACGCTATTTACAGTCGGCACAATAGCGTCGATAGTCCTCTGTGTAGCGGAGCACATGTTTGTTGTATTGAAGAAACGTAAAGCAGTTAAACGAGTAATTCACAGATTTCCCACAGTCACATAAAACCAATTTCAATATTTACATTAACACTACTCTGTACGTCATCGAATGCTCACGATGTGTAATCACAAAATAACAAAAACCGTTTGTCAACTGTTATCCTTAGCCGCGTTATGTAGTTGTACAAATGCCAACGTTTAAAAAACTCGATAAAAATCACGAATAAACAGCGAATTTCAAATCATCTATAATAAAATACAATCGATCCTTTTTTCTAAGCCAAGAAACGAGCTAACCGTCCCCGCAAGCATAAAAAAACGGTTTGTCGAAATATTTGAAACAAAAGAAACTTCCAACAATAACAATAACAATAATAACAATAATAACAATCAGCGCATAAATGTGCGCATCGCAAAAATGGCGACGCGCGCATTTATTATTATTGCAATCACATATTACTTACTCATGATTATTTTATACCTCGAATGTCTTTTCCACGAATATTTTCTCCCCCAAATATATTCTCTCCCGAATCTTTTTGGTTTTCGCAATATTTCTTTTCCAACGATATTTTTGGCGGACAGATTTTCACTTGACAATTGCGTGGAATCTGCGCTATAAAGAGGTCACGTGAACCAATGGCTGATCAGAAAAGGTATGTAGAGCGCTCCCCGTGCGTAAAGTACGAGAATCCATATTTGAAAACCATGCGTTATGTTTCCCGCCTTTTTGTTCTGTTGATATCGGCGAAAATGGCAATTCCACGCGAATATCACGCACGTGATAAGCTGATAAGCTGACAGTAGAACGAACTTTACCGCATGACAATATACACACATCTGCATCAACAAAATCAACGAAAAAATTGCATTATATATAGTAATCGAAGAAAAAAAAAAAACAAAAATGGATATACGAATTTTAAGAGCAATCGTCCAAAGCCGCAGCGAGGTTACGAAGGAGGTTAACGATCCTGAGGCGTTTATGAGATCCCTGATGGACGACAAATTTCCTCCGATGGATCCTGCAGTGCTGGCTGCACTCGCCAACTCCTTTAGCAATCTTATCAGCTACAAAGTCTCACCGGAAGCCTATCAGAGATACTCAGTTAGAATTCAAGTGATCGTGAGTCATTTTTCTTTTGAAAAAATGTATGGTTTGTCATATTCGCGAAAATGGGATTCGTAGAATTTTTTTTTTTCAAAAGGCTGCGGAGCAGAATCCTGGACTTTGGTTTCTTATTTTTTTTTTATCTTGAATTAAAATGTTAGCTTTAATTGCAATCGATCCCTTTTCGTGCGTTAAGGAATTATCTACTGTTTTTGTAAACATAAAAAATGGTTTTCAATCGATTCAAGTATTTCAATAAATTCTGGCCTCAAAAATGTTTGTGGAAGATTAAAAAAATATTAATATATTTAATAAAAAATTATTTAGTTAACTTTCTGTGTTCGATGTATTGTGAATAAAAAATGAAAGAATTCATAACTTTAAAACATAATCTATTTCGGTCAAATAGGGTATTTAATCCATTAAAAAATATTCTATAACATTTTTATATATGTATATAACACACATTTTATTTAGAATACATCCTTTTCCCTATTTTCAAGCTTTGGAATTTTTGTCTCAAACAGTTTGTTGCCTCTTGAAGTTAAAAAATTCTACAGGGGTGGTAGGATATCTGCACTATACAAAGAATTTCTTTAATTAAAAAAAAATTAAGCTGTACCTGCGTGAAAATCCATATCACGAAATTTGTGTTCTTTAGGATAATTCAAAATTTTCTAAGAGATAAAAAATGATAGATAGGTTCAATCCACAGAAATCACATTGTTACATTTTTTAAAATCGTATTTACAAAGTTTCTACTATGTAAATAATAGATTGTAATTCTTTGTAAATTCCCAAATTATCAAATAATTGAACTATTTTTTTTGTAGAGCTTCTTTCCAGAAATCTCACATTTAAATGAGTAAAAAAAAAATTGGGATTATTTTTGTAAAAGGCTCAAAGTTCCTTGGAGATTAACATTAAGCAGTTAAATTTTTGTTGCGAATGCTGCATTAATTTCATTACCTCTTGAATTACATGATGCATGAAACTTTGCAGAAACGCTGAATTTTAGAAGAAGTGCTTCAACCTCCTCTTAAATTACTCCGTTTTTTTTTTTTTTTTATTTGCTTTCCATTGACAAAAAGTATGTAATAATTTATTTTTATTTTATCAGGAAGTCCTCAGAGATTGGCTGCGACCCTCCAAGGAGCTAGAATCCTTCCGCGCGTTTTCCCAAGGTGAAAGATTCCTGGATTTCACCGCGAGGATTTTGAGGATATACCTGAAAAACGAAATTCCGTTCGAAGATGATGACAAGACAGATGTTCTAGTAACACTAGCGAAAGCGCTGTTGTGCCTGTTACCGAGGAATAAAACATTTGTCCCCGACCTGGAGAAGTTGCTCCTCAGAATTGCGCCGCTTAAACAAACGGAAGACAGCCAGAGACTCGTGGTTTCCATTATCAAAGAGAAGGATAAATTGGGACTTGGCTTTGAGATTGTCGAACGACTGTACATCTGCCAGAGTGTGAAACTCATTGAAGAGCCACTTATAGAAAATTTCATTGAAAATATAAGAGACGATAAAAAGAGCGACGAGCCGGTTGACTTAAAAATTTCTTGCGAAACCGAGGAATTGCTGAAAATCGCCGTAGATTCACCGACTATTTTTCAAATAGCTTCGAGCGTTCTCCAGGAAATTTTTTTTCGCGCCGATTATTCCCCAAAAGTCGCGGATTACATTACATTTTTCTTAACGTCACTCGACTCTCGCTGCCAGGAGAGCGACAAAAATATCCTGGATCTTTATCCGCTTCGTCTGCAATCCTGTGCGCTATTGCTCAACATAAAGCCCGAGCAGCATACATCAAAAACCCGGGATTACGTGCTGAATTCACTTGACAAAATAAATTCAAGAAATCCGGAAGAGACGTTGATACTCTTGTCGCATTTTCCAAGCTGGCTGCAGTCGATGGCCGCGCGGATCGATGATTCGCGTGTCGTTAGTAATACGAGCATGGAAGACTTGTAAATAGACGAATTGTGAAAAATCGTAAAAACAAAAAAAAAAAAAAACCAAAAAAAAAGAGAGAGATTCGTATACCTAAAACCACTTATCTTTTTTTTTTATTATTATTTCCACCCAATCTTTCAAATACATTTTTCTTTTTTTCTTTTTTTTTTTTTTTTTCTTTTTAATGCAGTAACGTCTCTCCATGTACGTAATGTGCAATGATAGGAATTAATAATCACATGCGTACATATACACTAAACATTTTTTTGTTATTTTTTTTTGTTTTTTTTTTTTTTGCTTTTTTCATTTAACAACAGTTCAGGCCTGCAGCTACCATCGCCGTCTCGTAATTTTTCATATATTTGTTTTTTTTTTTTTGTTTTTTGTTTTTCTCAACCGTGCTGTCGAAGAAGAAATGGAGCGTGTTTTTTTTTTTTTTTTTTTTTCTTTTTTTCTTTTTTAATCTAATAAGTAGCCCTAACAGTGCTACGAATATCCATAAAATCTTTCATCGTTTTATTCATTTATTTTTAGTTTTACTTTTAATGGTTTTATTTTCATTTTTTTGTTTTTTTTTTCTTTTGTTCAATTTATCAATCGCACGACGCTCTTGCACTCCGGGTACTAAACACGAGTACACGAAAGTTCGAAAAATCGGGCAATGATATATATATCGTAAAATGGCAGTGATGTGCTATACTTTTCTACGATCCGTGTCCATACGTGCCATCGTTCTTTTTTCTTTTTATTTTTTTTTGGCTTTTGTGTAACCGAAAATCGTGATGCAAATGATTTCTCTTTGTTTTTTTTTTTTTTCTTTTTTGATTGATTCGTAATCCCATCGACAATGCTAAAATGGCTTTTTATTTTTTCTTCTCTTTTAGCCCTCTGAAATCTCGCAACGAACACAACAGCGCGAAGGATCAAGCGGAAGTAGCTCTCGAGAAAATACATTGACAATGAGGAAAAAACGAAAAAGAAGAAAAAGAAAAATGTAAACGACGGACCATCGAGGGACATTGATTGACGAATAAATCATTATCCGCGCTACTTCCGGCTGGATAATTACAAGAGCTAATTAAATGTAGTGCATTTCGCGTGCTCGCAATGGATGGCCCCGAATAACTCGAAATCGTGTGGTTAATGAAATCGTGCTTCCGAAATAGATATAACGCGAAACTATAAATACCATATCTAAATGGGAACATCTTTATTAACTAGCTAGCTGCACAGCAGGAGTGTCGCGACTGTATCATTTTTTTTCTTTTTTTTTTCTTTCTTTTTTGTAATTCGAGAGAAATATAGGATATACCTTTTTTTAATTGGAATTCAGAACGAGCGATTAAAATCGCAATCGTCGGAGCTCGTTCTTCGAGTCGAATAATTTATCCGCGTTTAAACGCGTCGCACCCAAAATCGGCTAAATCCCTAACGAGCCTTAACACATCGTTTAAACTTAAAAAGCGTGGTGGTACGAGCGCTAAAAAAAAACAATTAAAAAAAAAAAAAAAAAAAAACAGAAACGAGAAATAAACTTAGTCTAACGCATATTTGCCTAGACGAGCGAATAATATTTTTCTGTTTTTTTTTTTTTTTTTTTTGCGTTATTACGTTCTAATGACAATTCTTTTTTTTTTCCTCTATTTTCAATCAATCGAAACCTTCAGTGACGAATAAATAATATACTCTGTTTTTTTCTTTTTTTCTTTCAGAAATCCACTCGCCTATGAGCCGAGCTCGTCTAATCCGGACAAATCATGAAAACGAAAAGGATTGATAGTCATTGATAACAGTCGCGAACCGAGCGCTCGCACACGTTCCCCAAGTGCATTGGTTTTAGAACGTGGCCTGATAGTGTCAGTGTGTATAAGGTGTGTTTTATGTGTATGTTATAAATTAATATCGACGCATGACTTAAGATGAAAAAAGAAAAAAAAATATATATTCTCTCTCACTCACTCACTCTCTCACCAAGACTCGAATAAATTGTATTTTATTATAATTATTATTTTTTTTTTTTTCAATTATATAATCGAAGTATGGAGTGTAAACACGCCCGATTCGGCCGTTCATTTTCAAAGTAGCTTAACAAAAAAAAAAAAGAAAAGAAAGAAAAGAAGAAAAAAAAGAGAAAAAAAAAATCACACCGAAATAAATTCGGCGCGCTCTCCAGCATTATTTAATTGTTTTAGCGGATTCGACGATTCCCCGGAATCGTTTACCTCGTTCGCGGAGCTCTCGCTCGGGACGGAAGTGGAGCTGGAGGACACCGAGGATACCGGAATAGGCGTCGGGGATGCCTGACGTGATAAGGGAATGATGGGTGCTGATGCGCTTTTCCCCGGTCTACAGCCACTCGTTATATCCGTGCTCGTCAAGGGATCATTCTTTTTCCGGGCCAAAGATTTTCGTCCCCTCGGATTCTCACGACGGCGACGATCTCCCAGTCGCTTTTCCCTTCTGCTCTTGCCCGTAGAGCTCTCCGACTGAGCTACCTGCCGAAATTTCAAATTCAATTCACGTGAATACGATGTTAGCGTGAATACGTTAAACAGGGAATCGCAATTTCTCATTCTCGCTTTTTCTTTCTTTCTTTCTTTTTTTCTTTTTTAAATATATATATATATATATCGCTGACGGACGGAAGAGTATAAACACGTGGACTAAAAACGACGGGGGGGGAATTTTTAGTGATATAACGCTGCAATCCGGTGCTCTTCCACGGGAAAGATTATCAATTTAAAATACGCATTTCTTGGTTTTTTTATTCAATGAACAGCCTAGGCGGTTTGAGCCAGACCCGATTGGGCCCGGATCTCGTGCAGGGAACAAGGACAAACGGGGGGGGGGATAAGATTTTATAGAAGATTATCTCATTCGGTCCATCTCTTTAAATCCTCTATCGGGAAAAATAATTGAGAATTGTTTTAGGGGGGAGCTCTCGAGATCGAAGAGATGGCTAAATTTCTCTGAACCATTAATATGTTATCATAATCGTGTTTAAACTCACAATCGGTAGAAAAAAAAAAACAGACGAGAATGAAGAAGAAAAGAAGAATAATAATGATAATAATAATGACAATAATAATAATAGTAGTAATTAAAAAAAAAAAGAAAAACCTGTTTAAAGATAAACAAAGTTAAGCGAATAAAATTTGCCCTCGCGAGGCCGCTCGGTTAATTAGGAATCAGGACACAACTGGCGATGCACTGGTAAATAATGCTACTAATAGCGACAGTATGAATAATCATAATAATAATCGTAATAATAATGACAATATAATCGTAATTGTTAATAATAATCGCTGCAGCAATGAAGAATCTTGTTTGTTTTTTTTTTTCTTTTTTTTCTTTCTTTTCTTTTAAAAACGCTTTCTTATGTTTACAGCAAACTGCGAGCTTCGAGATGCACGACACGAAGAGCGTATGAAAGAAATTTATAATACGCCCCCGTTTGCTTCTGACACGTTACAACACTTGGCCAGGATTTTTTTTTTCTTTTTTTTTTTCTTCATTCTACACTGTCCGTTTGAACGGGCTTGAAAAGCCATGTGTCGCTCATGTGGGAAGCACGTGTTGGCAAACGCACCTCTTCCACTCAGCCCGAGTCCACCTCGAGCTGGCGACTTTAATAAATTTAATTGCGTGCTTGAAGATAAACCAAGAAGACGGATTTTTTCGTTCGTCAAAAGCCCACCAAATTTTCTTTCGAAATTATTCGTTAAACAAGTCACGATCGAGGAGCTTGCAGTTTGCTGTTATAATATAGGAAAGTTCCGGGGGCAATAGTAGCAATGATAATGATACCAGTAACGATAAATGTCTCATCACACGCGTGGATGAGAAAGTGTGGCTGTTTCTCGCAACCTATTCACTACTCGCTTTTTTTTTTTACCATTTTCTTATTTTTTTTTTGTATTTTTCTTTTTTTCACATTATTTAATCAGCTAATCGAAGTTCGCTGATTACCAACTGTACAACGTTGTTGTAAAACAGCAAACGAAAACACCAAGCTATCTTCTAACAACCGCACGTTTTTTTTTTTTTTTTTTTTTCATTTCTTCTTTTTCTTTCTCTTCTCCTTTTATTTTTTTTTCTAAGGTGAAAGAAAAGAAAAGAAAAATTATGAAAGAATATTTCGATTGAGACAACTAATAGTCATACAAACTGTGTTAATTCATCGTGTATTGTTTAGTGTGTCTGTGAGTGTGTGTGTGTGTCTGTGTGGCAATAGTATTAATTGTTACTTTAATAGTATTTTTTTTTTTCTTCTTCTCACTAGACACGATTCAACATATAGAAAGTTTATCGTTATTATTCAATAATTATTATTCATCATTTATCAATATTATCTTAAAGCTGTCTAAGAACTCGCTGCGTGGCAGGAGCGTCGTGTATCTTTTTTTGTCCATTTTTTTTTCTTTCTTTTTTTCTTCATTATTTTACATTAGTTTTGCTTAATTTTTACGCGTCATACGTGTTTCATTTTTTTTATTTATTTATTTTTTTTTTTGTATATATGTCTCTCTCTTTTTCTCTCCTTTCTCTCTCTCTCTTCCTCTCTCTCTCTTTCTCTCTCTCTCTGTGTTTCTCGGTAAGGTACGTTTGTAGTCGTTCTGACTTCGATAGCGATACAACGCATCTGCACGCTCAAAGTGTCGTCATGAAGTGTTTGCCTGTCTTGTAAGTAAAATTTGATTAGTGTGATCTATAGATCCCACGTGTTAAAGTGTGTTTTGTGTATTGTATGTGTGTGTGTCTGTGTGTGTTTAGTGTGTTATATGTAACATACCTTAAATATTTACTACTTGTTGATGCTTTGTAATTTGTAATTTGTATAGATCACAATGTGTCATACCACCTGCGCCAATGAACAATTTTCTATGCCTTTTCGTTTCCATCTGAACGTCCGATACGCGCCTTTAATTATGCGCAAACCTCGAGGGCCCGGTTTCACTCGACCCTCTCGAGTGTCGCTTTCGCAGGAATATCGATGGGAGGTTGAAGAAAAAAAAAAAAAGAAAAAAAAAAAAAAAGATCACTGGCAGTCTCGTGCTACGAGAGAGCCAAGAGGATCTTTCAAAATAATGATTTTCTGTCAAAAAGCTTCACTCGAGAGAGTCGAAGAAAAAAAAAAAAAAAAAAAGAAAAAAGAAAAACGCAGATATTCCCAAACCCTCAAAGGTGCAAACCTACGTCGCTTTCCTTCGAAATTCCTATTGTGATTTATATTGCGTTACATCGTCGAATCCTACATTCTAGGTAAATTCAGACCAGCCGAAATTGTTGATTTAGAGAACGAAAAAAAAATAAAATAAAAAAAAAAAAAGTCGAAAAAATTAAGAATAAAAACGAAAATAATATGCGAAAAAGATCGAATATCTAATTGGAATAGATAATAAATTGAAACATCGCTAAAATATAAATAAAATTTCATTTCATCTCTCGTGGAGCGTGGATTCGGAGCTGAGAGTTGTTATCTTTTTTTTTTCCTTTTTCGTTTTGTTTCTTTTGCTTTTTCTTTTCTATTTGTTCTTCTATAGAGCACGCACGCACACACACACACACACACGCGCGCGCATACACACACATACACAGACGCATGCACGCACGAAACACGCATACACGAAACTCCGAAAAAAAAAAAAGCGCCACGCTCCCTCTTTAAATAGCACTTTGTCTGTTTATGCATATTTATAATATAAACCCCTCGCATACTAATCGATAATCGTCATTCCGCACCAGTGCGAAATTCGAGAAGTGTGTCTTCTCGTTCCATTTTGAATACAAAGAACGCAAATAGAACGAACTCACACATTTTCAATATATTGTTGATATTAGCACAGCGTTGCAGAATGAAAGCGTATTAAGATTCTCGTTTTGGGAAATAACTCGAACGTGTTACCATCTTCGACTCGGTCTTTACTTTTCTTTTTTTTTTCTTTCTTTCTTTCTTTTTTTTCTTCCTTTCGATTTTCTCTTGTTCTTTTGTTTGTCTGTTATAATCGTGAAATTTTGTTGTGTTTGTCTGTTTTTTTTTTTTTTTTTTTTTTTACGAATAACTCGCCCCATCCTTGCCATTACTATTTTTTTTTTTTTTTTTTTTTTTTTTTCCCACTTTGCTTCCTGCGCCCGGGAGAAAGGACCTAACCGGTTGCAGGCCCCGCAACACCTCGCTAAATCAGCAAATCGATTTACGGCGTTGCGGGTGGGCACAGTCGGTTGGGTCCACGGACATTGGCATTTCGTTACAATTATACAGTTATATAGATTCTATATAAATACCTAATATGCATTCGTATATTACATACCTAATATGCAATTGTGTTTCAAGTCGGCGGTCGCTCAATCGTAACGTAATTTATGTACGCGTCGACACCGTCTCGTTTTGTTTTTGTTTGTTTGTTTGTTTGTTTGTTTGTTTTTTTTAAATCTTTTTGTCATTTTCTTTAAATAATCTTTCGTCTATAAATCCCGTGCGTTTTGCTACGCAATACGCAACCGTGATCGTCCTGTAGTCATTATAGCGTTTTATATTCATTCTTTATTTTTTTTTTTTTCTTTTCATGTATGTCGCGTGTCTATCTCGTTTTTTTTTTTCATTAATCATGATTTATTCGTTTTTTCTCTGTTATCTTTAATTAATTTCTTCTTCTTCTTTTTTTTCCTCTCCATTACGGTGTTCTGTATAAAAGTGTGTTTAATGCGCGGCCGCACCTTTCGTACGTTTTGTTAAAACGAGAAAAAAAAAAAAAAAAAAAAGGAAAATTCAACATAATTAACGTTGTTTTTATAATGTACATATTATATAGATTTGTATCCGGCTAGCATTTCATCTCCTATGTTTTATATATTATTTCAATATTACTTTTTTTTTTTTTTCTTTTTCTTTAATAGAGACATCGTTCAGTTTGCAAACGATTGTACGGGTGTCGCGCGGTTTTACGGTCCGTTGGGGGGGGGGGGGGCGATCAATGCTTGACGCGATAAAGTGCGACACGGCCACTCGTCGGTTGGCAATTTATAGGCTGGAATTAACGGAGAGTTCAGGGACGATTTATCCGGTCCAAGCGGTGATCGCGTTGCGAAAGAGACGTGAGACTTTCCGCGGTAACCGTGTGTATGTTTCGTGCGAAAAAAAAGAAAAAAAAGAAAAAAAAAAAAAAGAAAAAAAGGAAAAAAGAATACCGTCATCCCCTCGCGTATCAGAAAACGCGTGTTTTTTTTTTTACCCCTCGCGATAACGCGTGAGTATTCATCCTCGAGCCTAGCTCAAGGAATCAAACGAAGCGTTTTCTCGTGTCCTATTCTCCCCGAGACTATCGAGTATGAGTTTAATATATATGGTGGCTGCTCGTGTTGTGCCATAGAATCGACTCGCGAAAAAGAACCCGTGACGATGACCCCCTCTCACAAACCCGCGACATAATCGTTAATATAACAACTATCATTTCTCTCTCTCTTTTTTTTTTTTTCTTTTTTTTTTCTCCATAAAATCTGAACGATCAAATTCAATTGTAACGTAACCCGTTTTTTTTTTTTTTTTGCGTTTACTTTTTTTTGGTTTTTTTTCATTTTCGTTTTTCCTCTTACTACAGTCCATTTCCCGCGAGGAATATATATATATATATATATATATAATATACCTTCGATTTTTCTTGGACGTGTGTGTTTGTGTTTGTTTGTGTGAGAGCGAGCGTTAATGAGAGCGCGCGCGCGCTCCTCTTCGAACGATAATTGTATCCGCGTGCGTTCAGAGACACGGCAGCCGAAACATAGACTCATATTTAACCGAGAGATAGATCAGGAAATGTGCCACGGTAGTTTTACCTATTAAAACGGATGTTTGATCGATGGCGACTCGGGTATTTTCCGCGTCACGACACCGCGTGCAACCGAAACAAGAAATCAAAGAGTGTCGTCGTATCGTTGCGTCTCGCGCTTTCCGTTATTTCCGTCTGTTTTTTTTTTCTTTCCGTTTCCGTCTGTTCTGTTGTTTTTTCTTTCACTTTTTCTTTTTTCATTTTAATTTTTTTCTCCCCTCTATTTGTTGCTGTATCTTTTTTTCTTCTCACTCTATCTACGACGTTTGTTCGAGGGTGCGAGTTGAGGCTACGCCCCCTCCTTCGATCATCATCTCACCACCTCGTTGTTGTTGTTGTTGTTGTTGTTGTTGTTGTTGTTGTTGTTATTATCCCGAGCGAATATGCGGCAATCGAGCGCCGTTGATTTTCGCGCAATTCGCTTTAGACCGCGCGCCACGCAATCGATTTTAATCGCACGATAATCGTAATTGAAAAACGGACTACTACCACGGCAAACGATATTGTATCGTAAAAACGAATTTTTGTAGTCGTGGCTATTGTTGGTCACGCACGACTCGTGAATATTACGATAACGATGACGATGCTGCTGCTGCTGATGATGACGATGATGATGGTGATGATGATGATGATGATGATGACGATGACGAGGACTACGAATACGACGATAGCGACGATGCCGATGAGGATGACGGTGACGATGACATAGACTCTGACAAGTTCCTTTAGTTCGCTTAACGACTTGAAAACGAGTTACGGTTATAATTCCAATGTTCGAGTTAAGTTAAAGCCTTTTTCACTTGAGTAAGGTTGACTCTAGATTCGGATTGGGATTAGGCTGCTGCGAGGTGGAAGATGGTGGAGGTACCTGCGCCACCACCGAGCCACCTTTTCCCTCGTTCAGGACGCTCCCACCGCCGCCAACACCACCCATGCTCACACCGCCCGCCCCGCCTTCCTTCATCTTGTCGCAGTAATCCGCGAATATGTCGCGGAACCGCGCCCATGATTTTTCCGGTATTGTGATGGCTGTTCTGAAATTTGTCTTCACCTGAAATTACAACGAATATCAACGTCATTAATCAATGTTTTGTCGTATGTTGAAGAGAGAGAGAGAGAGGTATATTCTAAGCGTCGAATAATCTACGTTACATTTCTTCGAGAGGCACTTTCGAAATCGACACGAGAATCGTTGAGTGATCATCGAAAATTCATAACGTTTCAGTTATGAATTTCGTGCAGAACCCTCAACTTTCGTTTAAGGCCTTATTTAATACTTTACACGCGGGCTAAATATAGCTTTCATTGAACCATTAGCAGACTCACTTTCCGAAAGCCACGTCAGTTGACTGTTCTCTGAGACACTATTTTCGCATTAAACTTGATGCTTCATTTATTTATACCGATAAGACGAATAACGCGTCGCTTAATATTCGAAATTATAATATTTCTGTGTATCGAAAATACGTTTTTTTTTTTTTTTCTCTTTTGAATCTAATAGAAAAGTCCATCCATGGAAATGTGTATACATCTTTCGGTAGATTTCATTAAAGCAGAGTCACCTAAAAAATGTGCATTGAAATTTTATGAAATTTGCATCTACGCGCAAAGAAATATACAAATTTATGACAGTTCAACGAATGAATTTTAACTTTCAGGGTTTCATTCTGTTTGAGACAAAGTGATTTTCAGTCCTAGTACCGAAATTCGCGATGCAGTGAGAAGTGGATCAATCGCAGGCTCAGTCACTTTTTTTTTTTAATAAATAAAGATTTGCTTATGCATTTAAATTCATAGCTTTGTAGCATAGGCTTCAAATGAAAATTCACATACATTGGCCGAAAAATTCGTAAAAAAAAAACAAAAAATGAGACCACGAAAATAAAATTCATAGGTTTGATTTAAGAAGAGACTGCGTCGAGTGAGCAATTTAACATTTTACCAGAATTCTGTATAATATTGTAGATTTATAGCGCAATGCGAGTTTTTTTTTTAAAGCATCATAAATTAAATATATTTTCTCATGCTCGTTTTTTGTAAATATCGTGTAAATATCTCCTTAATTCTTTGCACAACAGTTTAAAATTTAAAAAACAAGTTTGTACAGCAAAAGAATTTTTTTTGCAAACCGCTGTGACCAGCACGTACCTCGGAAATTCTCATATAGATGCCACGATTGTTCTGTCCGATGTCGAAGTAATAATTCTTGTTATCGACGCGCATGTAACGGCCCTCGGGTAAATCGCCCTTAAAGCCACCGTCGTCTGTTCCAAATTCCTCGAGAAGATCCGTAAGCGCATCCCGGAACTCTATCATTCCTTGTGCCGGTATCGCTATCTGCGTCCTCGGACCGCCCCGCGTTATCGTTTGCGATACCTATCGATAATCAAGCCAACGAAAGTATTCCGTTATTCGTTTTTTCCATATTTTTATATACACATATTTTTTTTTTTTTTTTTTGCTGAATGAAATGCAACTGCGTCTCCTCAGGCGTATGAGAAAAATTATGTCCTATCGAAATCCGTGTGTACACGATGTACGGCCTGATCTAGGAGCTCTTCTATGACTTTTATAGTATTAAAAATGTGATACTTGAGTGTTCGGTACATACAGGGTGACTCACCCGCAGGAAACGGCCACGGGAGTTCTCCTTGAGGTCGAGATAGTACCGCCTGTTGTCCTTGACCATCATTTCTGACTTGAGCTTCCCATCGTCCGGCAGATTATCTGGATTAGGTGGACCTGAGAGAAGAGAATTAATTTTTAAAAAATAGTGAAGTGTGTAGAATTCGAGAGGAAAATTAATGTAATTAATATCTTACCAAGGGATGCATAGTAATCGCTAAACGTCGAAAGGTGATCACGAAACTCTGACGCCGTACTCAGCGCCAGGAATATTTGACTTCTCCTGCCATCAGCTCCGATCTGTTACAAAAATATTTCAAAAAATTAATCACCTTCGTTTCTCATTAATGATCTATTGTCTTCTTTTTTTTTTTTTTTCGTAAGAATTTTTACCTCGGCTACTTTGATGAATCTTCCCCGCCTATTTTGTTTCACGTCGAGGTAGAATCGCTTGCTTTGAATTTGCAGCATTTTCGTCGCCAATTCCTGCTCGCCCTGCTGGCCCTGCTGACCTGGATAAACGATCAAAAACGAGAATAAATAATCCACACATAATTCGTATCCAACGACGAATGCCACATTAGTCGCATAAAAAACAAATTCGTCAGTTAATCCCAAAGAGTATCTAATAATCTAATAATCTAAAAAAAAAAAAGAAGAAAAAACATTCTTAAAAAATAAAGACAAAAATCTTCATTCCACGTCCACACATCCAAAAATAGAATGCCGCATTTTTTGTCATATAACTGAAGACAGCTCCTCTGACGATCCCTAAAGAGAATCTGGTCTTGCGAAAATTTCGATATTCGTCATTATTGAAGGGCGGTTTAGCTGTTGAGCTCATCAGGACGGAATTGAAGGGAGGACTCATGGAAAGGTTAGCAAGAGGGCCGCGCAATATATATACATATCTATATTCTCGGCTGACTGGGTCACCCCGTTCGAGCCTCCGTAACTTGGTCAACGCGCGTCGCTGCCACTTATACGTTATAGTAATACCAGGGCGCAAAAGCGATCAAATTTCTCTCTTTCTCTCTGACTTTGCGAGACAAGACGTGAGAACGCCTGGGAAATGGGCATCTCGAGGACCGAATGAAGAACATTAAAAAAGAAAGAGAAAAAATGAAAGAAAAAAGTGGATGAAATAGATCCTTTGGGGTAGGCCAGGCAGCATAAGGACAGAGAGTCGTGTTGCTAGTCCTGCTCGTCGATCAATAACAGCTGCGACAAGGGTCAACGACCCGTTCACTCGGCACCCTCTCTACGTCACCCCACTAGCATCCCGCTCGTTCAATTCCCCACCATCCTGGGGCACCTAGTTTTTCGTTTTCACCCCACCACGACGACCGCCACCGTCGTGGTGTCCGGACTCCCACCTCCCGTTCCTACAGGAGAGGCTCCATTCGACTCTCGGTATCGCCTACACCCTGCCCTAGCCTAATATCAAATACGTGCCTTTAATACCCCCCCGATTCTCTCTCTTATCCGCAGATGTTTCCCAATTATCTCGTAGCTGCAGTTTTCCTCTTTAGAGCGACGAAGAGATTAGTCTGAGCTGAATAAATGCCACTTGATGAGATAATACTGTATACAATTAATTCAACTTCGTCGACTGGGCCACCTTTATTTTCAATACTTTTTTCACTGATCTCGAGGCTCATTGTTTTGCTCTTAATTTTATGTGTAGTGTACGGAAGTGATAGGAAAATCGGCAGAGTCGGCGAAAGATATTTAGAGGGTTAAACTTTCTTTCTTTTTTTTTTCAATAGTTTGAGTAAAATATGATCGGATTCAAAGCATTGAAAGTGAGTATTGTATTCTTGTACAGAATTGAATCATAGATGGCCTTTGGAATATGACTCTTTTTTTTTTCTTCTAATTAAAACGCCAATTCGAATACATTTTTACTTAGAATTCGAAGCTATCACGGGCAAAAAGAAGAAGAATCAATGTGCGAGGCAATTCATATTTGAGGAAACAGCAACAAAGTTTCTACTTGAGAATAGACAAAATAAACAAAATAAAACGGAGTTCGCAATTATTTTCTAAAGCAATTAACCTGCTCCTAGTGTGTCACAAAGGCCTCAAGACTCCAAGCCCCAAACTCTCAAAATACCAATTTTCAACCATTCACCAACTTGCTTGACCCAACGAAAAAAAAGAAAAAAGGTGCAAAAAACACGTCAGCGATGTATCAAAAGAAAATCTACATCGAAGAGCAGTTTAAAAGAAACTGTGTTAAAGAAAGCCTTCAGGCTTCTCTTTCCCACTGTTCGGTGGCAGCATATGAGGGCTTCCCTCATCGGGCTTCAACTTGATAGATATACCAGAGAGAACGTCGACTACGTACTCGAGGATTGCTGAAGGCTTCCCGAAATCGGGACGGGACTTAGGTCGCCCTGGAATATCCTGCTTTTGAACATCCTGTCGATGCTTCGATGGTCAGTGTATCTGTACATAATCCTCGCGGATAACCGCGGCCAAGTACCTTATCACTTGTCACTCAATCTCCCTCTTTCTCTCCTCCTCTCGCTCTTTTATCTCTATTCCTCGATATCCTCAGCCAGACAGAGCGGTATCTCGCGTCAGAGTTTCGATTCTCCTCGTTCGCCCCTCAACCTTCCTTTCTATCTTTAGATTCCGAGCTCGTTTACGTGCGCCCGACCGTTACGAGCTTCAGCTACGACATTTTCCAGTCTTCTCTGTATTCTACCGTTAACGACCAGCCGGGTAGCAGCAGCCTCTCTCGCTCTCGCCTCGTATCCTCTGTCGTATAACAATCAACGGCAACAAACAACTTCGTCACTGTATCATAGTCATTCCCAAGCCCGGTTTCGAGTCCTTTTATCACATTGCTCATTGAAACTTAATCATTATCAGCATAAAGCCTGAGAACGGTAACTATTCGGGTAGGTACTCGTCGACGACGCCCTTCGAAACTTCAAAAGCTTCAACGAGCAGCTCCACTTCAACATCGGTGATATCGACGAGGACGACAGAGGAGCAGCGTCGCTCCAAACGACATCGCATTCCTTTTTCAGCTCTACCGTACTCCGAACGATTCCGAGCTGCTGAAGTTGAAGCACCGAATTCTTGTCCATTATGATGCTCTTCGGGGTGTCCCATTCCTTCAGCATCGCCGCTCTTTGGTGATCGAGCCTTTTATGGAGTGTATTATCAGACGATGAGGAAGTCTCGAATGTGGATATTCGGGTGATGACGAAGCACCAATAATTTTGTCCCTGAAAGCAAAGCTCCACATAAACGCCACGATATCGCTATTCGAAGGAAGCACCGGTATGCTTCTTTCTTTTTTTTTCTTTTTTCCCTCGTTCACATACACAATCAGCACATACTTTGTATTCTCTTACGCAACTGTCGAACCGGAGTCTCGATGAAACACCTCTTTTTTGCTCGAAGCGATCGTTACTCGCGACAGCCAGTGTACACGCTCACTCCTCCAATTTTTGTCTTCCCATGGCTGGCCTTTTCTTCTTTCATTCACGAGATCAACTCTTGCCAAACGTCTCTCATTTCTTCTCAACGGTCAACGCCAGAATTATTCTGATGATCACTGTAACCGAGCTTCTTGAAAATTCATCCTTTCATCTTCATTTCCATTGCCTTTTTTACGGGACGAAAAATCTTTGCGATTTTTTCCTCTCGTCCGATGGCTCATCGTCGACGATTAAGCTGACAATTGCGTCGCATCCTTGAACCGATAAACGTCTCCCGACCACCGCATACTGAAAAATATATATTACGATTTAACGAGTCTACGTGAGATTAACGTTCTGAACGCAGGAGCTGATAAGCAGACTGGCTGAAGGTACGAATACCCGAGTGTCTTGCATTGATCTTCGGTGATCGCAGAACGCAGTGAGGTCGACCAGAGAGACAGAGAGAGAACCTGACGAAACGCAACCGCCGCACCGCAACCTGCCTCAATGCGAACTGCATTCTCGTACGTATTCCTCTGTGCTCGCGAGTTGCTCGCGGTGCGCCGAAGAGGTTTCGTGTACCACCAGCACAGCAGCAGCAGCAGCAGCGACTGCGTCGACGCGACAGGGCTCTCTGTGTCGCCGGAGGAGAGAATCGAACTATATCCTAGTCATATTGCTCTTGCAGCATTTAGAAGAGCAAGGAAGATTGCGGACCTCTTTTTTACTCTTGGTCAATGGTGCTCTGAAGGTGAAACTTGGAAATTTTCAGCCAACTTCAGAGCGACCGCCTCTTTGTCTTTGATTTTTTTTCAGGCATTTTTAAATTCGAATTGTAATTTAAAAATGCATCACACATTAATTTCCAACGAAAAGTTTGATTTGAGTAGTAATAATAATAATAATAATAATAATAATAATAATAATAATAATAATAGATGCCAAAAATGAATTAAGAAATTGGTAAAGAATAATAATTTCGATAGAAAACTTCATTTTTCTTTTGTATGAAATAGATTTTCAAAATTTTTGAAAATATATGATTTTTTTTTGAACTTCATAGAATTTTCATTCTTTTATTATTGAAAAGTCGTAAGTTTTTTCGAAGTTTCAAGATCATTAAAATAACCAGTTTCAGAAAAGTAATCTTCAAATATTTTCGTAAATGGAAATTGTACAATATTTAGGAAAAATCGTATAGAGTTCATTTTTATAAAAAAAAGGTTTCTAACGAATCAGATAATCAATATTTTTTCTACTAATTTGTGAATAAGTTTTTTGCATAATTATTCTTTTTTTTTAATTCTTGGTAACTTCAATTCCAATGATTTTTTTTTTCCAAGTCCACGAATTAAATTTTTGAAATTCAATTTAAAAAAATCATATTCAAAAATATGCAAAAAAAAAATTCATTTTGATTATTTTTCTTTACATATTTTCATAATTTCCTCGATTAATAAAACAGTAAATAGACCGTCGTGCTTAAAAAGTCTAAAAATCATTTTTCTATGAAAAAAATGATTAATTTCACAGCCAGAATAACTTCAGGTTCATTTAATTAAAAAAAAATAGAGTATTAACATTATTTGTCTAATTATCCAATCTCTATCTAAAAAATATTCTTTTCACATTATTCGTAGCTTATTAAAATTAAAAAAATAATTTCTACGTAAAACAAATATTAAATTTCACGAGACCCCCTCAAATACTTGTAATACTGCAAAAGAAACTAGAAACATCGGAGGAAGTAGCAGAATTTGAAAATAGAAAAGTCGAGCGAAATAAAAAGAGAACAAAAAAGGTAAAAAAAAAAAAGAAAAAAAAAAAAAACTGCATCGCCAGTGAGTAGTGAACGCAGTCAGCGCCAACCGGAAATTCCACGATGGATCGGAGAAAACTTGCGGTACGTATATACACACGCGAGTGCACGTCTCGCGGGATATTCGAGAACGGTAGTCAGACTTGTTTCTTGGTACAGCATCCGGCGATATACCTATGTAATGAATGACTTCTTCGGCTACGAGTTACGCCGGCCCAAGAGAGATCTGAGCACTCGCCGATCCGGCCGGCTTTTTTTTTTCCCCCGTGAGTATATAGTTAACGTCCGGTCAATGGTCAGACGAGTCTCCCTTTCTTTGCCTCTTGATCGATTAAATTAAATAGAACGGTTTTATCTCTAAACGTACAATAATGTATAAATTCAGAATTAAAAAAAAAAAAAAAACAAAAAAAAGATGTCAAGACAAAATGTTGATACCCCTAAATTGTTTTTTATCGATTTAATTACACTTTTGATAGCCAAATAGAATTTTCGTACTTTTAGACGAAAGTGAAATGTGATTGAAGAAACCAAAAACGTTAGTTTTCATTAATAATTATAATAAAAATAAGTGATTTTTAAAATAATTTTCAAAAATGTGCAAATCAGATGGGAAAGTTTGTTTTTTTATATAAAATAAATTTTAGGATTTTTTTTTTGTAAATTTGTGTTACTCGTTAGAGTTTCATGGGGGAATATAAAAAATGAGGCCCTTGATGATGGGCCTTAAGAGGACTTAGAAAAATCAGGGGCTTGAAGGTCCCCCTAAAGGATGTTTAGAAAAATCAAACCCTGGAAGGGGCCTTTATGGAGATGTTAAAAAAAAAAAAAAAGTTAACACACCCTCGCCAGGAATGTTCAACTTTCCGCCCTTGGGGCAAAATATCCTAATATCGCACTCGTATCCTAATGTACTATTCTGCCACGCGATAAAATTGTACACGAAATTATTTCTCAACTCGTGTAACTGCCAAGCTCGTCTTGGGCTCGCGGTGCAAACTCACCCTCGTAAAGAAAAAATGTACATCGCACTCGTGTCGCGATGTACACTATTAAAAAATGCAACCCCAAAACCACAATTAAACAAAATCACCTTCCGGATGCCAGTACTGTATAGTCTCCATCGTGTCAACCCATCCGTTAGTAAACGTATCCTGTTGCTTCTCGACAGAGACGTCACCACCCCCGACCGTTTCACCTTTATCCATAGTTACGCACCCTCGAGTATCGCAACCAAAAAAAAAAACGTCACCTCTTCAAACAACTCTCCTTCTCTCTGAACAAAAAAAAATGCTGCGTTATCAGCTCAATCGTAATCTTGAAAACCCGGCACTGCGCGCCAAAACGCAACGACAAACCGTGACAAAACTCAGGCAAGAAACAAATGACCTAACTGAGAGTCGATATAAAAGCTCGTTGTACGAATGGCAAGAGCACGGTAGAGCAATGCCGGCGTCGAATAGCTCGCATAGTCACCGCGCGATGACACATCGCGTTTGTGCGCGGGTACACACACGACGACACGGAGCAGCACCGAGTGCGGTGACTCTCTCACTCTTGCCTTCTTCCGACGCTCTCCGCTCCGCTCCGGGCATCCTTTGCCGTTCGTGAAAAAAACGGTTATACGCTGCAGGGGAATCCGCGAGCGGGTATACAACAGAGAGCGTGGTGGTGGTGCTGCTGCTGCTGCTGCTGCCGCGATTCTGTGTCGTCGAACGAGCAAAATCGTGCCGATGACGTGCCGGTCATTCATGGAGCTACTCGTCATGCTGTTGGAATGCGCGCATTATGCCGAGGCGGAGCGCACTCTCTTGGATTTCCCTCTTGGTTAACACATTTCCACGTCTCAATGCTACATATTCCGGACGCTGTGTCACATTTCTCCGAATGATTGGGCCTTTCGTTGACGATTCATCAGACTAGAAAAAGGAAAAAAAGAAAAAAGAAAAAGTGTAGCTGATTTTTCAGAATTAAGCCAGTGAAGCTGTTGCAAATTATACGAAAATAAAAGTGTAGATCTAAGTATGAGGAAGCGGCGTTGAGGTGTTGAGCCGCGAAGAGAGATACCACCAAGCGCAACACACAGACTCGATATGGAGCTCTCTCGCTCTCCCTCGACAATCAACGACGTCGACGCACGCCTCGCCACGTGACACCGCCGGCTCCCACGTGACGAGTCCCCACCACTCATGGCGTAACTCAGCCACGAAATGTGACGTCACGGACAGCTGACTATCCGCGCGCGGCCTGTCCGGACGGTGTCGGGAGCACGCGCGCGCGCCCGCGCTTGCCTCTCTTACGCCAGTCCCGACTCTTTCCACTGGCCGGCGCGGCACAGTCACCCAGGCATTATACACACCCGCAACCCCTTCTAGAAAAGCAGCCTCGTTCGTCGCGCTCTCGCCCTTGATGCCACGCGGCAATCACTGTAAACTCCTAATATCGGCTAACTTAACGCGGTGCCGATGATCGGTTTTTCTTATTTCAGTTATATTAACTTTGAGAATGTTATTTTGAGATTGGAAACTGAGAATGCAAGGTATTTTTAATTCATGTTTCCTGGGTGAAATTTTTTTAGGAAATTATGTTGTCTATTCTTGAATTCGAACAATTGCAAGTTTTTGATAATAATCAAAAAATCAATCCCCCAGAATACTGGGGGAGCTTCCTGAGGAAGCAAAAATGGATGAACTTGTACTCCTAAATTTACATATTATTTTTTTTTTAACTTCAAAAGTCAAAGGTTTATGCTCCAATTTTCGAGTCCAATAGGTAGAAAAGATCTCTACAATTCTGCTGATATTTCAGTTGAAATTATGCGGCATAACACATATAATTTATACTGAAATAGTAGCATTTTAGCTCAATGTCAATTTTTAAGTAGATGCATTAAATCGTTAGCTCGTGATTGAGCAAGAAAAGTTTCATTTTTAAAAATATATTAGTAAGAATCGAGTGATAGCCATTCCAAAGGCTAACGAGGCTGCTGTTCATCATTTTCTTTGGTCCCTTCTCTAAGCAGGCAATCTCGGCGAGTTTCTATTTCAGAACGTCGCGAGAACGAGCTAGTAAAGTTGCTCTCTACAACGCAAGACCGAGGTCGATGCGCGTGGTAGTACATCACCAATAACACAGCGTGTACTCGGTGAGCGCGCGAAATTTTAACCGATGGTTATCGCAACTCCTGTGCGGAGAAGGTTAGTCTTGGAAGAAGTTTTCATAAGAGTCGTGGAAAGTGTCGCTGAAATCTTGGAAAGATTCTGCCGAATCTCAGAAAGAGTCTTTTATATCTGATGGTCATCGCAATTCCTGTGCGGAAAAGCTTAGTCTTGGAAGATGTTTTCATAAGAGTCGTGGAAAGTGTCGCTTAAATCTTGGAAAGATTCTGCCGAATCACAGAAAGAGTCTTTTGTATCCTGGAAAGAGTCTCAGAAAGAGTAATCGGAGCAGCTTTTTTTTTTCTCAGACTATCACTGAGACTTAAGAGCTTCTTTTTCTGAGACTCTTTCCAAGATTCGACGTACTCTTTTCGAGACAGTTGCTTTCTGCGCGAGAACATCAGGTTCGAATGTTTCTCAACAGAGACTGAACAGCCAATTCGACAATGCAGCATTCTTTTGGATGTGAGACGATGACACTTTATGCTCGTGAGCTCACCGGAATCGAAGTCAGCTCCGCCGGCATCCATTCCGCCAGGGTTTCCATACTCTGGAAAAAAAAAAAGAAACGTAAATAGAATCATGTAAGTAAATTGGATAAGTATAATAAATGGTGAATAATCGAATCAGCCTTATTTTCGAATTATCGACTACGTTCATTAACTTTTATGCATACTATGTATGCACTGTAAAAAATAATTTTGTAATTTTTTGTAATTTTTGCAAATTTAAAAAAAAAATAACTTGTAACGAATTCAAAGCGTAACAAAATTTACAACCGCTCCACCGATTTCCATTAAATTTTCACCCGAACCTTGTTCTAGTTTCAAATTCACATGTGAACGAAATTTGGTCCAAATGCACCAGAATTTGTTGAAATTGTTTTTTTTTACCCAGCAATATTGCTTTCCTCTTTTCGCGATAAAATTGAAAATTACAATTCATCTTTAATAATCAATAATTGTGAATTCATATTTAAAATTTTCAACCAGATATCTCAGAATTTACAGAAGAATTGAAGTGTTTTTGGTCATAAAAAAAAAAAAAAAAAAAAAATAGCAATAAAATTAGAATTTATTCTAAACAAATTTTCTCGACCCTTTCAGCCATCAAAAATTGATTAAAAAATCCAAAATCTCCACAAAAAAAATCTTCCTCTATGAAGAAGAAAGACTTATATGAAAATTTGTGGAGAAAAGACTTTTCAACGAGATTTTAGTTAATTTTTTTACTGCATTCTACGAGTAATTTTTGTGCGTTTGAACGCAACGAGAATGCAAGAAAGGAAGAGAAAGGGTTAAAGCCTTTATCCAAAGACTATCTCGAACGTTACTATTGAATGAATAAAAAGATTTTCGAGTAATTCTCGAGCTCGTTGAGTTTCTCAGCGTGACACAGCTGAGGGTTGCCGGTTTAAGCGAAAGATCAAGCAAGAAAACGAGTTCGGATGATACATCTGGCGGATGCATAATCACGCGAAACGGATGGATCTCTCGCGAAAGCTTGTACAACCAAAGATGGTTTCCACCGGGGAAGCACGCGTGTCGCGTGCTCTCCAGCCGGTCGAGACGGTTACGAAGTCGGGGTCGCGCGTGTACGTGGCGCGATTTTGCGACGAAGGAAGGGAGAAACCAAAAGAAAGATATATATATATATATATATATATATATATGTATATGTACATATATATCGGGCATTCTCTGTCAATTCAACCATCTTTTTTCCTCATTTTTCTCAGATATTTTCCAAAAATTCGGTAGTTTTTTAAATCAACTAAATTATAAGTTGCATTTAAGTTTTTGTTTTTTTTTATCGGTTGAATGAAATTATGATTTGTTTTTTTTTTCACAAAAAATTGGAGACTATATTTTTTTTCAAAGGCTAGTTTCATTTTGCTGTTAAGTCGGATTTTACAATTTTACAATTTATCGACTTTCCAATGAAATTATGATTTTTTTTTACAAAAAATTGGAGACTATATTTTTTTTCAAGGCTAGTTTCAATTGCTTGTAAAATTGTATTTTACAATTTTACAAAATTGTATTTTACAATTTTACAATTTATCGACTTTCCAATGAAATTATGATTTTTTTTTTTTTTTCACAAAAATTTAGAGACTATATTTTTCTTTCAAGGCTACTTTCATTTTGCTGTAAAATCTACAAAATCTTCAGGTTTTTCTGCTGATTCTATTTTTAAAATCGTCAGAATAACATCGGTCGACATTCTGAAGTAAAAAAAAAAAAAAAAAATTAAATTTATGCGCTATATTATTAAATTTTGATTAATGCTGAAAATATATATTTAATTGTGGTAAACTACAAATTACATTGCTTGTTGTAATTTATTATTGTAATTTATTGTCTCTGTAAATAAAAGTAGTGTTTTTTGAAAAAAAAAATTTAAAAAAAAAAATAATAATAATAATAATAATAATAATTTTTATATTTTTTATCGATTTAAAAAAAAATGTCCTAAACACGCAGTACAGAAATCCGCGACGAATGACGAATAAAATCTAAGAGTTCATTTCAGAATTAACAAAAAAAAAACATTAAAAAACCCTACAAATCTGATAATTATTCGCTCGATAATAAAATTTGATATAAAAAAAAAAATTCATATAAAATAACTTGCTGCAAAACATTTTGTATACCTATAATTTCCACTATCAAAAAAATAATAATAATAATAATAATAATACTAAAAACCTCAACAAATCCCGAAAAGCTGTTCCAAAATTCTCAAAAGTTAACCTAAAAATTCCCACTCATAAGAATCATCGTCAATAAAAAAAAAAAAAAAACCAGTCCAAAATTGACAGAGAATGGCTAATATGAAAAAGTTTCACATAGAGTGAGACAGAGCTAAGAAGGACCGGCATGTAGTGGAGTTACGTCATACGAGGACTCTCCCCGTCGACGTGAGAAGGAAGCCTCTCTCGCTATAACATAGTTTCGCGGGTCTCTCTCTCTCTCTCTCTCTCTCTGGTCGAGGCCGTGAGGAGAGTAGTGTATCCGCGCGTGTCATCGCCAAACTCTTTGAATTCAACCTTGAGGCTCTCTCGGTTCGTCGAAAAAGCGCCGTGAAAAGTCTCCCACTCCTCCGTCCTTCGATCATCCACGCTCATGATATTTCCTCCATTTTTTTTCGTCTTTTTGTTCACCATAAAACTCATGCGCCAACGAAACGTGTGTATCTCTAATGTTGGTTAGAAGCGAGGTACTGCAAAGCCATCATCATCATCAGCAGAAGCAGCAGCAGCGCCAGCCATACGTCGAGAGCCTTCGCACAGAGAGACGCACACATAGAGACACACAAAAACACACACATTACGGAAGTTGCGAATATTCGACACGGGCGGCGTGACAGGGGTATTTTTCGTAAGACGAGGGGTGTCGAGGGGAGCTCCGCAGAGAAAGAGCGAGAGAGAGTGAGAGGGAGAGTACGAAACCAAAGGTAGAGGGGAGGGGTTTGTCTCTCTCTCTCTCTCTCTCTCTCTCCGGCGATATGCGAGTTCGGCCATCTTGGATCCTGGGGGCCGTTGAAAAATAGCGATTGGCTTTTTTTTTCTCTCTCTCTCTCTCTTTTTCCTTCATTATTTCGGCTTTTGACAGACCACGTCACGAGGCTCGAAAGGAGCAATAAACTGAATGAAAAAGAAAAAAAGATTCATCCTAAAATTCCGCTCACAGCACAAAGCCGCATCAACTAATTCGGGCAAAAGTATCAACAATTCTTAAACTGACAATCTTCATCAAAGTCTCCCTCTCTCTCTCTCTCTTGCACACACAGGCATAGACGTAAAAAAAAAAAAAAAAAAAAAGATGTCGCTCTTAGAGCTCAAAAAATCCGGCTCCATTTACTCTCACACTCATTCTCTCTCTCTCTCTCACACACACTCTTTTTCCCTCCCTCTCTCACTCTTTCTCACTTAACATGTACATCTTCCGTAAATAACATGAAGAAAGTCTTACTTTGCGACTGATCATCGAGGCTCTCCCGGTCGGACATAGTTTCCACCGCAGCGTTTATCTTCGCCCCGTTTTTCCTTCTTATTCTTCTGTATTATTTATTATTATTATTATTCCCTCTTCGTTAATTCCTCTGCTGGTACGTTAAACGCGTCCCTCAGCGACGATCGACAGAGGGCCCCGGATCGACGAAAAGCGCGAGAGCCGCGGCACACACTTGTCTCTCCCTCACGACGAAGGAGCCAAACGGACACTCAGAGGCACACCAACCAAAAACACCACAATCGTGAATTTTTTTTCTATCTCTCTCTCTCTCTCTCTCTCTTTTTTTTTTTTCTAAATATTTCACTTGACGGTCCGAGACCCGGTCCGACCGTCCACCGCACCAGTCGTCGCCACCTCCACCACCGCACCAGCACACCGCACCACCTCCGCTTCTGCTGCTGCTGCTGCTGCTCGCACACCTCTCTTCTCTCCGCCTGCTCTCCACAGTCGACACACGCTCGGTTCGACTATTCTTCGTCGACTCGAGCTTTTAACGCTCGCGGCAATTCGCTAGCTAATTTTTCAGTGCTCTCTCTCTCTCTCTTGCTCCCTCTTCTGTTTCTCCCGCTCTCGTACACAAAAACGGTGTTCCCTCCCCGTTGTTCCGCACTCCGACTGTCTTTCTCGAATTTTGCACTCTTTATCTCGGAATAACGAGAGTTCTTCTTTCTTTTTTTTTTTTTTTTTTTTAACCTATTGGGAGAGATGGCCTTTATAGGTGCGCACACACTGCTCGCACACTCGGTGGAAGAAAAAAAGAGTACGGGCTGGTTAGTTTGCTCCGTTCGCTCTTTTCGTTACTTCCTCGATCACTCGGCCACGCTCGCTGGCTCTCTTACGCACACAACAGCAGCGGAGAGCTCTGTTCTCACTCTCTCTCTCTCGCTCTATCTCTCTCTATCTCTGTCTTTCGCGCCCTCTCTTTTTCTGTTTCCCTCTCTCTCTCTCTCTCTCTCTCTCTCGCTCTATACTATGTGGGGAACTCGCGCGTGTCCATCTATCTATACACGCTTATACACGTATTGTAACAGCGCGTATACGCCTTGGCACACTGTTCCCGACGGTCGGTCTCTCTGTCTTGTCCAGTCTGTCTGTCTGTCTGTCCGACACGTACCGTATCCCCTTTCAGCCGAATGGCCGATTCCTACTCTGGGCGACTGGTGGCACTACTGCGGTTACGTTATATATATATATATATGAATGTGTGTGTATCTCGTATCGCTCCTATCGCTCAGTATCGTATCATATCGCTTGGCCAATATCGTATATCGCGCTTTGCAACTTATCGAATCGAAATAATGTACTCTCGCTGCCTTCTGTGCTGCTATGCTTGCGCGCTGCTGCTGCTGCTGCTGCTGCTGTTTGCTGCTCTGCCGGGCGCTCACGTCTGCTCTCTGGGAATTTAAGCGACTTCAGCTACTGCGCATGACCGACCTTGACTTCTTTTTTTTGGCGCGACGCGTTGAATTATTCAAACTTATTGCACGCTTCCAAAGGCAGATTTGTTTTTATGAATCGTTGCCTTTTTTTTTTTAGACTTATTTGTAGTTAAGTAGTTCAATTTTACAATTTATGTACTGATATTTTTTTTTTATTTGTAGTTTCTTTTATTTCTTTTATATTTTATTTCTTGGCTATTTAATTAAGGAAAAGAGTTTTAGAAGAATTTCAATTTTACTCATTTTTCACTAATGTTCTTAAGATATTTTGCAAACTGATCGAATACGTAAGGAAGCCATTAGGATACTTGCGAATAGCCGATTTATGCGATAAATAGCGATATATCTTCAATAATTCAAAGTCCAATTTGAATTATCAGGAAACACCTGCATAGATATAAATTTTTTTTTTTTTTCATGCAATTAAATTATTGTCTTTTGGAGTAAAGTAATTTTTAAAAAAGTCTCGGTTTTTTATTTAGACATAATTTGTTTTTTTTTTTTTTTTTCAAAATCGGGTCCTTTTTTTAAAACGCTGAAAATTTACGTTTGAAATGAAAAAAAAAATTCTTTTAATTATTTCACTGAAGCTTTCAAGGAGTATAAATTGGAAACACTAATAGAATATTCCAATTTTAGTAAAAAAAAAAAAAAAGAGTTCAAAATTTTTTTCGGCGTTCAGTATCTAAATATATTTTCGAACTGAAGCTCGTAAAAAATATGAAACACCCTTAAGAAGTTTTTTTTAAAAATTGCAAAATTGCTTACTCATTTTTTAAGATAGAAAATTAAAAAAAAAAAAAAAAACGTGCATCCAATCTCATTGTGAGCAAAAAAATAAAAAAAAAAATAAATACTAAGCAATTTCGCAGGTCTGCAATTTTGCAGCTTAAAAGAAAAAAAGTATATCTCCATCGAGTAAAAGGACGAAACAGGTGTAGCTCGAGAAGCACCGACTATTAAATCGAACCTATTTTTATTCTTAATTCTTAAGCAATTACACGACAAAATTGAAGTAGATTTTACTTCTTACACATTTGTACCAATACAACTAAAGTATAATTGTACAGTAACGTGACTCGAGTTGGATGTATCAGTAATGTCTTTGTTTCATTTCAACGTTTTTCTTTTTTTCTCTCATTTCATCCTTTTTTTAACTCTTTTTGCTTTTTTTTTTTTTTTTTTTTTTCGTTAATGTATTTAATGTAACTTCGTTTACAATTAATAACGCGTGATGGTGGACATGTTTTCTCTTCTTCTTCTTCTTCTTTTTTTTTTTTGGTACAATGTTAATTATACGAAAGGAACAATGTAAGTGATATATATTTCGATCGAAGTATGCATGCCCGGACAATAATTAATAATCGTGTTAGATCCGCTGATCACCGCAAAAAAAGAAAAAAAAAAAAAACAAAAAACAAAAAAAAAAAAGTATATAGTCCGCCCGTCTGTGTGTCTTTTGCTCCTTTTAAATTTTTTTTTTCTTCTTTTTCTTCTGTACTTGAATTTCCTATGGTCGCAGTGTGTATATTCTTCATCGCCTCCATTTGTTGCCTCCTCAAATACGACAAGGAGCTCGCTCTGAAAGGGTTACGAAAATGGCCGCCACAGAATAAGGCACACAATTGATGCAACGCACATTTAGTAATAGCGATATATTGTACATATATTTTAAACATTAGTGTTTTCTTCCTCCTCTTCATTTTTGTTTTATCTTCATTTCTTCATTTTTTTCTTCTTTTTTTTTTTTTCTTTTCTTCTTTTTTTTTTCCATCGTTGCCGATGTTTCATAGTGCGCACGGTTGTTTTTTTTTTGTTTGGTTGTTTTAAATTGAATTAATGAACTCTCATTCATTCTCTCATTTCTCTCTTTCTCTCTCTCTCTCAGTTATACACGTACATCTCGTGCGAATCTATATTGCAAACATCATCGGAAAACGAAAAGCTTCTTGCAGAGACGCGCGGTTCTCTGCCCTGTCTTTTATTATTATTATCATCGTCATTCTTCAACCTTTCTTCTTCTTCTTCTTCTTCTTCTTCTTCTTTTTTTTTCTTCTTCTTTTTCTATTTTGGGTAACTTCATTACAATTTTTTCTCCAGCCTCCGGAGAGTTCTGATTTATTTAACTTCAACTGATGTGCACCGAGTGCCTGGATTGATAGCGGCTGCTTTTATATACATATTTTTTTTTTTTTTTTTTTTTTTTTTTTTCTATGAGGTATGTCTTGCATATTACGATATGGGATTACGTAGAACTTCGTAAAACGTGCGTGCTCGCTTTTTTCTTTTTTTAATTCCTCTTCTTCTTTTTTTATCTCTTTCATTCCCTCAAAGTGTACTTTTCTTCTTTTATTCCTTTTTACGATCGATTGCTCGGCAACGAAGTGCGTAAATGAATTTTAATAACTACGAATTAACCGCGTATGTGTTGTATGCGTGTTGTGTTTTTGTACGCGACATTTGTGTGCACAAATTGCACGCGTTAATATTGCGCATAGTGCGATTATAACAATCGCCTACATAACGAATCTTCGTTCTTCCATCACTTCCTCTCTAATTACGAGTTTATTATTATTATTTTCTTTTTCTTCTCTCTTTAATGTCTTTTCTTTTACCAAGCTCTGCCCCTGTAGATACACCATACGTTATCGAGTAACGGCTATTCTGAAAACTACGTAGCTCGCGATTTTTATTTTTATTTTTAAATTATTTTCTTCTTCTTCTTCATCTTCTTCTTTTTTTCTCTTGTCTTCACTTGTATTTTGGATTTTCCTTTTTCTTCCTTTTCTCTTTACAGCGCTCTGTCAACTAAATTTGTAACTCTTTTAGCTTATTATTCAGTGTCTACATCAACTCGTAACTTGCATTTTATTTTTTCCTATTTTTTTCCGTTGAAATCTGTGTATAAATGTCGACATGCGTGTCCTACCGATCTACTTTTTTAAAACGTTTTTTTTTTTCTTTTTTTCTTTTTTTTCTTTTTTCGCTACATCGTTTCAACGATTCAATATCGTAACGTGTACCATACGACCGTCGGCCACCAGCGTGCATTCCAACTTTTATCAGCACAACCGCCTTCTTTTCTTCTTCTTTTTTTCTTCTTTTCTTTTTTTTCTTCTTTTTTTTGTAGATTTATTTTATTAGGAGCTTCGGACAGCGCTGCTTTGCGACTCATTAAATCCATCAAACATACGGATTAATTCTCTCTTCTGAGCTTCACACTAATTCTCTCACTCGGAGGATTGGTAGTTATTATTTTTTCCTGAGCAAAGGCCATTACATACCTCCGGTATAACGATTACGATAAAACGATTATTATCTCTTGTCAATAAAACGTTCAACATCGTCTTCAAATTATTTTCATTTTCTTCATCTCTTCATCGGTTATTCATCACCCTCGAAACTGTTCAAGAGTATATAGGACCCATAAAAAATATGCCTCAATCACGTTTAAACGCAGCCACTTCCGCCCTCGATCATCACTCTCTCTCATTCTCTCTTTCTCTCCGCCGCTAATCCTTATCGCTTATACAGAACAATAATAATAATAATAATAATAATAGTAATAATAATAAGAACCATCGTATGTAATAACAACGTGATACTCTTAACGCCTTACATTACTTCGTAAAATTAACTTCACTTTGGCTCTCTTATTTTTTTTTTTTTCTGTTTTTTTTTTCTTCTTCTTTTTTTTCTTCTTTCTTGACACTTGACCATCTTTAATTCTCGTCTTCGGGCTTAAACGTTAGCTTCATCTTCAAAGGCTATTTACAAAAATGAATAGCAATGTGTGAAAGCTCGAATTGTGTTAGTAACATTGCTCGTGTACCGTGAGCGTGTTTTTTTCTTCTTCTTCTTTTTCTTCTGTGTAACAGTGTCTGTGTGATGTGATTATGTTTTTTTTTTTGTTTCCTCTTCTTTCGACGAATGAGTGTGTATAAATGACGATGTCGATTTTCGAGGCGTTGCAACGATCCTTTAGAAATTTCTATGCAAATTTCTTTATCTTCCTTTTTCACATTTTTCTTCTTCTTCTTTTTGTTTGGCAGAAACGTAAGGAAGCCTCGTCCGTCCACGTATTCGTGCATCTAGGATGAGACACGAAGCACCTGAATTCGATAAACGAATGATCGTGTAACAGTAAAACATCGAGGCGATAGCGACGGGTCGACGCGTCGGAGTGTTTAAAGGGACGGGCAGAGTTTTTTTAGTGCTCTCTGCTCGCGGAGCATTTCGCTGCATTCCCATTATTGTTGTTTTTTTTTTTTTTAATTTCATTCATAGCATTATTTATAGTACGGTAAATTACAACAATACACGACGGCGAAGAGATGATTCGATTATTCATTAACAATATTTTTGTTTTATTTTTTTTCTTCTTTTTCTTCTTCTTCTTTTTTCATGATAAAATCGAGATCTTATTGAATATTGCAACAAGCTGCTTTGCACGGCGCGTTACCCTCTCGCTCGGTATCCTGACCGTATAGCGTTCCGTTTCTCCGAGGTTTTGTGTCAAAACCAAGTAGATAAGACGGGGGTTTGCCGTTGTAACAGCTCTCGTAAACCTCGACAGCCTCGTCGACCGGTATACCCGCTTCGTTCAGCATTTTCTCGACAATTTTGCTCATGCGTTCGCCAATAACGGGAATCTCTTCGCTGCATAGGCTCTCGATCATGCGTTCGGGGCTGTTGAGCAATGATATTTTCCTTGTATTACCATCCTCATCGTTGGGTACCTCATCCTCGAAGCTGGTGACACTGGCGCCGCTGTCTCTCATAGCCTCGAGCCTGTAGTATTTTCTCACAATTTCAACAGCCGCGGGATCGATAATTTGTCCCGTTAAATCATCCTCAGCGGCTTCACCTTCGAGCGAAGTGCCGCGGCGCGCTTGTTTCTTCGGTGTTGTTATTGGTTCGACGGTTTCAACTTCCCAGCATTCGAGTACATCGGGTTCTTCGATGCTGCCCAACGAATTTCTCTTGCTAGCACCGTTGTCCGAGGCAGTGCTGGTATCTTCGTCGGATCGACTTTTTTCACAAGTTATTTTGTTGTATCGGGGTTTATCGTTGATATCATTCCAGCAGTTTGTTCTATCATCGTTCTGTTGATGTTGGAGTAGAACGGGTTCGTAATCAGCGACCGGAAGTACTTTGCCCTCGATCGACACGACAATTTCGCCTTTCTCGAATGTCCTAACGCTGACTTCCTCGTCCTCGACGATACCTTCGTCATTCTCGTCGTTTAATCTTCGTACCTTAACCTCAACATTCTCCACCGGTAAATCACGACTAGATAACATAATCACCGTCGACGTATCGTTGCTCTTTGAGCGGCACGATTTATCGACACGACTCTTGCGCGAGTCCTTAATCATTGTTTTTGTCCGAGAGCTTTTGGCAACCCTCACACCCGCAACGCTATCCTTCTCAGTAAATTCGCAAAAATCATCACAAACGATTCTCTCGTTATTATCGATTTGGTGGCTCATATCGAGTCTTTCTCTACGAGCTACCTCGTCAATAACGCACGTTGATGTATTCTCGTCCGGTAGCTGTTCGCCGGACGAGGAATCGTTTTTCATCATCGCGGAAACGGACGATCCTCTTTGCTTCCCGAGTCTCTTCTTTTTCGGCCTTAAAATTCTCGCCGCTAAAGTCTCACCGTTTTTCCTCTTCTCATCATTGTTGTTTCTCTCGTTTCTCGCTACTTCCGTCGAGTTAACGTCCTCCACGATGTCTCTTGCGAATTCGCCGCAGCTAGCCAAACGTGACGACTCAACGTCGTTCACGTTGCTATTAGCAGATAGTGCAGGCATGGGGTTGCCTTGCAAGTTTTTTGGCGGCTCTCTGTCTTCCAGTTCGTCGTCCTCCGGTTCGCTGTCCGCGAATGTCGTCGATGTTACGAAGAGCTCCGGCACGTTTGCTCGTTGAAGCCATTCGGTAACCGCGTCGGTTATCGGATGATCCGAGGGAAATCGTGTTTGGCTCTCGAAACCAGAGTCGTTATTCGACGTATCGGCGTTACCGTCTCTTTTATTCGCGCCATTGCTGTCGGTGTAAAAGCTCCCGGTAGATGAAACGCTGTACCCCTGTACTTCGGCCTCGATCGCATCGATTCCCGTAGCAATTGCTTCATTGTCGTTCGCGAATTGGCCGCGTGACGTAGATTCTGCGTTGAAGACAATTGGCCCGCTGCTGTTGTTGGCATTATCAGGATGAGCGCTTCGTATTCTCGAGAGATCATCGAGCTCTATGCTCGATTGTTGCGAGGGCTGCTGAATTAATGCATCGAGATCGGGACCCGGTGTCGCTTCTCGAACGAATTTCGGGCCCTTGGCACTGTACTTACGATTACGCGCTGATTGCGTCACCGTTGTCGTCGACGAGGATGGCGATGATGACGCGTTCGATGTTTTAGTTACCAGTGACTCGTAGCTTTCCGGTAATCGCTGCGTCATTGCGTTTATTGGCGTTGTCGTGCGATTTATCATACCTGGGCTTGCCGATCTCGAGCCTCTTTGATCGTTTATCGCTGATCCTCGCTGACGTTTGCTGCTGCTCTTTTCTCCGTTGTTTGACAAAATATCCGGAGCTCCATCGGTGCTTGATTTCTCGAGCAAACGCTCCTCCTCTTCCATAGTCGCTTGTCCATTTGGCACAATATCTTCATCGACACCGGTGTTTCTTCTTCTGCTTCTTGCCGCTTCTTCCGACTGTTGAGGAACGTTATCCTCGATCTTTTTGAAATCAACGGAAGTCGCGTCAATGCCAATTTCCGTTTCCATCGGAGTTCCCTCGACAACGTTGCGCGATGCTAGAGCTCGTTCTGCGATGTTCGTTACGTTGGCAAATACTTCAGCGGCAAATTCGACCGGTGCGGCTTCTGGCTCTTGAGAGGATCTTGATACGAGCTTTTCCGTGGTTTCCACGTTCGTTGAGACGACAGACGCTTCGGGAATTCTCGAGATCGTCGAGTCTTGATTATTGACATCGATTGAGCTGTGAGACGGCTGTGGAATCGATTTTTCAATCGATCCCGCGGCTAAATCACGTTGATTATTCTCCGAGGAATCGGCGATAGACGAAGGCTCGCCGTTTGACTGATCGTTCGCTGTTTCCACGGACGTTTCTTCGGTGCTTTGAGCTGCGATTCGCGGCTCAAGTACCGGTCGAAATTCTTGACACTCGGGATTCAGTGGACGATGGACACTCGTCGTTACATCGCCACCTCCACCTGAGGAATCTACGGCGGCAACTCCAGCTGAGCCTACTTCGGAAACGCCGGCTATCTGCGAGAGTCCCGCAGCATTTTCCGCCTCGGAACTGTAGTCCTCCTCTTGTTCTTCGTCCTCCGCATAACCCTGCACAAATAATGAGAATTTTTTTAGTCGTATCTCTTGCGAAAAAAAATGTATACGAAATTATAGGCTGAATATTAAAAATATTAGTAATTAAAAGAAAAATCTTTTGGAGCTAATGTGAAGCTCATTCATTTTTTTAATTCTTAAGGGACAAAAATTATGCTCGCATAGACTATGTAAATTGCGGGATGATATTTAGTAGTGGCTCAAAGATTATCCACATTTCGCTAAACATCTATTTTAAGGTTTTCTATTTTTATTTCTCAGCAATTTATTGCATATCGAGGTAATAGTACCTTAACACGAATTGATGTAATTTATAAAACGTCCTCTCATTATGCAATAAAAAAATGATGTGTAACGAGACAAATATTGGTCCATCATTTTCAATTCCGTGATATTTTTGATGATGAATTTTTATTTTTATTAATACAATGTTTTGACATTGTTCTTCAAACATGGTAAGATTTTATAAATAAATAAATAACATCAAATAATCTTTTTTTTTAATTCTTTTCCGATTTCATAAGAATTTGATATTTCCAAGTTTCGACTTCTTCAAGTTCCAAGAAATTATTCAAAAAAATATTTTGATATTCAGTATCGAATTCGGTGAAATTCAGTTTGTGGGCATTGACTTTTCGTGGCAACGTTGAATTTTTCGAATTTCAGCAAAAATTACTATTAATATTATATTTACTCCAAAATCCGTAAAACTTCAAACTCAAAATGCTAGAAAATACAGAAAACCGTCAATAATTAAAAAAAAAAAAAAAAATTACAGAGCAGAACCCAGCGCATTATTTTACAATTGTTTTACTCCGCAGTACACAAAGCTGTGTCTATGAGGAAGCCAAAATTGAGCAACGCGCTTACTCACAGAGGAAACTTTGCGTACTGCGCATTTAAAAAAAATGGCCAATCTTTAACTCGGCAATTTTCTTTTGCATTTTACAAAACGTTTCTATTATTTTTACGATATTTAAAAAAAAATACTGAACATAGTATTATTTGAAGAAATAATATTCCCGACTATGTCCGAATGTTCTGCGATTACAACTCTGATTTAAAGAACATTTTCAATTATTTTTTTTTTGTGAATTCCACGACAGATTATACTTGAGGTGGTGTCCAAATTAAAATAAAAAAAAAGAGAGAGAGAGAGAGAGCGAAAAATACTCACCGGATCAAGAGGGCGTCTCGATTTTCTCTTACTCATCTTTTTCTTCTTTCTCCGTTTGGAAGAGGCTCCGGTGTTGGTCGGTCCCCCGATTACGCCGGTGTTCCGCACCATCGGTCCGCACTGTATCGTAACGCCTTGAATAACAAGAACAAAAAGTGCAATCTGGTGTTATTTATGTGATGCGAAGAAGTCTGGTAGTCGACGGTACCAAACCATTTAGAAGAAGAACAAATAGAATATAAAACAGAAAGAAAGAAAAAAAAAAAGAAAAAAAAAACAGAAGACAGAGGATGTAAAATAAAAAAAAATATACATATATAAATATAAAACAAAGTGGTGCACCGGCGAGAAAGGGGAGGCCAGCAGTCGATGCCCGATTCTCTAATAGCCCTCTAAACGATTCGGAGGATTCAACGCTGCCGATAGATGCGATTTTGGGCGTGCGTGTCTCGCAATGCCGGGACGAGAATGAGTGCGCGCGTTAGCTCGAATGGTGAACGGCTCAAGAATATAATCTACCGTCGAGATGTTTATATCCACTCGGGGATCCACGAATGACCGGCGCGAGTTCTCCACCGAGAGCTCTTCAACGTGTTAGGAGGCCGGACTTGTTTCACTCGGTTCTTCTCTCCGTGGCGGATCCAAGAAGAAAACCACAGCCGGCAAGCGCTTCTTCTCTCTTCGTGTATGATACGAGCCAAGCTTTCGCACCGCTCACCGGTTATTTTTACTGATTCGCTATTTCAGGCTGCAGCAATGCAACTCCGCTGCCAAAAGCGCACCACACTCTATCGGTTGCTCATCGTCCTCTCTCTCTTTCTCTCTCTCTGTCTTTCTCTTCTCTCACTCTACGCAAATATTTCGTACGCTAAATGCCGGAGCATAACGAGCTTAAAGACGGCTATGTAGTAGAAACGTAAATCGGTAGTAACGCAGATACTTCTGTATGTATATAAATATATATATATAATACAATCACTGGGACGAGAGTCAATGGTCTCGAATTTGATATCTCTTAATTCTCGCTCTTGGATCTCTGTTTAGCATTTATCCGATTGCGAAGATAGATGCGCATTGAAACGCGTGTTCACCAGGTCGGGTGAAGGATGTTAAGTGACGCGCGAGAGATGCATCAAGAGCACGCAAGGTGTGTGCATCACGCGTGATCGGTGAATGCACAATCGAGCGTGTAAAAAAGGGGAAGGAACAAACGAGAAGATTGATTGAAGGAGAAAAGCCCGGTCATGAGACTTATATTTATTGCAATTTGCTTTAGCGTGTATTGGTGTTAGTTTTGTGCTGATTGGAAACACTTAGAATCACCATTTTATGTCTGTTTAATTTTATATTTAATTATTTCATGAGATTCACGGGGGTTTTTTTTTTTTTTTTTTTAAATGGATATTTGATTTTTTTTTTTAATTCTACAGTATTGCTAAGAAAATGTATGAGCAATGGTAAACAAAAATCATTTTTCCGTTCAAAAGTAATAACAATGTGAGACAGAATTTTTTTTTTTTTTTAGCAATATTTTACGATATTTCATAAAATCATTAATATCAAATTATTTATGAGATATATCAAGAAACAGAAGTGAGTTCGAAATTAATGAAAATGATTTTGATTCAATAATCTGAAACTCTGTTTCGATGTAACATTTTCCACTAATTTTTTAATACAAACTGTAGATAAGTTTCATAAAATAATGAATATTTAATAAATCAAGAGATAGAGAAAGAAAAGTGTTAAACTGGGTGAGTTTTATTTGCAGATTGGTGGACGTGTTTTCAGCGTGTTTCGAAGATCGCTACTTCGAGACTGAGAGGAGTCTTCAGTTACGACCGTTGATTATAAACCCAAGAATTTACAGTATTTAGATTAATTCTCCCTCTCAACGACGGCAGATTTTTTTCTCCATCGAAACAAACAGTTTTGCGTATTTTTGTTTTTTTTTTACGGATGTCTTTGATCAATTTTCTTTTACATCTCCCGATAATCTCTCAATGAGGCTTTTTAATTTCAATTTTTAATTTTATATAATTTGATTTAAATGATCAGTAAAAAAATTATAATTTTCCGAGATTTGTATTTTTTATTCTAGTCATTCAATAAATATGAAAAAAATATATTACTTCAACATTAGAATAAACTATTTTTCTGTCAGTATTAAAATCAGTTTTGTTGACTGAAACTATTGCTAATCAGCTTTAAGATTTTTCGGCTCCGCGCGTGATCCAGAATCAAGCAACCATAGGATTCAAGTCCATGGCGTCTCATTTGGTTTGTAACAACATTCTTCGCCACTTAAGCAGAGTGATTTTTTCTTAAAAGCTCCCAGATCGAAAATATCAACCGAATTCTGAATCACGCGCAGAGTCGAAAAAGCCTAAAACTCATTTTAATACAGACAGAAAAATAGTTATTTCTGAATGCTGAAATAATATATTTATTTCGTATTTTTTGGATGATCAGAAAAAAAAAAATCTCTGAAAATAATTTTTTTTAAAAGACTCTAAAATCCTCAAAATTTATAAATCGTTACAGACAAGAAAATTTGTTAACGAACTAAATGTCTACCGTAGTTCAGGGGATTAATTCGATTATTTGTGGATTTAGTTTGATTCGGTCGTGTCTGAAGGATGATTGTTGATATATTTACAATATGCAAGTCGTGCATAATTTTTTTTTTTTCTTTTTTTTCATTTTTTTTTTGTAATCTCATCTCATTTTAGCGTTGCGTTTTACCTTGATCGAGGCAGAGGCACCGTGGCTAGAAAACAGCAGTGATGCCGATGGACGGGACAGCATTCGTGAATGTGGGCAAAGCCTTTTCCCGCGGCGCGTCCGCCGATCGACACTGCTCGAGTTTAACATTGGAAAGATAGTAGGTGACAAATACAGCGGATATTATCCGGTTTACTACTTTTCTTCTTGTTGCTTTTTCTTGCTTTTTCTAGCTTCGGATCTAGCCGTCACTTTAAACGGGGCTTAGAAGGAGCATTCGAAGCTGATGCTTTTCTCTGTTTTTTTACGACTGCTTTTTATACGTCTCTCGCGATGCTAATTGCATCTATCGTTACATTAAAGTATTTCGCATGATTTGGCCCGCTTTTTCCCCCAACAGGATATCCAAAAGAAAAAAAAAACGTAGTAAAGGTTTTTTAAAATGACGATTTAATTAACAGGTATTTTTTTTTAATTTTGATTCGTGGATCTCCGTTTGGAAATTAATCGAACTTCCGAATTTTGCTTGTCCAAAAAGTGGTTCAGATCATGTGGAATACTTTTATTGCTATTTACTACGAGTATGGAAATTATGTTAGAAGATTCGCGGCTTTTTTTTGTCGATAAAAATTTGATAAAACTACAACGCAAAAATTGGCGTATTTTTTTTTTTTCATTGAATTTTCTCACGAATTTCATAAGCTCTGCTGGGTTTCTTGCGCGAGCCACTCAGCCATTTATGCCTGTTTCTCTGATACTGGTACTCGAGTATAGTACTTAAGGGGCGTTGCGCAACGTTGCGAAAGTATCGAGTACGCGGGCGCGTCTAGTACGCACACTCCTTGAAAAAAAAAAAAAAGAAAAAAAAAAAAGAAGAAATCGAATTGGGAGACAAAGAATGTTATTTCATCTCGTTAGTTTGAAGAAAAAAAAATACGGGATTCTACTCTAGAGAGAAGCGTGAAAGTAATAATTTACTAGGAAAATTGTTGGCGGAATAATTGGATTGCTTGATGAGCCATTTGAGGAAAATCGATTTTTGTACATAATTTGCTCGACGCAATCATTCCGTACGTTGCAATTGCCAATTTTTTCGCGAAATCTAAAATACCCTTTTTAAATTCCATATCTAAAAATTCGAATTCCTTTTTCAATTTTCACGATTTTCAATTCTCAAGATTTTTCATTACGTATTCTAAAAAAAAAAAAAAAATAGCAATTTATTTTCAATATTTTAATTATTGAAATTTGATAGATTCAATAAAAATGAAATTAATTTTCCAAAATTGTTTAATGCTTGAGTATGCATTATTCATACATTTCGAAAATGTTGATTTTATTATAAATTCTTTAAAACGAGAAAAATCCATTTTTTTTTGTCAACGCGATTAACGGTACCAAGAATATTGATGGACATTTTAAAAAATTATACAAAAAGATTTTTTCAAAATATAAGATTTTCCTTTTTAATTCTTGTAAATATAAGATTTCTGTAATTTTCTTTCTAAGAAAACATTTCCAAAAACTGCAAGATTTCATTGTCATCTCTAAAAAGAAAGTACATTTATAAGAAATACAAAAAAAAATTATATGCATCGAGATAAACTAGAGAATGAATTTCAAATTTTTTAATTAACGCTTCTATTATAACAAATTATTTGTTTATTATTAAGAATCAAAATTCTTGGTAACTTTAGAAACGTTGATATTTTTTCGAATAATCTCTCACCCTAAACGAGATCGTTAACCCCCCCCCCGCCCGAAAAATATTCGCGATATCCTAAAACTTGGAAGCAACAAAATTCTTGGTACTCGTACGAAACAGCAAAAATCTAATCAATAATTTTTCACCGGCAGACCTCTCCAAAAAATTCCTTCGGATTTATCAGTAAAAATCCGTCACTCGTCTGTTGTTCCGTCCATCAAAGCTCAAACTTTCAGCAAGCTCAATTCGCGATAAATCTGGCGAGGCAGGTCAGGGTTTTTTTTTTTTCTTTTTTTTTCTTTTTTTTAGGCTGGGATGAGGGTAAAGCTACACAATCGCTTTTGTTACAAAGAGATCTGTTATAGATTGACGATTAGAAACGAACCGTTAACGTTGACCAACGACGGGCCGAACATGTAGTGACCAGGATACATGTAGGGCTGAGGCACAGGCGGCACAGCCACGTGAGAAACATGAAGCTGCTGCGCGAGAGCAGTTTCCACGTAATTTTCGGAATTTACGAGCTCCTCGGTGGCTTCTTCGTCTCCTTCGGCCGCTGGTGTGAAGGAATCTTCGGCAGTTCCGTTTAGCGACTCAGTCGTCGTATCTAATTGTTCATCCTCCTCGACGACGTCGGTCCAATTGCTCGTGTTTTCAACGACATCGGTCCAACTGCTCGTATTCTCGACTCCATTCTCGTGCCACGCTTCCTCGGCTCCGTTCGTGCTTTCCGCTGGCACGGGTAATGGCACTCCATTCGCGTCTACTAACGTGGGGTATTGCGCTAGGTGCGCAGTCTATGAAAAAAAAAAAAAAAAAGAGGAAAACAAAAAATTATTTTTTTTCCTATTATTAGGCTCAACACTATGAAAAATGTTTGAGCGAAAATAAATGTGCCGTTATATGAAGTAATGTTAATGTTTTTTTTTTTTAATTTAAAGCATTTGATTTTGTAAATATATTTTCGATAAACTTGATCTTTTCGAATATTTTCATGTAAGCGTGAAGTGAAAATTCCAAATTAACAAACGCGTTTGTTGCTTCGACATTTTTTTTTTTTTGTATTGACAAGATTTTTCTTACCATTTGTAATAAAGAAAAAAAATGGTAAATTTGTCAGTTATTTATATTTCCCCTTGTTTTAATCGAATTCTTTCTATACTTTTTTTTGTAAAACTAGAAAGTTGAAGTTTTTGTTTGTAAAATGAGTGCAAATAATTTACGAGCGTTTGTGAAAAAAAAAAACGGTTTTGTCAAAAAAAAAAAAACGAAAATTGCAGTTTCTTTTTTGCTGTGTAGACTGTCCACAAAGTATTTTTCGGTAAGTATAAAATTAACTCTTTAAAATCAGCATTATTTGACTGCTTATTTGACAGGATTAATTAACTGAAACACCTAACTTGTTATCAAGTTGAATAAGAAACAATTCTGCCAGCGCGTTTCGTCGTTAAAAAAGAATATTATAAAAATGTTATCATAATAATAATATTGTAAATACAAGTAAATAATTAATATTTCCATAGCAAAACGATTTATGGTAGCTAAATTGATCTTGTTCGTATTTTAGCGAAGGAAACTTCGTATAACAGCATAATTTTCGTAATATTTTCAACAGTGAAACATCCTGTAAATTTAGAAAAATTCGAAAAAATGCATTCAGATGTCGCAGACGAGGAGGAAGAATTAGAAGATAAAGGCGAAGAAGTATCGTGTATAGACTCGTAGCATCGGCCGTACTTCACCTGATAATCCATCACACAGTACTGTTGATTGCCGAATTTCGGCACAAAAGCGGGATTGACCCACTCGATTGGACGGAGTGGCACTGGTCCGCATGGTACCGCGGACAGTACGTTGTGCATTGGTGATCCGGGCATCCCCCCGCCTGGACCCATCACCATCACCGGATACTCGTAGTAGTAACCGCTCGCGTGGTCGTAGAAGGTCCCGTAGGCAACCTGACCACCAGGCTCCACCATCGCTGGATACTCCTCGGCGCCGTTTTCCTTGCAGTCCAGTAGTTGTTGGTCCTCGGTTGTTTCGCTACCATCTGCGAATGAGACAATCGTTTAATTCAAATAAATTCCATGGAAACAATCTTAGAATTATCAATACCGCTTTGCATTTTGAAATTATATAAATGGTGCATTTCAAGTCAAATCAGGGAGTCATTTTACACAGATTTTTATTTTTTTTTGTTTTCTTTTTTGGGATAAAAAAAATGCCTTTTTCAAATGCCTTGAAAAACTTCTGTATCTTTCATTTTGATCTTCATACATGATTGACTTTTTTCTTTTTTTTCTTTTTTTGGTAATATCAAATTACCTGCGGTTGAATGCGAAGCCGATTGGCTTTCAGTGGTGGAGGGTGTAGCGCTTGTACTCGCAGTGCTAGCCCACACCTTTTTACGCGACAGATATCCCTTTTTGAAGAGTACATCCTGTCTTGGTGTTGTGATCCTCGTGTATTCGTCTTCGTTGAATATGACCTTAGGCTGGGACGGCGAGCCCCCGGAGTCGTTTCGCCTCGATCTAGAGACAGCGCTCGCGTAATCGCTCGCGTAGTCGCTCGTCGTACTTCCCGCTGAATCGGTACGGCCAGTTTTGTGTCCTGGCTGACCGTTTCTCGAGCTCATGCCATTCTCCTGTCCTTTTGTGTAGCCATTTCGTATTCCGTCCTCCTCGTCTTCCTCGCCCGGTGGAGCTGCAACACATTTAATTTTCTATAGTAAAAATTATTTTACGCCACACAACCGTGCGAGAAGTGGCCACTTCTCGCACGATTCACAAAATAGGAAAGCGAATTAAGATTAAAAAAAAAAAACAAAAAAAAAAAACGTTGATCGGTATATTATAAATGTGCAATTGATTCCCAATGCTCGATAATTCTCAGAAAATTCTCAGAGATTTAAAAACGCGAACACACCAGGTGCATTGCATTGCGTGCGTACGTTTCTTGGGACGATAGTAGACGGGTTTACTATAACGCAACTATCTGTGCCGCGAGCCGGCCCGCGCGTGCGATTGTGTCACCGTGAGCGACGTGCGTTGTAAACGCATAGAGAGGAATTAAACGGCACACACGAGGTTCTTCTCTAGAGGCACTGCAACCGCAACCCAGTGACACAGCGCGCTTCTGTATAACACATTGACTCTACCGCGCGACTGAGGATTGCGCCAGAATTGCTGCTGCTGGCAGAGAAGTCACGAGCTCTCATTAATCGTACCGAATGACCTCGAGATTTAATTTTTTTTTTAAATCTTTCTTTCTGCATGCATTGATATGCCTGGGGCATTCCACCTGGTTTCGACCTGGAACCCTTCCGATTGGCTCCGCAATTTTTTAATTACTATTTTTTTTTAAATTAGAAATAAAACTTTACATATTTTTAATTATCTAGGATTTTTTTTAACATATTATCGAACGATATATTTTGAAAATCTGAAAAAAAACGATTGAAAAACCTTTTTTGGAAAATAAAAATTGTTGGCAATCGAGTCGAAATGGGCTGGCGATTTCTTCTATTTTCTTGGCCTTTTTCAATTAAAAAAAAATAAATAATAAATAATAAATAAATAAAAAACAGTGTTAAAAAAATGCTCGAAAATGGAAATTTCACAATTGCAATTGCAATTAAAAAAAATTACTCCAAAAAGATCATAAAAATAATGTCACATAAATAAAATAAAAAAATCCATGTAAGGTAACTTTTTGCCATTGAGATTATTCAAAATCGTCATTCTCGGTATCGAAAAAAAAATCATCTACTCCTTATCTAACTTCCATAGAGATTGGACATCGATATTCGCGCAGCAATTCAAAGACAAAATTGCATAACTATACAGTTATTTAATTATTTGCAACCGCGCGATGGGAGAGCAAAGGTTTGCACCTCCTCCTCTTGGCCTTTAAATTGGATCATAGTTCACGCATCGAGAGCGTGCTCAGGGTGTCTTCTCTCGGTCGTACGCCAGACGCTTCATCGCTTATACAGACTATCTATTCTCTATTCTCTCTCTCCTTCTTTCATCGTCTTTTTTTTCCCGTACCGTCTTGGTACCTCGCTAATAGCAGGACGTGATTAGAAGAGCCGATCACGTGGGTGATCTTGCGTTGTCGGCGCCACTGCATCTCTCTTCACTTCTCTCTACCAATCCCCTTCCTCTTTGATCTTCTTCTTCTTCTTCTTCTTCTTCTTCTTCTTCTTCTTCGCCCCTCGGCCGCTCTACTTCCGGTTCCACGGTACAGTGATCCCGGGACACCTTGGATATTAATTTATTTAATTTTCATTCTAAATTATAATTATTGATAAATTTTTAATATTATTAATATTATTATTTTTTTTTTTAATCACCGTATTGCGATATGTTTAGGAAATTAGTGTCTCAGGTCAATCACTCAATAATTGTATTTTTGTGACTTGAATATGCAAAGATTTCGGCTGTTATCAGTGAGCTAATAATGATAATGTGAATGTTGAAAAGAATAGCGAGAAAAGCGAAGAAAACCCGATTGATATCTGTCGCAGACAGTGCACGAAACGAGACTGGCGGCTTAAGATTGGAGCGAGGGGGGACCGGAGCGGAAGAGAGGATTGCTACCGATCACCGAGGCGCGCTACTCGCACCTTGGCGCGTCGCTGAGCAACCAAGACTAGAATAGTTCTCGAATTAGAATAGCACGACGCGGCGGACGACGATGTATGCCGCGATTTTGGTGCGCGAACCGATGAGGAGGGAGCCGACAGAGGAGAAATCTTTGTGAAATAATCTGGAGATTTTTTGGTGTTTTTTTTTTTTTTTTTAATTTTATGTTTGTTCAATAATGAGCAATTTGAATTTTTAGAAAGAATTTTGCAGAATTTTGTTTCATCATTTTTTATAATATTTCAAGAAGTGCAGAAAGATAAATTGGTTTTTAGTTGAATTTTGGAAAAAAGATCTACAATTTTCAATTAAATGAATTTTTTCAATGAAACATTCACATTTTTTTATTAAATTCTTTGTGGAATGTTTTGGTTCTTTTTTTTTTTTGAATTTTATGTTTGTTCAATAATAAGCAATTTGAATTTTTAGAAAGAATTTTGCAGAATTTTGTTTCATCATTTTTTATAATATTTCAAGAAGTGCAGAAAGATAATTTGGTTTTTAGTTGAATTTTGGAAAAAAAATGTAGTATTCTTCAGGAGGGAAAAAAAATCTAGAATTTTCAATTAAATGAATTTTTTCAATGAAACATTCACATTTTTTTATTAAATTCTTTGTGGAATGTTTAGGTTTTTTTTTTTTTGAATTTTATGTTTGTTCAATAATAAGCGATTTGAATTTTTAGAAAGAATTTTGCAGAATTTTGTTTTATCATTTTTTATAATATTTCAAGAAGTGCAGAAAGATAAATTGATTTTTAGAAAGAATTTTTTCCTTCACCATTCGTTTCAAGTCGCATATGGCATCACTGAATTTACCCTCTAAAATCCTTTTTGAGTCATTTTGTCGAAATCCCCATTTTTTGGCCTATGGCCGGTGCCAAACCTTCGAGAAAAAATTCCGCCAACGGCAACTTTTTTTTGCAAAAATTGAGATATCGAATTTTTTCCTTCACCATTCGTTTCAAGTCGCATATGGCATCACTGAATTTACCCTCTAAAATCCTTTTTGAGTAATTTTGTCGAAATCCCCATTTTTTGGCCGATGGCCGGTGCCAAACCTTCGAGAAAAAATTCCGCCAACGGCAACTTTTTTTTGCAAAAATTGAGATATCGAATTTTTTCCTTCACCATTCGTTTCAAGTCGCATATGGCATCACTGAATTTACCCTCTAAAATCCTTTTTGAGTCATTTTGTCGAAATCCCCATTTTTTGGCCGATGGCCGGTGCCAAACCTTCGAGAAAAAATTCCGCCAACGGCAACTTTTTTTCGCAAAAATTGAGATATCGAATTTTTTCCTTCACCATTCGTTTCAAGTCGCATATGGCATCACTGAATTTACCCTCTAAAATCCTTTTTGAGTAATTTTGTCGAAATCCCCATTTTTTGGCCTATGGCCGGTGCCAAACCTTCCAGAAAAAATTCCGCCAACGGCAACTTTTTTTTGCAAAAATTGAGATATCGAATTTTTTCCTTCACCATTCGTTTCAAGTCGCATATGGCATCACTGAATTTACCCCCTAAAATCCTTTTTGAGTAATTTTGTCGAAATCCCCATTTTTTGGCCTATGGCCGGTGCCAAACCTTCGAGAAAAAATTCCGCCAACGGCAACTTTTTTTCGCAAAAATTGAGATATCGAATTTTTTCCTTCACCATTCGTTTCAAGTCGCATATGGCATCACTGAATTTACCCTCTAAAATCCTTTTTGAGTAATTTTGTCGAAATCCCCATTTTTTGGCCTATGGCCGGTGCCAAACCTTCGAGAAAAAATTCCGCCAACGGCAACTTTTTTTTGCAAAAATTGAGATATCGAATTTTTTCCTTCACCATTCGTTTCAAGTCGCATATGGCATCACTGAATTTACCCCCTAAAATCCTTTTTGAGTAATTTTGTCGAAATCCCCATTTTTTGGCCTATGGCCGGTGCCAAACCTTCCAGAAAAAATTCCGCCAACGGCAACTTTTTTTTGCAAAAATTGAGATATCGAATTTTTTCCTTCACCATTCGTTTCAAGTCGCATATGGCATCACTGAATTTACCCCCTAAAATCCTTTTTGAGTAATTTTGTCGAAATCCCCATTTTTTGGCCTATGGCCGGTGCCAAACCTTCCAGAAAAAATTCCGCCAACGGCAACTTTTTTTTGCAAAAATTGAGATATCGAATTTTTTCCTTCACCATTCGTTTCAAGTCGCATATGGCATCACTGAATTTACCGTCTAAAATCCTTTTTGAGTCATTTTGTCGAAATCCCCATTTTTTGGCCTATGGCCGGTGCCAAACCTTCGAGAAAAAATTCCGCCAACGGCAACTTTTTTTCGCAAAAATTGAGATATCGAATTTTTTCCTTCACCATTCGTTTCAAGTCGCATATGGCATCACTGAATTTACCCTCTAAAATCCTTTTTGAGTAATTTTGTCGAAACCCCCATTTTTTGGCCTATGGCCGGTGCCAAACCTTCGAGAAAAAATTCCGCCAACGGCAACTTTTTTTTGCAAAAATTGAGATATCGAATTTTTTCCTTCACCATTCGTTTCAAGTCGCATATGGCATCACTGAATTTACCCCCTAAAATCCTTTTTGAGTAATTTTGTCGAAATCCCCATTTTTTGGCCTATGGCCGGTGCCAAACCTTCCAGAAAAAATTCCGCCAACGGCAACTTTTTTTTGCAAAAATTGAGATATCGAATTTTTTCCTTCACCATTCGTTTCAAGTCGCATATGGCATCACTGAATTTACCCTCTAAAATCCTTTTTGAGTCATTTTGTCGAAATCCCCATTTTTTGGCCTATGGCCGGTGCCAAACCTTCGAGAAAAAATTCCGCCAACGGCAACTTTTTTTTGCAAAAATTGAGATATCGAATTTTTTCCTTCACCATTCGTTTCAAGTCGCATATGGCATCACTGAATTTACCGTCTAAAATCCTTTTTGAGTCATTTTGTCGAAATCCCCATTTCTTGGCCTATGGCCGGTGCCAAACCTTCGAGAAAAAATTCCGCCAACGGCAACTTTTTTTCGCAAAAATTGAGATATCGAATTTTTTCCTTCACCATTCGTTTCAAGTCGCATATGGCATCACTGAATTTACCCTCTAAAATCCTTTTTGAGTAATTTTGTCGAAACCCCCATTTTTTGGCCTATGGCCGGTGCCAAACCTTCGAGAAAAAATTCCGCCAACGGCAACTTTTTTTTGCAAAAATTGAGATATCGAATTTTTTCCTTCACCATTCGTTTCAAGTCGCATATGGCATCACTGAATTTACCCTCTAAAATCCTTTTTGAGTCATTTTGTCGAAATCCCCATTTTTTGGCCTATGGCCGGTGCCAAACCTTCGAGAAAAAATTCCGCCAACGGCAACTTTTTTTTGCAAAAATTGAGATATCGAATTTTTTCCTTCACCATTCGTTTCAAGTCGCATATGGCATCACTGAATTTACCGTCTAAAATCCTTTTTGAGTCATTTTGTCGAAATCCCCATTTTTTGGCCTATGGCCGGTGCCAAACCTTCGAGAAGAAATTCCGCCAACGGCAACTTTTTTTCGCAAAAATTGAGATATCGAACTTTGGTTTAGTTGAATTTTGAAAAAAAAAATGTAGTATTCTTCAAGAGAGAAAAAAAAATCAAGAATTTTCAATTAAATGAATTTTTTCAATGAAACATTCACATTTTTTCATTAAATTCTTTGTGGAATGTTTAGGTTTTTTTTTTTTTGAATTTTATGTTTGTTCAATAATAAGCAATTTGAATTTTTAAATTAAAATTAAATTAAATCACGAAAGTACTCCAAAGTACATATTCACTGAATTACAATGTCCCTTCCCTGTTTCCCTAGGGTTGAAGTGAAAATGCCAAGTAATAACCAGGGAAAATATTCGCAAATTGGTAAGATGCTTGGAGTGATTAACTGAAGGCTAATTGCTGAAAGTGGAGGACGAAAAGTCGTCCTAAGCAATATAGTAGCTGGCCAGCCCTTGCTGAGAATGGAGGAAAAGGTCAATGACCCTGGTAGACTCCGTCTCTCCGAGAGAAACTCCAGCCAACGTCTCTGCCTCGGATTCTCCTGGCACCGGTACACTAATCACCGCGCTAATTTCAACCCAACGTCTCGGACGTACTTGTAACACGTTTCCAAGCATCCTCGTAGATTACCCGTGACCAGAGTAAACTCGGTTTCGCGAATTTTCTCCTCGAGAGAAAAATTCACGAGAGTCCTCGATGGCTTGCCAACTCGGCATAAATTTATCGAAGACGATTTGCCTCTTCTGATACCAAAAATTCGTTGATTCTATTAGACGAGATGTGAATATATGTGTGTGTGTGAGTGTGTGTGTACGAACCAGAGGGGAATTATAATGAAAAGCGTGGCTGGACGTTAGTCGCGTGCGCTGTGCAGCGATGGAGATTGCGCGTAATTGGTACAATTGTCGGTACAACAAGATTGATCGATAGCCATTGCCTGTGCTACGTGTGTTTCTGTGTGGGTGGATTCGGTGGAATCGATCTCGTTTTCCTCCTCCTGGCATTAAAGGGAGGAATTCTGTCCCACGGACTCACGAGTCGCGTACCGCACTGTGCGACTTTTGGAACCGAGCCCAGTCTCTCTTCTCTCTATGTATGGGGATTTCCATACGAGATGAATCCTCGTTTCAGATTTTTTCTTTTTCTTTATAATTATATCAGGATACTCAAAATGCTCCAAAACGTGCGGAAAAGTAGTTTAGAAATAAATGTGTGGATTCTTGTTTTAAAAAGAAAAAGCTGTGGTTCAATTAAATTCAAAACATTTCCACATCTCGAAAGATTGAGGGAGGAAAATATTGATTTTTTAGCGTAAATGGATAAGAATTTTGGATTCACGGATCCAAAAATTGGAGTGAAAGAATATTTCGAACCAACAGCTAATGTAATCTAATTTTTTCGAGAGAAAAAAAAGAAAAATATATCGTTTGAAAAGGGATTTCAGCTCGCACGCAATACCACGCATATTTAAGCCCTCATCTTTGCATATATCTTCCAAAAATCTCGCTTTGGTGCGTGTCTAAATTTACAATCTAAAAGTGATGACCCTCGCACTGTCGCAAAACCATTTGAGAGGTCCAGCTCAGTCTAGTTACAGGCAAAAAGAGATTGGTCCCTAAATAATCATAAAAACTGCTACATTTATTTAAATTCCAGGTAAAAGACAAAAAAAAAATTCGAAAATCTTGATTTTCAATCTAAAATGATTGAAAGTAATTTTTAAAGTAAGATTGTTAAAGTAAACAAAATGAAAATGTTGGTTTTAGTATTTCATAAAAATCGACGAAATATCGATGTTAAAATGTTGAAAAACTAATTTAAAAAATCTTCAACATTTTCGTTCGCATGGAAAACATTCCTGAATAAAGATTATTAATTTGCCTGCAATATCGAACTAGACCCTCAAATAATTTCTCGATTTCGTTACTTATTTTTTTTTTCTTTTTTTTTTTTTTATTTGTGGCTAATATTTATAGTATCTGGAGGCTGGAGCGCTTAGGACGATCTATTCTTTCCATAAATCACGGAAAAATACTGCGATATTTGATTTTAATACTTTTACGTGAACGAGAGAAACATTGAAACTATATTTTAATGAACACATTCATAAATCCAGCAGCAATTGCTATATACAAAAAAAAATCAACTCAATTGCAATTTAACTTGAAAAAAATCTGCACTAAATTACAAGACTACTGGATGATAAATCTGTACCACGAGATAATTCTGTGTCGCTGCTGTAGGTAAAAATTTCGATGGTAAAGAAGCGAAGAGTCACCTCGTGGTCAGAATAATAATCCGACAGTGATGTGAATATTCGAGAAATATTTTCACGAAATTCCCAAATCGTAAAGTAGTTTTTTTTTTTGCTATAGAAATTAAGGACAAATTTATAGATCTTTTTTCTAGCGTATAAAGATTGAAGGTGCATTTGCTCCAAAAACGTGGGGCGATTGCATTATTTTACGAAATATGAAACTGCCGTCCAGTAATATTAACAAAAGCAATTCAATGAGCATTCCCTTCATTGAATTTAAAAAAAAGTATTGCACATACCGGCGTTGAATATTATTCTAAAAAAAATCCAAAAACCGTAGTTACAATCCTCGAGCATGTCCCAGCGTTCCAAATCCCCTCAACAGTATAAATAGCCATAATAAAAAAAACAAAAAGAAGAAGAAAAAGAAGTAAAAAATTCACACTAAAATACAACAGCAATATTTGAAACCATATAAGTCGTTCACGGTATTCCACAATTCGGGCGATTCTTCAGTTCAACCCCGAAAATATTGTTTAAATATTCGTTGGGTTTGTCCGCCATTGCAGATAAAGTGCCGGTGGTAACCACTTCCGGTTGGGTCAGCGGCAAAAGATCCTCGGTTTTTAACAACGCTCGTGTTTTACAAGTCTGTTGCACCAAAAAAAAAACAGAAAAAAGAAGAAAAAAAAAAAAATTCCCACGACTGTTGGAATCGCTTTTAAACTTCCTTCTTTTGCTTTTTCTTTTTACAAATATCGAATACTTAAAATTATTTATTTCGAGAATGTAGAGACGTGAGTGAAATATTCAAGAAAATTGATGACGTCGCGTGGGCGCCGGACAAAATTGCTTCTCATGTTGAGAACGTGCGGCATGACTCTCCAGCGCTTTCGCCACCACCCTTCGTCGACTGCGGCGACACGGGGGTAGTTTTCCGATGGTTGGAGAAACGCGCACGCTGATCCATCGCACAGTGGGAGGGGCGGGGAGGGAGTGATTTTTGCGGCTGCGCAGAAATTCAACGATCGAGTCCAAGAGGATCATATATAGACCACCACCTCCGCCACCTCCAACTTCGTCTATACCCCAGACTGGAAATGTTGCCGAGAGACCAGAATTCACTCTCTTTCTCTCTCTCTGTCCGCTTCTCTCTTCAGTCCTCTCTTATACGACGCATGCTTCACAGCTCCGAGTATCCGAGGCTCCGCGCCGGAGATGAGCACCCAGTGAGCATATACTCTGTGACGTAACGCGCTGTTCACCAAACGCCAATAATTTCTCGTGGAGCTGAAATATGAGGATTCATGAATATGTGTATATTGTATATATATATATGTATATAAATCTATTGAGTTTCTGTATTTTATTGCAGAAGCTATTTGTTTGAATTTTTTCTTTCGAGAGCTCAATTGTTAACGTGGATATATATAGATTGGCATATTTACGACTGTCTTTTTTTTACTTAAAAAAGTAAACTTTAGCATTTTTTGTTCTTGAAATATGTCGATTTATTTTTATTTATTATTTAAAAAAGAAAAAAGGAAAAAGATGTTGGTGCCTGAAATAGTCGTTTACAATCTATTGTATATATTTATTTTTAGTTCAAATATATGAAAAAAAATAAATAAAATAAAATAAAATAAAAATGTGTAGAGTTTCAATTTTCTTTTTCCAAAAATTGAGTATCCAAAAAAAAAATGTTTTTTTTTAACTACTGTATAATTATTCTTGGAAGTTTTTTTTCAGTTAATTCTTTTAGAAAAGCAAAATTATTCAAACTACCCCAAACGTGGATGTGAAAGTTTGATGGGATAAAAAAAAGAATTCAGAATCGTAGATTTTCCTAATTTTCGAGTTTCGGCATTTTTTTCTTTGCCAAAGGATGTATTGTGTCGTCAATAAAAAATAGAAACTAAGAAGGCTAATGATTTGTTGAATGAAAATGAAGTTTCAAGTTAGATTCCAAAAAAAACACATTCACTCATTTCTGTCTGTCTGTGTCCGGATCCTCCGAAAACAAAATAACTTTTGAAAGAAACTGCAGACTGCACTAAAATGAGCTGCGTATCTTCTATAAATTAAATATAGTTTCGTTATTAAAATTAAAAACAAACCGCCCATTGCTTTTAGTACTTTACCTTAAATGTAAAAAAAAATTTATTTAAATCTGATTTTCGTATTTCAGCTTTTGGTATCAACTTTGCTACCCAAATTGGTATTTTCAACCCTTGGTACTTTACCTACTATCAAAATAACATTTTATTATCATAAAATAAATGATAAACTGATACTAATTGGGCAGCGATTGGTAATTCAACCGTGCACCTTATAAATCTCTGTAAAATGATTTCATTAGCAGCCAAATTAATGCATAAATTAATAAATAGAAAAAATCCTGAGAAAAGCTGCGAGCTAAATAAACATAATGATAGATAGACAAAAGTCGTGTATTCCCCAAACACGTGACAGCGTTACAGGGATTAAAAAAAAAAAAAAAGAAAAAAATGACAAACTAAGTCACGTCGTGAGTGTGCTAACTATGCGAGTCTATAGATTAGGTTGTATAGGCGGAGTACATCGAGTATATCAGCAAGCTTAGCAGTCTAACGCTATTGGAAACTTCTTGTAGGTAGAGGCAAAGTAAGGAATAACTACCCCCGGCACATAGGCTCTTTGTACTGTTACACTACCGGGATAAAGTGTGTCGAGGTATGAAGAGTCCCTTTTCTGTACTCTGCACTTTTATGCTTCTATTTCTCTTTCTCTCTTTTTTTTTTTTTTGCGAGTAAATCATTTCTCGCCCTGCCTATTCTTTTTTTTTTCTTTCCACGACTCGCGGAGCAATGTGCTTCGGGTAAAAAGTAGCGAGAGAGGGAGTTGAACGAGAGAAAGAGCTATCCGCTCGCCTAACTCGCGAGTTAGAGAGCACGGGGAGTAGGAAGTGAACGGTAACTGGGGCAATGCAATCGGACGATGAGGATAGCGTCAAGCTAGTGTAACCGCGTATCTATAGACCTCGGTGAAAAGGGCATCGGCAAGGGGGAGAAATGAGTGACGTCTACAGCCCTCGTATATATATATATATATATATATGTATACATCACACACGTTCATACCCAACCACCCTCTTTCTGACCAGGACAAAAGTTTAAAGTTCACTGTCGTATGCTTCTATTTTTCCTTCCTTTCCATGAAAAAAAAAAAAAAAGATGCAAAGTAGAACTTTGCACAATGCTTCCTTATGATCTTTGAAATTTTTATTTATTTTATTTATTTTATTTATTTTATTTATTTTATTTATTTTATTTATTTTATTTATTTTATTTATTTTATTTATTTTATTTATTTTATTTATTTTATTTATTTTATTTATTTTATTTATTTTATTTATTTTATTTATTTTATTTATTTTATTTATTTTATTTATTTTATTTATTTTATTTATTTTATTTATTTTATTTATTTTATTTATTTTATTTATTTTATTTATTTTATTTATTTTATTTATTTTATTTATTTTATTTATTTTATTTATTTTATTTATTTTATTTATTTTATTTATTTTATTTATTTTATTTATTTTATTTATTTTATTTATTTTATTTATTTTATTTATTTTATTTATTTTATTTATTTTATTTATTTTATTTATTTTATTTATTTTATTTATTTTATTTATTTTATTTATTTTATTTATTTTATTTATTTTATTTATTTTATTTATTTTATTTATTTTATTTATTTTATTTATTTTATTTATTTTATTTATTTTATTTATTTTATTTATTTTATTTATTTTATTTATTTTATTTATTTTATTTATTTTATTTATTTTATTTATTTTATTTATTTTATTTATTTTATTTATTTTATTTATTTTATTTATTTTATTTATTTATTTATTCAAATTTTTAATTTGCTACTTAATTAATAAGACACCACGTAAGAATTTTAAAAAAGTGTTTTCTTAGCAAAAAAAATGAGTGCCATTTCACTCAACTTTTACTAATGAAAAATGTGTACTGTTAGAATATTTAATTTCCTCGAGTTTGGGAGTGCAAGATTTTTTTTCGAATTTTCGGGGCGTTTATCACGTCGACGAATATCGGTGCTCTGTTCGTTAGTGCTCCCACACTTATTATAACCATCCATTATCATCGTTTTGCCGTCCTCTGCTCATTGCTTCTCTTTTTTTTTTTCAGGTCTTTTTCAACCGCCTCGAGCTCGAGGACCTATAGATACCGAGACTTGAGGCCACCGAGGTTGACGACACCCGGTGAACACGACACGACGGTGCTGGACGGTTATTATTTCTGGATGACGGTCGAGCACATACGTCTCTCTGACTCTCTCTCTCTCTCTGTTATCTTCCTTTTTCTTTCTCAATTTCTCTGTTTAACCGAGGGACACAGTGATTGACACATAGAGAGAGAAAAAAAGAAAAAGTACACCGTTAAAAATATTTCGTAAATTAAGAGACTTTTATCGAAAGTTTTTAATGCATAATCGATAAAAATTAATTTACAAAACACGTGCATATTAAATTTAATATGAAAAGCATAAAAACTTCAGATAAATCAATTTAAATATGCAATTTTTTTTTAGATATTTCTATGAAATATTCCAAAACTATTAAAAAAAAAAAAAAAATAGCCAATCGATACCAATTGGCTGATAAAATGGATTATAAAAAAATTGTCTTTTCGAAAGACTTCTTTTTTATAAACGTTTAAAAATTGTTTAGTAAGGAACGATTATTTTTCAACTATTTTTAATTCCGTTAGATTGCTTATAATTTCAACTGCGAAACATCAATCTTCAAGATTCGGGCGTGAAGCTGCAATGACGCAATTATTGATCAGACGGAGTTCAACCTCTTAGCTTTATTCTTGCCGTTGTTCAGGAGATTCTCCGCATTTTAAATAATCTATAAGCATCGGAATTAATAAGTCAAAACATCTAATCGAAAACTGGATTTTTTTTCTGCTCCTACTAAAAAAATATACGAAATGTATTTCTGCTTTAAATCCATGAAATCCCTCCTCAAAATGCATTTATCTTTTTTTTTTTTTAATTTTCCGGGTCTGATTCACACGCGCATACATTCGAAAAATCTAAAAAAAAAAAAATCCCAAAAACAAAATAGGGTTTTTTGGAATTTTGTTTGGAAGCCCCAAACAAAATGGCTTTTTGGAATTTTTTTTTGGAAGCCTAAATCAAAATTGCTTTTTGGAATTCTGTTTGAAAGCCCCAAACAAAATGGCTTTTTGAAATTTTCTTTAAAAGCCCCAAACAATGTGGCTTTTTCAAATTTTCTTTGAAAGTCCCATCCAAAATTCCAAAAATCCCTAACTTGGTCCTACAAATCATGGATAAAAATTGAAAATTTCTCCGAAAAATTGCGACATTGTTCTCCTGCAAAGATTGACCAATGACTGTCTGTGGAGTTTGCCAACGGCTAGTTCAGTTCGAGTCTGCATTGCATTAGAGGAAAAGCAAACCTATGAGCTAGACAGCTCGGTAGGTATTTTGCAGTCCTGAGAGTCCGCGTTTCGGAGATCTGACTAAAAAACAAGAGTGACAAAAGTGGAAAGGGTGAGGCGAGTGGGGACGAAATGAAGAATAGACACAGCGCGGCGTCGGAGTTAGCACCAGTCTCCATTCGTTTCACCTCCTGCACGCCTCTACACTTCCTTCTAATTCTACTTCTTGTTCCACTCTTGATGGTCGTCCTCGGTTTAAGCGAGTCGTAAGCGAGATAGCCACGAGGTGAGGCTCGACGATACGCAACCGACGATGGTTTCGGTGAGAAGACATAGCCGAGTTAGCAGAGGCATCATGACGCCCGAGTGGCAACAACTGATTTGGAGCGGTTGGACCGTTATAGAACGGCCTAGGCACATTGTCGAAAACATTCGACCATCAGCCTCCGCCGTCGTCACCGAAGAACCTTCGAGTACCTCAAAGCTCACAAGCCACAAGACTCAGAAGCTTCTCTGTCGGTCTTCGGAGCTTTCTCGAAGAGTAACACCCGGTGGGTTTCGTTCTAGAGGCTACCAGCACTTTGGAGGATCTGCAGAAGAAGAGCCTAATTCCTCAAAATCTTCGACGTCGAGTCAAGTGCTTTCCTCGTAATATTCCTCCTTTCGAACTTTTGGCATTATCAACCGGAAGCGTCTCTCTCCTCTTCTCTTTCTTCCGGGCTAGCATCTCCGATTGAATTTGACTCTGTGAATGCGGAAATGGTACAAAAATGAGTTTTTACACAATTAAACTGAAGCGTTGAAGAAGGGATTTTTTTTTTTTAGAAGAGAATTTAAGTATTTAAGTGAATAAAAAATTTGGTTAACTAATATTTTTTTTTTAACGTTTTTGAGAGGATACCGATGAAACAAATCATTTCAAATCAGTTGATCAAACCGTTGCACTCGAGAACAGAGAGAAATGAGGAATGAAAAGAAAAGAAGAAGAAAAAAAAAAATACAAAAGTTTACGAAAATTTGGGTACGTTCCAATAAACTGGGTAATGGTCCATTCATGGGCTCGCGGGGAATCTCGCTCGTCGCTTGGCTATCGAGTCTCATTAATACGAAATCTCTAGCTCCTCGGTTGAAACTGTATTCACCTGTTATGAATTATTCTCAATAATGAGTTTCCTACGAACACCAGCAAGCGTTCCTTTAAGAGAGCGTTACGTTATTCGTCTGACGTGTTACCATCAAGCACAGACTATAACAGTTACATCATTTTTAAGATTGCATAAAGAAAAAATGAAACATAACGATTTTCTGTAATATTGATCTCACTGTGATTTTTTTTGTTTAAGAAAAATATAAATTTTAACAAAACGTTAGGAAAATATTGTTAGAGAGTGTAACACGATTTTTTAAATTTACAATTTATGCTCTTAAATCATAATTTTTTTTTCGTTTATTACAAATTAATTCTATACAAATTAATTATTGTTTCCAAAACTTGAAGAAAAATTCTATTTTTCAGTTCTTCCTTTAAAAATCGTCAATTTTCAACTTCTACACTATTCGTCGTTCAATAATATTAAAGCATGAAATCGACTTTTTTTTACCAACGAAAAATCGGTAAAAAAATCTACTCCAGCATCGACTCCACGGCATTTGCCTCGAGAATTTTTCCAAGCGATCAGTAGCCCATAATAGCAACAATGCTAATTAGTAATAATGTCAGAAATGAAAAAAATCCTGCGTTTCGTCGTGCACGAAGACAGAGGTAGAACTAAGGGAAACTGTAATCCAGAGCTGATTGGGAAGCCAGCCCGAGTCTCGAGCATGCTCTCGTGACACCATTGGATACAGCGCGGCTGAATATTAGCAGGCAGGTAGTTTACACATGCAGTGAAGTAACCAGCCACCCGAGACAAAATTATATCATGTTGGCATATCTTTTTTTTTTTTTTTCATTCAGAATTTGGTTTTTTCTGCATTATCAATAATTTTGGCTTTGTCAAATAAATCAGCCAAAATTATTGTAGTGCAAAATAATTATTTTTTATTTATTTATTTATTTATTTATTTATTTTTCTATTCTGCTCTTTTATGGCTATTTCCATTCCATGAGTCATTAATATTCACGTCTGTCACGAACTTGGTCAACCGAGTTGTACATAACACCACATAAATATAGGATCAGACCAAGAAAAGTTTGTGACAAAGCGAAAAAAATAACTCGAAAAGTCTGTAACTATATCGACGCATGTACACCTGCCCCGTTGTAACTTTTAAAATGCCATATACACTGTTTTTTTTTTTTTTCAATTCTATGTTCTACAAGATGTATAATAAAGAGACGAAAGGTTCCAAAGCCGAACCTTGCACTTTCCTTCCTCATTTTTGTGGGTACAAAAAAACAAACTGGGTACAAACTCTCCTCTGTGATAAAGTACAGAAAAAAAAATTATGAAGCAATGTTAGTAATTGCAAGGTTCGACTTTTTGCAATTGTTTTGAAAAAAAAAATTACAAAAATGCAAATTTCTATAAAATCCTAATTTAATTAAATTATTTATTTTATTTTAAAAAATTACATTTTTGTAATATTTACAAAAAATTACAAAAATGCAAATTTTTATAAAATCTTAATTTAATTAAATTATTTATTTTATTTTTAAAAACTACATTTTCATAATTTTTACAAAAAATTACAAAAATGCAAATTTCTATAAAATCTTAGCTACTTCATCGATGTTGCCCAAATTCGGTATCAAATAATTTTTAAAAGATTTATTAAAAAATTAAGATCAGTTGCCCATCTCGAGTTATAGAATATTTTTTAAAAAAATTACAAAAATGCAAATTTCTATAAAATCAGTATCAAATATTGATACACTTTTTTAAGCGAGCAAAAGGAGAGGATGTTCGCTCAGCTTAAAAACTACAGAAAGAAAGAAAGAAAAAAAGGAACTTGTTCTATTGCATTTCCATTGCTTCTCAGCTATTGAACTAATCCAACAAATCCCGAAGAGTCTCTCAGGAAACAAATACATTTTATGTAACTCCCTCGCGACACGACCATGACCATTCGAAAGCTGACAAAAACTCTGAGGACGAGCCAAATAAATAAAGAAAAATATATATAAAGAGGCTAGACTTGTCTCGGCTGAAGAAAGTGCAAGAGTGTCCAAAGTTCGTGGAGACTGGCGATAGCCCGGTGGGTTGTCTAGACGCGGAATTAACGCGTAAGCCTCCAATGAAATAAGGTGCACTCTGAAAAATCGTGATGCACGTACAATCTTTAAAATTTAGTGCGTCTAAAGGTGAAGTGGACGTTTGACCAGTGTTGAGCGATTCGATGTTAATAATAACATTTTTCCCAGTGTTAAATTCACACAAGCGAGATTGTGGAAATTTAAACCCTATTTATTTTCTTGACAAGTGGATGAAAATTCTAAAATTGGAATTAATGGTGAATTGTTTAAAAAAAAAAAAAGTATACTTTCTTTAAGAAGAGTCCAAAATTTATCGACAAATTTCTACTCTGAAGCCTGTTTTAAAATACATTTAAAAAAACGTATTAAAGAAATCTTTGAATTTTGTTCAAAAATAAAAATTGGAGAATTTTTGGAGAATTTCTTCAAAGCTACCTTTTTTTTTTCGAAAAAGCTTGAAAAAAAATAGAAATAGAAACGAGCGCCTGAAAACTCTGGGTTCAGGCTCAAAAATTTTGATATTTCACACACGATTTTTCAGAATTTATTCAGATTTTTCAATTACCGCTAAAAGTATGCTAGTTTTGAAAAATCATAACTAAGTCAAATTTAGGAAAAAAAAATTTGAGTGCTTTTTAGAGTTCTTTTTGAAAAAAAAAAAAAAAAAAAAAAAAAAAGAAAAATAGAAGCAAGATCCGTCCCACTTTGGGTCCAAGCTTAAAAGCATTAAAATCCTATTGATTTTAAATAATCATAATCATATCAAATATTTCATCAAAAAAAAATTGAATAAAAATTCTGTTTGCTTCTTAAATTTGGAGCAAAACCAAAAAAAAAAGCTGTGTATGAAATCCAAGACCTGGATTGATAGATTGATGTTAATTTCGCATGTTTTTACCAAACCATACAGCAAATAGAAGCAAAAAGCATTTTTATTTGTCCTTTAAATGCTCCAAAACGTTCCAGTATTAAAAATTTATGTTAAATTACCATTAAATATTCCCAGAGTCAAAGCATAGACCGTCAATTACTATCAGGTACTGGCTAACATCCACGTTATACTGGAAGTCTGGCTGCTACTACTACCCAGATTCTCTTGTTTCTGCTTCTACTACAGGGGCGAGAGGGGAGGGCACATTGTGCAATATACATGAAACTTACTGTACACATGTACAGCTCTCATGCACAGAATGCACATATATATATACACACATATAGCACCGTCTATGCGGTATATACAGCATATACATTCGGATCGATCAACTACCTAGCAACGAGAGTATAGTGTCCTCTCCGATATCGTTGCCGAAGGCGAAGAATCTGGCCTGTGCCATGGGGCTCGATCTGGCCAGCCGGTCTGTCTGCTCCCTTCCTTTTTCCAGCCCCCCAAGAGCATTTCCGCCGGAGACACCGACGGCCAGCTTCGTCGAGGAGAAGCCAGAGAGAGACAGAGAGAGAGAGAATCAGACTGAAGGAGTTGGGAGTGAAGGATGGGCACGTGAGCTGACTTGAAAGATCGTAGACCTTCATCGTTGTCGTCGACGAGTGATAGACACAAAGCTTATCAATTTTTCCGTCGACCAGCTTATACTATTACTGCAGAAACAGCAGAAACAGCAGAAACAGCAGCAGCAGTTAATACTGCTGCTGGAGTTGGTGAGGAAAAGCGAATAGCAGATGCAACAGCAGACTTGAGCTCTGACTATTAGCATAGTCGTTTGACTGTGTTTCAGTGTCTACGTTGGCCTGAATTTTCTGGATCAATATTTAGGTTCTTTAGGTTCTTTAGGCTCTTTAGGTACTTTTTCTTCTAGGTATTGTGAACTTATAGGGAAGATATTTGAGCTACTATTTTTTGCTGGTGATGTTTCTGACTTTTGTAAATTATGTGGTGCTGATTTGCAGATACTATCAGATTTTAATTGGAAAGGTAGTTACGGTTTGTTTGTAATTCAAGTAAATACAATTTTTATGAAAAAATTTATGTATATTGGAATTTGAAAGATGGGCATTTTTTTTAATAGAAAAAAAAAAAGATAGAAATGTCTTATATAATGTAAAAAATTATTCTAATTAATAATTTTTCAGTCCTCCTTTTTTATATAAATTTATATAAAAAAAAATATTTATATTCAGGCTGTTATTTTTTTTTTTTTTCAATTTATGTGGCAGCTTTTCTTTGTATTGTATTTCTTTCAATAAATGAAATATTTTCACGTGTTTTTTCTAGTCTAAAAATGTTCATCATTCAAATTACGATATTTTTCTTTCATTAAAATTGTAATTATTCTGAAAGAAAAATGAAAAAAAAGTATTTTTTTACTCAAACTTCACGTTGTGGCAATTTTTCTTAGCTGTATTTAAATTTCAATATGATTGAACACTAGGAAGGACTGAAAAATTATTGATTACAACTTTAATATGAAATATTTTTACGTATTTTTCGATTCTAAAAAATTCCCACTCGTTAAATCCCAAAATCTTTCTGTCTCAAAAAATCATAGAAAAAAATAAGCAATTATATACAAAAAAAAAATGTGTAGCAAAAAAAAAAGCAAATTAAAAAATGATATATTTTTAAAAATTGCGGAGAGTTTAATTCTGATTACCAAACCAAACATAAATTCCCTCATTTTCTACAAATCTTTTTCAAGTGAAGAAAAAAAATAAAATAAAATAAAAATCGAAAGTTGAGAATTTACAAAATTCAAAAAAACCCACAAACATACGTAAATATGTATTGATATTAAATATTTAACCGAATATTTAATATCAACACACATAACTTCTAAAAAAAAAAAAAAAAAATTCAGCTACTACGACATATCGGTATCACTCCTAAACCTTTAATTCGCTAAAGTGACATTTTTCCGGTTCAATATATTCTTCGCGCTATTCTTATCGGTAACAATTAAGCACTTTACGTAACAGAGTCTATTTGCGTTAAATAACGTGCTAAATCTGAAGAATTTATGACACGAACATCAGGAGTAGAGACAGCCAATAATTGATGGGGAAACCAATGACAATGTATTGGTTTATACCGATACCTATATATATATATAAATATATATATATATATATATATGTCTAGCAGAGCGATCATCGAGCGAATAGCCGGAGCCGGGATAACGACGTGGAGCTGGTTTTCATGTAACGTGTGTGTTACGAGAGAGAGAGAGAATACGAGAGAGCTTTGCAATGCAGCAGAACATCAAAAGCCAGAATATTGAGAGCCAGTAGTGCACACTAGCGATTTCTCTAAAGTACGACGCCAGAAAATTGCGCGCTCGCACGCACGTACGTACGTACGTGCGAGTTATGAATAGCACACGTGAGCGTTCAGGCAGCGAAAGAGGGAACGAACCACGAGGCTTCTGGTCACATGCTGCTCGTCAAACCCCAACTTTTGGATGTCACGAGACGCGTTAACACATGCGTCTCACGATTATATGCTCTGCGCCACCCACAATCGTCCCTCTCTCTCTTTTTCTAATACTCTCACTGCGACGGGCGATGTAAAATACGCGTTGTTCAAACGCTTTTTAGGGGATTACGAGAGTTTGGATAACAATGTTGAAACTATAGTTTATAAAAAAAAAGCTTTATATTCTCATTATAAAAATAATGAATTATTTATAAATTTTCTTCGAAAAATTTCAAAATCATCTTTTTATCTTCGATATCGAACTTCAAAATTTGAGCTACTGAAATAATCATTTGTAAATAAGTTGGGTCCGCTAGGTAACAAGTTGGGTCTAACAACTAACGAATTGGGCCTACAAACCAACTGACAATTTGGGTCCACCAACTAGTTGGTTTTCCAAACCAACTGACAATTTGGGCCCACCAACTAGTTGGTTTTCCAAGCCAACTGACAATTTGGGTCCACCAACCAGTTGGTTTTCCAAACCAACGGACAATTTGGGCCCACCAACCAGTTGGTTTTCCAAACCAACTGACAATTTGGGCCTACCAACTAGTTGGTTTTTCAAACCAACTGACAATTTGGGCCTACCAACTAGTTGGTTTTCCAAGCCAACTGACAATTTGGGTCCACCAACCAGTTGGTTTTCCAAGCCAACTGACAATTTGGGTCCACCAACTAGTTAGTTCTCCAAACCAACTGACAAGTTGGGTCCACCAACTAGTTAGTTCTCCAAACCAACTGACAATTTGGGACCACCAACTAGTTGGTTTTCCAAACCAACTGACAATTTGGGCCCACCAACTAGTTAGTTCTCCAAACCAACTGACAATTTGGGACCACCAACTAGTTGGTTTTCCAAGCCAACTGACAATTTGGGCCCACCAACCAGTTGGTTTTCCAAACCAACTGACAATTTGGGTCCACCAACTAGTTAGTTCTCCAAACCAACTGACAAGTTGGGTCCACCATCTGGCAAGTTGGGCCGACCAACTAGTTGAATCTCCAAACTCACTGACAAGTTGGGTTCATTAAATGACAACTTGGGTCCACCAACTGAAAATTTGGCCCCACCAACTAGTTAGTTCTCCAAACCAACTGACAAGTTGGGTCCACCATCTGGCAAGTTGGGCCGACCAACTGGTTGAATCTCCAAACCAACTGACAAGTTGGGTTCATTAAATGACAACTTGGGTCCACCAACTGCCAATTTGGCTCCACCAACTGACAAGTTGGGTCCATCTGGTAAATTGGGCCGACCAACTACACTTTTCTTCCAAGAATACTAATTGGCTCAAGTGACAACCAAACAAGTCTATACGTTCACTGATTAAACTATGAAAAAGCCGCACACTCGAGCTACTTTATTGTGAATTAAAATTTCTCACAACTTAGGAATTCTACTATAATCGTGACGAAATCGATCGGACGTCACTTTTCAAGTCGTTCACCGAACGAAAGGAATGCCAAGCTCAATGAAAATTTCCAAGCATGCGTTGCGCTGCTTTCAGTCCGGTAGGAACCGGCCAGTTCGAGATGCATGCGGTAACACCGCGACCAGACTCTTTTTCCGACGCTACTGCATTACTCCGAGTAGCTCATTATACAATTACACGAGATCGCGCGCTGTAATCTACACTTGATCAGTGCTGCTGACGCCATTCCTACTCCTAGCGTACATCGTTTCCCGAGGCATTAACTTAATGACTGCCTCGGTTACAAATAAATCGACACTCCTGATCACAAAATCGTTAATTGCTTAAATTTCCTTAAGGATTTTTAAAACTGTAAGAAGAAAAATCGTCCCCACTTTTTGGCTACAAACTAGATCATTTTTTTATCGAACAAAGTATTTTTCAGAATTTTTTCAGATTCTTAAATTATGTCATTCGACAAGTAATTTTAAAAATGTATTTAAAAAAAAATGGCAATAAAATTAAAAAAAAAAATTGTGCAGTTCAGGGTCCAACTAAGCCTAAAAAATCGAGGTCAAATCCAGGTCGAAACTGGATGGATTTCTCCGCATATTTTCTGTTCACAAAAGTTTCCTGTACGACGAATCCAAAATTCATCAAAGTACTTCCTCCATAGAGGGAATTTTGTATAAGATAATAATGAGGAAACTATGTGAAAAGTTCCACTTTGCAGACTTTTCAAGAGTACTCAACGGACGTTTATATTTTTCTAAACTCACACTGATTATCGTGGGTCATTTAACGATAAGAATAAATAACGATAAGACAAATGTTGTCTCTACTTCCAGTGCTGACAATGAGTTACATAATTTCGATAAGCCTTACACAATTTCTCAAGTCGTATTTTATATTGAAAAAAAATAACAACATTTTTTTTCTATATTTAGAATTTAAAAAAAAAATAATTCATACAAAATTAGGTATTAAAAATTTTGTTTAAATAGATATATTACCGAAGATATATTATATCACATCGGAAAATTACTATGGCTTACGTAACAAAATAAGCGGGCGATGTTAAACATACACAACGTCTTCGCCATAGCTCTCTCTCTCTCTCTCTCTTAGAATAACTAATATTAGTTTTCATTCAGCAGATCTCCGAAGGCTCAGTTAAATTCCCAAGTCCCCAAGACTCTTTACCGAACTCAACGATGTGAGGAAATAATTATAGCACTCTATCAGTGCACTGACAATAATTTATAGTGCCATTCGCTAAGACCCCCTTGCTATTTTAACTGCAGTACGAATATATATATACAAGTAGAGACAATGCGTATGAATCAGTAGCAAGTTACTTTGGATTCCATAGTCTGTCTTTACTACTTTAATTATTCTTTTTTTTTTTTTCTTTCTATTCACGTGTCTCGACAGCGGAATTCGTACATTATTGGTGTCCATGCTGTTTAGACTTGGCACAAAGTGGAGCAAGGAGTCTGAGTTAATCGTAAATCATCCTAAACGCTACGATAATTTAGTAGCCAGTCGCGTTAACATTAGCGGTACTCAAGTTAAAAGTAAATTTATAATAAATAAAAGAAAATAATTCAAAAATTCAATTGATATTCATTATCAAAGTAATTTCTTTAGTATTTTACAAATTCCACTCAGAATAATAGTTTACTTGAATCAGCCTTTTTTTTTTAAATATAAAATCAATTATTTGCCTGAATAAAATTCCAGTTAATTTGATAAATAAAATTTATAAAAATTTTGCTCATTAAATTAATGTAGTGTCGATAATTGTAGATGCTAATTTTTAATATTCGTTTTTCATTTCTGGGTAAAATTAAAAACTTAAAAAAAAGCATTTGTTCAACTTCTACTTAAAAAAGTGGCTTAATTCATCAACAAAAAAAAATTGAGAAATAATTAAATAGCCATTTCATTAGTCGGGAGATTTCGAATAAAAAAATCATTGTCACGTTAATAATCAGTGAAAAAAGGAAAAAATGTGAAACCTAAACCCCATTTGAAATTGCGTAACGCTGGATGCGTCGGTGAAGAGAGAAGTGATGAGACCCTCCTGCAGATCACACGCACCCACGCATACATTTCATTCCCCCAATTCTCTTGGACCTCCCACGCAACGCGCAAATTTTCAACTCCCTACAATCCGAGACAGAGGGAATTTTTCTACCTGCCAAGCGCCAAAACTGAGCCCAGAAAAACAGATTTCTTATTTATCGTCGAGTTATGTCTGCCAGACCGAGGAGTCAAACGTATACATGTATCGAGTGGATGTTGAGCTGCGGCTGCAAATTGCCTGGGTGTCTTTCTTAATTAAATTAAGACATTTCTTGACGTTTCGACTCGGTTATACATGTATCGTTGCTCGCGACTCAGAGTAAACTATACGAAAACGTTTATTGTATAGACAACTGGAGAAGGGTGCTAAAGTTGGTGACGAAGGATAAGTTTCCTTCTCGAAACTTACTGGGCCTCATATATATATGTTGCCAAGCCTATGCACGGAAAAGCTGATGCATTAAAGCGAGAGTTATATATACGCGTTACGACGAGAGACGTCGATTTCATTTCCTATTTCCCCATTCTCGTGGCTCGCGATACTACTGCAATACTATAAATGCATTATTAGAGTGATACTATAGTATCTGGAATCTGAACCCGAGGGCAGAGCCTCGATCGAGACCCGTTGTATATAATAACGTTTTATCGATTAATGCTTCTCCCTGAACGAGTCGTCGGCTTTAGCCACGACGGCTTCTACCGGCATTTTTATTCTTTGCTCCTCGAGCACGTTAAGTGCTGCTGGCAAAACGAGGGATCATCGTTGTCTAATTTTCTAATTAAATTTTTGATGGCATATTCATTTTCTACGTGGATTTAAATTCTTGATAACTTTTTGTCTACTATCAAAGTAGTCGATGTCCGGCCAAAATTCGGTTTCTAAGAGAATTTCCCCAACACTTCTCAGTGACACAAAAATCGATCGTCTCGACGTAAAAATAAAGATTCATTTTGCATAATAATAATAATGTGAAAATGTAATTAATGGATTAATGAAAAGAATGCATTTTTTCAACTAATTAACCGGCAATGCAATGTTTTAAAAAATTGTAAATGATTCATTAATTTTTCTCAATACTTATGAATTTTTTCAGAATTTCGTCTAATTTTTTAAAATTTTGTCCATAAAAAAAAAAAAAAAAAAAAATGCGATTTAGAAAAATTAGACAAAAATTTGAAAAAATTCATACGTGTTCAAAAAAATGAATGAATTAATGAACAGGTATGAATTTTTTCAAATTTTTGTGTAATTTTTCTAAATCGCATTTTTTTTTTTTTTTTTTTTTAGACAAAATCAACAGTGAAATTCGCAATTAGAAAAATTAGACAAAAATTTGAAAAAAATTCATACGTGTTCAAAAAAATGAATGAATGAACACGTATGAATTTTTTCAAATTTTTGTCTAATTTTTCTAAATCTCTTTTTTTTTTTTTTTTTTTTTAGACAAAATCAACAGTGAAATTCGCAATTAGAAAAATTAGACAAAAATTTGAAAAAATTCCTACGTCTTCAGAAAAATGAATGAATAATTTTCAATTTAAAAAAATGTAGGTTTGCCGGTTAATTTGTTGAGCAATAAATTTTTTTTCATTAATTTATTACAAAAATTTTGATATTACTATGCAAAATCGACCAAAAAAGCTTCCTCCAGAGCTCCAGTAATTCTGTGGTGATGCGTTACCAATTACGCCACCGTGGCTATGTCGATATTTTTCTAAATATAATTTTTCTAAATCTTCATAGGCAGATATGAACCGTTATTTTTCTTATGCTTTCGTCGGTTTTATCAGCGATAGTGTATTAAGCTGCGTCTATTAGAGCTCTTGTATTTCCCGTGTATTTCGAAATACACAAAAAGACAATGATAGGAAAAATCATGGTCGTCGGTTGGAAAATCAATCTTGACTAATTAAAAAAATTTCCAGTAGAGCGTTCTTGCTTTATCCATCATCCAAAGGTTCCATCCTTCTCGTCCTAGAAAAAGAAAGTAATTGTCAAATAGTATTTCGCTTATATCCGGATCGTTAATACGAATTAAATCACAGTCGCCTACCTAATTCTGATTGTCGCGTCACCGGTGCTCTCGACCTTCGGACGCCTCGAATTCGCTATGATTATATAATACTCGACGCACTTCAAAAGTGCGTACAAAAAAAAAAAATTAAAAAAATTAAAAAAAAAATAAAAAAAAAATAAAAAAAATTAAAAAAAAATCCTTAAGAATCCACGATAAAGAAATGGGAATATTTGAATTTTCATTGCAATTAGAAAAAGCCATGTGATTAGGTATTCACAATTGATGCTAAATGAGAAAAATGTTTAGGAATGCGTTTAACACTTTTCTACGTAGACAGTAAGACCCCGGAGAGTTACGATCATCAGCTTACAGTGGAACGAAGCGACTTTGGACCGACTCACCATCGGTCGTACCACCGTTACTTCTTATTTTACAGGCTATCTCGCACAGGTTCTCGATGAAATTGCTCGGTAAAGAACTCGGGCAAGAAATGCTCCAGCATTGTTGGTTTTTACCGATAAGTAATGTAGGGCTGACCGGGGCTAAATGGGAATGCTAAAGCAAGTAATGCCACACAACAGTTGCAACATGCGTATATGTTTGATGAGCAGAAATAAAAGTTTAAACCTGTTTCCTTTTTTTTTTTTTTTTTTTTTTTTTGTAATAAAAATTGACCGGGGCAAAATGGTGTAGATTTGGATTTTGCCACTTTTTTTATTTTATCGACAGTCTTAATTCTCTGATGAGGCTTTAGATTAGAATATTAATTCACGATAATGTCGATTACGATAAATTAGAATTAAAAAATCACCTGGAATTAAAAAATTATTTTCAATTGATCCCGATGAAAATCGCTGCTTTAAAAAATGATTAAATTTCTTACAAAGTCTGTAATTTTAATGAGAAGAGCAGAAATACCAGCTTTTCACAAATATTTAATTTAAAGCCATTTTATCGAAAAATCAAAATGTTTTTAACGACGTTTTTGTAATGCTAAAAAGTGCCCCATTTTGCCCCGTGGCACAAAAAATCTCCATGTCCCCATTTCGCCCCGGTCTGGGTGTAATTATTTGGTTTTCAGATAATTTAGGCACCCCATTTTGCCCCGAGTCTCAAAAATTCTCCATGACCCCATTTCGCCCCGGTCTGGGTGTAATTATTTGTTTTTCAGATAATTCAGGTAGCCCATTTTGCCCCGAGCCTCAAAAATTCTCCATGTCCCATTTCGCCCCGGTCTGGGTGTAATTATTTGGGTTTCAGATAATTCAGGTAGCCCATTTCGCCCCGGTCTGAGTGTAATTATTTGTTTTTCAGATAATTCAGGTAGCCCATTTCGCCCCGGTCTGAGTGTAATTATTTGTTTTTCAGATAATTCAGGTAGCCCATTTTGCCCCGAGTCTCAAAAATTCTCCATGTCCCAATTCGCCCCGGTCTGAGTGTAATTATTTGGTTTTCAGATAATTCAGGCACCCCATTTTCCCATGTCCCATTTCGCCCCGGTCTCGTTATCAGATAATTGAGATACGCCATTTAGCCACGTGTCTGACTAGTTTTCGATGTCCCCATATTGCCCCGGTCTCCCTTATACAGCACACCGATGCACTTGTTGGTGCATCAACTGTTACATTGGATATAATTACGATGAGGATGAGAAACTCGGAGCAAAGTAAGCAACAGCTTTGCACCAGAGGATATTTCTAGGAAATGCGGAAATCGAGTGCGGAGACTGGTTGATAAGATCCACGAGGGATTTAGTAGCGACTGATGCACATCTGAAGATCCGGGCATCAAAGATCAAGGCGATAATAATAAAAACCAATATCTACAATTTTCATTTTTACATAAATAACGTTTACGAGAAGGCGTTTAGATTTACGTAATATTTAAAATGCTGAATGGACGAGGAAAGTGAAAAAAAATGCTTCTTTAATCTCACTTTTTGTTTCTAATTACATTTTTTCATCAATTTTTTTATTTTCTCTTAATTTTGCATATGAAATTTATAAAAAATATAATTAGAAACAAAAAGTGAAAAGCATCGAAGAGGCATTTTTCCACAAATTTTTCACAAATTTTCAGCTATCACTTGGCACAACATTTTATTTTTATAGTTTGTAGGGTTCCCACAAAGGTAAGACCTACATTTTCTTTACAGTTTTAAAGGTAGAGGCGAGTGTTTATTTAGCAGGTGAAAACATCATTGAGGTCAGCAAAGCTGTATTGGTCCGCTAAACCGAACCGCTGGTACCAATATATATAATCATAATAATACGATTCTATTCCTGATTCGATTTACCCTCCCCTAAAGCATATATACTGCTTCTTGCCTTAGTAACTTGCAAGGTACATTGAAGCAACATTGTCAATAAGTACTGCAACACCGAACCACCAAAGTTACGACAGATTGACAATTTCACAATAAATTCATAGTTGCACTAAATCGTAATACGTAGAATAACGTGTTAAGTCTGGTGAAAAGTCTGGCAGTATTTAATCTGCTCGATAAAGAGGCTATGAAAAACCCTCGATATTGATAAGCACAGAGTGAAGAGTCCTATTTGCGCAAAAAAAATAAAGTAAACAAAAAAAAGATTGCAAAGTCACAAACTCTACTCTATGATGAAGTACGTTGCTTACTTTTGGCTTCCTCATTGATATATTTTTTTTAAGATTTATTCAGAAATTTACATCATTTGCTGGAAACCATGCATTTTCAAAAAAATTACGAAAATTCCTATAAAATTTGGGCTACTTTATCGATTTTGCCCAAATTCAGTAACAAATATTGATATACTTTTTTAAGGATTTAAAAAATTTTAACGATTTTTAAAAATTACAAAAATGCAAATTTCTATAAAATTAGATTTACTTTATCGATTTTGCCCAAATTCAGTAACAAACATTGATATACTTTATTAAAGATTTAAAAAATTTTTAAAATTTCTAAAAATTACAAAAATGCAAATTTCTATAAAATTAGATTTACTTTATCGATTTTGCCCAAATTCAGTAACAAATATTAATATACTTTTTTAAAGATTTAAAAAATTTTTAAGATTTCTAAAAATTACAAAAATGCAAATTTCTATAAAATTAGACTTACTTTATCGATTTCGCCTAAATTCAATACCAAAGTTCGCACCAACCCAACAAACTTTTAAAAATTCAACAAGATCAAAAAGCTTCGATTGATTTTTATAAAATGTATACCGAAGAGACACATAACTGTCCTGTACAAGACAAAAAAAAATTTGAGTCGGTTCATTTCTGTAATTCCACGCACACACACACTCACATCCGAACACTTTTTCCAAGAAACTTTTCCCAACGTTCTAATCCATTCTTAGTATGCCATGAAAAAAAATAGGCAACAAAAAAAGACGCCGAGAACAAATTTTCCACGAGGAAGTAAAACCATCACTTACACATATACAACTAAATAACAATAAAATAACAATTGGATGGAAAAATATAAAATCGTCTGTACGAAGAACTTGGCGTCTAGTAAAAGTTCGCAAGAGAAATCGTCCACTGCGTTGGACTTGAACGGTTGCTTTAGCCAAGCCAAGGTTTTTCAATTATTGTGAAATTGCGCAATACCCGGCAATGCGAGTGCCGAACACGTTGCACGTCTCAACGTGTACTCGAGGAGTCTAACGAGTCCGAGAATTTCGCACTTTGTACGGTTACAAATCCTGTCTTTATGATTTGATTGAGCGAGGGTAAACAAACGCACGAAATAAGCGATGAAAACAAAAGCGTGGAAATAACACGGGGAAGGGAGAGATTCGTCCCCGACGAATATGACCTCTGTCTATCTCTCTCTCTCTCTCTCTCTCTCTTTCTATCTTTCTATCTTTCTATCTTTCTTTCTCTCTCTCTCTTTCTATCTTTCTATCTTTCTATCTTTCTTTCTCTCTATCTCTCTCTTTTTCTCTGCTCTCTGGCCCGGCTCTGTATATACGAAACCCACTTCTTCGTAACACGCTGCTCTGGCGCTTCTTCGCTGATCGACTCGTATCCTCCAATGTTCACTAGTATAGTTTTGTAGTATATATATCGCGTACATAATAGTAGAGTAGATAGATGGTTCGAGCTCCCCAGCTGTGCTCGACGACTAACGTTGGGCGCGGGTTGGAGGACGCAGCTAATGCATATTATGAAACGCGGGCGTTGCATTTGGCAATTGTGCGTGAAAGAGACTGGGGTTATATGGATTCATTTAGAATCTACAATTTTTTTTATTTTTTTTTTTTTATTATTTGAGAATTTATGTATTTTTTTTAATAACGTAAAAAGACTTTTTATAATATTTGTTTGAATAGGCATTTATTTAATTATTTTAAGTTTAAGTTAATAAATTGATTTATTTATTTGTGATTTTATTTATTGAAATCCGATTTGTGAACGAGTGAATCTCAAAAATTGATTCAAAATTAAATATCGATATTTCGTTATTGTATTTTTTTCGATTTGTTGTATATTGAAAATGATCTATTGTAAAAAAAAAGAAGCAGCGATATAAAATTTAGGTTTTTAAATGTTTAAAAAATCTAGAAAATATTTGAAAACCTAAATTAATTTTTTTTAATGTTCATAGCCGCGTAGAATTAATTTTATTGTTATGGAGAAAAGTTTATTTTCATGAAAATAATTTTCTTTTTTTTTTGAGATTTATTTCTGTCAATAAAAATTTAAAAAAAAATGAAAATAAATATAGGAGACAAATGTAAAGATCGTTACGATTTTTTTTCGTCATTCTTTTATATTTCACCGACGTTTTAATCAAATGCAGCTTTTTTTCTGTTCTTTTTTAAGAAATGTTATAATTTATTTAAGAAAATTATTTTTTAAACAACCATTAAATCGCTGCACTAATGCAAAAACGAATAATGTCAAGCACAACTGAGAATTATTTGAGAACGTTTGACCTACTGCATTTTTTTTTTTTTAAGTTGCATACTTTGGTGGCGTGTAAAAAAAAAATATATTATTACTGACCAGCATTGCCCGCATGCTCTTGCAACCAGGCAGAAAAAAATCGATGTTAGATAGGTCAAAAGTACAAAGTTAAAAAAAAAACAAAAAAAAAAAAAAACTGAAAACTGCGTAAATGATTCGTCTTTAAAAATCCACAAATTTAACTTTCCCCCCTCCCCTCAAAATTTCTCAAAATTTCTCAAATTAAATTACATAAAATTACCAAAACACCTTTCAAAATATTTAAAAAAAAATTCAATTGCCCCATTTATGACTGAAAACCAAAAATTTTCAAGTACACTTCAATTTTTCAACATTGTCTCTATTAAAATAGTCGAAACAATTTGAGAAATTACTTCACAACGATAAATTCGTCATTCTCCCGATGAGCCCCGATGTGCTCGAATCGCGGGTGAGGTCACTCTCGTGATTCGACGAGGCCCGCGAAACGGACACGAGAGTGAAAAAAGAAAAAAAAAAAAAAAAATAACGAGCGAGAGAGAGAGAGAGAAGAGAGCAAAACGCGAGGTCGCATTATTTACTATCTAGGCGAGTCGACGACGAAGAGCGCAGGTGTGTAAGTGAAGTGGTGTCCTATATACACACAGGGGGGTCCTCCTCAACACAGAGAAGAGCCATCTGTACGTATCCATATATATATATATACCTATATACATCAAAGACTGGAATATATATATATATATATATATATGTTGTACGAGTATAGAGCGCGCGAGGCGGAAAAGTCGCGGAGGGCGTGCGGATCGATGCTTCGGCCGAGGCAGACCCGGCCGAAGGCAACCGCCTCTTGCCTCTGATTCTCGACGAGAGACAACCGAGGCAAGAAGCACGAGAAACCCTCTGGATTCATCCTGTACAATCGCGATTTAACGACAATCGCGAAACTCGTGCTAAAAGAGGCTTCTTCTACGCAAAAAAAAAAAAAAAAAAAAAGAAAAAAAAATATAGAAGAAAAAAAAAAAGCACACAATTTGTCTCGACATTCTTGTCGAAGCGGTCTCAGCCTCACGATTTCCGCTTTCTATGTACACAAAATGGCAACAACACAGAAAAACGTGTACCACTGTAGTTGTATATAAAGCTTTCGCAAGCCTCACTGACGAATATGGTAATTAGAGGGTCAGGCATGATACACTCTTCCTCGAGGATTCTCTCCACACCGCGAACGAGAGAGAGAGAGAGAGAGAGAGAGAGAGCTTTTTTTTGGGCAATGTTTATCTAAGCCAAGGGTAGAGAAGGTGAGAGGCTCCATTGTGTTCTGTGTTGTTGAAACGACTCTCGAAAACCACGCAAGCTGGAAAGATGGAATGAAGGGAGAAGGAAGACAAATATTGTTTCATAAGAGAGTCGATAATTTTGCGCGTTGAATAATTGATGATAATTATTAGCGGAATTTGAAGGTCGAAATATATGAAAAGTTTTTTTTTTAGGTAGGAATCAGAGTCGAAATTAAAAAAAAAAAAAATAGCTGCGGGGTAGAAATGTAGAAAAAATGCTATTTGAGATTTTGAGAAGGTGTTTAGGCGTCTTAGTTTGCAATGTTTCTCAAGTTTTCTCGGAATATGAATTATACTTTTAGTTTATAAGACGTTATTAACAATTTTTGATAAAAACTTTTGGATAAATAAAATATATTATAATGTAATAAAAAAAAATTCAACTAGGCTGCTATAAGCTTTTTTTTTTACCTCCAAATATACTTTATTCAATCTGCCAATTTTTTTTTTATAAGTTTTAGATAAAAATCATTGATTTTTAATTTAATACAGAAATTAGATGTAAAATTAATGTTTGTTTTACTAAACACGTGTTTAATACGAAAAAGCACAAAATTTTTCTACGCAAATATGTGAAATTTTCAAATATTTTGAAAAGTAAAAATATTAAAATTTTTTTTTTTTAAACTGGTAGATTAAATTTAGTATACAAGTACGATGTAAAAAATACAATTTTATATTAATATTTCAAAATTCTCCAAATTTTTAGTATCATACTCTTTTTTTTTTTTATCACACTTGTATTTTAATTTAATTTTCTGCGAATTCCAAGATTTTATTTTACAGTTATTAAATAGTTTAAAAAAAAGCCATCGTTAAAAATATTTGAGAATTTAATGTACGTTTTTTTTTTACCCACAACCTGATATCTTAAATGAAATATTTACCCGAATTAATTTTGTTCACACAAAAACTTGTACTCCAATCAAATAATACAAAAATTACCGATATTACAATTCCGCACTCAATTTTTTTTACAAAAAAACCGATAATTGCAGTCTCAAAGGAGGTTGAAATTTCGTCTGATGAAAAGGGGTAGGCAAATCGGTCAGTCAGAGATCTATATACATAACGACATTTCTGTCCTCGAATTCCACGCGCTTTTGTCTCCACAATAGCATTTTCTAATCCATTAAAAAAAAAAAATATGGGTGCTTAGGTTGAATTGCATAGTCGGAAAAAAAAACGAATTCCTCCGACTAATCCCGAGGGGGACACGCAACGCGCTTCACACAGCAATTTTCGTTCGCGCAACTCAATTCGCGAAATTCGTTTGGCACGACTTCGTGTACGATACTCGACAGGAGAACGTACGAGAAGAAATGCCGATAACGCACGTTCCAGAGACGAGCAAACCAACATGAATATATCTGTCTTACAGATATACGACTCTGTCGTACATATGCGATAACCGAAACGACTTTGTCGTCGTAGTGATAAGTGCAAACGAAATTCATATCATCCAATAAGCCACTGAGAATCGATTGCAAATATATAACATAAAACTATATATATATATATATATATATATATATATATATAAACCGTGCTCTGAATTCGGTGCTCGGAGGCTGCGTGACGTAATTTTTTTTGTTCATTCGTAAACGTGCGAAATCGAGGACGTTGTGCGACTTTATTTAGCTTAAGAGAAATAAAGCTGCTGCGTGTGTGTTTTTTTCTCTGTGACTATTAGAGTCAGTACGTTTGAATATATATATATATATATATATATCTCCGAGTAACGACGGATAAACACGAGGGACACTCTAAAATCCACAAACTCACCACCTATGTTCAGGGTTCTCCATCGGGTTTTCCGTTTGTAGCCCTTGCCCATAACTCGGAGGAGACCGTCCTGGTCTCGCTCCCTCTCGCTCTAACAGCTCTCGTCTCGTAGCCGATCCGAGAGGCCGATTTTGTTCAGCAAAAGCAGTTGGAGCAGCAGCAGCAGCAGTAGTAGCAGCGGCAGCAGCAGCAGCGGCAGCAGCGCGGCGGACCCTCGTTTCCGTACGACATCGTACTACTCGGCCGCGCACTACCTTCGGGCTTGCATTTTTTTTTTTTTTTCTTTTTTTTTTTCTGTCGAAGCACCAAAGTTCGTCTTTGCAGACGTTAGTCGTCGTTTTTTAACGTAACGACAATTTATTTTTTATTATTATTATTATTTTTTAAATCGAGTCCCTTTCAAAGACGAAGTATCTGGCTATGACGAGCTTTTCCTTTAACAAAAATGTCTATCAATCTGTTGAGCCTTCTCTCTCTCTCTCTCTCTCTCTGTTTCTTTTTGTTGCCTTTTTCTTTCGAACTATCGTTATCGTATCTCTATCTATTCGCCGCGAAGAGCAGGGAGACGAGAGCTTTGAGCTGCGCACCCGAGTCGTCCGAGTTGCGACCGCACACTGCGGTCCCCACCCCACCCCTCCCGCGAACAGCGAGTTCCCCACCTTCGAGCTTCCTTCTTCTAACCCCTTGACCCCCCCACCCAACAGCCGCCCCGCGGGAGGAGCGACTCGACGAGCACGATGGCTCGCACACACACTCTCTGTAACAGCTATATATTCGCCGGAAGTGTAATGTGGACTCCGGTTTAGGCGTTGTGCACTTTCGGCGATCAACTTGCAAAGCTTTTGCAAGCTTTCATTGTTGGATGACCTTTTTTGGTTTTCCTGGAAATGTAATGCGAGGTTAAATGATGTTCGGTCGAACTAATCGAGTTTATGAATAATGTGGTTAATGTCAGTTGGTTTAATTGTGATTTTCAAACCTGCGCTTATCTTCGTAACGCACGCGAGAGGATTTCGAGCGGATCGCGGTTATGCGCCCTGAGAAACACGAGCATGCGCTATCGGCACAGCTGATTTTCTATCGTATAAACGCTGTCCGGTGTTGCCATGGTAACCCGCGAAACCGATACAGTGTCGCCAACTTTGATAAGAAAATTTCGTTATTTAACAGTTTAGTGAAATATAGTTATTTTGGGGTTTTTTGTAGATACTGGGCACTGTTGTCATTATTAAAATGCATGTGTCGGCGAAAACATGGCGCAAATTTCGATGTTTAACATTTTCGGCGAAATATAGTTATTTTGCTTTTTTTTTGTGGCGTTAATTAATCGAAAGTGAAAGAGCTTTATAGATTCCTTATTACCGAAAGAAAAATATGTGCGCCGCGTAAAAGCCACAAAAAATTGAATTCATCATGATCCCTCAGGTTGGCAACACTGATCAGCTTGAAATTTCGAATATACGGCGGGCGCCAATCGTCGGCCGCAGCGCCTTCGTCGTTTCTGCGAACAACGAGAGGTACATCTACTGTATTAATTGTGAATAAATTCTTCATTTTTCTACATTTAACCTGTCGCCAAGAATTATTTCTCAATATTACTCATCAGTGACTAAACTGCTTCTGTTATACAAGTCAATCAACACGATTAAAAAGGAACGTTCTAACATAACCTCAAAATTGTCTCAGATTCAAAATGGCTGACTAACCGGCTGTTTAATTTAGCGAGGTATTTGTTTTATCTTCAAAGTCCGTCGAAAATGATGAAAATAACGTCCCTGGAGGACTTCAACGGTCCTCCTCTCATTAATGACGAGGCTACTGTCGGCTTCATCGCCGGCAAACCGGCGTACTGCGATAAAAATCATCTCCACGAAGAGACCCAACCGTTCGCGATGTACGTGCGTGATTATCCGGACGTCAATGTCACACCTGATATGCTCGCAACTCGCGAATCCTCGCGCACTATTGGCGCGGGCGATCTATTTATCGCCGTTGAAGATAGCGTATTCAAAAAGATCGCAAGCACATGGAGAGAAAAGGGTTTCATAGAGGCTTGCAGAATTGCCGCTGCGGAGGATCCGCATCAGGTTACTAAAATTCTTCACTGGACTGCGACGAGGTACTTTTCGAACGTTGCACTTTTTTCCCTCGACTTTGAGTTTTCACACCATTTTTTTTCTTGCAGAATCACTTGGATGCTCGATCTTGTAGAACGGAGAACTTCGCTTTACGAAAGATTGCCACTTTTGGGCTCCGGTTCCGTGGCCGACGTCGCTGCGACCAGAGATTGGGCCACTGCTTTGGTACAAATATTTATTTTTTAGACAATCGAAGATGCGATCGTGGCGCAGTTTTTTGTTTTTTTTTTAGTCAAATTATCGAGCATATTATGGCCTTTATTATTGGAACATCGATACGAACGTTCACATTTTAGATATTTAAAGCTGGGATGATGAAGCATTTTTTTTTTGTTTTTCTTTGTCAAATTTTAAGCAGGAGGACATTACTGGAAGATCAATAATTGTGGGCTATTATTGTCCACTGTGCGAGAAAAATGGCAAATGTTAGAAAAATTGTATGATTAGTCAAAAAGAGAAGTTTGCATTTTAAATATTTAATATATTGTACTTAAAGTACAATTTTCTTGTTCTTTTTTTTTTAGAGCCCAAAAATGGCGTTAATTAATGTTGCCCATATTAACTGTAATTTTAATATTTGCCACACGAAGGTCAGGGAAAAGTCTGTGAATTTTTTGATAAAATTAATTGATTATTTGTTGGATAGAATACAAAAACAATGTCCTGAAGACATTGTCAAATGCACTGTTATTGATTTTTATTCGATAGATCGTCTGTAGCGGAGAAATTCGGATTACAGTTTTTATTACCGACTGAGTATCGCATTGCACATTAATTCCATTAATTCCAATTGAAATAAGGAATTTATTGCAAAGGTCCTTTTTTGTAGTTAAATTTTCTATAAAGTTATGCTGTAAAGTTACTCATTACAATTGTCATTAAAAAGGTTTAAAATTCTAAATCCGGAAAAATGTATTTCACATCTTAGTTAAATGAAAAGTTACAAATTACGTGAGTCATCTCTAAATATTATTATTAAGAGCTTTCTTTTTTTTTTGCACCAAAAAAAAAAAGAATACAACGTTTTTTTTTTTTTTAAATCACCCGAATAAATACGATCGAAAGCTCGTGAATTCAAAATGTGCATTACTTACTTTCAGGTGCGTTGTTTAGCGTGGCATCCTCACTGCACGCGACTAGCAGTCGCAACGCGGGACGATCGTATCCGTATATTTTCAAAAGGTATTCAGGGTATAGCAGTGCTACGGCACAGTGCACAAAAATCTGTGTGCGCTATGTGTTGGCGACCGAACGCAGGCCGCGAGCTCGCAGCCGCTTGTCACGGTGGTGTTTTGGTGTGGACGATAGAATTGGGAGCGGCTAGCAATTCGCTTAGCCACGCTTCTCTCCTGAGACACAGAAATCACGCACCGGTTACCGCAGTCGCGTGGCATCCACAAGGCGACGTTCTCGTGTCTTGCTCGCCCTCCGATCTCAACATGATTGTTTGGGACGTTGCGAAGGAAATTGGAATTCCCTTGAAACGCGTAGGCGGCGGTGGCCTTTGCTTCGCACGATGGTCACCATGCGCTTCCAAATTACTCGCAGCCACGTGCCGCACAGTCTTCCGGTAAAAATCTTCTTTATTTTCTAATTTATTAGGGTAAATCTTTTCGCACTCATCACATTCGTTCTTCAGTCGAATTTTCATTTCTTAATAAATTTTCCTTTTAATGCTGCGATTAACGCGATATTGATTCCGCGATCGAGAACTGACTGAGAAAAAAAAAATAGTTATGTTGATTAAATCGATAAACAATTTCATTTCCAATTTGAAGGGTTTAATTCATTTTATTCTCGATTTATTACTTTTAACACTATTTTAATGAGTGCAGTTAGTGCTTTTTACTTGACTATCCACAATTTCAATTGAATTTTTATTCCTGCAGCGTTTGGAACACAGGAATGGGCACTCCATGGACTCCGGATAGATGGACAGTGCCAAATGGGAGAGTCGCTGCAGCGTGTTTCGGTCCAAATCAAACATTGCTTTTCGCGTCAACCGAAGATCCGGCAACGATCTTTTCACTTCCACTGCAGGACACTATTTTCGATGTGAAAAATACGAGCTCCGTAGACTCTGCAATTCTATTCCATAGAACCGCGATACCATTGATCGATTTAACCAAAGTTAGCTTTCCATCGGACTCGTGCGATGAGGATATCACAGCCGGCGGTAGAGTCGTGTCGATGGATTGGGATCCTTCGGGAAAATATTTAGCCATTCTTTTTCAGGTACGTTCACACACAGGCAACACGGAAAATCGTAAATTCTACTTTTTTTACTTCATCAATTTTTGTATTTTACCAAATAATAATTGTCGACTTAATTTTTTTTCCTAAATATTCAAGTTTTCTAAATACTGAAATTTAGCCAGATTAAAATTAATTTATATTGTCTATTGACGAAGACAAAAAGTCATAAAATTCGTCATTTTAACTAATACGTGCTAATTTTTATTCACATTTTTTTTGTTGATGCAATTAAACATGTATTAATTTTAAATTAAAATTTTAAACACTTTTTTTACACCTAATAAATACGTCCCAATTTTAATTCATATTTTTAATAATTTTAATAAAGTCGCTTATAAAATTTGTCAAAATTTCTATTCGTTTAAAAAACTGTCGAATTTTTTCAACAATTAATGACGTCAAAGAAACATGAAAATTTTTTACTCCAAATAAAAGCAATGTCCCAATTTCAATAGACATTTAAAAAAATGTTAATAACGTAGTTTATAAAATTTGTCAAAATTTCCATACTTTTCCAGGACTGTCCGACGGTAGCGATTTTCACAACAAACGTTGGTGCTTTATCGCGAGTTACCGAAGTGAATCCTGGCTGTCTCATCAAAGGTTTTCCCGGCGAAGTTCCGAATTGTATGCAATTCTACCAGAACTACGACTCGCATCTCTCCACGACCTGTTTGACAATAGCGTGGAGCAGCGGTCGAGTTCAGCAGTTTCCAATCGTCGGCGCCGGAGAGATGGCTGTCGATTATTCAAGAAGTTCGGCGACAATAGCCAGTCCGTTTCTCCGTAAAAACGATCTTCACAACACCAGTGTCAGTAATTATCGCTCATACAGATGAACAAATAATACGGGAATTCCGCGGAATCTCGGTGTTTGCCAATTTCGACGATATTTTGTGATACAATTTTCTTTCTTTACACTAATCGATCTGTGTCCTTTGGGCATCATTTATTCAGCTCAAATATATACGTTTATTAATAAACAAGTCGAAGGATCGATCGTGGCTTCCCACGTAGGGATTTTCCTAGTCGCTTCTAAATCCCAGTCCCATCAATATCGTCAAAGACAAGCTTCTAGTCGCGTAAAGAAAGAAAATAAGCTGTTAAGAAAGAAAAAAAAAAAAAAAAAAAAAAAAAAAACAAAAAGATCCATAAATTTTGTGAAATAAAGGTCGTCGATCGTCGAAGTTTTGTAAGCTTTACGCCCCGTAACGCTGACGATGGTTTGAGAGAAATGGGAGGGGGGGGGCGGGGCGAGAGAGAAAGAGTGAGCGGGACTCGTCTTCTCGGGTTCGGTACCTAATTATACGAAGTCACATGCAGAGTCTCTCGGCTTTCTATTTTTACGCCACTTGACCGAACGCTAAACGTCGTCGCGACAAGTGTGCGATGGGCGTGTGTATATACAATTTCATCTTTTTTTTCTTTCTTTTTTTCTTTTCTTCTTTCTTTCGTTTTCACAAAAAGCGCGCACGTTATTATAGTTTATATTCAAGAGTGGCGGCGTGTCGACGAGAGGCACGCGAAAGAATTACGCGCACGCGAACCGCGACGTATTTTAAATTCGCACTTGGCCAATATATACTCGTTAACAGGGACACTATTTTATCGCTCTCGGAAACGTCAAACGGCGACTTATCTCCCTAACCGATGTTTGTTTCTCTGTTGAGAAAGACTATAAAAAAAAAGAAAAAAAGAAAATGATTTGATAATGGAATTTCTTTTCTCTCTTTTTTTATTTTCTGTCTCTTGATCCGCACACTTTTGGAAAGCATAATAGTTCCTCTCCTTCGAAACCTTTTTGTATTTTTTTTTTTTTTTTTTTTTTGCACTCACTCTCTCTCTCTCTCTTATTTTTTCTTTCTCTCTTTTTTTACATCGTCATTCTCACCCGTATGCATAACACGATCGGAATCAGTATATTATTTTAGAGATGCTCGTACACACATGCGTAGACTATGGGCATGGAACGAGGTTGACAGGTGCCTCGACAAAAAAGCGAGGGGCGACCGAGCGTGTAGCCACGTATAATGTAAGCACAGAGGGCTGGCAGACCACATGTGCCACTCTATCACTTATCTACCCGTAATATGACGTATAAACCGGACTGTAGAATGCGCTTGTATGCGTGTTGATGCATCGGCAACGCTATATATGCGCTCTGGAGGCTCCGGGGCCCGAAGCGCATATGCGGCTCAAGGGGTGAACGCAAGTGCGGGCCCCGGTCGTTGCTGCCCAAACCGAGTTGACTCTACGTACAAACATTTGCGGGACAACAGAGATTTCTTGCGCGAGCTTTTCTTGCCCAAACCTTTTCCAAGGGCTTTTATATACCTTTAGTAGGGCAGAAAAAAAACGTCGATTTTCTAATTTATTTTTTTTCAATATAATTGGAAGATCATGAATGATTTTAAAAATTGGAAAAAAATTCGGTATTAATCGTAGCAGTTACAGAAGGATTGTTAATTGAACATTTGATTCGGGTTTTGCATACTTAAAGATTAAGGGAAAAAAAATCAATGTTATCGGAGATTTTTAAGATTTTGAATTATAATAAAAAAAATATTGTTTTGATAATTGTGTAGAAAACTTAATTTTTTTTTCATGAAATTAATTTAATATTATTGTTGAAAATGTCTTTTCTTTGATATTTATTTTGAGCAAAAAAGAAACATTTTTTGGAGCACATTTTGGTGCATCGAAAAACTTTCGACATGTTTTTTTAATTTTTCTTTTTTTATTTTGTATAAAAGTAATTTTCATTATGGTACCAGAAATATTTTGGAGTCTAAGGGATAGTTTTAATTGCACTTTTCTATGCAATTACCGCGAATAAAATTATTTCGTATTTTTCATGAATTTTTTTCTTCTTCATTTAGGTGCAAATCTGTTATATCTGAGCTTTTGATGCATACTGAGTTACAACAATCTCTGCCATTTATTTTCCAAGATTTTTATAGGATAAAATGGCAATTACAGGAAATTCTTTGAAACTCTTAATGACAATATTTAAATACCGAAATACGTGAGCTCCAAAATATTTTACGATAAATATAATAATTAACAGAAAATTATTTCTACTGTTTTAGGCGGAGCATTTTAATCATCAAGTCCCGGACTATTAATTCAATGACGGGACGATTACGACGCCGAATACGTTCAATTACTAAACAGCGCGTCGGTAACAGTTTTATTTAGAATAGTTTGATATATGATAAACATTCGTACACTCATTTTCCATCCTATGGAAAAAGGGTGAAAGCCAAACATATATATATACACACATATATATATACGAGACCGTTACGGTAGGAGGGGATCGGGGCGTGGAGAGAAAAGTATAGAAGTACAAAAACAGGGTGCATCTGAGTGAGGGAGGGTCCTCGAGACTTGCTCTCGCGCGGGTGAAGAAACTGTTGTTAATAAGTGACGCGTGTGCGGCAGCTGGTTTCACTTTTTTTTTTTCTTCTCTCGCTCTTACTCACTCAAAGGGACTCCTCTCTCTTTCTCTCTCTCTCTCTCGATTTCTCGAGGACCCGAGCGACGAAAGGCCCCGGTCGAGGGCCTCTTTCTCGCTCTTTCTCTCTTTCCCTTTCTCCCCCTCTCTCTTTCTCTCTCCGAGGACCCACAAGCAAACCCCACGTCAACTAACGGGACTCGAACTACTCCAAAAATGCCACCCTGACATAGTGCCCAAAAGCAAAAAAAGGGATGGTGTTTTTTTTTTTTTTTTTTTTCTTTGACAGTGCACCTTATACCCAAAAATGTGAAAGAAACAAAAGGGTCGGTGGACCCATCGAAAGTTAAGAGGGTTTTGTGTTTCCAACACATGTTTCAAGATCATTAATAAAAATAGTTGAGCCGTATAATTTGATGTGTAGAATTCTAGTTATGGTAGAGGGACGACAGTAGCACATTAGCAACATGAGTCAATTTAGCAAAATGCTTTTTGGACTTCATCTGTTACTATCAAACTACTTCCTCTTTAATGGCAAATAAAATGCATGCTGTTGAAGAGAAAATCTTGGCTGAAATAAAAAAAAAAAAAATTGAGATTCCAGTCAGTGAAATTGGAGTTTATTGGATTACGTTAAATGAACGAAAGACGCTATTTTATTTACTCAATTACTTAGTTTAATTTATGATCGCGTTTGTTCGACGAAATATTGGTTGTAATGAAATTTTATATTTTTATATTTAAATCGATAGTCGCAACTGCAGATTTAAAATTGACTCGATTAAGGATTTTCTCTCAGTCTAATTTTTGCAATTTTATCTCGTGGCAGGAACTCGTAATTAATGCAATTTCCTAACTTTAGATGCTTTTAAAAGTTTAGTGTAAGAAAGTAAAATCGCATTTTTTGACTTAACTTTTTTATTCGTAATAATTTCAATTCATTAAATTGCATCAATTTAGATCTCAAAAGGACTATTTTGGTGAAAATATTTTTTCTTACAATTTTTCTGAAAAATCATATTCCGAAGACTCTGACAATTTAGATTTTTCTGTAAAGTAGTAATTTGTTATTTTTCGTTACACGATTTTTTTCCTCAATGTCCAAAAAGTATCAGCCGTAGAAATTTTTACAGATATTTGGAAACATTTTTTTTTTGTACTTTAGAATAAATTCGATTTTATTTCTGAAAGAAAAATTGGTTTCCTCGGTTTCTGCAGATTTTAGAGGGTCTTAGAAAAATAGAAATTCATTGTGATTTATATAATTATCTTATATATGAGTGTGAAGTAAACCCTCGACTAGAAATTTTTTAATTCAGAAAAAAATACTTGCCCCTTTACTGGAATGTACAAAAATACGTTAAACAGAATCATAACATGGAAGAACTTTCCGAGATTAAAAAAAAAAAAAATTACAGAAACTATTGAGAGAAATATTATCACCAAGAATTTAGCCATGAATGGCAACTATTAAAATAATGCCATACGTACATCTGCTTGCACTAAGAACCCTCAGAAAATTCTCAAGGATGCATTACACATTCCCAAGCAAAAGTTTGATTTGATTAGAATTGAAGTACTTTAAGGCGAGAGAAAAAAAAAACACGAACTCTCTGAAACCTCCTCCTTAGCTAAGTTATTTTTTCCCTCACAACAAAACTTCATATGATTTTTTTATAAGTCTTCACGCGACTGCATATCATTATTTGTAATTTAATTATTTCAATAATTTCAAATGTGAGTAAAACACTTCAGTCAAAAATCTGTAGTTCAAGTCAAAATGCAGCTTCTCTGAAAAATCGAAAGACACTTTGAAAGCCAGAAAAATGTTCAAAGAGACATTTTCGTGTCTACAAAAAATCGTGCCCACTAAAAGTACATCTGCTTGTACTTAAAAATTCTCATAAATTCTTAAGAGCCGATTGCAAACACATTTCGTTACTAATCAAAAATTTTGATGCTTAAAGGGAAATTTGACCAAACATGGCTCATCTCTTAGCATTCTCTTAACACTACATCAAGGAGCAACTACAACTCTAAGAAGCAACTCACTACAAGAATCATTCCATACCTTGTGAGAGGGGAGTGAGAGAGAAAGCGACAGAGAGACCAGCAAAAAAAAGTTCATGGATTCGAATAGTGCGGAGGAAGAAGAAGAAGAAGAAGAAGAAGAAGAAGAACGAGAGATGACGGACGGTTGCACAGATGTGCGGTAGTGTAACGGCCCAGCGCCACCCTACACGCTACCCTTTTGGCCGCGATGGTGTGTGTTGGTAGAGCTTCGGTGCGCGGCTGCTGAGGCATGGGACCCCCGTGCAGCAAGTGCAACCGGAGGCTGGAGGCAATAGCCGACGGGGAGGACACATCGTGACACGAGAGCCACGCGAGTGGGCGGCGCGTCGACCGCGATTACCCCTACTTCTTCCTAGACCTTCATCTTCGTCTTCTTCATTTTCCCTGAGTCCCTTTACCCTCCCTCTGGGCCTCTTTTCCTACTTCTTCCTCTTCTTCATCAACCTCGACAGGGTAGTGGGGACTCTTTTCGTCTCTTCACTCTCGTAATTCCCTCGGAAGAGCAGTAGTCATCTTCCAACGCAACCGGCTTATCTCGGGTCAGTACGGTCGGACCACTCGGCAACCCCCGATCGCTCTTTACAATTCGAACGTCTGACGAAATTTCGGTCGTGCACATCAGCCCGGGCATTGCGTATGTGTTGAAGATAACCAGGAATATTATCTCTTGTAAGGTCAGAGCAACAGTAGCGCGTCAATCAGAGCCGCGTGTCGTTACAATAAAACATTTTAATATTCTTTAAAGATATCGAAGATTAAAAAAAAAAGAAGAAACAAACTGAAAAAAAAAAAAACGTGTTAACGTAACTTAAAAAAAGGGTTTGTTATTATCATACTCAATGTTTTGTTGAAGAAAAATTTGGAAGTAAGAGTCTCATCTTTCGAAGATGCATCTCGAGGATTATCACGGTGGAAGACAGAGAGATTCTATACGTCAGATACTGCCGATAATGCGTCAGGAAGACCAAGAAGAATTCGTTACGTCAAGTGCGTCAACGGATCTCGTGCCGACAACACCGACAGTATCAAACACACAATTTTGCTGGGACAACACTGGAAGTTTATCGCCACTGTTATTAAGCCCGAGTCCCCGTGAAACCGAATGGGAGAATCTGACAACGGTGTTTCAATATCCAGGGCCTTCGTGTCCTACGGCATTGACGAATGGCGAACGCTCGCCAGGTAGCACCGGCAGCGAAGCAGTGACACCAAATTCTTGGGGCGGTGGTGTTCCTAACGGTAGCGAATACGGTGAATATTCCAATGACGAGATATCCGAGGGTAATTCCCGACAGAGATTGCCATCGGTTGGCTCGGCATTCTCCTTCTCAAGAACATTCTGCAACCCCACGACGAGCTATCCGGAATACACGGATTACCCGAATTATCAGGATTACAATCAGGACTGCAGGGATTATCAGGAGTGCGGTGATTATTGCGATGATCTACAATTGACACTACCACTGCCAGTGCAAACGCAGAATCAGGAGATGGAAAATGTTAACAGCACCTTGCAAGTTGTCGATGAATTTGATCTTAGTCTTATAAGAGGAGATCCCACGATGTTGCTCAACAATGTTGGATCACCTTCCTCACTCTCGTCCGCTTATATCGATGAACTTCAAGATCCGTTCGCAAACTTTGAGGGACCTTGTTACGCCGTTGGTCATCTTGTGTCCACCCAAACGTCGACTGCACCGCTGTTGACTTACAGAAATAATAATCAGTCAACTAACAGTTTGGGAAGCAACAATCAAGTCGTTTTACCGCGTAACGAGGGACTCTTGCTCGCGGAGAAACGGAAAAAAAATTCAGCCCGCTCTACCACCGATAATGGACACGAGGATTCGTTTGGTAAGTTTTATTGAAATATTAACGTCTATTATTATTGCTTGTATTTTTTTTTTCTTTTTATTTGTAGATTTTAATCTGATGATTTTTTTCGCAGGTTGCAATATTTCGTCAGAGGATGGATATCCATCTTCTTATCAGTGTCGGTGGAGAGACTGCGGATGCATTTTCGACGAGCAGGAAGGACTCGTTCGTCATATTGAGAAACGACACATCGAGTCATCGTCGTCGAATTCTCACGGACCAGGACGCAGATCTCACAGAGATCGTGAAAAGGAGAAGGACAAGGATAAGGACGCCTTTGGCTCGGGCAATAAGAACTCCTCGCCGGTCAACCAAGACGAATTCGCTTGCCTCTGGCAGGGCTGTCCTCGAGCCAGGCCCTTCAATGCCAGATACAAATTGCTCATTCATATGCGGGTACACAGCGGAGAGAAACCGAACAAATGCCCGGTAAATAATTCATTCGTCAACGCTGGATATTATAACGCCGCCGAAATTATTTTTACAATTCTTTGCAGTTCTCTACATTTTATTTTATTTTATTTTATTTTATTTTATTTCATTTTATTTAAATTTAAATTTAAATTTTAACTCTGAAAAATATTTCAAAATATTTTTCAAGCTATAATTTTGAACGAAAATTAGATACCGATTTATTTAATTGACTAATTTGTTGTTTATGATTAGTTTGCAGGTTGTAAGAAGGCTTTTTCGCGGCTGGAAAATCTGAAGATTCATCAGAGATCGCATACGGGCGAGCGACCTTACGCTTGCCAGCACAGAGGATGCTCCAAGGCTTTTAGTAACAGCAGCGACCGGGCGAAACATCAGAGAACTCATTACGACACGGTAAAGCTTAGATATTTCGTTAATGATTTGTTGTAAATTTAATTTTTGTCCGATTGCATATTTTATAAATTTTTTTTCTGTGGTTTTTCGTTTCAGAAACCCTACGCGTGTCAGGTACTAGGTTGTGGCAAAAGATACACCGATCCTTCGAGCCTTCGTAAGCACGTGAAAAATCACGCAGAGCCTACGCTTACCTCGACCAATAGCCGAACATCGATGGATCTCTCGGCGAAAGCCTGCAAGGAAGAAATAAACAGCGTTAGTTGCAATCAACGAGATCAGGAAACCGGCTCGGTATCGACGAATTATCGATTTTTCAAAAATTCCGACTTTATGAACGAGCACAAAAGTCCTTTGGATGGAGCACGAAAAACCGAAAGACTCTCCACGAGTCACGACGACAGCCAACCGGAGTTCGTGCCTTTTGAAACTGTGCAACGTTTTCTCATCGATGACGATGCGTACTCGGCGATCGACACTGGAGGTAAGAAAAATAAGGACGTAAATTCATAATTTTATAAAAGGAAGGGAAAATCAAATTTTTGAAATTATCTTCTGGTTTATCTTTGAGATGACAAAAAAATTTTATCAATTTTTTTGATCATTCAACGGTGAATCTCTTCGCAATTAAAAATTAGAGAAAAAAAAAAAATGAAACATTGAAAAGTAAAATGAATTTTTAAAAATTGAAAATATACCAACAAAATGTTTTCTCTTGAATTAATTTCTGAAAAAAAAAATGGAGTAAATTTGGAGCTAAATTATTGACATTAAATATTGATAAGGAATTATTAAAATTTTTATATTCAAATAAAAATTCCGTAATTTGAAAAAAAAAAAAATGGTTCTAAAATCGAACGTAATTTGAGTGAAATTAATTATTCAAAAAAAAAAATACAAGAAGCTTGAATTTTGGTCGCTGAGAAAAAAATGAAACATTGAAAAATAAAATCAATTAAAAAAATTGAAGATATACCAACAAAATATTTTCTCTTGAATTAATTTCTGAAAAAAAAAAGTTAAAATTCAGTAAATTCGTAGCTAAATTATTGACATCAAATATTGATAACAAATTAATAATTTCTATATTCAAACAAAAATTCCGTAATTTTAACAAAATCAAAGTTACACAGACACATTTTTTTCCCACTCAGTGAAAGTCAAATTTTCAAAGACAAAAGTGAGATAAGTGATAATTAACCAAATAACGGCTACACAAACTTCGATCAATCAAAATACCATTACGAGAACGAGTATAATATTTTGGTCGTTCTGTTATGATTTTCACCCGAAAAAAAAAAAAAAAAAACCCCACCAAAAGTTGCACAAGATCTTAATGAACACCTATCGAAGACACTTCTGTCTGAGCATATTTGAAAAATCGCGTCTCCTCATCGTCGTACTTAACACATCTGTGACAATATACTGCGGAATATTAGTGATTATCAGCAAAGACGTTCACGTGGGGTAAAGAAAAAAAGAAAAAAAAATTCTTTCCACTGCCGTACACTTCGTACAGATATTCAGATAACACACATGTTCGATATGAGCTCGCTCGAAAAAAAAAAAAAACAAAAAAAGCAAAAAAAAAGAATTTTTTTTCTCAACGTCTCTTGTACTACAATGCTATATATAAGAGTTTAGAACAACGAAGTAGGGGAAGAAGAGAATGTGGCGTAGAGATTTTCATGCAAGGCGTCGAATATCAACGGTGCATAGAGAGAAAGAGAGAGAGAGAGGAAAAAAAAAAGAGAGAAAAAGAGAGAGAGAAGAGGCGCGTGCTGCCGATACGCTTTTGCTTCTGTTTCTGTTTTCTCCGTAATAATAATAATGACGATGACAGTATATGCCACGCTCGAGCGTCCATACTTAATCTCAGAGGAGGTTTCGGGCCCGCTCTTTACGGCCGGCTACCCCACACCGAGGCTTAAAATAATATTCGTTACTTTTTTGGCCGGGTCACGGAAGCGAGTATGCAACGCGAACGCACGCGCCAACAACCCGTTCACAATGCCACGTGCTTAGCACGCGTGTATTAAACACGGCTTTTCCTTGTATCCTCGATTCCGACTCGAATTTATTAATCGCGAGAGAATATTACATTACAAGATACGATGTCCACTCAACATAGATTCGCCTCTTTTATCTAGTTATCTTACAATGATTTTTTTTTTTTAAATTATCTTTCAGGATTCTGTGGCGGCGATGACGACGTTACGGACTTTCAAGAGCTTGCCTCCGACATCGAGCAGCAATTTCTCGATCTCAGCAATCTCGACGACGCGGAATTTATCGGTGGATAAATTTTACTTCGATATTTGTAAAGAAGAAACAAAGTGAAAAACGTGATTCCAGGGAAAATAATTTTTTTAATCGTGATCTCAACGGCGCGTCTCATCGTATTGCCTCGTTATATAAAAAAAAGAAGAAGAAGAAGAAGTAGAGTTAAAAAAAAGACACGTAAGACGCGCGCAACGTGCCATTGTATCCAAAGATTAGAGTTAAGAATGTTTTTTTTTTTTTTTTTTTTTAATTTCTTTTGTTCTTTATTTTAACTCCACACACTTGAATGTAATCGACGAATCGTATATATTTTTGTACATAGAAAAAAAAAGCGAGAGAGAGAGAGAAAATTTGTATATATTATAAGTAACGCTCGGCATATACGCTGGGCCGTTTTTAACCGAGTCCAAGATTTTTTTATCTTACTTTCCTTCATCTTTGTTACTTTTGTTTTTTTCTTTTTTTTTTTTTTTTTACGAACTCGGACACGCGGAGGGCTTCTCCACTTGCGGTATCAGGCCGCAAATGAACTTTTGGAAATTCGACAGAGCTGCTGATTGATTCTCCGACGAGTAAACCTGATGAATACACAGAGAAAAAAAATTATTACACTTTTTTTTTCTACTGTCTATGCGAGAATATTGACATAAGTTTCTTTTTTTTTTTTTTTTTTTTTTTTTTTACTAACCCCGTTTATGACTATTGTGGGCACGAAGGACAACGCTGGCTCTAGACTATAAGTTTTATCACCATATGCTGCCAACAGATCATCCGCCGATGTTGACTCTTCGCAGTCGGTTGCGCTTCGCCTCGTCACTGCGCTCAAATTCACGGTTTGGCCGCACTACGAACAAAAAAAAAAAGACATATGCTTTTATTTGAATTTTCTGTGACACGATAGCACAGAATTTATGCCACAATATCGCTCATATTCGTCGAAGAATCTCGTTTATGTCGCTGCTGGTATTATTAAAAAAAATAGTTGATCCCTAATTTTTTTTATTAAACATTTTTTTTTGTTTAAAAAAATCGGAAAGAATTCTCTGAAGTCCTGACCTTTTTTTTCAATTTTCTTTTTGAAAAAAAAATTCGTAAAAAAAATAGAAACTATTGATATATGATTGAAGAATTAAAAAAAAAAAATTGCAGAATTTTAAATTTGGGCTAACAATATATCGGTTTTAAATAATCATAATTATGTCAAATTTTTTGAGAACAAAAAATCTAATGAAAATTCTCATTGTCTCTTAGAGTTGGAGGAGGAGGACGTAAAAAAATGTGAATCAAATCCGAGAGGTTGAGGGTCATGATTCCCCAGTTAATTTTATTTTTGAAATTTATGAGGTAATTGATTTATTAAAATATTTTTTTTAATTACTGTTCAAGTCTACATTTCAACAATCGCGAGAAATAAAATTCAAATCTGCATTCCATGTTGCAAGGATACGTTTTATGTAAAAATGAGCATTTTTTTTTTTGGGAATATTTGTATAACCCGTTCTCTTGAAAATATGCAAAAAATGTAAATCCCATAAATTTACGGTAAAATTTAGTTTTCGTCAGATTTTTATCCGATTTTTATCTGACTCTCCTTGAGGAGAGAAAGGCAGCAAAAAAAAAACCTACATTTTTTTGGTGTTATTTTTTTTTCATTCCACAGACAGATATAATTAAAGATCTATCATTGAAGGAATAAAAAAAAATAATTTCTCCGATGGTGGCAAAATCAATTCAGTCAATTATGAGTGTATGTAAAGCAATATTAGACTTTTTTTTTCAATTCAGCACACAATTTTCAATAAATCACGGATTGCACTCTATAGTGTCTCATTTTTAAGAAAAAAACATACGACGTCATTTAGATGTAGCTAATAATTTTAAAAGTCAATTTTTTATCAGATTCATGACTCTGAAGAATACAATGTTATTAAAAATTTGCAAAAACAGAAGAAAATTTTAGACTGTGCGTTTCAAAAAAAAAAAAAAAAAAAAAGTGTCTCATTTTCTTAGCAAAAACATACCACATCATTAAAATGTAGCCAATAATAAAAAAAAATCAATTTTTTCTCAAATCCATGACTCTGAACAACACAATCTTGTTAAAAGTTTCAAAAAAACAGAAAAAAAAACTTTGGCCTGGAGATTCCTAAAAAAAAAAAAGCTACATTTTAATGATACTCAAGATAGAAGAAAGAGCATAGAATTGAAAAAGCTTGAAACTGGTTTACGAGGCAAAAATGTGATCGAAATGGTTTGGAAATCATCAGAAAGATGATTTATTCCACTCCTCAAATGACATATATTTTAAATTATTTTTATCGGCATGTTTATCGGTCGTCTTAATTACATTTAATATTACATACCCGTGAGACTGCAGTGGATGGGTTGGAGCTGGACATGACGCAGCCAACGAGGTCAACGGATAGCCGTTGACGATCCTCAGCCTTCTCGTTCTTTTCGATGGCATCGATAGCACAAGCCTGCGCTCGGTTTCCTTTGCATTCGGCTGGCCCGTGCTGGCAAAGGAACGACCATCGACCGGTTTCCGCATCTCGTTTGTGCTGTTCTCAGCATACAGCATTTTTTGGGAAAAAATATTTTAACTTATTTTTCTTTTATTAAAAAAAAAAGCTTTTTCTTTTATAAAAAAAGGCTTTTTCTTTTATTAAAAAAAAAGCTTTTTCTTTTATAAAAAAAAAAGAAGCTTTTTCTTTTATAAAAAAAAAAAGGCTTTTTCTTTTATTAAAAAAAAAAGGATTTTTCTTTTATAAAAAAAAAAGGCTTTTTCTTTTATTAAAAAAAAAAGGCTTTTTCTTTTATTAAAAAAAAGGCTTTTTCTTTTATTAAAAAAAAAAGGATTTTTCTTTTATTAAAAAAAAAAGGATTTTTCTTTTATTAAAAAAAAAAGGATTTTTCTTTTATTAAAAAAAAAGGCTTTTTCTTTTATGATTTTTTTTTAAATAGGAGGAAAGAATTAATATATGAAGCAATTTATTTTCAAGCTACGACAGATCGATTCCCAATCGCCTAACAATTTGCTGTAATTTTCCTTTCCGTTATCGGTCATTAGGTTAACGATTCTGATTTTTACGACTGAAGTGAATAACGAGGGACAGTTACGATTGAGATTACAGGTCCAATATTCATAATTCTTTCTGTGAGAAAAACTGCACGAGGATAATTAAGTCGAAATTATTCAAATTAAGTCTATGAACATTTTTGGATTATTAAAAAAAAATTTTAAATCAATTTTAACTAAACGAAAGTCCACAGAAATTTGAATATCAATTTCCAAGTCTCGTGTACTTCGACAAACACTTTTATAAATTCGATTGCGAGCTTTTGACACGAACGCCTCGACACGAAAGTCATTGAGTCAAAAGATGAATTTTGTTCGCTCACCGTTGCCTTGCCGTAAGGTATGAAATTGATTTTGAGATGATCCTGAAGAATCGGATACGAAGGCACCAATTGATTCTTCACGAATCTCACGCTGTCACCGCACAGAGATTCGTAATAAAGATCCACGTTGATTATGGTTTTTCCATTCTCAGCTGTCTGTAATAATTATAAATAATTAAAAAATGTTTTCTTCTAAATATCAATAATTTTTCATGAATATATTTTTAATTCAGTAAAAATTGGAAACTAAAATTTCAAATTAAAAAAAAATTAAATTTTAAATTAAGTAAAAATTAAAATCTAAAATTTCAAATTTAAAAAAATTAGATTTTAAATAAAGTAAAAATAAAAATCTAAAATTTCAAATTAAAAAAAATTAAATTTTAGATAAAGTAAAAATAAAAATCTAAAATTTCAAATTAAAAAAAATTAGATTGTAAATTTAGTAAAAATAAAAATCTAAAATTTCAAATTAACAAAAATTAAATTTTAAATAAAGTAAAAATTAAAGATTAAATTTCAAATTTAAAAAAAATTAGATTTTAAATAAAGTAAAAATAAAAATCTAAAATTTCAAATTAAAAAAAATTAAATTTTAAATTAAGTAAAAGTAAAAATCTAAAATTTCAAATCAAAAAAAAATTAGATTTTAAATTAAGTAAAAATAAAAATCTAAAATTTCAAATTAAAAAAAAATTAGATTTTAAATAAAGTAAAAATAAAAAACTAAAATTTCAAATAAAAAAAAAATTAAATTTTAAATTAAGTAAAAATTAAAAACTGAAATTTCAAATTAAAAAAAAATTAGATTCTAAATAAAGTAAAAATTAAAAACTAAAATTTCAAATTAAAAAAAAATTAGATTTTAAATAAAGTAAAAATTAAAAATTAATTTTAAATTAAGTAAAAATAAAAAACTTAAATTGCAAATAAAAAAAAATTAAGTTAAAAAAAAAGTAAAAATGTAATTATAAATAAAATTTAATAGACTTGCGGATGAAAAATCTTCCGATAAAAGTATTTTAATATTTCGAACATGTATTTACAGTGTAAATTGTGAAACTCGTATTGTGAACTCATTTTTGTAAGGCGATAAACTTGATCTACTTGAGAGAAGGTCGCGTTTAAGGAGAGAAAAAGAATAAATAAATAAAAAGAATCTGTGATTCAAACTTACCAACGCTCCGTGAGTCAGAAACAGCAGAAAAGCTGTTGTGGCTAAGGTGGACATCATCCTCGTGCTCGATAGGCAGTACCGCGTCGCTGTTGTGATCCAGGATCAGTGATCGGCTCGCTGAACCTGCTTTCAGCTGAATATAACAGTCGACGGGAGCGGCTCGTTTATTAAGCACGGAGAGAGGGCAAAATGAAAACCATCGAGAGGGGGTGAGAGAGAGAGTATAAAGAAACGAGATAATCAGTACATATACTCGTGGCCTACCGGCTATCTTAAATGCTTCGGTTTCAATGTGTACATGGATAATCATCCCATACTCGGTGACGTCCATGGTCTTTTCACGCTACAGTCACATATACGAAGCATATTCCATGTTTTTTTCATCTGTACTTTAGAAACAAAGGTTTTTCTCAAAAAAAAAAAAAAAAAAAAAAAAAAAATGTAAAAATTGGATTATATTATTTTGATAAATTTGTCTCAAAAATGTCTCAAATTTTGATTCCATATTATCTCCATCTGTGGTTGAGAAACAAAAATTTTTTTTAAAAAAAAACATAAAATCTAAAAATTGGATTATATTATTTCGATTAATTTACAATGTCTCAAATTTTGCTTCCATATTTTTTCCATTTATGGATGAGAAACAAAAATTTTTCTCCAAAAAAAAAAAATCTAGAAATTGGATTATATTATTTTGATGAATTTACAATGTCTCAAATTTTGCTTCCATATTTTTTCCATTTATGGTTGAGAAACAAAAATCTTTCTCCGAAAAAAAAAAAATCTCGAAATTGGATTATATTATTTTGATAAATTTACAATGTCTCAAATTTTGCTTCCATATTTTTTCCATCTATGGTTGAGAAACAAAAATTTTTCTCAAAAAAAAAAAAATCTAAAAGTTGGATTATATTATTTCGATAAATTTACAATGTCTCAAATTTTGCTTCCATATTTTTTCCATCTGTAGATGAGAAACGAAAATTTTTCTCCAAAAAAAAAAATTCTAGAAATTGGATTATATTATTTCGACAAATTAAACAATTCAACAAAATTTAACACAAAAATATTTGTACGAATTTTCAGTTGTTTTTTTTTCTCTTGGGAATATTTCTTCTCAAATGGTTCAACTGACATGGAATGGCTCATGTTCTTACGCTGACCTATGTATCATCTTTCCGTCGACTTATTTATATTACCGATAAGGGATTGTAGCTCATATTTCGTCTGAAAAGTCCAAAGATTATCCTTCTAAAACGATTGCTTCGCTAAGTTATTGTACTACAACTAGACAGAAAAAATTATTAAATTCGTACTCATTAAAATCTATTTTATATAATAATAATAATAACAACAACAACAATAACAATAATAATAGCAATAATAATAATAATAATAATAATAATAATAATGTTAGAGAATATTTTTTAATATCCTGTAAATCACGATGAACCAAGAAAAAGCAATAAATTTCATTTAATTTGCATTCAAACCAAAAAGCGTAAAGAAAATGTTTAAAAGCATAAAAAAAAAATAATGTGTATCCTAAATTAATGAAACGAATTTTGAGCTAATAGTTTTCGGTATCATTGACCGATTTGATAATGTCGTTAATTAATTGTAAAGTCGAAGAAAAAAAATATTCTTGCTAAATGATATTTGATAAATAATTCGATAAAAAGGTAATTAGGGAAGTCGAGATATTTCGTCGTTTTGAAAATTGAGTTTATGGTAGAAAAAGACACCTAATCGAAAACACTCGTACACACGGTGAACCAAAATAAAAAATTAAGAAAAAAAAAAAAAAAAAAAAAAAAAAAACATGAGAAAATAAGACGAAATATATACCGGTTGAGGAATCAGGTTTTGAGAGAGGCGGACTGGTGGTTTGTTGGGTTTCGAGTTGGACACGAGCATGACGATCCTATGTAAACCAACGTCACAGCACGCTGCTACGTAAATCACCGAATTTGAAACCGCTATACGGGTCCTCAGGCCACCCCGTGTGTCAGCTACTGCTACTCTCTCTCTGTGTACACAGTAAACGACAGAAAATAAAATAAAATAAAAAGGTGCACACGACACATGCAGTTGGAAAGAAAAAGGATGGACAAACCGTGAAGGATCTGCACTGACAAATTTTACAAATAGCATTGGAGAACCTTTGCACGACGTGATATAACGTTAATCTTGTGTACGCCGAGAGATTTCTACCTCTCCAAGCTCGTACTCAGCACGGAGAGCAATAAAGTGACTTTAGAAACAGTACTTAAGAAACATAGGCGTCGATGTGGGGGACCTGAGAATTTTCTTCGGGAATGAATTCCATTAAATTGTTTTCCGTTTTTCTCTCTAAAAAAGAAAAAAGAATTTGTTAATAATTTGCCGGACATTGAGTATTTAATCCATTTTAAAAATGAATAATATTATGCAATGTAAAAATGTGCACATTAAATTTTATTTTTCACAAAGCCACCTCTATGATGAAGATTGTTTATAATTTTATTCGCACAGTTTTTAAATTGAAAATATTATGGAATGCTGATAATTGCAGATTGCTTCCTCATTGAATTTAATTTTTTTTTTTTCACGAAGGAACTTCTATGAGATAGTTTATTTTAGTAATTTTAGCTTTCTCTTTGAGTTTTTTTTATTATAATTTATTATATTTTTATTATATTTTTATTATATTTTTTTTATTATAATTTTATTCATACAGTTTTTAAATTGAAAATATTCTGGAAAGTAGATAATTGCAGATTGCTTCCTCATTGAATTTAATTTTTTTTTTTTCACGAAGCAATTTCTATGAGATAGTTTTTTTTTTAGTAATTTGTGAAAAATGAATTTTAATGAAGAAGCAACGTGCAAAGTTCTACACATTTTTCTTTTTTTTTCCATTTCGTTACACGCCCACTTTTTTTTACGTCATTTCGGTCCACAAACGGGAGGTTTTACTTGGCTAAAATGTAGGTATCAATTTGTTTTTGTAAAAGATTTTTTTATGCAAACAATTATTTTTCCAAAGATTCTTTTAGCAAACACATTTTTGTTCGTAAAAGATTTTTTTGTGCAAGCATACATTTATTTGTAAAAAAAAAATGTCTGCGATTATATTTACAGTCGAGAAGAGCAAAGGTACTTCTTAACCTGTCCTAAAAATGAATATTAATTAATTTATAAATATAATATACACATTTAAAAAAAACGTTACACGTTTAACTGTGGTAATTATCGATAATTTATCCACGTGAATTGGACACAACAATTCATCGAGATTATTGCCGAAGAACTGCCGCCTCAGTCGAGGTGAAAACTCCGTCATCCGTCAGCTATCGAAATGGAAAATCTTCGTCATAAATCCAACTTAACAAGCGTGTCCGGCGTGATGATAAATATCAGATAATTTTCATTGAAAAAAGAAAAAAAAAAAAGAAAAAAAGAAAAGAAAAAAATGTCCACGCCACTCAAGGACAATTGTGAGACGTATATTTCCGTTCAACAATGAATTTAATAGCAGGAAATTGAAAATAACCGTCTGCGAGCTAATTTGTAGTTTTAATATGCATTCTGTATACTTCTTTGCTTCGCAGTTCGTTGAAGGTATAGATTGATGTTTCGTCGTATATTACAGGGAAAATTGCACGACCACGCGTCGACTACGAGCCTCCGTGCCTTAGATACGCACGTTAGAAAGTTGCTTCTAAGCTGCAAAGGGTGACCCCCCCCCCCGTTATCCATTGATGCCCTGGTGAAACTCGATCTGCCTCCGGTTTTCGGTTATTTGGCGATGAAGATCGAGCGCTCTCTGTTTAAAGGTCTCGGCGAGGTTTGGGTTTTTCTCGACGCCCTCGCCACGTGCGTGCATCTGCGAGACATTAGCACAGGCGTACGGATTCCCGGCCTCGCAAGCTTTCAACGAGACCTTGTAAGCTTCGAGCAAATTAGTCTCAACGTGGCCTTTTATGCCACTGAGGTAAATGCCGGAGAGATAATAACAACCCTTTTCCATTCCGTAATCCCAGCACGATTTCTTCAGCATCTCCATGCCTTTTGATATTTGCATTGCTCGATCCTTCTCAACCTCCTTCTCCGATGTCGCAACCACACCGGCGTGAAAACAACCGTGAGAATCTCCGAGCTCGCAGCCTCTTTTCATATAACTGTATGCCTCGTCGAGATTTTCCTTGCAACCCTTGCCTGAAAAAATTGAAAAATAAATAAATGGCTGCTTTAAATCAATAGGTTTATTGTCTTGTTGTATTTATTTAGGGCTGAATAGGTTTATTGTCGAAACAAAAATAAGAGAGCGCTCCAAAAAGAAATTGGATTGTGAATATCAAATCGTAATTCGGTTTCGCCTCGAGTATAATTTGCAAAAAAAAGATTTCGTTAAGTATTGTTAAATATAATTTTCTGCAAGTTTTTAAGAAAAAGGTACTATTAACATAAAATGAGCTTTTTTAAATTGAAGCCTCAGCTTCGATAGCAAAGAATTTGTGAAAAAAAAGAATGGCATCAATAATATTGAATTGTATTTCTAAATAATTTAATTCATTTTTTTTTTAAATAAAAAAAATATATATATATATTTTGAGAGTAAATCGATTTTCCACAAATTCGCCGCTAGGATTATCCAAAACAACTCAATAATCCTTACAAAAATATATATATATATATATATAATAGAGTGGTAAAAAAAAGGACTATAATTTTTTTGCTTTCTCATAGAAAAAGTTTAGTTTTTCGTAAAAAAAGAAATTTCGAAGATTTTCATGTCAGGGTACTCAGACTGGTCCAAAACGTCGGAAAGTTTTTTATTTTTCACTAAAAAAAAAAAAAGTTTAGTACAATTTTTTTTTTTTTTTTTAATAAAAATAGACAATCGAAAAACGAAATAAAAATCTGTCTTGGAAAAAGAATTAATTGCACGTACAGGTAAAACTGTCCATCAGCGAAAAGCTGACGAAAATGATTACGAATTTTTCAAATATCAGGAATAAAAAAGTAAAAAGTCGGTTGACTTCTATATTATTTTTTTCGGGCTTCAAATTTTAACCTTTTTTTGAGGTTTAACATGAACGTTTCATGTTAGTGCGGATTGAAAGAAAAAAAAAAATTTCAAATACTCTAATATCCAAGTTTCCAGCGTGCAGACCCGGGAAAATTTGAAAAATCACGTGACCTGATTTTGTCGCCACCTAGCGGAGATGCATGTAAGGTGAAGTAGGAAAATCTATCTTACCGATAACAGCAAAAGTGCCGTATTTCGCGCAGCTTCTTCCATGCTTCCTCTCGTCGCAATTCTCCTTGTATATCTTAGCTGATTTATCAAAATCCCTCTTTATACTCTCCTCGTAATCGCCAAGCAGATGACAAACTGACGAGACACAAATTTTAATTCATGAGTGAATTGGCTTACGAAATATTTGAGCTAAGGTTATGTGTTACTATTTCGGGGTATTGAACTCACCGTCGGGCCTTTTTTCACTCAGACAACCGAATTTGTACTCGATGTAAAGGTTCTTCAGGTACTCCTTAACGTCCTCCTCTGACTTGAGATTAATCGCCATTATTTGTTCTCGTATTTGCTGCAGAAATATTCTTCTTTTTTTCCTTCGAATTGCTCGTCGCCGGACGAGGTTCTGTCGTCTCTAGCAGACGTTATTATAACGTATTCTATTCCGAGAAAAGTGCGGTAAAGATGAGTGGTCATTTTACCGTCATTTTACCGTGTTTTATTAGTTTGTGACAAATTGTAAAAATTACCGATTCGTCACGTAGATTTATAGTTTTCTATAAAAATAGAAATATTTTTATAGAAAACTGTCACAAAATATTGTGATCGTGATTTTATCACATAAATTTTCGACAAAAAAAATTCGCGTCAAATTACACTTTTTGGTAATTTTACCGTAATTTTATCATGTTTTTACTGATTTGTGACCACTTATAAAAATTACCGATTCGTCACATAGATTTATACTCGCAGTTTTGCAATAATTCAAAAATATTGAGGAAACAATGTGCAAAGTTGCACTTTGCATCCTTGTTTTTTTTTTGTGACGGTAATTTTACTCAAATAAATTCTGACCGGTATTTTTGCAACTAAAATAGGCGGATTTTATCTATTTTTATAGAAAATTGTTACAAAATGTTGTGATTGTGATTTCATAACACAAATTTTCGAGAAAAAAAATTCGCGACAAATTACGCTTTTTGGTCATTTTACCGAATTGGAATTTTACGGTATCTTTCATTTCTTTCCGAGTTATCGACTGCGGTAAGCTTGAGCTGCACATACGCGCAAGCGCAGTTTAAATCGCGGGATCTATTTGAGATGGTAACATACTCTCAGGCGCAAGTCACACTTTCTACGCGCTAAGCAACCCCTAGATTAGCAAAATTGCCGACAGTCCATCGCGACCCTTTGTCCGATAACACTGTGGCAGCATGCTGCAGTTATTCTACATTATAATTTACGGATAACACAACTTATACCCTTCCCTATGACGTATAATCAAAATCCACCAATGTCAAGGTACAAAACTCAATTTAAAAATAAAAACAAATGCACTTTAAAGCACATTTTCACAGACAAGTATTAAAAAATAAAATAAAATGCACACAGCACGATGGTTATTAATTCTTTGCATCACATTTCTAGCTTAATACGTGTTCAACAATGTAACAAAATTTATTTATAAAAATTAATAATCTTTTAAATGTAAAATGTAAAATGTAAAATATAAAATATAAAATATAAAATATAAAATATAAAATATAAAATATAAAATATAAAATATAAAATATAAAATATAAAATATAAAATATAAAATATAAAATATAAAATATAAAATATAAAATATAAAATATAAAATATAAAATATAAAATATAAAATATAAAATATAAAATATAAAATATAAAATATAAAATATAAAATATAAAATATAAAATATAAAATATAAAATATAAAATATAAAATATAAAATATAAAATATAAAATATAAAATATAAAATATAAAATATAAAATATAAAAATCATGGGTTGCATACAAATTTTTTTTAGCTTTTTCTAATTATTTCAAACAGTACTGTTTTGTAACATTAATTCTAATATGAGAATTTCTGCAAGAAAACTTTTTCTATAAAATCACATTTTCAAATAATTTCCAAATCAGTCTTACAGCTCCAAAGGAAGTTTTTTTTTTTTCCTCTTGACGCACGTGTCGCAGCAGGCTATGCACACTTAGACACTTTATCGCTGAATGTATCAGCGAAATTATTCATGAATCAGACTCAAGCATACCTATAAACCGAAGGGTCAAGAAAAAAAAAAAAAAAAAATACTTTGTTATCGTTAACGAGTTGTTTATTCATTATTGAAACTGCGAAAGAATAACAATGATTCGCGTGAAGGCTGATTTGTGAAATGATATTTAATTAAATTAAATTAAAGATAATAAAAATCAGTTAAATAGCTTTTTGTTCCTTAATACGAAAAAATAATATTTATAATATTTGAGATATATCTGAGATGATATTTAGAAATTACCTATCGATCTTGAAAATGTTTTACCCTTCTAGTTTTTTTTTTTTTTTTTTTTTTTTTTTTAATGCATTGCATGTCAATAGTCATTAGGCATATTTTATGTTTGCACTTAAGTTAATATATTCTACAGAATCTGATAAAAAAATTAAAATTAGTGAAGTCTCATTGATAATAAATTAATATTGAAAAACGAAATTTTTGAAATATCGAAACATTTCCTTGCTCTCGATTTTTTTTGATCAGTTCATTTGGACCTAAAATAATGATTCTGGAATTAAAAAGCGACTGAAATTTTCGATTTTGGTCAAAATTCAGAAGTTTTTTAAATCGATAATCCTTTCTCATAATGGAAATTTTCTGAAGGGCCAAAAAAATGAGAAAGTAATGTGCAAGGTTCGACTTTGCAGTCTTTTTTGATTTTTCATTTAATTCAGGATCGTTATTTTAGGTCTGCATGAAATCAGTTCCTGATGAGGAAGAGCGAAAAAAAAAATCATTGAGTTATTTTGGACTATCCAACCCAAAACCAAAACGTATATTTTTAAAAATATCTACAAAATTGCATTTTTTTTACTTTCGCCTGGCATATGTTTGAAAAAAAAAAAAAAAAAAAAATACTGCAAAGTATAATGTTTCAAAAAAAAATAGCCATCCGAAATCTATTTTTTTTTCTCCTCTTTTTTTTTGTGATATATGGCACAAAACGACTAACGTCCGGGCGACTGGGTCAAACTCTGAGGGACACTCGGTCACGCGGTCACCTTTCAATCTACCCCTCGAATCTGGGTTCAGCTTTTGCACATACACAACTTGGCTTTACGAGGTTTTGTTAAACATGTGTAGTATAGAGAGGCGTGTCGGGAAGTCATAGAGAGTATACATATATAAAGGTGTATGGGGCATTCCATGAGATCTCCATCAAGCTCTGACATCTCAGATCGGCTCCGTAATTTTTTAGTATTTTTTTTTCGAAATTTTTTTTTACATTTTTTTAACACTTTTCATCTGAGATTTAATTTTTCGAAATTTTTTTTTACATTTTTTAACACTTTTCATCTGAGATTTAATTTTTCGAAATTTTTTTTTACATTTTTTAACACTTTTCATCTGAGATTTAATTTTTCGAAATTTTTTTTTACATTTTTTTAACACTTTTCATCTGAGATTTAATTTTTCGAAATTTTTCGAATTATTTTTCAAATTATTTTTTAAATTATTTTTCGAATTATTTTTCGAATTATTTTTCGAATTATTTTTCAAATTATTTTTCAAATTATTTTTCGAATTATTTTTCAAATTATTTTTCAAATTATTTTTCGAATTATTTTTCAAATTATTTTTCAAATTATTTTTCAAATTATTTTTCAAATTATTTTTCAAATTATTCTTCAAATTATTTTTCGAATTATTCTTCAAATTATTCTTCAAATTATTTTTCAAATTTTTAATTATTTTATAAAATCTCCATTTTCGCAAAAGTCTCCAAAATTTTTGTTATATTTTATAAGATTTTCCCGAATTTTTTTCAAATCTTTAAAACCATCTATTTTTTTTTAAATTCAAAAAATCATATCTCAGATAAAAAGTGTTAAAAAAATCGGAAAAAAATGTCGTACGTGTTATTCGACAAGTGCTTTCGTATAAAAAATTGCGGAGTCGATCCGAGACATGATCGCCAGATGTTGATCGATATGGGTTGGAATGCCCCGTATATATCGGTAGAGGGAAGGAAATTATAGGGGTTTGTGTGAATATACTAGACGCAAAAGGTCTAAGCGTGCCCGAGGCGAATATATCGCTTAAAGGTAAAAGGGGGAGGTTCAATGTCCCGTGGGGTTCAAGGCCAAAACCACGACAGAAGTTTCGAGGGAGGCCATACGCGCGCCGTGACACGCCACTTTATCAATCGAACGAAGCGGGGACTTCTAGTTTCTTTAGTTTCTCGATAGTAATCGACCCCGGGATTTTTGTCGATTTTTGCCTCGAGGATTCATGAAAATTTGCCTTTGCTGGTTTATTCGTAACGATTACTCTTAGCTATCTTAATGCGTTAATCTATTTTTAACGGTATCGCGGTACACGAGATTTTATTCACCACAATGTTTCCATCGTTGACCGTGTGCTGATAATCTATGTTAAAAGCACTCAATAGTTAGTCGTAAAATTTCCATTCAAATTTTTAACTGGCTAATTTATTTTCCAACGAATTGTATTTCGTTGTTTGTGGATGGCATTGTAATTGAATGCAAAGTGAGACACTTGCATATTTTGCAAGAGACCATTTTAAAAACATGCTAAATAAATTCCTAAATTATTTCTAAATCAATAAAAATTTATAAATTATCGATATAAAACTATTATATATATTTTAGAAAGTTTTTTGTTTGTTCTCATAGACACCCCTCAGAGACACCTCACACAGAGATCTAGTGCGAGAAGTGAGCACTTCTCGCACTAGATCTCTGTGCCCACTTCTCGCACTAGTGCGATAATAATTTATTACGATACGAGTGCGATTAAACTTTTTCTTGACGAGTGTTGCAATCACACGAATTGAGAAAATGTTTCTCGCACGAGTTTCGTAATATACTATTATCGCACTAGTGCGAGAAGTGGGCACTTCTGGCACTAGTGCGATAATAGTATATTACGAAACTCGTGCGAGAAACTTTTTCTCAATACTTTATGCCACGCAGTGCGAGAAGTATGCTTCGTTTCGTTGAGCGTGCGAGAAGTTGGCACTTCTCGCACTAGTGCGATAAAGATGTATACGAAACTCCGTGCGAGAAACTTTTTCTCAATACTTTATGCCACGCAGTGCGAGAAGTAGGCTTCGCTTCGTCTAGCGTACCATTTAATCTATATTTCATATAAATTATAATACACATTTATTTCTTTTTTTATATTTCAGATGAGCGAGTCTGTTAAAGTGGCCGTGAGATGCAGGCCGCTAGCTCCAAGGGAGCGTCAGCAGGGATGTCGGGTATGTGAACAAGTACAAAAAAAAAAGAAATAAAATACACTCAGCGACTTAGGCACATTAGGACGTTAACAGTCGAGTTATTGGCACTCGTGTGACTCATAAACGTCACGCGAATCTCAAATTGTCTCCATTCCCACTTTCCATCCACCTAGTCTCAATTACAGTACTTCGTATTCCCTATCACACCTCAGGGTAGGTTTTGTTTTTTTTTTCTTTTTTTTTTTCTTTTTTTTTTTCGTAATCTTTCTTACAACGGAAACGAAAAAAAAATTCATTTTTAAGAGCTTTTCGAGGAAAATCGTCATTGTCATAATAGCATATCGTGAGTCCTGGTGGAATCGAGCGTTTTGTAAACGGGTGTAGCCTAGGCGACCTGCGGCAAAACACCTCTGCGACTGTCCACCCCCTTCGTACAGTCGTATGGCGCGTTGCATTTTCATCGAGAACTATATTAAATATATACTCTACACATATAAGAAAGCGTCCGTGCGACAGGTGTCCCTTGCGAGGCGCGCCACGAGCTCGAGTTTAGCGACTGTTATATATACACCAGACAAGCTCGACGACTAGAACTTTATCGATATATACTCATTGCTTATGCGGAATTGCATTTTCATCTAATTGATTTTAGTAAATTATACCGTCCACGTCTAATCGAAGATGGAAAAGAGTGCAATTTCAAGGATATCAACTTTTTGTTCAACTTTGCAAAAAGTTCAACTGTTTGTTCAATTTTGAACAAATTTATACTTTTTTGTTCAACTTTGAAAAAATTTGAACTTTTTGTTCAATTTTGAAAAAATCTGAACTTTTTGTTCAATTTTGAAAAAATTTGAACTTTTTGTTCAATTTTGAAAAAATTTGAAATTTTTGTTCAATTTAAAAAAAATTTAAACTTTTTGTTCAATTTTGAAAAAATTTGAACTTTTTGTTCAATTTTGAAGAAATTTGAACTTTTTGTTCAATTTTGCAAAAATTTGAACTTTTTGTTCAATTTTGAAAAAATTTAAACTTTTTGTTCAATTTTGAAAAAATTTAAACTTTTTGTTCAATTTTGCAAAAATTTGAATTTTTTGTTCTATTTTGAAAAAAATTGAACTTTTTGTACAATTTTGAAAAAATTTGAATTTTTTGTTCTATTTTGAAAAAATTTGAACTTTTTGTACAATTTTGAAAAAATTTGAACTTTTTGTTAAATTTTGAAAAAATTTGAACGTTTTGTTCAATTTTGAAAAAATTTGAACTTTTTATTCAATTTTGAAAAAATTTAAACTTTTTGTCCAACTTTGCAGAAATTTGAACCTTTTATTCAATTTTGCAAAAATTTGAACTTTTTATTCAATTTTGCCAAAAATTTGAACTTTTTATTCGATTTTCCAAAAATTTGAACTTTTTATTCAATTTTGCAAAAATTTGAACTTTTTATTCAATTTTGCAAAAATTTGAACTTCTTGTTAAATTTTTAAAAAATTTGAACTTCTTGTTAAATTTTTAAAAAATTTGAACTTTTTATTCAATTTTGCCAAAAATTTGAACTTTTTATTCAATTTTGCAAAAATTTGTACTTTTTATTCAATTTTCCAAAAATTTGAACTTTTTATTCAATTTTCCAAAAATTTGAACTTTTTATTCAATTTTGCAAAAATTTGAACTTTTTATTCAATTTTCCAAAAATTTGAACTTTTTGTTCAATTTTCCAAAAATTTGAACTTTTTATTCAATTTTCCAAAAATTTGAACTTTTTGTTCAACAAAATTTGAAAAAAAAAAAGTCCTCTATGAGAAAGCAAAAAAAAAAACAATTCATTAACAACGAGGCTGAAAAATAAAAACAGCTTTCCAGGGGTAAGTGGATGTGGAAAAAAATATTAGTTTTGCGCCGTATAAAAGTGGAAAGAGTTGCGTGTACTTATATCGTTGTTCACGCGACTCCATCTCCTGAAACCACAATAAATGTAGTCGAATGTAGTGCACACGACTTGTAATTTATAATCTTCTCGCCTATCTGCAAATGATTTGTTGGCGAGTACCTCGGACATTTGCAAAATGACGGTAGTCGCGCTCATATATATATATAAATATATATATATATACATACGCGCCCTCCATATGCGCCCGACAAAAGCCCGTTAAGATTCCCTAGCAGACAGCGTTTATCGATTCGGCACATATTCCACGTTCGTTCCATCGATAATATACCTCAACGTGTATAAAAGTCTCCGTGTTCGCCTCGTGTTCATACATAGAACGCAATTGCATACAGAGGAGCACTGTGGATGTATGGCGCACGTCGTTTACTGCTCGATATATTTTATGCAAACTTCTCCTAAATGGAAAATATACAGAGACGAACGTCAGAGAATGGAAACACTGCGACAGTTTTCTGGAATCTAAAAAATAAAAAAAAAACGAAAAATAAGAAAATTGAGGATGGAAAATATGCGGTTGAATAAATAAATACACATTTTACTAAGTAAAAGAGAATCTTAAACCGTGTACTTTTTGTTCAACTTTTCAAAAAGTTCAACTTTTTATTCAACTTTCCAAAAAGTTCAAATTTTTGTTCAACTTTCCAAAAAGTTCAAATTTTTGTTCAACTTTCCAAAAAGTTCAAATTTTTGTTCAACTTTCCAAAAAGTTCAAATTTTTGTTCAACTTTCCAAAAATTTCAACTTTTTGTTCAACTTTCCAAAAATTTCAAATTTTTGTTCAACTTTGCAAAAAGTTCAACTTTTTGTTCAACTTTCCAAAAATTTCAAATTTTTGTTCAACTTTCCAAAAATTTCAACTTTTAGTTCGACTTTGCAAAAAGTTCCAATTTTTGTTCAACTTTCCTATGAATATGTGAAAAAAAAAAAAATGTCCAAAAAAAAGGTCCTTCCTCAATGAGGAAGTAAAACTGTAGCAAGTGGAGAACGCAAAGAAATGTGGCAGGTCAAGGTTGTATGGTAAAAGTCTGCGAGTGTGTAAACGAAAAACTGTCTTTAAAAAAAAAAAGGCCTTCTTCCTGTGAAATTTTCTAACGGTTATCCAATTTTTCTCAACAATATACGAAAGAACACGACGCTTATTTCACGTAGATCCGTTTGGTGCCTATTTTTTCGAATAAATATTAAATCGTTTATGACACGTGTGCGAAGAAACAGGGTCGAGTGACTCGACACCCAGTTTCTTTTGAAAAACGAGTTCTTTTTATAACGCCAGAGACGTCAACACCAACCGGCTCACAGTATCAGTGTGCAAAGTGCCAGTAATAGAGTACACGAGATTCCATGTGTGTAGAGCTCTTCGAGGACGTGCTCTCTGTCTCTCTGTCTCTTCCTAGCGTGTATGACCATCGATTCGATCCCCCAATGCCCCGAAGGCTTTTAAAGATTTTTTCGGTAGACAGTCTGCCTCAACTGTGCAAATCGATATTCACATAGGAATACATGTTTGCCTGGTGTAATTTATACAATGTCAAACGTCGAGGGCTCCTGTAACAGATTAAACGTCATAATATACTGAAAATATTCTGAAACTCGATCGAAAATCGCAGAAAAATTTTGACCGCAGACTTTTTTTGTTCAGCTTCTTTTTAAAAAATTTTTTTATCTCCCCTATTCGAATATATAAAAATCAATTTGGATGTATATGATCGTGACGAATAAATCTCTTTTTACTTCTCCAAACAGAACGTCGTGAGCATCGATCCGCTGTCGAAAAGCTGCACGTTGGAAGGTACCGGTGGTGCCGGAAAGATTTATCAGTTCGACGCGGCATTTGGACCAACGGCATCGACGGAAACTCTCTACGAAGACGTGGGATCGGTTATCGTCGAGGCAGTACTCGAGGGATACAACGGCACGGTGTTCGCTTACGGTCAAACGGGCTGTGGAAAATCGCACACAATGCGAGGTTTCATCGATCGTACCCTGGAGCATCTCTTCGAGGCGACATCGACTTCGAGCACCGATACCCGTTACCTCGCGTTGCTCAGCTACCTCGAGATCTACAACGAGCGTTTGCGAGATCTCTTGCAGGACGTTAACACGGAGGGACTTCTTCAGCTGAAGGAAGATCCAACGCGTGGCGTTTACGTCGCCGGTGGTCTTCGAGAGGTGACGGTTAAAAATGCAACGGAATGCGCTAAATTGGTCGACGAGGGTGACAAACGTCGTGCCGCTGCGGCGACGAAAATGAACGCAGCTAGCTCGAGAAGTCACGCTGTTTTGACGCTTTCCCTCGAGGCACTTGCCATCGACGAGGATGACAAACGGGGCGGCGCTGTTAGAAGAGGCAGATTACATCTCGTGGACCTTGCTGGATCTGAGAGACAAGCCAGAACCGGGGCAACCGGCGATCGGCTGAAAGAAGCCGCTAGCATAAATCTCAGCCTATCCGCACTTGGAAATGTAATTAGCGCATTGGCTGCTGGTAATGGGAGACACGTTCCTTACAGAGACAGCAAACTCACGAGGCTTCTGAGGGACAGCTTGGGCGGCAATGCCAGGACACTTATGATCGCGTGCGTCAGCCCTTCCGATATCGATGCTGAAGAGACACTCAGCACACTTAGGTAGGGCTTCAGATATTGTTCAGAATTTTTTTTATAGTGCACAATTTTGTTTCGGCTGGTGAGCCTGAGCAGCCGTTTTTATGGTCTGTTGTATTGATGCATTTTTTTGTTGTCCTTTTTGTATTTTTTTTAAATTAATTTTCTGTATGTCATTCGCCTTTTTTACTGTCAATTCGATCTTTAGCACAAATATGCTGCTCATAAATTGGTCTCAGGAATGAGAACAAAAAAAAAGATGAATATACTTCCCGAAAGAGTTGACTTTCTCAAAGGTATTTTCGTCCACTTGCAAATCAATATTTTTTTCCGCAGATATGCAGCGAGAGCTCGTTGCATAAAGAACAAGCCAGTTGTGAACGAGGATCCAAAGGATGCACTTCTCAGACAATACCAGCTGGAATTGGAGCGACTTCGAAAAATGTTGGAAACCGGTGACGGTCCTCATGCCTTAGATTGGCCTTCGACGGACAACCTCGAGAACAGGTACGAACCCGAAGAGCAGAGGCGACACGAGTACGATAACGAAGTCGACAAATTGCGAAAAGAGTGCGAAGACTCGAATCTATCGGCTCAGAGATTACGCGAAGAGTTGGAGTCCCTGAGATCGCGTTTCGAAGGCGGCAAAAATCTCTCAGGCAGCCTAGGCATTGACGAGAGTAATTTGGCAATGAAAAACGAGAGCAAAGTTGCGGTTACAATGCGGCAGGAACTCGACGAGAGAAGAAGAAAAAAGCGCGAGGCGGCCAAGAGAGAAGTTATGAAAAGATTGGAACGTCTGACTATCGGCGGCGAAGCCAGAGGGGACACCGAAGTCAGGAAACGACGAGAGAGGAGAAGAAAGAGATTGGAAATTTTGGCTCAAGCACTGGAGAAGAGTTCTCAGGATGGTAACGGAAGTGCGTTTGAGGTTTACGGACAATTGAGGTCGACGGAAGACGCACTTAAGCGAATGGCAAAGAAGGCAAAACAGCTCGAAGCTGAAGTCGCGGATCTTCAGGTATATTCGTCTTACTATAATTTACTACAATCATTATTTTTAAAAGCGAAAACGAAATGCTATAAGATTCACAGATTGTGAAAGGGCTTTTAAATGTTCGACACGAATTTTGACGATTATGAAGCGCTAGTTCCTTCTTAATTTCATCGGAAATCGAACTTGCGTTTAAGGGGAACTTCTACCTCACGTTTTATTTTTTTCTGTGGAAACGAATAAGTGTAGATGACCGCGGTTTTTTTTTTTACTTGTTATCTACGTTTTAAAGTATACAATGGAATTTTTTTTTTCCTGCTGGCACACCGTTGATCTGAATCTAAAATTCAGAGCAGATTGTTAATCAGTATCACTTTGGTCATGGAACTTCGAAAAATCGACTTCAAGTTACCAAGGTTGAAGTCTCCCTGAAATGCTAACATTCTTCAAGACTTCGAACCACTTTTCCACGATCCCCCTGCAAAAAAAGAAAGCCGTTAAAATATTTTCTATCTTTCATTTTAGCATTATCAGACATACGTGAGTGTCCTCGATTAGCTTCCATCAGTTTTCCTCTTCCACTATCGACTTAGCCGCCCTCGATAGTCGTTTTAATGCATGCAAACGGGTTCAATGTCCTTGTTTCTCAGTAGAATCTCATCTCCCACAGCTGAGGATGCATCCCGTTACCTCTAACAATTTCCTCGGTGTATTATCGCACAGGCATCCTGGGACGAGGAGCGTCGAGATCTTCTGCGCCGTGAACTTCTCGCGACTCAGCTTTGCGAGGCTATGATTCCACATCTGAGGCCAGGCTGCCCTTTCAGGAACGTCGAAGCGGTTCGGGCATCGGCGAGCTGGTGCGACGAGCTCGGCCGTTGGAGATTGCTCGACGGTACCTTCAGGATTCCTCTGCCACCGCCGCTTCCACGGGACAACACGTCGTCGCTAAGAAAAAACGGTGGACTGAAAAAAACCGATCACAACAACAACGGCAGCGCGAAGAGCGACGACAACGAAAACGAGGATCAACGGAGCAGCGACGAGGAAACCGATGGACGTGATAGCGGTGAAAATGGACTCAGAGGAGCTGCCAAATGGCGAGACATCGCTGGCACATATTTTCGTAGGAACAGAATCGACGAGCTACTCGCTCACGCACGTGAAGCTAAGACTTTTGGTAAATTTATATATGCTTAATCGCCTTTTAATTTTCAACGAGGCCTCTGTCACGACCTCGGCTATAGGACGAGTGGAATTTTTTTTTTTGCACTGGGTTGATGTATCCTCCTCCGGTCATTGGCCAGTATGCTAATTTAACAACCTGAGAGACACACAAACTGAGGTCATGTATATATGATTCTCAATGGTAGACACAATTCTCTCCAGGCCCTGACTCCATCGAAATTTATCTCATGTTAATTATGCAACGATTTCGTCATGGCATTTTTTTTTTATCTACTATTGATGGACTTGAAATATTTATGAATTGATTGTACAGATTTTTCATGGTCGTGTTCGTATTATTAACGCATTATGGGCATAAAAAGTGAGACACAATTATTTCGAGCTGTGACGAAAAGAGTTGATAAATTGTCGAGAGACGTTTTGACGAGCTTCAATAATGTGCAAAATATTTGAGATACTTTAATCTCATACTTCTGACCATAATTCTTGAATAATAACTATTATAATTAAATATAAATATCCTTATAAATTTGAAGATATGCATCAGTCGTCGTATACGTTTTTTTGGAATTATTTGTAAATATGAGAATAATAATTCAGTCATGTTGCGAGCAAAGTTTAAATTCTGTTAAAAAAAATCGACTCATTTGGAGTACTTTTTTTGGATGTTTTTAAATTCATATGCAAATTACGGTAAAGAAGAAAAATTTGTAGGAAATTTTGGAATTCCATATAAGACTACCGGAATTTTGTAATAAAATTTGGAAATTTCATTTAATGCAATAAAATATTTCAAAAAATTACTATAATTTTTCAAAAATTTTCCTGATGATGATAAAATAAATTATATTAATTTACTTATTCGTCTAAAAAAAAATTCATCAAATTGATTTTGGGCGCCCATGGACAATATTTTTTAAACGCATATTCAAAAACCAACATTTTATATTGGATCATTATTTTTGTGGAACGTTTCGATTTCCATATACAGTGTATGCAAAAAAAAAAAAAAAAAAAAATGCAAAGAATATTTATTTAATTCTGGATGAATTTATGAGATTTAAACATCATAAATAATTTGCAGATGTTCTTGAAACTCTAAACAACTTTCGAAAAGTGACCTTCTTCCGATATAGTGCCACTATTATATCATACAAAATTATGAATGAATTTTCAACAAAAATATATTTAAATACAAAAAAAAAACTTTGCCGAATGTATCTCAAAATACGACAACTAGATTTTGTGCAAAAAATTTGTAAACGAAAAATGTTGAAGTTTCGAGGAGCACAATTTTCATTTTGCCACATTAAGAATTAATCTTTCGATTATTAATACAAAAAAAAATTAATAAATTTGAAGTAGAACAGACACAGTTATGAAATAGTGTCCATATTAGGATGCGCCTAAAAAAAAGAAAAATATTTATTTAATCGAAAAAGCATGAAAAATCTGTACCTCTCAAAATATTGTATTTTTGGAGTCAAATTTGCCGGTAAATCTCGAAATAAATGAGTCAATCGTCAGCTGAAAGCTTCGAAAACCGTTATTTCCAAATTGAGTTAAAAAAAAAACTGCACAACTCCGAAAATATAACCCCGAGTCAGAAAAAAAAAGGCTGTTTTCAATGCAGTGTTTGCGACAAGCATACTGATGCAAAAACTATAGAGCAATCAATGAGGTTTGCCGTGTAAGAGAACCAGTATGCACCGATGCAACAGTCTGTATGTATATTTATCAATCCTATCGTTTCCTCGATGTGGGTCAGTCGAGTCAGGAGCGAGTGAAGGATTGACGTTTGTGCAGTGAGGACAGTATGCCAACTATAGTAAAAGATAGCACGAGGAAACGAGTGGCAATTATACGAGACCTATAGGTAATCCAATTTTTTTACCATATTTTTTTTTCTCTGTCTCGCATTATAGAAACGAGCGGAAGGCTGAGTAAATCTGGTGGATCGGAGGATCCGCAGTCCGGTGGGAATGGTTATCTGCAGTTAAGTGCCCTGAATCTGCAGAGCAGCGCGGCCTCGATCAGCGAGATTATGAGCGGGAATCCGATGATGAGGCAAACGACCGGACGACCGATAAACCGAGGCGTTGGCGCGTGGATAAACGACGAGAGTTCAGCATCAAAATCGGGCTGTTACGGAGCGACGACAACGAAAAAAATACCTCCTAGAATTTTGGAGGCTTTGCCATCGTATCCAAGCGGCGCGACCGCGCGAATGACTTCCTGACCTGGTGAAGAAGCTTCGCCCTAGAAAATTCAAATTATTTCATATTTCTCGGTATTTCTTAAATCTCGCATTAAATTCATTCGAACCGTCATTAATAATGTCACGTCGTAACGTGATCGATTGGATATGCCTTCAAGATTAATATCAGTTTTTAATATATCAGCGAAAAGGCCTTGAAGAGACGAGGAGAGAAAAAGAAAAAAAAAAAAACAAAAAACAAAGATCGGGTCAGACATTTCAATAGTCCAATCGAAAACGAGTTTCTAAGCCGCGATGAACCAGAGACAAAAAAGAATAAGTGTTTCACGAGTTCCTGAAATTTATAGTCATCGCAATTACGTAATGTCTCGCAAGAGCTCTACGATCTCTGATCTCGTTTGCATTTGCAGCTTTTTTTTTTCTTTTTCTCTTGCTTGCCTTTTTTTTTGTTTCTTCTTCTTCTATAATGCGACGATAAGAGGAAACAGTATTTATCAGCGTGCCTACGCGTAAAGCTTCTTGTGCAGGACGTTTTTTTTTTCCGCTTCGTCATACATCCCGGTTGAACAGCAAAGAGAAAGCAATTCGCTAACGTCGAGGAAACCAAGTTTCCAGTTTTCTTGCTCGCTTCACTTTTGCCTTGTATTTTGGAAGCGAGCGACTCCACAATGTCGCGTCGATCCAACGAGTTCTGAAATATAAAAAAACAAAAATTAAAAACTGGTTACGACTAATGATGCCTTCGGAAACACAGCTGCGAATGCCCCTCAAATACCTGATGATTAATGCCGCGTCATTGTAGAATAGAAACAGACCTTGGACTTTGGGAATTCGTAGATAAATTTGAATTGTCGTGAATCTTCAATCCCAAAAATTGGAATATCTGCAACAAATCATTTCTGTAATATATCATTTATCGAATAATTGACGAGCAAGCTGTTAATACTCATTAATTAATGTCTGATATTGATGGGAAATTATCGAGAAGCTTCGAAATTATTCCAACAAGCTCTTTGACTAACTCGTCGAATTATTCTCAGCCTGAAAAATATTAAATACAGTGTACAAATTTACAAACATGTGTCTGTGTGTTTGAGTGTGTAAATAGTGTTTATAGTTTGAGAATACGAAAGGCGATATTCATGAACGATTTACAAGTCATTGGGAATTTTTTTTTCTTTTTTTTTTTTTTTTTCAATTTCCACACACTTTTTATCGTTGCGGAGTAACGATATATCGCGTGATTGTATTATCGTGAATGCATCGATTTTTAACGCCGTTGAGAGCGAGAATGCCAACCTGTTTATCATTCCAAGCCTTTCACGGCGATGAGGAGAAGACATTCTCGTGTCTCCTATTATTGGGGCTTCAAATATTGTACATATGTCTAGGAAAATTATCGAGAGTTCAATTGGCCTGTTAACCCACGAGAATTTAATTGACGGTCGAGGCGCCAATACTGCGAGGTGATATGTACATGCTACTGATTGAAATTGTGAGAAAAAAATATATATGTATATATTTTATGTGATAATTGGTCAATTATTTCGTCGGATTATTCTGAGTGGTTGATAATACTACCTTCGCACACTGTTTAAGATATTAAGTTAATTATTTTAAAAAGTGGAATTACGATTCTGATGGTAATAATCTTGCACATTGCCTTTGCATCTTTTTTAAGGGTTTTACAAAGGCTGGATTTGGAAATATTTTTTTTATTAATCAGGAAGCAATTTGCAAGGTTCTGTCCTTGCATCGTGGAGGAAACTTTGTTCTCGTCAACATTTTTCTATTTACTTTTTTATTTTATTTTCAAATAAATTATATATATTTTACGACAAATATATTTGACCGAAAATCAAGAAAATATAGATTTTTAATTATTGTGGTGAGAAAATTTGTGAATATATTAAAATGTCTTTGATGCACAGACAAATCTGCAAAGTAGAATTTTCCAAATTGCTTCCTCATTATTTTGCATTTTTTTTTAATGTTTACATTTATTCCTCATTAATTTTGTTAATGAGGAATTAATGCTCTGAAAAAAAAGTAGAAACTTGCAAATTGCTTCCTGATTATTTTGCATTTTTTAAAAAATGTTTACATTAATTCCTCATTAACAAAATTAATGAGGAATTCTTTAAAAAAAAAAGTAGAACCTTGCAAATTGCTTCCTGATTATTTTACATAAAAAATAAATTTTTACATGCATGCAAAGTAGAACTTTGCAAATTGTTTTCTCTTTAATTCCTCATTAATAAAATTAATGTGTAAGGTCCTACTTTGCAACCAAAAAAACAAACCGGAAACAAGTCTTCCTCTTTATAAAAAAAAAAAATGTGTCTAATAGCTAAAAATCTTCGTATCTACTTTCAGCAGTTTAGAGCCTTATCGACAATTGGCCCTGAAATTGTCGTACGTTTGGACTCAGCCGGCAATATCTCTTCATAAACATATTTTAAAAATTTCCGAGTAGTATATATTAACCTTGATTGTCGTTTAGTGGAATTTCGTCGGATGCTAATCGCTACGTGATCCAATATTACCATCGCCAGATCAGTGTATTTAAATATTTTTTTTTTCAAGAAGAGGAACTTGAGCCTCAACTCGGACTCGAAAAAAAAAAAAAAAAAAAAAATTGTGTTTAATAAAATATTAGAGAAATGCCAGGTGACTCATATACGATGAATCACTCAACATCTGGTCAGCGATGAAAATAAAACTACTCAATAAAAAAAAAACCTAAAACTTTTTCTCTAAATTTGTAATGTAATATAAAAAGCCTTCATTTTTAACTCACTATTTTTAGTAATTAAAATTTTAATAATTAATGTCATTTTCGTGTGATCCTTTTTTTTTTTTTTTTTTTTTTTTTTAGATATTCCTGAACGCACCAATAGCAAGTATATTGGAAACTTTACTTAGTTTAATGCTTCAAATTGCCCGAAGACAGATGCAGTGAAGTGTTGTGAATTACGGGCGAAGAGAAAGAAAAAGCGAGGTCTCGAGGAAAGTGAGTCGAAGATTATAAAGAAAGAACCCATTATGTATGGCGGCTGTGCGTGCTGGATGAGTAGCAACTTTTACTTTCTTTCTCGCACTCGACCCCACCGACAGCTCTCTTATAGACTGAAAGAAAAAAAAAAAAAAAAAAAAAAAAATTAAACGAAACTGTCTCTTGAGAACACACCAAAAGCGGAACACTTTCCCTGTAAAAGCTACCGCAGCAGCAGCGGCGCAACGGGCTCCTCTCTGTTTATCCCGACCATTCCGCACCGGTCGTAGTACACCGGCGACAAAGTAAGATGCATATGAATAAATAATATTCCGCGCTACGGTCATCAACGTGCGAAAGTATCTGCCGCTTTCCAACTTCCTCATGATAAAAGAGAAATAAAAGTTTATATATATATATATATATGGTCGAAAAATTAATAAAGGCTCGAGAGATTAATTTATTCGCGATATCGCACTAGTGCGAGAAGTAGCCACTTCTCGCACTGCGTGACATAATATTGTATTACGACACGAGTGCGATCGAAATTTTTCTCGACGAGTGGGAGTTTACGTGAATTGAGAAAAAGTTTCTCGCACGAGTTTTGTGTATACAAATTTTTATCGCACTAGTGCGAGAAGTAGCCACTTCTCGCACTGCGTGGCATAATATTCTATTACGACACGAGTGCGATCTAATTTTTTCTCCACGAGTGCGAGTTCACAAGAATTGAGAAAAAATTTCTCGCACGAGTTTTGTGTATACAAATTTTTATCGCACCAGTGCGAGAAGTAGCCACTTCTCGCACCGCGTGGCATAATATTCTATTACGACACGAGTGCGATCCAACTTTTTCTCGTCGATCGCGAATTCAGACGAAATGAAAAAAAATTTCTCGCACGAGTTTTGTGTATACAAATTTTTATCGCACCAGTGCGAGAAGTAGCCACTTCTCGCACCGCGTGGCATAATATTCTATTACGACACGAGTGCGATCCAACTTTTTCTCGTCGATCGCGAATTCACACGAAATGAAAAAAAATTTCTCGCACGAGTTTTGTGTGTACAAATTTTTATCGCACCAGTGCGAGAAGTAGCCACTTCTCGCACTGCGTGGCATAATATTGTATTACGACACGAGTGCGATCCAACTTTTTCTCGTCGATCGCGAATTCACAAGAATTGAGACAAAGTTTCTCGCACTTGTTTCGTATACAACTTTTTATCGCACTAGTGCGATAAAGTATTATCGCACTCCGTGTCGTAATATACCATTATTAAACACAACTTAAAACAAAAGACGAGAAACGTCTTTGAGCCCATTACCAAACCCCCCAATTAGCCTACACAAAAAAAAAAAAAAAAAAACCCTCTGCGAAATAGGCGCGAAAGCCTCTGAAGGAAAGGTCAAAGACCCAACGACCGAGAGGCTCTCATTTGCAGAAAGCGCGTGGAGAGCCATCCGCACGCCTATAGAGCTTCCTCAACGGTGCACAGCACACCAGAGTTGGCTGCGAGAGCACAAAGAGCTCAGAGAGCATTAGATACACACACACACACACATATTCATATACACACAAACCATACACAGAGCAGGGAAAACATTTCGTGTTATATATGCGCGCAAAGAGAGAGAGAGACAGAGCACGAGATAAAGCAGTTCGACTCCAACGACGTAAAAGAGAGAAACAAAGAAAAAAGGACAAGGAACAAGCACATATATACATCATCTATACAGTACAAGCCAAAACGGAACCAAGCGATGCGCCTCTGGGTCCAAGTCCAAGCTATAGTACATCAAGCAGCAACCAGTTGCGTGAGTTCCCTGCTTTTCTGTCCCTCCGATTTAACAGAGAGAGAAAGAGAGAGAATGGCTTACAGCTCTCCGAACGGCTGCTCGCTGTTCTCGGGAGAGGATGGGAATTGTGTGTTGCCTATCGTTACTCGGTCAGCCAAGCTGAGCTAGCAGTTGCCAGCTGGTGGCCGGTGGACGAGTATCGCAGACTCGCGTTATATCGCAACGCTGTGTCGTGCGTGTAAAAAAAAAAAAAAAAAAAAAAACACACACACACACACTCACACACACACACACACACACACACACACGAGCCTAGCACATAAACAAAGAAGCACAACACATCGTTCATCTATCTCGTTGCTGCGCTTCAACGAGAGCGAACGGATCAACATAATACAGACATTATAAATCTCATTGCGAATAAACAGAAGAATAATAAAAATCTCGACGCTGTTACTTGATCAGTTTCCAAGTGAATTAAATAATTAATATAAAAAAAAAAGAAAGAAAAAGACAAAGGATTAAAAGAGAAACCAAAAAAAAATTGTAAAAGACAAAGGATTGAAAGAGAATCCAAAAGAAAAATTGTAAAGAAACAAAGGATTGAAAGAGGAACCAAAAATTGTAAAAAAAAAGGGGGAATAGCAAGATTTACAATTATCGATCCGATGAGATCGGTAAAGGCTTCGGTATGTCGGTGTTCTCCAAGATAATTGACAAGACATCAGCGAAATACGGAATAAGACAGGAGCAGCTGACTCGCGGTGTGGTTGGATTAGCGACTACATTGTATATTCTTAAGATTGGATATCCGCACATCGTCGCTACTGTTAAGAAGCGAACAAGCGCAAATAAGCCCGAGAATGAGAGGATCAACGGGGACTGCAACGATAACAATCGCAAGGATGCCCGGGATAACGATGAGGATAGGGAGAAGAGAGATCAAACAGCCAAGGATCTACTGGCTGGGAAGCTTCAAGCTGGCGGTGAAGTCGCGCTTATGAATCTCGGCCTCGACAAAGCTTTCATCAAACAATTGGCGAGCCTATTGAGGATCATGGTTCCTGGATGGAAAACTCGCGAAGCCGGATTACTAACATGCGCGACCTTCACCCTACTCGCCAGGACCTTTTTGTCCGTATACGTTGCCACCCTCGAGGGACAAATCGTTAAACGCATTGTACTCAAAGACGTTCGAGGCTTTTTTCACATGCTCGCCAGATGGTTCGCCATTGCCCTACCCGCGACCTTCGTCAATTCCGCTATTAGGTATCTCGAGGGACGACTCGCTCTTAGCTTTAGGTGGGTATCGCTGGTGCTTGTAGACGACCCTTTGTTCTCGGGACATTTTTTTTTCTGGCTGCTTTTTAAGGCTGCTCGAGAGCAGATCCATGGAAGGATTCATCACTGAATTTGTGCACTGTGTTTTGTCTTCAGCAGCTACTGAGCCATTTATCGTGATCTGTTCTTAAACAAACTACGTTTAATAAACACGATATTTTTGCAGGATGCTTTTTGGAATTGTCTTGGAATAGGAATTGGCAATTCCAATGGTGTGTGCTTTTTAGATTTTTGTGGCAGGATTATCAGAATGGTACGAAACGTCGAGAAAAGTGCCCGGATGAGAGTGTGTGTGTGTGTGTGTGTGTGTAATATTTACTAGGAATCTCAGAGTTTTGCATATAGGATTGTTTTACGCAATAGATTTGAGGAAAAATTATACGTAGAATTGGACTTAAAGCTTATGAGCACTCTGCTGGTTACAGAAAGGTGCAAAAGGGGCAGGCTTATGAAGCTGAAAAAAAATGTTAAAACGCAATTTTCAGTACGCTCGAATATTTTACAATATCAATTTAACAATATCAATAAACAAATTTAAAAAAAAAAAACAGTTTGCAGCCGCAGCTCAACATCCACTCTCTTTAAAAAAAAATTTCTCTGTTATTAAAGTAGATTTTTTTGAAAATATTTTCATGTCGAAATACTCAGGATGGTCTGAAACGTCGAGAAAAGTGGTTTGGCAAAAATGTCCGTGTGTGTGTGTGTGTGTGATTGAGGGGCAAAATTCGTGATGCTATAACTTGGGAAATATTGAACGGAATCATCTCAAAATTTTGTCCCTAAATTGGCCGTAAAGTAGTAATACTTAAAAGGTCCCGTTTGTGAATCTTTTTGATTTTTTTTTGAGAAAGAGGAAGCTTTGTTTTCGTAAAAAAATTTTTTTTTTCGAGATTATTAGATCGTGACACTCAAAATGGTGGAAAATGTCGAGAAATGTGGTTTAGAAAAAATCTATGTGTGTGTCTGTGTGTGTGTGTGTGTGTAGCGGGCATGAAAAAATCAAACTTAAATATCTAAAGAACGACTTTATCAATCGCGCTGAAATTTGACACACACGTGGGGCAGGTGGACGTATAGCATTTAGAACATTTTGAGTGTACTGACATTGTGATAAAACAAGGTTCTAATTCAAATTTGGCAGAAATTTAGCTCAAATTTAGCAGAAATTTGCACAAATTTAGCAGAAATTTGCACAAATTTAGCACAAATTTGGCACAAATTTGGTTCAATTTTGGCACAAATTTCGTTCAATTTTGGCACAAATTTCGTTCAATTTTGGCACAAATTTGGTTCAATTTTGGCACAAATTTGGTTCAATTTTGGTACAAATTTGGCTCAATTTTGGTACAAATTTGGCTCAAACTTGACTTAAATTTGGTACAAATTTGGTATAAATTTAGCACAAGTTTGGCTCAAATTTGGCACAAATTTGGCACAAGTTTGACTCAAATTTGGCACAAATTTGGCACAAATTTGGCACAAGTTTGGCACAAATTTGGCACAAATTTGGCACAAGTTTGGCTCAAATTTGGCACAAATTTGGCACAAATTTGGCACAAGTTTGGCACAAATTTGGCACAAGTTTGGCACAAATCAAGTAGTTCGAATTTTATAACATTTTTTACTTTTTAAAAAATCTCGTTTGCGCACTACTTTGCACAAATTAGAAGATACCGGCTTGAAATTTATTTCACGGTATTGAGCACCGTGAAGCAAGATTTGAGTCCAAATTTTTAAGAAACTCGGTTGAGAGGTTTAAATTACATGACGATAAAATATTTTCAATTTTTCTGATAAAAAATTCGTGAATCGATAAAAATGTCTTTCATGCAGTAACAAGCCTGCAAAAAATGTTTACATGTATGCAAAGTAGAAATTTGCAAAAATCTCAAGTAACACGAAAAACTACTATTTTTTAATGAGCTCATCTATTTACAGTGACAAAAATATCTCATTCTTGTTGAACATTTTGAGTCTTTTGTATGCTTTTTTTAAGACCGAAATCTCCTTGATTTGCATGGAAATAAAATCCACACATTTTTACGATGTAAATATATATTCCATTTTATTTCCACGCAAATCACGGTGATTTAGGTCTAAAAAAAAAGCATAGAAAACTAAAACGTAAAAGTAAACTAAAACTATCAAATAAGATGAATAAAGATATTTTTATCACTGTTAATGCATAACACATTTTAAAGCACTAGTTTTTTAAAATCCATTTCCCGGTTCCAGTCGCTGTCTTCGATCGTTAATATATTTACCAGCAATCTCAGACTTTTGCATATACCATTGTTTTACGCGATAGATTTAAGGAAAAATTATGCGTGCAGTTGTACTTAAAGCTTATCAGAACTCTTCAGGTTAAAAAAAGGTTTAAAAAAGGTGAACTTCTAAAGCTGAAAAAAAAGAAAAAAAAAAATGTTAAAACGCAATTTTCAGTACGTTCAAATATCTGACAATAAATCATTTTTTTCAATGATTATCATTCAAAATTCATGTTCGCAAAATAATATGATTTTAAACATCATAATAATATAATAATAATATTTAAGTAAATTAAAAAATCAACCTACATAAAATTGAATATAAATTCATCGAATCTGGCAGCATATTATTTACAGAATAAATTAAATCATTAAATTTACCAATTTTTATTCCACATTTATTAACTTCAGATCACCCAACTAATATATCTTTTTTTTGCCATTTGAATTTTAGGGAGAGACTAGTTAAATACGCCTACAAGATGTATCTAAGTCAGCAAACCTACTACAGAGTTTCTGCACTGGATACAAGACTAGGCGGAGCTGAACAAAGACTGACTGACGATTTATCAGAATTGGCAAGTTCTGTCGCCCATTTGTATTCCAGCCTTACAAAACCACTGCTGGATTGTGCGCTTGTGGGAATAGCGCTTGTATCATTTTCCTCTCGAATGGGAGCCAGAACAATACCAGGTAACAGGATTGAATAAAAAAGAAAAAAAAAAAATTGTTTGCCTGACTCAATACATCACTTGGCATATGAGTTGACTCAACGCTTTTGTTGCATCACGAACCTGCACGCGGCTTTTAATACATACTCACCAACTCCATATCAACTCAGGGCAAAATAATATCTCTATCTAATCTCGCAGAGTGACCAAGCAGGTCACCCACAAATGACGCACTGCAATACTTGATACTTGACCGTGCCAAAGGTTTCAAAGACTCTCATTGATGCGCTCATTCTATCTCTCTGTGATAAGAAAAGTTGGCTAAAAAAAAAAAAAAATTACACATTTTTGCTTCCTGAAAAATTGCAAGGATAGTTTTCTCATGATTATCTTCATTTCAAGGTAAACAAAAATTGTATAATTTTTTTGTAAAATTAGCGTAAAAAAGAATGAATTAATTAGATTTTATTTGAAATAAAATTATAATAGTATTTTTATTATTTTTGGTGGAATTTTCATCTTTGAGAATTTTTCGAAGATTTGGTTTTTTTTCATGAAACTTTTCATTTAATGATCTCGAATTTTTTAAAATTTTTAGTATGAAAAATTTTCCAATTTTTGCAAATTTTCTCAAATATTTCTAATAAAAATTCCGATTTCATGCTAATTTCGAATTAAAAAAAACAGTGAAATTTTCTATTTTCTGCTTGACAAAAGTTATTAATAAATAGAAAAAAATAATTTTTACTTTTTTCTCTATTTTCTTATCTCCCAGTATTCAAATCCTGCAGAAATAAAATCTTGAATTACGTGCAATGCATCCTTAAATCATGAATAAATCAAGACCAACGAGGCGCAGTGAAAGCTTCGCAATAAACCTGGTCAATATACAGCAATTAACGAGTTTATCGGGAAACGTAGCTCACTTGAGACCGAAACCGAGCGAGTGTTTGCTTTTTTTTATCGAGATACTCACACGCAACATGCACCTCCGGTTTGGTACCTCCGGGTTCCGTGTGCTCCGAACCCGCTTGATACCCCAACTTTCACGCAAAGCAACCAGTAAAAAATCATAATTCCGTAATGGACTTTCGCTACATATTCAATGACAAACGTGCGGAATCATGATCTTCATTAAAAATTTCAAAAAATCGAAAAAACGTGAACCTGTAACGACAAAAAAAGGTATGTTCATTTACAAAACAAAAAAAAAATTCAAAAAATGAACACAAAACAAGCAATAAAACTCATAATTCCGTACTCGACTTTCGCTACATCAATGCCAAACGTGCAGAATCATCGTCTTCATTAAAAATGAGGAAAAAAAAGACCTCTTGAGAACAAAAAAGGTGTCCAATGTTTCAAGATCTTCGCTCATTTACACGCAAAACAAACCCAAATAATCTGCTACTCTTTTCAATTTCAGGTCCTCTGCTCGCAGCCGTCGTGATCGCAGTAACGGGTCAAGTGCTGCGTCTGGCATCGCCGCGATTTGGTCAGCTTGTTGCGGAAGAGGCATCGCGACGGGGTCGTCTCAGAGAGGCTCACGCGCGTATAAGCGCTCACGCCGAAGAGATAGCGTTCTACGGTGGTCATAAGGCCGAGCACCGTTACCTCAGCACAGCCTACAGATCGCTGGTCGTGCATTTGCGCAAAGTACTGGCCCTCAAGCTCTGGTACGTTATGCTGGAGCAACTGCTCATGAAGTACGTATGGTCAGGCACGGGACTTCTGGTTATCGCGATGCCGCTACTCTACAACACGGCGGAGAAACTCTCGTCGAGCAATTTCAGAGACAGCGACGGAGATGGTTCGTTCATCAATTTCACGATACACTCAAATTGCCTTTTTTTTCTTCTTTTTTTATCGAGGTAACGAACACTTTTTTTTTTAATTTGCAGGGGGAGTCAGTGAACGTACCAGATACCTCACGACATCGAAGAATCTTTTGAGCTCCGGTGCGGACGCGGTTGAGAGACTAATGTCCTCATACAAGGTTCGAGTTTACTAGAGTTGCTCACGTTTAGGTTTTGATATTTTGGGCTCGGATAGGCGGAAGATAATTCAATGATTTTTGTTTCTCCTCCTTCTCGGCAATTGATTTCAGCTGGGGCTGAAATAATAACTGTAGTGAGAAAAGAAAATATTTAGAGGTCGCTCAAAGCTATACGAATTATTATATATTTTGGGAGAAGATAAAGTGAATTTCAATGTTTTGAGAAATTAATATTTCAGCTCTGACTCGCGTAAATATTGGCGAATTTATTTTTAAATATATTAAATTTGATGAAAATCGGAGTAGAAGAAATTTAGCAATTTCAAACGAGCTGATACTTCAGGAACTTGCTTAATAATGTTATTGAAGCGATGCTATCCGGTTTGTTATCCAATTTTAGTAAATTTAACGCAAATAAAAATGCTCCTAATCATTCCAAACGATATCTTTTGTCAATACAACGATTATCCTCTTACTGACTCAGTCGAGTTTGCTTTGATAATCTAAAAATACCACCGAGCCAAGCTAAATACAACATAAGATAAAATAATTCGTCTGGCAATTGCAGGAACTTGTGGCCCTGGCTGGTTACACGAATCGCGTAAGCGAAATGCTCGACGTTTTCAAAGACACGGCTCTGTGCAAGTACCAAAGAGCCGTGGTATCGAGTCATCAGTCGCGCGGCACTAATGGCACGATACCGAGTTTACGTGAAAGCGTGATTGAATTCCAGGACGGCGCGCCTGTGATTAAAGGCATTGTGCGAGAGAGTCTCGACGGTAGCATCAGTCTCGCTGATGTACCGATTGTCACGCCTAATTGCGAAGTGATTGTACCGAGCTTAACGCTCGATGTGAGTATACTAATCATCGCTAATGTCGAATGATTGACGCTGTATCGCTTTGTAATAGCTTTACATTATTCATTCCCATCCTTTTTGCTTCCTCGTAGAGGAAGCTTTGCTTTTAAGAAATAGTTAATTAACTGTAAAAATATTCAAGCCGCTTTTCACAGTAGATAGATCTCTGCATCTATTTTTTTTCTTACGTTTTCTTCATAAAAACCTAAAAACGTGGTGGAAGCAAAACCCTGGACATTATGGATTTTGGGTAAAAGATTTTCATTTCTGACATCGGATTTTTGAGAATTTTTTCAGATTTTTAAATTACGGCGTTTTTTTCTTTAGTTGCAACAAAAAATCATAACGTACTCAAATTTGGTTTTAAAAATCTGAAAAAAAAAATCCTGAATGCTACTTTGAGCCCATTTGACCTTCGTCAAAACTGGAAAAATAAGGAAGCAATTTCCAAAGTTCGCCTTCTTTTCTTTTTGTCCTCTTCAATTTCCATTTTCTTCTTCATTCCAGATAAAGCCGGGTGACCATTTGTTGATAACCGGTGCCAATGGATGCGGCAAGAGTTCACTTTTCCGCATAATATCTGGTCTCTGGCCGGTGTACGGTGGAACTCTGACGCGTCCCGCTGAAACATACGCAATGCGAAGCGGTAGACCAGCGATGTTCTACATACCTCAAAAGCCATACATGACGATCGGTTGTTTAAGAGATCAAATAACGTATCCGGCGGAATGCAAGAATGGCGAATGCTCGGACGAGGAACTTTTGGAGCTTTTGGGCCTCGTGGATTTGCGAGGACTCGCCGAGCGTGAAGCTGATGGTCTTGACGCTCAAGGCGATTGGGATTCCACTCTCTCCGGCGGTGAGAAACAGAGACTCGCGATGACGCGTCTTTATTATCACGCGCCCCAATACGCCCTTCTCGATGAATGCACAAGTGCAGTCAGCCTCGAAGCTGAGGGAGCCATGTACGAAACCGCCAAACAGCGAGGCATCACTCTGCTTACCATCACTCATCGGGTTTCCTCCCTTGCCAAATTTCACCGATATTTGTTAAGGTTCGATGGCGAGGGAGGCTGGGATTTTGGACTCTTGAGTACAGAGGACTTGCCGAAAACGAATTCTATCGAGGACACCAAGGAATTCGACGGGAAGGAACGTCACTATAGGCTACAGGTTTGCTATTTATATTTTGGATCATATTCTGGGTTTTAGTGTTGATGTTTATTGAATTAGAAAAATAAGAATTAAAAATTAGAATTAATAGAATTAAAAAAATATGTATCAATCTAATTTTTAACATTTTTCTTTTTTTTTCTTTAGGAATTTCGGGATTTGCGTAGCGAAGACACGCATATAGGAATCAGCTGAAGGTAACGTCGGTGATTCCTCGTGGACCACTGGAATTAATTAGGCATCCGCGTTTAATTTACGAACAGTGCCTTCGTGTAAATACAAATTGTTATTAAAAGTCGTATGCTTTACACCCGGTGAGCGACTTTATACAGAAAAAGTGAGAGAAAGAGATTATCAATAAAGTCCGACACTCGAGAGCTGTATTTTTTTACGAGATATTTTGTAGAAGTGTGTGACCATTTCGTAAATACAAATCGTGGTCGACAGTGTCGAGAAAGTTTTGAGAATAAATTTTTTTTAAAACGGGGCGGGGGGGGGGGAGTGTAAGTGCGAAAGCATGTCAAAATTCGAATTGGAATTTTCGTACTTTTTTTTTTCTTCGTTCTGGCTGCCAGACAGTATTGCGGTGTTGAAATAAACTAAAAAAACTCCTGCGCTTTAATACACGTGTATAATACAAACTATTCTTCTAAATCTGACTGTGTCTTTTCATTCTTTAAAATCCTACAATTTCTGTGCTTTTTTTTTCTTTTTTTTTTTTTTTACAGACTCGTAGAAATTTCGGGTAAAACCACCGATTTTTAGCAAAATAAACAAACAAAACATTTATTTCATTCATATTAGATACCAATTTTTTGTTGAAATTATTTCGTGGAATTCGAATTTAATCAATAGACATTATTATTAAAAAAAATAAATAAATAATAAAAATGACTTTTGGTAAAATTTGAATCCCATGAAATAATTTTTAAAAAAAATTCTTTTTGGCCAACACGATTAAAATCAATTTTTTACCTTGAACATACAATTTTTTCGTTAATTTTGCCACAAATTTCGTTGAAAATTACGTAATTAAATTTTAATAAATTTTATACACCACAATAGTGCATATTTTTATATTTTTTCAATTTCACTTTTGACATACAAATGTTTCAGTGAAAAGTAATAAATAATTCAAAAAAAGTATATTCAACATTTTTTAAAATAAATTATAATTATCGAGTCTGTTGGAATCACTCTGATTTTTAGACATTTTTTTTTTTTTTTATTGTCTGAGGTGACATGAAAATGCCTCATACATAAAATAGACAATATATTCACTTACGGAAGAAATACATCGTAAAAAAAAACTTGCGTTTTAATTCCTTCGAGCTAATAAATTCTAAACGCTAATAAATTTTTTTCTAACTCAGTAAACTCGATCTCAAAAAAAAAACGACAAAAAAACCAAATTCCCAAACTACAAAAACTGTAGCCATTAAAAAAACAGAAAAAATGGCTTTCACAAAAATCTTCGACAAAACAAATAGATTAGCAATCGAAAATATACACATTTTAGGAACAATCTCACGAAAACAGTTCGAAACAATTCGGCAAAAAAAAATTCCAAAAAAAAAAAAGAAACATGGCGTACTAATTTTCTTTGTGTACTTGACTTTTGGTCCTATCCATTCGTTTTGATGAATAAAATTGCATGGAGAAGTTTCTACACGCAAATATAATTCGATATACATCGAGTAACCGAAAACCGCTAACCTTTCATTCTCAAGAACAGCAGAAAAACCGCTCGTTTCATTTTACGATTACACATGTATTTGGGCGTTTATATTGATTTTGTGGCCCACGTGATAATGCAGCCAGCTCTTACGCCGCGTTACGTAAAAGCGGCGTAAAAGCCGGTGCGCAGCTTGTCCTCGAACAAAGATAGCAGCACGATCTAAAATCTCGATATAACAGACACATCGTAACCGACCAGAGTAAAATAACACATAAACACGATTTGCGCGTCAATTTTAATGCAGTAAAATTGTAACGATACGAGTGCGTTATCCGAGAGATCGATCGAAGATCGAAGGATCTAGAAAGAAAATTTCATCCAAGTGTCAGATCGACGACACGTGACGTCGAATTTTTCGTATTACGTTCAATAAACAAAAACATCAGCACCTCTCTTTCTCCCTCTCTCTTTCTCTCTCCCTCTCTCTTTCTCTCCCTCTCTCTCTCTCTCTCTCTCTCTCTCTCTCTCGATACGACAACTGATTTTCGGCCAACACAATGGAATTCACACGAGGATTTTTAAGCGGCAACATTCGCAATTCCTTTCTCGTGGTGACGAAAAAATTCTTCAGCGTACAGAATGCCAAATGCGTCAGGTGCGAGAATTCTCATTATTACGTAAATTTGTTTTTTTTTTTTTTTTTTCTCTTTTTTAGATATGCGTTTAACCTACCGAGCTTGTGTGTGTTATTGCGATGCTTTTTCTCGTTGCAGATTGGCCGAAGTCGGAAAATTAGAGACACCAAAATTGCAAGGAAAATATAACACCGGCCAACTCATACTTCACAGAGTCTTTGGCTATCGTGGAGTCATACTCTTTCCCTGGCTCGCTAGAGTCTACGACAGAGATGTGCCGAGCAAAAAAGAAGGGTACGCGATGCAATGATCTTTGCTGATTCGACTTGGGACTAATCCCTCAAACTCGCAGTTTTAAGACACTTTCTTTTTTATGTTACTGCTCCGACTCTGAGAGCCAGTCTGAATTTTTGTTTGTCGCTGTGGCTGGAATTATTATCGAGATGGAGGATTGTCGGCTATTGGCAGCCTCTTTTTTTAATGTTTGATATAATTATGATTATTTGAAACCAACATATTGCCAGAGCAAATTTGCATTCTGAAAAGATGCTCAAAAATGCTGCATCAGATGTTAAGTTTGGATCCAAAATGGGCGGAATGTTGCTTCTATTTTTTTAGAAATTTTTTTTTTTTTTAAGGAATTTAAAAACATGAAAAAAAATTTAATAAATTTTGTTGTAAAAGATGAAAATGCAAAAGAATGTAACTATGTCACTTTTGAGTAAAAGGAAAGTAATTCTGTCAGGGTGATTGGAGCCTGAAAAAATATTTTTTTAAAGTCCCACCTAAAATAACAGTACAAAATTATACAAAAGGAATTTTTTTTTTTGTCATTTATGTATATATCTTGTTCAGAATGCTGCGCATAAAATTGGAACCTTTCATTGTCTTCCACTTGAGAGAAACTATCCAGTGGTCCTTTCTTTTTGCAAACTTGCTGATGTACTCTAAATTTGGTTCTTATGCTGTTGTATTTTTAGCAGAATTTTGTTTTGAATATTTCCTAGCAATTATTTAAGTGGGTAAATAATTGGTAAATTTTTTATAATCAGTTAGAGGCGACGAAAATAATCTTTGCTATTTTCTTATGAATTGTACAGCGTTCTAAATTTTTTTTTCTTTTCTTTACACTCTGATTGGAGTGAAAATCTAAGGAAGAATTCTCAGTACTCTTCAACGATAGCTTGCAAAAAAATTATTATCATTTTTTATTGTAACTCTCGCACTAGTGTGGTGAAAAAAAGTATTTTTACTTTGTTTTAGATGTTTAAATCAGACCTGTATTTATTTGCAGAGTCGAGGACTCTAACTACAACAGTGTAGGGAAGGAAGTAAAAGGAAGAACTCACACATTCTATCAAGTTTTGATTGATCAGAGAGATTATCCATTCATAGTAAGTGATTTCTTATTGAAGATGCTACTGCGTTGCCTGATTTTAAAACGATAAACCTGCATTTTTATTCTTTATATTATATTTAAAATTTCACAACCTCAGAGAGCCCAAACCGAAGCAGTGACTTTTCTGGGGAACCATGAGAGCAGTAGAAGTTTGTATGCCATACCAGGTCTCGACTACGTAGCTCACGAAGACATATTGCCTTATTCGACGAACGACAAGACTGCCGTGCAACACGAATTATTCGACAAATTTTTGGCTTTTCATCCGGACCGCGATCCGCCATTCGTGGCGCAGGAGACCCTCCGAGCTTGGCAACAGAAAAATCATCCGTGGCTCGAACTCTCGGACGTTCACAAAGAAACAACGGAAAATATTCGTGTCACGGTTATACCGTTTTACATGGGCTGCAGAGAGAGTCAAACAACCTCTGTCTACTGGGTTGGTATATCCCTTAATTAAGGGTAACACGTGAAAAACCTCTCTGATCTCTAATTGTTACGTCAAAGTAACACATGGAGAAATTACATTAACGCATCAAGAGTCGCGTTAGCGATTCGACGCCAAGTATTTAAAAAAAATCGATTTTTCTCCAATTTTTTTCGTATAAAAACGTTAATAAAAAATCGAAAAATTAAGTTATCGAAAAAGCAACCTCCGTCATTCCATGAAGACATGTTGCCCGAGTATGTATGCACAATTTCAGGCCGATCGCATAATCACAGTGGTCAGGAGAGTGGTAACCATTTTGAAAAAAGTTTTTTCGAGAAAAACGCTTTTAAAGCTTTGCGATCGGTGTACACAAAAGGGTTTATAATTACCATCAATCTGCTATGCCTGCGCCATAAATTTTAATGCCTCAAAAGTTCGAATCTCGGAAAATCCTTTGACAGGATAAATTTGACTTACATACACATAAAGCATCGGCAAAAAAAGCGATTTTTTGAAAGTTACCAACGTAGAAGTCCCCCTTAAATTACTTCGAATTTGAATATTTTATTCATTAACCCAAATACTTTTTTAAAAAATTAATTAATGACTGCATTGCAGTGGCGCTACTGCATACGACTGGAAAATATGGGTGACTTGAGCGTGCAATTGCGTGAGAGACACTGGAGAATATTCAGTCTATCGGGTACATTGGAAACGGTAAGAGGCCGCGGTGTCGTAGGTCAGGAGCCCGTATTGTCGAAAACTATGGCGGCTTTTCAATACAGCAGTCACGTCAGTTTGCAAGCTCCCAGTGGACACATGTGGTAATTAAATAATCATTATTTTCTCATTTTCGTCCTCCCTTATAGTCACCAAAATTGCAAAAATTTTGATTGCAACTTTAAAAATGTGCTGTTGTTCAAATTTCTTCCTAATCGTGATTCAGACCTACAATCTAATCTGATTAGTTCATTTTTGGAATAATAAAATAATAAAATTTATTTATTATTCGCCTGAGTTACTCGCGAGAAAACTGTTGAACGATCGATTATTATTTCAGGGGAACATTCAGAATGGAACGAGAAGATGGTTACACCTTCGACTGCAGAATACCGCCTTTTTCACTGGAATCCAAAGTCGAGGAGCCAACGACACCGAACGCGGAAACGTAAAAATAAAAATTCGACACACACGACAAATCCGCCCCTTCTTTCCCGAGTAATTATATGAGAATTTTTAAGAAAACCCAAAGGTACCCCGATCGTCCTAAGGGAAATGACATAAAAAAAAAAATCCCCCGCGGATTTCCATAATAAAGATCATCGTAAGCTCATATCCTAAATGTACATATTTATTGCTAGTTCTTAGATTGTCTTGTATAAGATATATGTACAACTCGTAGTGAAGTAATAAACATTCATACTTGCGACATTACTTTTTTTCGCGTTTCTGTTACGGCTCCATTATTACTTACTGTAAGAAATATATATAAATTTTTTTTAAAATTTTTCATTAAAATGAAAATTGTAATTTTAATTTTGTGAAACATTGCTGAAAATTATAAAAATTGAATTGGAATAATCTTCAAGAAAGCAAAAAAAAAAAAAAAAAAGTCTCGTTAATACAATTTCTGAGTTACGTTGGTTAAAAATGCAATTTCACCTGAAATTTATCTTTGAAACGTAAATTATCATGCTATAAAAAAACTCTTTGGAAATATTAATCTAGAATATTTCATATGAAACCTTCTGAAATATATTATTCCAAAATTCTGAAAAAATTCTGAAGGAATTGCTTCTAAAATTCTACGAATGTTCTGAAGGAATCACTTCAGAAATTTTTTCGAATTTTAGAATAATATATATATATAAATTTTAGAATTTCAGAATAATATATTTCAGAAGGTTTCGTATAAAAGATCCTAGTTTTAAGTTTCTACTATTCTACTAAAGTTTTTTTTTTTTAATTGAAAAAATTAGATTTCAATTTGAACAAAAATTCGAGTATTTCTTTTTCTTAAATTAAAAAAAAAATTAGAGAATTTTTTTTTTCCTAAATTAAAAAAAAATTAGAGAATTTTTTTCTTTCTTAAATTAAAAAAAAATTAGAGAATTTTTTTTTTTAAATTAAAAAAAAATTAGAGAATTTTTTTTTTTAAATTAAAAAAAAATTAGAGAATTTTTTTTTTTCTTAAATTAAAAAAAAATTAGAGAATTTTTTTTTCCTTAAATTATAAGAAAATTAGAGAATTTTTTTTTTTCCTTAAATTAAAAAAAAACTAGAGAATTTTTTCTTTCTTAAATTAAAAAAAGATTATAAACAATATATAATAACAATAACATTCTATAAAATTTTCCAAATATTTCTGTGCAATGAGGATGATTCCACATGATTTTCTTTCCCAAATCTTTCCAAGCTTACTTAAAGTCGTAAACAAATCAAAAACGGCCTTAATCTCCTCTTTCAGTAGCTGCACCCAGCATTGCAGGCCCTTTTAAATGCATAAAATGCATTGTTTATACCACGCCAAGGTGTGAAAAAAAAAAATCTGGCAAGTGTAAAAGTAATTTCGAACAACCGGAAACGATCGAAACGCCTCTGGAAGCCGGCGTTGAATGTGCGAAATTTCGCCATGTCGACGTGGAGCTCTGCGCTCTGCGTGTACAGCAACTAACAGCAGCAGCAGCAGCAGCAGCAGCAGCATCACCATCACCATCAGCATCACCATCAGAGCCCCCCAAGTCATTCAGCAAAGGGAATTGCAAATCTTGACTAGGCCAGGCGCATTCTCGTATATACTCCCAAGCAAATAGGACGGTTCGCCCAACCCAGTACAGACAATGGCTGCATGTGAGTATATACATAAATAAATCCTTCCAATGTGTGTGTGTGTGTGTGTGTTTTTTTTTTTTTTCGCAACAAAGTGATGAGGAACGTTCGGCTAAAGCGGATATCCGAAAGAGAACAATTGATGCATAAACTAAAGACAATAAAGACCTAAGGAAAAGTACATCGTACGAATACAGCTTTTGGTTATGAATTTATATAGAAAAAAGGGGCTTCGGTTGTGTTTCATTTGTGCGGAACATCAAAGAAGATGGATGTACGTATATAAAAAGCGCCAGTCCTCTTTTGTGCTTTCTCGTAAAGCTGCACAGAAAAACGGTTTACACACGTATTTTCATTCTTTTTACATGGAAAGCCCAGTTTAAGCGCAGCTTCACCAAAAACACACTAACTTGCGTCTTTTCATGTACATCCATTTTTCTTTTTTGCTGATGTACCGGAGAATTATTATGCTGAGTAATTGTTGTCTTTGTTGTAAATAAATGCCGGGCCCTCCTAATCAACAGCCTTCGGGAATGACAATTGTTGTTTGTCAGAAGGAAAGAGAGGAAAAATAGGTGAAAAAATATAGAAAAATTTTGTCGATATGGCTCGACGTGAGCCGGTGAGCTTCGTGTGAATAGGTCAGGGAACAAACACGGGACGCGGCGCGAAAGCGAAAGTACTCCAGCAGCTGAACGCTTTTTTTTTCTTTTTTTTTTTTTTTTGTTACTGTTCCTTTTTTTTTCTTCTGTTTTTACACGATCGATGTTAACGGTTTCGGGGATATTTTTGTTGTGTCTGTTGTGTGTTTAACAGGCTGTATTATTATTATTGTAGCGGTTAATGATAGTAACAATGAAATTTAATCGTACACGTCTCCTCGACGCAACCTTATCTTATCGGGGAATGCTCATTTCGCCGATAGGCTTATACAATGGCGGCGATGAACAGGTCAGCCGAATACACGACGATTTAAATTTGACTTTTGGATAGCGCGAATACGAATATTGGGCTATGAATTGATTTATTCATTTTTTTTTTGCAGAATAAAGATGTTTTTTTGTCGCTTTTGAGAAATTTTTTAAGTAACGATTTAGAAGGTTTTTTGAATGGCAAAATTTGCCGAGATGGTTTTGGATTGCTTTTAGAGATTTTTCAAATTTGACTTTAGATTTCTTCAATTTTTTTTTTTTTTTTTTTGCAGAATAAAGATGTTTTTTTGTCGCTTTTGAAAAATTTTTTAAGTAACAATTTAGACGTTTTTTTGAATGGCAAAATTTGCCGAGATGGATTGCTTTTAGAGATTTTTCAAATTTGACTTTAGGAAATCACGAATACAAAAATTGGGCCATGAATTGATTTATTCATTTTTTTTTTTTTTTTTTGCAGAATGAAGATGTTTTTTTGTTGTTTTTGAAAAAAAATTTAAGTAACGATTTAGAAGGTTTTTTGAATGGCAAAATTTGCCGAGATGTTTTTGGATTGCTTTTAGAATTTGAATAAATGAAAATTTGTGAAATCGATGAGGATTTTAAAAAATTTATTTAAAAAGTAAAAAAAAAAAAATTGGAATTGTAAATTAATTATTTTGTTAATGCACTTTAATCTCAATTTGAACTGCATCGAATACTTTTTTTTTTCTATTATTTGCTATACGTAGCTGGATCCATCGTTGAAATAATTATAATTTCTAATAATTTATTGAAATTTCTGTAACTGCACTGGCACCAGAAATACGTGACTTTAAAAATAAGCGTTTATTTTTAATTAAATTAAAAATAGAATTACACGTAATTGAAAAAAAAAAAAGAAAAAAAATCTAAAATCTCCAATTTAGAAATGTCATTTATAAATTGGGCGTACGAAATTTAGTAATTTTTTACAATTTTCCGTGTGTTGAAACGCATAATTCTCGTATTTTGCTCCAAAGGGCAAATCAGTAGTTAATAAATAAAAATTATGTAATACCAAAATAAAAGCCTTTTTTTTTTTCGTTTCAAGCCTATCCCTCAAACAATGGTCCCATATTTCTCAGAATATTTTTAAAAGATCGATCTAATTACAAATAAACGTGTAAGTTAAAATATCTTTAAAAAAAAACAGCTCATTGCTTAACCAGTAAGCAGTATTTTTTAAGACAATACAACAGCTTATTTGTGATAAAAATGTTTGTCAGACAAAACAGTTTTTATCAAAATTACGATTAAAAAAGAAAAAAGCATCATTTATCACCTGCAAAACGAGTGCGAATTCTTTTCTACTCACAGACTTGAAAAGATTCTTAGTATCTTACTTTGGGTTATTTCTTCTAAATCGACTTTCATCGGCGTCTTTAGCGATCTGTTTCATCAAACGATTGACCCTTTATATGAGCCACCCAATCGGCGGATTCGGTCTTGATAGCCTTCGTTTACAATGGCTCAATTCATCTCGATGTTTTCGCTCCTTCGATACTTACAAACGTATGTACTTCGATTGTTCAAAATGAGATTTACATTTTTCTTACCATATGTAATGAGCAATTTTTTCTTCTGTACCTTTTCAATGAATTTCGATGAACCCCGGGAATGGCTGCGTCATCGAGCGTTGTTTAAAAATCTTGAGTTTTATTTCTGTTGAAGAAAAAAATAAGTAAATAAATAAAAATAACAAAAATTCCTCTCTATTTTACAGCCATAGGGGTTCTGACTCCAGACATTATCGAGGAGATGCGTACCAAGTTCTACGCGGACCAGAGAAACATCCAAGCACAAAATATCTGCACGAAAACAGATCCGTTCGAGGCGTGCATATCGCGCAGAAAGCTCCAGCAATCGAATTACGTTTTTGAGAAGAAAATTGAGCAGGAGGGTAAACCAATAACGAATCAGAAGAACTCCGGTAGATGCTGGATTTTCGCGGCTCTCAATGTCATAAGAATTCCATTTATGAAACGACATCAAATTGAAGAATTTGAGTTCAGCCAAACGTACCTATTCTTTTGGGACAAGGTCAGAAAATTACAAATTCAACTGCTCGTAATAAATTCACGTAATACTAATTAATTTCGAAAAATTTCAGATATTCAGCTTTTTTTTTTGCTCGCCGCTATATTTTCGACCCGTAATTTTTTATAATATAGAATCAAGTTTGAATAATTTTTTCAGCATTTAAAAAAAATGAAATTAGAGATTTTACGTTATTGCCTAAAGCTTAAATTTGTAAACTTCTTTTAGGAAAAAAAAAATGTCTCTGCGTATACATTGAAGTCTTAGGATTGCTTGATCAATGACTCAAGAGTACAGGATATTTATCCTTAAGAAAAATATCTTTCACTCTTTTTTGCGGCGACTTAAGAGCCTGTAATAACCCACTGCAATGATGTGCCTTAAAAACTATTCCTACGAAATACCGATTTTACAGATCGAAAGGAGCAATTACTTCCTGAACAACATCGTTAAGACCACGCGAAAGGGTGAAGCAGTGGAGGATCGTTTGATCTCATTTCTTCTGAGCGATCCAACCTGCGACGGTGGACAATGGGACATGTTGGTAAACTTAATAAATCGTTACGGTCTTGTGCCAAAGTCATCCTTCCCGGAATCGTGGACAAGCGAGTCGACGTCGCGTATGAACGCGATATTGAAGTCAAAATTGAGGGAATTCGCAAAGCATATCAGAGACTCGATCGACAAGGGTGCGACGGACGAGGAGGTTCAGGATCAAATATTGGAACAAATGACAGTGGTATTTAGAATCGTGGGTGTCTGCTTAGGGATACCATCAGAGACTATTGTTTGGGAGTACTACGACAAATCCAAGGAGTATCATAAGGTCGGCCCAATAACCGGCATCGAGTTTTACAAGCAATACGTAAAGCCCTGTTACAACGTTGACGACAAAGTATGCCTGGTCTCCGATCCAAGACCGAGCAATCCCTTTGGCAAACTCTACGAACTCGATTATCTCGGCAATGTCGTGGGAGGCCGCAAAGTACTTTACAACAATCAAGCGCCAGAATTGTTGATGACACTTTGCGCAGACAGCATCAAACAGAGCGAAGCCGTTTGGTTCGGTTGCGAAGTATCGAAGCGCTTCGCCACAAAGCTCGGACTACAGGACATTGACATGCACGATTTTAAAGTGCTTTTTGATACCGAGGTCTTTGTCGGATTATCGAAAGCCGATAGACTCAAGTACGGAGATTCCATGATGAGTCACGCTATGGTATTCACAGCCTACTCCACAGATGTGAGTTGCTTTTTTTTTTTTTTTTTCGTCTGATACTTACGCGTTCGTTGATATATCGAGAGATAAATTTCCACTTACGAAATGATATTTCGTTTATTTGTAATTTAACAATTCTGATGTCTCGTGATTGTACTTATTTGTGGGAAGAAAATTTTCTTTATCGGTTAAAAAATCGGTAAAAAAAATATGTGAAATTGAAATGAATCGAAAATCTTGTTTCTCTGGAATTCTTTGATTTTTAAAATATGAAATATTCAAATATTCATATTTTTCGTACACCTCCGCCTACCCTGCCAACTTTTGGCAATCTGTTTACCTCCGAAATCCCTTCTGATCAACGAATCTTTATCTGTTACAGGGTGATTCAAAGATAACGAAATTCCGCGTGGAAAATTCGTGGGGTGACGATCGCGGCGAGAAGGGCTACTACGTTTTAACGTCGGAATGGTTCAAGGAGTTCGTTTTCGAAATAGTGGTCGACAAGAAATATGTGCCGGCCGATGTATTAGCGGTTAACGAACAAGAACCAATTCTCTTGCCTGCATGGGATCCCATGGGAACGCTAGCTCAGTGATCACGTCACTGTTAAAGCGGCTGAATCGTCTAAAAATCGTCGCTATATACGTTCACGCGAAAAAAAAAAAAAACAAAAAAAAAAAAAGAAAACAGAAACAAAAACAAAAGAGAAAAAGAAGGAAAAAGTGACCGTCATCGTGCACTTCTAGAAACTATCGTGTCTGCGTACATTTCGTTAGCAATCTAACATTAAGAAATTCACGTTCTTATCGAACTAATCATACTCGTATATCATTCGTTCGTCGAAGGTCGTAAGATTTAATACAACCACTGAATTAATAACTCATTTCGTTTTTTTTTTTTTTTTTTTTTTTTTTTTTTTTTTTTTTTCTTTTTTTTTATATATAGAATGAGCAGACTAATACAAAGATAATGAAATTCTTGATAAATCCTCAACGGAATTTACCGAGAGTGTTTGCATACCTCACCTCACTATTAAATAATATTTTATAATTTTTCAAAACTTAAATTTACCGCGCAATTTACCTTGATTAATATATGCGCAATAGCTCTTGATAAACAGTGCCGCGCGCTGTTGACTCGAATTAAAAAAAAAAAAAAAAAAAAAAATGATAAAAAAAAAACCGCGGAATACATACGCTCGTGTATTCGATGAATTTCGAACGAACCAAAAAATGATAAAAAACAAAAAAACAAAAAAATAAATTAAAAAGAAAATGTGATGTGTTTGGAACAAGTGAAATTACGATGCCGTTGGCTAAAAATCGGAGAGCTTAGTCTTATAGAAGCATTTGTATGATTAAATCATTAGCATTTAAGCTACTTTGTAGTGCTGCGCCAATAAATTACGTCGAAAAATTCCGAAGCTTCAGATTCAATCTTTTATTTTTTTTTTCTTTCTTTCTTTCTCCTTTTTATACTCTAATATTAAATATACATCATTATCACGGTTGCAACTTACTTTTTTTCTCTTCTTAACTTGTAGCAGTACTTTAGTTTAGCCCACACACCCTGACACATTCTCTCCAGATGCGCGTCTTTATGCTCGGCCGCAAACTTGAATATATCTTTAATCATGAATCTCGGAATTCTTAGATTACCCTGTTGAATCATACTGAGTGCGGCATAGAGCTTGCATCTCGCCTCTAGCAGAGGATCGCCCAGTCTAAGTGCCAACTTGAACTGATGTATTGAAATCTTTCCAGCCATTTGAGCCTGTGTAAAAAAGAAAAAAAAAAATTGCCGAATATGAAAAGTTTTGGCAATAACGAGTCGCTCATTCGCAATGGAAGCTTAGAAGGTGTAGAAATTATTCTAGTCGAAACTGGGCGCAGCATAGGCTGGTGTTGTCTTCTATTTTTTTGTTTTCAAGGTTTTTCCAAAAAGAAAATTTGAAAATTTTTGCAAATTGACTCATTATCTAGTTTCGTTGACAAAGCCTTTTTTTTTTTTTTTACAGAGCTATGAGGAAGAGAATTTTGGCTCCTTCAACATGGCAGAATTAAAAAAAAAAACAAAAAAAAAGTCCAATTGGTATTACGAATGAATGAAACTCTGGAAGCCTGTGTGATTAATTAAATTATCATTGATTAATCCAAATTCATTGCAAAAGATAAATTACTCAAAAAAATTATTTACAATTATCAGAAAAGTATGAAAATAGTTACATATCTACACAATTATAAATCATAATCACTCATTTAAAAAAAAAAAAAAAAAAAAAATACAAAAAAATTTCATCTTCAATTCAATATTTTCTGCAAAACTTACGCAATGCTGATAATGTTCCCCGAGAGCAGAAAAAGCCCCTCCCAGTGTGGAAAGCCAGGACATGGCGAGATCGACTTCGCATCTCTCCAAAGCCATCTGCGTCATTCGTTCGCCCCTAAAATATCGAACAATTGTGAGAAAAACATGAAAGGCTCTGAAAAATCCATAAATTAATTATATTTACCATTTGTAGTCTAGGAATTGTTTTAGCGGACTTCTTAGCTTTATCGTAATTACAGGAACCGCGTCCGAGGGCGTTTTGAGTTTTGAATAATGCAAAAGAGGCCTTAGAGCGCATCGACGATAAAATTTAGAATGCCTCAAAGCATAAATATAGGCAGATACGGCGTAAGAATTAATATCCTTCTTGTTCAAGTAATTCGGAGCGATGACGAATAATCTCGAAGGTACATTGCAACTATTGATTTTCGATGATTCTCTATCATTATCGAGAGGATGCTTTTTATGCTCCGTCAGAAAAAAAGGCAGCACGTGCAGATCATCGTATACCGATTTATTGCAATAAATCACTAAACGCAACGGTTCCATTGCGGTAGATCATGTGTTCGGATTAAAACTATGTAAGCATAACGTCGTAAGTTCGTTCGACGTTACACTCGATTTTTAAAGATTTTTTTTTTTTTCTTTTTTTTTTTTTAGATCCGAAACTCGCCTTTTCGTGAGCTTCGACGTATTAACGAAGATTAAAAAGTAGTGCCGGGAAATTTAAAATGACACTGAGGAATTTTAAACCGGCGACGATAATCGAAATTCGAGGTTAGGTCTAAGATTGAGTTACATCGCATACGAGTGCGAGTGAGATGGCGATGAAAATGTTTTTTTATTCGTTATTTTTTATGAGACACTTGAGATTGGAGATTTGGAGGAAAAGAAGAATAGTCGATTTACACGCAATGAGCAGACAAAGAATGCTACGCTTTTAACTTTTGTCCGAAATTTACAACGTCTTTGAGAAAATACGATTACAGTTTTCGTTACCGACTGAGTAAGTGATTGTTCACGTTAAGATCATGCGCCACTGCTCGGTCGGTAACAAAAACTGTAAAGCTTTGTTCTCGTTTTCATTTGATCCTTTAAAGAAAAGATTTTTGTTTAAAAGATTTGGATTTATTAAAGAAAAGAATTTTGTTTAAAACAACGCAATCTTTTGTTTAAAAGATCGAATGTGGAATGAGAACAACGTTTTACAGGTTTTGTTACCGACCGAGCAGTAGCAAATCATCTGAAGGTAAGCACGAAAAATTCAGTCGGTAAGAAAGACTGTTAGCCAGTTTACCAAGTTTGACGGTTAATTTGTCGATAAATAAAACATGTACATTGACATTAAATTTCGAGAAGAAAAAAGAAAATAATGGAAAAAGGAACTTATTATTAATAAACTACACCTGTAAGATTTCAAAATATTTTTAAAAACCCGTAATTTTGAGAATTTTTTCGAAAATTAATTTGAATAAAAACACCAAAATAGTTGATAACTAAAAAAAAAATCATCGATGTTTTGGAATTTTTTTTTTATAATAAATTCTTTGTTGAAAAACAAATACATAGATAAGAAGTTTTTTTTGTATTTAATATTTTTACGTTTTTTAACGAAGAATTCATCGATTTCTTGTTTTTTTTATCGATAAAATAGTTTTTTTTCTATCAATTAACATTTTTGATGATTATAAGTAAATTATTTTTGGGAATTAAAAAAAAAATTAATTTCAATTATTTTTTCTTCCTGTCGAGTTGACCTAGAATGTCCCATATACATAGCTGATCACATTCAGATATTCCCAGTTGAAGTGCGACTTCGCAATAAAAAGTCTGTCGGTATTAAAAGTCAATATTGTCTGTCACAGCCCAAGAAATGTCATTTTAAGCTTTAGATATGAAAAAAAAAAAAAATTCGTTTGCAAAAGTTCTCTTATTTATCTCCTAAAATTAGTATCTTTTCGTCTTCCTAACTTCCGGTCAGTAAAATATTACTCAAATCAGCGACTATAAATAGCGAAGAAAAAAAATTGAAAAAATTTCGCATCGCACTCATGTTCACATTCAAGCAGCTCAAAATACTCTTAAATAAATTCTATAGTCACCCTTGAAACACGATTATTCAAAATAACGTTCATTCGTGATTTGACTTAAGAGTGCATAAAACATTTCCATTTCAAAAGTATCCGAGTAAAAAAAAAAAAAAAAAAAAAAAAAAACAAATGACAAAAAACAAAAGAATCGTCGGCAAGCATATTTGCTTTTGTATCGATAACCAGATCCAAAATCCGGAACCTAAAACCAAAATCTCGCACAAAACCCTCCTTAAAATTACGTCGTATTTTCGCCTAAAAAAGAATCCAAATAAAACGGTCAATAAAAAAAAAAAAGGAAAAGTACTCACCGCAAAGTTCTCTAACGTACCGGCTTTAGCAGACGATTAATCCGGCCAATAGGAATGCCCGACGAGTCCATCCCACATTTCTCGTCCAATCGCATCGCGGCGTTCACCCGACATATTCACAATCAACGATAATTGGGGCAACGTACGACAATTGAAACACACGCGATTCTCCCATTGCACATTGGATAAAAGCTAACAAACAATATTTTTCACGACAATTAAACACGGAATTTAAGGTAAACGTTAGTGAGAATCGTTGTCATTAAAAAAGCCTCAATAATCATCGTCGATACGTCCTTCCAGTATATTCCGAGCTTGACTCCTCAACGTTGCTCGAAGAGCGCCGCGAACCCCACCTCGCGTGCCGGTACCGCGAAAAGAGAGAGAGAGAGAGAGAGAGTGACAGAGAGAGAGAGAGAGGCTCTCCTTTCGTACATCGTAGGTACAAGCCAAAGCGAAGCTCTATTGGGGCCTCCGACGTCGGCCGTGACAGGTTGGAATAACCCCGTTCGTTCTCTCCTCGGAGTGCGTCGTCGTCGTCGTCGTCGTCGCGTTAAAAAAAGAAAACGAAAAAGAATTAAAAAAAAAAAAAAAACGCCTCTACCAGGAACAAGTTAATAACTCAATAATAATAATAATAATAATAAATAAAAAAAAAAACAAAAAAAACAAAGAAAAATCGAAACCGGCGTTCGGATATATTTTCATCGAGAACTAAAAAAAAAAAAAAGACAAAAAAAAAAAATTCCAACTAAACAATAGCGAAAAATCCAACAACGACATTTTAATCACTTTTCCAGTTTGTTTGTTCTTCGGAATCGTCTCGAAGCCGAAAAATAACACTAAACAAAATAAGGTAAAATCTCGGTAATTCGCGATTATTGTGCTGTTCTCTCTCTCGTCTCTTTTACATTTGAGATACACACACACACACACACACACACATACACACACACAGACAAAAGTTGGAATTTCAGATAACCGGCGAGAAGGATAGTTATGGCGTTTTTGAGAACGGTACCGCGTTGCTGCGCCGGCAGCAAAAAGCTAAGCAAGTGTCTGCCGTTGCCAGCCAGTTTCCTCGAGAGTACCGGGGCCAGGCCGGCGTTGCAGCTGGTGCAGGTGTTGGCACGAGGATACGCGAGTTCGTCATCTACGAATCAACCGGCGCCAGTACCACGACAGATTGATCCTCTCGATCTCAAGTTTAACGACCCCGTGGCATCTTTCAAAAGTAAAACGATGACCGAACTTATTCGTGCCTATCTCGTTTATCAGATATGCTCGATCGAGTATATCGTCGAGAACAATATGAAGGTGAGATTTGTGTTTTAATCCGCTTTTTTTTTCTTTTTTTTTTCTTTTTTTTTTCTTTTTTTTTTTTTACTGGTTACGAAGTGATGTGTGTCTTGTGTGTGTGAATGAAGGGAGAGCGAAAGAGAGAAAGAAAGTGAGTGTGTTAGTGAACCGGCTCGCCTCTTTTTCGTTCAGCATACGTGTGTCCTTGTCGTGCTTCCCCTCTACGAATTTTCGCCTCAGACTCCTTTTCTCTCTAACTCGTGACCAGAGCGAGCTTCGCCAACAAGCTATTACGTGTTTAAACGCGTGTAGCTCTTTCTTTGTCCCTCCCTCTTTCTCTGTCTCTCTCTTTCTTTCTCTGTCTCTCTCTTTTTCTCTGTCTTTCTCTGTCTCTCTCTTTCTGTGTCTCTTTTTTCTCTGTCTCTCTCTTTCTGTGTCTCTTTTTTCTCTGTCTGTCTTTTTCTTTCTCTCTGTTTTTCTCTTTCTCTCTCTCTCTCTCTCTCTCTCTACGTCCTAGCGAGTCTACTATACACTGTCACGTACCGCTGATATGCCACTGGTTTCGTACTACTGATAGTACAACTTGTAAATGTTGGTCGCATTGGCTTCCGGTACTTAAAATAGTTGCTTTTTAGGACTTCTTTTGGCATAGCTTGTTGTGTGGATCGACGTGAAGTTAGATTCAATTAGAAATTGTAGTGAAGAACGGATCAATCTTGTAGGGATATGAACAGAAAAAAAAAAAAAACTAGTTTTTTTTTTTTTTCGTTTTGTTTTATGCATTCGATTAATCGATCGATGGCGCATAGTCTCTCTTCCCTCTCCAGTGAGTGTCATGGCGGACTTGTCCTTCCTCTCCTCCAGCATCTCCTGAAATTTCGAATAATCTCGTCATTTCGTTAGAAGAGAATCAACAAAAATGAACATTGGATGTTTGGACTTGTTGAAATGTAGTCTATTGTTTCATTTTTTTTATGTTTATCGTGTCATATTCATTAGGTAAGGATTGATAATTTTTTTTTTTTTTTTTTTAATTACTACGTTATTAGATACCTGTTTTATTTGCTTCTATTTTTCAATACTTTTTTTTTTTACCTCCAAATGCAAGATTTTTCTCTTCAGGTTTATAACAGACTGTCTCCATGCGCATAAATAATGAACAACATGAAGTTGGCAATACATGCCAATAGCTTTTTTCAGTTTATTTCACAATTTTTTGCACACATGGGAATCCGCTGATGTAAATGTACTTGTCTCAAATTTTTTGCACATTGGGTCGGGGGTCTTTCCTCTCTTTGAGCATTCCCTGAAATTTCTAATAATTTAGTAATTTTATTGCAAAAAAAAAAAAATTGGACCTTCGTACCTGGGGAGTTTGAGGAATGTAGTCAATTGTTTCATTTTTTTTATGTTTATCGTGTCATATTCATTACGTAAGGAATGATAATTTTTTTTTTTTTTTTTTAATTACTACATTATTAGATACCTATTTTATTTGCTTCTATTTTTCAATACCTTTTTTTTTTACCTCCAAATGCAAGATTTTTCTCTTCAGGTTTATAACAGACTGTCTCCATGTGCATAAATTTTGCACACATGGGAATCCACTGATGTAAATGTACTTGTCTCAATTTTTTTGCACATTTTGTATTTTTTGGGGGTCTTTCCTCTCTTTGACCATTTCCTGAAATTTCTAATAATTTAGTAATTTTATTAAAAAAAAAATAAAATTTACCTTAGTACCTGATGAGTTTCAGGAATGTAGTCAATTGTTTCATTATTTGATGTTTATGGCGCCGTATTAACTCGCCAAGTACAAAAGTTTAATTTTTTTTTTTTTGTAACGAAATGACTAAATTATTTTCTATAAATTTGATTTGTTTGCATTTTTCAATACTTTTTTTTTTTACCTCCAAATGCAAGATTTTTTTTCTTCAGGTTTATAGCAGACTGTCTCCAATGTGCATAAATAATTAACAACATGAAGTTGTCAATATGTGCTAACAGTGTTTTCAGTTTATTTCACAACTTTTTCGACACGTACGAATCCACTGATGTAAATGTACTTGTCTCAAATTTTTTCCACATTGTGTATTTTTTGGGGGTCTTTACTCTCCCACCGCAAATTCTGGAAATTTCTAATTCGCTGCTCCATAGCCTTTTGTCTTTAAAGAATTATACGTTATATATGTAAAAAAAAAAAGGCGTTAACGATTATTTAAACTTAAGTAAAGTTAACTTACATTTTTTAAAAACAAACATTTATCGTTTATTACGATTAACGGTTACTATTTTTTCCAAGAATTATCTGCAATATTTAGAAAAAGATTTTGAGCATTTTTTAAGCTGACAAAAAAAGCTTGATAAACTGTGGAAAATTTATTGACAAACTGAAAAATAATTTAACATTTTTTTTCCTCCCAGTTATTTGTAAAGTTTTTTCTCTATTTGCTCCACAGTTTAAACAACTTTTTATAAGCAGCGCAGATTATTACTACATGACAATAGTCATGAAATTAATTATCTAACAGAAATGTACATTTCATGCAATAAGGATTTAGTTGAGGTGATATAATACAGCATCTGATTTGCAATTTCGCGTTACAAGCTCGAGCGATGTTAACGCTAAAGAGCTCGTGGTATTTAGTGACGATATACGATGCGCCGATAATTGGCTGTGATAATGATAAGTGAGACGCTTGTGATCAAGACAGAGACATGGCAAAATCGTACGTGTGGGAGGTCGTTGTTAACGGTGATTCATTTTAGTATGACGCTATTGAATAAATCAGAAGCTGCGTTCGTTACTCTACAAAGTTAGTCGTACGATTTGTGTGGATTTTTAATGATATTGAATTTTGCATCGTTGGAATGCAAACGCAAATTTAAAAAAAATACAAAATATTATATTCAGATTGAATTTTTCAGAAAACTCAATAATCCAAAAATGATAGATCTTTCATTCTGAGTCGGATGAACGAATAATCTTCTTTTTTTTTTTAGTGTTTTTAAACAATTGCTCATGAATATAACATTAAAGTAATAATTAAAATGGTTTTTCCTTTCGAGACTGATGATTGCTTTATGTAACGCGCATTTTTTTTTTTTCTTGCCGTTCCCTACTCGCAGCTTGTCTCGAATACCGTAATAAAATTCATGAAGTATTCAGCTCACTGGGTGAGCTACTATTCACAAGGTCACTACTAAAGATTGATCTCTTTTTTTTTTATCTTTCTTTTCCTCCCAGTGATTGGGCGCGCTCTTTGGCACAGAGACATGTTCGAGAGTTGTTAAACATTTTTTTTTCAAGTTTCTTTTTCCAAAATATTCAATCCTGTTTCATTTTTGAAAAAAACCTTGTAATGTTCGCCATTGGAACATTTTTTTTCTCTAAATAAACAACCTTTTTCAAAACACCTCGTATCGTAAAAAAAATGAAGAAAAAAATGTATATTTGATAAAAAGAAAATCCCATGCTGAAACTAAAACATATTATTTCTTCGAATTTTCGTCTATTTTCACATTTCCATACTGTCGTTAAACAATCTCGACGTGTCTTGGAAATATCCTGAAATGTCTTTGAATTTTGATGCTTTGATGCTTTTTTTTCATGAATTTGAATCAAAACATGCTGGGGGGGGTCAATTATGCTCGCTCGATCAAATTTTTGTCAAAATCCATACAGTTCTCTTGTTTCCACACGATTTTGAATTTTTTTCAAAAATGTCTGCGCGCTCTGGCTCCCACAATTTTTGAGATATCGGGCTAAAAATTGATACAAAGTTGGACTATCATAGAAAGAGTATTTTTTCGAAAAAATTGCTTTAGCTCCCAGGATTGAATCCTACGAGGGAAAATTTGACGAATTCAATGTTTCATCACAACTAGACTTAAGTTAGCCAACAATTAAAATTCTCTGCTAAAAAGTCTGCGTAAAAAAATGATGAACCTTCATAATTTAGAGAAAGGTTGAATTATGAAACTAAAATTGATCACATATGTTTTCTTTCACCAGCCGCATACTTCTGATAAACCAAATCGCAAAACAAAGATTCTTGAGGAAGCCAAAAGCGACATGGGCGTACTTTCAATCAAACAGAGCTGATGAGGAAGCGATGTGCAAATATAATTCGCAGCCTTTTTCCTGACGACAGTCCAACAATTGGCCAACGACTATCAAGACTATCTGCCAAATTATGAAGATGCGCCTTTTTCTTATAACGGCCTTCAAGCCGACCGGAAGAGACATATGCACTCTCTCTCTCTCGCTCTCTCCCCCGGGACATTGAACTCAAGAGAGGAAAGGAGGCTGGTTCAGGTTGGCGTACGAGAATCGAGCTGGCACCGCACGGCGCTCGCGCGATATTGATTTCAGCGAGTGGTGCAGGGGCTAGGCTATACACCTCGTCGTCGTAGCCGCTGTGGCGGCGACGGCAGGCGGCCGAGGCTCCGCGATCTACCCTTGGAATTTCACTCGGCTGGCGATATAGCGCGGAAACCGTAGACCCCGGCTGGTGTGTGTGCTCTTCTCGGTTACGTAACGTTGCAGCGATCAACGGCACTCTCTCTCTACCCAGCCCACCGAGTGGTGTCGATGCCTCATTTTCTAACGTCTCATGACCCTCTCTACCCGCCCACCACCCCCCGCCAGGCCTCCCACAACTCGTTGTAATTTCTCCTCGGGGTCTCCTCGACACCCTTTTTCCACCACTTGGCAGACACCCCGCCGCCATTTCGCGACGTCGTTGAGTCATGCCATCCTTATGCATCGACTCAACGGGTTTCCACCTGACGTCCAATGAACGGAAAAGAGGGCTGTTTTTAGAAAATCAAAAAAGACCCGACTGAAAAAGGATGTTAATTGAAAATCCAATTTTTCATTTTTCATTTAATCTGTAATATCTCAGAAATGGTTAATCGTATCGACATGTCTAAAAAAACGTAAATGTGCCTTCTTTCATTCAGAATTTTTTGTCCAATTTCAAGCCACATTTTATGACGAAATCAACGATTTCTTTTTTCTTTTTTTGTACTGGAAGTACTTACGACATTGGTTTTGGAAAAAAATACTAATTTCCATCGGAAAAATGGTATTTTGATATTTATTAATCAGTAAAATTAATAAATGATTAAAATTGCCATCCGAAAAATTCTATTTTGATTAGACCCCTTTTTTCGAACATATTTAAAAAAAATGACTGAAACACCTTAGTGTTTATGTGAAAGTAATTTTTGAAAAATTGATGAAAAATGATTTTAAAAAAATGGTACATCAAGCAATTTTGTAGCATACTTTTCAAGCATTTCGTTGGTAATCCTTGTTATCGATTTTCAGACGTTGGTTCAACAGCCGAGACTGATATTTGCACCGAGAGGGTGCAGTCTGTGCTATTTTATACGTAAAGCAAAGCGCAAGCGCATTCACCAGGTCCTCGTTAATTTGTTGGAACATGCTGTCGGCAACATTATATTTTTGGCGTCAGTGTTTTTCGCCAAAAATAATCCCTGCTGCTTTGGGATTGTAAAGAGGAAGGATGGAAGTTCGAGGACATACTCGTTATAGCATCGGCCACATGCGCTGCAGCACATGACTATCCGTTGGTCGAATTTGGAGAATGCATTCCGCTGATTCATGCGGCCCATCTACATAGAGCTTTACGGTGGGGAAAGCGTGTTCCAGTTGCTATGCTATATGGTATTTGAGTCGTGCAAAAGCGAATCTCCATCGCGCTCAGACTTGTTGGAAGGGTCAAGTCTCTAATCGATCTTTTCCCTCAGCAGGAAGGGGCGTCCATTTTGAAAAGTGCCGACGAGCCTTTAAACGGTTCCTTTAAGGGCCAATCTTAAACACACAAACTTACAAAATAGTGTCTTTAATTCCGGCCCCATTTATAAACATCAAGCTCGAGTAATGTGCTCTTTAATTGACAAGCTGTAAGCTTCAAATTATAAACATTTTTTTAGTGAATCTCGAAACAGGGCCGGCCTCCATTTCGCGTGGAATGCCTCCTAGTATCTCTCGTAAGAATCCTTCGTCTACCAAATCCATTTTACGTTCATCAAATACAATTTCACAAAACCAATTGTGTTTTTTTTTCATCTTTCCTGATGTGATGCAATGATCATCGTTGAGACATTGAAAAAAAATATAGCTTATGTCACAATGGCTCTTTCCTCGTGCCGCCTCCCTTTATTCTACCAACGAATAGTAACGAACGATATAATGTACTGGCAACGATAACCCCTCGCGACAAACACCGCCACTTTACGTTCTAATTACAATTCAGCCAGTGACCACCAGCTGTCCCATATATTTAAGGCTGTTCTCAAACTGAAATGTTCCCATTACTCGTACTATTATTACAGTTCCTAAGGTTTTTGCTGCTTGCTTATCTGGTTAAACTGCACTTTTGCACCTGGACGTTTAATTTTTTCATCTTTCGAGGCTCGCCTACTTGTTTCTGAGGCCTCAAGCAAGCAGTGTTCATGCTGTTAAGGGATAGTCCTTGCGGTTCAATCATGACAAACGAGCCAAAGGCGAGTGTTGCAATCACACGAGTTGAGAAAAAGTTTTCCGCACGAGTTTCCTATGGAACATTATCGCACTAGTGCGAGAAGTGCCTACTTCTCGCACGCTAAGCGTGCGAATTTTTTGCATCCTAGTACCCGGATTCACTTGGCTGCACCGCTAAAAGTTCTGCCACAGCGGTAATAATCACCGTCTATTCATCAAAAGAGAAGATTGAAAATGACAAAAGTGTCTTAGAGCAACTGTTACGTAAATGGCGTTGCGCGTAACAGTTCCAGAGCCGTTGTCGTCTCGGGTCGAGTATTCGGATCTTCTCTTCGATCGATTCTCTGTCCGTACCACTCTACTGTAGTAAACCTCCAGCGTTACGACAGCCCATACGAGAGGACATGCGCCGAGACCTGCATTTTATACACAAGGCTCGTTGCCGCATCGAAGAAAAAAAAAAAAAAAAGGGGGAAAAAAAAAACCTGTGCAGGGTGGTCGCTCAGCCTGGAAACCTGGAACATTTTATACGTTAGTAAGGAATTTTTCTCAACAATTTTTTTTTAATTGCCTACGGAAAAATATGACATTTTTGTTGCCTTATTCTACTCTGCATTTTTTTTTCAAATTTATTCCGGTACAACTTCTTTTTTTTTTTTTTTTTTATAAATTATGCGAACATACATTTTTACCAATTTTTATATTTTATTCAGCAATTTGAAGTCTCTAACAAAATGCATTATTTTCTTTTGCCTAAAAAGAAAAATTCCTAAATAGAGTAAACGAAAAATTATGAAATTTTACACCTGTAATTTTGTTATCACCCTGCTCATGATTTGATTATTTAATGAGTGGAATGTAATGAAGTTTTGTAACGATCGACCTGCATTCTGAAGCGCAGTTAACTCTTTTTTCTCCATTTACTATTTATTTATTCTGTTTTTGTTTCATTGATCATCCATGCACACGGTGGCAAGAGCTCTCAATGCAAAGCATGTTTACCACCCGGAGCGATTTCCGCGTCCGCGGGGGCTCGTCCAATCCATTCTCAGTGCGCGGCTCCTCATTCGTGTCTGGGTAAGCAGGACCGACGCCGAGTGCGCTCTCTTGCAAATGATTGGTATCTGCAGCGAGGTAAACGCGCGCGCGGACGATTCAACTGGAGAGGAGGAACGGGATTGGCCTGAGGGGGAGGGGATAATAATAGTCATTACTCGGAAACGCTGCTCGTAGCTGTGACGTAGTTGAACTTAATATTGATTTTCCAAGGCCCACTGGTATAGTAGCCGCAGCGGTCCACGGCGCCGCCGATTGGAGCGCGCTATACCAGTCAAACTGTACAGACTGTTACATACTTGCCGGCATAAAGTTGATATCTGAACGATTCGCCGGCTCTAACCGGCAATTTCAAGCACGAAACCAAGCTAAAGCAAACTGTATTCATGAATTTTTATTTTTTATTTTATGCCGGTCATGTAAACTTGTAAATTATAAAATTGATGCAGAGTAGAATTTTGCGCATTGGTTCCTCATTATTTTTACATTTTTGCAAAGCTTCTTCTGCGAGGAATTATGTTCATCTCTTTTGGATTCCTCTTGGAGAGCAAGTTTTAGAAAAAGTAATGAAGAAGCAATGTGCAAAGTTCCATTTTTCATGCTTATTTTTCCAAGCAATTGTCATCGCGAATTAAAAGATTTTTCTAATATTATTATTTTTTTTTGTTGGTTTTATCGCTTGAGGGATTAATTCATTTATTACGTAATTCTTTCCGGGAAAAGTTCTTCCTAAATAGAATAAAATGATTAATAAAGCTGCCTTCAATTTAATTCATAATTATGCCAATGCCCATTGTTTGGCAGATTATTCGTTGAATCCTCTAACGCAATGGCGTAAAACACATTTACCGTTTATTGATCCAACCAAGGGGGAGAAATATTAAAGTTGATGACACGTTCAGTCTCACTGATTGACGGTATTGCAAACTAGTGCTATAAAATTGAGGAAAAAAGCACTTTCCATGGAATCAAAAAAATAATAATTTTAGAAAAATTAAAAAAAAAACTCTCAACTGAAACAGAAGCTTAATGAATGCACAAATTGGGTAAATAAAAATTGTGAAATAATTAAATAACCATTCGCAGATCATAGTCGGGAGATTTGTTTGCCATCAGGTGTGAAAATTTCCCGATTGTCATATGCGAATGGTCATTTAATTATTTCCCAATTTTTTGTTTTATTTTTTTCCTTGATTTATTTAATTTAATTTGGCTTGTAAAATACATTACAGATTGTCAAGGATGAGAGTCTGAACGTAAAGTTTGAACTTTCGTTTCGTGGAGCGAAACCCTCGACATCATAAATCTACAATGGTCACAAACTTCAAGAAAAAAGATCCTAGAATTGTTTGAAATAAGAATTGAGCACAAAGCTCATCTTCACAAGAAAATCTGTCCTATCGAAGAGAAAAAAAATCCAACTCATCGAGGGCGAATAAATTGAGCTGCTCAGCAAAAGCTTTGTGAATCGGCATATCTTCAGTGTCAAGAATTTCAGAACTTTGGCTTATCACGTGCCTGTTAGGCTTTCAGTTTCTTTTTTTTTTTTTTATTGTCACGTGGCTGTTTGGCTTATCACGTGCCTGTTGGGTAGACGATTTGGCTAAATCACGTTATTTCTAGCCTTTACGAAATGAGAATTATCAACACAATAGTCAGAAATATTGATAAGAATAATTTTTCGAAAATTGATAATTTTTTTCAATATTCATATTGTACGACGGAAATATCATGAAATTTCATGATATTTGTACACATCGACTTAGTCGAATGTTGTATCGATTGAATTACCGATACTGGACACTCGACTTCCGATCAGCTGAATCACATACGTCGTCGTGTCGATTAATAGATCCGATAGAACACGATCTGCAAGATCCTTATCGTTCTTAGACATTTGCGCTGTAGAGGAAAGTTAATCGAGACTCGAGAGGGCCTTCGGGTATTATTAGATATTATTATCGAACGAGACCGAATTATTCCTAACAGATAACGAACAGGATTGGATTTACGTTAAAAAAAAACCTGATGCGAAATATTTTACAGTCTCTTTTCAATTTAATCGACGTTTCAGACGATTTTGAGTATTCTCACATGAAAATCAGCTAAACAAAAAATTCAAAAAAATTCAATGAAAACGAAGTTTCCTCTATCACGAGGCAAAAATGAATTAGCCGAATAAAATTCACAAAATCAATTCAACAGTCACAGTTTAAATATAATTGATTTTTCATAAAATACTATTTATAATTACCAGCAGCATTTTTTTTAACACTACTAAATAAATGTTTTACGATGTCGTCGCCACATTGTCGTTGGCCTATTTGTCCTCTATTTACTTCGCGACATTCTTCTCCCCAACTTTTTCGCCCACTTGCGAAAATTGATAAAACGAGACAGAAATGGAGAGACTTCATAAGAGCGACGATAAAGGGACACTTCACCGAGTGTTTGAAGGGGGAAAGTCGTCGCCCACGCGTTCTCTCGTGTTCTTTTTGTTTTTTTTTTTTTTTTCACGACGCTGCATTATTTTTCAAGGCGAAGCTAGAGCCAGAGAGTATATTAAAGGCGCACGAAAGAGAGCGAGAGAAGCTTCTGCCTCCTTCGATTCTATGTGGAACAATGATGAGTCTGTGTCGCCTTAGCTTGTCATCGTCATTGACAAGCACTGAGAGCTTACCCCAGTGTGTTCCCTTATTTCATCCACATTTTGCCAAAAACTCGACTCATTTTTTCATCTGTCTCTTCAAAATTCATGACAAAAATATTATCACGATCAAAGTTGGTTACATCTGTTCAACAGAAACACGTGAGACTTGTCGTGAAGGGGATAAGACATGAGAAAAAAAAATGTATATCGAAACAATAAAAATCGACGATTTTTCGACAATTAAAATTAATCGTGAAAACCGTAAATTAATCATTTCAAATTGTTTCAGATGATCCAGTATAGGAATGTCGATAACGTTGGAATCTTTGGCAACGTCGATTCAGAGCCGAGTTACAATTTGCCAAATTTCCACGCTACGCTAAGCGAAGAGTGACTACTTCTCGCACCGCGTGGCACAAAACTATGTTTTAATAGAATGAAAAAGATTCCACAAAGAATCGGGAATTGGCGTCGAGTAAACTACGGTGACGCGAGTATAAATTAGAATTATTGCGCAGTCGGAGAGAGCCGACGGAACGATAACTCAAAGGCTGTTCTTTCACGGCTAATTCAACAAATTCAGGGTCATCCGTGTTGTACACATATTTCTGGTACAAGTGTGACAAAGTTTTGCCGGTAAAACGCATGTGCACCAGAGACTACTCTGTGAAATGCAACTCGTTTAACGAGATCTCAGTTGAGGGACATTGCCTCTCGAGAGTGCTATTGCAACGGCAAGACAAACACGCGGAGTCAGCAGACAGCCGTCAGACGCGTGGATAACACATACGCGGGTTTCTCTTCCCTTAGTCACACGCGTCTCGTTCGATTGTGTATATGTAATGACGCGCGAGAAGTTGCGTGTGATAATACGATCGAGGTCACACGACCGCAAGTTCGGTCGGCTCTTATCGGCAATATCGCGTTCCGTACAATTTTCAAAGCCTTACACTTGGCTTTTATCTAACGAGCCTCATCTGTTTTTTTTTTTTCTTTTTTTTGTTTTTCGTTATCTCGTTAATTCCTCAGTTATCTGCAATCTGAAGAAATCCCCGCTGTATTCTTAAGCAAACAAAAGCTTCCTGGTAAGATGAGCCAGTTAATAAAAAAAGCATAGAGGTGGTTCTCTTAGAGATAACAAAAATTGAGGAAGCAATTTGCAAGCTTCGCAGACTTTTTAAATTCTGAAATGAGCCACTTTCGTGTTCTCAAAAGTTCTGGTTTGGAGATTTGTTTATCAAATCAGCGACTAAATTGAAAAAGCAAAAAATGGTTAATCTGAAGAAAAGCTAGACGACTCTCTTTAACATCGCTGGAGTTTGTAGCTATTTTGTTTGCCATTTAAACCCAATTTTGTCCATGAAGGAAATTCGTCAAACGAAACACAAAAAAAAAAGGAAGTTCCTCTGATGAAGCAAATTGCAAATTCGATTAACATCCTATTTTTTCTTCATATTTATTCTTTCATCATTGTAACTGTTTTGGACGCTGTGACTTTTTCAGTGGCATTCAGTGACACAACTCGATTGCTCGTCACCGGTTTCTGCCTGGGTGCGCAAACGGCCACCAGACCTTTTTCGCTTATGCTCTTCGGTTGGCCGTTTCCTCTCCGCGCAACCATACGAGCCATACAGCACGCCAGGAGAAAACAGCAGCAGCTTACATCGGGGTCGTCGTGACGACGGCGGCGGCGGCGGCGGCGGCGGCGCGCAAACGTGATCGGATTTGCTGGGGCAGACACGTGCTAAGTAATCCGCCCAAGGCCGTCCGGTTGGGTCTGGCGCCCGACATTGCTACCGCAGTCGTAGCCACCACAAGGCGTTTAACATTTTTCGAAAAGTGATGTTGGCATTGGGGCCCCGTAGGACGAGTTTCGCGAAGCTATAGAATATCGAACTACTGGGAACGATCGGTTTCTTTTTTTTTTTTTTTTTTTTCTTTTCTTTTTCCCCTCTTATTTCACTTTTTATACACGATATACTGCGCAGTCTGCGAGGCATTTGTGGAATGTTGATCGTGCGCAACGGGTTCGACAAACTATGTCTTCTTCTTCTTCTTCTTCTTCTACTTCGTTTGCAATTCGTTTTTCAAGCGGCTTCGAGAGAGCTTCGCGGCTCGGCTAGGAACCTTCTAGACAGTGAGACGATAATCCTTCGATTGGGTCAGCCAACTGTTAAAGACACACATCAAACTGTTTATTTAGTCTATGAAATATACAGGGTGTTTCGTTTTAATCTTCCAATTGATTTATCTCGAAATATTCTGCCCACATCAAGTATTGAGTATAATTCTTTTTCGATTACCTAACAACGGATTTTTCGAAATATTTTTTCAGAATTTTTTGGCGAAGGTTTGGCACCGGCCATAGGCCAAAAAATGGGGATTTCGACAAAATTACTCAAAAAGGATTTTAGAGGGTAAATTCAGTGATGCCATATGCGACTTGAAACGAATGGTGAAGGAAAAAATTCGATATCTCAATTTTTGCGAAAAAAAGTTGCCGTTGGCGGAATTTTTTCTCGAAGGTTTGGCACCGACTATCGGCCAAAAAATGGGGATTTCGCCAAAATTACTCAAAAAGGATTTTAGAGGGTAAATTCAGTGATGCCATATGCGACTTGAAACGAATGGTGAAGGAAAAAATTCGATATCTCAATTTTTGCGAAAAAAAGTTGCCTTTGGCGGAATTTTTTCTCGAAGGTTTGGCACCGACTATCGGCCAAAAAATGGGGATTTCGCCAAAATTACTCAAAAAGGATTTTAGAGGGTAAATTCAGTGATGCCATATGCGACTTGAAACGAATGGTGAAGGAAAAAATTCGATATCTCAATTTTTGCAAAAAAAAGTTGCCGTTGGCGGAATTTTTTCTCGAAGGTTTGGCACCGACCATCGGCCAAAAAATGGGGGTTTCGCCAAAATTACTCAAAAAGGATTTTAGAGGGTAAATTCAGTGATGCCATATGCGACTTGAAACGAATGGTGAAGGAAAAAATTCGATATCTCAATTTTTGCGAAAAAAAGTTGCCTTTGGCGGAATTTTTTCTCGAAGGTTTGGCACCGACTATCGGCCAAAAAATGGGGATTTCGACAAAATTACTCAAAAAGGATTTTAGAGGGTAAATTCAGTGATGCCATATGCGACTTGAAACGAATGGTGAAGGAAAAAATTCGATATCTCAATTTTTGCGAAAAAAAGTTGCCTTTGGCGGAATTTTTTCTCGAAGGTTTGGCACCGACTATCGGCCAAAAAATGGGGATTTCGACAAAATTACTCAAAAAGGATTTTAGAGGGTAAATTCAGTGATGCCATATGTGACTTGAAACGAATGGTGAAGGAAAAAATTCGATATCTCAATTTTTTCCCAAGTCAATAAGCTTAGGCGCTACAGCGTGCTGAAAAAAAAAATCGGAAAAAATATTTAAAAAAAAAATCCGTTGTTAGTTAATCGAAAAAGAAACAAAAAACTCTTATAAAATATTGTTTTTCAAGCAATATCTAAGATGATAACCGCGTGTCAAACCCAAAAATTGACTCTACTATTTCGAAAAAAAGTCTAAAATTTTTTTGCGAAAAAATCCCTTGAAAGATAAATGAAAAAGGAAAAGAAAAGTCCGCAGACCTTTTACCCCCAAGTCAATAGTTCAGGCGCTACACCTTGCTGAAGTGCATTTTTCGCAGAGGCAAAAAATTTCAAGGTCATAACACAAAATGAAAAAACAATTAAAATTCACGAATTTTTCGGAATCCCGCGAGAAAGTAAAAAATAATTCCACTTCAATCACACAATCGAATAGAATTATTTCCAAGGAAAAACATTCCGATCCATTCATCAAACTCTTGTGAATAAAAATATGCAACATTTTTCAATAATCTACAAGAGACTAATTATCAAAATCATGGAAGTTACCATTACCATTCCACAAATAATTGAACCACAGATAATTTGATGTTATCATCATCATCGAGTCGATTTCGCTCGTGCGTGCAAGTAGCTGTGAAAAGCGAGGGTAGAAAAGCAATTAGCCCATCTCCATCTCTACTCGCAATATTTGCCAGTGAAAGAGGGCTCGAGAATCGAAATAGCGATTGGGTCGTTTTGTTGGAAATTCCCCGAGTGCAAGTTGTGGGGCGTCCAGAGCCCGGATCTCAAAATAGAGCGCACCTTGTACATATTAGTAGCGCGAAAAGCGAAAACCCCACCGTTCATTATCGAAGCCCATTTGTGTGTTTGGCAAAAACGACGACGTATAATTCAATCGTTTAAATGGACTTTGATAATCGAAAATTAATTCAAACATTATGCGGCTCTCGTAACGCTGATTAAATAACGAAAGCGAGAGTGGAGTTTCCCCGCGGCTATTCTTCGTCATCGGTGTCATATGGTCGCAAGTCGCCGGCGGTCGATTCATCCGGCTTTCGCTGATTAAAAAAAAAAAAAAAACTTTCCGCAAGGTCTTTATCGGTCTTGCCGTTATTTTTCCAAAATTATGATAATTAATGCTTGTACATAAATATTAGAGTCGTTGAACCAAATGCGGGAGTAATAATTTTTCTAAAATCCCAGTTGCTGCTTTTGGTAAATAAATTATTTTCTTTAAGGAACTAACATTATTTTTTGTCAATTGAGCTCAAGCTCATTTTTATGAGCAATTTTTCGTTCAACGAGCCAATTGGATTTAAAAAAAAAAACGTGCAAATGTGTCGAAATTATTGTCATTTTCATTCTCCAATCACACACAAAGTGTGTAAAAGAAGATAGGATTTTAATTTCAAAAAATCGACTGCCAATTTTTTATGTAATTAATGTGGAAAATACAAATTCTTTTCAACGAAATTATGGATCACAGTGAATTTTTTCGTGGCTCTTCTATAGACAAACCGTAGTCTTGCTATTGAAATACAGACGGAAATGTTAAAAATCTCCATGTCAAATGACGACTCGACATTCATATGTCGATTTTACGAGTCTATACGGAAATACTCTTTTCATTGGCTTGACTCTCGAAATCCACCTAAATCCGATTTTCCATCGCAAAGACAAATCCCCGTAGATAAATCGGCTGGCACGTGCCGAGAGAGAGAGAGAGAGAGAGAGAAAGCTTTAATTCAGCCAGTTTGGCTTCATCATCATAAAATCTAACAACAGACACCAGAGAATCCTGGTAATTTTCGTAAATTTTGATAATAAAAAAAAAAAAAACCGCGTTTACGACATCATTCGCAGTTGATGAGATTTTATAATCTACCTCGTTGGTTTACACGAGCTCTACGCGTATTTACATATATGTACATAGCTGCCAGAAAAAAAAAAAGCGACACGCATCTGGCGGAAATATTATCCTCGCGGTTGACTAAATACATAACGTCACAATTCTTGCATTTAATTGTGATTCAAAAACGAATTATCTGCTGAAAAATAATTGCAAATCAAAATTCCCTAAGAAAAAAATAATCTAAATAACAATAATAAATACCAAAAGCCAGTAACGTTGATTTTTACTTATCGACTGGTAGACACTCTTGTGTTTCTCAACAATCGATTTTTTATTAAATAATAAACAATGTTTGTTAATCGAGATTTTTAATTGATTTTGTTACATAATAAACATCGTGTGTTTATTAATGAGGGGGGGGGGGGGGGGGGGGGGGGCTGCCCATTTAGTTTTCAACAATGTGCAAAATTTTACTTTGCATTATTTATTTTTTTTTACATTTTTAAAAAAATTAAAAACAGTAGCAAGAAATGCTGTATTTTTTAGTTGTCTTTTCCATTATTGACTATTTTATTGATCAATATTTACCGACAAGATTCCCCTCTGTGTGTCCCAAGCAAATTTCACAATTTTTCTCACGATTGTGTAGGGATATCAGGTTAGTTTATCGAGGGCATACATGAAAGCTTGTAAAGCTTAAGAGACACCCGAGATTGTTTACATGGTTATCTGTCGTCACGAGGTCTGCCACGAGGGCGAATCTGAAAAGCGATGCTCCCAAGTGAGTCAAATAACTGGATAGATATCGCGAGTTTATGTATGTACGGGATATTTCAGACTAAATCGAGAGAGGTAGTCTCATCCACGTATTTTTAAAAATAATTTTTACAGTAATTTCTATGTTTGAAATCATTTTTTTTTTTTTTTTTTTTTGGGGTCTGCAAAAAAAGAGATTTAGAACTGAAAATTCGGTGAAGGGTCTATTCGTAATTTGGAATTTTACAGCACTTTTAAAAAATTCCCAGTTTTTCCTATTTTCTGATTTAATTTCATTTATTTATTTTCCTGCTAATCTATAGTTCAATTCCCACCTTCGGAGTAGTCCAAAAAAAAATTTCTACAATTCTTGTGCTCATCAACACATTTTTGATGACCAAAGCAAATATTTCAAAGCGTTGGAAAAGTATATTGTCGAAAAAAATTGTCCATTTGGCATGGAATCTCCTGTATCATGACTCTGTGTGAGTAAGCGATATGGAGTTCCGGTTTTATCTCAGCGACGCACAAACTCGTAAACCATGAATGACTGACTCTACGAGTAATTTCCGTGGCATCATCTGGCTTTCTCAGCTCTCCCTCTCTCTATCTCTCTTTCTCTCTATCGTTTCGTTTCATTGTGCATTAAATAAGCGTGGATTTTGCAGTGTGACATTAAACTTGAGATAGAGCTCACAATATAATTCAATGAAACTAAGGCTCATCTGGTTATCAAGCATTAATTAATTAATCACGGAAATTATAAAATAACGTCGGACCATCTCGGAGTGGTTATTAATTTCTTATCTCCGAGATGTTGATAATCGTCGTGAACTTTGGTACAGAATCAGGAGATTCCTTCTTTTTTTTTTTTTTTTCTTTTTTTTTTTTTTTTACTGATAACAAACTATTAGAGGATAGAGACAAATTGTTGATAAGTTCTATGAATGAGATTTATCGCGTAGTAATCGAAGCGATGATATAATTGGTTAATGACAACAGCACAGGATTGATAACGATATTGCATTTCTCAAGTTGAATTTTAAATTTACTGCATTTAATTGTTGTGAATTAAAGATAAATAAATTTCAAAGATTCTCGCGAGTTTATTAAAATATATATGGGTTTGCTTTTAGAAACTCAATAAACTCGAAAGAAGAATTCACGATATTTTTTTGTGTTAATTTTTTTTTTGTTGCCATAGGGTGACTCATAGTTTAGAGTATGTTGGGTATAAAAATTTTTCCAAAAACTATAAAATCTATGAAAACAAGTTGAAGTCAATAAAATATTGCTGTCCTTGAGAGAGACTCGCGATTTCACTTCATTTCGCAAGAAATAGTTTCTGAGATATATATCTCTCGTTCAGTATATACGAGAGATTCCAGCTCAGTTCATACGCTAATTTGTCCGCATAATTTTTTTTTACTTTATACAAATTACGTTTCAACTAATTTCCTATGAGACTTCGAGAGAAACCCGAATTTTTTTTCCGATTTTTTTTAAAGAACTCCTAGCAAAGATGTTCGTCTCCGGTAGGATTTTAGGAATTTTTTTTTCAAATCATGGCTATCGGCCAAAATTCCCCTCAGATGAAATTCCTGTGGACAGAATTCCCCGGGCAAAATCAATATTTCTTGACTAACGATTAACAAATCGCAAAATACGATAGTACACACGGTTATTTCGATATTTCTTTGCGGAACTTATAATTAATATTTTATTTTGACCAAGTTATTATCATATATAATTTTGCGGGATATTTTGTCGCGAGATATTCCTTCGTGAGGATATTTAAACCTATAAGTACAATTGAAAAATTGGATCGTCGATGGGGGTGAGGCTTCGCCTCCAACCCACTTGATTCAGAGGCTTCGCCCCCAACCCACCTAACGAGAGGCTTCGCCCCCAAACCACCTGACGAGAGGCTTCGCCCCCAAACCACCTGACGAGAGGCTTCGCCCCCAACCCACCTGATGAGAAGCTTCGCCCCCAAACCACCTGACGAGAGGCTTCGCCCCCAACCCACCTAATGAGAGGCTTCGTCCCCAACCCACCTAATGAGAGGCTTCGCCCCCAACCCACCTAATGAGAGGCTTCGTCCCCAACCCACCTAACGAGAGGCTTCGCCTCCAAACCACCTGACGAGAGGCTTCGCCTCCAAACCACCTAATGAGAGGCTTCGCCCCCAACCCCCTGACGAGAGGCTTCGCCCCCAACCCCCTGAAGGGAGGCTTCGCCCCACTCGACCCTGCGGGAGCTCTGAGGGAAAATTAATTACTTAGAAAATAGCTACACAAATAAATCAACATTTCGACCAAAATATAAACAAAAAAAGTATAAATAAAATACACAAGAATATTATGATGATAATCAGGCTCGGCATTCCCAGAGGTTTTTTTCGGTGATTCATTTCCACCTACCGAAAAAAAAAAAAGTGTCATAAAGCATAAACTTTGTAACAAACAATGCTGCTCACTGTCTTTAAACACAATAATTATTCCAAATCATTCTACCGGTGAAAGTAAATATAATTAACAATTCTTTTTGTCGGTGCATCAGAGCTGGAATGCCTCACATATCTATGCACCGAGATTCCACTGGTATTATATTTACGGTGTAAGGGTGGCTCTTGGCATACCGAGAAGGATTATCTATAAGAAACGCAGAACCTGAGACAAAGCGTTATCAGCATCGCTCGCGGGGGGGGGGGGGGCTCGCGTTCGAGGGGGCAGGGTTGGGGGGCGAATATTCTAGCGTGCCAAAGCATTTTCTTATCGATCCGACTCCATCGTCGTCTCGAACTCTCGAGGTGAAGAGATTGAAGCGTCTGTACATTTGATTTTTCAAGTAAAAGCCATCAGTGCTCTTTCGCAACGACAATGCTAAATTAACGAAACCTTCTCAGGGGAGGAGGAGACCCTTTTTCACAGCTCGCACATCTCCTCGACCAAGTGGAAATGACCACACACGACAGACGTTCAAAGTCGTCGGTGATGAGTTCTTTCTATTTTTGGATCTAATCAGACCGAGACAAGCACTTCAAGTATCGCGTAAAGTATAGCAACGAAATAGCTGACTTTGTGCGGGTCTTCCCTTATTTCTTTACAAGGCAATCAAAGCCAGATGCACCAGATATCTCTTTAATATTTCTCCACCTTTTCTTCTTGTGTTTTGCTCATTTTTTTCATGCTCTTCGTTCTACTGATTCGCACTTTAATTTACAGGCAAAGTGGAACAGCTAGGAAAACGCGAGTTTGGCACGAGACGTGTGAGGAAAAAATAAATTCACAAGAGAGAGAGAGAGAGAAAAAGGAAGAAAGAGAAATATTCGAAAAATCGAGTTAGGACGAGCGACCGATGTTCATTTTGAGGTACCTCCTCCACAGCATCCATCTTACACACATTATGCAAAAGTCCAGAGTCCAACTATTTTTACAAAAGACGAAACTTTGCGTTTGGCAGAGGTTGCACTTTCGACAGAGACACACGTTATTGGATTGTCGGTAACGTTCTCTCGAATCCACAATGTGTGGGTCAAAGAATGTTTATCGTCGTGTCTCGTCATTGATCCTCCATCGATGATTGTCAAAATTAAATTCTTTGAAAAAAAAGATTCATTTCCAAAATAACGAAATTAAAAAAAAAAATACTACAATGTTACATTTACTATAAGTTTCGATTAAAGTAAAATTGAGAGCAAAGCAAAAAGTCTAGAAAAGTCTATACAAAGTTATTTATTTATTTAGTATAGAAAGTTTTTTTTTACATGAACATTTTTTTACATGAAAAAAAACTTTCTATACTTTTTTTAGAAATTAATATCAAAATTTATAATTCACTTTTCTTTTTTAAAGTCATATATTTTTTTTTATTTTAAAATTATATATCTCAAAAATTTCACTTTATCGTTCATTAAAAAAAATGCTGCCACAAACAATTGTGAAAATTTGGTGGCTTCGAAATGATTCCCTTGTCTAACTTAATCTGCTATTCCCAAATAACAATAATAATAATAATAATGCTCTGTTCTTGATTTCTTAAATTGTTGCGGCACTCGTTGAAAAACAACAGCTCGCTCCTAATCACCTACATGTTTTTGAAATAGAACTTGATGTTCTAGAATTCGAGGAAGCCATCCTCAGCCACTGATTCGTGACAGCGAAAGCTTCGTCACAGCTGAAAATTGCCTTCAGTTCGACTAGCGAAACACAGTCGTGACATATAAAGATGAAATTTCTCGCGACCTCGTTCTCAATTCGACTTTTGCAATATCCGATTCGCACAAATCTACGGCAACTCGATATATGCATTTGATATTAGCTTGATCGCGTCAATCATTCAGACAAATGATCATTTTCTGATACCAACAGTCTAGTCTTTATTATCAATAGACAAATTTACGATAGTGTTATATATTTTGGCCAGACTCTGTTGACTCACAAAATAGACAAATAAAAATTCATCTCACGTTTCTTCGGGTCATCCTTCAATTTCAATGATGCTAAGTAGAATTTTGCACAATGCTTCCTTATTTATTTATCAATTTTTATCAATTTTTCTCTACGAGGAAGCGAAAATAGATGAACATACTTTCTCGTAGAGGTAGCTTTGTAAATAATTCATAAATAATGGGCAAGCAATTTTCAAAATTTCTACTAAATCCAAAAAACTAATGGAGTAAAAACAGGAGTCTGATTTTCCACATGATCTAAAGATGCATAATATTCTTTTTTTTTTTTAGAATTATTAATCTATATTTAAAATAAATTTTACGTCGCGAAATTTGTTGTAATTAATATTTGAAAACTTTTGTCTTTCAAGTAACAATAGTGTTCGTTCTCCCCGTTCGTTAATCTCTGTCTGGGAACTACGCCAACCATCTGAGATCATATTACCCACCTCCCTAATAGTCTTGTGTTTATTCCACCCGCTATTAACTATTAAAACTAAACAGAAAGTGATAATAATAAATTAGGAATTACATTTTCTTCGGATATTCGTTATGAAGTTCTACAATAATCCTTAAGGATATTGCATGAAGAAGCCATTTTGAGCAATTGAAAATAATATATATTGTAAACAAAAATTACTAAGGATTTTTTTTTTCAAGAATTTTTAATTAATTTTTCCCCAAATCGATTCTGAGATATGTGAAATTAATTGAGGAATATTAGGAAATTTTTTAAAAATAATCATTTCTCATGGATTATATTTATCTGGAATATTTTGTTTAGTTAATATTAATTATGAACGATTAATATCACCAAGATTATTTTTTTTAATAAAGTCGGAATAATTCATTATTTTCCTTCTCTTAGATTATTATGATTTTTAATATATTTATCAAATTTATTTTAATCCTCATGATTCTCTATTTCGTTTGGTCTCTGAATTCAATTATTCGATATTGCATGTAGAGTCGTGAAATGACTTACGACAGTATCTATGAAACATCCTTAAGCGTACATTGCACAAGTTAAGCTTGTTTGCAATCAGAGTAGCAATAAATACGTCGATATACCAAGTGCTAATGAAAGGCCATTCGAGCACTGGACGGACTCGCCCCCATTAGCTCGATATCGATCCGACAATGAAAACAATATATGCATTTTACACTCATAACTTAGCGATCATTGTCCTCTCTTATCCAGAGCTCTCCCTCTCGTTTCCCTTGACGCTCTTGCGTGTAAATTTAGTCGGTAATAATAACCGTATATTAATAAACCGTGACACGAAGCTCTGCTGGGCATGAAAACGCGCTCTGGGTTTTTCGACCTTGGCGTAGAAGAAAAATTGCGAGAGGCAGCCTCGAGACTTTTGGTGAAACCATAGAGAAGCCACCTAATCTCTTAGGTATTTCATTCATTTCTCTTGGCCGGGTTCAATCTACCGTGGATATTAAATTTAGACAAGTCTGATGCTCGTCTGCAGTCGAAGAGATCAATTAATTTTTCTTTTCTTCATAAAAAGCCAATGTAAAATTTTTTTTTTTCTTCATAAAAAGCCAAAAATATTTTCGTCAAGGGACAAAAATCAGTCTGACGTCAATGATGAAAATTCGAAAGAACTTCATGTTTGTCATTTCTGTACTGAAGTGTACATACGAATTTTTGGAAGGCACTTGTCCTCTTCATCGAGAATCTATTTTCAAAGCCCTATTTCCATCTTCTACCTGAAATTTCATATTTTATTTAAGTAATAAATCGTTCTAGCGCTAATATTTCACTGATTTGGAGCAATTGCAAGTTCAACGTAAATTAATTGTAAATACTTTTGATTAATTACAGTTCATGAAGTTTGCAAAGGCTGTGCTTGGTGAAAAGCTCTTCACGCTAATGATGAAAGGCACTTTTTATGGTCACTTCGTTGCCGGTGAGGATGAGATCAAAATCAGGCCAACCCTCGACAGATTACGACAATTTGGTGTCAAGCCGATTCTCGATTACTCGGTAGAGGAAGATATCACACAGGAGGAAGCTGAACGTCGTGAAGTGTCGTGAGTATTTTTAGTAAAATATAATTCTCTCGTAAAATTTCATCCAAAAATAGAAGTTGAATTATTTGTTTTTTTTTTTGCAACAGTCTTCTATTTATTTTTTAACTCCTGAATTCGTTTCTTTATTCCTGACAATTGGTAGTTATTCACCGAAAAGTCGAACATCTTTTTTTCTCTCCGAGAGCCTAATACAATAAATTCGTCGAGCAGCCTAGATTTCTTTTTTTTTAATCTGCCGACTTGTCGCAAAATTGTTAGAAAACTGTCAATTCATTGACAAATAAATCCCTGTCGTTATCTTTTTTTCCCCAAATTGTACTATTGATTTATCTGGTGCGAAGCTCAAGAGCCCTCCTTAAGCGATTGCTGAGTATAAATAAGCGTGACTCGAGAAATGTTCGACGTGATATTAATATGCTTGATATTATTACAGAGCTTCCGTTTCCGAGGCTGGAGACGAGAAGAAGGAGGGCACGCTCAAGAAGTATCACGTTGAAAAATCGTTTGCCGATCGACGTTACAAGGTCGCATCCGCAAGAACGTATTTCTATCTGAACGAGGCCTCGTGCGAGCGTAACATGGACATTTTCATCAGGTGTTTGGAGACTGTTGCGGGTAAGAAGGGAAAAGAGATTTGGACAACAAATGAACAAGTTACGTTTACCCGTTCACAGAAACCATCGACCTCAGCTTAACAATTTTTGGCAAGCTGCATTTTCGACGATCTATAGAGCGTCATTGCCGCGCGCTACACGCCTATAAATATCCGAATTTAACTGGGTCTTTAAATCTTCACTTCTCGCGGCCCAACCACAATGACATAATAAACCTCGGCGGAAAATCTTGACGTTTATGTATTTCAATAATCATCAAGATTTCACGTTTTTACAGAGGACGAACGAAAAACATTACGACTGAAATACCCGTCCCAAGCATTCGTTACTAATTCCCAAGCCGATCCTCATCCTGGTAAGGATTTTACCTTCCCGCACTAATCAACATTTCAAACTATTTTGTCACACATTCTTTTCGTACTTTACAAATAATTGAATCAAGCATTAAAATAAATGCGCAATCTGTACACTATTTTGTTGCTCGTATATATTTAAAACTTTTAGAGGGATGCAAATTACTCACTTGAACGTCTTGCGTTGTCGTGTGGATATTTAGAACCTGAAAAATTATAAAAATTTCAGAGACAAATTTTCTAAGACAATTTCGAACACTCTTATCAATGACAAAAATCTGAAAAAAAAAAATTAGGCATAATAATTAGGATGCAAATTACTCACGTGAAGGTTTTGCGTTGTCATGTGGATATTTAGAACCTGAAAAATTATAAAAATTTCAGAGACAAATTTTCTAAGACAATTTCAAACACTTATCAATGACAAAAATCTGAAAAAAAAAAATTAGGCATAATAATTAGGATGCAAATTACTCACGTGAAGGTTTTGCGTTGTCATGTGGATATTTAGAACCTGAAAAATTATAAAAATTTCAGAGACAAATTTTCTAAGACAATTTCAAACAATTCTCAATGACAAAAATCTGAAAAAAAAAAAAATTAGGCATATTGAAAGTACTACAAAGATTGATTTTGCAATTGTTCCGCAAATTAGCCTTAAAATCACTTAAAAAAAGCCATTTAAAAAAAAATGGTACAATCTTAAAATATTAATGAAAAACTCGTTAGTTGCAAAACTTCTTTCATTCAATCGCCCTAACGCACAATCTATACTTATATCGTTTCCTCTTAAGAGAATTAATGATACAATTATAGATGCGGGTTATTTACTAAGCAATACCGAAATATTTTGTTATTACACAATAAACGTATTTTCCGCAGGTGCATCGATGGGCGTCGGTATAACAGCCGTCAAGTTAACAGCTCTGGGACGACCGCAGCTTCTGGTTCGTAGAAATTATACAACTCCTTAACAATATCAAGAACAAAAAAAAAAAAAAAAAAAAAAAAAAATCTTTGATTCGTAGACCGTGCAATTCTAATTGGTAACGTCATCTTATTTGTCCTTTTTTTTTTTTTTTTAAATCGCAGCTTCAATTATCCGAGGTGATCATGCGAGCTCGTCAATACATGTCCGACGTTGTGGGCGGTGAGGGCGCGGTCTTAGCTCACCACGCGAAACCCGACGACTTCAAGAAGAAATTCGAAGAGGCTCACATCACCGACGCGGCGCCAGTACAGAAGTTCCTCGATAAAATACAGTCCGACAAAGAGGGGTACGTTTGATTTTCTCATTATCGAAACCTGTGTTACGAGCTGACGATGAGAGAGAGAGAGAGAGTGAATGAGAGAAAGAGAGCGAGAGAGAGAGAGAGAGAGAGACCGGGGGACTGAAAATTTCGACTGGATCATCGTCGCTTTAACGACGTACACAATCCGCAACTGTGGACGCACTCCAATTGGCATATCTTACGATACGAAGCCATCATCAATTGAGTACATCGACACGAATTATAAATCATCGACGATCATTAATATGTAAAATAAAAACTCAATCATTATTTTTTCATTTCATGATAACCGTCCGTTCACTGTACGCGTTCTTGGATATGCAGAAAGTAAGAGAATCACAAGATTTTGCAAGAAAAAAAAAAAAAAAAAAAATAAATAAATAAATAAATTTTATATAATAGTAAAATAATATTAAAATACGTAGTGCTTCGTGCGACGATCAAGCATGCCGCAACTGGATATTAGTCGTTTTTCTTTTGTCTAATTAAAAACACGTCCTTGTTTTTTTTTTTTTTTTTTTTTTCTGTTTTTTTGCTTTCATTTTTCGATAATTTTTTTCTTTCTCTTATTGGTATATCTTCGTTGTTTATTCCTCAAGCTTGTAGAATAGTGGAAACTGATCGATCTAGTACACAAGTCGACAGTCTTTTTTTTATCCCCGTCGGCATAGTACCTTAAATATAATGCGAATATATTTTGCGGCGAAATATAGCTGACTCTTTTTTTCTGTTTTCTTTTTTTTTTTTTTTTTTTTTTCTTGCAATTCTCCAACAGCGTGATTCACTTGTTCCCGTGGAGCGGCATTCTCGATGAGAACTACGAACTCAGCGAGACCTTCCAAGTGCCCGATATCAAGACTGGAAAGATGGTTAGATTGATGACGCAGCTCACGGCAAAGGAGGAGGAGATGTTCAGGAACATGATCAGGCGATTGAACAACATTGTTTCCGTGAGTGCTGCTTTTGTGGTCTTCTAGTTTTCTAGAAGACAGCTAACTCGAGATACTTTGCAGCATACAGTTTATTTGAAATTTATTACCCGACGATTTTTGGGCTCGCTGGACACAAGCCTCAAAAAATTGAGACCCCAAAAAACTAAATTCCGTTCATTGATTCGATGTGAAACTTGCGATTTGTGCTGCATTTCTTTTTGATGCAATTCCGCAACATTGTATTATTTAAAATTGCAGATTTACTGTTTTTGTGATGTATTTTATGCGGATTAAATGCATGTTTTATCTAAAGCAATATATTCATCGACGACAAATAATTTCTCGTGACTCATTTTCAAGGCACTCGAATCTTACGAAGAAATTTTTTTCGAAAGTTCTAATTGCTTATTTTAGCTTCATTTTTTTTTTGAAATCTTCTTTCACACCGGAAAACCAACAGAGACGATTATTTATGATGAATTTTTTGGCAAAACAGGTGGCTGCGAAGCTGGACGTTCGCATAATGGTCGACGCGGAGCAAACTTACTTCCAGCCGGCAATCTCACGATTAACGTTAGAGATGATGCGCAAGTACAATACCAAGAAGGTAATTTTCGTGTCGATGACCAGCATTATTTTCACGTATCTTACATTGCAGAATTTAAAGCGGTGAGGAATCTCTCAGAGGCTGTACGTGGTCTATTTTATTCCTAGGCTGTGGTGTTCAATACCTACCAGACGTACCTTCAGGAAGCTTTCAACGAAGTCAAGACCGACCTCGAACAGGCCGAGCGTCAGAATTTTTACTTTGGCGCTAAGATCGTTCGCGGCGCTTATATCGAGCAGGTTTGGGGCTTTTATCTTAAATCATCTCCACGGAATTAAATATATAGTTGGATTTTACGTTTTTGTTTTTTTTTTTTTTTGTGCTTTTGCAGGAACGAGCGCGTGCGGCCGCTATGGGATACGCGGATCCGACGAATCCTACGTACGAGGCAACCACCGAGTCCTATCACAAAACTCTTATGGAATGCCTACGTAGAATGAAACAGTACAAAGATAAGGGAGAGGATCCCAAGAAAATTGGAATAATGGTTGCATCCCACAACGAGGACACTGTACGCTTTGCGATCGAAAAGTACGTAAATTACTTTCAACTGTTAATGACGAGACTGGTTTAGGACGCCAAAATTAAGATGATTCTTGTGACAAACAAAAAGAAAGTATTAAAAAGATATTCGGAATATAATAATTAAGTTTGCCAATAAAAAATTTCATATCAGTTTAACCACCAAAAAGAAATATTTATAAGAATTTCCAAAAAATGTCAAAAAATTCAGGTGAAATAATTCCAAGAGAGACACAGAAATGATTATTTTTTTTTAAATCTTTGGATGGCCTTTTGAATTATTAATTACTTTTCCCTAAAATATTTATAATACGAAAATTTGCAAATCAGACTTTTAATAATATTTGAAAAAAAAAAAAAAAAAAAAAAAAAAAATTAATATACTAGTTTAGAAAGTTTTTCTGCAGTGTCATAAACATGTACACCGTATTTTAATTTTTCTTCGTACTTAAATAAAAAATTTAATATACGCGATTTCTGCATGAATACTTCCTATAAAATGTTAATGCTTGCAAAAAAATGTTTGCAGCCTATTATATTATTTATTTGTGTGGCCTCGAGAAGCTTCGCGTATCAACAAATTGCGGCTGCTGAATAATAATTCTTTTTTCTCTTTCCAGGATGAAGGAAATCGGCATCTCGCCGGAAGACAAGGTTATATGCTTTGGACAGCTACTGGGAATGTGCGACTATTTGACTTTCCCTCTTGGTAAACACTTTATCATTTAAAATACGAGATTTAACTCCAGACAGAGCAAAATTCAAAGGTGATTCTGGTACAAGAGAAGCGAATTTTCGGCCTTTTTTACATTTCGTAAAATAAAGTGAATTTAAAAAAAAAAAAAAAAAAAAAAAAAAAAAAAACAATGTTTTAGATCGAGATTCAATTTTTTAAAAAGTCTAAAACTCAACGAAGATATATGGGACAATCTCTGTCATTTCAGACACCTTTTTTCTGACCCACTCAGATTTCTACGCCGAATTTTTCTAAAAATTCATAAAAAAAAACACAAACACACGATTTTCAAGTCGAAACATCTGTAAAGAGTTCAAAATGTTCGAATTGTAATTCAGTAAAAAAAAAAAAAGAAAGAAAATCGATGACTAACCGTTAAAAATTTGTAAAACCAGGTCAATCAGGTTATTCGGCCTACAAGTACATCCCCTACGGTCCAGTGAAGGAGGTGTTGCCATATTTGTCGCGGCGAGCGCAGGAGAACCGAGGTATCCTAACGAAGATAAAGAAGGAGAAGAGTCTGTTGCTGTCGGAAATATTGAGGCGCTTGCGACGAGGCCAATTGTTTTACAGCCCAAAAGGCAATTACACGCCCGTCTGAATTGGCGATATCTCGTCAGTGAATCGCCTAGAGAAGAAGAAGAAGAAGAAGAAGAAAAAAAACCGAGAGCCGAGTATGAAAATTTAAGTAGTGGTTGTAAATTATTGAAACTTTAAAACCCTAAACGCGAGAAAAGACGTCGGATTCGAATGATGAATGAAAGATATAAACAACAACAACAAAAAAGAACAAAAAAAATTAAAGCATAACTCGAAACAAACGAAAAATCAGCGTGTAAATTAGCAGAACGCGAGTGAGCAACGTTTGTTGAGCGACGATAAATGGTGAAGAGGCGCGATAAATCGGCAAGCTCGCTAATGTGAATTTTTCACGTTTACCCGAAGCTACGGCGCGTTTACGGCCAACAAGCTTTTCGGGGGTTTCGTCGCGTCGCTGCCCGACAGCGCAGCGACCGACGGAATCATCATTTTTTTTTTTTTTTTTTTTCGTTCGCGGTGAAAACGCCCCGTTGCGCTCGCGAACTATCAGTTACTGTGGGGTCTGTGCCCATTCTGAATATCGTCTTGTTGAGGACAAAAGACAAAAAAAGAAAAAGAAAAAAGTAAAAGAAAAAGAAAAAGAAAGAAAATAAAAGAACAGACACATGGTACTGCGTGCTATATATATATATACATATTCTATAATATGCAACACGGATAGTATTATTTTTCGCCGGTATTCGCGTAGTTGTATAGCGCAAAATCCTCAGCCTCACGCTTAATTATCAGTTTGAGCCTCTTTAAACCCTCGCCCCCTCCCCCTGCCCCTGCCCCCCCGTGACCCACCGTATACGAGTCCTTATCGATAGAAGATTTGTCCAATGATCTCATACTCAGTGTCGATTGGATAAAGAAAAAAAAAAAAAGAAAGAAAGAAAGAAAGAAAATGATAATTATTCGTATAGTTCCATGGTGATAATGTACCGGTGGTCTGTTCGTCATATCTGACTTTTCTTAGCTGTCGTTCGTCAGTCAAGTCGTGTTAAACAAAAGAAAAAAAAAAAAGAAAAAAAAACGAGAGAAAATGGTTTAAAAAAAAAAAAAAAAAAAGAAAAGAAAACGAAATCGTATATTTATTCGTTGGCGTTCCGGTCCGCTCGAATATTATCAACTAAAGTATCACAGCGCGTTGAGCGCGCGGTATCCAAGAATCTCGTACGAGCAGAGGACTTGCGAATGTAACGCACGCACGGGACGATGAAAAAAAAAAAAAGAGAAAAAAAAAAGGAAAAAAAAAAAAAACGTCAATGGCAGAAGCGTATCCAACTCTAATAATCGTCAGTACTTACGTAAATATGTGTGTCTGTACATACTGTAGTACTGTAGCTGATAGTTACGTGGCAATGCGACGGGTCGTTCGTCGCGCAATGAATTCGCAGTGTTGATACAAAAAAAAAAAAAAAAGCCTTTTTTTTTTTTTTTGCGTGCGCAGAACGACACACACACTGGGGGACTCTCGTGTTGTGAACGGCGAGCCGTTAACCGGTCAATCATGATTTTCAGAGACGTCCTTTTAGAAATTGATATCTGTAAGTTTGAAAAAAAAAAAAAAAAAAACGAAGATGAAGTAAAAGCAAAAAAGATAGAAGGAAAAAGATTGTTGATACGCGAGCGAGTTTTAAGGGGAGGCGGGAATGTTCAGCAGGATTGAAATGGAAACTCTCTGCGAATTTCAGATTTAATTTCGATCGAAGCTTGGATTGAAAATCCAATCACTTGGAGAAAAAATGTTCGATTAATTTGGCAATTCCATCGGCAATTTTGGTGTTCAACATTTTCCGTATATTTTTACCTGATTTTATTGCAATTATTGCGGAATTTCGGGGAGAATTTGCTACTGGTTGGCCATCCGGTTCATTGCTCAAAATCTTGTATAGCTTTTTCAAGCTTTTGCCGATTTATTTCTGTCGAAAAATGTGAGCGTAAAAAAAAAAAACATTCATAAAGATGGATTTACAAAAATATTGATTGATTAATCACAATTTCCTTAGAGGCAAATTTTTGTTCATTTTTTTTTTTTTTCAATAATTTGCAAATTTTCACAAAATTCCGCTTTTTGTCTCATAAAATATGTTCCTCAAATTCAGCACAAATATTTAATAGTGTTTTTTTTTTTTTTTTTTTAAATAATTATAGCTGTTTGTTTATAAACGAGGTTTTATCCAAAGCATAAAATAAGCTGTGATTTTCAAACATCAACACTGTTAAATATCCAGAAGGTGAATTTGAAGAGAGCAACGGAAATGAGCGATTCTACATTAAAATCGGCAAAGAATTACAGATTATTCTTGCAAAAAAAAAAAAAAAAAAAAATGAAATTTCGAAAATTTCACGATTCGGCAAAATATGTCAATTCGGTCAAAGAGCGATCGGTACTGTGCTCTGCTTATCGGGAAAAATTCGGGGAAAATTCAGCAAAACTACCATTCGGATTAATGATTTTTCGGCAAAATAATTAATTTTTTTTTTTGTTGCAAATCCATCACTATTAATGTTTTACACAATGAAATACGTCGACAATTGTTAGTTAACGCATCTACAGAATTTTAGCATTGAATTGACTAGTTTCAAGTGATTCTCGATGGAAATGTATACATTTTAACGAGCAATTTTCTTCATTTCCGCATCGTGCGTCGTTTTCAGCGTGTTAACCGATTGTACCGAAAAACATAAATTCGTAAACGATTTGTAAAACGTGCGAATTTTCATATCGTTAGTGTCAGGAAAAAACCTAGTTTATCCCGCTTTTGTTACACTAATATTTTGTTGGCATATATATATATATATATATAGAGCTCGAGATAGAGGTAAAAAGGTGAAATTTCAAAGAGCGTCGAGAGGAAAGAGAGCTACGAGAAGAGAAGAATTAACAGATAAAAGTGAGATTAGAGATCGATAACGCATCTTGTAGTTTGAGCCTCGCGTCCCCTGCCCTTAATTTAAAAAAAAAAACAAAAAAAAACATAAAAAAAAAAACAAACCCTGCGTCAACGAGACCCCCCACTTCCCCTTTACTCTTGATTTTTCGAGAATAAACGTATGCTACTTTTTAATTCGCGCGTAAATAACGTATTTAAATTGTGTTGCGTATATATATTTATCGATGATACATGTTCACTCAGGATTACCTTTTTGTTTTTTTTTTTTTTTTTTTTTTTTAATTTCTTGAGAAAGCGCGTGAATATTACGCACTTTTAGGCGAAATCGCGAGAATACGTTATAAAGCAAAAAAAAAAAAAAAACAGCTATTCCGCGACATTGCGTAGATAAGAAAGCGTCACGTTCTCATCTAAGCTTATAATTATTCTTTTTTTTTTTTTTTTTTTTTTTTTTTTTTTCTGTTTCGACGGCATCAAGTGCGAATAGTTGTTACGTTGTGTGCATCGATATTGTGGTTTTATACGTTGAAGCGCGAATCTAATGAAAAAAAAAAAAAAAGAAAAATGTAATCGCGTGCGGGAATGCCAAATTTGTATTCTACTATTCTTTCTTTTTTTTATCACAGTATTCCTCTTATCGTAGAGCCTTCGTCATTATTTTTTTTTTCTTCTTTTTTTCTTTTTTTGCAAAGTATTCGAGTCTTTGAGTTTTCTTTGAATTGAGATCTCTCCGTGGATTTGTGTACAAACTTGTCCGAAGCAAACACCCACTCGATCTCGCGTTCTAAGTGGCGTTTAGAAGAAAAAAGAAAAAAAAAAGAAAAAAAAAAGGAAAAATAGAAAAAGAAAAGAGGTACATTTCCCCTGGCGGTATTTATTATTTTCTAGCTGTGCGATATTTTTAATTGAGATTAATGGAAACAAAGAGTGTGAGAGAGCGAGCGAGCGAGAGAGAGTGAAAAAGAGAGGAAAAAAAGAAAAATCGTAAACAAAACAAACAAACAAACAAAAAAAAAAAAAATCTCTGTGAATCATGTTAAACGCTGCTGCAATCTCGAACAAGCAACAAGCATCGACAACAACAAAATCCAATTGGTGAAATAAATAAAGGGGCATTGTTAAAGTTATAAAGGCTGTTACGGCTAAGTGTTTCCATGTGTCTGTTTGCGTGGGCCGAGGCGTGAGTGATATTATTAGGTGTATATATATATATATATACACACACACACACACACACACACATATATATATATATATATTATTCCATTTGTTATATTTATTGATTCGCCTGATATATCGGTGCGTTAAAAGTTAACTACTATTGTGTCTCGACGTGTGATGATGACAATAACTTAGATAGAGACGATGTTATCGACGCGTAGCGTATGAATTTCCGTGGTAAATTCTTACGCCAATACACACGCGCATTTACCCGATGAGAGAGAGAGAGAAAGAGAGAAAAAGAGAGAGAGTGTGTGTGTACCATAAAAAAATCACGACTTTTGTCTGAAAAATTGGAAAGAGTACGAGAGACTGATTAAAATCCGTGATACTGTCGAGAAGCAGCAAACGCATCGGGAACGAAAAAAAAAAAAAATTTATTAACGTTCAAATATCATTGAAATCGTCAATTTTTTTTTTGCTATTTGCGCGCAATATCAAATGTTTAAATAATGTATTATATTCCCTTTTTTTTTTTTTTTTTTTTTTGCTCACTGTATTTGAGACTTAAAACACCAAGTTTGCTTCTTCTCGCTCAGTCTGCTGGGGTAGAACGAAGTAAATTAAAAAGAAAAAGAAGAAGAAAAAAATATTTAAAAATATCCACTTGACGTCAGAGGCAAAAACAAAGAAACAAATGAAAGTCGATTAAGAGGCCGATATAGATATAAAATAATTTAATATTTATTATTTCGTGAAATACAATTAATATATGCTCTCTTCCGATGATATTTTACAACAATCCTTACACGCATGCCAGGGGCATAAAACAACTTTTTAGCGTCTCTGTGTCTCTGCCATGAAACCATCCCGGGTTTATCATCAGACGGTTCAACGTGCTTTTATTCTATTTTTTGCTTTTCTTTTTTTTATCGTTTTGCTCTGTCTCTGTTTTCTATTCTCTGTTTTTTGACTCTTTTTTTTTTCAGAGAAAAAAAAAAGAGAGTTGCAATAATTTCGTTTGATTATCGTTTTTTTAAAAGAGATTTATAATTATCAATAGCCTATATTTTGTTCATTGGAATTTTTTTTATATGCAGATTTGTAGATCTTGCTTTTTTCGTTTGATTCTCTTGAGCGAGATAATCATTTCAATGATTAGAAAAGAAAAAATGAGATCAGTGTAAAAATGAAAAATCAAGAAATCAACTGGATTTTTTTTTTTTTCTCTCTCTCAAATGCTCAGTTGTGCGGAAGATTTATTCTTTCGGTATGACTGCAGCTTTTTTACTTCTTAAAAAAAAAAAATCACTCAATTATCGTAGAATTTAACAGTAATTATTAAAAAAAAAAAAAATCTTAAACAGACGACAACTTCACAGATTTTAAAAAGACCTAGAAAAATTAAAGAAGAGAAGAAACAATTATTGTAGTTTAAGTACGTGTAAAAGCTTCTGTTATGGGCTAAAAAATATTTTGTTTAAAAAAATGTTTAAACATTTAAAAAAAAAATAATGTTAGGTTTCAAACAAATATTCCAAACAATGCACGTTCAGCGACATTTATCGAGGAATATCATCAATGATTAAATGCATCACTTTTGACCTGACTTCCTCGCCTTTGATCCAACAATCACTTTTAATAATCTATTATCGATTCTAATTCTACGACTGCATTCTGTACGAAATTAAACGACTACTCGAAGAATACACGAGGAATTCAAGGATTGGGAAACTGGGCCCTCATCTCTGCAACTGAAGATGAGAATAATATGTGGTATTATTTAAGCGATTTGTCTTTTACATTCCATTAAGGAAGAAATAATTCGTCACTATGCAAGGTTTCATTTTTAGGCTTAGAATTCAGATCTATTAGAGCTCCCTTTTTTTTTTTTTTTTTTTTTTTTAGATCTGCAGGAAATTTATTCTACTTTAATTTAGATTGCTGGCAAAATTCTGAAAATTGCTGGCAACTGAGGAAAAACTAAAATTTAAGGAAAAAATATTATTCGTGCTAAAAGGATAATTTTTTTTCTGCAGAATTTTGCATACACAAATTCTGTAGTAAATTACATTACTGCTGCATCTGCGACGACTAATTTTCGAAAAATCATTTTTCTTTTCTCACCTTTTTTGAGAACAATTTCTTTTTTTTCGTTTTGGTCTCAAAATGTTCGTAAGTCATCAAAGAATTTAAAAAAAATAAAAATAAAAAAAAGAATTGACAGGTGGATTGAATTTCATAAAAAAAAAAAAAAAAACCTCCCACCGTGTGTACGATTTTTGTGTGAAACTGGAAAGATTCTTTAGAATGAAAATTAAATTACAATTTTTAAAAATTCTTGAAACTTCAACGAAAAATCACCAACTTTACTCCAAATGAAAATTTAATTTTATATTATATATATTATGGTAATTAATTTTCAATTTAATTATCATAATATACTATTTATTTCATTTTTTTATGACGAGTGCGAGAAGTGTTCACTTCTCGCACTCGTCATAAAAAAATTGTCCACCAGCTCTTAAGGCAAAAAAAAAAAAAAAAAAAACCTGAAAGTCGATTAAGAGGCTGATAGATATAAAATAAGTTAATATTTATTATTTCGTGAAATACAATTAATATATATGCTCTTCCGATGTTATATTTTACAATAATCCTTACATGCCAGGACATTTAGCGTTTTTTTTTTTTTTTTTTCTTTTTCTACCATGCCATCCCGGTTTTATGAGCCATTTGTCGCGTTTTTTTTTTTTTTTTTTTCAAATCATTTTTTTTTGCCTCTTTTTTCTAAAACTTCTCCAAAATCGAAGAGTGAGCAGTTTTATTGCTATACAATGGAGATTCGTGGCCGGAGATGTTCCTTCTTTTTTTTTTGTCCTAGCTGAAGTACCATATTTGTTTTTTTTTTTTTTATTCAATACAGTTTTTTTTTTTTTTTTTTTAAACAGATTTACAATTGTTAATAATCAACACTTGGTTCATTGCAATATTTTACGCAGGTCGCTAAATCTCGTTTCCTCGTTTGATTCTCTAGATCGATAAATCATAATATTTTATAACGAGTAAAAAAAAAAAAAAAAAAAAAAAAAGTGAAAAACTTAGGAATTAAAATTAAATTTTTTTTTTTTTTGTATCGCTATTTTTACGTCTTAAATCGAACAGTAATTTTTGATCATCTATTCATATCTATTTTAACTCGCCGAATATACGTTCGGGTACGAAAATTTGCGACTACTCGAAGGCTGTACTTTGAAGATTTCGAGAGGATTGTGAAAAATCGGGGTATCCTCAAATGTCGAGATTATGAGAAGAGATCGGTTTGTGCATTTTACAAAGGTGCGAAAAACGTGCGTGTACATTTAAGTACAAGTTCACGACAGCGTAACAGTGAATCGAAATGATTTTTTTTTTTCCTTTTTTTACTTTTTTTTTTATCTGATATAACCAGTATTTCGTTTTTTTTTTTTTACCTGAAAATCGTTGATATGTGTCGAGCGCGTTTTGTGTGTATTTTCTGTAAAATTTTATTTTCACAATTTTTTCCACATAGCACAGAATTTGGCAGAAATTTTTTTTTTTTTGCAATTTTTTAATATTTCATGAAAATTTAAATATCGTCGCAAATTTATGGCGAAATGTTGGAAAAATATTTGCATTCAAAGTTGCAGCTTCAATTTTTTGCAGCGAAACATTTTTCAAAATTGCACAAAATCACTTCAGAGATATTCTCGAATTTTTCTGTCAGGAAATACACGTCTCTCTTTCCTGTTTCAATTGTATTTCGCAATTTTGAAAAATTTTTCGAAAAAAAAAAGAGAGAAAAAAAAAATGAAAAGATGTTTGACAAAAATTTCTGCACGTGGTTTAAAAAATTATGTAAATTTTCAACAGAATATTTATGTAAATTAAAAAAAAAAAAATTGTCTTTTCTTGAAAAACGATATTTTGCCTTTCAACGTCATATATATATATTTTTTTTTTTCTTTAGAATGAAAAAAAAAAAATGCTGAACGAATTTCATTCTAGACATTTTTTCGAGACGTTACAAAATAAAGTAATCAATAAATTTCAATTAAAAAAAAAAGAAAATCTGTCGAAAATATTGGTCAAAATAAATGAGTATTTAAAAAAAAAAAAAAAAAAAAAAATCTTGTTAATAGATTTCAAAATATTCGGGCAATCCATAATTTCGAAATAATATTTCTACAATATTTTCAGTGCTGTGAGTATAATTTTGCAATTTTCTTTTTGTCGTGTGTGTGTGTGTGTATGTTTTTTTTTTTTTTTTCAACCACCGTCGATTTTTTATCTTATGAAATATTTTTTTCTTTTCAACTGCTATATTTTTAAAACTGTGTCTACCAGAACGAATTTATTAAATATATGAGAGTCTCGTTTCGATTTTTCGGATGCATTTTCATCCAAAATCGTACGTGGTTGTATTACAACCGTTTATACAGCAAATTTATGTATCTCGTTCTTCGTCTACGAACGCTCAATACAATAATATACCGATTCTCAATGCTACAGTGCAATTTTTGTTTTTTTTTTTTTTTTTTTTTTTTAGCATTTAAACTGCGTGGGACGATAACAATTACAAACTCTCTCTCTCTCTCTCTCAGGCTAAATACAAATATATCTCGAGTCTGTTATTTTTTTTAAATTTTTTTATTTTTTTTTTTTCATTATTCTTCCGAAGTTAGTTTAATACTTTATACTAGGCAGTGCCCGAAGCTTATAGGAAAAAAATACTTGGGTGTTTGTTTTTTGTTTTTTCATTTTTTTTTATCATTTTTTTTTTTTTCTGGCCGCGTAATGCGCGCAGTCTTGAGAGATTTATACAAAATGAAAAAATGCATCAGAAAAAATTGGTAAAAAATGACTTTGTCCGAATACAAATTGTCGGTTTCCTGTTCTTCTCTTCTCATTTTTTTTTTTTCTTTTTTTCTTTTTTTTTTTAATACTCGAGATACCTCTACTTCGGTCTGTGCGGCGAGTAATATTAATTTATGCCACTCGGTGTGGAAAAGTGACCACTTCTCGCACTCGTGAAATAAAGTCGTATAATACGAAACTCGTGCGAGAAATTTTTTCTCAAATCGTGTGATATTTTTTTTCATTTTTTTTTTTTGTCAATTCACACTCGTGAGAAAATTTTTTTTTTCGCACTAGTATCGAAATGACACTAATTCTGTTATTATCTCTCTCTCTCTTTTTTTTTTAATTTTTTTTCTTTTTTTTTCTCCTTCGTCTTCTTCAAATCGTTCTCGTAGCCGGTCAACCCTATTTAATATCGTAAAAAACATTCATGTCCGAAATAATTCTTCTATATTTACGTTATTAATAATATAAATATACTTCGTAACAACGATTAATCGCTCGATATTCTCGATAGATTATACAACGAATCCGGTCGCGCAATCGTAACGCATACAATAATGCAGGTACCTGTTAGACTCGATTATCTCTGGGCCTGAGGGATGATACATATTTCGTTTTCTGACTTTTTTTTTATAAACCCTAATTCGCGTTATTATTTGTAGTAACGATTATAGGTACTTTTAGAGACTCGTTATAATATTTTTCAGGGGGTTTGCTTAAAAAAATGGTTCAGTGGATAAATGTAACGAGAAATGAATTTTAGTTACTTTTTTTTCTTCCCACATATATTTAAAAATAATTCTTCTGCAAAATGGCAATAATAAAAAGATTAAACAATTTTTTAAAAAAGCATCTCTTGCCTTTTCACTTTAGGTTGCCCTCTTATAAAATTCAAGCTACATAAATTTAAAAAAAAGCATAAATAACGTTCTCTGCTTTAATTAATTTCACCATTTTTTCCAACATTCTAGATATTTCAAACAGCAAAATGTGAAAAATTGTCAGCTAAATCGTAAATGTTATTTCGGAGGTTGAAAAAAAAAATTGAACAAAAAAAAAAAGGTGGGATAAAATAAAATTGGAGAATTTTGCAATAATGTTGGAAAGTACGCTGAAAATTCTAAATTTCACGTTGTTGTAATTTTCTTTTTTTTTGTGTGTTGGCGTGAAAAAATAAACAATGATTATTTTCCGAAATTTTTTATAATTGAAATATGTAAGAAAAAAAATGTAAAAAAAAATTCCTACGTTTTGTTCTTCAACCAGACCAACATTCTGAATAAATTTGAGGACGTTTTTTTCAGATGAAAAATTGGGCTGGCCGAGCTTACGTGTTTTGCTAAAGTTTACGTGTACGCAAATTCTTCAACACCATATGAATAAGATTGTAGATTTTTTCTCGAAACATGATTATCCCATATGACCCAGCAAATCTCGAGGCCTGCTCGTTTTTTTTTTTTCTTTTTTTTAAATTTTTCTTCTTCTTTTTTTAAAATTATCTTTACAATCTCTGGGCAAACGTTTCGCACATATAGTGTCTGTTAATATACATTTATATCAAAAGGAAATCTTGTCGCGAGTGTTCTTTTACGAACCATTATACAGACGTCTACGCGGGGTTTTTTTTCTGTTTTTTTTTTTTTTTCTTTTTCCTTTTTCTTTTTTTTTCGCTAATAAAAAAAGTGCCATGCACACTTGTGGCTTTCGGAGAGTGAATCGACTGTGCATTTTTCGATTAACAGTTAAAATTTAACGCTAATTCAATCTTTTGTTGATTCTCGGCTTCAGCATCTAAAGACAGAGAATTAATTCTCGCCTCCTCGAAGCTCGTGAAAAAAAAAAAAGAAAAAAAAAAAAAAATAATGTACATCGAGGCTTTTTTGCTGCGCGAACACGCTCTTTCAAAGCGTAACATCGTTCCATCCAGTTTTAGAGAGACGCGGTCTTTCGAATATTCGGTTTAAACTTATTAATGGAGTATTAAAAAAAAAAAAAATAAATAAATAGGGATCTGTGCTTTATCGATCCAACATTTCGTTACTGGTTATTACTGGACTTTGTTATTGGTGTCTCGTTAGTCTTTTAGTGAATTAAAAATCGACGTAAATATTTTTTATCTTAAAAAATTTTTTTTTCTATGTCATTAAAAATTATTATAGAAATTTCATTATTTTCTGGAAATTATTGCAAACAAATTGTATTGAAATTTAAAAAAAAATAAAAAAAAAGAGAGAAATTCTTTGTAGAATTTTTTTGAATACAACAAATTGAATTTTTTAATATGAAAACAGAATACCTTTAAAAATGATAAAAGTCATAGCATCTTTTTTTTTTTGCTGATAAAAATATTAAATAGTCGGCATATTTTTAGTCCCTACAATATAATTACAGATTTTTGGAAATCACTTCATATTAAAAAAAAAAAAAAACAAAAAACTACCTTTATCCCAAATTTTCAAAACTTTTCTTTTTCTGCAAATAAAATATTTTTAATCACAACAAAAAATGCCGAAAAATTCGTGATTACATGTAAAACAATTGAAAGCAACCACTCACAGTGGGCAAATTTCTACTCCCCATGTTCTGCATATAATTACAAATTTTTGGAAACCACTTCATATCTAAAAAAAAAAAAAAAAAAAAAAAAAAGCTACTGTTCCAATAAATCTAGAAAAAAAAAAGTTACCTTTCTCTCAGCCAAGTCAGAGAAAAAAAAAAAAGTAGCGAGACCAAGACAGTCAAAAAGCCCACAGTATCAGACATCAGCAATGAAATGTTGAAAGAATACTGCAAATTAAATCGAATAGTTTAGAAAAGTCTCATCGCGTCGATGGATCAGGCGATCGAAAAGGAGCCGCGTGACAAGACACGGCTGAGCATGAGCTCACGGACATTCGCTTCGGTTGTTGGTGAAGTTGTTGCTGTTGACTCTGCTGTTGATGACAAATGAAAACGTCAACGTTGCCGGTGCTCCTTCTCGGTCCATAACGAGCTGCTGCTCCTGCTGCTCCTGCTGCTGCTGCTGCTGTTGCTGCCGCAGGCTGCTGCCTCTGCAGTCTCGTACCGGATGGAACAAACCTCTCTCATTCGCCGTGCGTCAGCTTGGCCTTGATCAAACGATCGCTCGTGTCGCGGAGCGGTCACAAGGGCGCGAGACACTTGCCACGCCTTGCCAAACGTATCTCGAGCCACGTGTACGGCATTACCGAGAGCAAGAGCATTATCGCGAGACCGAGTACTCTCACCCGGGTGCACACGAGACCGTGAAGCCCTAGAGCCAACGAAAGGCCCAACCACTTCCAGAATAACGAGGTCGACAACGGGCCCTGCCACGAGGTTGGATACAGTCCGAGTATCAGAGCTGTAACAAAAAATTTGGAAAAAAATATATATTTTATTAGTTGATTTTATACACTAGAAAAAAAAAAAAAGAAAAAAGGGTGGAAAGTAAAACGTTGCAAATTGCTTCCTCATTATTTTGCATCTTTGACAGAGTTTCTTTTTTTTTTTTTAAAGGCTGCCTCTGCTAGGAAGCCAAAAAATTGAGCAACGTACTTTGTCATTGATGAGATTTAGAGAAAAAAAAATGAGGAAGCTATGGGCAAGTTTTTTTTTTTTTTTCTTTTTTTGATTACTTACTGTAAATGAGTGTTTCCCAGATAGCATTGCAGACACCCCACGCAGCGGATATGACGTTGAAGAGCGCCGGATCGTCGCCAGCCGGCCTCCAGGTGACCAGAGCGAGTAACAGACAGGCGTGAAAGGCAAATCCCACCGCTGTGTGTGTTTAAACGAGAGAGGGATATTATAAAATGAATGTTAAAAAACATTGTCAGGCGGCGTCGGTTGAATGAACGATATCAAGGACTTTTAGCCAGTTGTGGCGTAGGTAACGAGCTTGCGGGTGCTCGCTCGACCCGAGATACAGACCTGATCGTATTTAAGATCCTTATTGCGTTCTCGCTGAAATACGCATTCTAGGCAAAACACTTCAAGTCGGTCGCTCCAATTTTTCATTTCAACAAAACGTCGTCAAATTTTTGTTTCAGGATTTTCGTCTGAAGAAAAATAAACGCAGAAAAATAAGAGAAAAAAAAATAAGAAAAATAAATGCATATTCTGCAATAAAAAAAAAAAATTTTGAAAAAATTCCTACGTTCTTTCGTAGAAATTTTTTTCTGGAGCAACGTCCTGAAGAAACGCGCGTGGAGACGTTTTGCGTTTACATGAAAAATTGGGCTGTCCTGAGTTGACGTGCTTTGCTTCATAGATACGATTACAGAGTATCCATATTTTACGCACCCACGACGAAGTACCTCCTTATGTGTCTCAGCAGCATCGAGAGCGTCACACCAGCTACCGCTTGCAACAGCGCAAAGCTTAGGAAGCTCAGGGTCACTGTTACAGCTCCGCCGAGAGCACATACTACGTATGCCTGAAAAATATAAAAAAATTTTTTCATTCAAATAATCATTCAATCCAGAATAATTTTTTAATTAAATTATTAAGTTGGAAATAAAAAACAAATAGAGGGAATCGAAAAACGTTCTTTCAGATTTTTTTTTTTGTATTCAAAGTTCATTGTTTGATGATTTGTTAAAAAAAAAAATTGTAGATGATTAAAAATGTCTACATTTTTTAATGATTTCTTTCCGGAGTTCTGTCAATCATATAAAAAATTTGCAATTGATTAAATCAATAAAATAAAATTAATAAAAATCCAGAATAATCTTTCAATTAAATTAAAGATTCCGAAAAAAAAAAAAAACAAATAGAGGGAATCGAAAAACGTTCTTTCAGATTTTTTTTTTTGTATTCAAAGTTCATTGTTTGATGATTTGTTAAAAAAAAAAATTGTAGATGATTAAAAATGTCTACATTTTTTAATGATTTCTTTCCGGAGTTCTGTCAATCATATAAAAAATTTGCAATTGATTAAATCAATAAAATAAAATTAATAAAAATCCAGAATAATCTTTCAATTAAATTAAAGATTCCGAAAAAAAAAAACAAATAGAGGGAATCGAAAAACGTTCTTTCAGATTTTTTTTTTGTATTCAAAGTTCATTGTTTGATGATTTGTTAAAAAAAAAAATTGTAGATGATTAAAAATGTCTACATTTTTTAATGATTTCTTTCCGGAGTTCTGTCAATTATATAAAAATTTTGCAGACCCAATCGAAATATCAAATAAAATAAATAAAAATCCAGAATAATCTTTCAATTAAATTAAAGATTCCGAAAAAAAGCAAATAGAGGGAATCAAAAAACATTCTTTCAGATTTTTCATATTCAAACTCCATCATTCCACAATTTCTTAAAAAAAAAAAAATCGTAGATAATTAAAAATGTCTACATTTTTCAATGATTTCTTTTCAGAGTTCTGTCAATCAAATAAAATAAATAAAAACCCAGAATAATCTTCCAATTAAATTAAAAACCCCGAAAAAAAAAACCAAATAGAGGAGAATCAAAAAGCGTTCTTTCAGAATATTCTTCATCCTGAAACTGCATCATTCCACAATTTGTTAAAAAAAAAAACGTAGATAATTAAAAATGTCTACACATTTAAAAACAAAATAAATAAAAATCCAGAAAAATCGTTCAATCAAATTCGATATTGCGTCAAATTAAAACCAGAAAAATATATATTCACGACTCAAAAATTGAATCAACAAAAAAAAAAAAAAAGAAAAAAATTCTACGATACTAATTTAATCGGTGTACCTCGGTAAAATCACCGAATATGAAACCCTGCTCAAGACCGATAAACAGAGTGAGGGGAGCGGCTAGCTGAAGCTTAGGATCCTGAAATGCGTGTTTCACAGACTTGAGATGCGAGTCAACGGTGAAACGATCATTAACGCTTCGTGGCTCTTTCATTCTCGAGTCAAGAAAGGCGCACGATATGCCGAATCCAAGTACGGCCAGGCCGAGAGAGACGCTTAGGAGCATCTTGGCGGTGCTGATCGGCAGGGTCGGTAGGAACAGTGTCTCGTTGTAGAAGTACGTCTCCTGGGGACAGTACTCAGCACCGCACGTGTCCTCGACGTCACTCGTCAAAAGGCTAGGCGGTGGTGGATCTATCATCTTGACGATTATGGCAGCTATGAGGCAACCTGTTGATTCGTTACAAGACAGAAAAAAAAAAAAAATGAAAAAATAATCATTATCATCCATCACCAAAATTCAACGACTTGCAAAATGGTATCATTATTCGAATAAAATATTTCATCGATTGCGTAGGTAAAATTTCGTAAGATAAAGAATAAAAAATTCCAAGGTCTTCGCCGACCTACTGAAAACTTGCATTTGCAGCGTCATTCAACCTCTTTTGTAATTCTATTCCAAATTCAAGGCTCCAAAAGGCTTCTAAATTATTATGTTGATAGTAGGACCTTCTACATGTGTTAGGAATGCAGTGAATAATTTTTTTTAACGATGAATTTTTTTTTTTTAAGTCGAATAATGATTGTTGTGCTAATGAATGTTAATTGAAAGATTGAAGATTTTTTAAAGCTGACAAAATGTTTTTTTTTACGACATTTTTATGGTTTTGTAAAATTGGGTTTTACACATTTTTGTTTTTATCTTTTATGATTAAAAAAATAGGATATATTGAAATTCGATTGAGAGAATTTCTGAAATACGTGTATTTAAAGTTTGGCAAAAAAAAAGTAAATTTATATCACGAAATTGTGTATATGCCTCTAGGAACCTGTTGAGAAATTTCATTTTTTTAATAATTCATTCGAATTGTTATGAAATTAGATTCAATATTCGAGATTAATTTTTTTTTCAATTTTTAGACTCGACTGAATAATGATTGCAGTAAAAATGAATTATTATTCTAAAAAGCTGGAAAAAAATATATATATTTGTTTGCTTTGTGAAATTTTGATGTACATTTTTTCGTCGATATAAACCTGTCGAAGATATGAAAATATTTGTCAAATTCGGAGCAAAATCGAGGATCCTCCTACGATTTTACCAAAAAAAAAAAAAAAATTATTCACATTATTCTCTCAAGAATGTACGATATTTATTCTTAGGCATCTATGAACAAATTTCAGCAAAATCTACATTTAAATACCTACATTTTATATTCAAACTTTTTGGATAATTTTTTTTATATATGCAGCAAAAAAAAAAAAAAAAACTAAAATTAATGGTAAAAAATAAGTTGAAAAAAATCTGAAACAATTTCTTCACATTTTAAGAACACTGTATAATACATCATATCCGAGGTCCTTGATAAAGAAAACGTGGAGATAATGGCATTTCAATTGACCCATAAATCTCGACCTCGAGAGTAGAATGTCATGTGTACAAAAAAAAAAAAAAAAAAAAACTCACATTATTTCTCTCAAACAACATTTAAATACCTCCATTTTATGTTTAAAAATTTCTTCACATTTTTTAAATGCTCAAAAAAAACCCCCAAATTAATGGGTAAAAAATAATTTGGAAAAAATCTGCAACAATTTCTTCACATTTTAAAAACACTGTATACATCACATCCGAGGTCCTTGATAAAAAAAAAACGTGTAGATAATGGTATTAATCAATCGACCCATAAATCTCGACCTCGAGAGTAAAATCTCACATGTACAAAAAAAAAAAAAAAAAAAAAAACCTCACATTATTTCTCTCAAAAAACATATAAATACCTCCATTTGATGTTAAAAAAATTTCTTCAAATTTTTTAAATGCTCAAAAAAAAGCCCAAATCAATGGTTAAAAAATAATTTGAAAAAAATCTGCAACAATTTCTTCACTCCAAAAAAAAAAAAAAAAAAAAAAAAAAGCCCAAATTAATGGGTAAAAAATAAGTTGAAAAAAATCTGCAACAATTTCTTCGCTCCAAAAAAAAAAAAAAAAGAAAGCCTCAAAATGTGACCACGACTCTGACACTAGACATACCAAAAGCTAGGCCCATGTCCTCAGCGAGTTTCATGCCCCTGTTGAGCCTTCTTAGGAGGCAATCTCTTCTCGTTTCGTCGGGATCCTCAGGATCGGCGCATACCAAACTGAGATTGGTAGCGCATACATTGACGTGTGAGGTTCTCGCGAGAACGCACGGTGTTGTCGATACCCCAAGCATTGCGTAGCTCGGAACGAGTACGTACCACTTCGGATAAAAATGAGTACCGACAAATATCGTCGTGACCAAATGACTCAGGCTTATCACGAGATTCGTGCCGAGTTTTTGCACGACAATCGGGGCAAAACAGGCCGTAATCGTCGCTGTTGTATAGAGGAGAGCAAGTAAAATCGGCCCGAGATGAGGATTGAACGCTCCGAGGCCAGCCTGAAGGGGAAACATCGGTAATGTCGCAGCCGACACGGTAACATGACCAAGTAAAAGAGCGGCGCAGTGTCGGAGGACAGCCTTTCTCGGTGGACGTGGTCCTGACGGGGTTGTCCGTACCGCTGCTATCAGACGTCGAACCGATGATGTACCCGCTGATGAACTCATCGAGTCACGACGACGGCAGCTCAACGCAGATGTACGAGCCGAACGGCAGGAAATCGGCGAGTACGCTGTCATGTGCTGAAACAATTGATAAAACACCATTTTTTTAATCACATATAATTTTTTGTCAAATGTAGAATCATTTTTTGTGGTTTTTTTTTGTTTGAATCTCTTGTTTTGTAATTTGTGTTGGGAAGATATGTCAAAGATACGAAATATCGAGGAAGCAATTTTTAAGATTCTGCTTTGCAGAGATATTGTGTAATTAAAATGGGAAAAGTAATAAAAAATTGTTAAGAATTAATCTCGGAATTGTTAATTCAATTGGGGGTAGAATGAATCGGGGTTTTTTTTTAGCGATTAAAGAATTAGGGTTTTTTTTCTTTTTTTTTGGGAATCATACAAAAATTTATCAATTTCGTTAATTTAATTCAAGGATATTAAATATATAAAGAGTGTCTTAAGCGACAGAAACAAAAAAAGAAATTGTGTATTGTTATAAAGAAAAGGAGTTTTTTTTTTCAAATATCTTTATCAATATTTTTTTATTAAATTATTTGCAGATTCTGAAAAATTAATCTATTGGAACTATTAATCAAATTACTGTTAGAAAAAATCGATTTTTTTTCACCGATAAAAGAATTAGTGTTTTTTTTTGGGAATCCTAAAATAATTAATCAATTTCGTTAATTTAATTCAAGGATATTAAATATATTAAGAGTGTTTTAAGCGACAGAAACAAAAAAAGAAATTGTGTATTGTTATAAAGAAAAGGATTTTTTTTTAAATATCTTTATCAATTTTTTTTGTGTTAAATAATTTGCTGATTCTTAAAAATGAATCTCTCAGAATTATTAATCAAATTACTGATAGAAAGAATCGATTTTTTTTCACCGATAAAAGAATTAGTGTTTTTTTTTTGGGAATCCTAAAAAAATTAATCAATTTCGTTAATTTAATTCAAGGAAATTAAATATATTAATAGTGTCTTAAGCGACAGAAACAAAACAAAAAATTGTGTATTGTTATAAAGAAAAGGAGTTTTTTTTTTCAAATATCTTTATCAATATTTTTTGTGTTAAATAATTTGCTGATTCTTAAAAATCAATCTCTTAGAATCATTACATCTTTTGTACCAAAAGATGTATCAATTCTGACGTCCGTAACACGTTCAATTAAGAAGAGAGACTTTCTCGACATCGAAGAGTCCACCCTCTTTATTATTTCACGTTTTCATCGATTTCGCGATAAAATTAGTGAAGACATCTATGTAACATCCGATTGTGCATCGGAAAGCGGTGACCTGACCAGATAGCTTCAGACTCTTGACCTTTTAACTGCGTAAAATTCAAGAATAGCATTTCGTACAGCAAAAAAAAAAAAAAAAAAAGAGAAAATATAAAGAATAAAATAAAAAGAGATAAAGGAAATAATTCGAAAGCCATGAAAAGCCATTTTTATCGACCTTTCTAACGATTCACAAATTTTTCAAAACAAAAATTAAAAATTCTTCATATTTTCTTCATTTTTTTTAGTCAAATATATTTGTTATAAAATATAAAAATATTCAATATATTCCGCTAGTGCACAAACCAGATTTTTCAGAAAAATAGAAAAATGTTACAAATTTTAAATTACTGTAATTAAAAAAAAAAAAAAAGAGAAAATAGAAAGAATAAAATAAAAAGAGAAAAAGGAAATAATTCGAAAGCCATAAAAGCCATTTTTATCGACCTTTCTATCCATTCACAAATTTTTCAAAACAAAAATATTCAATATTTCATATTTTCTTCATTTTTCAAAATCAAATATATTTATATATTATATTTGAAAAATAGAAAATGTTACAAAATTCAAACTACTGTAATTAAAAAAAAAAAAAAAAAAAAAAAGAGAAAATATAAAGAATAAAAACTGAAAGAATAAAATAAAAAGAGAAAAAGGAAATAATCCGAAAGCCATGAAAGCCATTTTTGTCGACCTTTCTATCCATTCACAAATTTTTCAACACAAAAATATTGAATATTTCATATTTTCTTGATTTTTGAAAAATAGAAAATGTTACAAAATTCAAACTACTGTAATTAAAAAAATAAAAAAAAATTTAAAAAAAAATGAGGAATCAATTTGCAAGGCTCTACTCTGCAGACCTTTTCCTTCCTTCTCTCTCTCTCGCTCTCTACGCTCTCGTATAATTGACCTAAAAAAAAAAAAAAAAAAAAAAAAAGTGTTTCCAGCTGCCCCTGAAAGATTTAGTGCTCGTGAGAGAGGACACGTGGCTCACCTCGAGCATCGCGTCGTTGTCCCACAGGGCGTTGTGGTGATGTCCGCTGCTCCTGGCACGTCGGTGAGTGTGAGCCAAGGGTGGAGGCTGCGGAGGTAGCCTAACCGGACCAAGGCCGCCGATCGGCGCTGGCCTATGGACCGGACTATTCAGCTTCTCCCTTGAGAGCTCGTGGAGATTCGGTAGAGAGCCCATTTCGGCGCGTGTCTCCTCTCTCAGCCTCTCTCCAGGAGCTGACTTTCAGTCCCGACACCCCTTGCCCCCCTCTCCCTTCCTCCTTCCTTTTCTTCTTATCGCTTTACCGCACTTTTACTCTCAATCAAAGCTGATAGAGGATCTTTACGATCATTGGCATTGTGCGGGACTCCTCGAGATCTCGCAACGACACTCGCTCAACGAATCCTTCGCCTGTTTTCCATTTTTTATCTCCCAGAGGCAGATCAACGCTTTTGGCAATCCTGGAAAAGAAAAAACAAAAAAAAAAGTCAATCAATTTCGTTGATTTAATTCAATGAAATTGATTGACTTTATCATAAAAGTTTATCATAAAACAAAGGGGGTTTTTTTTTAAATATCTTTATTAGGATTTTTTTTATTAAATTATTTGCAGATTTTGAAAAATTAATTTCTTGGAATTATTAATCTAATTACTGTTAGAAAGAGTCGATTTTTTTTATCGATAAAAGAATTAGTATTTTTTTTTTTTGGGAATCCTAAAAAAATAAATTAATTTCGTTAATTTATTTCAATGAAATTAAATATATTAATACAGTCTTAAGCGACAGAAAAAGAAAATTGTATTGTCATAAAAAAAAGGATTTAAAAAAAAAATATCTTTATGAATATTTTTTTATTAAATTATTTGCAGATTTTGAAAAATTAATCTCTTGGAATTATTAATCTAATTATTGTTAGAAAGAGTCGATTTTTTTTTTTTGATAAAAGAATTAGTATTTTTTTTTTGGCAATCCTAAAAAAATAATTTAATTTTGTTAATTAATTCAATGAAATAAAACATATTAATACAGTCATAAGCGACAGAAACAAAAAAAATTGTATATTGTCATAAAAAAAGGAGTTTTTTTTTTAAATATCTTTATCAATATTTTTTTATTAAATTATTTGCAAATTCTGAAAAATGAATCTCTTAGAATTATTATTCAAATTACTATTAGAAAAAATCGATATTTTTTATCGATAAAAATTTTTTTTTTGTCATTGCCCAAAAATGTTATTTTTAAAAAAATTTTCTGAACGTTTCAAACAATTAAAAAAAATTCTCTGCAAAATAATCTGGATTATTGAAGAAAAAAAAATGTCTTTATAAGGAAGCGAAAAAAAAAAATATTAACGGTTCCAAAGTTGGGAACAAGACTTTTCATTAAAAAAAAAAAAAAAAAAAAAAAAAAAAATGACCAAGATGACATCAAGTTAATTCGAGCCAGATTCGTATCGTTGCATCGCAATGCAAGGCGTGTCCGGTGTCTGTGTCGACAGAGTCACGATCGCTAAAGGATTCGCCGACAGAGATTTATAACTGGTAATAAAAAAAAAAAAGAAAAAAAAAAAAAAAAAACGTAACAACGTTGTTTGCTGATCGAGATATACTTTCGCAATGCGCGAGAGGCCTTGATAGAGAACTTGAGTCGACCTTAACTCAAAGCTCCGCACAGCGCAGCCTCATCGCTTTTGCTCGTGACGACGAAACGTTTCGAAGAATTTTCTACGCATTTTTAAAAAATAATTTGTATATAAAAGCAGATAAAATCCAATTTATAAATTTGTGCTTAAATTTCTTTTTATTTAGAAAAAACAATTTACAGAAAAAAAAAAAAAAAAAAAAACTCAGTTTACACCAAAAATTCATTAATTTTTTAAGCAACTTTTCTGAAATTAGATTTATCTGCCCTTTTTTCTATTTTGAAATTTTTCAATTATTAAAAATGTATCTTTCAATAAAAAAAAAAAAAATTTTTAAATCAGCTGTCACTCGTAAAGAGTTGAGAAAAAAAACTGAAATCTTGATTTCAATAAAACACTGCATAAAAATATGTCTCATGTGTTTTCGAGAAATTTTTTTTTAGATTTTTTTTTATTCCATATTCCAGCCACTGAAAATCGCTGAAAAAAAAATCATTGTTTATTTTTTAGCGCCAATACTACGACTCGTAAAAAAAAAATCATAAGAACATAAAATTTTCAATTTTCAGTCTACTTTCCAACAATATTTTTTGTAAAATTGTCCGATTTTTTTTTCTGCTATTTTTCAATTAAACAATAGTTGCCACTTTTTTTTTTCCCTCCGAAACAACATTTCTGATTTATTTTTTTTAAGATTCTGCATGTTTCAGAGAAAAAAAAAAAAAAGTGTGCAAATTACAATTTTTATTGTCACAAAAAAAAGGACCTTTTTTTTTAAACATCTTTATCAATATTTTCACGTAAAACAGGAATACGTCCTGATTGATAATATAAGACAGAGTCAACGGTGATCCCGGAAGCCAATGCTAATGAATCAGTTAGATCAGTCAATATAAATATTCAAACTAGGAAAAACGAACGAGTGTGTCGCGCGCTTGAGGGACGATATATAGATTCGTTGACGTGCCTTCACGCGACTCGAACACACCTCTATATACGAGGCGTTCTCTGCCAAGTTGGGTCACAATTTTTTTTTTTTTTTTTTTTTCCAACTCTTTCGAAAATGTTCCACAGTTTTTTCTATGATTTTTTTTTTTTTTTTCAAATTTTTTAATTTCACGCTAATTTATTTCAAATCGGTATATTATGAAAGATTGAGGTCATCAAAAAAATTAAAAAAAAAAATTATGTTTTTTTTTTTTTTAATTTCAATTATTTTTTATTATTTTTCACTGAAAACAATAAAAAAAATAATTAAAAATAATTGTAATCGATGTCCAAATCTTAAAAAAAAAAAAAATTTATAAATATTTATGTTTCTCCATGAATTATTTAATGCAATAAAATATGTTATATTTTTCGTGGCATCAAAAAGGCTGTTTTCATTGAAAAAAAAAGCAAACATTTTTTTTTAAAATACTTAAAAACAATTAAAAAAATTTTTAAATAATTAAAACCGATATCCAACTCATAAAAAAAAAATGTATGTTTTTCCATGAATTATTTAATGCAACAATATGTTATATTTTTCATGGCATCAAAAAGGCTGTTTTCATTGAAAAAAAAAAAGCAAACATTTTTTTTTAAATACTTAAAAACACTAAAAGAAATGTTTAAAATAATTAAAACCGATATCCAACTCATAAAAAAAAAAAAAAATTATGTTTTTCCATGAATTATTTAATGCAACAATATGTTATATTTTTCATGGCATCAAAAAGGCTCTTATCAGCGAAAAAAAAAGCAAACATTTTTTTTTTAAATACTTAAAAACAATAAAAAAAATTTTTAAATAATTAAAACCAATCTCCAACTCTTAAAAAAAAAAAAAAAAAATTTGCAGTTACAGATCAGCTACTGTATGCACAAAAAAAAAAAAAAAAAAAAAAAAAAAAAAAAAAAAAAAAAAACCAGCTTGTGGCTTCATTAATTATCCTTTATGATATACGATACGTTACATCTCGTTATTATACCGGTACACACGCTTTATCTATGGTACTCGATGTATGCAGTTTGCGGTTTTACGTAATCTTTTGCTATAATATATACCCACACTGATTCTTACAGGTAGCTGTCACACACTCTCTCTCTCTCTCTCTCTCTCTCTCTCTCTCTCTCTTGGGCTCTTTGGCTCTCAATCTTCACGCTACACCGACGCGGTACGCGGTTCCAACGGGTCATATCTATATACAAGTGCACGCACCCAGCCGTGGATTAATCTACCGACGATTGAGAAATCGAGCGAGCGAGCGAGCGAGCGATCGACAATCAGATACGTCGATACAGATCCGCTAAGAGAACCGTAAGAAACGGATTATTTAATCGCGCTACAAACGCGATCCAATGCCCAGGAAATCAATGAATTTTTCACGGTCCTTTACTAGCTTCAAAACGTAATCTTCATTTTCAGACCTGTTTGTAATGCAATTTTTTTTTTTTTTTTAACATTTTCATTTCACAACACTAAAAATTGTCTAAAATGTGGAGAGAGAAAAAAAAAAAGTGTTTTAGTCAAAAATTGTAAAAAAAAAAAATTAAAATAACGAGTGATATTTATTTCTATGATTGTGTCTATATATATGTAAATTTCGTCGCGGGGGTGTAGAAATGATAAAGTTGTTCGATTAGATCACGAATCTCGTGTCTCGAGTAAACCGTCTCTCTCTCTCTCACTCTCTCTCTCTGTCTCTTTCTCTGGACGTACGAAATGGAAGCGGAACGTGTCCGGGCAACTTACGGACCTGATCCGACCTCGAACTCGAAGCCCGCTCGCGCGACCTTCGTCGTGGCACACAATTGCTCCTTCTTCCTTTCCTTTTATTTTTCAAACTCCTCTCTTTCTCTCTTTAATACAACAACAGGTATTTATTTCAACAGCGAGTGCTGTAAGAATGCTGAGAAAGATATATATATATATATATATATATGTAGGTAGCGTGTATGTCGTTTTTCGTTGATCAGCGTAACGATCAGATTGACAGATAAGAAAAAAAAAAAAAGAAAAATGTACAAACTTGACATCCGCCGCATTTTGTTTCATTTTGCGGGCCTCAGGATTGCAACGTGAAAGGCCGGGGAATCCCAGCATTTTGTGGAACATGCTATATAGTATATGGTGTATGCCTACATAGCACAGAACGCGGCAGAAATATTGCAGGAGTGGATCTGATATTTCATTAAAATTGGAATATTTTAATAAAATTTATGATCAAAATTTTGCATAACGTTTCAGATCAAACACAAGATCGAGCTTAATTTTCAACTTAATTTCCAACTTAATTTTCAACTTAATTTTCAACTTAATTTCCAACTTAATTTCCAACTTAATTTCCAACTTAATTTCCAACTTAATTTCCAACTTAATTTCCAACTTAATTTCCAACTTAATTTCCAACTTAATTTCCAACTTAATTCCCAACTTAATTCCCAACTTAATTCCCAACTTAATTCCCAACTTAATTCCCAACTTAATTCCCAACTTAATTTCCAACTTAATTCCCAACTTAATTCCCAACTTAATTCCCAACTTAATTCCCAACTTAATTCCCAACTTAATTCCCAACTTAATTCCCAACTTAATTCCCAACTTAATTTCCAACTTAATTTCCAACTTAATTTCCAACTTAATTCCCAACTTAATTCCCAACTTAATTTCCAACTTAATTTCCAACTTAATTTCCAACTTAATTTCCAACTTAATTTCCAACTTAATTCCCAACTTAATTCCCAACTTAATTCCCAACTTAATTCCCAACTTAATTCCCAACTTAATTCCCAACTTAATTCCCAACTTAATTCCCAACTTAATTCCCAACTTAATTCCCAACTTAATTCCCAACTTAATTCCCAACTTAATTCCCAACTTAATTCCCAACTTAATTCCCAACATAATTCCCAACTTAATTCCCAACATAATTCCCAACTTAATTTACAACTTAATTCCCAACTTAATTCCGAACTTAATTCTTAACTTAATTCCCAACTTAATTCCCAACTTAATTCCCAACTTAATTCCCAACTTAATTCCCAACTTAATTTCCAACTTAATTTCCAACTTAATTTCCAACTTAATTTCCAACTTGATTCCCAACTTAATTCCCAACTTAAATTCCAACTTAAATTCCAACTTAAATTCCAACTTAAATTCCAACTTAAATTCCAACTTAAATTCCAACTTAAATTCCAACTTAAATTCCAACTTAATTCCCAACTTAATTCCCAACTAAATTCCCAACTTAATTTCCAACTTCACATCTCACATCGTAGATGTGAGAGAAAAATAAAGAGAGCAGATTGGCTAATTCGTCGTGAATTTATAGCAAGAAATGCTCAAAGCATCGGAAGGAGTCAATGAAAAGAGAGCAGTACACAGGGATCATTGAGGGATCAGTCGAAAGCGAGCTGATCCGTGGAGAATGTGCTCTCTTTCTGGCAAAGCTCTGCGAGAAAAGCACAGCTACACCGTCGAAGGAAAATAGAGATGAGTGTCGTGTGGATCACACACTCCCTCGCTACTGTGGGGTTTACTGTTACTGTCGCGACGATTGTTGGGGCGGGTTGGGATGAAAGATGTCAAGACCCACAAATAGAAAGAAAAAAAATAAAAATAAAATGTCTACTCAGGGTAAATGGCTTCGGACTTTCGAGAGATCCAGTCAGCAATATCGTTTGTGACTTCCCTTGAGCTTCGCATCGCTTGGACTTGAGCTCTCCCAATTGACAATACGACGAAGAGGGGTTTCGTCTTCGTTTTCCCTCTTCACAGTGACGACTTTTGTTTTCATGATTTTTTTTTTTTTTTTCGACATTTTTACGTCGGAGTGACATACTCAGAAAAAAAATATTCGTTTCAGGGATTACATTTTCATAATTATTTTTTGAAAATAACTTGAAAACAGATTTTGAGTAAATGATCTACATTTTTTTTTGGCATAAAACTTAAATAGAGCTTTGTCAATGCTTGACATTTAATTTGAGGACAATCGATAAACTGGTTAAATTTTTATGGCAATTTATATTTTCCCAAATTTTTTTTGTAAAACTCTAACTCAAAAATGGTTCAGGCAACTGATTCAAAATTTGGCATAAAACTTGAATGGAAAATATCTTCATTTGCTGAATTTTGTGAGGAGCCAACAAACAGTTAATATTTCAGAGATTTTTTTTTATTTTTTTTTTTTTACAAAACTTTCTCTATTAGGAAGCTGAAATTGATGAAAATTTTCTTTCTCGTAAATGTAGCTTTGTGGGAATTAAAAAATAATGAGGAATCAATGTGCAAAAAATTCTACAGCTTTTTTTTTTTTTTTGTCAAACAAATAATTCCAGAGTAAAAAAAGCTTAAGCAATAATTCACCCATTTGTATTATATTTGCCTGGTTTGGCCTGACGATCATATTGCACGCTCAATTTAGCGTTCCATTCGTCCGAGTAACTGGGGAAAAAAAAATCCGGCACTTGTATATGCAGAAATCGGTTCCAACGAAACGAGAAACGTGGGTGCAGCGATATCGAAGGCGAGCGAGTTATAACGCTCGGTGATACTTCGGTGGTGAGTGCTTTGAAATATAATAATATAATATTCGAACCGCAATAACGTCAATCAGTTTATCGAGCTGTAAGAAAACTCGTATACGAGGCAAAACACCTCAAGTCGACCACCTCAATTTTTCATGTCGACAAAACGTCCTCAAATTTATTCAGGATGAAAAAAAAAAAAACGTAGGAATTTTTTTTAGATTTTTTAATTGCATATTCCAGCTTTTAAAAATTTTTGAAATACTTATGGCTTGCAAAAAAAAAAAATTATAAGAACAACAAATTTTGGATTTTCAGTGTACTTTCCAAAAACATTTTTTATAAAATTATCGACAAAACATCCTCAAATTTATTCAGGATGTTAGGTCTGGTTGAAAAAAAAAACGTAGGTATTTTTTTCAGATTTTTTAATTTCATATTCCAGCTATTAAAAAATTTTGAAATACTTATGGCTCGCAAAAAAAAAAAATTATAAGAACAACAAATTTTGGATTTTCATTGTACTTTCCAAAAACATTTTTCGTAAAATTATCGACAAAACATCCTCAAATTTATTCAGGATGTTAGGTCTGCTTGAAAAAAAAAAACGTAGGAATTTTTTTTAGATTTTTTAATTTCATATTCCAGCTATTAAAATTTTTTGAAATACTTGTGGCTCGCAAAAAAAAAATAATTATAAGAACAACAAATTTTGGATTTTCATTGTACTTTCCAAAAACATTTTTTGTAAAATTATCGACAAAACATCCTCAAATTTATTCAGGATGTTAGGTCTGCTTGAAAAAAAAAATAAAATTTTTTTTTTTTTTTAATTAAAAAAAAAATTTTTTTAAAAATTAAAATTACTTCGAAATTTTCTGTACCAGAGCGACTATAAAACCGAAAGAGCAACCTTGCTGGAGAGCCACTAAGTACCAAGTTAGTATATGATACACCGGGAAAATGCTTGACTCTCTTGTCCGGCACTCCAGTTACAGAAGGCATAAACGTTTCGAGTGGCAACTTTCCGTCGTATCGTTATACTTACTCGCGGAGCCTGGAGAGCAATAAAAATTGTTAGCTCTCGAGAAAATCAACGTTTAATGACGAGACGAAATCACTTCGTGAATTCGTCGAATCACTATTTGCACCATTTACTGGTACAATAAAACAATCACTTTGTAAATTTATCGGGAACGTTTATCCAGGCAACGCGCAACGTTTCAATATTAATCTTAGCTCCATCAATTTATTTTCATGTCTTCCCTCAAAGGTTTCAACTATTTTTCACATTTTTTAATATTTCATTTAATAAAAAAAAAATATTTCAAATTCTAATATAAAAAAAAATATATTTTAAATACTAATAAAATAATTATATTAAAAAAAAAATTGTATCATTTTTCAGGGGATTCAATTTTTTTTTTTTTTTTTTTTTTTTATAGTAATAACAATTAATTTTAAAAATATTAATAATTAATCTACGAGCATTATTAAAGGGCTTCAACCAGTTTTCAATTTTTAATTATTCTACCAAAATTTATTTCACCATCAAGTTAACGATTTTTTTGTAATGGATTTTGGTAGAATAATGAAAAATTGAAAACTGGTTGAAGCACTTCAAGAATGCTTGTAGATTGTTGTTAATATTTTTTAAACTAATTGTAATTACTATAAAAAAAAAAAAAGAAGAATAATTGAAAGCCCTGAAAACATTTTTTTTTTTTCACCTTCATTATAAAAAAGGTAAATGTATCTTGCAATCAAAATTAAATTGGTCCATTGCTAAAATGTAGACTCTGCATCAAAATTAAAAAAGAAAAAAAATTCTCACCGCTGAATTGAGCCACAAAAAAAAATCCTACAATCAAAATTAAATTGGGCCATTGCTAAAATGTAGACTCTGCAACAAAACAAAAAAAAAAAAAAAAATTCTCACCGCTGAATTGAGCCACAAAAAAAAATCTTACAATCAAAATTAAATTGGTCCATTGCTAAAATTTAGACTCTGCAACAAAATAAAAAAAATAAAAATTCTCACCGCTGAAGTGAGCCACAAAAAAAAATCTTACAACCAAAATTAAGTTGATTTTTTAGTACAATGTAGACTGCGACAAAATTAAAAAAAAAAAAAACACAAATTTGTACCTTTTAACAGAGCTACAAAAAAAAATAAATATATCGTTTAAAAAAATTTTAAAAACAACGAGACGACTTCGAGAATTCGTCTCAGAGTATTTGCCCAAAAAAATGACTAAGTACAACACAATCATAACAATAATAATCGTAAATTTACCGTCAACGTTTCAGCATCGCAATGTCCGAGAAAATGTGGCCTCGAACGAGCGATCTACACAAATTCTTCAAGGTCTTCAATCATTCTTCGATTTCATTTCTCCACCAAAATCTTCACTTCACTCAAAAAAAAAAAGAAAAAAAAAAGAAAAAAAAACCAATTAGCATTGCTTTTAGTTTCTCCTCTAAAATACCCAGAAAAAAAAAAAACAAAAAACCAAAAAACCAAAAGAAAACCCCCAAAAAAAAAAAAAAAAAATTTATTCCACAGTCACTCGTCGCAGCATTGTCAAGAAAATTCACCAACACCTGATATCAACTCTCAACGCGCCTCTCTCAACAATCCTTCAAAGCTGCCTACTCTCCTGTTTACATTGGTCAGCAGCTATTTCAATAATCGACTCTCGTAATTTATCTCGAGAGTTTCGTCACTTTGGAGACACCGATTGTTTGAAAAAATCTTCAGCATCTCTCTCTCTCATCGTCGTCGTACTTTAATGATGTCGATGATTTTTTTTCAACTTCTTCTTCTTCTTCTTCTTGTTGCGTCGAAAATGCCAATTTTGTTATCGTCACGATTACGAGCTTCAGAGGACCAAACCCCGATGGGGATGTTTTTTGTTGTGTCGCGATGGAAGAAATCGTAACCGAGTGTCAGATAGTGAAAACTGCGTGGCTGAGGGGTGGATTTTTTTTTTTTTCTTTTTTTTTTTTTAACGCGACAAGGCCAGTGGCGAACGGTGGATGCGATACGAAGTGCTCAACACGTACAAAATCGAGAGAGATAGAGATAGAGAGAGATAGATAGATAGAGAGAGAGAAAACGACGGAGAGAAAAAAATGGTTGGATTCTTCTTTTCGAATCGGGGGTTCGCATCCATCTGGGACGATGGAGCAACTCTCTTCTCCTGTTCGGTGGTGCTGGTGGTGGTACAGAGAGAGGAGAGAGAGAGAGAGAGAGAGAGAGAGAGAGAGAGAGAGAGAGAGAGAGAGGGTTCTGGCGCGCGCGGTCCACCCGAGCAACTCCTCGGCACCGCGCACCAACCGGGTCGATAGCTGGGAGAGTGCGTACAAACTTGCTCCGCGGTAACCATCCTAGAAATTGATAAGGCTTCGTTCACAATTTTTTGAAATTTTTCGCATCGCTCGAAGCCTCGTGGGCTTTTTAAAGCACTGAGGTGTGATGAAGATTTTTTTTGGGAAAGAATCGTTGATGGCAAATTGGAATTTAAGTCTGGTGAAATGTAGATTGAAGGGGTAGGGGGGGGGGGGGGGGGTGTAGTTGGGTGTGTGGAGAAGCTAAAGGGAAAGCGGGCCAGAAGCTAAAAAAGAAGAGTAAGAAGCAATTTTTTTTTATTTTTTAGATTTTTTTTTTTTTTGGTCAAAGATCGAGGTTCGATCTCGGGATAATTTCGAGTTTTAAGTTTGCTCTCAAAAGATCATCACAAGTTCCAAGCTCGATCTGAAAAATTATCTCAAATTTCAAGCTCGATCTGAAAAATTATCTCAAATTTCAAGCTCGATCTGAAAAATTATCTCAAATTTCAAGCTCGATCTGAAAAATTATCTCGAATTTCAAGTTCGATCTAAAAATTATCTCAAATTTCAAGTTCGATCTAAAAATTATCTCAAATTTTAAGTTCCATCTAAAAATTATCTCAAATTTCAAGTTCCATCTAAAAATTATCTCAAACTTCAAGTTCGATCTAAAAATTATCTCAAATTTCAAGTTCGATCTAAAAATTATCTCAAATTTCAAGTTCGATCTGAAAAATTATCTCAAACTTCAAGTTCGATCTGAAAAATTATCTCAAACTTCAAGTTCGATCTAAAAATTATCTGAAATTTGAAGTTCGACCTCAATATCGTCTCAAGTTCTAAGTTCTATGTCAAGATAATCTCAAGCTTTATGTCAAGATAATCTCAAGTTCTATCTCAAGATAATCTCAAGATAATCTCAAGATAATCTCAAGATAATCTCAAGATAATCTCAAGATAATCTCAAGATAATCTCAAGATAATCTCAAGACTATCTCAAGATAATCTCAAGTTCTACCTCAAGATTACCTCAAGATAATCTTAGGTAGATATAATCAAAAATCATCTCAATCCTCCAAATTCTCACAGAAAATCGTTCTTAACTCTAAACATACATCCAAAAAAAAAAAAAAAAGTCAACTCCACAACATCGGACAAATTTATCGTTCACCAATAAAGAAACAATCGTGTAAACTTGACGAACCCGGAAAAAGCGTTCCGCTCATCGAGCATGGACAGCCGCGGTTTTCCACTATACAACAGCTGGACACCCTCGTGGTCTCTTCTGCGCCTTTGCCTTTTTTTTTTTCTTTTGTACTTCAACTTCACAGCGCGATTCTCAACACCATCGTGATACTATTATTTTATTTCTCACCGCGCGCGCCCATTCGTCCGATGCGCTCAACCAAATTTCGTCACGTCATTTTCTATACCTCACGTAAGTCGGATAAGGAAGAGATTGGGGCCTCTCTTCAAGGCTCCGAAACGTTCAAATTGTAATCGTGGACAACGCACCGCTATTGCTCGACGTGGTTACTTCCACGTCGACGACTAATTGCTTCCTTAATCGGATTCACCTCTACATATATAAGCGCTCTCTCTCTCTCTCTCTCTCGATACGGCTCGGTACACCTTCGACGCATTTTTATTTTCAATCATTCATTTATTTTCCATCTATTTTGCAACCTTGAAGAAAAAAAAAAAAAAAAAAAAACAGTCGTATCTGGAGTATAAGATTTAAGAACAATTTAATTGTCTCTTCCGGACATCTCCCTCTCTCTCTCTCTCTCTCTCTCTCTCTCTCTTTCTCTCTCTTTCTCTTCGTTAATATTTCTCATCGACTATTCAGTATTAACCTCGTTTCAATGAATCTGGACGAGCATTAGAGCACTCGTTCAGTTACCTGATTCCCTTGATCAGCCGGGCGCTCTTGTGGCAATGTAACGCGATATCGAGAATGGCACCTCGGAGAAACAAGACACGTGTGTACCGAGAGAGCTCAACAGAGCTTCGATTTGAGATTAATATTGTGCTTGCTAAACAAGGAGAGAGGAAAAAAAAATTTGCCCATGCTTTTTAGGACATTTTTTGGTGTACAAAAATGTATGCTTCTTATTTTTTTTTTTTTGTTCAGAGACATTTTTTAATTGGTCATTTTTATTCTCTTCATGGTTATTCAATAAATCATCGCTGTAACGATGCACATTTTTTTTTTACTTCAATTATAATGCGATTCGTGCAAAAAGTGTCCTTACATTTTTTCAGGATGTTCGTCTGGTTGAAGAACAAAACATAGAATTTTTTTTCAGATTTTTTTTTGGTCCATTTTTCAGCCATCGAGACGCGGTGAAAATAATATTTCTTCATTTTTTTACGCCGATACTACGGCCAGCAGAAAAAAAATCATGATAACTTGAAATTTTGCATTTTCAACGTACTTTACGACGATATTTTTTGTAACATTCTTTGATTTTATTTTGAGGCTGTTTTTGAGTTAAATAAATTAGCCACTTTTTCGATATTCAAGAATTTTTAAAATTTTGACTTTATTCAATCAATTTTGTTTAATTGAAAAAATGGCATAAAATAAAATCGGAGAATTTTACAAAAAATGTTGTTGCAATGTACGCTGAAAATCCAAAATTTCAGGTTATTGTGATTTTTTTTGTGCGAGCCGTGGTTTTGGCGTTAAAAAATAAATAAATAATCATTTTCCAAACATTTTTTAACAGCTGAAATATGCAATAAAAAAAAAAAAAAATCTGAAAAAATTCCTACGTCTTCTTCTTCAACCAGACCAACATTGCCAAATAAATTTAAGGACACACGTTTTGTCGAAATGAAAAATTGGGGTGTTCGACTTGACTTCCATACAAAATTACACATGTACATATGTACATAATAACGAGTTACATAATTGATCATCACTAATTACTAATCAGTAATCAAACTTATAAAAAAATTACTGCAAAACCTGAGCTCATAATTCTGACAATACATCAGCACCTATCCAAACCTACCTTCTTGCAAACCGTTCCTTCGTGTCCCTAGAATTCATTTCAGATAATTCCAATTCAACATCACAATTTTCCAAACAAATTTCAAATTCAATTTCCAATCCCAAATAAAAAAAATTAAAAAAACTGACCTACAAAAAAATTCCAATAAAAATCATGGATCTTCCTGTGGGTTGACCCATTGCCCAAAAAATATTGGGGCAATGGGGGTCGGTCTACAATGCCGCCCAAAACTACCAAATGCATCCCCCTCAATCTCTTCACCACATCCAACCAAAACTTTCTCCAGCATTTCAAACGCTATAGAATCCAAAAAAAAAAAAAAAAAAAATTCGTCGTTAAAGTGCAAATCTCCCAGAGAGCTTTGCAGTACGATACAGACGATGGAAGAGGAGCGTTTGCGGCTGCGATAGCTCCCAGTCCGGGGCAAACGCATCGGGTACGGCGACCCTGAAACTCGAAGATCGAGAGTATCTCTGGAAGGCTCCCACCATTCGTTCTGGCGGTGGCAACCATCGTACCGCGAGCATATCCGCGAACCACGCACCGCACAACCAACACTACTTTATATACACACGTATATATATGTATTTATATTTCTGTGTATGAATATATATATATATATGCAATATACAATACAAGTCGTTGGTTGCCCCTTCCCACTTGATGTCTACGGAGCCGCGGAAGGTCTGGATCCTTGGAACTTTCTTATAAATGAAGGTTCGACTCGTTCTCGAGTTTCATTTTATTCTCCAACCCTCGGCCAAGGAGGGTTACAATACGCGGCCGGTGTGTGTTTTATCTACACACACACACATATACACGATTTTATTATTCGTCTCGGCTCGGGAAAAATTTATTTCAACGGCGTTGAAAATTTCACGACACCAGTGTCTTCGGAGATTTTACTGTAGACTTTGTGTTTACCACCCTTGATTTTTTTTTTTTTTTTTTTTTTTTTTTTTTTTTTTTTTTTTTTTTTTTTTTTTTTGGTCATGTTGTATACGCGTATTGTGACATATGTACAGAGTGCTGACGAATAATAGAGCCGCGCGGCGGTTCGGATTACACACTCGAAATTAAACGTCGAATATATATATTGTTTTTTAAATAATAATAATAATAGTAATAATCTACAACGCACATTGGATTTCGGACTATAAGATCAACGTCTTCGGTTTTTTTTTTTTAAACGACTGTCCAGGATATTTAATAAAGTGAGTACTTTTTAATAATTATTATTATAGCTCGAAATTTGGGCTTTTTTTTTGTAAAATTGGAGTGATTAAAATTTGTAAGAGAAATGATGTAATTTTGATGAATTATGTTGATTTGCTCTGAAACTGGAAAAGTGAAAAAAAAAAAAAGTTTAAACATTTTTTATCATGTACACATTTTTTTTTTTTTTTTTTTTTTGTAAAATTTCAGTGATTAAAATTTGTAAGAGAAATGATTTTTGTTCAATCAGAGTGACGAAGAAAAATGTGTAATTTCGATGAATTAATTATGTTGATTTTCTCTGAAACTGGAAAAGTGAAAAAAAAAACGTTTCAACATTTTTTTATCATGTACACATTTTTTTTTTTTTTTTTTTGTAAAATTGCAGTGATTAAAATTTGTAAGAGAAATGATTTCTGTTCAATCAGAGTGACGAAGAAAAATGTGTAATTTTGATGAATTATGTTGATTTCCTCTGAAACTGGAAAAGTGAAAAAAAAAGTTTAAAAATATTTTATCATGTACACATTTTTTTTTTTTTTTTTTTTATAAAATTGCAGTGATTAATATTTGTAAAAAAAATTATTTTTGTTCAATCAGAGTGACGAAGAAAAATGTGTAATTTCGATGAATTAATTATGTTGATTTTCTCTGAAACTGGAAAAGTGAAAAAAAAAAGTTTAAAAATATTTTATCATGTACACATTTTTTTTTTTTTTTTGTAAAATTGCAGTGATTAATATTTGTAAAAAAAATTATTTTTGTTCAATCAGAGTGACGAAGAAAAATGTGTAATTTCGATGAATTAATTATGTTGATTTTCTCTGAAACTGGAAAAGTGAAAAAAAAAAAAGTTTTAAAATATTTTATCATGTACACATTTTTTTTTTTTTTTGTAAAATTGCAGTGATTAATATTTGTAAAAAAAATGATTTTTGTTCAATCAGAGTGACGAAGAAAAATGTGTAATTTCGATGAATTAATTATGTTGATTTTCTCTCAAACTGGAAAAGTGAAAAAAAAAAGTTTAAAAATATTTTATCATGTACACATTTTTTTTTTTTTTTTGTAAAATTGCAGTGATTAATATTCGTAAAAAAAATGATTTTTGTTCAATCAGAGTGACGAAGAAAAATGTGTAATTTCGATGAATTAATTATGTTGATTTTCTCTGAAACTGGAAAAGTGAAAAAAAAAAGTTTAAAAATATTTTATCATGAACACATTTTTTTATTTTTTTTCTAAAATTGCAGTGATTAATATTCGTAAAAAAAATTATTTTCGTTTAATCAGAGTGACGAAGAAAAATGTGTAATTTTGATGAATTATGTTGATTTCCTCTGAAACTGGAAAAGTGCAAAAAAAAGAGTATTAAAATATTTTATATTTTTTGTTCGACCGTAAAATTTTTTTTTTTTTTTTGTTAATCGTATTTCTTTTTTTTATTGTGTACTTCGACTTGGAAAATATTGTTCTTGTTCGGTGTTAATGATGCGTGCGAGGTGTGGAAAGAATTTTTAAGTGGCGGTTGTCGTTTGTGCAGCAGAAAAATATATGTTGTTAAAGTTTTTGTAACTCGCGGTATTATTTATGGCGCAAGGTAAACAGCAGTGCGGCTATAAAAATTTCATGGAGGGAAAATAAGGAAAAATTAATAGTTTGCACTTCATTAGCTTAACGCGGCTTTCATGTTTAACATTTTTTGTCGCCGATTTAATGTCATATGATCTGAAAAAGACAGATATATTTTTCTTCATAAAGACCTTCGATTTGCGAAAATAAAGAAAATTCTGAAAAATTATTTTTCCGGGTACAATTTTTTTTTATAATGAATTCAACATTTTTCTAAATTTCTATATTATTTTAAATCAAGCAAATCAAATTTTTAATTTTTTCACGAAATAATTGCTGACTAAATTTAAAAAAAAATATTGAAATTTATATTGTCATGTTTTTTGATAATGATAATTTAAAAAAAAATGCAATCTGAGCATCGATAATAATAATAATAATAATAATAATATTAATAAAAATAACTGTATGAAGAACTTAAATTTTTGAAAATTGGCGATATAAGAAAAAAAGTAGCAAAGCTGTATAAAATTTGAAGAAAGGAAGGAAAATTTATTTTCCAATTTATTAGCTAAACAAAATTTCTTTTTAACAAGAAAAAAAAAAAATATATATTTTTTTGAACAAAATTAGAAGTTCATTTTAATTTAAAAATTAAAATTTTTTGTATTTATCTACAAAATTACTTCTGCATGAAAACAAAAAAAGAAAAAAAAAAAAATGTTTTTGCTGGACGAACAAAAAAAAAAAGACACAGAAATGCGTTTGTCTGTTAGAAAAATAATTTGCAAATACAGCTAAACATTTTAGTTATATTAGCAAAATATTTTTCAAACCCAACAATCAAATGTATTTTCTAGTCGCGTATTTTTTTAGCCCAACAAAAATATTTTTCTTCGTGTATCCTGATTTGACTTAATAATATTTGTGTCGTATTAAATTGTTTATAAAATTTATATCATCCAATTACGATGCAAAAATATTATTAAAAAAAAAAAAAAAAAAAAACAAACAACAGCTACATTAATAGTGTTTATCAAATTTTCAAATAAAGCTCAAATCGATATTGAAGAAAATTGGAAAACGAGAGTCTGCTTAAACGGAGCAGCAGCTTGCTCCAATTTATTTCTCGGTCGAACAGGCGATATATTGATCGGCAAATATTGGAAACTTCCGTTCGGTCCTCTCTTCGAGAAAAAAAAAAAAAAAAAAAAAAAAAAAAAAAAAAAATCACTGCATTAATATTCACCCCGGCATCTAATAAACATAATTAATCGGATTACAGATTAAAATGACAAATTCCCAATTGTCGTAGGCGTTTTAAATGTCAAGGGTGAGGAAAACCACGCGCTGCGGGGTTGGTCACCGGAAAACACAGCCTCTCTCTCTCTCTCTCTCTCTCTCTGTCTCAATTTAATTTCTTGTTTGTTAATACACACACACACACACACACCTACGTACGACCCTCGACTCTCTTGGCTATAATCACACGTGAAAGTGGTATGTGCAGCCGGAGCCGGCGATGTACGAGCTAAATAATAGCGGCATATACGAGCGTCGAAACAATTGCATTCTTGTGTTGTAAACTGTTCCTGAATAACGAACGATACTACACATAGTAATAGCATGTATGTGCCATTTAATGGAGCAAAATATGCATACACTGCTTATGTGCTATTTAGAACCGGAATTCAAGAACCCCCCCAAAGCTTTATTCGTATCCTGGTACTCAAACTGGTATTTCACTCAGATTTTTAAATTGCAATACGTCAATTGAATGTTGAACAAAATTACACAATGAAAATCATTGGAGTCGATGCGACGTAAAATAAAGGCTCGAAAGAAAATTGATTTTATTTTTTTTTTTCGAGAAAATTGATTTTTTTTTTTTTTTTTTTAAGATAATTAATTTTATTAATCTTTTTTAAGAAAATTGATTTTATTATTTTTTTAAAGAAAATTAATTCAATTATTTTTCTTAAGAAAATTAATTTAATCAATTTTTTTTAAGAAAATTAATTTAATCAATTTTTTTTAGGAAAATCAATTTAATTAATTTTTTTAGAAGAAAATTATTCAATTTAATTAATTTTTTTCAAGAAAATTAATCAATTTAATTTTTTTTTAAGAAAATTAATTAATATAATTTTTTTTTCAAGAAAATTAATTAATACAATTTTTTTTTCATGAAAATTAATTAATACAATTTTTTTTCAAAGAAAATTAATAAATTTAATTTTTTTTCTAAGAAAATTAATAAATTTAATTTTTTTTCTAAGAAAATTAATAAATTTAATTTTTTTTCTAAGAAAATTAATAAATTTAATTTTTTTTCTAAGAAAATCAATAAATTTAATTTTTTTTAAAGAAAATTAATCAATTTAATTAATTTTCTTAACAAAAAAATTAATGAAATTGATTTTTTTCAAAGAAAATTAATTAAATTGATTCTTTTCAAAGAAAATTAATCAAATCGATTAATTTTCATGCAATGATGCATCTAAATATTTTTTCAAAAATGTAATTTTCATTCAATCATGCCCCCCCCCAATTGCTGCTTAAAACTGAAGTGTCAGAATGCTCCAGGATGTCGATCAATCATCAGTAATGGCAATCGACAGAGTCGATTTTGCTTTTTAACATTCACATAAACTCGTCACGACTATTCTTATACTTTGTTCTACGTAAAACAAAGCAGAGAAAAGAGAAAGAAAAAAAAAAAAAAAAAAAAAAAAAAAATAGACAAAAACTATTGACATTGATCGATCGAAGACGATTGATTTTTCAGTCAACATGTTGCGAATACGATTACACACCGATCAAGGTTTCGGATTGCCATATGGCTCGACTATATTGCTCAACAATTTTTCTACATCCACGTGTTTTTCAAATGCTCGATGGAATGCGATTAATACAAAACGAAAGTGATACAAACAGTGATAAATAACTGATTTATCATATCCGTTTGATGAGACTTTAATTATAATGTTGAGAATTTTAATTATAAAAAATTTACTTTGGTATTATCATTTGTCTGAAGGTTGTGGGAGGTTCGAGTGTAATACTTCTTGGAAAGAGTTTCAAGCTAAACAGTCATTCTCTCATGTAATTATTGTATATAAATGAAATGTATCTGACGATAATCTTGTCGTTTTATTCATTATTTATTTTAATAAAATAATGTCGAGATAAAATGTTTATTTTTTAAGCATGAAAAAATAATGCGGAAGTAATGGAAAACTTTATTTATAATTAAACTTGCATAAGGGAACATCATCCCACCTGGTTTTGACCTGGGTTTGACCCTTGACCCTTTCGATTGGGTCCTCATTTTTTTTTTATAGCATTGACATTAACTCTAAAAAGCAATAATATTTTTTTTTTTTATTTTACACGTTTTTAATCATCTACGATTTTTTATGACAAATTATCAAGAGACTTTAAAAATGTGAAAAAATTCTGATGAATTTTTTGAATGGTTCTACCATTCGAAAAAGTATTTAGAAGCAGCATTGAATGAAAAGTATATTTGTGAATGGTTCTACCATTCGAAAAAGTATTTGGAAGCTCCATTGAATGAAAACTGCATTTTTGAATGGTTCTACCATTCGAAAAAGTATTTAGAAGCTCCATTGAATGGAAACTGCATTTTTTAATAGTTCTACCATTCGAAAAAGTATTTAGAAGTACCATTGAATGAAAACTGCATTTTTGAATAGTTCTACCATTCGAAAAAATATTTAGAAGGACCATTGAGTGAAAATTATATTTTTTAATGGTTCTACCATTCGAAAAAGTATTTAGAAGTTCCATTGAATGAAAACTGCATTTTTGAATAGTTCTACCATTCGAAAAAGTATTTAGAGGCTCCATTGAATGAAAACTGCATTTTTGAATGGTTCTACCATTCGAAAAAGTATTTAGAAGCACCATTGAGTGAAAACTACACTTTTGAATGGTTCTACCATTCGAAAAAGTATTTAGAAGCACCATTGAGTGAAAAATACACTTTTGAATGGTTCTACCATTCGAAAAAGTATTTAGAAGCACCATTGAATGAAAAATACACTTTTGAATGGTTCTACCATTCGAAAAAGTATTTAGAAGCACCATTGAGTGAAAATTACACTTTTGAATGGTTTACCATTCGAAAAAGTATTCAGAAGCACCATCGAATGAAAATTACACTTTTGAATGGTTTGCCAAAGTATTAAGAACCACGATTTAAATACATTTTCGAATGATAAAACCATTTCAAAAGTGTAATCTTCATTCAATGTCGCCCATCCTATGGGAGCCCATCACAAGAACAGGGCATTCCATCTCATAGCACTTTGACAAATGAGGCTGCAATTAGGACCAACCAATCTAACAAGAGAAAAAAAAAAAAAAAAATATTCTGCACAAAATTGATGCTATCTTTGCAACACTTGACACGAGCCTGTAGAAGCAATTAATTAGCGTTTCCCTTCGTCTACCCCAGCTGGACTTTTTAAATTCTCTGAAGCTCGCTGAAACAGACCATTTTTCACAGCACAAGCGTTCCCTCAATGCTTCCATTCCACGAATGAAAAAAAAAAAAAAAAAAAAGCTGTTTATAAAAAAAAAAGCCGTAAAAACGTAATCTCTATTCTCATCGAACGAGCAATTAAGACACGCGGCAGCGATCACCGATGCCATAAAAAAATGTCTCTGAAGATCTCGATCAGCAATTCCATCAACTTCGAGCTCTATTATTCTTAATTAATATAGATTAGAGCTCCAACTACCACCGACATATATATCGTCGCAATTTGAAAAATAGTCTTTCGATTTAGTGACATTAAAATATCACTAATTTTTATTTTATTCAACCAACGTCACTTTCACATACAGGTGACATTTTCTGGATGACATGCAATAAAAAAAACCCAAACAAAAAAAAAAATCAAATTTGGAAGCTCCACATTCAGACCTGAAATTTTTTTACACCTTCAAAAAAGCTTTCCAAAGAAAAAAAAACCACCAAGTGCCAAATATTTCAAAGCAATCCTTTCAACAAATAAAAAAAAAAAATTAAACTATTTTCTTAGCCTGATATAAATTCCAAAACTCAACGTTACTTGAGCTCCCAGCTCAAAGTCTGCAGAGTAATTAAGGGTTCTCAAAAAAGAGAATTAAGACATAAAATGTGTGTGTCGCAGTTCATTTCGTTGCATTGCGGTGGGCTTTTGACCAATAAAGCGAGCAATTAAAAAGCGCGCTTGTGCCATTTCGTTTGGAATCGAGGCGACAATACATTCACACGTGACGTAAAATTCCAATCCCAGAAAGAGTCGTGTCATTTTCCACGACGACTTATTATTATTATTATTATTATTATTCCACAACGATACGACATATCGAGGCTGTAATTGTAAACTTAAAGTATAATCACGTCCATAGAGATCCTTCGAGATTCTACGTTAAACACGATCCTCCAATTATACCATTTCTCGTTTAATTGCGTAATTATCATTCGTCCCAACTGCGAGATTAGTCAGTTTGTTAGCATTTTTTTTTTTTTTTTTCTCTCGATTACGTGCTAATTTTATATGCAATTTTTTTTTTGTACATTGCGGAAGTCTGGTGGATTTTTATACACACAGCGCGATTCAAAGTTTATTGTGGAGTAAAAAGGAAGCGAATTCCAGAGGGAATGGACCAAGGATATATATATGGAGTCCAAAGATATACAGACGGAAATACGTGTACGTCGGCGACCTTTAATTAGTAATAACCGCGGGCAAACACATTTCATGATTTTTCATACCTTCACCTTCGTCGGTATATACCTTATCACGCCTTTAATAGCTGGTTCGTGCCGCCTACTTGGAAATATATATATATATATATATATATATATGTATGTATAGATTGCCAAGGACTCTTTGTGACTCCACAAACACGCACCTTTCTTCTACCTGACGATGTTTTACCGACTGATCAAGAGGCTTGTTATATTTTTTTTTTTTTAGTTGGAATAAAAATGAAAAAAAAGAATACTTTTTTTTTGCAATGGATGGTTTTTATCGTTGGCTGAATGGAATATGGGGCTTTTCAGGTCAAACGAAAAAAAAGGTAGGATTGTTTAAAGTTTGTTGCAAAGAATATTTGAAAAAAATTAAAATCTGGATCATCGTGTAAGAGATTTTTGAATTCGTATGAAAAAGGGTAAATATAATTGTTTGTCGCTAAAGAAAATAGCAGCAGAATGATAGAAAAAAAAAAAAGGGAAAAATTGTTAACGATGTTGACATTTTTTCGAAAATTATTTTTGATAGTAATCATTAAAAATGTTAATTACTAAAAAAAACTGGATTATCGTATAAAAAAAATTTTAATTCGTATAAAAAAGGGTAAAAATAATTGTTTGTTGTTAATGAAAATAGTAGCAGAATAATAGAGAGAAAGAAAAAAAAATTGTCAAACTATATTTTGATTTTTTTTTAAATTATTTTTGGTAATAATCACTAAAAAAAAAAAAAAAAAAAAAAAAAAAAAAACTGGATCATCGTATAAAAAAATGTAAAAGTCGTATAAAAAAAGGATAAACATAATTCTTTGTTGTAAAAGAAAATAGTGGCAGAACAGAAAAAAAAAAAAAAAAATTGTTTAAAGTTCATTTTTCAGATATATTTAAATTTTTTGTATTTTTGCTTATCTGAAAATAGTGAAAAAAATGTGTATATTTTATTTTTACCGCTATACCTTGTTTGAATTGCTAAAGACAGTATCTAATCGAAGTAAATATACAAGACAGGCGTGTAAAAAAAAAAAAAAAAAAAAAAAAAAAAATTGTCCCTCTCGCGCATTAGCTAATGCGGAGTTCGATTGCGATACAATTTTGCATAAATCGGCAAAAGTAGTTGTTCTTGAGCCAAGTGTCTGATGGGGCGACACAGCTTAATATCAAATGGGCGTATACAATTACCGCTTTGATTAATTTATATGTTGAGTTGCGTGGGTTAACGTCCTTCTGATTTCAAGTCGATAATACCCGTTACCGGTTTCAGAATCAACCAACTGATTCGACTTGGTTTGGGGGTTGGCTACTGTGCAAATCTAATTAAATCCATATATCCGATTGATCTCGCGAGGCGAAATAGCAATTAATTAAATCGATCGCGGTAATCAATTCCGATATTAGCTTTAGCGGTTACATTGTATATATTAGACGTAAAGTGGCCATATATTGAAATTTTCATCAGACTGAAATAATAAATATCGTTATCGCAAAATGGTAAATTCGTATTTATTAATTTCGTATTAATAAATAATCCATCCATACGACTGATGCGGGTGATATGGAAATATATATAACATATACACCTATGCCAGAGAGTCTCAGAGAGTCTCAGAGAGTCTCAGAGAGTCTGTGAGAGTCTGTGAGAGTCTGTGAGAGTCTGTGAGAGTCTGTGAGAGTCTGTGAGAGTCTGTGAGAGTCTGTGAGAGTCTGTGAGAGTCTGTGAGAGCCTGTGAGAGCCTGTGAGAGCCTGTGAGAGTCTGTGAGAGTCTGTGAGAGTCTGTGAGAGTCTCTGAGAGTCTCTGAGAGTCTCTGAGAGTCTCTGAGAGTCTGTGAGAGTCTGTGAGAGTCTGTGAGAGTCTGTGAGAGTCTGTGAGAGTCTGTGAGAGTCTGTGAGAGTCTGTGAGAGTCTCTGAGAGTCTCTGAGAGTCTCTGAGAGTCTCTGAGAGTCTCTGAGAGTCTCTGAGCTTCTCTGAGCTTCTCTGAGCTTCTCTGAGCGTCTCTGAGCTTCTCTGAGCTTCTCTGAGATTCTCTGAGATTCTCTGAGATTCTCTGAGCTTCTCTGAGATTCTCTGAGCTTCTCTGAGATTCTCTGAGATTCTCTGAGATTCTCTGAGCTTCTCTGAGCTTCTCTGAGCTTCTCTGAGCTTCTCTGAGATTCTCTGAGCTTCTCTGAGATTCTCTGAGCTTCTCTGAGATTCTCTGAGATTCTCTGAGCTTCTCTGAGCTTCTCTGAGATTCTCTGAGATTCTCTTGTTTTCAATAGTGAAGTCGGAATGGAAATGAATCAACTCTTAGGGACACATGACACGAAAAGTAATCACGGCAGAGATACGCGAGTGCACAGATGCACCGCGAGTAATGAAATTAACGTTATTATAATAATTCTCGTTCCGTCTCAACGATTCTGGCTCAAGGTAGCTGCCAGAGCATAGGGGAGTCGAGTACGTGTATGACAGGTCGCGTTCTTTCCCTCGGTTGTACAAGCGCCGTTTGCGCGCACGTTGTCTCTCTCTCTTCCATCTATATGCGAGTATACTCGCGGAGATATAGAGAGTGACGCGCGGATTACAATGACTGCTTTTAAAAAAAAATCTGCTTTTACGTATATTTTTACTCGTCGACGACCGTTACGCACGTGTACGTAAAGATCGTGACGCACGCCACCCGAGCGCAATGGCACGAATACGGAATATCTTTTGAAAAAAATCTTTGCAACGCAGACGCGGATCTGATGAACCGGGAATTAATGCCAATCAGGCAAAATAAATTTCTCTCATTTTAGGGTTTCAGTCGTAATAATGTAATTATGTTTGTTCAGCCGTTATGAAACAATTTTACGGTGAAAAAAAAAAAAAAAAAAATGAGTTGCATAGAAAAACTTAAAATGGGTGTTAATTAAACCAATTAGTGTTGCTGCACATAATTAAAGTAAACACTAATTAAAACACTAATAGAAATAATAATTTTTCCATGCAAAATAATATTGCTAATGAATTTTTTATGCTAAAATTATGAAAATAATTTTTGCGACTTTTTTTTATTTCAAATCTTATTTCTGAAATAATATTCCAAAATTAATTAATATTCCAAATTGAAAATCATTATTTAAATTACAGAAAAAAATATCAACAAAATCTTGACCCTAATTACAATAATTAATTAAAAACAAACAAAAAAAAAAAAAAATGAACCAAAAAATATTCAATTTAAAAAAAAAAGAAAATTTAAAAATAAATAATCTTTCGAAACAATTCATTGCATCTGATCTTTTCAAACACTATAAATCCCAAAAATCAGTGCAATTTGTCAAATTCATTATATCCAATTCTTCGCATAATGATGGTACGAAAAAAAAAAAAAAAAAAAAAAACCTAATTAATTTTTGCATTGTAAAGAGTAATATCCCTATGGTACGAGACATTCCGGTTCAACGAACGTTGACATCTGCGTTATTAATGATTCCGATCCAATACCTTCGACTACGCGATTATGATTGATGATATCGAGATCTCCCAACAGGGAGGAACGATAATTAATAGACCAAAAAAAAAAAAAAGAAAAAAAAAAAAAGGAAGTTTAGCCCAAAGCTAGACAGTCTATTAGCGGAAAATTGCTCGACACAGGCTGGCGAGATAATGCAAAATAATCACACATCTTCGAGATTTAATCGAGTCAACGTAAACCACGTTTGTACATCGAGGCCAGTAGAACTTCTGTATTGTCGGGCTAATATAGACTACTGGAATTACTCGTTGCGTGCGTTTACACGATATACAACGATTCGCTACATATGTAATCGTCCGGTAAATTGTCAGGCTGCTCAGAGGCCCGAGTCACTACGAGAAACTTTATCCAAGAAATAATATTCCTCTCCGGACTCTGGGCGACTATATATTTTTCCAGAGTATATATATATATATATATATATATATATATATATATGTATGCATAAGTTGCATTCGATTGCACCGTTGTTATGCGCTTGGGTCAAGGCGAGCATTCACTTTTTTTTTTTTTTTTTTCTTTTTTTCTTTTTCTACTCATCACAAGCTTCTTCTTCTTCATCTTGGTCCAACTTCCGGGTTCTCGATAACTGTCGTCGTTAAATTATCGTGACTCGTCATCGAGAACACCGAGCAATTTGCCGTCGTGGGCAATTAAACAAAAGTCAAGAAAATATATTGCAATGTGCGACACACGAACAGGTGGTTTATTTTTTGGTGGGCTTTCCAAATGGGGTTAAACTTGAATTTTAATCGGTTCATCCCCCCCCCTAGATCGGTTTCAAATAAATAAAATTCAAATAAATAAATAATAACAACAACATTTGTAGAGAATAATAATAAATAAATTTTGAAAAACACGACAAGTTTGTTCGAAATTTAAAAAAAATGTTTTTTTTTTTTTCTCAGGATTTTCGATTAAAATAACTAAAACTCAAATAAATAATAATAATAATAATATAATTATTCATTATTATTTTTTATAAATTTTATTGTTATTATTATTATTTGTTTGAGTTTTAGTTATTTTAATCGGGAACCCCTGAGAAAATAACTAAAATTAAAAAAAAAAAATAGTAATAATAATAATAACAATAGAATTTATAAAGAATAATAATAAATAAATTTCAAAACACAAGCCAAGTGTGTTCGAAATTTAAAAAAAAAAAATTTACGCCCTTTTCTCAGGGGTTCCCGATTAAAATAATAAACTCAAATAAATAATAATAACAATATAATTATTCATTATTATTCTTTATAAATTATATTGTTATCATTATTATTTATTTGAGTTTCAGTTATTTTAATCGGGAACCCCTGAGAAGAGAGTACATTTTTTTTTTTTAATTTTGAACAAATTTGGCACGTTTTGAAATTTATTCATTATTATTCTTAATAAATTATATGGTTATTATTATTTATTTGAGTTTCAGTTATTTTAATCGGGAACCCCTGAGAAGGGTACATTCTTTTTTTAAATTTTAAACAAATTTGGCTCGTTTTGAAATTTATTTATAATTATTCTATATAAATTTTATTGTTATTATTATTTATTTGAATTTTAGTTATTTGAAAATATCAACATTTCACCTTCCTTCCGAATAAATTTTATCGAGGGACTAATTCAGTAGATAAAATTTTGAAATTTTCACAAAAATTCTGCAAAAAAATCGAAAAATTAATATCAATAAAAAAAAAAAAAGTTCATCAAATTTGTTAAACAATAATTTTTCAACTAATTCACTGAAAAGTTGACATAATTATTGAAAATCATCTTGACTCTTGAATTTCATCAACATTATTTTTTTTCTAAACATTTTTCATCTCAAAAGCCACTAAAATTTCAATAAAATCGAAACTCTCGAAGCGAGGGAAAATGTTATAGAACGAATCGTTACAGAATAATTATAAATCATATCTCAAGTATTTGCAAAAGAATCTGAGAGAGAGCTCGAGAAGATTGGGCTCATCTATCGTTGGCGATTTCCAATTATTGCCTCTTTGCAATAAAGATGATGATTGCATGGAAATGCAAGCGCGACGAGCACAACCAGACCTTGAGACAGAGACGATCGTCATTGAATCCGATATTCCGCTGCTGTTTTATTCAAATAGATCGCGCGGAGATACATGAATATTAAGATGAAACGGTTCCGCTAGGAACACGTTTTTCAGGTAATCTTTTTTTTTTTTTTTTTTTTTAACGGTATTTATATACTCGGCAGTCTGTACAGCCGAGTCATACATACGATACGGTACATCATAAATGATTTGTAATTATTTTGTAAAAACTTGGCGCAATTATGCTTGAATCAGGCATAATTATTTTTTTCAAAAAATATTTAAACACTTTTTTTTTTTAAAAAAAGCATTGTTTTCGTAATTTTTTAATTTTTTTTTTTTCCAAATTTTTTATATTATAAAATCTGCGAAATGAATTTTGGAGTAAATAATAAATTAGACTTGCTCTGCTCGATCCAAGATTTTGTCGATCAAAAATGTTTGACAGAAGAGTTGATAAAAAATTCAAATTAAAAAAAAAAAAAAAAAAAAAAAAAATATTTTATGATAGTTATACGAAAAATATTATTGTTTAATTATTATTATTTTATTTCGATTTTGATGGACACCATTCAAATCATTATTATACATCATTAATGATTTTTAATTATTTTGCAATTATTAAATTAAAATTATTTTAAAAAAATATTTAAACGCTCTTTTTTCCAAATATTGCTCATCCCAATTTTGTATATGTTGAATAATAATTTTAAAAAATATTTTTTATCCCATAAAAAAAATACTTAGTTTCCATAAATTTAAAAAAAAAAAAAAAAAAAATCTCCTTCGTAATTTAATAGAACAGCAGTGACCGACAAACGCCGAGTCACGTTGCATTGTTCCAAATATAGATCGGATAAAACAGAGCGTTATATGGAGAGAGAGCCAAGAGCTGAAATACTTCAGAGTGTATATTATAATTATAAGGATACGTCATACGAGGCCTAACACACGACGGGGCCAATGCACCTGACTAATTGTGCAATCGAGAACTTTTTCCATCTCGGCTCATGAAACATCCCACGATGCGTGAAAACTCGCTCGACACAAATTCTTGCGTTTTTTTTTTTTTTTTTTCTTTTTTTCTTTTTTAAATTTTTTCTCACTCGAAAAGGTCAGAATGTTGTGCGTGTGCAACGCGTGCGTTGAGTGATCGACGAGTATAAAACGATCATGGGAATCTTGCGCACTCGACGTCGAATATATAAAAGTGCATATTTATCGAGCACACACACAGACACACACAACACAGTGCGCGTTGAATAAATTTACCATCGAGGCAGTCGTTAAAATGAGGCAAAATCGTTGACGCTCTCTCGTGTTATTTGCGAAATTGCTAAAGCATAATCGCATGTGAAAAGAGATGTCAAGTATGCTGCTATTCGTTTATGAATTATGATCTAGAACTTCGTCATCGATTTTATGGAGCTAATTAGAAACGGATAGATTGGCGATAGTATATTTTTTTAAATATATTTTCATATATTTTCATATATTTTTATATATTTTTATATATTTTTATATATTTTTATATATTTTTATATATTTTTATATATTTTTATATATTTTTATATATTTTTATATATTTTTTATATTTTTTTATATTTTTTTATATATTTTTATATATTTTTATATATTTTTTATATTTTTTTATATATTTTTATATTTTTTATATATTTTTATATTTTTTTATATTTTTTTATATATTTTTATATATTTTTATATATTTTTATATATTTTTTATATTTTTTTATATTTTTTTATATATTTTTATATTTTTTAATATTTTTTTTATATATTTTTATATTTTTTTATACATTTTTATACATTTTTATATTTTTTAATATATTTTCATATATTTTTATATATTTTTATTACCAATATCATTATTATGATAATAATAATAATTAGTTTTAATGTTTTTAGTCTACACGAATTTTTTTTTTTTTTTTTTTAAATATGAAAACAGTAGTTTCCATCACAAGGAAGCAAATATGAATTTGAAAAAGATTGCTAATTTAATGCTCGCTGCTCATTTTTATGCATCGATAATTCTAACACCTTTTGTTAATAATCGACACGCATCTTTTACGTGGAATTAAGCGAATAAATTGTCTGATGCTGCTGGCAAAGATACGAGGTCTATACGTTAATCTTCATGTACACACGCAGTCGTCATCATCAAGATACGTGTCTTGAATCGAATTATTCATACATGGAGTACTCGATACGATCAATAAACAATGATCTCTGACTTTTACTACGTTTAAATTGGAGTCTGCCAGTGGAGTAAATCATTGTGATTTGTCGTTTCACGTAACGGTATAATGGGTTTGCAAATTAGAGTCTGCTAATTGAGAATTGCTAGGAAGAATCATCATTGGCTCTTTTCATCGCAATTTCGAATGAAAATTATCAGGTGTCCAATGTACCGTTGCACGTTGTTGAGAAAAATTAATCGTACAATTTTGCGACATCTTGACAATGAATTTTTAAGATGCAAAATATTCGAACCGATGCAAGGATTTTATGCGACTAATTAAAAATTATCGAAATATGTAAAAAAGGAATGAAATTAATTAATGATACTATTTTTTTTAAAACTTGCAGTTACAATTTTTTTGATTGATTTTTTTTGCAATAAGATCTGGAAATAAAAATTCTGTCTTGTAATTTGTTTGAAAAAAAAAAAAAAAAAGCTTGCAGTTACACTTTTTGTTTTTTTATGATTAATTTTTTTGCAATAAGATCTTGAAATAAAAATTCTGTCTTATAATTTGTTTGAAAAAAAAAAAAAAAATGTTTGAGATTTTCTAGAGACCATTCATGCCTTTAAAATTCCTATACAAAAAATAACATTTATTTACAATTAATATTTCTTTCAAATATGGCTAAAAAAAAAAGATTAGACATTAATTGGTAGCTGCGTTTAAGATACAATTTTTATTGCAATAAGTGCTTGAAATAAAAATTCTATCTTAAACGCTATTAAAAAAAATAAATAAATAAATAAATAAATAAATAAAAAACAAGATCCTCAGAACACGAGTAATGCTTTTAAAAAAATCAGTGCCAAGATTTTCTACAGACCGGTCATGCCTCTAAAAATCCCATACAAAAATATAACGTTTACTTACAATTGTTGTGAACTCGACAATGTCACGAGCAAGGGCGGTCACGCACCAGAAATATTCACAGAACGCTCATGTTGTTATGCTTAGAAGTTCACTACTCGGATGGGTGACCGCGGGTGCTTCGCTAAATGTCCCATTGGCTCGACCTGTCACACTCTCGCCCTTGCTGCCCTTTTTCGTTGCATAATACAGCGATTTTTCATCACCATCGCGCGTATGCACGGGCACATCTCGCTCTCTCTTGCACCAATGGCCACTCGGTCTCTCTCACTCTCTCTCTCCCGCTCGCAGCTACTACTCCTTCTCACTGTTGCAATACACTGCGACTCACTCTTGCACGTACGATCACGTCATACACTCGCTTTGCACCTCGCTATGCCGCTCTCTGTTGCACACACATGCAGCTGCAATTTCCTTCGCGCTCGCACTAGCACGTGACCGCCCCACACAACCGTACGCGAGCAGCTCCGTTCCCACTCTCGCGCCGCTGCTCGACTGACTGTCTTTCTTCGCCTCGCCTCGCTCTGCCCACCGCGCATCTCTCTTGCTGTGACGTCAGCGCCCCACTCCCAACGCGATACTTCACAATAGTCGCGGTGGATCGCGCAGGTTTGTGACGTAGGCGCGTGTTTACTACAATGGCTCGGCTTGCTACGGTCACGGGCCGTTGTATTCAAATGAAAACATTCAAAATATCGGCTGGCAAGCACTGATTTTTTAATTTATATTTGCTTCAAATATGGATAAGATGAATGAGACTTTGATTGGCTATTTAAGATACAATTTTTTATTGCAATAATTACTTGAAACAAAAATTGTATCTTAAATAATGTTTAAAAAAAAATGACGAGATCCTCAGGACACGAGTGATGCATTTAAAACAAATGTTTAAAATTTTCTAGAGCCCAGTCATGCCTTAAAAACCCCCATAAAAAAAATAACGTTTATTTACAATTTTCATCTGTTTCAAACATGGCTAAAAAAAATTACACTTTGATTGGCATCTCAATTTAAGATACAATTTTTAATTGCAATAATTACTTGAAACAAAAATTCAACCAAAAATGTTATTTAAAAAAAAAAAATGACAAGATCCTCAGGACACGAGTGATGCATTTAAAAAAAATGTTTAAAATTTTCTGGAGCCCAGTCATGCCTTAAAAACCCCCATAAAAAAAATAACGTTTATTTACAATTTTCATCTGTTTCAAACATGGCTAAAAAAAATTACACTTTGATTGGAATCTCAATTTAATACACAATATTTTATTGCAATAATTACTTGAAACAAAAATTCAACCTTAAATGTTATTTAAAAAAAAAAAATGACAAGATCCTCAGGACACGAGTGATGCCTTTAAAAAAAAAATGCACATAAAAAAACAACGCTTGTTTAGCTAATTATAAAGCAATTACACCCATTGTTAACTAAAGAGGATCATAAAAAAAAAAAAAAAATCTAAGATTCCATATAAGTCTCATATTCATGAGTGCTTTATCTTCACATCCACCTGCTAAACCACACAAAGCAGTGCGAACGTGTATAAAAAAAAAATGAACTAATTTTCATTGATAATGAGTCAATATCACGAGCCACCACTGCAATGAATTTGCATCCTGGACGCAGACAAGTCATACATAAAATACTATAATGTGCTGACTGAATAACCGAGTCACGATACCAGAGTCTAAGATCGGAATCGAGATTAATCGATCGAACGGAATATAGGATTCATAAAATAATAGCCATGTGCTGGAATAACAAAGTCGTATGTCCTTCCTTTTTTTTTTTTTCCTTCCTTCTTCTTCTTCTTCCTTTTACTTTGCGCCACGAATAAAATTAAATTTTTTTTTTTCATGCTGTGAATTGTGTCTGACTAGAAGGAATGACAATATTAATTACACGTCATGCGAGATAAATAAATATATATATATATACATATATATAAATAATTGATTTTTCATCATGTGTGCAATTGTCGTCACTGCTTTTGTGAATATAAAAAAAAAAAAAAAAAAAAAAGTGAAAGGACGTTGAGTAATTAATATCGCGGGTGTGTCCCAGACCTTGAGAATAATATTAAGAGATTATGTGTGTGTGTGTGTGTGTGTGTGTCGGTGTCAATATTTATATTTCGATAATATTAATTTGGTGTTTTTTTTTTTTTTTTTATTTTTATTTTTATTTGCAGACAGAAAGATGTTTAGCAACGTGGTGCAGAAGTTAAAATTTCTCTACAAGCCCTACGCCTTGGGCGTAGTCTCTCTGGGCTATGTACTTGGCGAACTTGGTCATTATATGATAGGTGAGTTTTTGAGAAATAGAAAAAAGGTTCACCGTTTAAAGGCTGGTGGTAAAATTTAATCCTAGGTGGTCCATCTCTGACTGCTTGATCGAGGTCTGACGATGACATCTCAGATCGGAATTTTTTTATACAATAGTACTTGTCGAAAAACACGTGCCCAAATTTTTTTTAGATTTTTTTAACACTTTTTACCTGAGATATGATTTTTTGAATTTTTTTTTGTATCTGAAAAAGTTTGGAGAGGTCTTGTAAAATATAACAAAATTTTTGAGTAATAGTCGAAGTTGTTATAACGTAATTTTTTTTTATTCGAAAGTGCTTGTCGAAAAACACGTGCCCAAATTTTTTTTAGATTTTTTTTACACTTTTTACCTGAGATATGATTTTTTGAATTTTTTTTTATATCTGAAAAAGTTTGGAGAGGTCTTGTAAAATATAACAAAATTTTTGAGTAATAGTCGAAGTTGTTATAACGTAATTTTTTTTTATTCGAAAGTGCTTGTCGAAAAACACGTGCCCAAATTTTTTTTAGATTTTTTTAACACTTTTTACCTGAGATATGATTTTTTGAATTTTTTTTTATATCTGAAAAAAATTCGGAAAAATCGTATAAAATATAACAAAATTTTTGAGCTCTATGCGAAGATGGAGATTTCATAACTGCCAAAGATAAATTTGAAAAAAAAAATTTTGAAAAATTAAAATAAAAGATTAGAATGCATTTTTGGGGCGAAAGACTTTGGAAAAATTAAATCTCAGGTAAAAAGTACTTTAAAAAATCGAAAAAAAATTTGTCACGTTTTTTTCGACAAGTACTATCGTATAAAAAATTACGGAGCCGATCCGAGATGTCAATTTTCATTGATTAAAAAAATAAAAATTATCATAACGTTATTTTTTTAAGTAAATTTTACGAAAATAATCATTATCACTTATTTTTTTTCCGCGCATATAATACTGTCTTTTTTTTTTTTGCAGGTGTAACGAGTAAAGCTACAGCGATAGATTTACATTACGGTGATATTTCCTGTCAGCTAAATACTACAGATTTTCCACTTATAGCGCTGCCTGTGCAATGCGAAGCAGCCAATAATTCGGAGTAGTGAGTTTAATTAATTTATTCATTAATTTTTGATTAATTCACTAATTCAGTGTTTGCAATTAAAATTACGTGTAATTTGACTCTTATTTTTTAAATCTTGATTTAAGCAGTACTTTGTCAACTAAAAATAATGATTAAAAAATAAATCCTGCAATTGAACGTATACATTTTTTTAAATTTAATAAAAAAAAAAATAGTACTTTTCAAGCACATAAAATTGTAACTTTTTAATGAATAAAAATTCCTCAATGGTGTCTCAACTCATCGGTACATATAATTATTTTTATTTAGACTCTGATTCCTCTTTGCAGGAACGTACATCTTTTCATGCTCAGAATAGACATTTTTATTTCACCTTTTTTCGCAGAAGCAATTTACTCAATTTTTTTAGCAAATTTTTTTTTACTCAAATTTGTAAAAATAACAAACAATTGAATGCAAACTGTAATTTTCTAAGCAAACCAAAAAAAAAGGAACCACATTGCACATAAAAAATTTCCAGATCATTGAAAAAAAAACTGTCTCATTAAAAAAAGCCTTAAAAAATTTTGGAAAACAAAAATGTAAAAATAAATTTCGTGAAAAAAAAAGGTTTTCTCTTGAATTTATTAGTCACTTCGCCTCATTGTTATTATTCAATATCAATTGTTTTCTATGTCTTAAACATTTTTTTTTCTCCTCTAAAAAAAACACTTCCAAACGAATGAAATTTTTTTTCCTGCTAGGAATGTAATGAGAACGTAAAATAAAATAGCCAGCAAAACCAGGATACGATAATTCAGTGCTCCACAATTTTATTTGCGAATATAACAGCATTCGCGAATCACTCGTTTAGCTACGTCTTAATAACACCGTCGGCGTTATAAAAAAAAAAAAAAAAAAAAAAAAAAAAGTAGATCGTTACGTAGTCGATCGCGCGTGAAGCTGAGTCGTCGATCGAAAAATAGCGAGGAAACGCTTGGCGAACCATGCACAATTGTATAACGTTTCACGACCTTGGCGGTCCTATAAGACGCGATTTAATTTTTCCTCCGAGAAAAAAAAAAAATCGTCTCCAATCATATACACTCAATTTATTTATCACTGATTTTTTTTTTTTTTGTTGCTGAGCAGAATAAATGCCAAACATTTTTGAGAGGCATAAAAACGATTTTTTTTTTTTGAGGCAGACGATCTTAATTTTGCTCCAAATTTAACGTTTTCGTTATTGTGTATAGAAACTAGAAAAAAATTGACGTGATGTCAAATTCATATTTTGGACAGATTTACTCGGATTTTTCGCTAAAAATATTAAATCGATTTAATAATAATGTTTTAAAAAATAGAAAAAAAATTATCTGAACCTTTTTTTTTTTAAATTGTCCAAAAAAAAAAAATTGTTTTTACAGAAATGGTTTTGAAATCGTGAATTTATGATTATATTTTTAAATCACTCGACAGACAGTTTCTTAAAAAAAAAAATATCCTGAAATAAATTCTCAAAAATGTATATTTTACAGCTGGCAGAAAATTCTTTTTCAAAAATCATGCAATTCATGCCATGTGAATAGATTAAAATTTTAGATATCTTGTCAAACAATTTTTGAAGCAAATTTATGAATTAATAAGCATTTCTGGTCCTTCGTGCAGTCTCGATATGAAAATTATTATTGGGCTTTAAAAAAATATTCTAATCATCAGCAAAATATTGTTTAAAAATCTTGAAGAAAAAAAATTAGAAAATCAATGTTACGTTATAAAAAATAATATTAAAATAAAAATAAAAATAAAAAGCAAAGAATTAATTCTATCCCAAAACGATTCTAAAAAAAAAAAAAAAAAAAAAAGAAAATCTGCAAAAAATCGTCCACACTCAATTATCTTCATTTAATTAATTCCATTTAATCAAATGAATTGCCACTAATTATTGCATTTTTTTCCAATTTTTTTTTCCATCATTTTTCAAAGTTGCGATACACTGGAAATGAATGGCACTCGTTACTGCGAATGGAACTACAATGGTCTCGGTTTGGACTATCAGATTCTCGCTGGACCCAGTTTCATCGCTGTGTTTACCATTGTTGGGGTTATACTTGGCATAGCTGCAGATCGATACAACAGGTGAGAGCATATTTCTACTTATATATATATATATATATACATATATATATAAATATGGATAAGTTGGATGGAATAGCAAAGTTGTATGTGGCTCACGTTCAACACACTCGGCCCCTGGGGTACGTTTTCCCGTCGTGCATCCAAGTATAAACTGGTGGTATACGCTCGAGGCTGCACTCACCCGCGAGCTGCATGAAAATTGCCTAGCTTTACAGGGAGGAAATAGAATAAAAAAAAAAAAAAAAGAAAAAAAAATTTACGACACTATTATACTTCTACGTAACCCATAAAGATGAGTACTTTTATACAGCGTATATATATATGTTTCGTTTTATATTTTTCTTTTTTTTTTTTTTTTTTGCAGAGTGAAGCTACTGGCAGTGTGTACTGTGGTGTTCAGCATAGCTATTATTTTGATGGGTGCTGTAAAGGAGTACTGGCAACTCGTCCTTCTACGAATGGTTCTCGCTGCAGGGTAAGTGCATCCTTCGCGTGCATCCGGATGCACATTTTTTGAGGGCTGGAGAATAAAAAATAGGTGTCATTTAGGATTTTTTTTTTTTTATGTTTTTAAGAAAATTTTTGGGGTTCGATGTGGATGAGCTTCAATTTTTTATAGAGTCTCTCTGATAATGCTGCACATTTTTTTGTAACGTTTTTTGGTTTATTGAATTGTAAGTTTGATTTTTGAATTTTTTTATTTTGAATTTTGTTTTATTTTTTTTTTTTCATAAAATTACTGTTCTGGTCAATTATATTTATTTCGAGATCAGTGACTTTAAAAAAAAAAATGGAACCTCGCTCATGGAGAAAGATTTCTCCATTGAGTTCCATTTTTCTCGAAGCTTTGGATCATGTTCAGTGTATCTCGACATGAAAATTATAAAAAAGAAAAATTTCCACAGAAAATTGATGACTCTAAGTATCAAGTTTGAGCTGCATTTTGCTTTACGTGACCAATAATCGACTGCACAATATATCTGTATGCAGAACTCAAGAACTAATAATGATTTAGAGCCTCGTAAAAACGATTTTCTCACTCCGAGGCAATAAATCGCAAAGCGCGACCAGACGACCGTTTTTTTTTTTCCAGAACAAATAAATACTTCAATTGTACCTCTGATGGTATTCAAAGGCTGCAGCAAAAATATTGTGGCAGCTACGATATGTCTAAATCACTTCGTAAAACACTTCCAATTCCTACTTTTTTTTTGTTACATATTTTTCACACTACAATTTTTCTTAAGCAACGTCTTTCAGCGATGGAAAGAAAAACAATATATTGAAAGATAAAAATATAATTTTAAACTGATAATTTTTCAATTTAATAAATTAATATTTCGATTTAACGAAACACGTCGATCGAAAAACTCTTCAAATCAGCAGGAAAGAATAATTACTCATAAATTAAATTATTTATAAATATTTTGTCGCCTTTTTTAATGTCATTTTTTGATTAATAAATTCAATAAATTCCTAAATATAAATTTGGTATTTTTTTTTTTTTCTGCTAACTTTTTTTTTTGTTATTTGCTTTGAGGAGCTTAATTAGTGTTACTTTTGTCAAACAGGGAGGCAGGATGCAATCCCCTAGCCACGGGGCTTCTCTCGGATTGGTTTGCCGAAGACCAACGTGGACTTGTCATGTCGATATTCAATTGGGGCATCTACGGTGGATACGGTATCGCATTTCCAATCGGAAGATACGTGCCGGATATGAATGCCTGGGGTCTGGTACGTTACAAACATTTCTGGTGCTTTGTTGCAGTCTCGACAGGAAAATTAGTATTGGGCTTTAAAAAAACAAAATATTCCCTCGATCAGCGGAATATTGTTGAAGAAATTTTGAGGAAAAAGTAGAGAATTAATTTTGTGTTATGAAAATAATGTTAAATTAATATTTTGAATTTTTTTTTAAGTGAAGGAAAGAGCAGAGAATCATTGAAAATAATTTTATATTATGAAAATAATATTAAATTCATTCTCTGATTTTTAATTTAATTTCAAAAAAATTCAATATTTATTTTGATAACGTCGTTAGTGTTCAGAATACGTACAAATTATTTCAGATTTTTCAATTTTAGTCACACAGAATTAAATACCGATTTATTATTTTTTTATTTTTTCGATATTAAATTAATTCTCTGATTTTTAATTTAATTTCAAAAAAATTCAAAATTTATTTTGATAACGTCGTTAGTGTCCAGAACATGGACAAATTATTTCAGATTTTTCAATTTTATATTTCACACAGAATTAAATACCGATTTATTACTTTTTTATTTTTTTCGATATAAAATTAATTCTCTGCTTTTTCCTTTAATTAAAAAAAATTCAAAATTTATTTTAATAACGTCGTTAGTGTCCAGAATATGTACAAATTATTTCAGATTTTTCAATTTTATATTTCACACAGAATTAAATACCGATTTATTACTTTTTTTATTTTTTCGATATAAAATTAATTCTCTCCTTTTTCCTTTAATTTAAACACATTTTAATTGAATTTAATTTTAATTGAATAATCTTTCAGGGTTGGAGAGTTTGTTATTACGGCGCCGGTATTGTCGGACTTATTATCGCTTTCCTCACAATGTTCACCTTGTCGGAGCCTGAGAGGGAATCCATCGGTGAAGAAGAAACCGGCAAAGATGGAAAGAAAATTCCGGTCTGGAAAGTCATACTTCAGCCACGAATTATACTATTGTGCTTCGCTGCCAGCATTAGACATTGCGGTGAGATATGATACAGTATATATAGCCGATTGCAACACTAAAAGTATTTTTTTTGAGGTACTGCAGAAAATATTGCGGTTGCATAATTATTTTTAAAAAATAATCATACTGTGTTGAAAATATATTTTTCTAAATATCTCCAATTTTTTTGAACTCTGAAATTTTGAAAAATATTTGTTTTTGAAGGTGCTGCAAAAAATATTATTATTGCTATATGATTATGAATAATAATAATAATAATAATATCATTGTGAAAATATTTTGTTTTTTCTAAATCTCATAATTCAATTGATTTTCTGAAATTTTGTTTTCTGAAAATCTCAAAAATTTCTCTGATTTTTTATTCATGCTTTCGTACTTTTTGCAGAAATTTTTTCACCACATTCAATTAATTTTTTTCCGAAGAAATAAAATAAATTTTTCATAGTTTCATAGAAAGTCAGAATTTTGAGACTCTTCCCTTGATTTACATATAAAATTAGCATTAAAAAAAAAATGGTATCTTCTTTTACAAAAGTTTGCAGATTACACAAACTGGACATAAAAAAAAACAAAGAAAGAATGGGATGATGCCCAAAAAAATGGTGTTTCAGGGACTTTTGAAAAAGCATTTTCTAAAAAATTTGGAAATATTCCAAAGCTCTCTGATAAATTAAAATAAAAAAATATATAAAAAATTAAAAATGATTTAAATCATATTAAATTTGTAATGACTTCCTAAATAATGATTTTTTTTTCTCATTTCGCCAGGTGGAATGTGCTTCGCCTACAATTGCGATCTCTACTACAGAGATTATTTCCCGGACTATGATCTAGGCTGGTGGCTTTTTGCAGTGACAATTGTCGTGGGTAGCATCGGTGTCGTCGTCGGTGGTGTGGTCAGCGACAAATTTGTCGCGAAAATGGGAATAAGATCGCGTGTCGCTGTACTTGCTATAAGCCAGCTTATAGCAACACCCTTTGCTTTTGGATCCGTTTATTTCGGGCCTCTCTGGGCTATAATCACCCTCGGAATATCTTATTTCTTCGGTAAGAAAATCAGTTACACTTATTAAAAAGTTGACGCAAAATTATTGCGGTTATTTCTGGAGAGTAGAAAATTAAATTCCAAATTTTGTGCTTTTCAGACAATTTTTTTGTTTTTGTTCAGTCAATGGTCGAGTCCATCCTAACATGCTTATTACTGAAATTGTCTATCACTATTTAATTTAATAATTTTCCTCTAAAATTTTCAAAAAATTGCAGCGGAAATGTGGTTCGGTATCGTATTCGCTATTCTGGTGGAAATTGTGCCGCTTAGTATGAGATCAACGACTGTGGGAGTCTTCCTCTTCGTCATGAACAACATCGGTGGTAATCTGCCAATCCTCGTCGAGCCAACGAGAAAAGTTATTGGCTTCAGGGAAAGCCTTTACATTTACTACGCTGGATTTTACGGTATCAGTGAGTATACATTGTTTATAAAAAAGAAATAAACAGAAATTTATTACCAGCCTAGAAGTAGGCGTGCAAAACACTCGATCAACGAAGTGCAGAGAAAAAAGATTTCTGATCGGTCTATGCCTGGAAGAAATTTTAAAATTTTCGAGAAAAAGAAATTTTCTGATCGGTCTATGCCTCGAGGGACATTGAAATTTTGCAGAGAAAAAAGATTTCTGATCGGTCTATGCCTGGAAGAAATTTTAAAATTTTCGAGAAAAAAAAATTTTCTGATCGGTCTATGCCTCGTGGGACTTTGAAATTTTGCAGAGAAAAAAGATTTCTGATCGGTCTATGCCTGGAAGAAATTTTAAAATTTTCGAGAAAAAAAAATTTTCTGATCGGTCTACGCCTCGAGGGACATTGAAATTTTGCAGAGAAAAAAGATTTCTGATCGGTCTATGCCTGGAAGAAATTTTAAAATTTTCGAGAAAAAAAAATTTTCTGATCGGTCTACGCCTCGAGGGACATTGAAATTTTGCAGAGAAAAAAGATTTCTGATCGGTCTATGCCTGGAAGAAATTTTAAAATTTTCGAGAAAAAAAAATGTTCTGATCGGTCTATGCCTCGAGGGACTTAGGAATTTTGCAGAGAAAAAAGATTTCCAGATGGTACTCGAAGACCCTCAAAATTCGTCATAGACTGCCGTTTTGCAATCCGTCACGAAAATATATCCTTTCAACTGATTTCGTATGCTTTTTCGTACAGGTTCCTTCATGTTCCTCTTCACGATGTTCCTCATGGGAGGTCCGGAAAAGGATTCAAAGTCAAACCCCGAAGCAGGCCACGACAATAAGACCTTCACCGACGAGGATGGACGTGCTGCAACCCTGGAACTCCCAAGGCTTCCAGCCAGGCCTCACAATTTCGAGAATTCAAGGCTATAAAAATTGGACATCGAGTGTCCGGAGAACAGACGAAAACCACCTTGAAGGATAAGTTATGAGGAGCTGAAGAAAAACAACAAAAAATTAAAAAAAAAAAAAAAAAAAAAAAAAAAAAAACAACAGTCCAAAGAGTATAGACGAAATATACTGTACAGAGAAAGAGCCCGTATTTTTCTCATCGTCGGAAAATGCAGAAACAGAATATAAAGAAAATTCGAATAAAATCGTAGAAATTGTGTGCGTCTGCTGAAAGTACTAGAATATTAAGAAGAAGAATGAAATTTCACACCGACATTTAATTCCAAAAGTTGAGAAAATACGGTCAGAAACAACAGCAGTTTATTGCCTCGTTATATCCTCGAAGAAATTTCTCTCATTTCGCATGTATACGCAGAAGCACACTTTTCAAGTAGCTGGATTATGCTAGAGAGAGAAGAAAAAAAAAAAAAAAAAAAAAAAAAAAGTATGATTGATCGTATATTTGAATATTCGGCTTTTGCTGTATGTATAATTAATGTAGAAAATAATGTAAATTATCGGCCTGCGAGCCATTGATATTTTTTTTTTTTTTTTTCTCGCGAGGACAGCAATCGAATCTCCATTTGAATGTACAAATCGAGTATATCTGTAAGTACGTGTATACACGTAATTTGTATCTATATTGTTTAATATTATTTTAAGTATGAAATATATTTCGCGGTACTTTAATTCGTCGAAATTTTGTCGAAACATTTCAAAGGAATGAAAAATAATTTTACTTTTAAAATAAATAAATACTTTTTAAATAATTTTACGATTAACGTTTGTTGGGATTTTAGCTGAAACTCATCGTAATAATGTCAACACAAAATGTTGCAATTTTGGCAAAAAAAAATTGTACTAAAATCTTTTCATCATGTCAAAAAAAAAAAACACCCGAGATTCGAATAAAACAAAACAGTAAAAAAAAAATGTAATTTCTACAAAAAAATGGATCACTTCCTACAATTTTTTCTGTTCTGGCGATTATTCGTCGCGAGCAATTAATCGCACAAAATTGATGTTAAATAAATTGTGTACCAAAAAAAAAAAAAAAAAAAAGAAAAAAAAATGTAAAACAGTGCCTAAAATCGTTGTCTCCTTAATTCGGTCATCGTCGATTAATCAAACGTTGTGCAAAAAGCTGAAAATAAATAATCGTATAAAATCCGTCGCGCTGAGGATGTATAATATCGTTATTTAAATTTACGAATTCTTCAGAGTAAAATCGTACGGCGCGTTGATGTTGCAAACGTTGAAACAGAAGAAGACATATCAACGGAAACGCGCGTGAGAGTTGCACTGTTGAAAATAAACAGATATTTTTACGAGGCCAATGAAATGTGTGTTTGGAGCTTTTTGCGTATAATAAAACGTCATTTCGGTGCAGCGATAGAGGCTGCGATCGGAGGGAGACGAGATTTTAGGTGACACGAAAGACCATCAGGCTCCACTGCAACGTGAAGCACACTGTCAGAAAGGGGCGAGCCAGCCAGAATTGTAGGCAGGTGTTGGACTGCAGCCAAAGTGGTACGGTCGTTCCCCCATTTTAATCATTTTCCTGGAGGGAATATATTTTTTTATTTTATTTTATTTTTTTTAATTTTAACGTTTGCTTCGACTCTGCCGAAAGTATAACTGGCGATTGGCCAAGTTTAAGATGCTGCTGTGGTTCCTGAACCACAGAATCCAGCAGATATCCCGAGCTTTTTTGCTCTACCAGTTACAGATTGTCTTTAATGCTCGTAAACGTCCGAATAAACAGTTGCAACACTTCTAAAAGAAACAGCCGCGAGCTTTTGAGCATTTCGATTAGTTTTTCAGGGCGTTCTGCAGCGATTTCAGTGATCTTTGCATTTTTAATCGGTTGAAGAGAAAAAAAAATCCTTTAAGGATAAGTTCAACACCAATAAATGTAAAATGTATCTGTAATCATTTTTAAAAAATCTGTGTAACTCGAAAGCTGATAATTTACGAAAGTGAATGAATTGCAAACCAATTTTTTCCTACACTTGAGCCATTTTAATTATCCTTAAATTCGAAACTAAAAAAAAAACACGAAGTCGAAAAATGAAGTTCGTGGAGGAAGCCAAAATAATTTTGAAAAAAAGAAGACCAAAGATCAACCAAACATTCATTGCTTTTTATGATTTCTGAACCGATCAGAAAACCCATTTTTTTTTTTCTTGAAATCAGTGAATAATAAGGCAGTTTGAAGAAGAAAAAAAAGTTTGCTCCCATTGACAATATTCTGCGAGCGAGGGGATAAAAGAGCTCCGTACATTTTTCACGATTCTACGAGAGTCTCGTCTTTGTTCGAAGATTTTCCGGATGAAAGTCTTGTCGGGATGAAAGCATTTCAAATAAACGGAGCACGCTTCACGAGCCGTGTCGCTCGATGGATCTCAGCAAAAATAGAAAATTGAGAGATAGAGAAAGAGAGAACTTTTGGCTGTTTTCTGTCATTCGGCCGGGATATAAGAGCCTGAAATTCGAGCTACTCTGGGTTTCATTGAAAGAGGATTCGTCCCCAAAAAAAAAATAAAAAAGCCAAATCGCTGACCTACATAAGTCTGCCTATAAATCGAATCATTCCGCCGAGGTGGGAGAATTCAATTGATCGAAAACGTGGACAATAATTCTCTTATATTTGGTGATGATTTATTCATGAAAGAATGCATAAGTTAATCGAGAAAGAGAGAGAGAGAGAGATGAGAACCGATTGTCGGTTGATTCAGCGTTATCACATGGTTAAGATGATCCACATCCCCGCGGCGCATGGAATGCGCGTCCGCGCTGGATCGACGTAAAAAAATTGTTATACAATTGTACAAGAGGGCGTAGAACGATTATCGCAAATGCTCAATTCAAATATTCGACACGTTCACTCGAGTTTCAGAGTTTTCTACTTTTTTTTCCGGATAAAGTATCATTATTTCACGCTTCTCGTTATTCTCGCATTTCTTTTCCTTCTGTTTTCATTCGCTCTTAATATATATATATCTGTGTATATATATATATATATATACAAATTATTTAATATAAATAAACGGAGACATTTGTAATGTACAAAATATAAATTGGAAGATACGTCGGTTAAAAGATTTACGCTGTGGGAGATTTGTCATGAAATGCTTGAATGCGCTCGCGTACACATTTAACACGATAATTAAAAACATATCGGCCAACAATGACGTACATTGGAACGACCGAAAAGTACATTTTTCGACGAAAGCGCGTGACATTATAAATATCTCTTAGGATATCGCGCCGCGTACACAAGATTGCCAAATCTTTGAAAGGAAAATAAAAAAAAAAAAATATTGTTTCGCACAATTTGCCGTCGAATAAGTCTGTTAAAAATACAAATTCCCCAAGAGTCACAGAATCGTCGGCGAGTCGTTTGAAACGAGCTTATTAAATAAAGCCTCAATTAAAATTTGTAAATAAATAATAAATAATGAAATTGAAAATTAGTCGGAATCCTGCGGGGCGGACACGTGTGCGCTACATATATTTGCCTATAAATAATTTACTTAACGTACGATTTTTTTTCAAACTGGGATACACGTGGTTTCGCTTTTTTTTTTTTCTTTTGCGCTTCTTTCAAATCGTCGATTACAATTTCATTCTATCGAGATTACCAAAAATCATCCAAAAATCCATACAAATTCCGACGTTAGACGAAAGGACAAACGAGTCAAACTCAAGTCGCATCATACGAAGGGCAAAAAAAAAAAAAACAAAAAAAAACAATGTTGTAAATTACAATTCACGTTCTCTCAAATCATTCGCACAATCTGTTAATGATACGCAGTCTGTCATGGAAAATGTATTTCTGATAATACTCCCGCCCTCGTTAATCGTTAATAATCATAAATATATATATATATATATATATATAAGCGGCAATGTGTTGGTCTTTTTCAGCAGATGTCGACACACGACATCGTTTATCCTCGTGATTCCACGTAAATTCGGCTTGTAAGAGATTTCAGAAACGCGACAGTTTCGAGAGAGCTAAACGTGAAGCTTCTCCACTTTCTCCAGAGTCTTTAGTTTTATTTTTGTCCGCTCTAACAAAGCTCTGTCGTCGATCGGCGAGAAAGCGAAATTTTCTTCGGTGTAACATCGCGTTTCAGCATTCCTCCGTCGAAGTGCTTGAGATTTGAGTGCTAGCGCCGCTGGAAAAGCTGCTACGGCAGGTTTCGACAACGAGAGCAGTTTCGGGAACTTGTACAAAGTGTACTTTGTCCTTGGGCCATCTTGTTCTCCCGTAAACGCAGTTGAATATATTGTATCTCGTGTCCATCTCAAGTTGGCTGAGATTACCGCTGTGACGTCGTTTCAGTACTTTTTTCGCCATTAGGCTTCGATTGTTTTTGTAGGAAAGCTCGCGTCGAAAGCAAAAGAATTTGCGTAGCTCGCGTTTAACGCGCCTCGAGCGATAGCCAAATAGGAGCGGTGTGATGTAAGCCGCGAGTATGAGAAAACTCAGTGCGGCTACGTCGGTGCCGTGAGGTAAATTTTTCGTGGCTGAAGGAATATTCTTGAGTAGAAGAACAACGACGTAGGGCGTCCAACATATCAGTCCCATTACGATAACGAGAGCGCTAATTCGCGCGGCTCTCGTTTCCTCTCTGTACTTGAAAAGTGAGCCGTTGCTTATTCGATGCTTCAGCGAGTTAATGTAACTCGAGGTGCTTCTTATGCTCGATACGCGATGCAAAGACGTTTTGTTCGGTGGTGTAATAGTGACGATGGGTGTAGTCGGTGTGTTGGTGGAAAAAATCGAGCCGTGAGCGTCGAAATTGCCGTTGGAAGGCTTCCCGTAAAGTTGCTCGTCCAAATTCATTCCCTGTGATAATTCGGATCGATGAAACCCATGAGAATTTCGAGAATTCAATTTTCCGTTCATAAGACAGCTGTGCTGACTCTTGAGTATCGAAGACTGCGATGGAATATTGCTGATGGTATCCTCGAGGGAATTCTTTCGCGTGGAAAGCCCGTCGTTTATATTTGACACGGCTGCGACGGCGGCGGCGGCGGCGGCGGCGAGATGATTGACGTCCCTGTCGCTGGTGGAAGGGCTTCGATCACCTGGAATTTCGTTTTCGCTGTTGACATCATCAATATCAACGACGAATGAACGACGAGGCATTGTCCGAATGATCGAATCTTCGGGCTCGCCTGTTTCGACGTCACGGCTTCCGGACGATGTGTCTTTCTCGAAAGCTCGATTGACATTATCCTCCTCGTCTTCCTCGTCGTCGGTGCTCTCGTCGTCGCTCCTCGCATTACGTATTCTCAATTTCTCGAGATCCTTACGCAGCATCTCCTCGTACATGAGATCGTGCGATGATTTACGCTTCTGATTGGGCTCATCGCGAAATTTACTCTTAACGAGCTGATCGGCAGTACGCGTTGTCTCGTTATTCCCGAGAAATTGCGCCTTCAGCACTGCTATAGGAACTTTGTTGTCGTTAGTTTTATCATCTTTGGTGTGATCGTCGGTGGTGCGAGCGAAATTGTTGGCTCGTTGCTGTGGCGTTACGTCGACTTTACGTGAACCAACGGTGAATATAACCGCGCTTGATTCTTCCTCCTCAATAGTCAATTCCGTCTGATTATTATGATTTTGATGATTCGCAAATTCCGAGCCCCTACGTGGCATTATTTGACTAGGCGTTAGGGTCTCAATGCTCTCGTCTATCGACGAGAGACTCGAGATCTTCGGTATCCTGCGAAAGTCCTCGGTCGACACGTCCTGTCGAACGGGATAATACTCCTCGCTGAAGCTGCCCGATGATAGAATCGGACGTGAGCCCGTTCGTCTTGTACGCTCTGAATTTTTGTGCGCTGCTGAGTATATGCTCACGTATATCCAGCATACGCCAATGAACGGCAGTAGATAGGCGAATAAAGCGTATGCTATTGCATAAAAAAATCCGTAGGTTATTTGAAAATCTTGGCTTAGAAAATCCGTCACATTGGACGATGAGCTTATGTTCTCGACAATGGTCTCTTGTTGTATTATCGTTGTCGATGAATTCTCAAAGAGACGAAGATTTTCGTCGAATTCGGCGAACGTAAAACCATCCCTTTCACTGTAATCCTCGCTCGTGTTTACCACTATTCGAACACTCGAGTCTATGGTCCAATCCAACGTCGCGTTTTCTGTGTAATTCGCGATTGAACGATGCTGCGGCTCTCCAAACTGCTTTTCCGTATCGCACACGAGCCAAAGACTTTGGGGATTTGGATTGAAGCCCCCTAAAAGACCGAACACAGCTGACACGAGCCACACCGAAATCGTTAGAATACCGCACTTGAGTTTGTCTATTCTCGTGCGATATCTCAACGGATCGACAACTGCGAAGTACTGATCGACGGCGATTAGGAGAACCGAGAGTATTGACGAGGTTGTGACCAATGCTGTTGCTCCCTCGGCTATGGAGCATGTCGTGCTCGTCGAGGACGAGGCCGGTGAGGAAGGCGCGTCCAGCATCAACAGAGGATTCAGTATCGCACAGGTCAGTAGATTTGATACTGTCAGGTTCATCACGAATCTGTAATCCAAATTAGAGGAATTTTAAATGAGCAATTCGCCTGTTCAGCGACCTACAATGTCAACGACAATGGGGTCAAATATTTGAGGATTAACGTGACGAGAGATGAAGATGTAAGCGTGCGGAGGAATAAAGTGATTTTGCGAGGAAAGGTACTTGAAGAATGAAGACGGTCGAAGCGATTAAGCAGCTTGTAAAGAAGAAAAGCGGGATTTTTCAGGATATCAGCATGCACTGGAGAATTAAGCAATAATTTCATGGATTACTCTCAGTAAGTCCAAACCATTTTTCGACCCTGAAGCGTCTTCTGTCAGCTGTTTAAAAATTAACGACTGACGCATCGATGAAGAAAATTGTAGGCAAGGAAAATGTGCTTGTAAATGTAATTCTTAAGGCCCATCGATGAAGACCATTTTGAGGAAGAAAATTGGGCTTTTTTAGACATTCGACAGACAGTCACGAATTATTATATCAAAGTGTAAGAATAAAAGAGCAACTCCGAAGAACTAGAAATAAACATTGATTCCAAAAGGTTCATTCCTTTCCTGTACAATTGCATGCAACGTTTTTTTTTTTTTTTTTCACAGTGTGGCATGAACTAGGCTGCATTTTTGTAATCTTAAATGACACTCATATTATTTTCTGAAGTCTCCGTAAGACACTTCAACAAAATAGCTCAGCGTACGCTGAAGAGTGATAGGCGTTTCTTTAAAAAGCTCTAAGCTACGGCATCGCTACGCAGAGCGTTACGTCGCAGACGATAGCGAGTAAACAGGGAGGAAGGAAGGCTCGTCAACGCAATAAGAAACCCTTCAAGCCGTTTGATGTTTCCTTTGGCTGGGGCATCTAACTTTAGCGCCGTGACCCCTGCCCCTCACTCTGCCCGACGCGGAGTCTCGCGTACACTTTTACGACTCGTTGTTTCGCCACGTTGACCTTGCATTAAACGCGGTGAGAAACTACGTATGAGACCACGGTTTCGCGAAACGCGGCAATAGAGCCACACCGAAACCTGTTAAATATCACACTAATAGCGGAAGTAAACTAAAACTCCAGGGTCTTCGTAACTCTCGCTCGGAATATGCGTTGAGTTAAAAACGTCAGCCGGCCACACCTCAGTAACAGAAGACAGAATTTTCGTGGGCTCCTCTCTGGGTGTTAGGATACCCTCGAGGGGCTCTCAGGTGCCAAGAGATTTATGATTGTCTTTGACCCTCAAAAAGATCGTCACTACGAAAATATATCAAATTCATTGGCCGGCTTCAGGGTTTTCACGTATGTTCGCCTGTTTGAAAAGGAATCTGTGGTTTTACCTACGATTGTCGAAAATTCTCGTGTTTGCTCTTTGATGTCTGAAACATGTTAGATGTGTCATCGGTTCTTCAACCGTTTTCAACATTTTCAACCGTCTCGAGTGTGAACGTTTTCCATTATCCACATTCCATTCCATCCAGTATGTATAGAATGAAAATTGTGTAGTGAAGAGCATGCGATATATTGGGTTGTGTAAAAATAGTGTGGCGTATCAGGTTTCGAAACGAAACGGAGTGTGGAGTATCGGGTTGCGTAGAGAAAGGCTCGTCGAGTGCCATCTCTTTTTGTAGATAAAATTGTGTGGATTATTGGGTTTTGTAAAAAAAAAAAATTGTGGAGTATCGGGTCGTTGTAGAAAAAGGAATGTGGAGTTTCAGAATTTGTATATAAAATTGTGTGGATTGTCGGGGTTTCGGGTTTTGTAAAAAAAAATTGTGGAGTATCGGGTCGTGTAGAAAAAGGAATGTGGAGTATCGTTTTGCGTAGAAATAAGATTGTGGAGTCTCAGGATTTGTATATAAAATTGTGTGGATTATCGGGGTTTCGGGTTTTGTAAAAAAAAAATTGTGGAGTATCGGTTTGCGTAGAAATAAGATTGTGGAGTCTCAGGATTTGTATATAAAATTGTGTGGATTATCGGGGTTTCGGGATTTGTAAAAAAAAAAAATTGTGGAGTATCGGGTCGTGTAGAAAAAGGAATGTGGAGTGTCGATTTGCGTAGAAATAAGATTGTGGAGTCTCAGGATTTGTATATAAAATTGTGTGGATTATCGGGTTTTCGGGTTTTGCAAAAAAAAAAATTGTGGAGTATCGGGTCGTGTAGAAAAAGGAGTGTGAAGTATCGGGTTGCGTAAAAAATGGTTTTAAAGCGCCTGGTTCGAACATAAAATTGTGTGGATTATCGAGTTTTCGGGTTTTATAAAAAAAAATTGTGGAGTATCGGTATTTGCGTAGAAAAAAGGTTGTGGAGTCTCAGGATTTGTATATAAAATTGTGTGGATTACCGAGTTTTCGGGTTTTGCAAAAAAAAAAAATTGTGGAGTATCGGGTAGTGTAGAAAAAGGAGTGTGGAGTATCGGGTTGCGTGAAAAAACGCTTTTAAAGCGCCTGGTTCGAAGATAAAATTGTGTGGATTACCGGATCTTTTTTTTTTTCTTTTTTAAAACCCTGTGGAGTATCGGGTTGCGCAGTAATGAAAATGTATGCAATCAATTTGTCCTGTGAAAGTAGTGTATGCAATCGTGTTGCGAACTCAAATGGTAACAATCAAAAATACGGATAATTAAGTTGTGTCGTAAAGAGCGTAGCTGTCGAGTGCAAGTTGTGTTGACTAAAATGTTCGTGGGGGATGTATCATAAGAATTCTTTCTTTTTTTTTTTTTTTCTTTTTTTAAACCTCGCGCTATCCGTCCACCTTTTGTGACCCCTCGTCGACGAGTCGAGCCCCCAGAGTGGAAAATATACAAGCGCAAATGTATACACACATCACTTGTGTATAATTATCACGCTGCACTGCTATGTGAACTTGTTTTGACTCTATCTCGACGGGTGTGTGCTGGACTTTCATGTCTCTGTCACAACAACCTCCTCGTCCGGTGTAACATACCCTGCCACTCCACTAAAGAGAGAGAGAGAGAGAGAGAGAGAGAGAGAGAGAAAAGGTTTCTCCACTTCGGTCCATCCGCCTCCTTTTCGTCGTGCGGTCAGACCACTCAAAATTGCCGGAGTTGTTTATCCGCACGTGTCCAAATGATCACGCACTCTGGATTTATTTACGAAATTAAATAAATGCCAAAGTGAGCGCACATCATTTTTCTCGTATTCGCAAAAAATCATTCTCTTACACTGAGAATCAGACAGAGCTTGGCAAATTTATTTTTAGATCATGCAATTTTTTCACAATTCAAATCTAAATTTTTTTTTTCTAGTCACTGCAACTATTTTAACTAGAAAAAAAAAAAAGACAATCTTTATTTAAAAATTTAATCTAAAATTCAGCAAACAGGTGCTGAAAAATAAGCCTCTCGAAAAGATCGTCGCGAATGTCAAGGTTCCATCGACGTTCCACGATTTTCAACGTTAAGCTCTTGCGTAATTTTTAGCGAGTCACCCCGGCTATTTCCCAATCCACCTAATACAACAATATTTATAGCAGAGAAGTTTAACATCGAGGCTGTTGTGCTTGCGAACTGCGAAGATTACGAGAGCGTCGTTATAATTTTATTCCTTGTTTGGAAAGCAGCAAAGCGATCGAGCTCTTTCTCTAGACAGCCAGCGAACGCAATCGTTTTGCGATAAAAAGCTCTTATCGAAGGAGAGTAAATGAAATTCCTGTTTTTTTTTTCAAGCAAAACGCGCATTACGCGGTTTATACGACGTCGCGGGGGTTCTCCTTCGCGATTTGCGTCAATCTCTCGCTCGGATGTTTTGCTTCTTCGAGATACAGAGAGAGAGTGTTGTTCCAAGTGTATCGAGTAACGTAAAAAAGCTATCTCTGTTATGGAAAATCCGGAGAGCCGCCCAGTCTAGGATTTTCCAAGTAGGCGAACCCGTTACTCGTACAGCTTGTATTTCACGCCAGCAGAAAAATGTCTAAAAAAAAAAAAAAAAAATATTGTTTACATTGAAGCTATGAAGAAATTCCACGAGTCTTTGCTATTAATTTGTTATAATGTGCGTTGGCGCCGGATTTCACGATTGATTTGCTGGTGACATTACAGTGCCGCATGGAAATCGCAAAATAAAGAGATTCGCTGTTGAGACAAGTCAACGTCGACAATTTGTACGTACAATTAATCGTAAGGGAAATAGGAAGATTGCCAGTTGGATGAACGAAAGCCAGCAAGCTGTAATCGCTCAAATCTCTGAAATAGCTTCAGTTGCGATAGTAAAATCAGCAGTTTAAAACGTCTGACTACTATCACGATTATTAATAGATGTCGGAAGTTGGGAGAAATCGTAAAATGAGCGACACATGATACCACCGTTAGATATCGCGTTTCATTATCATAAAAATCGTGACGCCTATACGATTTTACATAACAGCCAATGCTGTCTATCGCTGTAACGTTATATCCTCAATCTTTAAGGTCAGAATTTTAGAATTTTGAAATTTTTGAAATTTTAAAGTTCTGAAATTTTAGAATTTTAGAATATTGGAATTTTGGAAATTTGGAATTTTAGAATACTAGAATTTCAAAATTTTAGAATGTTAGAATTTTGAAATTTTAGAATTTTGAAATTTTTGAAATTTTAAAGTTTTGAAATTTTAGAATTTTAGAATATTGGAATTTTGGAAATTTGGAATTTTAGAATACTAGAATTTCAAAATTTTAGAATTTTAGAATTTTGGATCTTTGAAATTTCGAAATTTTAGAATTTTGAAATTTTAAAGTTTTGAAATTTTAGAATTTTAGAATATTGGAATTTTAGAATTTCAAAATTTTGGAATTTTAGAATTTTGGATCTTTGAAATTTTGAAATTTTAGAATTTTGAAATTTTAAAGTTTTGAAATTTTAGAATTTTAGAATATTGGAATTTTAAAGTTTTGAAATTTTAGAATTTTAGAATATTGGAATTTTAGAATTTTAGAATATTGGAATTTTAAAGTTTTGAAATTTTAGAATTTTAGAATATTGGAATTTTAGAATTTCAAAATTTTAGAATACTGGAAATTTGGAATTTTAGAATTTTAGAATTTTAGAATTTTAGAATTTTAGAATTTTAGAATTTTAGAATTTTAGAATTTTAGAACTTTAGAATTTTGGAATTTTAGAATTTTTAAATTTTAGAATTTTAGAATTTTAGAATTTTAGAACTTTAGAATTTTGGAATTTTAGAATTTTCAAATTTTAGAACTTTAGAATTTTGGAATTTTAGAATTTTAGAATTTTAGAATTTTAGAATTTTAGAATTTTAGAATTTTAGAATTTTAGAATTTTAGAATTTTAGAATTTTAGAATTTTAGAATTTTAGAATTTTAGAATTTCAGAATTTCAGAATTTTAGACCAATTGTACCGTGTTTTTCGGGTGTCAGTTAGAAGGATGCGATATCGCGTCTCTTTTCATGTAACACTCTGGCTGGCAAACAATATTACCGTGTATTTCCGTCGATCGCAAAGTTTCCGCATAGTAACACCGTAGTTTTCGCGGTTATCGGTAGAAAAAGATGCACGCTCATTGTGACGCGAGAGTGTTATAGAGATGCGTCTGGTGAGTTGCGGTGGACAAAAAGCCGCAAAACGCTATTTCCTGTATTTGGCTGTCAATAGCACCTCGTTATATTCACGAGAGTTGGAGAATATTTGCCGTGTGTTTTAGACTCTAGAGGCTTTCCGAACGTGGTTATTCGGCTTTATTGGCCCGTTCGACACTTGAACGAGACAGCACACTCTCCACGATCGTTCCTCGATTGTTTTCCTTGGCTCTAATTTTCGCACAAGAGGAGCCGTCGAGACTCCCGTCGACCAAGCGGAAAACCTTCCACTCGATTTTCCACCACGAATTTTCTCTCGACTCGTGGAAAATTCGACTTGCAACACGGAAACGGAAGTCCCACACAGAAGAGTATTTTGGAAACTTGGAACGTCTCTTTGGCTGCTTCCATATGATTTCTCGCTGATGTATCATAATATGAAGTTCGGTTAATTGTGGAGCATTTCCGCAACGAAATTATACACACCCAATTCTCCTCAGAGTTCACCGAGGCACACGTGGTGGTGTACACACTCGCAATGTACTTAAACAGAGCTGGAAATCATTTATAATCGTTGATAAATAATTCATGACTGCCAGTTAATATAGGCACGTTCGAACAGCGAGAATACTACTAGCATAGTATATCACTTATTGCGTAGCATACTAGAATTCGCACTCGATAGATAGATATATATATTATTTTATCATATTCATGAAGTTCACCAGGTTTACTCGTGATTTGGAATTCTTTTCGAAAACGTCGAGAGAAGAAAATCCGCACGAACAGATTCTCTAATAGGCGTAAGAATTTTTTTTCTCTGGATGAGATAAGACAAAAGTTTTTCAAAACCAATTATTTACCGATCATTTTTTTAATACAATGGTAGAAAAAAATAAATCAGAGACTATCGTGGAACAGATCCGAATATTTGTTAAATTGTGTGTCGAAAAATCGATGAGTTTATGCTTTTTAATTTGCAGATTAAATTTTTGTGAAAGTATGAGAAACGAAAAAAAAATTATTCTCGAATAAAGATGAGAATTATAAAAATGAAAAAAAAATGAAATAAATAAATAAAAATATTATGGGACACGAGAAATTATTTCAATTGAGCAGATTAAATAGTAAAAAAAAGAAAATCAATAAGCATCTTTTTTATTACGATAGTCGCCTCCAAATGTGGCGACGCTGAATCTGCTCAGGGAATAGGTCAGGATCGAGTGAGTGGCCCATCAGGAGCAAGTGGAACGCGAGGAAAGTGAGACCGTTTGGGTCAGGCAAAAACATGTTAGGCAAGGCCGTTTGGGCATCACACTGGTTGCGACTTCTCGTCTCATTTTCCAACAGACACACACAGGTTGTAAATACCACAAATGCCAACCTCTCGGTGAAGTATACAACTTGAATCTGAGACACTACTATTTCAGAATTTGGAGACGAGCAGAAACCGGGATAAAGAGGTTTAAAAACGGAAACGTGAAAAGTGAGAGACGGATTTTCTTGAGATCGACAACGAACCGTTTAGGCTACTCGAGTTGCTCGTGGAGGGGCAAGAAAAGAGGTCAGAACACCGGAGCTCGGATAACACACCGACGGGCTTTAACGAGAAAACCGCGCCTGGTCAAACTCTAGTATTTTTCTCTCTGGTTAAAAGCCAGTTTAACATCCTATCGAGTAGTGACTCCTTCGAAAAACTTAGGTGAAATTATTTTTTAAAAAAACTACATGCCACGTGAATGTTCCACTACGAGAGGTTTGATACGCATTTGCGATATCAGCCGAAACGAGGTCGGTTCCACTAACGAGGATATCGATTGGCCAGTTTAACTGCTACGTGAAATATTCAATAAAATAACGCTGCGAAAATGAACTTTGCAAATTGCTTCCTCATTCCTTCAACTTTTTAAAAAGGCTATGAGCAATTTCTCCTTGAAATTGATGCGAACAGGTGCTTTGTCATTAATTTGTATTTTTTTAAATTCCATTCTAAATTTCATTAAAAAAATTGCATTGAAAATGAAAAATTCTAATGAAGCAAAATGTGAATGTTCCCCTATGAGGATGCATAAAAATGTTACAAAAACGAAGCTTCAGTCTATTCGAAAAATAAAATAAGGCAAATTGAAGAATATCTTGCAGCAGGAAAAATAGCCACTGAACGATGATTGCTTTCATGTTTCAGACCGAAAGTTGAGGAACGAGAAAGTTCCTTCCAAGTCCGATTATTTTTATAATAAAAGGGTTTGAAAATGGCGTTGATCTGGTTGAAGGAAACGGAGAAACTCCGTGGCTTGCGCGGCCTGACGACCCAAAGAGCTCAAGGACCGCCTCGAACAATAGGTAGAAGCGCATGCGAGAGCCCATAACACACGAGGACGTGATGCGGACCTGTTCGAAATGGTGCGGAGACCAGGCCGCTTCAGGAAGGCCAGCAAAAGGGTCGCGTTCAGCAGGAAAGCACCGAACAGCACGAAGCTCCATAATGCTATTCCCGAGGTGTTCCACCATCCTTCCAGACCTCCCAAATCCTCGACGACTGCACTTCTTCCTCCTCCCGTACTCTCCGTCGTCCCTCCATCCATTCATAAATGGGTACGACAGTCCTGGAAATTAAAAAAATACATTCTTTAAATAATTATGAAAGTTTTAATTAATGAGAAACTGAACATTACTGTGAGAATAATTGGAGTAAAAAAAAAATATGTCTGCCAAAACGTCAAGAAAAATGGTTTTGAAAAAATGTATGTGCGTGTCTGTGTGTTTTGCATTTTTTTGAAAATTTATTATTGCACTGTAAATTAATTCGAGGCAATTTTAATTCGACTTTTTCTCACCCCAAAACATTTTTTTTTTTTTTCGACAATTTCGACAAATTCACAGAATTTTTGTGCCACTTCTGATCCAACATATAAAAATGTGTAAAATTTTACAGAATCTTTGACGTTACTTTGCAAACGTTTAAGCAAAAAATTGAGTATTTTCATAACAAAATTACTGTCGCTTCTTGATTAAACAGAATTATTTATTTTTATTTAACATTTTTTAATTTTTTTTTCGACAAATTTACACATTTTTTTGTGTCACTTCTGATCTAACATTTAAAAATGTGTAAAATTTGACAGAATCTTTAACGTTATTTTCCAAACAGAAAAATCCATTAAATGGATTAAATAAATGTCGTGTTAACACGACGATTTGACACATAAAATTTGTGACTTTGCGATGAAGATTTCTGTTTCGCAAACTGTGACGAATTCGAGCTCGAACCGATGAACAAGAATTTAAACCGTTGATTCTTTACATCTGTTTTGTCGACTCATTCTGTAGTATGTATAAACAGCCGCGAGTATAAATTGCGAAAAATGGTAATTAATTCGTCTATTTAATACAGTGTGGCGCCTAGAAATTTGACGCTTGACTAATTTTTTTCGCAGACCTTTTTTTTCGAGAATCACTCCTTCTCGTCAGCCCGAAATTTTTTTTTAGTCTTGATTAATCAATAAAAAAAAAATAAGATGAATTAAAATAGCAGCTTAACGCCTCCGGGCTTTTAACAAGTTGATATACATAATATCAGGAGTGGCTCGACCTTCGTCGACAGACCTTAAGACACATATTTTTCATTCTACACATTTTCATGTTCGTCATATAAGCGAAATGTCAGTCAAGTTAATAAATATTTAATAAAATTAAATTCATCGAACCTATTTTTTTTTTTCGAAAAATTGACGACAAAAACCAAATTCAATACAACGAATCAAAAACAATCTGGTTGAATAATCGAAATTATTTCACAACAACGTCGTTAAAAACGAGAAAATTGAAAATTTTTAATGTGAATTTTTTGGATACGTGGAAATGAACAGTTTTTTTTTTTTTTTTTTTTTCTAAATCACTTTTATCTTTCTTTCTCTTCGAGCGATGATATAAAAATATGTATGAAAAAAAATGAGAATGTATGAAAAAAAAATGAGAATGTATGAAAAAAAAATGAGAGTGTATGAAAAAAAAATGAGAATGTATGAAAAAAAATGAGAATGTATGAAAAAAAAAATGAGAATGTATGAAAAAAAATGAGAATGTATGAAAAAAAATGAGAATGTATGAAAAAAAAATGAGAATGTATGAAAAAAAAATGAGAATGTATGAAAAAAAAATGAGACAGTATGAAAAAAAAATGAGAATGTATGAAAAAAAAATGAGAATGTATGAAAAAAAAAATGAGAATGTATGAAAAAAAATGAGAATGTATGAAAAAAAAATGAGAATGTATGAAAAAAAATGAGAATGTATGAAAAAAAAATGAGAATGTATAAAAAAAAAATGAGAATGTATAAAAAAAAAAATGAGAATGTATAAAAAAAATGAGAATGTATGAAAAAAAAAAATGAAAACTTCTTCACCGAAAAAGCAATAAAATAAACTGAGATTAATAAAAATAGGAGCTTAATCAGTATTGTCTCGACCTTCGTAAACAGACCTGAAGAATATTGTATTTTCGCTGTAATATATTTTGGTGTAGGTCGTAAAATAGTAGTAGGCAGGTTGAAATGATATTCGATGCGGCAAATCGTTTTTAATAATCACACTAATATAGAGGCTGAGTAAATAGTTGCCTGGCGATTGTCGCCTGTGTCCATGAACGATATATATTAAATTGGTTCGCAGACCACTTGTCTCGTACAGCGAAATGTGATGTACCAATCTATGGAGTGACTTTGAGAGTGACAAGTGAGTATCGCAATGTTCATTTTCACGCAACCGGAAATATAACCGTGGGTCGACTGGAAATTCGCCCCCGCTCTAACCCACCTCGTCTATATCTTTTCAGACTCTGTCCCGCGTTCACTGTCTTTCATCGCTGACAAGCGAACAAAGTGACGCAGGTCGGGCTTTTGTATATACGCCTTTTTCTTGAAAAAAAAAAAGAAAAAAAAAAAAAAATGATAGACATCCTCTATTGAACCAAAGCTATTTATAAAAAAAATGACGTGGGTTCAAAAGAAAGGACAGCTAATTTGTGTGTATTTTGTGGAGTGGTTGATTGTAGTAATTTTCAAATTACGACGACTTAAATTTTACATCTTTTCTTTGCAACGTTCAATTGAATTCAACGTTAATTTTATTTTTTTAATTTTATTTTTCACGTTGAATATTTGTGTATAATCAAATTTATGCCACGCAGTGCGAGAAGTGGCCACTTCTCGCACTAGTGCGATAATAGTATATTACGACACGAGTGCGATAATAGTATATTACGACACGAGTGCGATTAAACTTTAGCTTGACGAGTGTGAGTTTCGTACACGACTTTATCGCACTAGTGCGAGAAGTGCCTACTTCTCGCACGCTAAGCCAAGAGAAGTGTCCACTTCTCGCACTAGTGCGATAATAGTATATTACGACACGAGTGCGATTAAACTTTAGCTTGACGAGTGTGAGTTTCGCATACGACTTTATCGCACTAGTGCGAGAAGTGCCTACTTCTCGCACGCTAAGCCAAGAGAAGTGTCCACTTCTCGCACTAGTGCGATAATAGTATATTACGACACGAGTGCGATTAAACTTTAGCTTGACGAGTGTGAGTTTCGTATACGACTTTATCGCACTCGTGAAATAAAGTTGTACACGAAATTCGTGGCAAAAAGTACAGTATAAAAAAAAAAAAAAATAAGGTATTAAAAAATAAAGGTTCGTCTCCAACTTCACCAATCCTTCCATTCCTTATGTAATTTCACAAGAATTCGAGGCAACTTTAAAGTACACTTTCAAAAACCCCAATTATTTTTCTTCTTTTTTTCACTTTCCAGTTGTTTCTTACACAAAACTTTTGGGCTAAAACGTGAACGTCCACATTTGGGCTCATGTCCTCCCACTCGACGTAACATTCTCTACAAGAGAAATATATCAAACGACGCACGTCTACTCCACTCCTAATATTTTGCTCCGGGAGATTCCAATTTTAGTGAGGTCCCCTAAAGGTTTCACGCTCTGCCATTCGCGTATTTTCACGTCCATCAAAACGCGCTCGCTACACTCAAAAAAAAAAAGAAAAAAAAATCGAGAATTTCTCAGTAAACCACGTAACGAATTTATGAATTACAATGAACGTTCACGCGGTGCTTATTTTAATGTACCAATTTACGTGTGCGATTTCGGGGTCAAAGCGTCGAGACGCCCACCAACCCTTCACGTCGTAGCTGACGTACCTACCATTCACTGTACAACACACTGCAATTCCAAGGCCTTTTTGCATGACTCCGGTATTAAAAGCCCCGAGAACTCTGTTAGACATTACGGCGCTCGTTTTGCGCGTCCAAGGCGTCGAGCAAATAGCATGTACCGGACGCGTGGGCTTCCGGATTTTGCATATATTCTCCTCGGCAAAAAATACCAGAAAAAAAAAAAGGAAAAAAAAAGGAAAAAAAATATATGCATTCACGTTGCACACACTGTCGCGTCTGTGACGAATGTACACCTGGCTTACGTCTTGTAATTTATACTCGAGACGACGGTTAAATTTTCCGTCGTACGGAAATCAATCACATTCTTATATATATATATATATATATATATAAGATTGGATTCCTCGAACAACAGGTAATTTATGAGTTGGGCAATAAATGAATAAAATTTTATTGGAATTATATTTTCCGTTTCGATCACTGCGAATATTTTTTTTTTTTTTTTAAAAAACAATAATTGTTGGAAATAAAAATTTGTAATTTCACTTTGGGAATCAAAATTTCTGTAGTTATTTGATCAGACGTATCATGAGAGATTTTTAGACTGCACGTGCGCCCGAAGAAATGGGTACCGCTAGTCGGTTATAAATAGAAAAAAAAAAAAAAAAAAAAAATGGGTAGATTCAATGACTGATGCATTGAATCGCTCAGTGGGAGGTCATTTTTTCGCAGTGATTCACGGTACGTATGCTAGAATTTTTCGAAATTAATGTAGGGAGTCAATATTTTGTAAAATCGAAAGTGTGTGCTTAGGAAAATTTTTTTTTTTTTTTTTTTTATTATTGATTAATTAATTTATTAGTTATTTAATAAGAAATTGATAGGGTTTTGTCTATTTTGAAGCTGGTGAAATGCTGAAAAAGATTTGTGAATTCGAGGCTATATTTTCATTTCATAGAAAAATATTTTTTCCAACGAAAATATAGTTTTAACTTTTTTTTTTGCCAAAACTTGAACCATTTTTTTTCTGTTGACTTGAAAATAATGAATTATTTAAGAAAAAGTTTTGCCAAATTTTGATTAAGTTGATAAAGTGCAAAAAAAAAAGTTTGTAAATTCGAAACTATATTTTCATAAAAAATATTTTTTGCAATGAAAATATAGTTTTCAATTATTTTTTCTTTTTTTTTTACCAAAACTTGAAACTTGAACCATATTTTTTTTCTGTTAACTTAAAGAAAATAATCAATTATATAACAAAAAAATTTGCCAAATTGTTATTAAGTTAATAAAGTATTAAAAAAAAGAGTTTGTAAATGAATTTGTTTACAAACCGAAAAGTAAGAAAAAGAAATAACGAAAAATATTTTCCAAAATGAAAATACACAGTTTCTACTTTTTTCATACTTAAAAAAAATAATTTTTATTCAACTTGAATAAAAGAAAAAAAACAAACAAAGTTTAATTCCATCTTTAATTCTCTGTATCAGCTCATTTTTATTAATAAAAAAAATATTTAGAAAATACTAGTGTGATGAAAGTCAAGGGTCTTAAAAAAAAAAAAAAAGGATGCAAAAAATATTAGTGTAAAAAATACTGATTGTTGGATAATTATATAGAATATGAAGAAAAAGGGATACAAAAATCAGTGATTTCTATTGACACGTTGTGAGAAGGTGCTGCGCATGCAGAGAATAAAATTGTCGATACGAAGTCGTCAGAGGCTGACACGGAAATATTTTCCATATTGTATTTGTCATCGGAAATTATTATGTCCAAGGTGTGCGCGGATCCGTGTGGATATAGGCGGCATTAATGGGATACTATCAGTGTGTCAATGAAACAGGTTGTAAAGTCATACACATTCAATTGATATACATATATGTGTCTGTATATCGTTCGATCGATCGACCGATCACAATCTCGCGTTCCACAGTGCAGATAGAGCGCAAGGTGGATAATAGAAAAATAGACTTGGGCTACTGAGTTGCATCGGTGATGCAGTCATGCAGCTCGTAAAACCGCCGGTGGAGCATATACAGCCGGTAGGCACGCCTCACAATTCCCGATAATGTGTGGTAGGCAATGGCACCGGACGCGTGGGCAATAGATGCATGGAAAACTGTGCTCACAACTGTCCTTTTCGTATTTTATTACTATTTCTATTTCATAACGGGAAACAACACCTTCAATCCTTTTTTTTTTTTTTTTTTTTTTTTTTTTTAGTGAATTTATTTTAGGCGTGATAAAGTGCCTACTTCTCGCACGCTTCGCTTTGTTTAGTATACAACTTTATTTCACGAGTGCGAGAAGTGCGACTTTTCGCACGCTAAAGGAAGGGAAGCGTGCGAGAAGTGGGCACTTCTCACACGCTTCGAAAACATTCAAGACTGTAAGCGATGTTCTATTTTATGCCACGCGGTGCGAGAAGTGCCTACTTCTCACACCGCGTGGCATAATGGTACATTACGATACGAGTGCGATTAAACTTTTTCTCGACGAGTGCTGCAATCACGCGAGTTGAGAAAAAGTTTCTCGCACGAGTTTCGTATACAAGATTATTTCACGAGTGCGAGAAGTGCGACTTCTCGCACGCTAAAGGAAGCGAAGCGTGCGAGAAGTGGGCACTTCTCGCACTCTCGAAAAAATTCAAGACTGTAAGCGATGTTCTATTTTATGCCACGCGGTGCGAGAAGTGCCTACTTCTCGCACGCTTTGCTTTCTTTACCGTGCGAGAAGTCGCACTTCTCACACCGCGTGGCATAATGGTACATTACGATACGAGTGCGGTTAAACTTTTTCTCGACGAGTGTTGCAATCACGCGAGTTGAGAAAAAGTTTCTCGCACGAGTATCTTATACAACTTTATCGCACTAGTGCGAGAAGTAGGCACTTCATTTTGTCGTAATTCAATCTTTCCATTAAAAATTCTCTCGCAACATTTTTTTTTTTTTTTTTTCTAAAAAAAGCAATGCTTTCCTCTAAGGAAAAATCAAAATAAATAAAAATCCTCTGCTATCCTATAACAATTATAGAATCCAATATAAAACAAAACAAAAAAGTGAAATATTACACTGCATTTCCATAATTGTCCCTCATCTGTTCGAGATTATAATGAACGAATCAAAATATTGTTTTCCTTCTTCTTATATTATGAGAAGTTGGCAAATTCAATATACTTTCTTAGGCTCCGTTGTCACGATTGTATGAATATGAGAAGTCTCGGGTTCGGAGGTATGCTCGGTACGTTGCATATATGACACGCTCTCGCGACACGCGAGTCCCCGATACGACGCTTTATGGAATTTCATTCCAACGGCTCTCCAGCAGCGCGTGTGACCATCTCCTGTATATCGCATGTCGACGAACCGTCTCGACAGATCCAGCTCACATTCGAGAGAATGGAGCTACGGAGACGAGGAAAAGAAGCCAAGAGGGAGGAGAGACGCTCGCGTAAGCGCGATTTAACTATATACAATATTATAAGACATATATATATATATATATATAGCGATTACGATGATAGGCGCTCTCGCTCTCCAACGCTCAACATCAGCACACGTGCTGTCTGTGGAATTAAGATTAATGCAGAGACGTGCTCGAGGCACAGTTGTGTTATGAAATTGAAAAACAATGAAAGAGGAGTCGCATGTTACTTTATGCTCGAGAATTTTCAAACAGTTTACAGAAGAAAATTCAACAAATCCAACAGGTGGAGGTTTTGGAGATAAATAAAATAGCAAAAGCTTTTTTTATTCGAATTTTCTGTGAGACGATCATTTTCGGAAATTGAAAATGTGATTAAAAATCAAAGTATTATGTAAAAAAGGAAATTTGAGATGGTTGAAAAAATCAAGAATTTCGTAGATTTTTTGAAGGATTTTTTTTTTTTTTTTTTAGAATATTCTGTAAGACGTGCTCGACTATAATTTTGCAAATAAAAAATGTAATCAACAAGTCTACTATTTACACCCAAAATTTACTGACCACAGTTATCGTTTATCGATTACTAAATTTATTTACTTCAATTAATTTATTTTATTTTATTTTTTCTCTAAAATAAAAAAGAAGCTACAAAAACATATTTATAAAAAAAAAAGAAGTTTCTTCTCACATAAAATTTCTGCTCATTTTGTGCAATGCCAAAAATTCAAAATTCCATTTGAACTCACAAATTTTCGGGGCAACTTTGTGTGGATAATCAGTATTTTAATTTCCTTTGCATATTTAGTGGATGCGGTCATTTCTCACGTTCCCTCGTTTATTATACACGTTGCATCAATGAAAATAAATTTAAAAAACGAGCTGCCAGAAACAACTTCTTTATTTCATTTTTATTTTTTTTTCCTCCTCTCTTTACTGGTCGGGCGTGGAGCCGATACACCCAAAAAGTAGAGGAGATATAACAGCGTGTAAAACTGTTGGTTACCGATGGAAACTTACGAAACCCAGGGACCATGACGACAAAATCGATGCGCGATTACGACAGACAGAAAGGCCCACGGGATGCGGCCAATCATCCTATATTTGTACACACACACACATATATATATATGTGTGTTTGTGTGTGTGTTTGTGGAGGCTTTCAAAAGTTAAAAATAGATGATACAGGCGATCAGAGCGAGGCACAATCTATGTTTTACGCCTAGACAAATCAGACTGGGTTTGCGAGAAATTCCCATCACTAGAGGACATCGTCGTATGCACTTTGTGCTGGAAAAATGGGGTCTCTTCAGTGTCGACGCACTCGAAACTTGCACATTCATGCAGTACTATCAGAGTCGAAAGTCCTGGTCAGCTGTATTTCGTATTAAATGTCTGTGACATTTAAAAACGAAAAAAAAAAGAAAACACGTCCAAAGTTCGTTGTAATAAATCCCAAACACTGAGTGGGAATTCGTGTTATCGATACTTTTGTCAGTTTAGTTATGGAGATTACAGGAGTGATATTGAGATCACAAAAAAAAAGAAGATCGAAAAGCTCGCGGTTTGAAAATTGAAAATAATTGTTTTTCGTTTGTTCACTAATCATCGACTATTTGCTGGCAATTTTTCTTTCTATCTTTAATTCGAAATTTGTTTTTGAAAAGAAAGACTACTGATCATTTTTTTTTTTGTGGAATCTGGGTATTCTTATTTTTCGAGAATTTTTTTAAGGCTCTTTTAAGAAAAATAGTAAAATCTGTAAGATGATAGACTGTCGAAAAAGTAAGGTTTTTTTGAACCACGTTTTACGACGTTTTGAACCTCTCCCTGGTCCAAAATGTCACCCTGACATGAAAACCTTAAAAAAAAATTTTCTCTGGATAATATGGAAATTAATGATGCTGCAATGTGCAAAATTTTGCTTTGCAACATTTGCTAGAAATATTTTCCTATCCTTATATATATTTTTTTTTAAACCACATTTCTCGACATTTTGAACCTCTCCCTGGTCCAAACCATCACCCTGACATAAAAACCTCACCAAAAAAATTTCCTCTAAACAACATTGAAATTACTGAGAGAGCAATGTGCAAAATTCTACTTTGCAACATTTTTCCACCCATGTATTTTTTTTCTAAACCACCTCTCTAGACATTTTGAACCTCTCCCTGGTCCAAACCATCACCCTGACATGAAAACCTCACCAAAAAAATTTCCTCTGAACAACATTGAAATTACTGAGAGAGCAATGTGCAAAATTCTACTTTGCAACATTTCTCCACCCATGTATTTTTTTTCTAAACCACCTCTCTCGACATTTTAAACCTCTCCCTGGTCCAAACCATCACCCTGACATGAAAACCTCACCAAAAAATGTCCTCTGGATAATACGAATGTCAGAATTGGTACGAAACGCCTATATTTGAAGGCACTTCGGTGAGTAACTCCGCGCAATACATCTCTTGAGAGATGAGTGCCGCATGAATCTCTTCGCCAGCAATTATCGCAGAAGAAGCCTCTTTCTGTCCGGTAAGTGCAGTCACTTTGCGTATCCGTATACACAAGGAATCCTCTTTACCAACTCGAAGTGCGGCGTCAATGTTAATATACAGAAGTCTGTCGCCGGTACACACGATGGAATCCTGTCAACATAGCCAAAGAATAGTGTACATTAATATATATATAGAGTAGTTAGCGGTACACAACGTACAGTGGCCTCCCGAGTCCCTTCACTGATACTATAATACCCTCGGTGAAGCATCGTGCCGGAAGTGTGCCGCTGTTGGCGCACCGGTAGTAACACCACTACAGCCCTAGGCACACACGTATTTCAATTCAGTGTTGGCCAACAGAATCAGAGCTTACAGTCTATTACAGACTCATCTTTGTACGCGAGAAACGTGAGTGTACTTCTCAAAGGACAACGACCCAATGTCATTAGAAGCCAAATGGAATGGTTGCATTTAGAGAGGATTTTCTTGCGATTATATAGCAGGAAAAAAGGACAGATTTTATTTAAACTTTGCGGAGAATTTTTGGATCAGTTCGTTGAAGCTTTTACGAATTATAGGATATTCGAAAAGGAAATGAGAGCTCGAATTTTTTATAAAATCTGAATTACTTTGCGGATCGAATTTATGGAAATTTCAGTCCAGTAGACTGGAAATTTGTTACGGTTAGAGAAATAATAGAATTTTTATCAAAATTTCATAAATTCTATAAAATCAAAATGTTTTAATTGATTTCAATTGATTTTAGGAGGGAAAAAAGACACATTTTATTGAAGCTTTGTGGAGATATTAAGATCAGTTCGTTGAAGCTTTTACGAGTTATAGGATATTGGAAAAAAAATAAAAAATTACAATTAGAATTTCTATTAAATCTGAATTACTTTTTCAGTGAAATTTCTGGAAATTTCAGTCCAATAGCCTGAAAATTCGTTCGAGTTAGAGAGATAATAGAATTTTATTCAAAATTTCAAAAATTCTATAAAATCAAAATGTTTCAATTGATTTTAGAACCATTTTGAGACTATTGACATGAAAATCTTGAAAAAAAATTTCTTGATGAGGAAGCAAAAAATAGAACTTGTTCGATAATTTTTTGTCGAAATTACATTCGATTTCACAAAATGTTGCATTGAAAAAGTGAAATGTAGTAAATTACTAAAACATCCATTATAGAATTAATGTGAAAACGTGTAGACGATTTTATAGTTTGATTCAAATTTTAAATACAAATTATTCAGTTTCATGGTCAATTGCTATAATTTATGTAATTCAGCACATGCTAATTTACGCTCGCGACTACTAAATCGTGTAAATCAGGTGTAACTGCAGTTTATATGAATAGCAGCCAGTTGATTTTGAAATAAAATCGAAACTATATACAATAAAATGAAAGAAACTTAAAAAAAAAAAAAAAAAAAAAAAAAAAAAAATGACACGATTAAAAACAAAATATTTTATTATCTAATAGTCACACGAATTTGCAAATAAAATCAATTACCAAATAAATGTGAAATTGAGTGGAAAAAAAATTTCGTTCAATAGTCAAAAAATCATGAAATCAACAGAATTTTAATGCTTTTCAAAAACCTTCGATTTAATTCCAAAATTTCATGAAATTTCATTGACTTTGGCATCGTTTCTTGCGCTTCTAAAATACTCGAATAGAAATTTAAAAAATTTGCGACTCTCGGTAAAATTTCACATTAATGAGGAAGAGCTTTGAGCTTGAATTTAATACCAAACGATTGTTCCCTCACGGTCAATTATTTATTTGTGGAATAGTACTTCAACCGTCGACTGGGATTCAGGAAGTATTTACATTCGGAGCTGTCGGTCGTAACGTTTTGACGTAACACGACGTATAGAACACGAGATCGCTTGCGTCTGTCGCTTGACAAAAAAAAAAAAATAAAATAAAAGTGTAGCCGGAATTTTGTGCGACGAGAGGATTTTGCGGACTCTGAGCTGAGAGCGATTTAACCCGCTCGCGAGACGACACAACCTCCCACGCACCTCACAAAGACTATCCTGTGGATAAAAAAAAAAAAAAAAAAAAAATGGATGATCTGCCAAAAAACCCGCATGGCAGACGGGTTGGGAGAAGGACAGACAGACAGAGAGAGAGAGAGAAACGGAAACAGGAAAAAAGGAAGCTTTTTCGAGGACATTCCCGACGGCTCCGCAGACTTTTTATTCTTGTTTTAAAACGATTTTTTTGGAGCAACTGAAAAATAAAATAAATTGAAAATAGAAAAAAAAAAATTCTTGTTTTATTTTATAATATAAAAGTCAATTATTTATATTTTGGTATTCGAAATATTTTATCTACTTTTTTTTTTTAAACTGGTTATTTTGTTTTACAAATATATATTTTCGTCGCTTTTATTTTCAAAATGTGGAAATATGTTTTTTTTTCGTTTTTAGTGTAACTATTTTTTTTTTTTTTGTGTTACTAGATTACGAAAAAAAATATTTTATATTTGGACAAATTTATTTGGGACTTTACTAATTTTACTAATTAGAAAAAAAAAAAAAGAAAGAAAATTAAACATATTCTATCCGAGAAGAGAAAATATCTATTTTTCTAAGAGCTGCTAAATTTCTTGTTTTATTAATTCTTTTAATATAAAAATAATTTGTAAATTATTTATATTTTAATGAAATATTTCGTTTCATTTTTAAAAAACCGGTTATTTTGTTTTACAATATATATTCTCCTCATTTTTATTTTCAAAAAGTGGAAATTTGTTTTATTTTCCTTCAAAGTGTAACTATTTTTTTTTGTGAATATAAATATTTTTTTGTCTCACTAGAATACAAAAAAAAAAAAATGTACATTTTCACAAATTTTCTTGGGACTCTACAAATGTAATTAAATAAATTTTTAAAAAATTACAATTTTTCAAATCTAGCACTCTGATTCTACAAAAAAAAAAAAAACATTAAACAACATATTTGCATCCAAAAAAGGAGGAAACATCTATTTTTCGAATTACTCAAAAATTGTTAAATAATTTAACAAAAATTTTCGCGCATCATGGAAACTTAAATTTTTCAATATTGTGCCACATTTCTGTGTTCTCAACAAAATCTTTAATTACAGCGTAATTAATTTAAAAATTTAATTAAAAAATGTAACTAAAAAATTTAATAAAATCTCGACTTTTTTTTTTTTTTTTTTTATTGCTTGTTTAGAAAATGATCCCTTTTCTCCTGATCGCAAATCACACGAAATCCCATGTCGACGACATCGACAGTTGGCTCCGAGCGATTAATTATTCAAATTATACGCAGACGTTTGAGAACTCATTATTCGCGATGAGGTTAAATTACTTGCACTTTTCAGTACAACGCATTCATCAAAATCAGTACTACGTAGGCACATAGTTTTCGCGTGTGACATCACGCTCAATTTTCACCAGGCGTTTGTTCCCATTTTAAAATCATAGAGAGGAAAAATCTCATTAGTTCGATGTCGTAATGAACTTTGAATCGATCACGCGAAGAATCGATGATTCATTTACGAAAGTTTCACACGATGAGAGGCATTGTGTGCGATCGGTGAAACAGGTGGCTGCCGAGTGTTCGATGATATATATGTATATATACATTCACTTTATCCTCAACACCTTGTCTACATTTTTTTTATTTTTTTTTTTTATTAAATTATTAAAAAAAAAAAAAAAATAAATCTGCAAAATTTGGGTGTTTATTTTCATAATTAACAGCGCATTATGTCGCAAATTTTTTTTTTTTAAGTTTTTAATTTAACGAACGACAAAAAAAAAGTTTTCTATTTTTATTTTTTTTTTAATTAAATTACTAATTTTCAATTAATTAAAATTCATTTTTTCGCGAATTATTAAAAATTTGTTGATCACGATATTGCTATTTATTTCAACAAATAAAATTGTTGATACTTGAATATCAAAATCAATAAAAAAAAAACGTTGCAACAAAATAATTGTATATTATGGAGATACGTTTTAAATTTAACAAACGACTAAAAAAATATTTTTCTTTTTTAATTTTTTTGGATTTAATAGGAAAACAATTAAACTTTTTTTTTATCTTAACAATTTTTTAAGCAATTAAATTACTAATTTTCAATGAATCAAAATACATTTTTTCGCGAATTATTAAAAATTTGCTGGTGACGATAATGCTATTTATTTCGAAAAACAAAATTGTTGATACTTGAATACGTTATTTTGCTGAAGTTTTCAGTCTATTTTCCAACTGTGTAAATACACGAGATTGAAAAACAGCGCGAGTTAATGAAGACGAAATGGTGTGATATTGTTGTCAAGGCGTTAAAAAGTCTCTTAATATGTTTCGTGTTTCATTCACTGAAATGTCGGTTGCGAGTGAACGAGAGAGGCAAAAGCCATTTCACACGATTTGGTCACGCTTTGGCAAGGAATCAATTCTCGAGATCAGACGTTTAAAAGCCCACGCATTCCTCTGTACGCTATATCGTCTTGTATAGTGCGCAACATATACGTGTATACACGCCGAGGGCGTTTAACCATGGCAAAGGAAGAAATCACGGACGAGGTCGTCGTCTGACTTTATGAGTGCAACTGAACGACCGCAAAGAAGATTCTTCGGATCTTTTAAAACCCTCTGTTACGTTCTATCGCGTTGCGTCGATTTAAAAGTGCGTGTGCAGCTAAAAAAAAATAAATCTGCAAAATTTGGGTGCTTGTTTTCATAATTAACCATTTGTTATGTCGTCAATTTTTTTTTTCTGTATTACAAAGATTTTTTGAAATACTAATTTTTTTATTCTGGATTTCAAAGATTTTTTTAACTAGTAATTTTTTTTTCTGGATTTCAAAGATTTTTGGAACTAAGAATTTTTTTTTCTGTATTTCAAAGATTTTTGAACTAGTAATTTTTTTGTTCTGGATTTCAAAGATTTTTTTAACTAGTAATTTTTTTTTCTGTATTTCAAAGATTTTTTTGAACTAATAATTTTTTTTTTCTGTATTTCAAAGATTTTGTGAACTAATAATTTTTTTTTTCTGTGTTTCAAAGATTTTTTTAACTAAAAATTTTTTTTTTCTGTATTTCAAAGATTTTTTGAATTAGTAATTTTTGTTTTCTGTATTTCAAAGATTTTTTGAATTACTAATTTTTTTTTTCTGTATTTCAAAGATTTTTTGAACTAATAATTTTTTTTTTCTTGCATTTCAAAGTTTTTTTGAACTAGTAATTTTCTTTTTCTTGCATTTCAAAGATTTTTTGAACTAATAATTTTTTTTTTCTGTGTTCCAAAGATTTTTTGAATTACTAATTTTTTTTTCTTGCATTTCAAAGATTTTTTGAACTAGTAATTTTTTTTTCTTGCATTTCAAAGATTTTTTGAACTAATAATTTTTTTTTTCTTGCATTTCAAAGATTTTTTGAACTAATAATTTTTTTTTTCTTGCATTTCAAAGATTTTTTGAACTAGTAAGTAACCAATTTTTTCACAATATTTCTATTTATTATGGGTAAAAAAAAATATTGAAAAATGTTATTATGGACATTTGTTAATTTTTAGTAAAATTGTTGGCAAATGCCATTTTTGAGGAAGTATAAAATCTGAAAGACCTTCATTTTGCGTTCAAGCATTTCTTTCTACAGTGGCTACTTTTTTTAAAATATACAGCGAATAAAAAAAAACACACTCCGAAAACAACCAAAAAATTCCTCAAATCAGTATTTAATTCCACTCAAAGTACAAAACCAAAAAATCCCAAATAATCACTAGACATTCCAGACACTCTAAATTCCAAAAAAAAAAATATAACTCTTCAGTAATTCCAAAGCACTTTGTGCAAAACGCCTCTCGCATTTCTACACAGTATTCGCCTTCCCCAGATTGAATAATTAACGAATAAAAAAAAAAAAAAAAAAAAAAAAGAAAAACAGCGCAACTCAATGTGTATCAGCTTGTGCGTAATAGTATCTTGATTTTCTCGATTTGAAAAACACGTCTGTTAGTCATCGTAGCCTGTACTTTAAACCGCTGGAACTGTAATACACTGACCGTGTCTTTAAGCACGTGTTAATTTGTCTGAATCTATTTTATTTTTATCCTGCTAGATTTTGCATCAATTGCGATGGATAATTCCAGCGAGAATTCCAAACCAGAGAATTTTAGCTCTTGTAATGCTCCAAAATATGAGAGAAAAAAAATAGAAGAGAGTAAAAGAGTAAAAGGAGCACGTCTGCTGGTTATACTTTTCGACAGAGGAAAAGTATAAGCTCTGGTGTGAAACGAAATAAAATATATAATCGAGGATATATCAGCCTCTGAGATAGACGAGTGAGCGAGTAATAAAAGTGGCCACAGTTTACTCGCCGCAGTCTAACGCGGACACGCTTTCACCGTGAAAATATAGGAAGAAAAGGTGGTTCGTAAATTGCACTCTGGCTCTCTGGAGTAATATGACTCGATAGACAAACCCCAAACGCAACTTCCCTTTCACGTGCATTTTCAATTACTCGCTGAAACGTAATTGAGGAAATACGTATTAGTGAAAAGTCGCTTACGAGTGACGAGTTTTGTGAGAAGCGTCGAGAGGGAAAACGCTTAATTTGTTTTTTAAAATTTAATTGCGATACTGTGCAAGGTGTTAAATTTATGATAGTTAATTTGAGAAGAACTGACGCAGTGACGAGAAAAACAAATTAGTCATTTAGTGTAAAAAAAGTGATGGAATGATTATATCTGTGATTTAAAAAAACGACAATTTTCGTTGCCACTTTTCGAATGTAAAATAAAGGTGCAAGCATTGTTTTTTTTAAATTCGCAACTGTTTTGAATTTATAATTTTAAATTTCCCAAGTGTCTATCATTCCAATTCGCTCGTTGACGCTCGCGTGTTCAAATCAGCTTCGGCAATTTCATTCGCAACAATGCGGTTCCAATTCGTTGATATCTTTTCGCCTCTGGATATTTTATTGTGCTCTAAATAATTGTTGAAAATAATTGGTTCGAGAAAATATTCGCGAAATTTCCCGCGGTTGGCCAAGAAATTGTTATCTATTATTAGGGGGTTATTAAAATCAAGAGCACCGAAGAGATTTCGTAATTTCTCACTGATGAGACTCGTATTTTCAGTTACGTCGGCGAGTCTCGCGAGGTTTCGACTGCAACGATGCACCAAATTGTCCGGACAAGCTCTGATTCGCTTACGTAACTCGATACGATCGTATTTTTCGTCGAAGTTCTTTCGTGCAAGTCATTTTAGTACAAAATTATTTTTCTTTAATCACAAAAAAAAAAAATGAATATAAAAGAATAATAATCTGAATACTTTTAAATGTACATCAACAAATGTTCTTTTTTTTTTAGCAACAGGATAAATATTCTGCCAGAGATGAAAAGACAATGAGATGATCAGCGAATTGGAGCAAAATTATAGTCCCCCAACGAAATTGGCAAAGTTGATTTGACGCGAGAGTAATAGAAACACGAGAACCACCGGGGAAATTCCCAACAGTTGGTACAGTGCAGCGCGAGCAGTCGCGCAGTGACATTAAACCCGGGAGGTTTGTCTTCCCGTACGGAGAACGAAGAAGATGGGGTAACCCGTTGAGAATGGATAGTCCGGGACTCCAATAATAACTCGGTAGAGTAGAACAGCCGCGACGGGGCACCGCACTCTCGTCCCATCCTCCTCGAGCTCTCTTTATCCCCCTCACTGATTCTATATACGCGAAAAGATATATTTTTAAGAGGACAGGAGTAACGAGGCATCAACCTATATAAGAGGTAAAACTGGTCTGTACGTCGTTGTACGACAGACGACCGAGTAACACAGATGGTGGCTATCATCATACGCGGAATGACACAAGCGTCAGATTCACCTAACCAGAGAAAGAGAAAAAGAGAAAAAGAGAGAAGGAGAGAAGGAGAGAAGGGAGAAGGGAGGAGGAGAGAAGGAGAGAAGGAGAGAAGGAGAGAAGGAGAGAAGGCAGAAGGGAGAAGGGGCGAAGGAGAGAAGGAGGGGAGAAGGGAAGGGGAGAAGGGAAGGGGAGAAGGAGTGAAGGGGAGACGGGGTGAAGGAGGGGAGGAGGGAAGGGGAGAAGGGGAGACGGGGAGAAGGAGAGAAGGAGGGAAGGGGAGAAGGAGAGAAGGGAGAAGGGGGAAGGAGAGAAGGAAAGAAGGAGAGAAGGGAGTAGGAGAGAAGGGAGAAGGAGAGAAGGGAGAAGGAGAGAAGGGAGAAGGAGAGAAGGGAGAAGGAGAGAAGGGAGAAGGAGAGAAGGGAGAAGGAGTGAAAGAGCGAAGGAGAGAAGGGAGAAGGAGAGAAGGGAGAAGGAGTGAAAGAGAGAAGGAGAGAAGGGAGAAGGAGAGAAGGGAGAAGGAGAGAAGGAGAGAAGGGAGAAGGAGAGAAGGGAGAAGGTGAGAAGGGAGAAGGAGAGATGGAGAGAAGGGAGAAGGGAGAAGGGGAGAAGGGGAAAAGGAGAGAAAGGAGAGAAGGGGAGAAGGGGAGAAGGAGTGAAGGAGAGAAGGAGAGATGATGCCACACGAGTGAATATAAATTATAGACGCGAGGGCGTAATAGTTGCCACGTGGAAAGCATGTACGCCTTTCTGCTGGCACGATATAGCAAACAGGTGAACAGGGACGGAAAGGAAAAGTTGATCCAACTGTGTTGATCGAGTCTCTCTCTCTCTCTCTCTTTCATTATAGCATCAGGTCTGAATAACGTCTGGAATGAAAATTCCGAGAGGATTAATCCAACCCTCGTTCGCTATACATTCACTTCTCGGATGTAACACGCCTTTGGATTCTTCTTTTCTGAAAAACAACGAGTATTAGAAAAGAAGATACAAGAAAGAAAAAGAATCCTGATATATTTTCGAGGAAAGATGACCAATCGTAATAGGCGAAACTACGTTTTTTTTTTTTTACCTTTTTAGCTGGATAATATTTTTGTCGGAAATTTAAAAGTAAATTCCACTATAATATTTTTTCATAAAAAAAAAACCCAAGTTCATTTATTTGACAATCGAAATAAATAGCGAAAGTGTCGCTGGGAATTAACGACTAATTGACGCGAATTAAGAAACTTTGAAAAGTCTCTCATTGACCGTCGTCGTAAATGGCTTTTGTCTAACCGCGGATATGTGCAACAAACGAGGTCGAGCCCGAACACAAACAGCGTCAAAGTCCGTGTGCTTGTGGAGAGATAAATAGAGAACAGAAGTGCACATTCGGTCGGCAAACCCGGAAACCCTTGACTCTTGTCTTCACTGTCAGCTCTCGTTAAGACAAAAGTGGCAGAGGCAACAGGTTTCCGGTTTTCATCCTTGTTGCTACATCGTGCAAAACGTCTCTGTGTCTCTCTGTGTTCGACGCGACGACGAATCCTAGTGAATCGAAGACTCCACAATGTCTCTCCCAACGAAGAAAGAAATTGACTTACCGATGCACGACACCGGCTGTGATTACGCTAATCCAGTCCGCGTTCCACTTTCCAAAGGCTCGAAAAAAAAAAAAAAAAAAAATGCACGAACGTGCCTCTACAGGTGGAACGACTCGTTCCGTATTCTTCGTGTGCGACACGTCGTTGCTTCTTCCGGTTGTATCATCGCGAACTCTCGTCAACCACACACGCCAGACCCTCTGACGCCAGGAAAGAAGGAAATAATAAAATCAACAATGTGACTTAATTCTCGCTTAACGTCCAAGATCCTGAAACAGAAAGTTAACCATCGTTTTTATAAAACCGTTTCAATCTTTCGCTGCATTTCTTTCTGGCGATTCTTTTTATATTTAGTGAGAAAAAAAAATTCGCAGCTATGATTTTTACGTAAAATAGAACCATGAGTCCCTTTTTTTTTTTTTTTGTCCAGTCTTAATTCACATTTGAAAAATAAAGTCTGAATGGAAACAAACGTCGGACAAAATTTTTGAAATATTCATCAAACTTTGTTAGATCATATTTTGTTTTCATTTTTTTTTTTATACATATTCGTCATATCTTGCTACAACGTAATATAAAAAAAAAAAAAAATAACACGATTACCTTCAAGTCCATATGGACGAGAAAATAAACAGGTATGACTGTAATTGCGTATGTGGGAAATCCCCGAGAGCGACGAGGTAAAGAGCCAAGTCCGCAATTGAAGGCTTCATCTCCCTCGCTCGCTCTCGTGCTAAACGCTCTTTTCTCAGTGCTCCATTTTCACGAGGCTTTCAACTGGAGCACAGACACGATATATTTTCGTCCAGAGCTAATTGGCTCGAGCTTTTGCCTGGCTATTCGTCGAGTCAATTCGTCTGACCAGATTTACCCCCTCAATATTTTGCGCACAGACCAATGTGGAAAATAAGAGAATGTTTTTTTTTTTTTTTTCTGATCTCTTTAATGAGGATAATATTTTTTGGTACTCTAAAGAAAATTTAGCATTTCATTCGTAATTATGATTTTTACAGATTTTTAAATTTAAATTGAAATGAAAATTTGCTGACATTTTTTTTTTTTGGGAAAGTATTTTGGAAAGTGTAATTGAGATAAAGAAATTAGCTGCGAGAAAAAAGGCTTCTACTCCAAAAATAAAAGGAAATAATAATACTAATTGATTTTTTAATTTAAATGAAAATTTGCTGAAAACTTTTTTTTTTTTTGAGAAAAAATTTTGGAAAGTGTACTTGAGATAAAGAAATTTGCTGCGAGAATTTTTTTTTTTTTTCAGGTTCTATATTCCCTTATTTTTTTTTTTTTTTTACTTCCAACCCCTTTTTGGCTACACATTGGCTTCCTGTAAAGTAGAAAATCCATCAAAAAATTTAACGTTCAAACATTTTTTTCTTCTCTTCAGGTTCTACATTCCCTATTTCTTTTTTTTTACTTCCAACCCCTTTTTGGCTACACATTGGCTTCCTGTAAAGTAGAAAATCCATCAAAAAATTTAACGTTCAAGCATTTATTCTTCTCTTCAGGTTCTACATTCCCTATTTTTTTTTTTTACTTCCAACCCCTTTTTGGCTACACATTGGCTTCCTGTAAAGTAGAAAATCCATCAAAAAATTTAACGTTCAAACATTTTTTTCTTCTCTTCAGGTTCTACATTCCCTATTTTTTTTTTTTTACTTCCAACCCCTTTTTGGCTACACATTGGCTTCCTGTAAAGTAGAAAATCCATCAAAAAATTTAACGTTCAAACATTTTTTTCTTCTCTTCAGGTTCTACATTCCCTATTTCTTTTTTTTTACTTCCAACCCCTTTTTGGCTACACATTGGCTTCCTGTAAAGTAGAAAATCCATCAAAAAATTTAACGTTCAAACATTTATTCTTCTCTTCAGGTTCTACATTCCCTATTTTTTTTTTTTACTTCCAACCCCTTTTTGGCTACACATTGGCTTCCTGTAAAGTAGAAAATCCATCAAAAAATTTAACGTTCAAACATTTTTTTCTTCTCTTCAGGTTCTACATTCCCTTTTTTTTTTTTACTTCCAACCCCTTTTCGCTACATTGGCTTCACCTTCAAAGCCACTACACGTCGGAGATGGACGTTGATGAACGTAAGACGAAAAAGTATAGCTCGTCCTTTCTTTCGAATCGTGCCAAGAACACACCGAGATCGTTTCGCTGGTGGACCTTCGACTTTAGAAGAAGCTGAAGAGAAAGAGAGAGAGAGACTTCGCACTCTCTCTCTCTCTCTCTCTCTCTCTCTCTCTCTGGTGGTGGCTGAGAGTTGAGAGATGCTCTCTCAACCCGCATTTTATTTATAGAGGGACGTCTATGTGTTTTAGTGAAAGAACGGGAGAAGCACGCGACCGAATCCTCTCTCGATATCTCCAGCAGACCTCGCTCGAGAAAAGTGCAGATTAGAGCTGACAGAAGCCCAACGAGAAAACGCCATTTTCAAGACTATTCCTGCCTCGCTGATCGCGAAACAAGAGAGTCAATCCTGGACGTACATTTCATTGCCAATGAAAATACAAATAAAAAAACGTCGATCGACACTCGAAAAAAAAAATATATATATATGTATTTTATTTATGAGCATTGGCTCGATAATGGGTTCACAAAAAAAAAAAAAAAAAAATAAATGTTGTTCCTCGAGATGCTCGAAAGCTTTTTTACATATAAATTATAAAGAGTCGAATGTATTACTTTTTTGAAATTCTTGAAAATCTTTTTTGACATTTTTGAAAATCTTAAAAAAGCCATAAAATCGAAATGGTTCAATCGATTTTTATGAAATTTATTATATATATATATTTTTTTTTTTCTTTTTTTTGAAGTTGCAGACCATTCCGAGTACGCTGACATGAAAATCTGAAGAAAAAAAAAATGTTTCATGAAAAGAAAGCTTCCTCTGTGAGGAAGCAAAATGATTAATCATGAAAATGGAAATTTTGCTCGTCTCAATAAATTCCGGAGGGCAAGAGGAGCGAATGAACAAGACAAATGGCCGATGAAATCGATCGAATCAATCGAGCTTGCCGGGGCTCCACAATGGAAAGCCATGACTTAGCTCAGGGTCAAGTGGTGGTTTACCGGTGTGAGAGAGAGAGAGCTTTGTCGATCGTGTGGGCGTGGACATTATTCTGTCGAGACGCAAGAGTCATTTTATTGTCGTAAATTTCTAGGTCGTGTACCGTACATATATATGTGCTGTATATCTACATCCGACTCTCGAGAGACTCCAGCGAAATTTTAAGAATTTCTAAATTTTAAGAATTTCTAAATTTTAAGAATTTCTAAATTTTAAGAATTTCTAAATTTTAAGAATTTCTAAATTTTAAGAATTTCTAAATTTTAAGAATTTCTAAATTTTAAGAATTTCTAAATTTTAAGAATTTCTAAATTTTAAGAATTTCGAAATTTTAAGAATTTCTAAATTTCAATAATTTCTAAATTTTAAGAATTTCTAAATTTTCAGAATTTCTACATTTTAAGAATTTCTAAATTTTAAGAATTTCTAAATTTTAAGAATTTCTAAATTTCAATAATTTCTAAATTTCAATAATTTCTAAATTTCAATAATTTCTAAATTTCAATAATTTCTAAATTTCAATAATTTCCAAATTTCAATAATTTCTAAATTTCAATAATTTCTAAATTTCAATAATTTCTAAATTTCAATAATTTCTAAATTTCAATAATTTCTAAATTTCAATAATTTCTAAATTTCAATAATTTCTAAATTTCAATAATTTCTAAATTTCAATAATTTCTAAATTTCAATAATTTCTAAATTTCAATAATTTCTAAATTTCAATAATTTCTAAATTTCAATAATTTCTAAATTTCAATAATTTCTAAATTTCAATAATTTCTAAATTTCAATAATTTCTAAATTTCAATAATTTCAATAATTTCAATAATTTCTAAATTTCAATAATTTCAATAATTTCAATAATTTCAATAATTTCAATAATTTCAATAATTTCAATAATTTCAATAATTTCAATAATTTCAATAATTTCGATAATTTCGATAATTTCAATAATTTCAATAATTTCAAAATTCCAATCTTTAAAAAAAAAAAAAAAATTTTTGAAATTTTGAAAATAAAAATAATCCCACTCCGTGGGATTAGTCACTCCGTGACTTTAGCGAATTGACTAAACTACCGTCTTGGGCACGGCGATGAGATCTTTATATAATATAGAGAGATATATGCTATATATTTACATCCGATTCTCGAGAGACTCCAGCATAGGATGATATATATATATATATATCTACCAGCTGTACAGAGACCGGGTGCTAGAAGCAGTTAAATGCTCTCAAGGTAACGCAAAGTACACGAGAGAGGGTGCAGGAGAGGGAATGGAAAAAAAAAATATATATATATATATATATATATATATGTATATATATATAAACCGGCTAAACGAGGACTGGGACAGTGAACGATAGGACTGGGACGACTATTTCCACACGGGGGGAAGGTCGCTCGTTATGCTGGTCACACCCTGGCACCGATTATCGACGATTATTATCGGGAATGCGAGCCAAACAACTGGCAAGAGGTGTCTGTGTGTGTGCCTCTTGAAACCACGTGACATAGCTAACCGAACTGAGAAATCGGTAATGCTTGAAAAGAAAATTTTATTTCATAGAAAAATGTATCCGACAGCGTGTCCACCGAATTTATTTCAATCAACGAATTTTCATTTTTACTGTAAAAACTTCTCAAATAATGATGACTAAACAAACACAAAAAAAAAAAAAACAAACTATTAAATTCTCATCTAAAAATAGCGACAAAAATGTCATTTCCTCCACAACATAACATCAACATTATTATTATTTTTTTTTTCAATCTAGACTTTGAACGTAAGCGTTAAAAAAAAGAAATCATAAACCAAAGCAATAAAAATGGAGAAGACTTTTTTTTTCCCACCGTTAATCGTGAACCGGGCGAATGACATCATAAGGCAAAATGTGTGTATATGTATGCGAGGACCAGCCAAAAGCTACTTTCGTTTCTGTCGAGTGAGCCCCGGTGAGTATAAACCGTCCGGCTTGCCGATATATGACTAACAAATCGCACATAACTTTAAAAGCGTCAATATACAACTTCCAACCGCAGTCATTGGTATTGAATCTTTTTTTTTTGAATTTTTGAATTTTTGAATTTTTGAATTTTTGAATTTTTGAATTTTTGAATTTTTGAATTTTTAAATTTTTGAATTTTTGAATTTTTGAATTTTGTAATTTTGTAATTTTGTAATTTTGTAATTTTGTATTTTTTTAATTTTTTAATTTTTTAATTTTTTAATTTTTTAATTTTTTAATTTTTTAATTTTTTAATTTTTTAATTTTTTAATTTTTTAATTTTTTAATTTTTTAATTTTTTAATTTTTTAATTTTTTAATTTTTTAATTTTTTAATTTTTTAATTTTTTAATTTTTTAATTTTTTAATTTTTTAATTTTTTAATTTTTTAATTTTTTAATTTTTTAATTTTTTAATTTTTTAATTTTTTAATTTTTTAATTTTTTAATTTTTTAATTTTTTAATTTTTTAATTTTTTAATTTTTCAATTTTTTAATTTTTTAATTTTTTAATTTTATAATTTTTTAATTTTTTAATTTTTTAATTTTTTAATTTTATAATTTTTTAATTCTTTAATTTTTTAATTTTTTAATTTTTTAATTCTTTAATTCTTTAATTCTTTAATTCTTTATTTTTAAAATTTTTTCTTTTTTCTTTTTTCTTTTTTCTTCTTTCTTTCCTAAAGCCTTTACATCGTTTCTTTGGCAGCCGTGCACCGTTAGGCCTCTCTCCATTATATACATGTAGAATGTTATGCGCAATCCTAACCGGCTATATAGCAATGAAATGCTAATTTTGCGACGTGCAACGAGCGTCGAAAGAGAGCCAAACTGAGTGAAGCAGGATGGAAATTGCGAGGCTCACAAGCTGGGGACAAAGATGGCTTTACTGAATGGAAAGAGAGATTCTCTTTTTTTTTATCTTTCTCTCGTGCTCCTTCCCACCTCTCTTTCTTTGTATCGCGAAGATGGCGAAGCGAGGGAGAGGTCATCACGATAATGAGAAGCAAAGGGGTCTGTAGGTACGCGACCGTAACGAAGGTAGTTAACCCATAGGATTTTATCATATCTATAGTTCTCACCGTGCATAGGTTTAAAAAAATGAAAAAGACAAGAAAAATAGTGGTGTACGTGTAAGTGACCATTTTTTAAATTGGAAATACTAAAGTTATTTTGTATAACGAATAATCGTTACTGTCTTCGGTTGAATTTTAAAAAAATGATTTATCTTTATTTTTGATTTAAATAAAATTGTTTATTCAATTATTCGAAATTATGGTTTGAATTAAAATGACGATTTGCTTTTTTTTTATTAAAGAGGTGAAGTATTTTTTTTTTTTTTTTTTGGGTTTTTTTCTGGGTTCTTTGGGTTGAAAATCCCAAAAAAGAACCTAAAAAACCCAAAGAATCCAAAGAACCCAAAAAAAACCCCAAAGACCCAAAGGAACCTAAAAAAGAATCCAAAAAAACCAAGGAAACCAAAGAAACCCAAAGAAACCAAGGGAACCCAAAAAAAAACTCAAAGAACCCAAGAAACCCAAAGAAACCCAAAAAAGAACCCAAAGAACCCAAAGGAACGCAAGAAAGAACTCAAAGAACCCAAAAAAGAACCGAAGGAACCCAAAGAAACCCAAAGAAACCCAAAAAAAAACCCAAGGGAACCCAAAAAAGAATCCAAAGAAACCAAAAAAAGAACCCAAAGGAAATCACAAATAAAGGCTATTTAAAGGCACGATAAATAAATCGACAAATTGACGAAAAAATTTACTGAATCAGACCAACTTTTTTCCTAAATTCTATTAGTTTAACAGTAAATTTGTAAATGGCAAGAAACTTTTTTTTTCCCTAGTATTTGTTTTTTATTTAACAAAATTATTTTTCTGAAACTTAGCACACAAATTTAACAAAGTTATTTTCCACCGACAACACTTTTTTTTTTTTTTTTTTTGAGAAAATAGATAGAGAAATTAAATAGTAGAGTTTTAGAAATGTGTCGGATTAGAAACTCGAAGAATCAACGAACGAATTCATGACAGTCGCGTATAAATAAAATTTTAACGAAGACGAACTTTGGCATTCGAACGAAAAAAAAAATAAAAAAAAAAAAAAACCTTTTCAAGCGGCATTAGTTATGGACCGTAATCGAAATAAGTGTTACACGATCTCCGTCGCGACTCTCCAGCTGGGAGTAACGGATCTTTTATCATTTTTGTTCCTTGACATTGAGGGTCTCGGAGTCGTTATGCGATAACGGAGGTATCGAGGACAAATGGGGGCAATGCATTGCAATCCACTAATCGCAAAAAAGTTGAATTAAAAAGTGTTTATTTATTAATCATTTAAATAAGACACATGCAGTTTGTCAACCGATTATTGGTATATTAGTGTATGACTGTATTCAAGTTCCATGTCAAAACTTTTCCTCTAGAAATTAGGAGAACTTGAGGAAACTCATTAAAAAAAAAAAAAAAAAAGATAGTTCAATAGATAGATAAATAAATTTTTCTATATTTTTCATTTTTTTTTGTTTTAAACAAAAAATGAAAAATTACATAAACCCCTTTTTCTTTTTTTTGCCTTAAGTCTCCACAAACAACACGATTTATAAACAATACAAATATATGACACAGAATCTTGACCCCCTTTTTCATTTAAATCATTGTCACTTTATTGGCCTATAAACAAGATTATATTTCAAATCAAAAGTCGAAAAGTTGCATCTGCTCTCGAGATAACCGAATGAGAGTCGAGAGACAGAGACAGAGACAGAGACAGAGACAGAGACAGAGACAGCGACAGAGACAGCGACAGCGACAGCGACAGAGACAGAGACAGAGACAGAGACAGCGACAGAGACAGAGACAGAGACAGAGACAGCGACAGAGACAGCGACAGAGACAGCGACAGAGACAGAGACAGAGACAGAGACAGAGACAGAGACAGAGACAGAGACAGAGACAGAGACAGAGACAGAGACAGACAGCGACAGAGACAGCGACAGAGACAGCGACAGAGACAGAGACAGAGACAGAGACAGAGACAGAGACAGAGACAGAGACAGCGACAGCGACAGAGACAGCGACAGAGACAGCGACAGCGACAGCGACAGCGACAGCGACAGCGACAGCGACAGCGACAGCGACAGCGACAGCGACAGCGACAGCGACAGCGACAGCGACAGCGACAGCGACAGCGACAGCGACAGCGACAGCGACAGCGACAGCGACAGCGACAGAGACAGAGACAGAGACAGAGACAGAGACAGAGACAGAGACAGAGACAGAGACAGAGACAGAGACAGAGACAGAGACAGAGACAGAGACAGAGACAGAGACAGAGACAGAGACAGAGACAGAGACAGAGACAGAGACAGAGACAGAGACAGAGACAGAGACAGAGACAGAGACAGAGACAGAGACAGAGACAGAGACAGAGACAGAGACAGAGACAGAGACAGAGACAGAGACAGAGACAGAGACAGAGACAGAGACAGAGACAGAGACAGAGACAGAGACAGAGACAGAGACAGAGACAGAGAGAGCGACAGAGACAGCGACAGAGACAGCGACAGCGACAGCGACAGAGACAGAGACAGAGACAGAGACAGAGACAGAGACAGAGACAGAGACAGAGACAGAGACAGAGACAGAGACAGCGACAGAGACAGCGACAGAGACAGCGACAGAGACAGAGACAGAGACAGAGACAGAGACAGAGACAGAGACAGAGACAGAGACAGAGACAGAGACAGAGAGAGCGATGTCGAGTGGGGAGTCACGCGATTACGCGCTTAGCTTATCACGATAAGGAGACTTAGCGCGCGAGCTATAAGTGGAACGGGAAGAAATGGCGCGAGAATAATGGATCTTAAAATAGATAGTATGCCACATCGTGTGGTTGTACGTTGATATTGGTATACTACAGGCGTTACTATACTTTGCGTTGTAGTATTATACTTATTGGAGCCGCAAATGACTCTTCACTTTTTTTATTTTTTTATTTTTTTCTTCGTGACAACAGAATTTTGATTCTTATCGTTAGCGAGCGTTAAATCAGCAACAATTGGAGCTCGTAGAATAATTGTTGAGAATTTGTAGGTTTGATGAGCAGTGTTTCGTTTTTTTTTCTTTTTTTTTTATATATAATTTTTTTTATGTTCGACCAAAGGCAGAAATTAATTTTTTTTCGAGTGAAAAGTCGTACTTCTCGCACAGCGTGGAATAATGAAGAATTAAATTGAAAAAAAAATGCTAGACACAGAAAAGCATTTCTGCATTTCACGAATTAAAGGAAAACTACATATATTTGCGTTATTTATCGTTTTAGAGTGAAAATAAAATGTGCAGCATTACAACAGAGAACCGCGTAAAAAGGCTGAGAAAATTCTACGCCGCGCAATAATCATTACACATGTTAACAGCGAACGCCGTGGAACACTTGGAAAGTTTCATAAGAAGTTTATTTTCACCGAGAGCTCTCGAGGCATACAAATGTTATACAATTAACCCCCGAGAGTGACCCATCCTGAGATATTCGCTAGTCTCCGACAAAGCGTGCGTGGGTGCCGACGAACGTATGGAATATCCGTGTAGAAATTTCATAAGCTCGTTACTACTCCCGCACAGAACGGACAACAAGGCATGCATGGCATTTTTGTTTTTTTTTTTTTTTTTTTTTTTTTTTTCATATGGGCTATTCCACGATAAGTGGGACAAATTTTGGCTCAAAGCTCACGAATCTGATATAACTGGGCGAGAATCTCGTTGCTTGACATAAAAGACAAATAATCCTCTATGAGGAAGCAAAATGTATTTCGACCTAGAACTATGGAGAATATAAAAAATTCTATTTTTTAAAAAATTGATTTTTTAAATATTCTATTTTTTTTTAAATTGATTTTTTAAATATTCTATTTTTTTTTAATTGATTTTTTAAATATTCTATTTTTTTTTTAAATTGATTTTTTAAAAATTGATTATTTTAAAATTCTATTTAAAAAAAATGATTTTTTAAATATTCTATTTTTTTTAAATTGATTTTTTAAATATTCTATTTTTTTTTTTAAATTGATTTTTTAAATATTCTATTCTTTTTTTAAATTGATTTTTTAAATATTCTATTTTTAAAAAAATACGAAATATTTCAATTAAAAAAAAATTTCAATTTTTTATATTCGTACATGGTGATCTTTTTTTTCATGATTAAGACACCATTGACTAAATAGCATAAAGAACCTAAAATCCTTCAATTAATTTCAGTGTCATATTTATTACAAACAAAAAAGTGTCTTATTTTATTTTTGTTATTAAAAAAAAAAAATCGTATGTCCAAGTGAAAAAATGCCCAGGACCATATTTAAATACCTGCATGAGGAGATTCATTTAAAAATGAAAAATATATATACAAAGATTAACATTTCTTAAATGTATTTTCATCCGCACTTTTTTAATAATAACAAATTCAGGCCTTTTGTCACGACGTTTCAGACCATTTGTTGATTTTCTTGTCAGTGTCAAAAATATATTTGAACCTAGAACTATGTATCCTAGAATTGTATCTCAACAAGTGTGAGATTTGTGTAAAATTCGACAAAAATCTGTACCCACTTCACGTGGAATAGCCCATATAGAGAGCAAACCGAGGCCGAGTTAAACGAGACACTGACATGCCAAAGAAATTTCCAGATTATTTAGTCCCCCTCGGTTATTATGTAGGTCTCTTGCTATATATATATATATATATATATATATATATATAGCAATATATATATATATATAACGTGAACGACGTATGCGTGTAAAAATTGGAAATTCGACAGGCTGAGGTATGATTATTGTCGTGAGTTGTGAATCTTATGAGCATATCGTTTGGTACGAATGTGACCGGGATATTGCTATGCAATCGTGTCATATTTATCGGAATTGTTAAATGGCACGAGTCGTTGCGATTATACATGCTTATCAACAAAGTAGCCTTGACATTTGTTCCAATTTTGTGATTGAGCAAGAAAGTTATTTCACTCTTTTATCAGATAGTCGTCGTTAAGATTACACAGTATTTTTTATTAATTATATTATAGTATTTTAATCAATATTTTAATACAAATCATTGACGTCAATAATTTTAATCTTTTTTTTTGGAGTAATATTCTCTTCGTCCACTGAGAGGCAAAAAATACAATTAATAGGAGCCCAACCAGCTTCAGACAAAAAAGGTTTTTATTTATTCTTAATTTTTTAAAATTATTTTTATTTATTCTTATTTTTTTTTAAATATTTTTATCTATTCTTATTTTTTTTTTAATTATTTTTATTTATTCTTATTTTTTCCTAATTATTTTTATTTATTCTTTTTTTTTTTAATTATTTTTATCTATTCTTATTTTTTTTTAAATTATTTTTATTTATTCTCATTTTTTTTAAATTATTTTTATCAATATCTTATTTATTAATTAATTAGCTTACTTCTCGCACTCGTCAGAAAAAGCTTTATCGCACTCGTGTCGTAATACAACATTTTCAATGAATTTTCAATTGATTTAAAAAATAAAATTGATTTATTTTGACAAAAATTCCCGGATTTAAATACAACAGATTGTGAGAGAAGTGTTATTTTTTATTTTTTAAATCTTTGCAATTGCTGATCTGATGCAATGAAGTAAATAATTAAAAAAAAAAAAACTGGAAAACTGGAATTCCTTCGCAGCTGAACCAAAATTAAAACTGCCGTCACTAATTACGTTTCTTAGTCAAAATCTCTTATTTACAAATCCTCAACAATCAAATGCTAAAATTTGCACCTCGATTTTTCAATAAAAAAAAAAAAAAAATGTATCCTCTAAAGCACAATAAAAATAAGTTATTCAATGAAACGAATTATCAAGTAATTTTTTTCGAAATTTCAAAGAGTGAGCAAATATTTGAGTTATGAAAAATCTTACCACAGAAAAGCAACGAATTAAACGATTAGAAAGATAACATTGATAATACAGTTTTGATAAGAGTTCATTAAACAAATGTGTGGCTAATCGACGTTGATAAAAAAAAAAAGAAAAAAAAAAAAAAAACACTTTTGTCAGAATTAAAAATAGACCTGAAATAATGGATGAAGATATTGATCAATTGCGTCATCGTGAAAACATAAAATCCATCACTTTTACAGTCAATTTTAGGTGAATACGAGTTTTTTTAGAAATTCAAGAGAATTTATTAAGACACGATCGTTATCTCTCATGTCCGAGGCATGAGAATTACGATTTGATGAACTGTCCCTAATGTTGAAGCTCTCGCGGTTTTTAGCAATTTATCATGCTAAGAAAAACACACGACCGGTTGATTAAAATCACACGCGAGGTCACTAAAGCCGAGGTTACTAGCCAATCACTTTTTACAGCATCAACAATATACTTTCTGGTGGAGTTGAGTAGAATGCCGATTATGTGATCTACTTTTAGCTAGATTATACTCCGGAAATCAGGAAGTGCTTGTTTCACTGGAAAGGTCACTTTTTCCGGCTAAAACTTGGCACTCGAGATCGTGTATACACGTATATGGGGCATTCCATGACTCTCGATCAAGCTCAATAATTTTTTATGGAAAAGTTATTGTCGAAAAACACGTGCCAATTTTTTTTTAGATTTTTTTTAATACTTTTGACCTGAGATATTTTTTGAAAAAATCTACGGTTTTAAAAATCTGAAAAATGTTGTAATATATAAAAAAAATTTTGAGGCCTATGCGGAAATGGAGATTTTATAACTACAACAATGATCAACAAAACTCAATAATTTTGGTATATTTTATAAGATTTTTCCGAATTTTTTTGACATTTTTAAAAATCGTTTTTCAATAAAATTTTAAAAAATTGTATACCAGGTACAAAAGGGTTTTTTATCTTCTAAGATTTCTTCGAATTTTTTGAAATTTTTTTAAAAACGTAAGTTTAAAAAAAGAAAAAAAGAAAAAATAATTTTTGAAATTTTTTTAAAAACGTAAATTTAAAAAAAAAAAAAAAAAAAAAAAGTTCTTGAAATTTTTTAAAAACGTAAGTTTTTCAAAAAAATTTCAAAAAATGATATCCCAGGTAAAAAGTGTTTTTTTATTTTCTAACATTTTTCCGAATCTTTTTTACATTTTTAAAAACGTAAGTTTTTGAAAAAAATTTCAAAAAATTGTATCCCAGGTAAAAAGTGTTGAAAAAATCTAAAAAAAATTTGGCACGTGTTTTTCGACAAATTCTGATCTTCTATTTTATTTTTCAAATTGATCTTTGGCAGTTATGAAATCTCCATCTTCGCACAGGGCTCAAAAATTTTGTTATATTTTCTAAGATTTTTCCGAATTTTTTTCACATTTTTAAAAACGTAAGTTTTTCAACAAAAAATTCAAAAAATGATATCCCAGGTAAAAAGTGTTTTTTAATTTTCTAAGATTTCTTCGAATTTTTTGAAATTTTTTAAAAAACGTAAGTTTAAAAAAAAAAAAAAAAAAAAAAAAAAAAAAAATGATATCCCAGGTAAAAAGTGTTTTTTTTTTAAATTTTCTAACATTATTCCGAATTGTTTTCACATTTTTAAAAACGTAAGTTTTTCAAAAAAATTTCAAAAAATTATATCCCAGATAAAAAATGTAAAAAAAAATCTAAGAAAAATTTGGCACATGTTTTTCGACAAGTACTTTAGTATAAAAAATTCCGGAGATGTCATGGAATGCTCCATATATATATATAAAAGATCTTTAGAGCGTTGGTGTTACAGCTTAAAGTCTCTTTACTCAGCCCAGACTCTCAATACACATCCATCAGTAGCTGCCCAACGTTCCGAATGACGAACAGTGCGGAACTGTCCCGAGGCCAGAAATACTGTTTGTCGCGATGACGGAGAGTCACAAAAATATATTTTTCCGCATAAGCAATGACGATACGAAGATTTTTTCGTCGCCCACCGCAGAAGACATTTTACCATTTTATCCTGGTAACCTTCCGGTATATATTAATTAAACTACAAAAAAAAAAAAAAAAAAAAAAAAGAAGAAAAAAAAGGCGACTGCAAAGTAGAACGTTGCACATTGCTTCCTCATTATTTTCAAATTTTTCTGATGACGAATTTTGGCTTCCTCATAGAAAGAAAAATTTTTGCAAAATGACAAAATTGTGAGGAAGTTTCTTAGCTATTTTTTCAGGGAATAATTATTCCAGATTTTTGAGAATCTTTGTTACAAAGTCTTGATAGAAATCTGATCTCAAATTGGAATAAAATTTTCTAAATATATTGCTCAATTAATTCTTAATCTAGAATTTTTTTTTTTTTTTTTTAATTCAATCAAGTTCGAATATAAAAAATTCTTGAACGAGAGATACATTTTCAAAGTAATGTCAATTATTAATAAAATATAATTCGAAAAAATTCTCGAAAAAGTCCTCCAAAAAAAAAAACCAAATATCACGAAGAATATCGTTAAAAAAAAATTTTTTAAAACCAAAAAAAAAATAAAAAAAAAACAAAAATCTTTCAAAGCTCCGAAATAAAAATCCATGAAGGAACTATCGATTCATTTCATACAGCAAAACATTTTCCCACTACACGATCCCAAAATCATAATTTTCGTAACTTTCGTTCCTCCAAATTTAGTCCCCCAAAAAAAAAACCAAATATCACGAAGAATAACGTTAAAAAAAAAATGTTAAAAAACCAAAAAAAAAAAATAAAAACAAAAATCTTTCAAAGCTCCGAAATAAAAATCCATGAAGGAATTATCGATTCATTTCATACAGCAAAACATTTTCCCACTACAGGATTCCAAAATCATAATTTTCGTAACTTTCGTCCCTCCAAATTTAGTCCCCCCAAAAAAAAAACCAAATATCCCAAAGAATACCACTAAAAAAAAAAAAAAAAAAGTAAACTTTCTGATTTTCCGATTCGATGACAGAGAGAAACGCCGCAAAGCTATGACGTAATATAATAGTGCACGACAGTAGAGAGTGACGAGTTGATTGTTGCCCCTCGAGATTGAAGCGTATTATTTCAGAACGATATTGGCTGTGACATGAGCGTTGAGAGTACGTCTCGGCAACGTGGACACATACTCAGTTATAAAGTGTGGAATAATGATTGTTGCAAGAGGGAGATTTGAGCGTTTATACACGTCTGGCAGAGACGTTATCCTGGATGATTGCTTATGGGACAGAAATGGAGGGGAAAGTGTGTGTATGTACTCAGACATGACACGTATCAGGCTGCAGTGGCAAGTGGAAAATTATTTTTGGCCTTGTGCTGCAAATAGTAACAGCAAAAAAAAAAAAAAAAAGAAAAAAAAAATGATATACATATTGGTGAGGTCGATGGTTTATAGGACACTTGTGTGGGTGCAGTCGAGCTTTTTCCAGCTCTGGATCATTTTTTTTTTCTTTTTTTTTGCTTCCGGAAAGATAATAATAATTGTAATATCCTCGTAAAGTAGGAAAATCTAATTTCCATTCTTTTCTCGAGTGGATGTTTTTTTTTTCGCATTTTTTGCCATCGAGCTGGACGAACAATAGTAAGGAAGTGAACGACAATATGGATTTTACTGCCTCGAGGCTGTGGAGATAAATGTTAAGGGTGCCCTGGAAATATTTATTTTTTTTTATTGCTGTCATAAAAATGATAAAAGATTGGATGTAAGCTGAGGTGGATTGTTGGCTTTTATAGAAAATTGTAGAATATTTTGTGAGCCTTCAGTTGATTTTAAAAAAAATACTTTTGCTTGGAATAGATTTTTCTTTTGGGTTGAAATTTTTTTTTTTTTTTAAGTATTTTTTGTTTCTGTTTGTTTGCATTTTTTATACTATTTTTTGAAATGTTTTTTTCTCTTTTTTTTTTTTTTGTTTTTTACTGGTGAATTAAATAAATAAACAGACTGAAAACTGTTCTTGTTGAGACAAAATTAATTTTTTACTCATCACTTAATTTGGTGTTTTTGATTGTAGATTGTAGATTGCTTGTAGATGATGAACCCGAACGTGGGAATTATGCACCCACTCTCGTTTACTTTTCTTCCCTGGCCAGTGGCCACGAAGATTTAATTCCGCAACTTAAAGTCATCAGTCATCTGTTTTGTACACAGACAAAGACACGACTGACCGGCTTTGGCTCAATAATCTTACACTCCGGATAATCTGCCAAATGTCAAGCCCAAGGCTTTACATCTGTGTCAGCAAAAAGTGCAACTGAGAAACAGCGAAATTTTCATGCGACACGTATTCCATTTTTACTTCCTTATAGCTTTGTTTGTGTCGTTAATTAGTTGTGTTTTTTTTTTTTCGATATTTTGATGCCAGAATAGACTTTAAATGGCCCAAAATGTCGAGAAAAGTATTTTAGAATTTTAAAAAAAGTGGTTTGGAGTAAAATGTTTCTATGAATTCCGGACATTTTTCAGCAGACTTCATATTTCAGTGACTTTTTTTTCTTTTATACATTTTTCTCTTTGAATTAAAAAAAAATACTTTTTTGAATTTAATAAAAATTACTTTTTTAATTAAAAAGAAATACTTTTATGAATTTAAAAAAAATTACTTTTTTGAATAAAAAAAATACTTTCTGAATTTAAAAAAAAAATACTTTTTTGAATTAAAAAAAAAATACTTTTTTGAATTAAAAAAAAATACTTTTTTGAATTTAAAAAATACTTTCTGAATTAAAAAAAATACTTTCTGAATTAAAAAAAAATACTTTGTTGAATTTAAAAAAAAAATCCTTTTTTTTAATGTAAAAAAAAAATCCTTTTTTTGAATTAAAAAAAAAAAAATACTTTTTTGAATTTAAAAAAAAAATACTTATTTGAATTGAAAAAAAAATACTTTTTTGAATTTAAAAAAAAAATCCTTTTTTGAATTAAAAAAAAAATCCTTTTTTTAATTTAAAAAAAAAATACTTTTTTTAATTTAAAAAAAAAATACTTTTTATAATTTAAAAAAAAAAAATACTTTTTTGAATTAAAAAAAAATACTTTTTTGAATGTAAAAAAAAAATACTTCTTTTAATTTAAAAATAAAAATACTTTTTTCCATTTAAAAAAAAAATACTTTTTTGAATTAATAAAAAATATACTTTTTTGAATTTAAAAAAAAAAATACTTTTTGAATTAAAAAAAAAATTCTGAAAATTTTTTTTTTAATTATGTCTCGGGTAGAAGGTGTTAAAGTGTTTTCATCTGTAATATTAAGGTACTGCACTCGAGAGTCGATTTTGTGAGCGAAGGATTTTGGAGGCGAGAGAGAGTTCTCTCAACGAGAAGAAGGTGCGAGGCGACGAACGAGCCGCGCGCTCCGAGCATCGATCGGTAGCGGTTCTATACACACGCTCGTTGAAATCTCCTTGCGTCCTGGGAATTCGCGCAGTCAATGTACTGGTATATATGAAAAGCCCCATATATATATATATATATATATATATGCGTATATGGCAACTAGGGCGACTGAAATCATGGTGTATATGAACCTGTCTGGGAGAATGTGCGGATAAAAGGGGAGAATAGAAGCGAGTATATCAGAAGCGCTGTGCTGCAGGCTCCTGGGCCTCCAGGGTATATATACTCGTAATTCTGCTCCGCGGAGGGGTTGCTCTTTGTGCACCAGGTCTGGGGCGTTACAGAGCCTCGTCGAAGTTCGCGCTCGGTACAAAAGCCCGCAGCTTCGTGTGTATATACGGGGCATTCCATTACATTTCGATCAAGCTCTGACGATGACTTCTCAGATGGGCTCCGTAATTTTTTGTACAAAAGTACTTGTCGAAAAACACGTGACATATTTTTTTTTAATTTTTTTAGACACTTTTTACCTGAGATATAATTTTTTCAATTTTTTTTAACACTTTTTACCTGAGATATGATTTTTTGAATTTAAAAAAAAAAAATATACTTTTTGAAAAATCTGAAAAAATTCTAAAAATTAAAAAAAAAATTATGTCTCAGGTAGAAAGTGTTAAAATTTTTTTTTTTAATTTGGTACGTGTTTTTTTTTAGATTTTTTAACACTTTTTACCTGAGATATGATTTTTTGAATTTTTTTAAAAACCCACGTTTTCAAAAATCTGCAAAAATTCTAAAAACATAAAAAAAAAATAATGTCTCAGGTAAAAGGTGTTAAAAAAAATCTAAAAAAAATTTCGTACGTATTTTTTTTTTTAACCTCCCCTTTCGAACCCTAAAACTTTCATGATACTCAACACTTGTACTCTCTGGTCAGAATTTTTCGAGATAAATCAACTGGAAGATTAAAATGAGACACCCTGTATATCCTTAAGGCCTCTTCAGATAAATTCTTTTCCCACAGATTCTCACTATGATCCACACGCGAGATCACTTCCTAGAAGCTCTCTCTCTCTCTCTGAGTCGCGATTATGTAGAAGCTCCTAACCACAAGCCACGCTAAAAAAAAAAAAAAAAAAAAAAAAAAAAAAAATAGCTGTTCATTTCTTAAAAAAAAAAAAAAAAAAAAACAACCAACATTTTTATTAAACTGGCTCTGAATGGCGATAGCTGTCCATTTCTTAAAAAAAAAAAAAAAAAACCCACCATTTTTATTAAACTGGCTCCGAATGGCGATAGCTGCAGATTTATTAAAAAAAAAAAAAAAAAAACCTAACATTTTTATTAAACTGGCCCTGAATGGCGATAGCTATTCATTTCCTGTTGGTCGACTGAAAAATACTCTATACAATATAATACGTCTCTCATCGTCTATCAAACTAATCAGAGTCTCTATTGAGCTTAGCTTCAACCAAAGTCCGAGAGGATTAGTCGTACACCGGAAAAGCGATTTAATTTATTTATTTTATCGGCGTTAAATTTATATCTGATGGACCCTTAACGACGATAATTCGCTGGTTCACTATCACAGCTCCAAAAAAAAAAAAAAAAAAAAAAAGCAACTACACGTGTTGTATATCGACTTTTCAATCGCGATACAACGAGCATTTTTTTCATTTTGGTGTCGTGCGGCGATCTAACAGAGTCCGACACTCGAGTGTGTCATGAAAACCACTTCAGTTTACTATCGAGTCGAACATACTCTCTGTTGACTTTAACACATGTACTTGTAACGCTGCTTATAATGTTTACAGCGTGCAGGTGAGGCTCTAAAAAAAAAAAAAAAAGAAAAGAGAATGAAAGAGGTAAAAGAACTGCATTAATCAGAGGCTAAGTACCTGGTAATGAGCACTAATAGCCGAGGAAACCCGTTGGTGAGAATACGCGAAAGGGAAGTGACGAATTATAAGCGGACACGCCAGTGAAACTCGTTTTAAAATATATTTCCTATAATTCCGCGTCTTTACCGAAAAAAAAAAAAAAAAAGGTTTCGACGCAGCGAAAATTAGCACGCAATGTTTATTTTAAATAAATGTTGTAAAATCAAAGTTTTGTTTTTTATTTATTTTTTTTTAATTCTGAAATAAGTGAGAAATACTCTATTTTTTTTTTTTAATCGATAGTGTAAGCAAAAATTAAAAAAAGAATGTTTTTGCTAAAATTATGCTAGTTTGGAAATTTGAAATAAAAAAAAAATTTGTATAAATAAATTTCCATATTTGATTCAGATAATCCCTTTTTTAGAATGTGTATTTTTTGGACCTGCAAATGTTATCTCAATTATTTTTACTCAGCTTCGCTATTGAAGATAGTTAAGAATTTCATGTTATAATTTGTAATTAAGAATTTTATTTAACTGAATTATTATTATTATTACTGTTTTTTTTTATGTATTGCATAAAACTTGTGCTGTGAAAATGATTCTAGAGGCATTGTAGAAGACACGATGTATATCAGAGAGAAAAAATATATCGTCGCAATAAAGACGCTCGTTTAACAGAGATTGGCAAATGTGGAAATCCGTTAGGAGGAAGAATTCACGAGGCGTTTTATGCCACGAGCCTGGAATCCGATAACAAGGGATCGAGTGACTCGTGAGACACGTCGCGACTCTATATAACCAACGTTAAAGAGAGAGAGAGAAAAAAAAAAGGAAAAAAGCTAGAAGCAGATTAGATATCCGCGTGTATTACACTGCGAATTAATATTATATCATAAGTCATCCGTTTTCTAATCGCGTCACTTTTTTTTAAAATGCATATGTAAAGAAATTAAATTATCGAAGCTAAGCAGATGACATTATTCGTTTATTCTTTTGTGATATTTACATTTTTATCGAAAAAAAAAAAATTACTTTATGCCACGCAGTGCGAGAAGTAGGCACTTCTCGCACTAGTGCAATAAAGTTGTATAAGAAACTCGTGCGAGAAACTTTTTTTCAACTCGTGTGATTGCAACACTTGTCAGGAAAAAGTTTCATCGCACTCGTATCGTAATGTACTATTATCCCACGCAGTGCGAGAAGTAGGCACTTCTCGCACTAGTGCAATAAAGTTGTATAAGAAACTCGTGCGAGAAACTTTTTTTCAACTCGTGTGATTGAAACACTTGTCAGGAAAAAGTTTCATCGCACTCGTATCGTAATGTACTATTATCCCACGCAGTGCGAGAAGTAGGCACTTCTCGCACTAGTGCGATAAAGTTGCATACGAAACTCGTGCGAGAAACTCTTTCTCAACTCGTTTGCAACACTCGTCAGGAAAAAGTTTCATCGCACTCGTATCGTAATGTACTTTATTGCACTAGTGCGAGAAGTAGGCACTTCTCGCACTAGTGCAATAAAGTTGCATACGAAACTCGTGGGAGAAACTCTTTCTCAACTCGTTTGCAACACTCGTCAGGAAAAAGTTTCATCGCACTCGTATCGTAATGTACTATTATCGCACGCAGTGCGAGAAGTAGGCACTTCTCGCACTAGTGAAATAAAGTTGCATACGAAACTCGTGGGAGAAACTCTTTCTCAACTCGTTTGCAACACTCGTCAGGAAAAAGTTTGATCGCACTCGTATCGTAATATACTATTATCCAACTTTATTTCACTAGTGCGAGAAGTGCCTACTTCTCGCACTGAATTTTCACCTTTTTTTATTAAATACATATAACAGACACTAAAAAACGAAACTGAATGTTTTATACTCTTAAAAACAACAAAAAATTTAAATAATGTGTAAAAACTTTGTATATTCATTTTACAAAACATAATTTGCCATTTTTCGCCAAAAAAAATGTTGTCTCCTTCAACAATACATTTTTTTGTCGCACAAAAAATGGCAATCTCCACCAATTTTGTTTAATCTTCTCTAATTCAGCAAAAATTAAAAAAGTCAAACAAACAAAAATCTATAAAACTAATTTTTGATGTACTACATTTTTTCTTTGAATCTTCAAAATGAACTCATGTAAATTTCCACTCATTTTATCCGCGAAAATCGTATTTATCGAGACGAAAAGTGACCGAACTCGATGTCCAAGATGTTTAAAACGCAAACACGCGGCAACGTACCGAGTGACTCTCAGTTTCCTCGTGAAACTGGTTTCATCCTCCACAACAGGAGAGTCGAATATCTCTCTCTCTCTCTCATTCTCTTTTTCCCCTCTCTCTCTCTCTCTCTCCCTCTATTTCTTGTCCTCCTGCAAACCGATTGTTCAACATTTCATGGTCACTTGGCGAACTCTACATCGAAGTGTACGCTTCTCGTTCGATCCGACACCAGTGTGAGACAATATTTGTTGACCCTGTTATCGAGAACCAGCTACAAAAAAAAAAAGAAAAAAAAAGGAGCAAAACGTTTCGGAAAGTGTGCACAAACTTCCCGGTGCGAAATACCGCAGAGTCACGCTCTGCTATTCCGCTCATTGACAAATTTAAAAGGCAAAGAACGAAACCGCGTGACCGAAACCCGTCGATTATATACGACTGTGATTATTATTCGTGCATTCTATTTTTCCTTCCTGGTTACTTTCCACATTGGGAATATGATTAAAAATTCGCAGTTCTGCGTCAGAAAAAAAAACAAAAAAAAAAAATATCGGGGATCGCCGGATGTATCTTAAGCAGCGTGACGCACCGAATTACCATTTTTTTTTATCATTTTCATAACTACGAATCTTTCATCTAACTCAATTTATTGATTTAATCCATTTATTTATTTCAAGAAAAAAATATTTCCGTTAAATATTTGAATATTATATTTGAAAAAAAAGAAAGAAAAAGCAAAAATTCTGCGAAGATTAATTTGAGAAATCCAACGAATTTAAATGCATTTTTTTTTTTGATAAAAAAAAATATATATTTTATTTATTTCAGTGGGATAAAGTATTTGAAAAAAAAAAGTGAATATTTAATAATTTGTGGATTCAATAAATAAATAGAAGCTAAAAAAAATTATGAAAACGTGATTATTTTTCTGAAATATGATAATTAGTGGAAATTATAATAAAGTAGATATTTTTTTTTTTTTTTAGCCAAATTGTTTTATGATTCATGAGTCTTATTGTGTTGATATCTGGTTTTGTATTATTAGACTGCATATATATATGTCTATTCTATGCCATTGAGATGTTTTGTCGAAAGTTTCCAGGTTTGTATACCTGAAAATGCATTTAAACGTCTATTTTGTCCGAGCTTTGTGTATACAGGATGAAATTATTTTCGACCTGGTTTAGTCACTGTTGGCTTTATGTTTTTCTCTGGATTATAATATACGTGAAATATTCTGTGTATGTGTGTGTGTAATGAATATGTGCAGTGAAAAGAGAGCGAAAATATTTCTTTTAGAAATAAACTTTAGTAAAAGAGACTCGAGAAGAGTCGAGAATTTTGTGATATGTTTATTCGATGCAATTTACAGGTTCGATCCACTTTCGTATTTGGCTATTTGTGTAAAATTACACATTCTGAAAATATAGTACTGATATTTGAAAATGCATCTTTCGAGGATTCGAAGGAGCTTTGCTCGAAGCTGCGTTTCATTTGGTACGTCGGATAAAGAAAATTATTGAAAATTAGCGAGGTGACGATTTTTGAATTGAAATGAAAAAAAAAAGAGCAGGTTTCCTCGAGAATTCTCCAGATTGTCGTTTTTAAGAAACGTTGAAAAAAAAAAATGATCGAATTTTTGTTTAGTCAGCTACATTTTTTAGTCACCTCAAAAATATTTTCGTCTGTTGAGCTAAAATTGAATTTTTGATTCATAAATTTCGAGGTAATAATTTGTAATTTTTTACGCGCATTCTATGATCATAAAATTGCGTACTGCATAGAATTCTTATCAAATGTTTCTTTAGATTTGTCCAAGATAACGTCTGTTATCGAGATTTAAAAAAAAAAAAATCTTAAGTGTGACTAATATGCCTGACTAATCCGAAAATGCACTACGGCGCACACTTTCAGACACTCCTATAGATACTTCCGGTGAGATAAATATTTAGAAGGAATATCTCGGCGGTGGGGAAACTCCCTTCGGTTCTCTATCAAGCGCAAGCGAGGTGAACGATATAAAATCGATTTTACGACTAGAGATCTCAGCCGATACTTTCGCCACAAGTATCTCTCTATATTATAAAAATATCTCGCTGCCGCCGCTGTGTAGAATATGTAGGGCATTCCATGTCAAATGGACCTCTCAAGGTCGGATTTTTCTAAGTCCCAAAGGGACTCTCAAGCCCGGATTTTTCTAAGTCCCCGAAGGGCATCTGAACCCGGATTTTTCTAAGTCCCCGAAGGGCATCTCAAGTCCGGATTTTTCTAAGTCCCCGAAGGGCCTGCCGGATTTTTCTAAGTCCCCAAAGGGCCTCTCAACCCGGATTTTTCGAAGTCCCAAAGGGCCTCTCAAGCCCATTTTTTCTAAGTCCCCGAAGGGCCTCTCAAGTCCGGATTTTTCTAAGTCCCCGAAGGGCCTCTCAAACCCATTTTTTCTAAGACCCCAAAGGGCCTCTCAAGCCCATATTTTTCTAAGTCCCCAAAGGGCCTCTCAACCCGGATTTTTCTAAGTCCCCAAAGGGCCTCTCAACCCGGATTTTTCTAAGTCCCCAAAGGGCCTCTCAACCCATATTTTTCTAAGTCCCCAAAGGGTCTCTCAGCCCCATATTTTTCTAAGTCCCCAAAGATCCTCTCAAGCCCATATTTTTCTAAGTCCCCAAAGGGCCTCTCAACCCATATTTTTCTAAGTCCCCAACGGTCCTGTCAACCCATATTTTTCTGAGTCCCCAAAGGACCTCTCAAGCCCATATTTTTCTGAGTCCCCAAAGGGCCCGGATTTTGGTAAGAAAAAAAATAATTTGGAGCAATGACAATACAAATCCAGATGTTTAAAAACAAAAACGCATTTCATTTGAAGGCCACGAAGCATCCTTGACATTCCAATATCTCAGATAAAAGTGTTAAAACATTTGTCGTGTACGTCACAACTGTATGAAAGATAACGAGAATAACATTGAATAAAACCATGAAACGACTTCTCGTCTCACGACAATCTATGAATATTCCGATTAAAATCCCAATGGCTTTTTACAGAATTTACAATAATTGCCGCGGACTCTTGTCCATTGGCTCGATCGACTTAAACTCTCACTAGTACTTCGAGCAATGGAGATCGATTACCCACAGCACCCACAAAGTCAGAAGGAGAAAGCAAAGTCAACTACCAACTCGAGTTCTGTCGAAGCGTGCCACACTATTTAAGATATATATATATATATATTTTTTTTGTGTGTGTGTGTGTGTGTAGCTATGTGCAGCTACAGTTCAGAGCAGTGATTGAGCAACGAGAACGATCGTATAATATAGAGAGATGATCGAAACGATAGTGTAACGACCCAACGAATTACAACATCGTAAACATTGGGTACGTTTTCTTTCCCTTCATCTTTTTTTTTTTTTTTTTTTTTTTTTTTTCTCTCCTTTCTTTTTATTTCCTGTCTAAGCAAACCGCAGCCAGGTAAGCCTGTTAATTCACCTGGTTTTGTTGCACAAAGTCAAGACCGTTGAAAAATAATAACACTGCGGTGACTTTCGGGTTCAAGTTGCACGAATGAATATTGCAACGCTTGAGGATGCTGTAGAAGGGAACAGCTTTGAAGATTTTTTATTTAAATAAAATTTTAGTCGATTCAAATTGATTTTATTTTATTTAAATAAAATTTTAGTCGATTCAAACTGATTTTATTTTATTTAAATAAAATTTTAGTCGATTCAAATTGATTTTATTTAATTTAAATAAAATTTTATTCCATTCAAATTGATTTTATTTAATTTAAATAAAATTTTAGTCGATTCAAATTGATTTTATTTTATTTAAATAAAATTTTAGTCGATTCAAATTGATTTTATTTTATTTAAATAAAATTTTATTCCATTCAAATTGATTTTATTTTATTTAAATAAAATTTTATTCGATTCAAATTGATTTTATTTAATTTACATAAAATTGTATTCCATTCAAATTGATTTTAATTTATTTAAATAAAATTTTATTCCATTCAAATTGATTTTATTTTATGTAAATAAATTTTTATTCCATTCAAATTGATTTTATTTTATATAAATAAAATTGTATTCGATTCAAATTGATTTTATTTTATGTAAATAAATTTTTATTCCATTCAAATTGATTTTATTTAATTTAAATAAAATTGTGTTCCATTCAAATTGATTTTATTTAATTTAAATAAAATTTTATTCCATTCAAATTGATTTTATTTAATTTAAATAAAATTGTATTCCATTCAAATCGATTTTATTTAATTTAAATAAAATTGTATTCCACTCAAATCGATTTAATTTAATTTAAATAAAATTGTATTCCATTCAAATCGATTTTCTTTAATTTAAATAAAATTTTATTCCATTCAAATCGATTTAATTTAATTTAAATAAAATTGTATTCCACTCAAATCGATTTAATTTAACTTAAATAAAATTGTATTCCCTTCAAATCGATTTAATTTAATTTAAATAAAATTATATTCCATTCAAATCGATTTTATTTAATTTAAATAAAATTGTATTCCATTCAAATCGATTTTATTTCATTTAAATAAAATTTCACTCGATTCAAAGAAAAATTGATTGACTTGCAGCAAAGATCCTAAAGTCACTCGAATCCAATCCACCTTAATTTCCTAACCGAAGGGTTAAGAAATGAAATAGCGATGGCGAATATACGTGCTCGATATCGCGAGCCCTGATCTAGGCTAAATGTCGAGAGCGAGAACTACATCTGGCCGGGTCATCGCGTTATCTATTTTCGACTAGTCTGAAAGCTCTTCGAGGTACATCGAGGAGATGTTATACCAGCGCATTCACAGACACACGTTTCATAGCAGACGAATTCGTGAGGTATACATTAATATATATATATATAAATATATATATGCAGCCACTAGGATAACGAGATCTGGTTTGGTTTATACGACTGCTTGATATATAACTAATTCGTCGCGTCTCTCTGGCCGATATCTACTCTCATTTCATCCGGAATTATAATTCAGGTGGATTATCGATCGAACGTCATACAAAACCGAGAATACCCTCTTTAGGCGATGAATATTTCTCGAAGCGTTAACGACCGAGATGTAATTATCTTTTCAGTGGTTGGTATATATACAGTATTTTATGTAAATATCTGCCTTATAAGGAAATATCCCAATAAATAAAAATATAAAAATATAATATAAAATAGAATAAAAAATATCCCAATAAGATAATTTTCTAATGCCGGATTTTATTGTTGTAGGCTTGAACTTAAGTTTCAACTTTGATTTTTTTTTGCTTTAAACTTCAATTTTCGAATTTATTTTGACTCTAATGATCGACTTGGGACTTAAGTTTTTGCTTAAGTTTGAAATTTTAGTTACTCGTTAAGTAGGAAATGCTGTTGTTTTGTAAATATTGGGATTTTAGTGTCTATTAGTCATTGCTTAAGTTTGAACTTTAAGTATTACATATTTTTCTTACTTGACTTGGAACTTTAGTTCTTGCCTAAACTTGAACTTCAATTCAAGAATCTTTGAAGAAGAACTTTGAGTCTTTTGCTTTAAAATTCAATTTCTGAATTTATTTCAACTTTAATGATTGACTTGGAACTTAAGTTCTTGCTTAAGTTTGAAGTTTTAGTTACTTGTTAAGTATGAAATGCTGTCATTTTGTAAATATTGGGATTTTAGTGTAAACTGTATTAGTTTTTACTTAAGTTTGAATTTTAGTTATTTCTTATCTACGAAAATCTAGTTATTCTTTAAGTTTCAACTTTAAGTATTACATATTTTTCTTACTTGAGTTAGTTCTTGCCTAAACTTGAACTTCAATTCAAGAATCTTTGAAGAAGAACTTTGATTCTTTTGCTTTAAACTTCAATTTTTGAATTTATTTTAACTTTAATGATTGACTTTGGATTCAAATTTTTGCCTAATTTTGAAGTTTTAGTTACTTCTTAAGTATGAAATGCTGTCATTTTGTAAATATTGGGATTTTAGTGTAAACTGTATTAGCTTTTACCTAAGTTTGAATTTCAGTTATTTCTTATCTACGAAAATCTAGTTATGCTTTAAGTTTCAACTTTAAGTATTACATATTTTTCTAACTCGAGTTCAAACTTTAGTTCTTGCCTAAACTTGAACTTCAATTCAAGAATCTTTGAAGAAGAACTTTGATTCTTTTGCTTTAAAATTCAATTTTTGAATTTATTTCAACTTTAATGATTGACTTGGAACTTAAGTTCTTGCTTAAGTTTGAAGCTTTAGTTACTTGTTAAGTAGGAAATGCTGTCATTTTGTAAATATTGGGATTTTAGTGTGAACTGTATTAGTTTTTACTTAAGTTTGAATTTAAGTTATTTCTTATCTACGAAAATATAGTTATTCTTTAAGTTTCAACTCTAAGTATTACATATTTTTCTAACTCGAGTTCAAACTTTAGTTCCTGCCTAAACTTGAACTTCAATTCAAGAACAAACCTAGAACTCTAATTCCTGTCCCACTTGAAATCTTACTTTTCGCTTTAATTTCGAATTTCCTTGCCTTTTCATTTTTTAACTTAAGCACTTACTTATTTTATGCTTAAGTTCAAGCTCCACTCGCTCAACTAAGCACTTTTTAAGTCCCTAAACCCCACATTTTTTCCCTAACCATCAACTTAATATCTCTAGAATCACATATCACCCTAAAGAAAATCTTCAACTCTAACTTAAATTTCATCCCAACTTTAAATTTAAGTCTCAACTTATGAATCTAAATTCGACACCAAAAAGCCTCCCCCTTTTGATGACTCGGGTCGTCTCTTCAATCAACCACATTGGCGTTATTTCACGGATTACAATTAAGTCTTTTCAGGCAAGTTGAAGTGCTATTTTTGCAAGTTCGTTGAACCCTGTCTTTCGGCCACCGTTTTATTCCATCGACGCTGGGCTGTATTAAACAGCATTTGTGTATGTAGACAAAGTAGCATGTATATGTGTGTATTAACCGCTTAGCTGCAGCATGAGCCATGGAAATTTTACGTCGAGCTCCGGTATATTCTGCATTCCAATTAATCACTATCGAATCAAAGTCTACGAGTTTACTGCTCGAACTGGATTGGACTCCTCGTTTTTTTTTTTTTTTTTTCTCTCTGACTCTCTCTCTCTGATAAGCTCTGAAAATGAAATATACGATTATAACAATTTCGCCGTTTCTCTTATAGATTTTGCTTTCAAATGTCCATTTGTATCACAAAAAAAATATTATTGTTTAAATACAATTGTATTATAAAAAAAAATATATATAATTTGCAACGATAACGAACTCGATTACAATAAATCGAGGAATAGAATTCAGAATTGAAATTCGAGGAGACTTAAATTTTTGGTTTCGTTTACAGAACTCGAAGTGAAGTTACAAAAAATTGCTCCACTATCGACGAATCCAGTGTCGATAAACTTAATATACTTTTTTTTCTTTTTTATTTATAACGTAGGAATAGAAAAGAGTGATTCATGGAATAGAAAATCTGATGACTCACAATTGGCGAAAAGAAAGCCAACAAAATTTAAATATCAATCATGAACTCATTTTAAAAAAATTTTTTTTTTAAAATACTCTTCTTTAATATCCTTTTTTTGACTAAAAAATTGCAAAAAAAAGGAAAATTTTCGTGAAATAAAATGAGTTTTATTTCAGATGTTCGAAAAATTCACCACGAAAATTTGTCCCATTCGAGTGTTCGAGCAGCAGTGTATGTCGACGAAAGAATTTTTTAAACGTTCGACAGTGTAAAATAAAACTCACTCGCTGTGAATTTGTAAAGGAACTTTCAATAAACCGACCGAGAGTCATTGCGTAAACTAAAATCGGTGAACAAAAAAAAAATTACGGAATATTCATTGAAAAAGAAACTCAACGTTCACGTGCAGTTATTTTTTTTTTCCTATGGAATTTGCATCACTCAACTTAATTAATAGTAATTTCCCAAGGATGTATAATCTTGTTAATTATTTTTTCAGTAATAATTCTTTCATTTTAAGCGATTTTAATGCCAAATGCAAATCATTCGATTTCTCAAAATATAAGATATTAATTAATCGCCTCGATACATGATTTTACTTCCTGAGACATTTTTTCTCTGCCTAATCATCAGTCAGTAAATTTTTTATTTAATCAATTTTTAATTAACAATATTAAATATGTAGGTGATGAATTTTTTTTTTTAATTGCTAAACAATTGCTGATAATTATTATGAAAAATTCCTTCAAAGCAAACGTTCGACAATTAATTTTTTTTTTTTTTTTTTTTGCAAACATATAATTACTAATAATGCTCCGAATTAAGTACCCACGATTAAATGCAAATCCCTTTCAACGACTGATTCTGTTTAATGGATAAAAGTTTGCAGAAACGATTACAAAAGATTTATCGTACGACTAGTCCGAAGCGTTCGAATATCGTTAAATACTCTGAAATCGTTTGGCATTGCAACGTTATTAAACCTTTAAATTATCCACAGCTCGTTATTTAAGATTGAAGTAACGACGCTTGAGAGGTCAGTAACTGGGCCTTTCACGTCAAACATTTACGTCTCCGAGTACTTGGCCGTTAGCGCAATTGCATATGCATGAGTTTGCTGTAAGAGGGTGAATAAAATAAATTTAAAGGGAGCTCCGGAGTCCCGCTCTCTATTCTAGCAGCAACAGTCGACGATCGATGAGTACGCAACTGAAAAATCTCAGGAATCGTTCACTAAACGGCTGCTCCAAAATTTTAAAAATTAAAAACGTATATTTTTTATTTATGATTATTAGATTGTATGGAAATAAGTGATAATATTTTTTTCGTTATTATAAAAACTGAGGGCGTTGTTGAAATTTTAAGAGTGGGGAATTATTATGATCATTATATAGAATACTATTTGGAATTTAAAAAAAAATTAAATAAAATTAGTTACTTATTTTTTTTATTTTTTTATTTTTTTTTTTAATTCGTGGTAATTAACGACTAATTGTGGATTATAAAGAGAGTTGGTTTTTTTTTATTTTGACTCAATTTGGTTGAATTTTTTTCCCTATTTATGGCAGTTTTTTATGAACTGGACCACTTTTTTCTAATTATTTTTCATTCAGTAATTTCGATATTTTTTATGGAATTAATAATTATATTTTTGCCATACTATTTTAAATTTAAAAAAAAACTATAATTATAGTTAAAAATTCTTTATTGTGCTTCTGCATTTAGATAATAATAATATTTTGGTTTTTTTTTTATGTTCACTCAATTTGGTTGGATTTTCATGCGTTTTAGAGGCATTTTTTTTAAATCAACTCGACCACTTTTTTCTAATTATTTTTCATTCGCTAATTACAACATTTTTTATGGAATTAATAATTATATCTTTGCCATACTATTTTAAATTTAAAAAAAAAACTATAATTATAGTTAAAAATTCTTTATTGTGCTTCTGCATTTAGATAATAATAATATTTTGGTTTTTTTTTTATGTTGACTCAATTTGGTTGGATTTTCATCCGTATTTGAGGCATTTTTCATCAACTGGACCACTTTTTTCTAATTATTTTTCATTCACTAATTCCGACATTTTTTATTCTACTCATAACTGTATAAAATCTACAGTTTTATTTAAAAAACCAATAGAAAAATTGTCAGATTAGTCAAGAAGGGTAAAAAAAATATTAAAAAATTGTTCATATACAGCTTTACGAAATGGCATTTTAATCTTAAATTCTTAGCAAGCCCTTTTTTCTAAAAAAAAAAAAAAAAAACACATTGCCATGTGTTGAATTTGTCCCAAAACAAGCCTATTGATTCTTCATCCTTAAATTCAACAGAACAAAAATAAATAGAGCTTCTTATAAATTTGTATTTCAAAAATCAATATTTTTCTCCTCTCAAAATAATCCTTAAAATCGCATGACGTAAGAAATGACGTGAAAGATAATAAAAAGAAAAATCCAAGAGCAATCTCATGGGTACACAGGCTTACCAGTGCCCAAGTGTATCCTTTCTCGCAGTGTTAAACCAGCGAGAGGCGTTGCAGCAGCGCCGTTTTCACTCAGCTGTTTAAAGCCACGCGATGCGTTTGTCCGTCTGGCGAAATTTTTCAGTCTCCCAAGGGGCGTTCAACAAGTTCAACAACAGAGTACAAAGCTTTGACCCTCTGTTACTCGTCGCCCTCTCGTGAATTCCCGTTTCTTCCAGGAGGGAGCTCCAAAAATGTAGCAAAAGGAATCGTCTCTCCAAACTCTCTTGGAATTATCCTCAGCAGTGTTGGACTTCTCTGGCCTTCACATATCGAGCTCGAAACTCAAAACGCTACAAAACCCATCAACAAACTCTTCGGAATTTTTCCAAATCCTCGCACTCACTCCAAAAACAAGAAAAAAAAAAATTACAAAAACGCACAATTATTCTTTGCTCTTAAACGTGAGTTAAAAAATATTTGAAATATTTCACGAAACACACAAAACACAGGAATGAACCAAATTCGTCGTTTGCCTCTACTTTTCCTCTGTTCCGCTCTTTTTTTTTTCTTTTTTTTTCTTTTTTTTTTTTTTTAGTGTAAATACAAAAATTCTCTTAAACAAGAATTATGAATGATACAAGCTCGTCTGTCGTGTGGGCTGCCTATAAACGCGTGTGTAAACTGCAGCACCGGTACGACTCGACGACTCTGGCATGCGTTCTGCGGCGCGTCGTTGGACGGACTGATCGCACGGATCCAGAATGCCGAGGGAGTACCCAACACAGTAGAAGTACTGTGGTGTGCTTTGCTGCCGCTCTTGGGATCCCCGTTGCCCTGACGCTACTACTACTACTGCTACTGCTACTATTATAACGCTCAGGCTGTGTCTCGAATGTTTGTATCGAAGGCTGTAGAGAGACAGAGAGAGAGAGAGAGAGAGGGAGAGAGTGAGAGGGAGTGTGTGTGTTGTGTACGGTGTGTGCGATGTCGTCGAGCCGTGTTTTGCTCTCCGCTGGTTGGGTTCTCGTTGCTGCTGCGCAGCGCGGCGCTTCGTGTATATGCATTTGCTGATGGTTGACGGTGCTGTTCCGGAAACGCAGCGAACCACAGCTTCGCGCATCGCCCAGAGTGCAGGAGCGATTCACGAATCGCAGATGGCAACTGCGCGAGCTTGGTCAGCCATGCGCGAAAATGTGTGTTTGGGAAAATATGAGAAATATTGGTGGTCCTGATTTTTCATAGAAGAAGGTTTGATTTGGCAAGAAAATGTCGCGAGAAAATAATATGAGGGGCGAAAAGTTTTGGGGGAGGGAAGAAAAGAGTTTTCGTCCCTTGGGACGTAATTGAGAGACCACGAGGGAGGAATGTGAAGCTTTTCAACAGTGATGCAAAGTTTGGCACTTTTGTGGTGCGAATTTTACATACTTTTCATTTTTGAATTTTTCAAAGATTTGTAAAATGTAGTATCAATGCTAAACAGCTTTTTTCTTTCTTTTTTAACCCTGTTTTTTTAGTTATTAGTAATGTCTTAGTTTTTCTTGATTAAAATATAATTTTGTTTTCTATTATTAATTTTCTATTCTTATTAGAAAATGTCGCGAGAAAATAATATGAGGGGCGAAAAGTTTTGGGGGAGGGAAGAAAAGAGTTTTCGTCCCTTGGGACGTAATTGAGAGACCCCGAGGGAGGAATGTGAAGCTTTTCAACAGTGATGCAAAGTTTGCTACTTTTGTGGTGCGAACTTTACATACTTTTCATTTTTGAATTTTTCAAAAAATTTGTAATATATATGTAATGTTAAACAATTTTTTTCTTTTTTTTTCCCTGTTTTTTAAGTTATTTGTAATGTCTTAGTTTTTTTTTATTAAAATATAATTTTGTTTTCTATTATTAATTTTCTATTCTTATTAGAAAATGTCGCGAGAAAATAAGATGAGGGGCGAAAAGTGTTGGGGAAGGGAAGAAAAGAGTTTTCGTCCCTTGGGACGTAATATATAATTTTGTTTTTTATTATTAATTTTCTATTCTTATTAGAAATTCGGTTAATTGTAATCAATTTTAGATAATAAAGAAACTATAACATAAACAGTCATCATTGTCACGAACACATCGAATTTCTAATGAGAATAGAAAATTAATAATAAAAAACAAAATTATATTTTAATTAAGAAAAACTAAGACATTACTAATAACTAAAAAACAGGAGAGAAAAAGAATAATAAGAAAAACACTTGTTTCACATTTAGACTACATTTATTTTACAATTTTTAAAATTTATTTTCTTTATTCTCTTCCTACAAAAAATGATAAAATAAATGTAGTCTAAATGTTAACCAGTGTTTTTCTTATTATTTTTCCCCCCATTTTTAAGTTACATCATTTTCCCCAGCTCAGTTAGATTTCGAGGTTCGGCTTTCGGCCGCTAGGTGGCGACTTCGCGTTACGTTTCTCGCATACGAGCGATCCCAGACAAGCCTACATAAAGCTTCCAGCTTCTTTGCGTTAGCCAAGACTTCCTAATGGATATTTCTTCCATTTTTTTTACCAGAATTTAAGGACAAACAAACGTAACCAAATGTAACAAGCTATAACAGAAAAAAAACTACTGATTACGCCCCAGTATAATTTCCCGGACAACTCTATGCAATTATTTGCCTTAGGAATGCACGAGTTATCGCGGATTTTCCACATTCTGTGTTTGCCGATTACGCCTGAAGCAACATAACATTATTTGCGTATCGGTGAGAGCTCGAACGAACTCTGTTCCTGGACCAATAACAAAAAGACGATTAATTCGGAGGGCCGATACTGTAATTGATCTGGTGTAGGAGCAAACAGATATAATGTTGTGGTACTCTCTGGCACCGAAATGATAATGGAATAAGCGTGGAGAAGGCCGCGTTGACAACGCATTTGCTAGGCTAGCAAAAAAAAATGTAGATATTCACGAGGCTGCATTTATCAACTGGGTTACTATTTTTTCTAATTTTTTTCATTAATTCCAATGCATTGTATTTTGCTCTCAATTTTATATAATCTAGAAAGCTATCTACAGAATCGATAGAAAAATTTGGCAGGCTGGGAAAACATCCGAAGGGGATGAAATAATTTTCTTCATAAACATCAGACACTGATTTTAATAAGTGAACGATTTTATAGAAATTATTGCACTTGTTCTGTAATTAAAAAAAAAAATAACGAAAAATAAAATACGCGGATGAACATGCAACGAGTCCATTGCACCCTACACAAATCACTGGGTCAGCGAACCCTATTCATTTTCATCGTCAAACAATTACCTCGGAATCTCAATGAACTTGTTTACGACTCGTCTGTTTTATATTGGCACGATTTAGAAGTCAAATAAGAGAGACAAAAGTTCTGTAAGGAGGAAAAATACAAGGAATTTTTGTAAGTTTAAGTTAGTTACTAAAAATCTTCTACTAATACCAATACTCAAATGCCTGAAAAATTTTTGTTCTCACTAACAATTTAATTATTTTAATTTAAAATTCAATTAATTGTGTACAAAATTACAAATTAAAAATTCGTTTTTCAAGCTAACAGCTTACAAAATTGTGTTTCGAAAATTTGTATGAAACCATTTTTTTTTCAAGGCCAAATTTTCGTCCCAATATTCTTCGTCTATGTGCAAAATAGATTCTGCTGGATTTGCTCCAGAAAAATGAGCACGGTGGACAATGGTTTCGAGTCAAGGACGACAAAAGTATCCGAGCCTGAAGCTCGAAGTGGCAACACAGAAAAATTGAAGAAAAATCGTGAGATTCTCGTGGTGGGCGATTTAAGGCGTTCAATAACGTGTACACATAAGAATATTGTACAAGGAAGGACGGAGCTTTGTATATTATATTGCTCGCGGAACTCGAGAGCCAACACGCCTTGCGACTCCAAATTCGTGAAGTCTGCGTTGGGCGATCGACTTTTTGAGCTGAGAAAACTCGATAAAACTTCACGCGAATGCATTCGAGTACGATGCGAGGGGAGAATTGGAAAAAAAAAAAAAAAAGAAGAGGAAAACGATAAAATATACTGAGAGTACTACTCGACGTGCTCTAACCGAAAGGACACACGCGACAAATTTGGTAGCACGACGAAGCGACCACGCCAACGCGACGCCAGAGATCAACCCCCTCATTAAAAATTGACCGTGGTACTCTAATTAAGGTCTGGGTGGCTACTGGCCTTGAATGCAATATTAAATTAACAAGCTGATAGGACAACGAAGAGAGGCACTGCAAAATTTGGTAGGTCCTTGCTTTTTTGTATCTCTTAATTAGGATTTATAAAAGGCATAAACTTGGTTTAATGAATCTAACGATATTTCTGATAAGGTTTTCATAATTCTTTATTTATTACATTTTTTTTTTAAATCTACGATCGTACCTGTACGATTTTAGCACTAATTAAAAAAAAATTACACATTTTCAAGTATCTACGACTATTTTTAAAAATAAATCATCGAACGACACATTTTAAAAATTGGAAAAAATTCTGAGAAACCTTTTTTCGAAAATAGACATTTTTGGTAACCGAGAATTGCCAGCATAAAGTGACTATTTTTTTTTTTTCTAATTTTTCCCAATTTAAAAAAAAAATGGAAAAAATTAGAAATAAAATAGTAACTTTATGATGGGCAACAGTTCGAAAATTTTTGTATGCAACACATGATTTTTGAGAAATTCTTCAGGTTTTTCCAAATAAGTCCAAAAAAGTGTCGTTCAATAATCTGTTTTAAAAGATCATCGATAATTAAAAATGTCTACATTTTTTTTGTTTAAGTTGTACTTTTTAGAGTTATGTCAATAATAAAAAAAATTGCCGAGCCAATGAAAAGGGCCAATTTTCAGACCCAGCTCGACATCAGGTAGAATGCCCCATACATACTTTCGCTCCGATATGCTTGGAACATGATTCATCAAGACTATAAATAGCAGCCAAAACAGAGATTGTCTGGCAAAAAATCCGATCTCCTGCATAATCACTGTTGCGTTTTTAAGCATCTCGGCTTAAGTAATTAAAAATGAGTCATCGGATTAAGGGCTTGAATTCCTGTAGAAAAAAATATTGCTTTAAATTATGCTAATGCTTATATACACATAGAGCACACATATTTATCCACAGTTATACTTGCGTATTGCCTAATGCAATATTTTATAAATAATCCGCTGAAACAATAAACATGTTTTTTTTTCTCCTCTATAATTCTCTACACGTTGCCCTGACGCACTTTGTATTGACAACCAAGATATCCAACCCAAGCATTTCGTTGATTTATGAAAATATTTCGTGAGTCAAGTCTAAAAACATATTTTTCCTCAAAATTAAAATTGATTTTGATTTTTTGATTTTCATTTCAGTGTCAGATTTTTAATGCACTAGATTTCACACATTTATTTATTTCAATCATAAATACTATTATTTCCCAATGATAATAATAATAATAATAATAATAATTAAAAAATGTAAATTAAAATTAAAATTAAAAGTAAAATTGAAATTAAAATTAAAATTAAGATTAAAATTAAGATTAAAATTAAGATTAAAATTAAAAAATTAAAAAATTAAAAAATTAAAAAATTAAAAAATTAAAGAATTAAAGAATTAAAAAATTAAAAAATTAAAAAATTAAAAAATTAAAAAATTAAAAAATTAAAAAATTAAAAAATTAAAAAATTAAAAAATTAAAAAATTAAAAAATTAAAAAATTAAAAAATTAAAAAATTAAAAAATTAAAAAATTAAAAAATTAAAAAATTAAAAAATTAAAAAATTAAAAAATTAAAAAATTAAAAAATTAAAAAATTAAAAAATTAAAAAATTAAAAAATTAAAAAATTAAAAAATTAAAAAATTAAAAAATTAAAAAATTAAAAAATTAAAAAATTAAAAAATTAAAAAATTAAATTCAATATTTTCGGAAGTTACGACAATAGGAAATTGAAAAATTGAAAATCAAGTATTTTCCGAAAATTGGTGCATTACACTCAGTATCTGATATTATCTTCTACAATTGTAGAATTCAGAATATCGCCTTTTTCAACACAGGTTGCCTCAAGCATTATATTTGCCCAATATTATCATCTCGTTCCAATTCACAAATTCGCGAAACAAAAGCTACGAATGAGGTCTTGCATCGACGTCCCATTGTCATAAATTCTCTCGAATTTTTAACGTTTTCGAGCTGACGCACGTTGGTCTATGTAAAAAAATCTTAGTTCTCGAGACGAGACATTGGATATACAGACGGTTGCTCCGTTCGGTGCTCTCGCTCGTGTATATGTATGTCGATTTGAAAATCTATATATACGTGATGTATATGATGTGTTGTAAGGTACGCTCGTACGTAAGGAGGATTTTCGTACTGGCTATTTATTTATAACTCTCATGAGAGAGGCCTGTTCCTGTACGAATAACTCGGATTTCGCACGCACGCAGCCTCTTTATTTTCACAGTCGTACGTAAATCCGATGTGCAGTCAGGTGCATTAAGGATATGAGCAACAAAACGTTTTCAAATTTATTTAGGATCTTACTCCGGTTGAAGAAAAAACGTAGGAATTTTTTATCAATTTTTTTATCGCTTATTCCAGCTATTAAAAAATTCACGAAAATAATTATTGTTTATTTTTTGAGGCCAATACTACGACTCGCAAAAAAAAATCACAACAACATGAAATTTTGGATTTTCAACGTACTTTCCAACAATATTTTTTGCAAAATTCTCCGATTTTATTTTACGCTATTTTTCAATTAAATAAAGTTGCCACTTTTTACACATTTCCAGTTTTTCGTTCATCTCGCCAATTTTTTCTAAGATTCTCGGCATTTCAACGAAGAAAATGTGAAAATTTCATCTAAATCGGAAATTTCGTTTCGGAGGGAAAAAACGTGGAAACTTTGTTTAATTGAAAAATGGCGTTAAATGAAATCGGAGAATTTTGCAAAAAATGTTGTTGGAAAGTTCGTTGAAAATCCGAAATTTCATGTTCTTATGATTTTTTTTTTGCGAGGCGTAGTATTGGCGTTAAAAAATAAACAATGGCTGGAATGTGCAATAAAAAAATCGAAAAAAATTCCTACGTTTTTTTCTTCAACCAAAACCCACATTTTTTATTTGAAAAAAATTCCGGAAAAATGAATGATTTTTATTTACTTCGAATTATTATTTATAATTAATTTGCCACAATTTCAGCCCAATTGATTCAGCCATTTCTGCTGACAAGCAAGTATCAAAAGCAATGCGTGTGAACGATCAGTCGTGAAACGATTCGTCACATACTGTCACATTAGGTACACCACTCGTAGTAAGTATGTTCTATAAGCGATGGCGTGTGTGACAGCGAAGCACACAGCAGCTTGTGACACGCTTCTACATACATACAGGGCATTCCATGTCAGTCGAAGCATCGAAAGAAAAAAAATTCCCAATAAATGTCGAAAAATTACATGAATTAATTGCAAGACACCAAATTTAAAAAAAAATGGTGATTGGACCTTTGAATTATTTATTGCTATTCATTAAAACATTTTTATCTCGAAAAAGGTTTAAAGGTTTAAATGTACAATCTGGAATTGAAAAATAAAAATTAAAATGGCTATTCCTTCTGTTCAAATTCGAATCCTACGAAACAATTTCGAAAGAAAAATGTATTTTTGTCTAATATAATTTAAATTAAATAAATCAGTGCCAATATTCAATGTCTTTCACCTTGAACTCGTGAATCTTGCGTTTATTTTATCATCAAGTTCGATTAAAATTACGGAATTTAATTTGGAACAAATGCAATTCATCCAAAAATCCATATTTTCATTTTTCTTTTTATTGCAGACTACGTAAACCATTTTCGAAATATATTTATTGACAAAAAAATAATTCAAAAATTCATCAAAAATCTTATATTTCTTTTAATAAATTTTTTTTATTGCAGTCAACGTAAACCATTTTCGAGACATATTTATTGACAAAAAAATAATTCAAAAATTCATCAAAAATCTTATTTTTCTTTTAATACCAAATTTTGCATCTCTGTCAGAATTAAATCATCAGACTTAAAAAAAAAAATTCGGAAATTTTTTTTTTCTGTGTATGAACTGATACGAAATGGCTCATATGTGAAGGGAATAAAATCGACTAAACTCGCAGGAATTCACGAGGTGTCACTGCGTATGAAGAGTCACGCGCGCAACACACTCACGAACTACTTTTGTCGTTTGAGAACGAATTATTACAAGCTTCGAGAATAAAAGGAGACGAGAAACGAAAAAAAAAATATATATATATATATATATATATATATCTATAGTACAACTCGTATGATTCTTCACTCGTTCATTGACTGACTGCGTCATTGACTGAAGGAAATAACGAAGAGCGTGGAAGGTGGCTAATGCGATCGCGTGTAATACCAGCCGACATGTGACGACTCGTGACTCCAGAATCTTTTCACGGATTTATATCGCTCGTTTCTTTGTGACATTTTTAGGATTCTCTGCTGCGCTATATTTATGTATATTTTTATTTTTTTAACTCATTACACTGATAATGACAAAAAATCATATAGACTCAGAAAAGTTGGTAGCTGAGGGTGGCACGAAATATATGTGTTAACAGACACTAAGTGATAAGGTAAGGCTGCCATATAATTCATCATAATATTATTAAGGGACCTCGATGCTCAATATTTAAGGATCAATTATACATAATTTCCTAACCAGATTTTATCAGAATTTGAGATGAGAACAAAAAATCTGTAAAATTTAATCTGTTAATCCAATGTTGAGGGAAAAAAAATTTATTTACAGCAATAAATACAGATATTAAATTGAATTTTTCATCATTTTTTAATTTAAAGTTAAATAAATCCACTTATAATTATACATAATTTCCTAATCAGATTTTATCAGAATTTGAGGAATTTGAGATGAGAACAAAAAATCTGTAAGATTTAATCTGTGAATCCAAGAAAATCTTGAGGAAAAAAAAAATTTATTTACAGCAATAAATACAGATATTAAATTGAATTTTTCATCATTTTTAAATTTAAAGTTAAGCCAGTTATTAATGAAAATAAATTAAATAAATCCACTTATAATTATACATAATTTCCTAACCAGATTTTATCAAAATTTGAGGAATTTGAGATGAGAGAAAAAAATCTGTAATATTTAATCTGTTAATCCAAGAAAATGTTGAGGAAAAAAAAAATTTATTTACACCAATAAATACAGATATTAAATTGAATTTTTCATCATTTTTTAATTTAAAGTTAAGCCAGTTATTAATGAAAATCAATTAAATAAATCCACCTATAATTATACATAATTTCCTAACCAGATTTTATCAGAATTTGAGGAATTTTATTTCGAAGTCATTGAATATTTTTTAAATGATATTTTATTAAATGATATCTAGGCTTTCAAAAATGATATATGAGACATAAAAAAAAATGTTGCATATATTTCTCAACATAATAATAAAATTGGAAAACTTAAAACAAAAAAAAACAAAAAAACAAAGTTTGATCTCACAGCTGAAAATTCGATGCTTAGAAATTGATTCTCTTAAAATCAAGCTCAGGGCCGCCCTGACAATAGTCTCTGAAGGTATTTCACGTCACCTTGACGAAATTTCACATCGACACCATAAATACCAAGAAAAAAATTGAAAATAAAATTCTCACGAGTCGTTCAATAAATTGTAAGCATCGAGTAAACGACACGTACAAGACCCTCAACGTATCCTTTCTCTTTTCAGCTGCTTTCCTCATTCTACAACAATTCTCATCTCAGCCGAATGCTTTCGCCCTTCGCGCCTCGCCACTATTATTTCCACGCGTATTTCGAGCCAAGTACGGTCGTTTTCCAACGCTTCGCATAAATCATAGCGCTCGTCGGCTTGTCCCACGGCAAAAGCAAATCGCTTACACTCCGTCCCAGTGCGTGTAGCCAAACCAAAAGACTGAATATATATGTACACTCGTCGAGCACCTCGCGATTTACCGTTACAACGTTTTAGCCGCAAGTACACGCGACATCGACGAGTGAAAAGTCAGCATCGCTTTGGCACGAGAGAATTATATTCCAGCGCTGCGAAACCTTGTTCGAGCTTCGTCGACGTGTATAAGGGCTCTTCCATGACAAATTGGGAGGATCGTGAGTCTCATTTTTTTTTTATTATTTTTTTTAAATTTTAATATGTTGTATAAGTGCGATATAAAAAAAAATACAGCAAGCACGTTTTTTGTTTTTTTTTTTGAAAATTTATTTGGTCACGATTAAGAAAATGTTTTTTACCAAAATTATGATTTTTATTTATTGCTGAAAAACAACTTTTTTCAGATTATAACGAAAATGAAAAAATCGGATTGCAGCAAAAAATTTAAATTTTTTTGGGATTTGAGGTATTTTCAAATTAAGACATTTTTTTAAGGCAAAAGTGCATTCGGTTTCAATGTGGATATAAGTTCTGGGGAAGATTTACAAAAAAATCGAATGAAAATTAATTAATTAATTCGATATTTTTGTATTGACTGGAATTTTGAAACTTAAGATTTTCTAATTTTTAAAAAATATCTACAATTTTTTATTGCCGAATATTTTATTCATCAGGTGCGACATTAAATTTAATCGACAAAATTAAATTTAAAAAAACGACAACTTGAAAATTGGGGGAACCCAGCATTTTACTTTCTTTTTTTTTCATTAATTTTTTTCTTCAATTCTAATTTTACGCGCTTTTTCAGAATAGCCTGAAATTTTTGTCTCTGAATCAAGAATATACTACAATTTTTTTTTTAAATTTGACGGTTTTTACAAAGCAAATTTTCTAAAAAAAAAATCGAAAAACCAGTGTATTTTTTTTTTAAATATCGTACTAAAAAAAAAAAAAAAGAGTTTCACATCCCCGTCATTTTGACCTGGAATACCCCATAGTATGTGCCCATATGTCGTACGTATCAGGCAAAAAAATGAGCCACTCAGAATCTTCGGTATTATTCTTTTTTTTTTCTTTAGAGTAAATTTTGTTTGTCCAAAATTTCACTAAATTGCCAATTTTACATGACCACAAAGAATAAGTACGGAAATGTAAAGAAAAAACAGTTTAAATGCTTATCTCGAGGTCGGTCTAACAGAATAAGCAAATATTCTATTCTTATTAAATGAAGACGACTATTTTTGAATAAGCCGAATTTTCGAAACTATTTTTACGCAATAATTGACATGACGCGGTGTACCTTCGAAAGCCAATGGAGAATATATTTGAAAAGTGTGTTTATAGTACTATTCGAATTGAAATATTGGAACTCAATTAGCGTAGCTCTCTCGTCACGTGCATCACTGATTAGCAAATTCCGAGAGACTCCTGTCATCGTTTGTCACCAGACAGATTTTTACAAATACATTTTTTTACATACTGAGAGACAATGCATAAATGTGAAGAAGAAATCCTTTTTCAAGTAGGTGTTAATTTCCTGAGACTCGACTTCTGAGACTTCTTTTTTTTTAATCCATTTTTTTAGCAGCTAAAAGGCATCAGATTGTAAAATGGAACTCAAATTTTTTTGATATTTTTAAATCTCATGAGCTTTACATTTGTTTAAAAAGAATTTTTAGCAATGAAATAAACATATTTAGTAAAATATAAAATATATTTAGAATAAATATGCGTGTGAGATTTAACGGCAATTTGTATTTTCAAAAATTCACTGTAAATGCTTTTTTAAATTTTCACACTTCAGGCTTTTCTACTTTACGAATGAATTAATGCTCAAGAAAGTATTGAATTTTACAGTAAATCTGAATTTTTTAAAGAAAAAAAATGAAAAAAAAAGTTCCATCCCTCTGACCTTCGCAAACTTCACTCAGTTAACTTACAGAATTAATTAAAAAATATAATTAATAAACAGAATATTTATACGAAATTTAGTACAAGTTTAGTTTTTAAATTTTATAGAGCATTTTATTTTTTTACTTAGGATTGTATTTCAATATTGAAGTTTCTATATTTTTTTTTAGTTACATATTAAATTCTCATTATTGTCTACAATTTTCGTTAAAATATATCGAAGCCACGATGATTTCAACCAATTTGAATTTTCTAATTTCCTGGACATTCAAATTTTGTTAATTTCAATCCTAATTATCATTTATTTTTCAAGAAATCTCCGTCACTCTGGAATAATTATGACAATCACGATTATTTAACAGTTCTATAAGATTGCCTTCACGAATTCTTTAAAAAAAAAAAAAATGATTCAAAATAAATATTCAATCAGTAAGCGAATGGATGGAGAAAATAATATTTTTCAACGAAAGCATTCGTGTCTAGTATTTTTTTTTTTCTATCAAGGCATCAACGTGAGGAATGAGAATGAAGTTCCCTCGAGAAAAGAATCTAGGGAAAATATGTACGTATACTCTGAGGGAAAAAAAAAATTCTACCCGAGGAAAGTTGCCTCGGGAGGTCAGAGACGTTTTAATATTCCAGTCAGACTCTTGAACCGTTACATTTTTATTAAATATATATATATATTTTTTAATAAAGGCATCGAAGTATCAAAGACCAGCTTGCGCTCCTCGCATATCCTGCTACAAAGGACATTTCCAACCAATCCGTTTTTTTTTTTTTTTTTTTTTCGTATAAGTTCCTCGTTTCAGTTAGTCTCTTTAGTATCAATAAAAAGTCATATTTTATCCATCGTAAAAATATTACAGCGATTGCTAAATGGGATGTTGCCCTGGAGATGACGCATCGATTGGTTGAAACTATTCTGAATGTCAGAATATTATTTCTAAAGGATTGAAAGTACTTTTCAATTTTTAATTGGTGATGCATATCAGAGATTTTTCTTTAAAGATTCAAGGAAAATATGTAAAATTGAATCAAAATTGGTTTAAAAAATTCTGAGCTACTAGTTAAAAACCGAGAGAACTTTTCGTTTTTTTTTTCTTTTGACTTTATGTATTTCTAAAGGTTTCCAAAATAAGTATTTCTTTTGGGAAAAAACGGGGCTGGGCACAGTTGTATAAATTTAATAATTAATTTGGAGTAGATTTCTCTTATTAAATTTTTCGTTTTTCCAATAAACGGACAAATCTTCAATTTCATGATCGTTGTCATGAAAAATTCTCAATTTTGATTTAATTTTCAATGAAAATGTTTCAATTCTAAAAACCTTGTTTTTTTTTTAAAACCTCAAATAAAATAGTGCACGAATATAAAAATTCATAGAACCGTCTTTTTTACAAAACCACTTTAAAAAAAAGTGCATTTAACAATCCCTTTAATCAATCAAAAAAATGTAATCATAAAATCTTATAAAATAAAATAATTCGATCACATTTTTACTGAGCCCTTTAAAAATACGACGCCCACAAATGCCCTATGTTGTATTAAAATACAAGGTTATTGAGTACAAAACCTAATTGGTACATTAGATAAATCGTAGGGAGTGTTCGGAAGAATCACATCAGACCGCACGTGCAGAAGCGACAATACGGAAGAATCGCCGCGTGAATCTAATCCACGTGTCTCGACGAAAATGATTGCACAGATTACACTGGCCGAGTATATACTCGTGTGGCATTGCCGATAAAAGTGGCAAAAGAAAATAAGAAAAATAAGAGTATCCGAGAAAGAGATATCGACTAAAACGACGTGTTAAGGTCGTGCCAGGAGAGGCTACGAAGATGCTTTATACGCGTATTACTGCAGAGAAGGAAGAAGACGAATGAAGAAGAGACGAAAATAAAAATATCTCGTCCGGCCAACTCGCGTCAACCCTCAGATATTAAACACGAGCAGATGAATCGTGTGTGCTTGCCAAAATAAAAAGCCGGGCTATCAATTTTTCTTGCATTCTGCGCGTTAATATTCACGGCCAATGTCACGGGGACTTTATAGCCTGTGAAAGAAGGAACTACGAGCGTTTGTTAACCCGCTCAATGGCGCAGACGTAGGCGACTGCAATTGGTATATGCATGGTATATGCCTGCTTAGCAAGTCATCAATAATATTCCTCCAAATTGATGCTTCCAAATTCGTGAAAATGCTGAGGATGCGTTTTAGGAAATTCATGTGAATTCGTGCATTTTTCAACCTGAAACAAAAATCAATCGTTATATATTTTGTTTGGATATTTTTTGAAAAATATATCTTCAACAAAAATTTGTATTTCATTTTTCGTCCGTGAAAATATGAGTGAAATATACCTCAAGTTTTTTTTTTTTTGTCAATCTTATAGATTTTTATTTGTAGTTGATTGTGGTAACAATTTTTTTTCGTTTGTAGTAAAAAAAACAAAAAAAGTTATGGGACTTTAAAAAATAGTTATATTTTGATAAATACGGTAGAAATTTTTTTTTTTTTAATTCAAATATGGATAAAAAATTAAAGACTGAAGAAAATATTCTATTTACTTTTGCTTGATTATCTCCAGAATGCAAAAACACCAAACATTTTTTCGGTCCTTAAAAAATATTCTATAAAAAATAAATAAATAATTGAACATAAATACAGGATTCAGAATAATTCGAATAATTTCTCAACAAATCCGTGGCGTCAGAAATATCGATAATAAAATATAAAAACATCGATAATTAGTGGCAAACAACCAATTATCACTCTGACAAATTAATAAACCAATATTTTTACAAAAAATACTTTGCGGAAAAATAAATCTCACGGATATTGGTATTTATAATCGTGAGTAAATGAACGACGCAAACAGGAGACTCGATGGTTCCCTTCCTGGGGACATAAAGATCGCGTCTTATACAGCTCAGGTGAATAAAATAAAAAGCTGCGAGAGAGAATCACCTTGATAATTGCTCGAAAAGGATGCAGACCGAGATGAGCCTGCTTCGCGAGCACACGAGTGAATATTTATCCGTTTGGATAGATGACGAAGTGCTTGGGAATTGGCAGAGAGACACGAAGACTCTATGGATCGTATAGAACGTGCGATCTATCTGTGGCATATCAAAGAGTCAGAAAGCGATTTATGAGCAAAGGCCTAAGTTTTATTGGCTTTATTAGCTTTTATTCAGTAGATGATCGTATTTATTATTTTATACACAAATCCGGACGCGTCTGACGGTGCAACAAATGCACTGTCATTATTCGTCGAATTTTTTAAATCATTTCTTATGGCAGCTTTTTATTTATTTGATTAAGTGTAGAATTTATTTTTTAAAATTCGTTTTTAAATTTTTGATTTTTTTTTACGTACAGCCAAACGAAAAATGCAGTAAAATGAAAAATAGGTATTTAATTTTTGTGCGAAATGTAAGAGTAAAAAATCTATTGGAAATTCCAAAACGGCGCTCACTCCTTTACGCCATTGGTGTCATGCATATGTACACCTATATTGTGCGTGAGATCTGACGGAATTGTGAAAACGACCTTGCCACTCTCATCGAGGTGTTCGCGTTGCGCCACCCATTCAACGGGTTGACTCATCAACGCGCTTATCTTCACCGAGGAGAGCTCTCTCGCCCCGACACACACACACAGACAGGTAAATGTGATTCTGAATTTTTCAATCGAGTGGAGAAATTTTTTTTTTTTGACTCATTGTAAAAAAATTATCCTGTAGGGATTCGATTTCAAAATTGAAAGCAGTTCAGACCGCTGATAATGTGATGAAAAAATAAAGCGTAAAAAAAGAAAAAATAGAAATTTATGTGCTCGTAAAATTAAAGTTTTTGTTCATAAATGTTTATAGAAACTTTTTGACAATTTTCGATTTTACAAAAAAAGGCACAATATTTTGCTTGCAATTATTTACTTCGATTTTATGAAATATTTTTTAGAACAACGAAAAAGTATATATATATATATATTTTTTAAGAGGGCAATCTTGATTTTGCTCCAAATTTTTGAATTTTTGAATTTTTCAATCGAGTGGAGAAATTTTTTTCTTTTTTGGCTCATTGTAAAAAAATTATGTATCCTGTAGGGATTCGATTTCAAAATTGAGAGATATTTAATTTTGTGTGAAATATAAGATTAAAAAATCGAAAGTAATTTGTACACATTCTAGATACTCTACTCCACTCCTAATAAAAAAAATTAAAAATATACATAACTTCCTTAATTCCTTAAATTTATGTTTAATTAGTTTTTATATTTAATATACTAATTTAATGATTATTAAAATATAATATTTCGTATTAAATCTAATTTAATAAATATAAAAATAATTATTTAATTTTCTTCACTAAATTAAATAAATTATTAAATTTACATTCATTTTCTAACATCTAAACTTTTTTTGGGATAAATGAAATGGACCAATTCTTTGTATTTATTTGAGGAGTTCAACTGATCTCAAAATCATGAAAAAAAAAACAAAACAAAAATAGTTGGCAAATTTATAAATCTTGAAACTTATTTAATTTAATAACAAATATAAAAATAATTATTTAATTTTCTTCCCTAAATCAAATGAATTATTAAATATATATTAATTTTGCAACATCTACACTTTTTTTGTTCCAACAAAATTAAATAAGTTTCAAAATTTATAGATTTTCCAACCATTTTTTTTTCATGACTTTAAGATCAATTGACTCCTTCAAAAAAATACAAAGAATCCTTCCATTTCGAGGCGAAAAATTTTCAGGCATTTATCCCATATTTTCAAATTATAAGCAATACCAAAGATTCATTATCAGAAATCGGGAACAAATCCGTTGATTCCTTTGTGTACTTCTGTACTCTAGCAACCGGATGGGTCAGATGTATAATGTGGGTCATCAGCATTGCCTCGATAAGTTAACAGACATATGTACATACAAAAACATCCAATATATATATATATATATTTATTTATATTTGGCTCAGCTGTGAGAGTTGTTGAATCTATGCACGACTCTCGGACTTTCGACTTTCGTCACGATTATACTATTCGATTAATCGATTCGTCGACGATAATTAGTGACAACGGTGGTCAAAGCCAGGTGCTTTAAATGCCACAGCGTCAGCTCCTTAATCAGGAGTATGATTTATACTTCCATATATAATAGTCAAATACCTGTTTGTAAGCTTTGTCTCGAAATTGGTGGCAATGAGCGGTCGATGCTACTTTGCTATTCAATATTCAAATAATTAAATAATGTGCCCAATCTGTTATTCGCATTATGCATCGATTGAGGTCTTTAAAAAAAATTTTTTTAAAAGTGTTGACGACGCTATAAAATCCCCTCTGGCTCCTGTTTGTAACTGGAAATATTCCAATCGCAACATTGAGAATATGAAAATAATATGTAAGACAAATATTACACTATCACTCAACGCCGAGTTCTTTCTGCCAGTATTTATCGAAGTGCCATTTAATTGGCAACAGAATGGAGCTAAGTAATTTGAAATAGAATGAAAAGAAATATTTTTGCAGAATTTTTTTGTTCCTCTATCTTTTGGTATCATCGATTTTTTTTCACTAAATTATTGTGGATTATTAAATTATTAAATCGAGCACTTTTTCTTCTGATTCTCAAAAAAAACATCTCGCCAATTTTTTTCGAAGATTCTAGATATTTCAAAGAACAAGAACGTGAAAATTTCGTGAAAATTTCAAAAAGAGTGGGAATTTTATTTGCTTGAAAAATAGCATAAAACAAAATCGTTGAATTTTACAAAAATTGTCGTTAAAAAGTATTCCGAAAATCCAAAATTTCACGTTGTCATAGTTTTCAAATATATTAACATTTTTAATAGCAAAAAATATGCAAAAAAAATCTGAAAAAATTGCTACGTTTTTTCTTCAACCAGACGAACATTCTGAATTAATTTGAGGACGTTTTATCGACAAGAAAAATTGGCCCACTCGACGTGTTTTGCCTCAATTATCAACAAAAAAAAACCATTTTAAAAACTATTCCATTCACGCTGATATAACTCCTGATTGAAATGTCGAATATATATTTGCCAAGAAAAATGATGGTTCGTTTCCATGCCAATTATGACGAACGTTGGCCAAAAGCCATGTCTAAAGAAAACTTTATTAGCCACTTGGATGAAAATTCTCTCTGAATTTCTCGTCCAGGGGGGGCGTCCTGCTTTGAGTTTATTCATATGAAACACTCGATCGCTTCCGCGTTCGATAACTATAGACACCATCGAGAACGTGCGATCATCATCGAATCGAGACATTAATCTACACGTACATATCGAACACATATGTACTGATCATACGTATATAGTTGAACGAACCATTCGTGGACTTTCAAACATCCAATATAAGGCCATCAACGTCAATGATGTTCGACTGTGGAATTCAGAGATCCACGCGGTATTTATTTAGCGTTCGATATAGATGTTTGACTCTGTGTGGACGAAAGATTCTACGATCTTGATGAACTTTTGACGAGCTAGGAAATTAGCCCCGGGCCACTCTGGCTTAGAAAGCTTCTCTTTTCCCTGTAATCAAAGTGATAGTATTTTTATCGATATTTATTTTCGTACGGAATGGACTTCCCTTTTCAGAGAGTCCAAGGCGAATGATCCAGTTACTCTCGCCTCGCTCCAGTTACTAAAATCTTCAATAATTCACCTCTTTTATGGTTAATAAATTAATTGATAAATTACTCTTCGACGAGAATTTCTAGTCGTCGCTTTCATTGCTGCGTTAAAAATTCATTTATATTTCAGAAATATAATGACTGTATCGTCAGCATTTTTATATCGTTATTATTTGACCTTTTTTCAATTATATTATCACGAAGCTTCTTTTGATTCTAATTGATTCGAAAAAAAGACTTCTACATTAAGAAAGCTTGATTTAATCCATTATTTTTAATTATGCGAAATAAATATAAAAAGTAATCGCTTATAAAATTTTAAAGATGGCTCGTGTATTTATTTGATAAACAAAAAAAAAAGTTTAAAGTTTTAAAAAAAAGTTTGAAAAAAAGTTTAAAGTTTGAAAAAAAAGTTTAAAGTTTGAAAAAAAAGTTTAAAGTTTGAAAAAAAAGTTTAAAGTTTAAAAAAAAGTTTAAAGTTTGAAAAAAAGTTTAAAGTTTGAAAAAAAAAGTTTAAAGTTTGAAAAAAAAAGTTTGAAGTTTGAAAAAAAAAGTTTGAAGTTTGAAAAAAAAAAGATTAAAGATTGAAAAAAAAAGTTTGAAGTTTGAAAAAAAAGTTTGAAGTTTAAAAAAAAAGTTTAAAGTTTAAAAAAAAAGTTTAAAGTTTGAAAAAAAAGTTTAGTTTTAAAAAAAAGTTTCAAGTTTAAAAAAAAAAGTTTCAAGTTTTTAAAAAAAGTTTAAAGTTTGAAAAAAAAAGTTTAAAGTTTAAAAAAAAATTTTCAAGTTTAAAAAAAAAGTTACTGAATGGGACACTGAACTCTGTCGTCAGACAGACTGGCTACAATGGTGCATGCGATGTGGACGCATAAATGTAAAGTTGATTAAAAGTTTTAGCAGCCAATGGAGAAACAAATTAGAGGATAATAAAATCCAGCGTATATCACTGTAGCACAACTAAAATAGTTTCAGTATCGAACAGAGTGGAAAGATTCGATTATGCTGGCTATTGCTCATAGTCGTAAGATTTTATGTACTGCGTATCCACTCCAATGATTTCATACTCATTAAGATTTCATTGTTGATAATGAATTTATCCGATGAGACAGAATAATTAAAAAAAAAAAAAATACAAAACCTCGGTTTCCCTAAAAGCTTACCCGGGGTCAATGTTTTCAATATTCACTCGGTCTCCTTTGCGTCTGGTCTTGGGATGCTCCAGACGCTTCTGCCTTCGGAGACTCACGAGAGATGATCTTTGGGCCATATGTAAACCGGATCAGAAACAAAGAGCGCAAAAAGGCGAGCGAAAACTTTGAAGGTCTCTCTCACCTTCATTCTCGGCCCTGGAACAAAGAAGTACTTTAGTGAGGTATACACGAAAACTTTAGGTTGCACTGTGTAAGGTGAACGGCCCAATAAGTGACCAAAAAGCCTCGGATGTTGCATTGGAAAGGAAATGAGTTTGGTAAAAATAGTTTTTCAAAAAGTGTACAAATTTAAAAGAAAAATAAAAAACCCTATGGAAATTTATATATGCAAAATATATGGGGCCAATATATTTTTTTTTTAGATTTTTTAAACACTTTTTGCTTGAGATATAATTTTTTGGAATTTTTTAAAAAATACCTAAGACTTTAAAAATCTTATAAAATATAATCAAATTTTTGAGCCCTGTGCGAAGATGGAGATTTCATAACCGCCAGAGATAAATTTGAAAAATAATTTGATAAATAAAATAAAAGATTGAAATGCATTTTTGGGATAAAAATGAACCAAAAACCTTCCTAATAATTTTTTCACACGAAAGTACTTGCCGAAAAACACGTACCAAATTTTTTTCAGATTTTTTTTAAACACTTTTCACTTGAGATTTAATTTTTAAAATATTGTCTCAGGAGAAATGTTAAAAAAAAAAAATCTCAAAAAAATTTGCTACCTGTTTTTCGACAAGCAGATACGACTTTATTGCACTCGTATCGTAATATACTATTATTTTACGAGTGCGAGAAAATAAATTCTCAAATTCACGTTAATCCAACTACGAACTAAATTCTAAAATTCCAAAAAGCGATTTTATCCACGAAAAAAAAAATATCTTAAATGGCCAAAAGGGTACTTCTAGCCCCCTCACTGTGAGCTAAGCCTAATTCATAACGTTACGAGACTCGTACGCATCTCCCCAAAAGTACATAATATACATGTGTAACGAGGGTCACACGTGTAGGACATTTTCTGTATCGTGGGATGCGAGAAAATTGTCCACGAGCCAGAGGGTTTTCCTCTTGCCCATCTCAAGGGCACGGCTATGAAAGCCAGTAAATTTGGCGAGGAAACACTCTCGTCTATCGACTACTCGTGTCGGTTGTAATAGCCACGCGCCGAACCAAATAAAAGAGAGACCAGCACACGTGTTGGCGTCATTACCAACACATAAAAGTGTATGTAACCCGCGGTAACCCCTCGAATTTTCGAACTCGTTCAAGAACTCTTTCAACCAGTTTGGATTCTCATATATGCGACGAGAGTGATTTTGGCTACTTGAATTAAAGGGCTGAGAAAACTGGAAGAATTTCGTGGGGTCGAAATGATTGCAACTCCTGTGGAGGCGACGATCAAAATTCAGAAAATCAGAATCTTTCACAAATAATGCAACGAAACTCTCACTCAAGACAACTTAAGGAAAAGGTATTGTATTTTCATTTTGCGAAATATGTCATTTTGAAAAACTAAAAAGAATGTTTGTAATTTTCTATCTGAAAAAAGAAACTATGTATAAACTGGACAAATTTATACAAAAAAAAAATGGAAAATAGAACTTTGCAGATTACTTGCTCATTGTTTTTTAAATTTTTGTAATAATCAAAAAAAAAATCCCCCCATGAGAATAAGTATTGGGTGATTTGTTTTAATCTAAAGTTTAAAAAAAGCAACAGAAATTTGTAGAAATTCGTGTTTATCGGAATACTTGTTGAATAATTTAGAAGCCAACAAAATTTTGTGATTCTTCCTTGAGAAACAAAAAAAAATTATGTGAAATCTCGAAAATCTCAGGCTTTCAGAATGTATCCACAAATCTTCGGGTAACGAATAAACAAACAAATCGCTCATTTTTACCTTCTTTTTTTTTTTAAATTTACAACGAGAAACCGAACGGACGAAATTTGAATTGCAAAAACCAAATTTTACGATCATTTTTTCCCACATTTTTCATCGCAAAGTTACTGACACACAAATAATCCGGGTATGACACTCGGAAAATAAATGCCTCAACCCGATGAGTTACACCAGCCAACGGACATCAATAAAAGATGAGGAATGTAGTCGCAAGACTGTCGGACGTGCAGTCTACCGATTCCAACGCATAATAATAATAATAATAATAATAATAATAACAATCTTAAAGGAGTAGAATCTTGTGCTGTTTAACACACAATGAAAGAAGGAAGAAGCCATTGCTATTGCTTTTTTGGAAGTCCGGTATTGCTCTAAGGACTCGTGAAAATTAAAGCTGTGGAAATATTTGGAAGTCCCAAAACATGGCCCGCATATCTACTCTGCGTTAAATTATCAGGTCGATGACTCGATAGTCATCAATGAGCTCAATCAAAATAGAACAATTAACGAATGACGATTCCATCGAGCAATTACAAATTTTACTGGAATTTCGTCTCAAATTAAAAAAAAAGAGTTTCAAAAACGAATCTTACACATTTAGTGACAATGTGACTCCCAAGCTGACCGGATTCTCCCAACAAAAATTAACTCGGAAAAATAAGAATTTGTAAATAATAATATAAAGTTTTTAGGGGAATAAAGTCACAGTCAAGAAAATAAATTGACAATAAAACATTTCACTCTAACGATAATATAAACGCTCTCATTTTGCACATCTCTTTTAAGTATAACGCAAGACTTCTAGTTTCCCTCTTCGATAAATCGTCAAGAACTATTGGAAATAATGCTTCAGGTATCTGTTCCTTATTGGGGACATGGACAATCTGAAGCTACTTGCTCCATCATTTCGAGTTCTTCACGATTGCATACCAAAAATAATTCGTTTCCTCTATTTAATACATTAGTTTTTTAATTTTAAATACGACTGTCTTCCTGCGAGCGAGTCTACTCTGTGCAAAACCAGCCTTATGAATGGTAACGGGATATTTGTTTTTAGATATTCTACTAAAATATTGGGTATGACCAGAACCGGTATTTTGAGAATGGTGAAATTGAAATCTCGACTGCGAAATAGAAACCAAAGCTTTCTCTTATTCTCTATGAGAAATAATAGAATAGCAAACCGAGGGGAACCGCCGATCTATCCGAGGATTTTTCGATCATCAAGAAAAAATGTATTCCACGATTTTCTCCCAGTGAACTTACAACACGCCCGATGACTACTATTGCGGAAAGAGATAAAAAGAAGAATCGGACAAAGTGCTCTCGGAGAGCCGGGGTCGGTTTAATTAACCGAGTCGGTGGAATCCCCGTAAGACCAGCACTGCTGGATACCGGCGGCGTCCTGACGCCTCCGACAGAATTAAGCAGGTGCTGGCTGGCGCTATGATTCTCGTTATTTCCTTTTTCTTTTTTTTTTTTTTCCTGTTTCCGTCGAAAACTAATGTAAAGTACGAGCTCGCGTGGAGACAAAACGATCGTCAGACTCGCTACGTGGTTGGAATAATATTGAAAAATTTGAAATAAAAGAACGGTAGAAAAGAAAGAAAAAAAAAAAGAAACGTTCATGCGGGCTCTGTGTGTTAACGCCAAGCGTGACTGTAGCTGGAGTTCTCAAATGACGATGACGAACGTAACTACGCGATGAAGAGGAGGCAAACTGCGTTATAGATTAAATAAAAAAAAAAAAAGAAGGAGGCAAAAAGTAAATCGAGCTCGTATGAAGCTTTGTGTCATTTACCCTGACCGGGGATAGTTGGATTAAATTTTTTTTTTTAATTACGTTTATTTAAGGTCGCTTCGCTCAGCGACCGGACTCAAAAAAAAGGAAACAAGAGAGGGGAAAATGTAAAATAAAATAAAAATAAAAAAAGGATAAGATATAAATGTACAGATTTTACAGATATTTGGAAATGCTTATAGCTTCGCAGAATTCTATAGTTTTCCTGCATGCTTTGGTCCATTAATTCCATTTTTTTTTTAAACTTTTTGTGCTACCAGTTTCCTGTATTCCTGGATGAAGGATTAAATTTAATTTTCTAAATTTTTAGCATTTTTCTATAAATGCTTGAACAATGGGATTTTTATTTATTAAGTATATTTCGAAGCTGATACAACCAACCCCGGCCTTCCCTGCAACTGAATAGTGTTCGCGTATCACTCCGAGACACAAGTGTTCATTAATCAAAAAGGGGACAGAGACGAAGTTGGAATTTAATTCCCCGTAGAGAGCGCGTTTCGGATCAATTAATCGAAACAGGCATTAATGACGTTAATGGAATAGCGCGGCGAGTTTAATTCCTTCGTGTTTGTCAGACACGAAATGGAAAATTTCTTTTTTTTTTCCATCCCTGGAAATTGCGTCGAGCACACGTTTCTCATTGATTGAACTCTCTGAGGTTGGCTCGATTAAACCAACGATTAAACTGGCAAGTAAAACGACAGCGCCTATATAACTGGCAAATTATCGGAGATATGAAGAACATTTTCTTTTTTTATACTCTGACTTTCTTGATAATATTAAAAATTCGCTATCGCGCAACCTTTTTATGCTGACGGAGTTAAAATGCTTGGCAGCCAAGCGAGTGGAAATTCGACTGACTGAAGAAAAAAAAACCAGATTCTCATGACGTTGGCTTCTGGTTTGCAGAGCTTTTTTTTCTACGTATATTATCGGTGCACCATCGGGACCTAAACTAACAGGAAGGGCTCTCAGAAACTCTGGATAGCTGCGAGTATAATTTTCGTCGATCGAAGAACCGAAACCTGATTCTTCGTACAGAGCGAAGAAAGCCAGGCTGCAAGTGACGGAGCTTTTGACACGTAGAGGTTTCACGATGCGGGGAGCTGAGCCAAGCACGTTTTTCGTCTTTTCGACAATTGAACGCAACGCCAGCAGCTACAACTCGGCCACCATCCTGGCTAAATATTCTGGTGCGCTTGCGATTTATCGAACGCAGCAACAAGTCGTTCTATTTCCTCGGAGGATAGTTCGACGGAGTCGAGAGCTTTCGTCGTATCGATTAGATGTTCAATCGCTGGTGTTCGATACATCCTTCGGAATATTCATTAGTCCCTTTGGCTTCATTAGCAATCCAATTGTATCTAGAAAGAAAAAAGAACATGTTATTTTTATAATCAATTCTTCCTCAAGACGATTCACTAATACCTCTCTGTCGTTAACAAAAAATTGCTACTCAACCTGGTCATTTTCTTATCCGAGACATCACGGAAAAAAGATGTACAAGGAAATTTCAGCTCCCTTGCATTTATAGCAATCAGCAAAAAGGATAATGAATGATTCAATGAAGATGAAAAAAGAATAAATTGCTTCCCAGTATTAAACGTCTTCAACATTTAACAACAGTGCTTTAACTGCGATGCTTCCTCAATGTCCTGTCCTAAAGTCGACCCAGAGTTACGGAGATTCATAAAGAGAGGCTCGTTATTTTTCTTAATTGCGCCCCCAAAATAACGTCGCTGGAAAGCGAATCGTAAAGCAAGGGCTTCTCAACCCTAACGCCCTACAGATCGTTTCTTTTAACATCTCTTTAGGTCGCCCACAGTTGCCTCGTCATCGAGTATACTGCCCTCATCAAGCCAATGACGAATCGTCAGTTTTAACGACCAGCTGACGAGTGACGTAACGGATTCGTGCAGTTTAAGAACCTTCAGTGATTTTGAACGTCCAATGATCATACACACAAATTCCACCCGGATATTTACGAGTCATACTTCCTCATTCTCAATGATCTCTTCTCAATCCCACATTTCTATCCGCGCCATCGATTTCCAAGCCTCTCCTTACACACGAATCATCAAAATGACACGTTGTCAATTACAATTTTCAGGCGTACACAGCTCCAAATAGAAGTTGAAGAAAAAAGAGGACTGTGAAATCTCCACAAGGAAACAGCTAAATGGTATTGCGTATTAACATCTGCAACCTTGATCGTTCGGGCCAAAGATGCTTCAGGATGTGCGAGAAAGCCCCGGTGCGCCTCAGGCGTTGACCGCTCTGGACGATGGACCCGATACATCATCCAATTTGATAATTGGACACTAAATCAATTTTAATTTCTTATATTTATTATTTATATCTCGTCTTCGGCGACTTTTGTATCAACGGCTGAATATTTGCGTTTCGTAAATTGAGGTCATCGAGCTCAATTTACCTTGCAAGCTATTCGGCTTCCGTAAAGTAAAAAGGACGCAACAGTTTTATTGGGCCTTAAAGTGTACAACGAGGAACACATGTTCAACGCAAGAAGGGGGAAGTTAGGAATCTACGTACCGGGTCTCTTTAAGCGTGTAGAATAAAAATCAAGCATACAGACCAACTGCACGATAATATTTCATTGCTCTCTTGTAAAATCGAATGAAGCCTGAAATAGTATAAATCGCGATTGGCCATGGCTGTAAAATGATGTTGAGATGGAAAAATTAATTATTTGATAGTCCGACACGGTGACTGAGGGATATGCCGAGGCGCAGCGTCTGCTCTCATGATGAATTCGCCTTACCTCGGGAGCCTATCGTTTAATAGTTTACTCTGATATAATAACAATAGGTCGTCGAGTTGGTTGGTACGATGCACTTGCGTCTCGGACAATATTCTCCCTCTTTTTTCTTCTTTTTCTTTTTTTAATCTAATGAAAAACGCTGCATCGTCAATGAAGTGAATGCAAACAAATGATATACGTCGTAACGTCTTATTATCCGGAACCTCGTTATAATTTACAAAGAATCTACTGTTTCGTTTTCTTTCCGATACACGAACGATAATTGTGATTGAAGTATTGAAAACATTGCGAAAGAGATTTTTAAAAATATATCTATTACACGTGTTCTATTGTAGCCGACATTTTGTTGTTTTTTTTAAATCTATAATGACAAAGTTCAGTCGGGAAGACACTGTTGCATTCGAGTTACAAAACGTAAAACTTGATTTTTGATCCTGTCCATCACAAATACATAAATCGTATCTATACGCCTCGACCAATCGTTGCTCTCTTGTCTTCGCTCTTTTAAAAGTGCAATATAAATAAAATATTTCAACGCATTAATTTATCAACTTGATGGAACAGGCGGATTTTCCTTAAACTCTTGGTCCTTGTCGCGAGCCCGATGCCTCTTCCTATTTCGTTTAGATGTGTTCGATACGAATCTGCGTTTCACCATCCAGGGCTCATCCTCTCGAGTGTCCGCCTGATAGATCAACGGAAGCTCCTCAGCCACGTCAATCTTCTTCTTCTTCTTCTTCTTATCCTTTCGAAGCTTAATTACACGTCTCGAAAGTTCGCGGTTACCCGACGTTCCATCGACTGTTGATTCTGCTTGATGAGCTCCGTGCACTCTCGAGTCCTTCTCCATCCACGATTCCCCGTCACGTGATCTAAGATTGGTTCTCACCCTTCGTTTTTCCAGCCACTCTGTTGGTTCTTTCTTAGTGTTCTGAGCCCTTCTTGATTTTGCCTTTACGATTTCTTGGTGGTAAGCTATCTCTTCTGGACTCGCGTCTTTGTCGCTTTTTCCCTCATCGGCTTCTTCGAGAACTGCTGTTTTCGCTTTTTCCTTGGTTGACTTTTTCCTCGCAATTTCCTTCCAGCCTTTTTGCAGCTCTTGCGATTTTGTCTTCACTTTGCCTTGCGTTTCTTCCTTCTCGGAATCATCCGCATACGACGCTTCTGAATTGGAAATTTCAGCATTTACTCTTTGCACTTTGTTCCATCTTTTCTGCAGTTTATTCGATATTGTCTTCACATTTTTTTCGACATCTTGTTCGTCGGTGTTTTCGTCACTCTCACTTTCTCTCTGCATTTCTTTCCGTCTTTTTTGCAGCTTCTTCGCTTTTGTCTTGACGTTTTTTTTTGATTCCTCCTCGTCAGCGTCTTCTTCGTCCATTGTCGTTTCTACAGTAGATTTCACAGTATTTAATCTTTGTCGTTTTCTCGATTTTGTCCTTTTGTCTTTTAGGTCTTTCTCTTCAGTGTTACCTTCATCCAACGTTGTTCCTGCTCTTGTCCTCCCGACAGTTCCTTTACGCACTTTTTTCCATCCATCTTGTAGTTTGTTCGAATTTATATCAACGGTTCTTTTGATTTCTTGGACGTTAAGATCTCCTTCATCGTTTGCTGTTTCTACGATTACCTTCCCAGCACTTCCTTTCTGAAGTACTTTCGTCGCTTTTTTCACTTTGCTCCCGTTCGACTCTATCATTTCTTCGCTCTCTTCTTCGTTGTCATCTTCTTCGTCATTCGCAGTTTTGATACTGATCTTCCCAGCACTTCTTCTTCGATTCTTAATCTTTAGTTCTTTCTTCGTGTTGATTGAGTTCGTATTTATTTCCTTTTTCGCCTCTTTCTCATTGCTACTTATTTGTCGAATGGTCGATTTTGCTTTCTCCTTACCAGAATTTTTTTTGTGGATTTTTCTTAATTTCTTCTGTACTTTCTTCGATTTAGTCTCGACGTCTTCGTTAATTTCTTCCATGTCGTCGTCCTTTTTGTCTATTGTCGTTTTTATCTTCTTCTTCAAAGCGTCTTTTCTGTAATTTGCTTTCAAAGCTTTTTGCATTTTCTTGGATTTGCTGATCTTTTTTTCGACTTCTTCTTCGTCGTCGTCATGTCGACTGGCTGTTGTCATTGAGCTAGCCTTTGCAGAACTTGCTCTCTCCATTTTTTTCAATCCTTTTCTTACATTCTTCAACTTTGTATTCATCTCTTGTTGGCTCTCTTCATCACTTGATGTGTCATCGATTTCTTCGACAGCCAGATCATTCGAAATATTCTTCCTTTTCACATTTTTCATTTCTATCTCTGTTCCATTCGACGTACGTAAATTCTTCAAGATTTTCTCGATCTGAGACACCTTCATTGTCTTGTCGTCGTTGATACGTAGCCGAGAATTATTTCGATAAATATCTGCATTCTTCGAGTCAGTATGGCGGAACTTTGAAGGGTCATTTCCAAGAACGTCGAGCAGCGGATTTGTGCCTCGATTTTTCGAGCCTATATTCGTATTTGTATTCGAATTTATGTTCACGTTTTCGTGAATCTTTCCTTTTTCCTTGAAAATATTAAGTATTCCACTGCGATTTCCGAAGTCAGAACGCGGAGTCGAGGATTCCGCATCTATACGACGCATCTTCAACAATCGCATGAGTTGCCTCCTGTAATGGGGATCACGATTCCCGCAGAAAGTTGATATTAGCGGTCGATACGTTGAAGTAACGGGGGACGTAGATGTGTCGAATGGTGCTGGAGATACCCCAGTTTGCTTTCCTTCCACGATTGTCGAAACCGGGCTCGTAGTGCAATTTTCACCACTGCAAGGTTCCTCCGGAATCTCATCGACTATCGCAGGAGAAATACAAGCGGCATCTTTGCAATTCATTTTTGCGTTTTTTTCGCAATCTTCATCTCTGCACCCAATTTCGATGTCAGTTTTATTGTTTTGTGAAGTGTTGCCTTTGCAATTGGCACCGTCGAGCCATTCGCAAGGATTTTCCACGATTTCTTCACAATCCTCGCCATAACATTCGTCTTCAATTTCGCTGTCAGTTTCGTTTTGCATGAAATTGCTTTCGCAACTGGCTCCCTCGCAGCTGGCATCTATCGAACCGTCATCCGAACAGCTATCATCGTCATCATCATCGCAGTTGGGTTCCTCTTCGGTGCCTTCACCAGAGCAATCAAGACCGTTGCAGTTCTCTTCTGTATTTTTCTCAGAACAATCGGGACCATTGCATTCATGAAGATTCGTGATATTCACTGAGCAGTTGATTCCAGAGCAGGTTTTATTGCTTGTCTCCAGAGGACAATTGGAACCTACGCATTCACCTGCCGCGTCACGGCCGGGACAGTCGGAACCTTCGCAATCAATGGATGTTCCACTTCCTACACAGTTAGGACTAGTACAATTGGAATTCGTACAATCCGGACCTTCGCAGTCAAGAGTGGAATTGTCAAAGCAATCCAGACCTTCGCATTCAATCGCTGTGTGATTTTTCACACAATCAGCACCAGTGCAATTGATATTCGTACAGTCAAAAGCTGTGCAGTCGGCAGATGAGTTATTTAAACAATCAATTCCTTTACAAATATCGTCTGTACAATTTTGTCCCAGACAGGGAATTTTCTCTGATTTTAATTGGCTAGCAGAGTCTGAACAGTCTGAAGTCTCACAGTCAACTTTTGCAGGTTTATCCGGGCAATTGTCTCCTTCGCACGTAATTTCCTTCGGACTCACACAATCAGAACCTTCACAATTCTCACCAGTTTGGTTGACTGCGCAATCCCGACCTTCGCATTGTATCTGTTCTGTTACATTTGTCTCCATTAATTGCGAATCGGCCAGGCACTCCTCACCTTTGCAGACAAGTTCCGTCCTATTGACTCCGCAATCTTTTCCTACGCAATCTGTGGCTGGACAATCGAGCCCTTGACAGTGCTTCGTCTCCGATGAATCCGTTGAATTTACTTCTGAGTCGACCTTACAATCGAGACCTTTGCAAACAAGTATCGTCGTATTGACTCCGCAGTCATTTCCTACGCAGTCGACGGCTGGACAATCGAGCCCTTCGCAGGGTTTCTTCTCTGTCGAACCTGCGGAATTTACTTCTGTGTCATCCTCACAGTCGGGACCTTTGCAGGGAGGCTTCGTCACATTGACTCCACAATCTTTTCCTACACAGTCTGTGACTGGACAATCGAGCCCTTCACAGGGTTTCTTCTCTGTCGAACCTGCGGAATTTACTTCTGAGCTATCCTCGCAGTCGGGACCTTGGCAAACTGTTGTATTAGCAGCTTTCTCCTGACAATTGTCTCCTTCACAAGTGCTGTTAATTTCGCAATTATTTCCCACGCATTTCGCAATTAGACAATCAGTACCTTCACATGTTTTTAGTCCTGATGAACCTCCCGAATTTACTTTCTTATCATCCTCACACTCAGGTCCTTCACACACACTTGCAATACCAGAATCAGCCTCCTCACAGTCAGACCCTTTGCACACACCCGGCGTGGTAACATTACCCTCCTGACAGTCAGATCCCTGGCACACACTCGCCACGGTCGCATCGCCCTGGCAGTCCTCTCCTTCGCAACTGCTGTCGTAACAATCGGGACCCTCGCAATCGTAATCATCTAAACAACTTGCGTCCTCGCAACTGGTATCTACACAGTCAGGACCTATGCAACGAGTTTCCATACAGTCAGACCCCTCGCAATCAGTAATCGTTACCGTAGTTGTTTCCGTAATACTTTCTGATATATCTTGACCCGAATCTTCTCCGCCTTCTCCTCTCGCTTCTAAATCCAAAAATTCATCATTATCGGCGTAATCATCGTCGTACGAAGAACGGTTGTAACTAGTTGGCATCACGGTTGGGTCCAAATCGCCAGGTGGTACAGTCGTGGAATCAATTGTAGTTTTTGTAACTTTAGGACTACGGGTAACCACCGTGTTCGAATTTGCATCGGTCAACCTCGAAGATTCTGTGGTACATGTAATATTTGATGCATCCTTTAGACAGGAACACTGACAGTTTCGATCCGCAAATGTGTCTATGACTCCTTTTATTTCGGCATCGACCGCGTCGCAGTTTCTCACAATTTTCAGCCCTATTAGAAGGCAAGTTCGAGGCCTCGAACACAATAACTCTACAGTGACATTTCTCGAGTCTGCGAGACTAGTTTTTATCCTGTCGGCAGCTTTCAGAAGCTCGCGGTACTCTGGTACGCCACGTAAATTTTCGTAAGCGTCGAAAAGCTCGAGCAATTCATTGATGTTCTCGATCATGTGACTCTTGTGCCAAAAACGAGCGTGAGTGTACAGTGAAGTAACGAGATCCTCGGCAAAGTGAATATCCCTCAGTTGTCCAAAAATCTCCATGAGAAGCTGATCAGGTCCAGCCTGCTGGTACTTTTCCACTCTCAAATAATTCTCCACAATCTTTTTCTCCTGAATCTGTCGCAGTAGATAATCCCGGGCATCCAACACGTCCCTGTCCATTGTGTCGTTAGGCAGAATCAACTCGAACAAATACTTGAGATTAATCGTTGAATTGTCGTAAACAGTGCCGAGCAATTCGATATTTTCGCTGATCGCGTCCACCTCTCTGATCACATGTTCTGACAAATAATTGGCAGAACGTAAAGCTTTACCGGTGAAAATCTTTTTCCCGATCGTCAGATATTTCTTCAACAGCTCGCTGAGAGTTCTAGCGGTGGTTGCAGCGATTTCGGTGTCTTCGGAGAACTTTCCAGGTGATTTTTTCAAGAATAAAACGAGCTCACGCTCGGCGGTTCGCACTTTGTCGTCGAAACTGTCGTACTGAGCGTTGTGCAAGAGTCCTGAAAATAGCGCAGGCGTGAAACGAAGTTTGCCAGATCTCAGATAATCCAAAACAGCAGCCGGCGAAAATCCTTGTGGATAATACTTGGGAATATCCGTCGATTCATAAATTTTTCGAGTTACGTTGAGGATTGGCTGTGAAAGGGTGTCTTCGTGAGGCTCGTCGTGAATCTTAACGTTCATGCAGCTTCTCGAACTCTCCTTGAGACACGTGCGGATACGCTCGTTTATATAAGCGCAGATCTTCGTTGGCCTCGTGTCAGGATCCTCCAGAACGCTTGGCACGATGTCGAATATATTGTACTTTCTTTCTAATGTTTCTTGATACACTCTATAAAGTGCTTCGATCTGACGCATGCTAAAATCGTCATAGTGATCGTAGACAAGCTTTCCAAATGTGTCGAGAATCTGCGTACGCAAAAGAGCTCCGTACTGGAGAAGGTGCTCTGTTCCAAGCTGCAGTTTATTCTCAGAGGTAACATGTTTGTTTATCAATTCTTCGAGGATATTACGAGTCGTTCTTGCACTCTCGCGTGTCGTTCCATTAGGAATTCTGTCGTTTCTGATGGCTGCATAGTCGATCGCCGCCTGGGGGACAAAATAGACAATTGGTCGAATATATTGACGTCACATTGGAAGTAGGTGATAGGAGAAAATCGTTAGATACTTATGGTCCCGATTGTTATTCAGATGAATAGGCGTCATTAACTCGAGCATCAGCACGCGCACTTAATTTTTTTCCTTCTATTATTCAATACGAGCTACGTCAATGTAGACGATCAACGATTTACGGTGTATTGGATTTACTAGTTTGCACGTGTGCAGGCGTGGCTGGTTTTATTGCAGAGCTAAATTGAAATTGCGTTGTCGAGCGAGGAAATAAAAAGAAATGAAAAATGAGAAAATTAAATCGACTCGATACGAGCTTCGCGATTGCCATGAAAGACATCCTTATCTGGCTTCCACCGAGACAGAGTTTCATATTGCAATTGAGAAAAAACACTAAGGACACGAAAAAGCAGTAGTAAGAAGAATAGCGAATTCATTTTAAATGGGGGAGAGAAGTAAATAACAACGAAATCGACGGCAGACTAATATGAGTGTCGGATGAAAACTAATGCGGGAACTATTCTGAAGGCTCTTTTTTTTTTTGAGGATGTTTTCAGTTAGGTATAGGTCGACGACTCACCTCCGCGTAATTGATCACAATTAACAGGCCGAGAAGGGAAATCGATAGACGTTTTAAATAGCGTTCGAACATGGTTCCTCGTGACGTCGTCGACATTGTCCAAATCTTTGGATGTCGACGGGACGTCGTCGTCGCTACACACTCGAGAGAAACGCACCGGGTTGCTTCAAGCAAACAATGCAAACCGTTTGGCCGAGAGTCGAGCTTATATTGTATCGGTTAAGTTCGTCACAGACGCATTGGACGTTCTCGCGTGGCCCGTGTGCATCGCACAGTCATCGGACTGTGTGGGTGTAACGATACATCAGGCATCGATGAGATTCATCGATCAATTCATTTCGCCACGGCCTCGACATCGTACAGAGAAATCAGCGGCCCCATTAATTATCCCGATAGGATCGTAAGAACTCGGAAATCAATCCCCCACTGTATACAATTGTATAGACCAAATGTAATTGAATAGGAAAAACGGAGAAGAATTATGAGGCATGAAAAACCTCTAAGGACTTGCAGTCACCAAATTGATAAATCAATCTTGACGTTCGATTCCGATGGAAGCACCGTTAAGAGATCAAATTCAAACTATCTAACGACAGAATATTACAAGATTAAAATATATCCGGCTTTTCCAACTGCGATTAATTACTTCTTTTTATTTTATTTTTTGTTTTTGATTTTTATGTCACTCTTGGATTTTCCTTTTGCCTTTTGGATTTTCTTTTGCTTCCTCATAGAAGAACCTTTGTTTTCATGAAAAAAATTTCATTGAACAAAATAATTGGTTACTGTCGCTGCATCTGCAGAATTCTCCCAGCAATGTATCAAAATCGAAACGTTGGTACGCAGTCTAAGGACGAGCCGTGTACGCGACTAATCCGTAGAATTTAATTTGTCTCGCTTTCGAGTGTAGTCGATGAAACTACAGCGTTGGTGAGCGGGGCGGTGAGTGCGAGGGAGGAGGGGGGGCGTTTTTCTCGGGGTGGCTCTCGCCTATATAGACGTATTTCCGAAGCACGAAACGACTGCACCCCTAAGTTGGTTCTTGAGCTTGCGCACCATTCATCCCAATATGGATTCCCCGCAAAGTAATACCAGTCGCTGAAAATGCCGCACTAGACTATAGTATATCGTGGCCGTACGGTTGACGGAAGTTCGAAGTAGCCATATCTCATCACCGAGAGGAAGCAATTTATCTCATTGTTGAAATATCATTCGTAGTGGCAATAAAGCTGATTTTTCCTTCATTGAAATCCAGTGAAAATCGTACGGATAAACATCAATAGCTCCTGGTATGTCCGATCCGGAATATTTGTACGCTTGTCAGAGAGCAGAACTTCTCGGACAACCTGCACCCACCGAGGAGGAGTGGACGGCCACGAGAAAAGCAGCCAACGATGAAGATCACGATAATGAAGCGGTGGAAGAGGCAGTTGCTCAGGTACCTTCAAGAAAATTCAATGATTATTGGCTGACATAGAGCAATTAAAGAAATTTAAGAATCTACGTTCGTGACCATTTATTGTTTCGCAGAGAATTGTTTTATTTCAATTATTACTTACCTCTTATTGGCTATACAAATTCACGTATTTTTCTCAATCTCCTCTTTTTTTCTTAGCATTTTATTACGAGCGATGAAGCAATTTTGTATATCCATTATGTGTTGGGATTTTATTTTTCACAGGATTTGGATCAATCCGATGAAACTATGAGACGAGTCGGCGGTGGTCTCGACGAACTCAACAGCATTCTTAGCGCGACACAGAAGAAAATCAACAGGTTCAAGGTAAAAGATTACTGAGCACTGCAAAGCTTAGAAATACCAAAATTCTCTGAGGCCGTCCTTCGCCGAAGCACCTGAAACATTGAAAATTAATCAATTACAGAATGTATGCGGAAGTCTGAGCACATTGCTGCGAGTCCGGGTGGGATCGCGAAACAACACACCTGATCACAAACCTCTGAATCCCAACGCGGATGCCGAAAAATCGTCGAACTCGGAGTTTCTGACTGCCGACGAGACTCTGGAGATTGAGTCTTCAGGAGACGATCCCGTAGCTCAAATCCCGGTCGAGAATGTTCCGCTGAAGCCGAAGAAGATCGACTTGAACGAGAAGATGGGCTCTCATCTCGATAAACTTGACTCGCTGATCAACAAAGCTGAAAATGCTCAGTACAGCATGCAACATCAGACGAAGCAGATGAGGCAAATAATAAATAAATAAATAAATAAATAAATAAAGATATAAAATAAAAGCGTAAGATAAGTGACGATTGATGCGAGGGATGAAGCACAAGATAATCCTCTTTAAACCCAACGCATCGTTCATATACTTCTCGCTAATAATTATTAATTGCTAAGCCAATCTTTAACGCTCGAGATTAATTCGCAATGTTTGCTATCAATTTAATTACAGATTGCAATAATGACATGCAATATCTTAGTTGTATTTTGCAATTTTATCACGCAAGCTTTTTAATCGGTGCATGGGAGCATTGAGGATTCGGCGTGCCAGGATTGGTGCGGTAATTGACAGTAAAAAAAAAAAGAAAAAGTTCTAAATTAGAAAAAAAAAAAGTTAAACCGATGTAACACAACTGTTTTTCCAGTCGGTACCAAAAACTGCAATTTTATTCACTCACAGACGATTTAAATTGTATTTAAAAAAAAAGGAAAAGAGTTTCTGTTTTGTAAAAATAACAAAAGATGTTTTATAAAATGAATTTACATATTTTTTTTAACAACAATTTCGCACTGTTTTTTTTTTTTGTAAATTAAAAAAATTCTGATCTAAAACTTTTTGCTCAAAGTACAAAGATTATTTTTTTTTTCTTTTTTTGAACTTCGGTTTTGGCTAGAAAATAATAAACTGGCTTGGAATCAATTGAATTGCAATTTCTATTACCGATTGTAGAGTTGGTGAAGCCGTGTTAACATCGGCAAATCAATCATATCTACGAATTTATGAAAATAGACTGGCCAAACTTTACAGTAAATTGATATTTAAAAAAAAAACTCTTCGATAAAGCACCGCGTAAAAGTTAAAAAGCTATTATAAGCTAGCATTTAATTTTGCATTCCTAAGCGATTTTACGAACTACCGTTTCTCAAAGATTATTAACAAAGCCTGCTAATGTGCCTGAGGCAAATTGTAACTTTTGTCACCCTCACAGTGATTTTTAGCTTCGCACCAGCAGCTCTCATGTTTATAATCTTTTCAACGTGTGATTTCATCAGGAATGGACAATATTTCAATTAAGTTAAAACAATTTTACTTGCGAGTAACAAAATCTAAGGAATTTTCAAGAGTGAGTATTAGCTTTTTTTTTTTTCTCAAACAAAATGGTACGTGACTTGAAATTAAATTTTTTTTTTTCTGATGCTCAATTATCGCTCGAACTTAAAAAATTATCAACAGTATTACCAACCAAAAATCGAAATCGCATTAAGTCACCACCCTGACGGTTGGAAAAATCGCTTGAATTATTATTATTATTTTTTTTTTTTTTGGCAGATATGAAATTTATAAAAAAACTTTTATTTCACATACATAAAGTACATATTTAAGAACAATTTCCAAAAAAAAAAATTGAAAAAATTACAAAATGGCGGGGATTTGAGGCATATCCATTAGCCCCCTCTTTTCAAGATCCTCGTTGATGGTGTACAAGATTTCTCAATCGGGCATCGTTCGAAAAATACAAATTTTTCTTTTTTTTCTGACGCAGATATGAAATTTATAAAAAAACTTTTATTTCACATACATAAAGTACATATTTAAGAACAATTTCCAAAAAAAAAAATTGAAAAAATTACAAAATGGCGGGGATGCGAGGCATAATCCATTAGCCCCCTCTTTTCAAGATCCTCGTTGATGGTGTACAAGATTTCTCAATCGGGCATCGTCCGAAAAATACAAATTTTTCTTTTTTTTCTGACGCAGATATGAAATTTATAAAAAAACTTTTATTTCACATACATAAAGTACATATTTAAGAACAATTTCCAAAAAAAAAAAATTGAAAAAATTACAAAATGATGGGGATTTGAGGCATATCCATTAGCCCCCTCTTTTCAAGATCCTCGTTGATGGTGTACAAGATTTCTCAATCGGGCATCGTTCGAAAAATACAAATTTTTCTTTTTTTTCTGACGCAAATATGAAATTTATAAAAAAACTTTTATTTCACATACATAAAGTACATATTTAAGAACAATTTCCAAAAAAAAAAATTGAAAAAATTACAAAATGGCGGGGATGCGAGGCATATCCATTAGCCCCCTTTTTTCAAGATCCTCGTTGATGGTGTACAAGATTTCTCAATCGGGCATCGTCCTTTTATCGAGTCGATATTTTTGTTAATAAAACAGTAATTTCACTATCGCCAACAAATACGATATTTTGACGTTTAAAATATATTGGCCATTGTGACTTTCACAATTTGCCCTAATATTTCATATTATCTTTAATATGAAATTTAATATTAAATTATTTCCCCGAATAAATCACCAATTAATATATTCAACGAACAGGGGATTTTCTTTTTCAAAACAACAATAACGAGATCGATACACGAGACACTAATAGAGAGGCTCATTTATTAAACGAGAAAAAGGTAGATACGAGAAGTGCTTAGATCTAGTGAATAAAAGAAAAAAAAATGAAACATAAAGTGATATTTATGTATTATTGGAGTTGAAGAGTATCCGAGCCCAGAAGATTCACATTAAAAAAAAAAAAAAAAACGACGATACGATTCGCTATTCACTCCATCGACTGACGAGATTACTATGATTATTATTATTAATATTATTATTATCATTATTATTATTATTATTAATATTATTGATATTAATGTTAATGTTATTATTATTATTATTATTATTATTATTATTATTATTATTATTCTAGTGCCTGTAGCCTTTGTTATGTTGCCAATAAGTTTACGAAACAATTGTTGAAATCTATACACATATTTTCGTGTTAAATTATATATCGAACATACTATATATATTATAAATGCGATATATGTATAATCGTTATACTGAGACACGGAAAGTGCATTTTGTTATGCGCGCAAGAGTTATCTCAATTATTATTAATATTATCGTTGCATGATTTATGAATATATGTAAACATACATGAATTTCTACAGGATATCGTGGTGAAACGCCGAGAGAATTGAAGCATTTTGTTGTGTATGTATTCGCAGGAAAAAGGGTGATAATCATTTGGTAGTTTGCGATTTTATTAAAAGACTAAAAAAAAAAAAAATTATAAATCTATAATATCGAAGATACTAAAATCATGGAAAAAATAATAATAAATTTAATGAAGTAATAATTTATCAGAGTAATGTAATATTTTCAAAAGAATTTGTTAATGTCGTTGAAATTTCCGTAATCGCGAATTTTATAAGATTTTTCTTCTCCTCTTAATTCCAGCTTTTTTTTTAAAGCTGGAAGGTTTTAAAAAAAAATTATTTTGCAACGTAAATTACGTTGTATGTTTTAGTGTTTGTCGGTGGTTTCGCTACGATTCCCGATTCAACGATTTAAGAACACCGAAAATTACGAATAAGGTACTATTAAAATCCGATAACATTCGAATGGTGGCCAAAGAAAATGTTTAAGATAGTCGAGATCTCCGTTACAGTCTCGCTGAACGTGGATTTTTAAGAGAATTTCGAACACTTCGCAATTACATAAAAACACGAAAAAATATTGGTCGTATTATAGATTCGAAAAAATACTGAAAAATAATTCATACGTATTCAGAAAAATAAATGAAACATAATCATAAAAAAAAAAAAATTTGGATTGCCGTATAAATTGTTAAATAATAATTTTTTTCGTTAATTTATTAATAACATTTTCATATTATTACTCTGCAAAATCGATCTTAGCACCACCTTCAATACACCTAATTTTTTTCAGATTTCTATGTCATTTACAAATGTTCGAAAATTTTATTAGAATCCCACATTTAAACCGGACTGTACCGAGAGACAGAGACTACCTTATATAAGAGTTAAAATTACGGTGTTAAAAAAAATGTCTTTCGTGTTTAGCACGAGAGAGTTTACAGAGCCGGCCGAAAAAAAAAGAATAATCAATTAAATGTTATAAATGTATAGTAGAGAGCACTGGGAAATGCAGCCTCGTTGGCTACGTTTTATTTTATAAATCGCGTATTCGAAGTTTATATTATATATAAATTGCGTTAATCAAGCTCGTAATAAAACAGTTTGGCGAAAAAAAAAACAAAGAACGAGCGAAACGCACGATAATGATTTCAAAAGCCTATATACATATATATGCATTGCAGACGTATAACTCACAATCGCAAGCTTCTGCAGATATATATTAAATTGTTGTTTTTATACATATATCTATGTAAAAATGTTATTGAAAACGTTATTTTGCGATTAATACGCGCCAGGCAGCGCGTTGTTGATGAAAATATAATAACGACATGCTTTGTTAGAGCTTTGGGCAAATAAAACGTGTTACTTTGTTAATAATATGCATTACTCACTCTTATCCGCTTTTTCTTAGTCTCAATCGACACGTTCTTGCAGCAACTTCCAATATTTTGCGATCCTTGATGAAGAAAAAACACACACAAACACAAACACAAACACAAACACAAACACAGACACAAACACTGGACGTTAATTCCCCGAATTTTACGAGTGTTTATTCGTTTTATTCGTTTTATTTTAGTGATTTTGTAATTTTTACTTTTGTTAGAATGACGAAATATTGTTTTTGTTAACTACATATTATTTTAGTCACTGCAAATCCATAAGAATCTAAAACATTACGTTTGAATTCTTTTGTTGGTTCCGGAAACTTCGAGAAAAAAAGTTCTCAAAAAGAAGCGTACAATAATAAGTTTGAAAATTCGGGGGGGAAAAAACTCTAAACTCCGATTTAAAAAACTGTGCGTTACATTGTATGCAACAAAGTAAAAAGATAACAAACAGTTACAAGTAAAAACACGCCCGAAAACAACTACCGTAACAAATAACGAAGTTAACAATGTCGCGAAAAAACGTTACGAGTATTAAACAAAAGAACTGAAAACTAACGGAAAAAAAACTGCGCGCGCATTTCGACGGTTGCGCGCGCGCATGCGCAGTCGATACACGCGCAGCTCTCTCTCTCTCTCTCTCTGTCCATGCTGTAAAAAAAAATGGCGGCGGTGATGGAGCCCAGATTGTGACAAGCGGTTATAACAAACCGCTGTTCTTATATTTATCGAATAAACTCGATAGATCGTGAGCTCTCTTTGATGCTAAATAAAAAATGCAGTCTAGCACAGCGATATCGCCACGAGTATTTACCGCGATACAGAACGTGAATATCCGGGAATTATCGAGATGCTCGCAACGGGAGATACGGCCTTTGCTGCCGTGTCTCGTACGTATGAGCCTCATATCACCGATGGATATTACGAAGGAGTGCGTGGAAGCGCGAAAGGAAATTCTCACCATACTATCGGGCATTGAGTCTGTTAATTCCATTGTCGCGTTGTTATCCATCGATTTTCACGCCCTCGAGACCGACGTCCGAAAGGAACAACAATTGAGGTTAGCTTTTCATTTACGTCTACATTGTTTGTACTCCGTTTTGTTTGTTTATCAAAGCATTACTCGTCTCATGTAAAAGTAAATACTCGGACATGTGTGACGTAGATTTAATACGATAAATGTTAAAAAAAAAAAAAAGGGCTCGATGAATTTTTTAAATTTGATAAAATAGCAAAACAAAATGTTACCTACGATTTAGCAAAATAAAAAAAAAGTTCACAGACGCTTAAAAAAAGTGTCGATGAAAATTAGTAAAATTCTATAGTTAAAAAAAAAAAAAAGGTAATTGCTTGTATTTATCGCATTCGGTGATTCTTAATTGAAAACGCTACCTACTCGGTCGGTAACAAAAACTGTAAATAATTATTCAGACGATGCCAAATATTTCTGTGCAAAATAAGAATTATTTTTCTCAGTATTGAGGCCTCAAAAAGAAACAGAAATTTTCTGTGTGTAGTTGCTGGGTTTCCAGGAAATTTGTTTAAAAAAAAAAAAAGCAGAACGTAAAAGAATGTCAATGATTTTGGGGTGAAAAATTGATTTTTGCATAAACACAACAGTTAAATGTATTTATATATTTTCATGAAATTGTCATTACTACTTTACGACACATGAGAATTTGCATAATCTGAATATATTGAAAAAAAAAATTCAAAGTTTAAAGAGAGATGTATGATTTATTTTTTATTTTTAGCTAATTCATATTTGTTGCCTAATTTTTGAAAGAAAATGCTTATTTTTTCCGAGTAATAAATCCAATAATTTTGGGTTCACAGTTGCACATAGTTTCTGCATTAAAATCATATTTGTTGACTTAACATTTTTTTTTTTTTTAATTTACTTTAATTTCGTAAAAATATGTTAACTACTTTAAAAGTTACAAAAATTTACTTAACATTATTGCCTAAATAAACGACTAATAAAAGATGTTTTTCTTACAGACAAAAACTCGGCAACAGTCAGAGCGACAGTGTTCTCGCTCAGTCGTTGCAAGGAGGCTTAGCTCTAGAATTCGAGCGGAGCGAGTCAACGCGCCGTATCCGCCTCGTTCTCAGCGAGATACTCTTCATATCATCGCAAATTCACGAATTTCAAAAGAACAATGACTTTCAAATCAAGCAATCCGATCTTTTCGACAATGCCGTTTACATGGAAGAGATAAGTTACGTGATATGCATAGCTCTCGCGGAACTACCGGCGTTGTTATCGATACGTGACATAGCCGAGACTCTCCTGCACGTTAAACACGGCCCCGAGATAATATGCTGGATTGTCGCCAACAGTCCCGACAGTTTTGCCGAGGTTTGCGCTCATCTTATAGCCAACGGCGAGCGTCAAGAGGAATCGGCGTTGGGACGAATTCGAACGCAATCGTTAACGATGCTCTGCCGAATGAATCCAAGCCAGGCACTTTCGGTGCGCGCTAAATGCGTCGAGCTCTGTCGAATGCCCGCCCTGGCAATAACACTGAGTCTCGAGCACGAGAGTGCGGACAGTACGCTGCTCGAGAGCGACACGGTGGCCTTTGTATCGGGTCTTTTGTTAGGAAGCGATCAGCAAGTGAGAACGTGGATCGCAATGTTTATAAGAAACGGACAAAAGCGCAAATGGGAATCGCACACAGCGCTGCAATCGTTGAGAGAAGAATTATTGCGAAGATTGCAGGTGATCGTGTCCGAAAGCTCGGAAGGACAACTCGCAGAGTCGCACGTCGTGCAAGCGAGCGCGTTGCTTAGACTCTATTGCGCTCTTCGTGGTATCGGTGGAATTAAATTTCAGGACGACGAGGTTACGATGATCGTTCAGTTGCTCACATCGCATCCGCCTCCTTCGCCGGCAGGCGTGAGATTCGTATCTCTCGGTCTGTGCATGCTCATTGCGTGCCCTTCTCTGATTGGCCATCATAATCTCGAGAAACGCAGCATCGAGTGGGTCCAGTGGCTGGTACGCGAAGAGGCTTACTTCGAAAGCGCAAGCGGTGTATCCGCGAGCTTTGGCGAGATGCTACTACTCATGGCTATACACTTTCACAGCAATCAATTATCCGCAATTTGCGATCTTGTATGCGCGACACTCGGTATGAAGATACCGATAAGACCGAACAATCTTACGAGAATGAAGCAAATATTTATGCAGGATATATTCACCGAGCAGGTCGTCACTTCGCACGCTGTTAAAGTGCCCGTTACCGCTAATTTGAACGCTAATATACCGGGCTTTTTGCCCGTTCATTGTATACATCAGTTGCTGAAATCTCGCGCATTCGCGAAACATCGTGTGCCGATTAAAAATTGGATTTACAAGCAAATTTGCAATAGCGTACAACCGCTACATCCCGTATTACCGGCTCTCGTTGAAGTTTATGTTAATTCGATTCTCGTGACGAATAACAAAACCTCCGAACACACTAACAAACCTATTGCCGAAGCGGAAATTCGGAAAGTCTTTCAGAATAGCGTTTTTGGGGCTAATTTCGACGCGAAAAAGAGCGTCTTCAGTATAATGGACGCTGAGGTCGAGTGCATGGACCTCGACACTTCCAAACCTTCGCTCACCTCACAATTATTACTGCTTTACTATCTTTTGCTCTACGAGGATGTCAGACTCACCAATATGCACAATTTTATTTCACAAGGCAGAAAAGTGAAATCGTACTCCACCGAATTCCTCTCCGAACTACCGATCAAATATCTACTTCAACAAGTACAACGCGATCAGATGAATTACGCCGGTCTGTTTTCACCGCTTCTCAGACTACTCGCCACTCATTTTCCACATCTTTCACTCGTGGACGATTGGCTCGACGACGAAATGATTAACATCGAATCACCGGCTGCTAATTACGACAGCTTGAGCGTTAACGATGTTACCATTGTCGAGGCTTTTGGACATATAACAACTTGCCCATCGCGAACTGGACGATTACTCAGGCAATTGATGTCCATGAAACCCACCGATGTTTGGCCGCACGTCGAGACGATAATACACTATTTTAAAGTCGTTTTGGACGAAAAGGTGCCGAGGTATATTCAAGGTGAGAATTATAATGAAAGCTGAGTAAAACTTTGCACGTTGATTTCTCATTATTTTTCATTTTTCGTGGGCTGAACATTTTTGGCTTCGTCATAAAGGAAGCTACGTAAAAAATGAAAATTTTTTTGAAATATCTACTGAGAAAAAAAAATCATAACTCGTAATCGTAAATTTCGGACATCGTGTCTAGGGTCTCAAAATGTCCGTAACGAGATGCTCTTTTTTGTAGAAAATTTAGAGCTTAATCATAGAGATGCTTTACGAAATTTTTTTTTTTAATCGAATTTTGTATGTAAAATTTAGTGCAACTTTATTAAACACCTTCACAAGTAAATTGTACTATATTATTAAAATGAACGTTTTCACTATTTTTTTTTTTCAGAACTTTATAAGCAAGTCTGGCTAAGGCTAAACACGGTATTGCCGAGATGTCTATGGGTCCTCTCGATAAATGCACTGCTGATAGAAAATTCTAACGCGTTAAATATATTTCTTACACAAGAAAATATTGTTCTCGATCCGTTGCAAGTGCTGCGATGCGACACGAGGGTATTCAGATGTGCGCCCGTTCTCTCTGTTATTCTTAGGTAATTATCAAGGAAATCATTCAAGCGTGATATTTTCATCAATGAAAATTTTACTTTTGTAAATTTCTTAATACAATTTATTCGAGCAAGCTTTTAAACGATTCACAAGAGACTCCTCAATTTTTTTTGTTCATATTTCTGCAGAGTCCTTTTAATTTATTTATTATAATTTTATGAAAGCATCGTAAAAACAATATTCGAAAAAATGATTCTTCAGGATATTGCAAGCAACGCTGGCAGCTTCGAGGTCACAATTGTCGAGGCATATGCAGGACAGGCCGCTAACCGAAAAAATCGGTCAATTGACGAGCGAAACAGAGCGGGAAGATCTAAAAACGGCATTGGTCGCGGGTCAGGAGAGCGCAGCGGTACAAATCCTGCTGGAAGCGTGTCTCGAGACTCACGATGATCGTGAAGTTCTCGGACAAATGTGGTCACTCAGAGAAATTCGAAGCGTCGTGTGCTCCTATTTGCATCAAGTATTCATAGCCGATCCGTCGTTAGCGAAATTAGTACACTTTCAGGTAATTTTCTCAATTTTTTTAAAATTAATTATATCACTCGTCTGTTGAATCTCTCAAATAAAAATCAGTTCATTCTTTAAAAAAAAAAAACATCTCGAAAAAGACTTTTTTTTTTTCCAGAAAAAAAAAGTTTGTTCCATAACGAAGTAAAATAAAAATAAATGGATTATTTTATTTAAACAGCAAATTTTCAGGAATTGTTATTCGGATCCGACATTCCAAAAACGAAATTTTTCGGTATTTGATACTCCAGAAAAAAAAACATTAATTCAAATTTAATAAAGTAATTCGAAACCACACACTTTTGTAATAAAACCAAAAATTAAATGAATTTAATTCCACGATAAAAAAAGAGATTGTAAAAACGGCGAATCTTTTATTTATTAATACATTATTTATTTTTCATTTAAAAAAAAATAATAATTTCAGGGATACCCCAGAGAATTATTGCCCATCACCGTATCCGGAATTCCATCGATGCACATCTGTCTCGACTGGATTCCCGAATTATTGTCACAACCCGAGCCGGAGAAGCAAGTGTTTGCTGTAGATTTGGCTTCGCACTTGGCGGTGCAATACGCTCTGCCAAAAGCTCTGAGTGTGTCGAGGCTCGCTATAAACACTCTGATAACGTTGTTGGGTGTTTTACCAGCGAGGGATCGTGTTGTTCTATTCATGCCGGTGTTATCGGCGTTAACGAGGATATGCCTGGCTTTTCCGCCCCTCGCAGAAGACACCACTGGCCTTCTACTGCAATTGGGCAGAGTAAGCTCGGCACAGGCGGCACTGGGCGACAAATCCGCGGAAATCCTCTGCCACGAAGTCAACAAAACCTTTTGCTCGTTACTCCAAAAAGCTATACTTCAATCGCGAGTATATTAGACATGGAATCTGTACATTTTATCGTTAATAACGAATTGTTTATTCTTCTTTTTTTTTTTTTTTCTTTTTTTTTTTAATACCTGTGTCACGTTTTACGAACGAAGGAGAAAATTGTACGAAAATAAGCTTATGTTTACTTTGAAAGAATGTTTTTTTTTTCCCCGAGAAATATAACGGTGATGCACGCTTGTGTATAATGGAAAATTATACAAATGTACATAGTATTTTTATACAGATTATATCGTGTTTAGTGATAAGGGAATATAGACTTTATTGTTGTCACGATAGCTAATAAATTCGATGGAAAAAACTGTGGAAAAGTGCTGGCATTTTTAACTTCGTCGACGATTAAATTAATAGAATTATTTGGTTTTTTTTTTTCATTTTTTGAAAAAAAAAAATTTTGGATTCATCGCAAAAGACTTTAAAAAACTAATTTGCTTTTATCTAAAATATTGACCGGCTTTGAGTGAATTACATGAGATTTTCAGACTTTAGTTGCTAAATTTGAAATTATTAATTTGTTGCAGAATCGTTTTTACTGAAATTTCGGTAATTTAAGAAACACTAAAAGCAGTAAATCTTAATAATCGTCGATGAAGATTTATAAAATACACCGATAATTTATTTTCGTCAAGCGTAAATGCGAGAGATGTGTAAAATATTTTCTGATAACATTTTTCATTTTTAAACCGAAAATAATTAATCTACGAAGAAATTGTCACGGAATTCGCGTGTTGTTGGTCGAGCTACCGATTCCAGGCAAAATAGCGCGTTTTACTTTTTAATCGGCAATAAAAAATCGTTAAAAAATCGCAAGCAATTGACTCTACGATGATCGTGTAAACTAAATTCGCAGTTCGAAGTATATGAAATCGTGTTTCATTATTTCTAATATAATTTGAAAAAAAAAAAATTCTATTTTTCAAAAACACGGAACTCCTACAATTTTTAATATTCAGACCTGGAGATTTTTTTTTTTTACATAAAAACACCGTTACGAACAATCAATGACGTAGAATTTTTTTTTAGAATTCTTTTCACCGATAAAAAAAAAAGAAAGTAAAACCTATTTTTTTTTGCGTCGAATCAGTGGAACTACCACAATGCCATATGGACTTCGCTGTTTGTACATAGTTTTTTTATGTCTTTTTAATAAAAATGATAACTTGTATCATATCCGAATGAGAAATTAAAGAAGAGAATAATATACTTGTAATTCTTGTAAATAAAAATAAAAATGTAAAACCACCAATGTTGCTTTTTCGAAAATCGACTTTTTCGAATATAGTTTATCTCGATATTTACTGTAATTAAAAAATATTCAATATTTTATTTTTCATTTGGGAAAAACGAGCCCGACTCGTCCAAACGAGACCAAATCTATTATAAATCGAAGTCTTAAAATGCGTTTTTCACAAATTTCTCCTTTTTTTTTTTTAAATTGTGCACTAAAAATATTTCTTGTACTAATCGACGAATGTAATTTCATGTTTTTTCAACTAATTTCAATACAATTTTTGTTTTGTAGAGAAAAAAAAATGATTTTATTTTCAAATCGAAAATAGCGATTATCGGTAGAAATAATAACTAAAAAAATTAAAAATCGATATTTAGAAAACATCGATGAATTTTGAATTTTACCTGAGATATGATTTTTTGAAATTTTTTAAAAACCTACGTTTTTAAAGATCCGAAAAAATTCTGAAAAATCTTATAAAATATAACACAATTTTTGAGCCCTCACGTGCCACATTTTTTTTTAGATTTTTTAAACAATTTTCACCTGTGATTTAATTTTTCAAAAATTTTTTGTCTCCGGTGAAAAGTGTTAGAAAAATCTAAAAAAAAATTTGTCACGTGTTTTTCGACAAGAACTTTCGTATAAAAAATTGCGGAGTCGATCGAAAGCGTGAATTTGAAAATTTGCCGCCCATTTATTTTTTACTCGGGAACACTAGCGCCACCACATCCGGAACCGCTCCGAGTAAATCCATCAGCTCGAGCCGCTGCGTTCTTCCTTCTCGTTTCTTCCCAAGGAACGTAACACTTTGCATTCAGCGTGTTCCACGTTTCGTGTCGTGACGACTTAAAAGTAAGTGTATTATTTGTATTATATCGCATTAAATATACTCGTCTGCTGTTTCTCGTGTTTTTAAATAAAACAATGGTGCGAAATTCGAATCAGATTAGCTATCGTAAAACAAGATATATGCGGATTTTTTTGAGACGTGTACGTGGAGGCTAAGTGCGAGGGAAACGGCGTCCTAAACAAGCATGTTGTTAACAATCGTCTTCTCGAATTGTTCGATCACGAAATGTAATTAGTACTGTATTTTCGACTATTGCGCAAAATTTAATTCTATTCCGTTTGTTTTTTTTTTTTTTTTTTTCAATGACGCGATGTTATATCTGAAATCTACGATTCTTGGCACTAAATGATGAATTATTTTAACACCATCTTTCGACTGATTGGCAGTGATGGCAAACCTATTCTGATTTTATCGTTAATCATTTTTAAAAATCTTGTCACTCTATTGTCAGCAATTGTTAACAAACTTTTTTTTTTTTTTTTTTTCGTAATTTCAGAATGCGTTACGTGGCCGCTTATCTTTTGGCTGTCCTGGGTGGCAAGACCGCGCCGTCCCAAAATGACATTGAGAAGATTCTGTCTTCTGTAGGTATCGAAACTGATGGCGAAAAGCTCAAGAAGGTCATCTCCGAACTTGCCGGCAAGTCCATCGATGAGCTGATCGCTCAAGGTGAGAATTTTGGAGGATAAACACGAGCGAAAAAACTGTTGTATTCAAATTATTACTAGATTATTCATTTCATTTTTATTCTCAATTTTTCAAAAACACCAAAAAATATTGTTAAATATTTTTTTTGTAAATATGTTGGCTGTGTACACTTTCTTTTTTATTTGACAAAAAAAAAAAGGTAATTTTATAAATATCTGGTTAAATTTTTTTTACTTCAAACAAATTTCTTTTTGTACTTTTTTTTTACCAATGCGAGGATTTGTTCCTTGATTTGTTTATCAAATCCTTGCAATGATAAAAAAAATTTACAAGAAGCTGCTCGAAGTACAAAAATTTAGCCAGATATTCATAAAATTATTTTGTTTTTTTGTGAAACTTAAATCATGATTTTTTGTCAAATAAAAAAAAAATTGTAGCCAAATAATTTATTATTTGGTTGAATATATTTATCACTTAATTAAATTACATTTACAATTTTTTTTTAAATTTACTTCAATCCATATATTTGATAAAATTGTGTTTAGAAAAATCGGCAATTTCCTAAAAATACGAATTTAAATTGATCGTAATTTTAATACTCTACGTTTATTTTCTTTTTTTTTAACTTAATTTTTTTTTTGTTTAATTTAGGTCGTGAAAAACTGTCGTCCATGCCAGTCGGTGGCGGCGCGGCTCCGGCTGCAGCTGCCGCTGGCGGCGGTGCAGCTGCACCCGCGGAGGAAAAGAAGGGTAAGTTCTCCAAAAAATTTGTTCTTTGAAATCTTCGAAACAGTCCCCCAATCTTCAAAATGATGTTTTTACCATACCATCTTTCGCCTGAAGCGTTGTGATGACAAACTTCTTACTGATCGCCGAAAAAAAAATACAACAATCCTTCGTAATTAGAAATCTGAACGACTATTCTAATGTTTCGTGATTTTTATTTTTTTTTTTCAGAGGAGAAAAAGCCCGCCAAGGATGAGTCCGAATCCGAGGACGACGACATGGGTTTCGGCCTGTTCGACTAAAAACGTACCTGCTATCTTACGACGGCGAAAAATTCGTTTATTCACCAACAAGAGTACATATGTACACGATTTTACACACTTCAACATGTATCGCGTGACGTCGTATTCGCTGCTGACGAATAAATGATTTTTACTTTTCATTTCGACTTTGATTGCCCCGTTTTTTGTTCTGTGTCTGGGGTACCGGTAAATTAACGGTTAAGGTACCGTTATAAAACTCTGGAAAAAAAAAAATTAAGCGTTTCGAAGGTGGAAATATTAATTTTGGATATTAATATCAAAATGTTATTAACAAATTAATGAAAAAAAAAATGAAAATGATTCATTAATTTTTCTGAACACGTATAAATTTTTTCGGAATTTTGTCTAATTTTTTGAACTTGCGATTTTTTTTTTAACAAAATTAACAGTGAAATCCGCAATTTCAAAAATTAGACAAAATTCTGAAAAAATTCAAAATTCTGAGAAAATATACCGGTCACTTTATCGACAATAATGGTAAATAAACATAATTAACCGGTTAAATTACGCGCTACACGGAGCAGAATTAACCGCGTTGTGATTGGCTCGTATCGCGAATGCATCAGTCCGTGAGAACAGCCAATCACGTGACTCCGTCACAGTGTTGGCGCGCCAGCACGAACCTCGATCAAAATAATTAACTTGAAAGTACTCAACTGTAACAAAAAATCCCAAACTCTACAACTTCCAAAAAAAGGGGAAAAGAAAACCTAATCAAATTGCCCACATTAAGTAACCAACAAAGCTAAATCATTCTCTCGATCTAAAAACACCTGTTCGCAAAATTGCATCTTAAAAAAAAAAAAAAAGCTAAGAAATTTCCACGATGCACCTGCGTCAGTGTGTGCGCACTGCCGTAACGTCAATTATACAAAACTAATGCGCATCGTACATTCAATCACCAACGCAATTCCACGTGATCTCTCCCTCTCTCTCTCTCAACCTACAAGCTTAAAACAAAGAAAAGTCATCATTAAAAATAAATAAAACCAAGCGAGGAATATACATAACAACGATTGCCAAAGTATATATTCTCTCTCTCTGTGTCAATAGTAACTGCCAAAATGACCGGCACGAAAAGGGGTGGAGGCACGGTGTACATATTCTCCGTGCATTTAACGAAGCACGCGCGCCGTCGCGGCTTCATTCACAAGGATTAAAGTAGTGGTGGGGGGGTGGTGTTGCTCGAAAATTCAGATAGGTCGGTTGAAAGGTACCACGTAGAAAGGAGTGGAGGGGGAATTTTTCAGGCGCTTGGATCTCTCGCATACACGAGATATTCTCCATGTAAACCCTCTGGTGTATCCTTGCGCTTGGTTTAAAAATTTCGAAGCTCGTCGTAATCGAATTCCTCTCCTGGTTAACGCGAGTATAATTCATTGAATCGGGAGTGAAACGAAAAGCAGATATACGAAATAAAGGTTAATAATCACGAGTGACAAGCGGAAACGGAAGAAGCTCGCAATCGTAGCTGGGACTACTTTCTTCGGAACGGGGGGCGGACGAGATACTGCGGCGGCCATGATAGGTGTCAGCGGCTAAAACTCAGTGACGGCATTCGCCTCTTTGCGTCAGTCGGTTTTGTCCGCGGATGACTGAATTAACGATCACGGGGGTTGTTCAGATACGTAAAATACGTCGATATCGCTCGAATTGCCTCGACAAACGATAAAATATTCTATTAGGCTTACTCGACCCGATATTAACGAGGAAAAGCTTGGAAAAACATCGGGAAAATGACGCAGCTACTGCCCATAAGGTTTCAGGAACATCTCCAGGTAAGTGACCTGCTTTATATGCACACGCCAACCGTGTGTGCCGTGTTGGAATAAAAAAAAAATATATATATATATATATGCTCATATGTGTATATATATATATATATATTCTTTGGTTCATTACTCTCAATGGTCGACGTGTTAAACGCACGAATACGCATTTTACTTACTTTCTCGATCGATAATTCGCGGAGCTCTGAGAGTTACAAGAATGTATGTTTTTTTTTTTTTTTTTTTTTTTTACGGGGCGTCACGGAGCAACCTGCAAAAGCCCAAACACTTGACGTTGGCTTGACAGCTATTCGTTAAGTTTACACTTGTGATATTTTCATTCCAATTTCGATATTTAACCCTCGACCGGATGGATTACGGAGAGAGAGAGAGAGAGACACACGTATTTTATAGATGGTTCAATGTAATTACTCGTATTTAGCGTGACTCAAAGCCCCGATCGATTTTACGACGATCAGACGATCTCACTAACGCGAGCCACGTCTCTCAATGCTCATCATCATCACGCACGCACGCCCCTCGCTTCCGCCTACATTTGGAAAATTTCGACATTTTTTCTTTCTTTTTTGTCTTTTTTCGCGAAACTCTACGCGTTTGTCACTCTCATCGAGCGTCACGTGACGCATCTCCGCTTTTTAAATCGATAACCCAACTATCTTTTATCGATTTTTATGACGCTTTTTTATTGCCACGGGCTTTTTGGTTTGTCGACATTCGGTTATCGGCTGTAATCATTTTGAGGAATTTTTTTTTTTTTTTTTTTTTTTTTGGGTGTTGCAGGATTTTTGTGAGTTTTGGGAGACGCGATTTTTACTATTTTATAGACATTCCGATTGTAGCCGTTAAAATTAATGTCAATAGCCTTGAAAAGTGTGATTAATATTAGCGTGATAAGCTGAGATAAACAGCCTAATCACGCTAATATTAGACGACTAGTATCGATGCTCTGTAGAATATCAACGCAATGTTAGAACAGATGCAATTCGATGCTTTTTTTTTTTTTTTTTTTTTTTTTCTTTGTTATTTTGTAGAAAACTGAAATATCGGCACATATTTTTTAATTCCTGAAGCATCGTCCTAAAGTCCAATTTATCCTTCTTAGCTCACGGCTGTGGGAATCAATGCCAGCAATGTCAGCTTCAACACGCTTACCATGGAATCGGACAAATTCATCTGCGTACGAGAAAAAGTGGGCGATACCGCCCAGGTTGTCATCATCGATATGAACGACTCTGCCAATCCTATCAGAAGACCCATCTCTGCGGATTCCGCTATTATGAATCCCGCCAGTAAAGTCATCGCTTTGAAAGGTAAGTGTCCATCGAGTGGGCTATAAAAATTGGTGCAAGAATATCGGAACGATATTTGCCAGATTTTTTACAAATTTTGAATGTCCTTTTTTTTACAAGTTAAGAAATCTCTGTTTAAAAAAAAAGGTTTTTTCCAGTTGCTTTTGAACAAATTTGTTATGTTTTTTTTTGTAGAAAATACCAAATTTTTAAATTTCTTTGGATTTGCTTTTAAACAAATTTTAAATGACATTTATTTTTTTTTTTTTTTTTCATTTCCTAAAAACTAATTTGTTCTGAAAGGTATGAAAAAGTAAATTCTAGACAAATTGCTTCAAAATCTGTTTAATCTTCTTTAAAAATTCTTTTCATTTGCTTTCAGTAGAAAATTCTTAAATACTTTTGTTTACTTGAAAAAAAAAAGTGTACATTAGTCTTATAACTCCAAAGTGGGTTAAGATTTAAAAAAAAATTGTTGTTTTGTCTTTTAAACAAGCAATTTTCTTCACGGATTAACAAACTTTGATTTTTTTATTGTGAAAATCAATAGATCATACTCTTTTGATTTTTATGATAAAAAATTATTAAAATTGTGTTGATTTGCTTAAAAATATGTGGACATTAATTTATTGAAAAAATGTCTAGAATAACAAATTATAAATTTAGACCCTCATTGAACACTTTAGCAAAAAGCCCCAGATAAGTGGCTCCAAAGTGTGTTTAATAACATAAAAAAATATTGCACAAAAATTCCTTCAAAGAAAATATTTTTTGTCCCAGATTACCAACAAAATAATTTCTTTTACTTCTAAAAATCAATAAATCACACACTATTTTAATATTCTCGAAAAAAAAATCTATTAAATTCTTTATCCAATAGTTTAAAAAAAAGTGAAAACTAAGAAATTTATTTTAAAAATTCCGCCCACAATAATAAATTATAAATTTAGCAGCTATTGAGACACTTTTTGCAGATCTACAAAACTTTCTCCCTCAATATTTCGTCAAAAATTCTTAAAAGCTAAATCGCCCCAAAAAATGACTCCAATGTGTTTAATTTCCAAAAAAAAAATTAGCTCATTAAAAATAAAAGTAAACACAACAAATCTCTTTCGTCAAATCAGCGCAAAAGACATTGCAAATATTCAACATCGAGATGAAGTCAAAGATGAAGGCTCACGTGATGACGGAGGACGTTGTATTCTGGAAGTGGATATCGTTGAATACCCTGGCACTGGTTACGGAAGCGGCGGTGTATCATTGGTCGATGGAGGGCGATTCAACGCCGACGAAGATGTTCGAGCGTCACACATCGCTAAACGGATGTCAGATAATAAACTATCGTACAGATCCGAAGCAGACGTGGCTGCTGTTGATCGGTATTTCGGCTCAGCACAACAGAGTCGTCGGTGCGATGCAACTTTATTCGGTGGAGCGTAAATGCTCGCAGCCGATCGAAGGTCACGCGGCATCATTCGCACAGTTTAAGATGGAAGGTAACGCCGAGCCGAGCAATCTTTTTTGCTTTGCTGTGCGTACGCAAACGGGGGCGAAGCTTCATATTATCGAGGTCGGTCAGCCGCCCTCGGGCAATCATCCCTTTCCGAAAAAAGCCGTCGACGTATTCTTTCCGCCGGAAGCAGCCAACGATTTTCCGGTGGCAATGCAAGTCAGCTCCAAGTACGACGTTATTTATCTAATAACGAAATACGGTTACATTCACATGTACGACATAGAATCGGCGACCTGTATATTCATGAATCGTATATCGGGCGAGACAATATTCGTAACTGCGCCCCACGAAGCGTCGGGCGGTATCATCGGCGTTAATCGAAAAGGTCAAGTACTCTCGGTGTCCGTCGAGGAGGAGAATATTATACCGTACATTAACGGAGTACTCCAGAATCCCGAATTGGCTTTGAGAATGGCAGTGAGAAATAATTTGTCCGGTGCCGAGGATCTTTTCGTACGAAAATTCAACATGCTTTTCCAAAATGGCCAGTACGCCGAAGCCGCTAAGGTCGCCGCTAACGCGCCTAAGGGCATCCTCAGGACACCCGCTACTATTCAACGATTCCAGCAGGTGATATGTCGCCTTTAAATATTTTTCTTTTTATTTTTGTCATGGTGTCCAGTGATCCTGGAAATTTCTTTAAATTCAGTCTGTCCTTGAAAATTTCTGGAATTTCCTTGATTTTTACCTTTTCTTCTGGAATTTTTCATTCTTTTACTTCATTTTTTTTTTACAAACGTATTTGAGTGTTGAATTTTTTTGTTTTTAAGATAATCTGTTTTAACTTTCGAAAAGCCTTGTATTATTAAAGTCCTTCGAAATTTTTTTTCTCGAAATACCTTGAATTAGTAAAAAAAAATATATATATTTTTTAAGGTCCCTTTCCCAAAATATTGAATCCTGTTTCATTAAAAAAAATAAATAAATTATCAATTCGAACATTTTTTTCTCTAAAAATTTTCAAACTAAATCATATTATTTCTTCATATTTCTGTCTGCTTTGACATATGACATATTTTATGTTTGCCCGTTTGTTCCCTGGAATATTTATAAAAATTTTCTTTGGAAAATCTGGAAGATTCGGGAAATTTTGCAGTCACAAAATGCGTAACATTTCTGAAAAAAAATAAATAAAATTCTCTATGTGAATGTAAATGTATATTTGCGTGTCATTTAAATTGGATTTATTTCAGCAGATATGCTCATAAATTTGAAGAACGGTAAATGAAAATGAGTTTTTTTTTTCTTCTCCTTATTCCGTAGGTTCCCGCGACCCAGGGACAAACATCACCGCTTCTACAGTATTTCGGAATTCTTCTGGATCAAGGACAACTCAACAAGTACGAATCTCTGGAGCTCTGTCGTCCGGTATTGGTGCAGGGACGCAAACAGCTGCTCGAAAAGTGGCTGAAGGAGGACAAACTCGAGTGCAGCGAGGAATTGGGCGATCTCGTTAAACAGGCTGATCCAACTCTCGCGCTTAGCGTTTACCTCAGAGCGAATGTGCCCAACAAAGTAATTCAGTGCTTCGCGGAGACCGGCCAATTTCAGAAAATCGTTCTCTACGCCAAAAAGGTTTCGTACACCCCGGATTATGTTTTCTTGCTGAGAAACGTTATGCGAATCAATCCCGATCAGGGCGTGGCTTTCGCCCAGATGCTCGTGCAGGACGACGAGCCCCTGGCTGACATCAATCAAGTGAGTGCTTTTGCAGTTATTCTTTATTCTTTTTCTTTTTTTTTTTGTCATTGCGAATTTAACAAAGCTCCAAAGATTTAAAGCTTTGTTATTTAGATTTTAGAAACAGCCACCTACGTTCAATCCATAATATTTCCATCTGGGTCGGACGAATTTTCTTTTTCAGAAAAAGATTGAAAAAAAAAAAGAAACTCGAGCTCTGGGCTGGCTTAAAAATGTTAATATTTGGCATATTTGAGAATTTTTCAAGATTTTGTCAATTCTGGTTAACGATTTACTTTTGAAAAATCATAGTTAAATTATGAAAAAAAAAAATTAAAAAAAAGGGTGAGTGCTTTTTAGAGTTGGAACAATAATCTACAAAATTATGGACGAAATCCAAGAGAATCCATTGCGAAAATTCGCAATTCTTTCGGTCAATGCTTGAGCCAACTTTATCGATTACATCTTTATTCTCCCGTATAACTCGTACAAAAATATATAGAATACATGCTTCACATATGTTGACCCGATTGTCCTATCCTGAATGTCTTGGGAATTTCATTGATTTTTTTTTTGTTTGCTTCTGAAAGTATTCTTAAAGTGCGCTGCCAACTATGCATTTATTCAGACTCACTGAATACATTTAGTTGTGGGTGTTCAATCGATATGTCACACTTTTTTTTCTTTAGGGAAATCAACATTCAACAAATTTTCTAGTAAACATTTTTCTAAAACACCATAAAATAATTACATCAACATCCATTTTTTACAAAAAAAAAAAAAAAAAAAAAAAAAAAAAAAATCATCCGCCTGTAAAATTAACATTCTTTCTAATCAAGACGTTTTAACAATCCAAAATGTAAATTTCACAGATTGTAGATATATTCATGGAGCAGAATATGGTGCAGCAGTGCACAGCCTTTCTGCTGGACGCTCTAAAGAACAATCGGCCGAGTGAGGGAGCACTGCAGACTCGTCTTCTCGAGATGAATCTTATGTCAGCGCCTCAGGTAGCCGACGCTATTCTCGGCAATCAGATGTTCACGCACTACGATCGAGCTCACGTTGCGCAGCTCTGCGAAAAAGCTGGACTTTTGCAACGCGCACTCGAGCATTACACCGATCTTTATGACATAAAGCGAGCAGTCGTTCACACGCATCTACTCTCGCCCGACTGGCTGGTCGGCTTCTTCGGCACTCTGTCCGTCGAGGATTCCCTCGAGTGTCTCAAAGCCATGCTGACCGCGAACATTCGGCAGAATCTTCAGATTTGCGTTCAAATAGCCACGAAATATCACGAACAATTGACCACCAAATCGTTGATCGATCTGTTCGAGAGCTTCAAATCGTACGAGGGTCTTTTCTACTTTCTTGGATCGATCGTCAACTTTAGCCAGGACCAAGAAGTGCACTTCAAGTATATACAGGCCGCCTGCAAAATCGGACAGATCAAGGAAGTCGAGAGAATCTGTCGGGAGAGCAATTGCTACAATGCCGAACGCGTGAAGAACTTTTTGAAGGAAGCTAAATTATCGGATCAATTGCCGCTCATTATTGTTTGCGATCGCTTTGACTTTGTTCACGATCTCGTGCTGTATCTTTACAGAAATAATTTGCAGAAATACATCGAAATATACGTACAAAAGGTATGGTTTTTCTTCATGAAATCGATTTGCTGCGATTTTTTCAGCTTTTCTTAATTTTGGGGCTTTTTTTTGTGCTAGGTCAATCCTTCTCGACTACCGGTCGTTGTCGGTGGTCTGCTCGACGTCGACTGCTCCGAGGATATTATTAAGAATCTTATTCTTGTCGTACGCGGACAATTCTCGACCGACGAACTCGTCGAAGAAGTCGAGAAACGCAATCGTCTCAAGCTTCTCCTGCCGTGGCTCGAGTCTCGCGTTCACGAGGGATGCGTCGAACCCGCTACTCACAACGCTCTTGCCAAGATCTACATCGATAGCAACAACAATCCTGAACGATTCTTGAAGTGAGTTTAGTTATTTTTCGATAAATTTTGCGGCAATTTTTTTTTTTTTTGTTTTGACGATTTTTTTTATATTTAAAACGATTTATTTGTGGAATACAAATCTTAAAGAATTCCTGTCGAAATTTTCATACCTCCATTTTTATCAAATATTTGAACTTTCACGCCTGCATTTTTTTTTTTTTTTAGATTATACTTTCAGCAATTCTAAACGTAATTACAAAGTTTGAAGTTTCGTCAACGAATAAAATGTCGAGTAAAATTAAATAATAAAAAATTTTCACTGTTTCCCGTAACTATGTTCGATATTTTCGTTTCAGAGAAAATCAGTTCTACGACAGCAGAGTCGTGGGTAAATATTGTGAGAAGCGCGATCCTCATCTAGCTTGTATCGCTTATGAGCGCGGTCAGTGCGATCGCGAGTTGATAAGCGTCTGCAACGAGAACAGTCTTTTCAAGAGCGAAGCGAGATATTTGGTGAGACGTCGCGATCCGGATCTCTGGGCGGAGGTTCTACTGGAGAGCAATCCCTACAAGAGGCCGCTGATCGATCAGGTTCGTAAAATAATCGAATAAAAGCACGTAATTCGTAAAATCGAAAGAAAAAAAAAAAAAAAAAATTCATGCGATAAATGGATGTTATTTTTTACGACCGAAGGTGGTGCAAACAGCTCTATCCGAGACCCAGGATCCCGAAGACATCTCCGTGACCGTGAAAGCTTTCATGACCGCCGATTTGCCGAACGAATTGATCGAACTTTTGGAGAAGATCGTGCTCGACAGCAGCGTTTTTAGCGATCATCGCAATCTTCAGAATCTCCTGATTCTCACGGCTATCAAGGCCGATCGTACTCGCGTTATGGAGTACATAAATCGTTTGGACAATTACGATGCCCCTGACATCGCGAATATTGCTATTAACAACGAACTCTACGAGGAGGCATTCGCGATCTTCAAGAAATTCGACGTCAACACGTCCGCTATACAAGTTCTCATCGAGCAGGTCAACAATCTCGATCGAGCATACGAATTCGCTGAGAGGTAAGTCTCAGCGTCTTTTTTTCTTGATTGAAAAAAGAGCGTTTAAAAAAATGTCTTATAAAAAAATTCTTAAGTTTGAATATTAAAAATTGTCGGATTTTTTTTTTTTTTTCAATGCAGTGCTTTTTTTTACTCAACTGGACTGCTACAGCTAACTTAAATTAAATTCATACATCCGCTACCGAATGATATTTTTTAAATTTATAAAAAAAAACCGAATCGCCGGTTTATTTTTTGCATCGCAGGTGCAACGAACCAGCGGTATGGTCGCAGCTTGCCCGAGCCCAACTGCAACAAGGTCTCGTGAAAGAGGCTATCGATAGTTTCATAAAAGCCGACGATCCGTCAGCTTACGTTGACGTTGTGGAAACCGCTCATCGCACATCGCACTGGGAGGATCTCGTGCGTTATCTGCAGATGGCGAGAAAGAAGGCGCGTGAGTCCTTCATCGAGAGCGAGCTCATTTATGCGTACGCCCGTACAAACAGGCTCGCCGATCTCGAAGAATTCATCTCCGGGCCAAATCACGCCGACATACAGAAGGTACTTAAAAGATCTCGCACATATTTTTGTAAATTCCAACATTTGCTTTAATTGACAGTTGAAAAAAAAATATATATATCTTCCTATTTTTTTTTAGATCGGTGACAGATGCTTCGACGACAAGATGTACGATCCCGCGAAGCTTTTGTACAACAACGTGTCGAACTTCGCGAGATTGGCCATCACGCTCGTGCATCTCAAGGAATTCCAGGGCGCTGTCGACAGCGCGCGCAAAGCAAATTCCACGAGAACCTGGAAGGAGGTTTGCTTCGCTTGCGTCGACAGCGGCGAGTTTCGGCTCGCACAAATGTGCGGCCTCCACATTGTCGTTCACGCCGACGAACTCGAGGATCTCATTAATTATTATCAAGATCGCGGACACTTTGAGGAACTCATTAATCTACTGGAAGCCGCACTCGGACTCGAACGCGCTCACATGGGAATGTTCACCGAGCTTGCGATTCTCTACAGCAAATACAAACCGCAGAGGATGCGAGAGCATCTCGAACTCTTTTGGTCGCGCGTCAATATACCCAAGGTACTTTTTAAAAAAAAAATCTATTTCTTGTACAAAAAAAATGAAATTTTTTATTTTTAAGTAGAAACGCTGAGTTTCTAATTTTTATAGAATATAAAATTTATAAAAATCTTTCAGAATTTTATCGAACTAACTTCAGTTAAAAGTCTACGATAAATGAAAAAAAAAATTAAATTTCAATGTAGTTGAAAAAAAAAAGGATTCAAAGTAGAACTTTGCACATTGCTTCTTCGTTATTTTTGAATTTTGAAAAAGCTGCCTCCGAGGAAGTACATTGATTAATTTTTGCTCCATAGAGGAAAAAAAAATCATAAATTCTCTAAAATATTTTAATGCAACATTTTTTACATAATTTCGAATATATTGACATGAAGATCGAAAAAAAAAGTACAAAAATGTTAATTGACGCAATTTAGTGCAAGAGAATTATGAAAATACGTCGAATTAACGCGATTGAAAAAAAAAACGCAGGTGTTACGCGCCGCTGAATCAGCTCATTTGTGGGCGGAGCTCGTGTTCCTGTACGACAAGTACGAGGAATACGATAACGCGGTGCTGGCAATGATGCAGCATCCGACGGAGGCATGGCGAGAGGGTCACTTCAAGGACGTTATCACCAAAGTCGCGAACGTCGAGTTGTACTACAAGGCGATACAGTTCTACGTTGAATACAAGCCACTGCTGTTGAACGACATACTGTTGGTACTTGCGCCGCGAATGGATCACACGAGATCCGTCTCTTACTTCACGAGAACCGGACATCTTCAGCTGGTGAAGCCCTATCTGAGATCCGTGCAGGCTCTGAACAACAAAGCCATCAACGAAGCCCTCAACGGACTCCTCATCGACGAGGAAGACTATCAGGGCTTGAGAACGTCGATAGACGCCTTTGACAACTTTGACAATATCGCACTTGCCCAACAACTCGAGAAACATGAACTCATCGAGTTCCGAAGAATCGCTGCCTATCTGTACAAAGGAAACAACAGGTGGAAACAGTCCGTTGAATTGTGCAAGAAAGACAGGCTCTTCCGGTAAGATTCTCACAAAATTAAAAAAAAAAAAATTAAAAAATCTCTGCTTACAAAAATGAACATATTTGGTAAAATTAATTTTTTAAATCTAAAATATTTCTCTATTTCTAATGTATTTCTTCTATTACGTTGTCTGTAATATTGCTCCATTTTTGGGTGAAAAATTGTGTTTCATTTTTTGTATTTTTATCGGTAAAATCGTATAAAAAGACAAGAAGAGATAAATTCTCCAATAGTTTCATTGCTTTTCAACGTCATGAAAAGCTAAAAATTTCGATGGTTTCAATAACAGGGATGCTATGGAGTACGCAGCGGAATCCCGCAACGCCGACGTCGCCGAAGAATTGTTGGAGTGGTTCTTGGAGCGAGGATCGAAGGACTGTTTCGCTGCGTGTCTCTTCCATTGCTACGATTTGCTACATCCTGACGTGATCCTTGAGCTCGCGTGGAGACATCGTATTCTACATTTCGCTATGCCCTATCTGATTCAAGTCGCTCGCGAATACATCACAAAGGTGAGTCTGCAGAAAAATCATTTTTTCTAAGACGAAAAAAAGAAAAGAAAAAAAATTTCGTTGCATGATTTACGTAAAAATGACATTTAACAATTTTTCGACGCGCCGTAACTTTGTCTCTTTAATTGTGAGACGAACATTGTGAAATTATGACTATCACCGCACAGGTCGACAAGCTCGAGGAGGCGGAGAGCCGACGAGTCGAGGAGACCGATCATCAGGAGCACAAGCCCATGATAATGCGTGAGTAGCACCGATAAATAATCTCAAACCCTGCAAAAAAAAAAGAGAAACTCTCTTTCAGAATCATGTTTTTAACGTAAAAATGTTTTCAGCCGAGCCACAATTGATGCTAACAGCTGGTCCGGGAATGATGGCACCGGGTTACGCGCCTCAGGGTGTTTACGGAGCTCCAGCGCAGGGCGTTTACGCGCCAGCCGCCTCTGCCTATCAGGGCTACGGTATGTGAGACGCGCTAAACGAAACGCTCTGCAGCACCGATCAACAATATCCACATTTCTTAAGATTTAGCTAGAACAAGGATACGCCGTTAGTTCGTAGTCATAATCGAACGCTGGATTAAAAACAAAACAAAACAAACAAACAGAAAAGAAAAAGATATACAAAAAGCAAAAAAAGAAGCAAAACTAAAAAAAAATTCAAGGTTTTCGTTAGAAGAAAGGAAAGAGAAAAAAAGAAAGTAAGAGAGAGAGAGAGAGAGAGAGAAAAAAAAGGTCCTCGCGCGCTTGGTCCGCTTCGACGCGACGATAAATCTCCTTTGTGTCACCCCGTCCGACGACACGCGGCAACCAATAATTAAAAAAAAAAAAAAACAAAAAAAAATAGCCTTGGACCGCGCCCCGGGCTTGCCGATTCATTGATAATACCGCTAATAAACACTAGTTCCGCGGCCGTGAATCCCGAGCTAATTGATTCGACGGCTTGCGGAATATAGATATACATATACCTATTGAAAAAAAAAAAAAAAAAGAAAAAAAAAAACATCGCGGCCCCGAAATCATCGAAAAAGAAAGGAAAGGAAAAAAAAAAAAAAAAAAAAAAAAAAAAAAACTGAGAAAACCACTGAATTGTAATTACGTTATTTGCAGTACAAAGGTTTTGAAAAGTATCGTGGGCTTTGGGATCCGTTTGACTAATCTCCGTGGTCGCGCGGTTTGTAATAATTCCGAGTAAACGGCTCTCTTCGATGACGACAGATCACCACTATCATCCCCCCCCCTCCCTCCCTCCCCCACGCCACCCCTTGTGTAGCTTGATCGACTATATTGTTCGTATTCTCGTTTGTTAGTACATGTATATTTAACGATTATTGAAATGAAAATTTTCTTCTTCTTTTTCTTTAGCCATGTGTGAAGTGGAGAATGTTAGTTTCATCGATTATCCTGTCTTTATTTCGTGCCCCTTCTTTTTTTATTCACTTTATTTTCTTCTTTATGTGCATTCAATGTTTCACGTGATTCGCTCGAGGCATTTTTTAATTTCCGGGCCGAAAAATCTATGTCCAGCGACTATTTAAGAGCTGCCGTCTAGGAGAAACTCTGTAAGGCAGTTGAATCGCCAGATGAAAAATCAGCGAGGCGTAGAGAAAGATAGAGGGAAGACGAGAGAAAGCAAAAGATCCAACAGGGCCTATGAAATTTTAGCTTCGGAGTTGCTGAAAGTACCCGAAACTCTTTTCACGTCTGGTTAGGAAATTTCGTTGATGAACGGGCGAGGAAAACGCGTGTTTCTGGACACCGAATGTAAATTTTCTTTGCATCTTCTTTCGACGTTCGTTGAGAGTTAACAGACTTTGCGAAAAAATCGGTAATTCACCTTTGACTTCCTACGAATTTACTTGATAGAATATTTCGTCTGCTGGCGAACGACGAACACGTATAATGAGCTTAAATAATTATTCTTATTTTAGAGAGCTTGTTCATCCTCGAAGGCACACACACACACACACACACACGCGAATAATTCGATAATTGTGATAAATTGATTCCCTCAAACGTTTAATTGTGAAATTTCGAAACACTTTTTTCCTTTGTTTTTTGTTTCTTTTTAGCTCTTAAAATTCACGTTTTTTATTGTTGGTCCTCCGAACGAACTGCGCTGAGGATGAAACATAAAATACGATCGACAAATCGTCGATTAAAGTTTCCAGCGCTCGGCTTGGAAGGAACGTTGTTTGTCGCTCTTAGGACTCTTTCTGGAGTATCGTTTTGTTTTAATTACGTTACCAAAATTATTGTGCTTCTAGTTATTCTGTGGGCTTGCCGGGCGCGAATCGCGCTCCAATTAACAATGCAGAAAACCACGAAAAAACGGGGCAAATTATGAGTAAACAAAAATAAAAAGACAAAAAAAAAAAGAAACGAGGCAAATTATTTTGGAGGAAGCGAGAAAAATGTGTCTCAATAGCAGTAGCTGCGTAGCTGTCGGTGTTAGGATCGCGAGAGCATGTTCAATCGAGTGGTGCGAGCGATTAATTAATGACATTCCCGAAATATTTACCATTTCATCCTGCAACGTTGACGAAGACCGCCCCAACACCCCCCCCACCCTCCCGTTAAAACCCCAACCTCGTAATGATTAACACAGAAAAAGAAAGCGAAAAAAAAAAAAGAATAAATAAATAAATAAATGAAAAATTAACGAGATTACTCCAAATAATAATTTCAAATTTTGAGCCACGCACGGAGACCGGTTATTACCGTACGTTGTTACTGTATTGATATCATGATTTTTTTTTTTCTTGGATATTATGATTTATTATTACGATTATTATTATTATTATTATTATTATTATTATTATTATTATTATTGAAATATTGGAAGAAAAAATGCAAGTTAAGCAAGAATGATTGATTAATAATTATACATAAAAATTATAAATATATAATTATATTATTATATATTATATATTATATTGGTAATTAATGTAATATGTAAGTAGTAGATATACATATAATACGAGTGAGTCGTATTAATGAATGAAAGAAATAAAAAAAAAAAGGAAAAAAAAAAAAAACCAAAAGGATGCAAATAATTAAAGTGACAACAACAGAACACTGAAATAATGAAGAATCGTAGTAGCTGACTGAATTTTTTCTTGTTTTTTTTTTTTTTTTTTTTTTTTTTCGGGCAGACAGATTGTAAATCGTCTCGCATGTTTTTTCTCTGGTGTTTTTTGCGCTGTAAAATGTAACGGATGTGCTGAAAAATGCTCTTCGTAGTTGAAAATAAATGGAAGCCTGTTCAACGGAATAATTGAAAAGATTTATTTCGGTTTGTTTTTTTTTTGTTTCTTTGTGTTTGGATACAAGCCGAATCGCCGATGTGTGCTTACCGAGGTTCAAAGGTCGCAGAAGTGAGAAGCTTTGAACTTTTTCACCGAACGCTCCGCTGGCTTGTGCTGAATCTCCGAACCCAATACTTCTAGACTCGAGGGCGCCAAGTGAATCCTGAAGAGCGACGAATTCTTCGGAAGAGCTGGGGATATGCATAAGAGGTTGGTCATATTTTTTGAATAATTGAGGAAGAAGGCGAGAGGAGGCTTCGGCGGATATATTAAAGATTTGCCAGTTGAAGCCGATATTTTTATTTTTTTTTCGTAATTTTAGACCAATTTTTGGAATATTTACTCAATTTTCGGATTTCAGACAATAAAGTCTTTTAATCGACAAAAAAAATTGTATAAAAAATCTTGTGCTATTTATAATTCAAAATTGTCTTCTGAGCATTTAAAAAAATCCCCAGATCTGAATATGACTAATTTCAAGAATTTAATTTTTTCAATATCATCGCTTCTTTATTTTCTACATAACTTTTTTCATGATTTATGAATGATCAATCTGTTTTTATACAATTTTTAGAAAAATTAAAAATTTTTAAGTCCCTGAACCCCGAGATAAGATAAGTCAAAGCAAAGTTTATAACAAATTAGAATTTCTCACTTTTTTTTTACTAAGTAAAAATTATAAAAATTCTCGCGTCTTATTATTTTAAGGAAGACTCCGATTTCAGACAAAATACGTTTTTTTAGCCATTAAGAAAAAAAAAAATCGTATAAAAAAATCCTACACAATTGATAAATCAAAAATTTTTTTTCCTCAAATTTCCTTCCTTAAATTTCAACCTCACCGAAGCCTCCAATAGCATAATACAAAGTTTCCACCGACTCAAAAATACACTCACTTATGAGTCGATTTTTAGTAGTCAAAATTTGAAAGCAATTTTTGGTCTCCAGAAGGACAATTCCATTGTTGCCTACAGCGCTAGGATTCTTAGATCTGATCACAGTGATGATTGCTCCATGAAAGTCTGCCCTCGCCAGTCTCTCGTTGATATTGTCCCAATTTGATTCTGTCGGACAACCCGGCAAGTCTGTAAAATCCTTGACCCTCAGATGTTGACGCATGTAATCCATCCACATTTCGTTCAACTGCAGCAGCTCGACGTACTCAAGCCCATGTTTAGTTCCCAATATTTTTGGCCTCAAATTTTTATGCTTAAAGCACTTTTTTCTGTTGCCACTCTTTGAATCATTTCCAATGCGCGACGACTTGTGCTTGTCAAAAATAAATGTCTAGTAGAAAAAAAAAAAAAAATTATTAAAAAAAAAAAAAAAATTATTAAAAAAAAAAACAAAAAATTATTAAAAAAAAACAAAAAATTATTAAAAAAAAACAAAAAATTATTTAAAAAAAAAAAAAATTAATTAACATATTTATAGCTTAAAATTGAATTTTTCTTCTCACCCTTTTTAATTCTTCCAGGACGTCTTTATTGTCGGAGGAGGGCAATTCCCTTTCGAGATACTTGACTAAAAATTGCTCTCGACTCTCGTAAGTCGTCGCCAAATTGGTGATTGTGTTGGGCAGTGGTAAGCAAACGTTCTCTGAAAAAGAGTTTTAATCCTTTTACCTTTTTTTTTAAATTAAAGTACGAAATTTGTACTTACGAGCAGAACCAGACATGTCTCCAATCGATGGAACAAAAATCATGAAAAGTTGAATCTAAGGTGCTGGAAGATACTCGTGTTCATACGATGTAAACAAATAACGAAGAAACATGCGTCAATGACGCGGAAGTGTGACGTCATAGATGACGTATATATGGTGCGTGCATGGCGATTCCGTTTGGCGGGAAAAGATTTGAATTCGAGCTTCGTGAACGGAAACTGTAAGTGCTTCATTTTAAGAATGAGAAATTATTATTTTTATGGTTTTTCTAGTATTTTGCGGAGTAATTAATGTGTCTAAAAATATTAACGGATTAAGGATCGTCAGGTTAATATTTTTTAATTACACAGAAAAATCTGATAAAAATTGATGTTAACGATGCTAAGATTAATAATTTTAAACTTTTCGATAAATCAGCTCTAAAAAAAGTCTGAGAAATTCGGGAAAAAAAAAAAAGAAATCACTGAAATTATTAGTTTCGATTTTGTACCTAAATTTCTATGCAAATTTCTCTCATATCGCATCGGGCATTTCAGGAAAAAAAAAAAATTAAAAATATTCTTTAGTCATTTTATTCTATAGGCACTGTCAATAATGTACAAATCAATTGGATCGGAATAGTTAGAAGAATATTTATAAATTTATTCTAAGCGACGATCTCGGGCACAGCGACGACATTTCCATCCTCTTGTTTTCCCAGATAACGATCGATGTAATGAAGCGTCTCAAATCCAACTTCAACCATAATTAACACAATTATCATCCACTCGAGACGCACGTGATGTCGATCACTGAGATGCGAAGACAAAAGTTCCACCAATTCGACGCAGTGATTTATTTTCTCGTTCATTACCTGCGTAAACGCCAAAAAATTATTCATACGATTACAAGAATAATTCAATAAAACGCGTATAAAATATTGATTTTTAAATAATAACAATCAGTTAAAAAAATAACAGCAAAAAAAAAATTCTTGATAAAAGATTTATTCTTTTTCTAGAAAATCAATTCAATTTTTGCGAATATACACGATTTTTTACCGAGTTTTTTTTGCGATTGTTAAATTTTCGTTTCCGAGTTTGAGCATTTTTTTAAAGCCTTTTTTTGTGAAACTTTTCATTGCATCATCGTGAATCTTCTCGGAATTTAATCTGGCGGCAATTTATGAAAATCTGTGTAGAACGTATCGTTGATTATTCATTTTCGATTTATCCTCACCCTTGTGCGTTTGGCTATACTAAAATAGCCGCAGGTTCGCTGATACAGACTCTCGAGCTCGTCTCTCTCCCAGTAAAAATCCGGTGTGTCGAGAAGATCGGAGCTAAGATTTATCAAGTGTCGTAGAGCAAAGAGCTCGCCTTGCTTTCTCAAGACCTCCTCCCTCGTCATTTTAATTTTTCTCCCGGCTTTTAGATCCTCCGTTACGAATTCTATCGAATCAATGTAATGATCCAACGATGCTTCCCAAATGCCAAGCTTTACGGATTGCCCGATAGCGTTTGAAAACGTGTATTTATCCAGGCTCGTTGCATCCGGCGCCAGATGGATATCCCCGTCTTTGAGGTGACTTTTCTTTCTGTGAAAAATTTTTAAACATGATCAGCAATTTTTAGAAGCAATGGTTTTTTTTTTTTATTTTTTTCTTTTTAAATAAAAAGTATACCCTGGATCGGTGTACGTGTAAGACATCATTTCGCTCTCGGCTTGCACCATAGTGGGCTCGTAACTCGAGTCCTCGTACGATTTCAAAAATCGAAGAACATTGCCACTCTCCAATTCCGGAACATTCCACATTATGACGGTACCCTCGCGAAAGAAGTAAATCTCTCGCGCCTCGTGGTCGATTTCGTACTTTGGCACAGCGTGTATCACGTCCGGCAAAGCTGCAGAAAGAATAATAGATTTTTAAAAAAAATTTCATCATGATAAACAGGCAACAAAAAAAAGCGATGAGAAAATTGGAATAGAAAATGTTGAATTGGGTAAATCTTGTTTAACAGAAATTTGAATAATTGTGACTTTGTTAAATTGCAACAATTGCAGTTGCATCAACTTTTTAGAACTCATTTTTTGAGATTACATTTTTAAGTAATTGAGCATTTTTGGGCGTGAATGGAAATTCATTAAATCGAAGATTCCAATGAACTATTAAAATTTCTTTAACGACGTTGGGGCACTTAAAACTGGTTAAATCAGGGCTTATTTTTTAATCAATTTCTGTAAATTCAATTGTAAGCTCAATTTTATCTACAAGACTTTACGATTTTTTAAAACGTATTGTCGTTTCATTTCTTGTATATCAATTTTTGCTACGTATTCTAGAATCTTCAAAGTAAGTTTCATCATTTTTAGGACCTGATCGCACGGATATCTTTCATACAGTCACGATCGCTGTAAAATCTTGTATCGTTTTCACGAAAATGTTTGACACACAAACTGTCCCATTCTCCTTCGTTTTGTTAAATTAATTGTAACAAAATAAGAGTAGATTCCAACTTCCCGGTTTTCCAAAATTACCTCAATTAATATACCAAATTTATTACCCTTTTTTTTTCTCTTATATGATATAATAAAGCCAAGAATACCATTCTCTTGCAGGTATAAATTTATTAAAGTAACAAATGAAATAATCGTGTAACAACGTATTTCAGTTTATTTATCAGCGGTCTATCAACTCCGTTAGACCGCAATTATAATAAATAGTATCGTAAAAAAGTCCTGATAAAAATATCTCGACGTATAAATTATGTACATTGCAGGCAGGGTTGTGTTTTGTGTAAACAGGGAAGAAGTTCATCGACTAGAAAGCGGACGTTATCTTCGATTACGCTATCGTTTTATCGGCTTAAATTGCAGGAGTACAAAAACATTTCTTCGCTTTTCACTCAGTGAAATCCTCGATTGTTAGTCGATCAAGTAAGGACTGTCACAGGCGCCAGCGCCGCTCATCACACCACCCTCGTTGGAAGACGCTAATTTTGCCCGCAGCATATGTCCCACTTGTTTGTTCGTATATATTTCATTCCCGTCGCCGATTACAACGCCAAATATTCCGAGTTCCGAGCAGGCTTCTTTTAACTCGAGATTCGTGCTGCTGCCCGGACGTATTAAATAATTCATTTCTATCGGCGGATGAATCCTTCCCATGAGTATATAAGCCGTTCGATCCCGCTCACTCTTCATTGATTCCAACAACACTTTTATGTCGTTTCCGTAAATATTGTTGCCGCCACCCTCCCGCTGAGGCTTCAGGACGTAACGATCGGGCTGAGCGATTGCCATGCTCATCGCGGCGTCTCCGTCCTCGTTCATTTCCAGCGAATAAAGGCCTGTAAGAATTCGACATTTTTTAACATTTCATTTTTTTTTTCTTTTTATTTTATTTTTTTGTTTTTCGAAATTTTCGTGTCAGGATACTTAGAATCACACATAATTTCGAGAGTCTTTGAAAATTCAATCATGTATAATTCTAGAATCGTTCAAGAAATTGAGCTGAAATTTGGCACAAAAATGACGCTTTGAACAGTCGTAATTTTTAGAAAATCTATACAGGGATTTAGATTTTGTGCTTTTTTTAATTAAAAAAAAATTTCGTCGCTCTCATTTTCGTGAAATGATTATTGTACCGAAGAGTTCTTCATAAGTGAGAAGATGAAATTTTTCATGATTCGGATCCACCGTTTTGAATTTCGAAATTATGATGTGGAATTCGTTTTCAGCCGCGTGAAAAACTTGAAGGTACCGATTTTCATCGAAATTCAAGCATTTTCCCAAAATTTTTTCTTAAGATTATTGTCAAAACACTGTCACAAAAAATAAAAAAAAAAAATTTTATGCGATTTTTTTTTCTGTACTTTGAGAAAAGAGAAAACATGCTTTCTTGAAAAGTATAAATAAATTCTGTTAACTAACTGGTAAAAATTTCTTTGACTCTTGCGGCAGACTGTTCGTTCTTCAGGTAACGGGAAACGACACCTGGTTTAGCGAGTGCTTGTTGCACTTTTTTTGAGCCAGCGAGATGATAGTGAATCGACGGGCTTTTTATGGCGAGTGAGCGTTCGATCAGCAGCCTGACGTTCCATTCTTTATCAGTGTGATACTGTCCAGGCTCGTATCCACATCTGTAATAAACGACAGCCACGGCCTTGCCGTTTACCAGCAATTCCTTGTTCGGTCCCAATTCAGCTTGCGCCGCCAATTGCGTGAGATTTCTCCTTATGACATTAACGTCATTATTCTGACGACGAATTTCAAACTCGTGAAATCTCTGATCGCAAATGTTGTAAGTTACGTCTTCTATCACGAAGAGAATGACCGCTCTGAAAATCGACTGCATTTATTATTGCAAGATCTTCAATGAAATTCGACAAATAAACGTAACTCAAATTGTCGGATTTTCGCGTATCTTAAATTGTTGACTCGAGTAATGATTAACGAAGTTTAATTTATTCAAGAATAATTATTTGCAATGATGGAAATAGGAAAAAAAATTAAGCTTCTGCTATTTTTTATGTTAATCTGCAATTTTCTCTGAGTTACAAAACGACGAAGCTGCGCTGCCATAAGTTATATTAAAAAGCGTGGAAAATAATTTAATTTTGAGCGAACGGTGTAGGTAAAAATTCCCAAATAATTCAGGTGAATTCATCACAAAGTAGAAAATATGTGATAATAATTTCAGATTTTTCTCTGCATTTTTATATACATCACGAACCTCCTTAAGTCTTGAAGATTGTTTGCATGATCAAAACAATCTCCAAGATTTTTTGTGATACGATTTCAAAAAAAATAAGCAGTGGAAGACGCTCTTTTGCCTCAAATCGTTGAAATCGTCGTTAATAAAAAAAAAAAAATTAGAAGCCTAGAAAACGCACTTCGGATCACCGTATATTCTCCAAGCTTCAATCATGCCGCCGCAAAGGCCTTGAAGAGCTTTGTTCTCCGGTAGATTATGCAATTTATCCTTCAAGCCTAATTCCCCCAAAACATATGTGTGCAAATTTGTAGCGGCAGGTCCAAGCCAACCAAAACCCGAGGCAATTGTATTGATCTCCACTTGTTTCCAGCAGCAAAAGGGCCTTGAAATTTCGTCACTTCCGTTCGTCGTGCAGCCACTTTCGAGCATGAGGTCCGACCTCAACATGCCCAGTGATACTTTCTGCGTGAATCCTTCTTTATAAACCGTCTCGTAGATCTCGAAGAGCTTCGCCGTGAATGAGTCGACCTCTATCGTTTCCCTCAGCGTTTCCTTTAAAAAATTATAATCGTGCGCCACTCCGTGCATCAGTTCGTTCAATATCAGCTGAATTTCACAGGCATTGTCGAACTCCTTGCGAGGGAAAGACGATGGCAACAGCGCGAACGGCGCAAACAGACCTATATCCATGCTGAAATTTGTTTTCGAACGCAATAGCATTCCGTGCATCAGCGCCCAATCTTTTGCCTTTTCCACGAGATCTGCCAGCTCCTCATTTTCGAGTGGCAAACTCACGCACGGCGTCATAAGCTGCTTTGGCATCTTTGCCAATTAATATTGAAGACCTGAAAAATAAAAACGTATTTTTTTCTTTTTAATAAAAAAGCGTTGGGTAGTGTAAATTTAAAAAAAAACAAAAAAAAAAACAAAATCTGAAATATAGATCTGATTTTTGTGCCTTTGATCGTGATTTTCTAATTTCAGCTGAATAGACAAGACAATACCTTTATTTTTCCGCAGGTAATTTGTGAATTAATTTTTTCTGCATCTTTTGTGAAAGATCTTCAATCCTTTGTCTTTGTCAGGAAAGAAAAATTTTCAGAATTTTGCCACTCTTTTAAACTGCTCCTAGATGAAGAAAGCAGCTTTAAAGCGGTAAAAAATTGTAATCTCATTTCTCAGCATTCTGGAACACGCTGTTTTGTTGGAAAAAATAATGGACCCTTCACGCTCTTACAAAATGCTCCTAAAATGTACAAACTTGAAATCTAATTTTCAGTTATTTCATCGCCTACATTTTGGAGGGTGGCTTTTTTTGTAAACGGCCTTAAAATGTTAAACAAAGAAAGAAATTAATTTTTTTTAAATTATTTTATTTACAGTAAAATTTTTTGAAAAATGGACAAAAAAAACATGTGCACCAATTATTTTTCGTCCATTTTTCAAAAAATTTTAAAATTCTTAAAATAATTGCAGAGGGCTAATATTTTCTTGCAACTCCTCACCTCTACTCTCATTCATCAATTCGGATACACAGAATTTTTTTTTTTTTTTTTTTTTTTTTTAATCATCCTCTTTTTCAAATTTATCTTTCATTTAACCAAAGAATGTGATGATTAAAATTCTGATTACCATCATTGTATCGTCGTCGTGGGTAAAATGCAAATGCGCGTAAGAACATCGATGCTTATATCGACGCACGCATAATATTCTAAATTTGACCGTAGAATCTCCAAGAAAAGATGGAAAAATTGAGGTGTATCGTTTCGCACGTGTATTTCAAGAAGACCGACGACAAAGGCTGAAAGTTTGTTTTTTTTTGTTTGCTTTATACTCGTGGACTATAAGAAAAATTGAAAAATTTGTAGAATATTTGAGAATGTACGTAATTTCTTAAACTTACCTTGAGATTCGCACAATAATCGCACCGGCACCAGTTTCGTACTGATCCATGAGTACAAAAACACTCGAGTTCTTATACTCACGAGTACCGTGAAACTTGACGAAATTTCAACGCACGATTACAACTCTTCGTGGTATTGTGACTGGCAGACTGGCATTCTGCGTCGAATTGTTGCGATCCAACAGAGAACAGTTTTTTTTGTGATAAGAAAGGTAACAAGAATATGATTAATAATCGCGGTGGGGGGCGGCGGGGAGGAGGAAGGGGATTGTATTCTTCTTCTTCTTCTACTTCTTCTTCTTCTTCTTCTCGTTGGCGCGTGGCTGTTGCCATCTATTGGCGACATGTGCCGTCCGGTCGGTAAAGAAGTACGGTTTCGTAGTTTACAAAATTCGTTGTTATCGTATTACAAATATTTTCGGATAAAAAACGAGAACGGTTCACTGCGGAATTCTAAGACGCAGTGAAACGTCCTCATATTTTGGTGAAAATATTATGTGGGAATGAGAACAACGCTTTACAGTTTTTGTTACCGACCGAGCACATCTCTTTAACGACGACCAATGAGATGGCGTTTCGCGAGCTCGGGCTGCGTTCACTCGTCTCGCGAAATTAATAATAAAACAGCGTTTTAAAAAATCGAAATCGCTGGACGATCTTTTGAGAAGAAATTTCTATTAAATCACTTTGGAAATATTCTCGAATAATCCTGTTGATAAAAAATGCGTTTTTGTTAATCTAGAAAAATATTTTAATAAAAACGAAAAAAAATAAAAAATTATATAAATAAATAGGATTTTAATGATTATAGTTTATATTGTAATTAGAAAAATAATTTGAAGGAAAAACCATCTTTGGTCGAATTTGATGACAATTATTATTGTCTATTTACAGAATTTTTTAAATTATTTTGCGACAGTAAAATTTTTATAATATTTTAAAAATATTATTAAAAGATTTCAAAAAAATTCTGCTATTATTGCTATTTCTATAAAAATGTAGAATTAAAAAAAAAAAAAAAACGTGAAATTCATTTATATTATTCAACTACTCATCAATTAGGAATTAATATTTTTTTTATTTTTTATTTCAATGGATATTTTAGCGCGATCATTAAAATTTTAATCTCTCGATAATTTACATCGCATGTCATGATGGGGATCGCAGAAAATCGCCCGTTATATTAGAATCTAATCTTTTTTTTTTTTTTTTTTTTCTTCAGGGTTCCAAGTCCGCGTTGTTACGCAATGACTGATCTCGAAATCTTCATAGATACTGCAAATCATTATTTTCTAATATTCCTACGAAGATATGTGAAATATTTGAAAAATTTATTTATATTAATGACAGAAAATTTTGTCGCAATACAATATATTTTTTTATTTCACTGGGTGCAAAAATTGACGTTTTACGCACGTGTGATTGCAACACTAGTAAAAAAAAAAAAAAAAATTCGCACTAGTATCGAAATGAACTATTTTTTTTAATTTCTTCAATATAATTTTATAAGATCATAATTTATCATTTTTTTTTAAAAATGTTATCCTATTTACGGCAATTTTGAAGCCATACATTTTTTTTAATTATCAGCCAAAAATGTTGCAGTACTTTATTAATTTTATTATATTTTTAAATTTTATGTAAAATATTGGCCAAAAATTGAACAATAATTTGAGGGTCTGGTCTCTTTAAATGACTAACTCCGAGTGAAGTCAACTTTAAGACTACTTTTTTTTTCTGAATACAAGAAAAATAAATACATATAAATTTTCAAATACAATTAAAATAATTACAAATACAAATTAGAAATAATTAGTAAATCTCATACATATTAATGTCTAAAAAAAAAAACTATTTTTACTTCAAACTAAATTTATTTTCCCCCAAAATATTCTAAAAATTTGCACATAACTTCAAGTTTCATCTAAAAATGGGTCAACAAGACAAATAATACTCCAATTCCTATGTTTATTAATCTGAATTACTCCTACTTTAAGTAAGAGCACTTTTTTTTTTCTCTGAATACAAGAAAATCAAATACACATAATTTGCAAATACAATTAACTGCATTACAAAATCTTTGCAAAAATAATTAGTAAATTTCATACATATGTCCAAAAAAAAAAATTGTTTCTACTTCAAACAAAATTTTTTTCCCCCAAAATATTCTAAAAATTTGCATACAACTTTAAGTTTCATTTAAAAATGGTTCAAAAAGCCAAATAATACTCTAAATCCCAATTTTTTTTTGTAAAAAAAGCTATTTATTTTTCAATAATAAATCAGTTTCCTACAAAATCAAAAAATTACCCTAAACAATAAATAAGCCTCTTTCAAATGCGTGACAAAACAAAAGATTTCCGTACCAAATCTCTTCACTTAAATTTCAATGACTCTCTACTCTTTCGAGTAAAAAAAAAAACTTACACTTTGACGATGTGCTAATTTTTCTGGGCACATACAGTTCCTGTTTCAGTAGACCCTCCATCAAATGCTCCAGATTATATTCCTCCGCAGTGGCAAGTGCTTTAACGTTCCAAAACTGGAAAAGCAAATAAATGATATAAAATAAGAAGATAAATAAAGGATAATAAAGAGAAACTAAAAATCTTTGCAAAACGCAGACAGAAAAAAAAAAAAAAACGCAGGTGTAGCTTACTCCTGGCTGCGGAATTTCCTCGTCGTCCGAGATGAGTCTCTTTTTTCTCAGAGGCCTCTTTTTCATCTGGAGCGGTGGAATTTTCTCTTGAACCTCGAGATTCTTGCTGTACTCGCGTTTGGTCGCGCAATTCACGAGTACACATTGTTCGTGCAGCGAGGAAGCTTCGAAACATTTAGCGGCTCGAAAAAACTCAGGATTCTTTCGACACAACGTGATACTTCCGATATTTCGGACTAAAGCAATTTTTCCGACAACGCCGGTCGTAATACCGACAAATCTTTGAACGCTTATGAAAATCATGCTCGGGACAAAAGCCGGTTCGTGAAATTTCGATGTTTGAAAAGGAAAGAAAATGATCGTAAGCACGAGAGAGAGAGAGAGAGATATATGTATATATATATATATCGCGAAGAAATTCAAGATTTTTCACGTACTATCGTTAAATACTCGGAAATGCAATTGTCGCTGTTGTTATTGTTGAAGAATGAACGCATGACAGTGACAAACAACGGTGACTTTAAGCCGGAAAAAAAACAACCTCGAAGAAATTCAGTATTCCCGGTGCAACGTGCAAGCCAAGACTGGATTTGAGGAACACGCGTGAACGCAGCCACAGGCTGAATGATAAACGTGCGTCTCACGTGGTCAGAATAATATCCGTGTGTGATTTTAGGGGGCGAACACTCTTCCCCCTTTATTAGTTAAAAAATGTTATTTTAAACAAAATCTCAACATTTGACAAAATTCGAAAAAATTTCGCACTAAAATCATGTGTTGCATACAAAAAATTTGTTTCAACTTTTTATTCCTTTTTTTTTGCTTGTAAATAAAGAAATATAAATTGTCTTGGTGAAAAAATGTAACGCTTGATAATAATAATAATAATTATCATTATTATTAATTAATAGTTAAAGCTAATAATTCAACAGTAAAATGTATGTACAAGTTTCATTCCAATAATGATACCCAAATTTTCCGTCGAAATTTTAATTTGCCTATAAAAAGGAGACATGAAACATCCAAAAGGTTGAACTATTAAAAAAGTAACGTAATTCACATTAACAATAACAATGATGCACAAGAAACATCATTCAAACGAAAAAAAAATTCCCGCTCACATGTGTTCGAAAAAAAGAGTATATCAACGATATTCAAATTAATACGAAAAAATAAAAACAAATACAGGTTTTGTTTTATTGATTTTTATTCCTCATTACATTCAATTGCAAATTCGGGGATTTATTAGGGAATTAGGGGAATTATCCACAAATACGTTATAAATTGATGTAAAAAAAAAAAAAATGGCGTAGTGGCTCCGATCTTCTCTCCTCACGTGAAAAACGTGAAACTCGGTGGCGTTCCATCGAGAAAAAGTTTCTTATTCTCTCCTCTCGATTCTAATTCGCCTCGAGCCCTTCTCCTTCTACTCTATTCTCTCTCTTCTCTCAGAAAGAGGTTATGCAAGTAAAGCTGCGCATGCGCGGCGCCGTTCAACCGTCAGTTAGTGTGAATAGGACGCTGGTAAACATTAGTCTGTGGTAGTCGGTTCGGTTACACTATTCGCGATACGTCGAAAAACGACGAGCAACGACGAGCGCGACACGTTAGAACACGAAGAAAAAAACGTTAGTAGTCAAGTTAAATAGTAAGAGAGAGAGATAGAGATAGAGAGAGACAGAAAGAGAGAGAGAGAGAGAGAAAAAATATATCATCATCACTCGTGAGTGCTGCGTGTGCGAGAACGTTGCTTGTATGGCATTGAGTTGGCGTGCGAGTATAATAAAGAAGTAAAAAACGAAGAATAATCCCCAAACGAGAATAATATTCTCCTCGTGAGCGCACAAAAGAGTTGCATTGCAAGTGGGGTAAAAAAAAGGGAAATAAAAACAAAGAAAAAGCCGACTCGACGATTATGATAAATTCGTATTATCGCGAAGAGCCAATCGAGGGAAAGCAGAATTGAACTGATCCTGCTGATCCATACTTTTAGTGAGTAAAGCGCCGATTAGTTGAAACTGTTTTAATCGTGAACACGTTGTGGTTGGCTTTGCGCATCGATAATTACGATATCAAAAGTGTGATTTATGACGGAATAATATAAACGATCTTTGTGTTTTTTTTTTTTTGTCTCTTTTCTTCGCGTTTACGCGAATGACGTATCGCCGCTTTTACACGAGGGCGTGATTGTGCTGTAAAAACGTATGTGCATTTTCATTTTTTTTTTTCTACTCCGATCTACTCGCGCAGAGCAACATTTTTTTTCTTTCTGTCCTGAAAACGGGGAATTACGACATTTTTTTTTAAACCAATTTGTCTGTGTGTTTTTTTTTCTGTAATAATTGATTTTGTCTCGGGGATTAAATGCTTTTTTATACGCACGCCTTTCATGAAGACTCTCTCTATCTCTCTCTCTCTCTCTCTCTCGACACACGCGTGCTTATGAAAGGGGTGACCGTGAATTTATGGGACACACACAGCGATACGTTTACGAATCCACGAATTTTATTACGTTTTACGACGATGCATATGCTTCGCTTCTACGTGACAAGGAGACTACCGATCAATTCTCTGATACGGCAGATCCCACTCGTTTTATGCGTTAATTCGTTAGATATTCCATTTTTCCGACGCTTTTGTAAGACAGATACTTTTTGTTTATTTATTTTTTTTTTTGTTTTTTACAAAATCCTCGACACAGACGAATCGGCGAAATATGCATATTTTTCGAGGTTTGCGGAAATTAAAAACAGTTGGTGACCCACTAAGCGCGGAAATTATCGCGGGCAAAGGGTTATGGAAGGAGGAGGGGGGGGGGGGATTGCGTGTCACAGACACATCGAAAAATCGACACACGTATATACGTCTCTGTACACATTACAATGTCACACAGTGTTTCTGCACTGTGTGACATTGTAAATAATAAATAAAGCAAAGGTCATTGGCTGGAGTGGTGTGAGAAACACGAAAATACGCGTTTTTTCTTTGTTCATCGCTGAGAATTATATTGAATTTTTATTATGATTTTTTTTTATTGGATAAATAGAGTGCTTTTTTATAGATGGGAAAGTAGATTAATATTGTTTACTTTATTTGATTAAAATTGTTTTCTACTCGATGATTATAATGTGATAAAAATTGGGTTTTTTTTTGGCTGATTATTGTTGGTTGGAGGAATAATTTTTTTTGCGAGATTATATTATTGCATTCTATTTTTAGTATCATTTTTATTGAAAAGTGTTTTTTTATAGATGAGAAAATAAATTAATATTGTTTACTTTATTTGGTTAAAATTGTTTTCTATTTGATTATTACAATGTGATAAAAATTGGGTTTTTTTTTTGGTTGATTATTGTTGGTTGGAGGAATAATTTTTTTTGTGGGATTATATTATTGCATTCTATTTTTAATATCATTTTTATTGAAAAGTGTTTTTTTATAGATGAGAAAATAAATTAATATTTATAATTAATTAATTAATTAATTAATTAATTAGTAAATAATAAATAAGGCAAAGGTCATTGCTGGAATTATGCGAGAAGAAATTTTTTTTTTTTTTTTTTTTGTTCATGGTTGAGAATTATATTGAATTTTTACTATGATTTTTTTTATTGAATAAATACAGTATTTTTAATAGATGGGAAAATAAATGAATATTTTTTACTTTATTTTGTTAAAATTGTTTTCTGCTCAATTATCATAATGTTGTGATGAAAAGAAATTGTGTAATGTAAATGATAAATCAAGCAAAATTCATTATTAACCGAACCTAATGACGGGATAGTTATATTCTGTGTTCCCAAACTGAGACATAGCCGAAAATGTGAAAAAAAAAAAAATATTCAGTATAATACAAAGTTGGGTTTCGAAGATTAATTTTTTTTTTTTTCAGTTTTGAAGATTATTATATTTAATTATGACTAAATATAAATCTAATTATTATGTTTTATTTTTCAAGATTAACAGACCAATGTTTTCCGTAAGATTGGTGAGCTCGGACAGCTATCAGGCACAACCGTTGCCTCAGCTGGATCCAACGTTTTCCGAATTTCGAGGATCCGAGATTAAACATGTACCGATTATCAGGATATTTGGTACAACGTCCACTGGTAAAGCTACAAATTCAACATACTTTTCGCAGAATTTATTACAATTGTATACTTCAAAGTTCTTGTGTCATTTTATCCTGGATGGAAATTTAATTTACAGGTGAAAAAACGTGTCTACACATACACGGTGTATTTCCGTACTTGTATGTCCCTTACACGGGCGAAGAGGATCCCACAAAGTTGGCCTACAGGCTTGCCGCGTCTCTCGATGCTGCTATCAATGTTTCGTTGGGTTCAGCAACTTCCAGCACTCAACACGTTTATTTGATACAACGTGTTTCCGGAATGTACGTAAAAAACGTCTCCGTAATTTTTTGTACGAAAGTACATGTCGAAAAACACGTGCCAAATTTTTTTTAGATTTTTTTAACACTTTTTAGCTGAGATATAATTTTTTCAAATTTTCGAAAAAAACCTACGTTTTTAAAAATCTGACAAAATTCGGAGAAGTGTTATAAAATATAAGAAAAATTTTGAGCCCTATGCAAAAATGGAAATTGTGTGCCAAATTTTTTATAGATTCTTTTAACACTTTTCATCTGAGACAAAAAATTTTCGAAACATTAAATCTCAGGTGAAAAGTGTTAAAAAAAATCGAAAAAAAATTGGCACGAGTTTTAGTTTAAATTTAAGCATTTTTGGTACTTAAAAGCCTTAATAGTCACCGTAGTGACTGTCTATAATATTAAATTTATAAAATAATAACCGAACAAATTTATGTTCTGAACAAGAAATTTCTGCGAAATATTTTAGTAGATTTTTTTTACGAACTTTTTAGAGACAACGTTAATGATTCAAACGACTGAAATTAGGAATCAATACTAAAACATAAATGGAATAAATAAACAAATAATAGCGAGTTCAAAAGTAACGTGATTTTTGTGTCCAGTTTCGCATGAACATTATTTCAGTTTATTCATTTTTAACAGCCGTCAATTACTGCAAATTTGTATCGTAAAAACCGACTGCTTAATCGTTTAAATAAGTAAAAAAAGAGGCATCTGCATAATCAACATTTAAACAAAGCTAATTGTTTCCCATTTCTAGACCATTTTACGGCTACCACAGGAAGGAGCACCAGTATTTAAAAATCTATTTTTATAATCCCGCTATGATAAAGCGTGCCGCAGATTTGCTGCAGGTAAGTTAAGAGCCCTCGCTGACCCTCAAATTTGGACGCGGCAACAAAATTTACCGAATTAAACGAAACTTGACATTTTTTTCGCACTGCAGAACGGATCCGTGCTCAATCAGAGTCTTCAGCCTCACGAGGCTCACATACCGTACCTGCTACAGTTCATGATTGACTATAATGTTTACGGCATGAGTCTCGTCAATCTTAGCGGCGTGAAACATCGTCGTTTGGCGCAAACACTCGCGGAACTCGCGTCTTCCGGCGAGAGCGCAACATCCGCGAACAGCGAGATCGAGTATTTGCCCTCGACGATCGAACGACAGAGCACCTGCGAAATTGAGATAGACGCATTGGCGTCGGACATCACGAACAGGCGGGAAATTGAGAATGGCCTCGAATTGAATCCCGGTCTTGCTGCGATCTGGGAGGAGGAACGCGCGAGAAGGGCACAAGCAGGACTTCAGGGAGGTGACTCGCAACTCGTAAATCCAAAGAGTCCACCGAGACCGACGTTTTTTCCAACCGATAACGATGTCTATCAGGAACAAAGACTCGCGCGAAGACTTTTAACCATTTCGCAGGTATATTAATGGAACATTTTATTGCTTTTTTTTTTTAGGATAATTTATAGGAATTTTTTTTTTAATTTTTACAACTGAAAGTCACAGTTATAAGATAATTAAGGCTTTTTTAAAATAATTAACAGCTAATATAATTTTTCAATCTTACCATATTGTGATCCTCTAAAATGTAATTTCAGTGCGACGAAAGTAGCCTCTCCACAACGACGACGAACCAATCAGTAGCGTATGCGGCAGAGGTTCAGGATGGTGAAAATTTATTGAACGCCTCTCATCTACCATTTTCACGGCCAACAGTCGAGAGATCTCAGCTCGTTGATTCTACGCTGCACGCGACTTTCCACGATATCCCTGCGGATTTGGCGAGTCAGCGAATGTCGCAGAACAACAGTATTCGTGAGTACAATAATTGATCCCTCGTTTTTACGATCAGTATTCACCAGGAAAAATTAAATCCACGGTAATTGAAATTCCAGTTGGAACCGACGACATGCCGCTGATCGATCTTCTAGTCCAATTAGCTGGCGAAGGTGCCGAAAATCAAGTATCATCCGTAGACATGGACAGCGTTCTCGGTTCTCAAGTCTCGGCGTTGCTGAACGACGAAAAAAGCGACAACGAAGAGGACGACGACGACGACGGAATCGATCTCAATCTAACTTCCCTGCAATTAGATTCACTGAGTTCTCTCGAAATCGCCGCGGAACAAGAAATTAAATCAACGAACAGCGAGCAAAAATCCACTACCACAAATCTGACTCCTTTTGTATCGCCTTACGAGGCTTCGATATCACCGGACGAAGAAGACACGAGAAAAGTATGTCAAGTGCCTCAGTACGACGGCGCTGGTGATTTATCACCGAGTCTTATGAATTCCGACGACGAGGATAACGCGAGAAACGCCAAAGAATTCAGTAATCTGCCTGAATACAACGGCAATTGCGGTCCAGCGCGAAAATTCGATAATCTCGAGAAGAGCCTAAAAATATCAGCGAACAATATTTTTGTCGCGACTAAAGATACCGAAAAAAATAGCGAAAACTTTCGTAGCACATCGCCCGTTAATTCCGCAACAGAATCGTCGGCCCTGCTTCCGATAAACGCAAACGATTCGTATCTCGCACAATATAACGCATTGAGCTACGAGCCTCTCGATGGTCTCCTTGAAATTGATCCAGAATTCGATCCCGATCTCGAGGGACTTCATTCGTCAATGGAAATTGGAATTCTTCTCTCGAGCGCCGATTCCGATACACCGGATTCCGTCGACGAGGCTCTCGAGGACGACGCGATTCCTCTGGAAACGGTGCTGAACGGCGATCCTTGTTTTACGGAAAGCGCGGAGCTCGATAAGTCGGATTTAACGGAATTGCAGGATCAGTACGTTAGTTTACTCGGCAATTCATTGCTTCCCGATGTTCACGCGAATTTAGGAATAGACAGCGATATTGGCAATTCCTCGAATTTCTCGGACTCGGATTATCAAACGGGCGAGAAAAATTGCGAGATTTTGTTGAATGTACGAAGTCCACGTTCTTCCATCACGAGCCGCGAGAGTTCCTCGTCCTCGGAGAACGTCGCGCCGAATATTCAAGAACCCGAAGGGAAAGGCTCGTCGAGAGATAAATTTAATGCCGGCTACGGGCTCGACGGAGAATCGCGAAATTTCAAGGATTTCACGAAGAATTCCAACGACAATCCCGATTACAATTGCAACGTTGTTGCCACTTGGGCGGAATTGCAGAATCTACAGTTCGTTGAGAAAGAGAAGATGGACGGTAGATCGGGAAGAAGCAAAGATAAATGTCACTCGATGGGATCTCGGCAAAGCAGACGAAGAGCCAGTCGACGCTCCGATGAAAGAACAGCTGGTCAAAGCGTACGCTCGGATTGCGAGAAAATTACGTACAACACAGCGAATTTAGCGGCTGTTCAAGTGACGAATAATTGCCATTTGTCGTCGAGAAATATCGTCACGAGCTTTGAGAATAAAAGCTCGAAAATATCGGTTTTGCCGCCGATCGGCGCTGAAGTTACGATCGAGGAGACTAAATTAACGGAGTCTCTTAATGATATTGTAGATGATGAGTGTCGAGAGTCACCTAGAGTGGCTCATGTTGCGGCGGAAGTGGAAATCGAGCAGGAGTCGAGTTTCGTTGATCTGGAAACCAGTGGACGTTCGGAAATGTCACAGGAATCGGTAATCGGCTCTGAAAATTTCGCCTCAAATCCTGAAGATTCATTGTCGACCAATTGCGACGTCGAAGGTGATGAAAATTTAGAAGAAGAATCACCGAAGAAAAATATCATCGAAACAATCAAAAGCATTCCCGAAGGTTTTTCCTACTATTCCTCCGAAAGATCCCAGCACAATTACAAAGCCGGTTTCGAGCATCGCCACTGTCAGCTCTCGAAACATAACAAAATAATTCAAGACGACGTTTTCACTTGCGAACAAGTGTGGGTTATCGAGAAGCGAAAGAGAGGACGTCAGCCTAAGAAACGAAACGACGGTGTGTGTTTCAGTGGCGATTGTGGTTTACCGATCGTTTGTCTCAAGAAAATCGACGTTAAAAACGACGATGTCGCGACTGTTGTCGAGAATTTGGAAAAAATCGACACCGCTTTGCCGGTCGAGGAGAACATTGTGAAATCGCCGAAAAACCAAGTAACAGTCGAAGCCATTGATAAACACACGGAAAGAATTTTATCGAAAAAACGGTTGAGAAAATGCCGTGTTCGAAGAAACAGAGCCGAATCTACGAGCTCGGATTCGAGCGACGACGACCCATCGTCGATTTCTGATTCGCGTGAGAAGGAGGACTCAAAAATCAAGGCTATCAATGTCAAGATACGAGGAAATGGCGGGGAGTCGCAGGTTCCAGAATCCAGCGATTGGACCGAGATCGAAGCCCGAAAATCCGTAAAGAATCATTTCGCCGACGTAGTCAATAATTCGCAGGTCACGAGGAGAAGATACTCGAGAAAGAAACGATCGTACGTGCGTAATTCGAATAAAATGATTTCCACGAGAGGCTCGAGAATTCCTGCGAGAAATGGTGTACGCCGTAAAATCTCGCGATTAAATAAACACGAGGAGAACAGTCTTCCTGGCATTCCTGGCATTCCTGGTATCGTCGACTATCGACCGAATAGCAAACGATGCTCCTCTAAAAAAAATGTATTTACCTGCTGCAACGGCGATTCCGGTGACATTAAGAGCAACGATACGTCGCTTAAAACAGAGAATAAATTGCAATCGGTATTGCTAACGAATTGGCGATCCAAACGAAAGATATCCGCTCGACGATCAAACGGTATTGTCAATTCCGTGGATAATTCCTTTACGGACAGCCGAAAATCACCAGCATCACCAAATAGACGCCCGATAAATCCTCCGCAATTTGATTATCCACCCGTGTCGCCTATACTCAAGAAAAATCGCAAATCTCCCGATATTTCGAAGAATCTCTCGAGGACGATGAGCAGATCGTCAACGCCGAAAAAATGCAGTCGCGATATTCGCGATACTTGTGATGGAAAATCGCCCGAATTCGAGATGCTTAATGAAATGATTGGACAGGTGAAATCTCACAGCACAAAAGCTAAATTGAAGATTCTGCTGGAGATGAGAAAAAGAAGTACGGCTGATTGTCTGAAGGAAGAAAAGAGAGAAACGCAGCGAAAATCGATCAGCGAGACGAAAAGTGAGACAATTAACGATTCAAAAATTTCGGAAGTTTCTGTGATTTCCGGCAACGCCGAAGAAACGAAAAATTCTTTCGAAAACGATGAAACGATCGATAAAATAGACGCTGATAAATCCGTCGATAAACTGGATCTTTCGTTCGAAACAGTCATCGATATCAGCTCTAAGAGCCAAAAAACTTGCGAGAATGATAATAATTCCTTTAACGCTATCGACGCCACCGTCGTTTATGAGAATTGCACTTTAAACAACGAGATTTGCAGCAACGACGAGAATATTGGCAACGAAATTTACGAATCTATTCTGGAGATTTTGGAAATTGACATTCCCGAAGGTAAATCCAACGATGAAATTTCAAACGAGCGTAAAGATATTTCTTATGAAAATGATGAATTTCGGATTGCCGAGGCGAATTTCTTCTCGGGCAATAATTACACCATCGACGCGGTGAGCGACGAAATGCCGGCCTGTCTCTTCGAGGAAGACTCCAATTCCGTTGACAAACGATCGCCAAAAAAAGTCACCGAATCGGAAAGAAAGAAAGATTCACGAACGACTGACGATTCTCACAGCGAAGTCAGCGTGGATCTTCGCGATTTGGACGTTTACGATGCTGACAGTTTGTCTCCGTGCAGCTCGATGATTAATCTCAATGAAACTACGACTGATGCGACGGAAATTTCGTTGAACATCTCCGAATTAACCGAATTCGACGCTGTCGATAAAATGAAAAACACGGAAAATCAGAGCGTTGATTTTTCTCACGAAAAATCGCTGGAAGACACGAAATCCGAGGAAACTCAGGATTCGAGCTTTGAGGAAGCGTCGCCGGAATTTGAGGCACTCAGTCCGAGTCCGGAGATCTGCGATTTTGGAAAATCAATCGAGGACGAATTTACGATATGTTCTACGGTGGAAATCGCGGAAAATGAAAGAAAATTTAATAAAACTTTGACTGACTCGATCGACAATTCTGGTGGAGAAAATCGCGAAGAAAAAGTGGGTCTCGAGGAAGAGAACTCAGAATTACATCAAGAGATTCAAAATTTACTTTCGGAAATCGTTACGCAAATCGAGGAGGAATCGAAAATTCGCTGTGAGAGCGAATGTCCAAATATTGAAATTTTGCCGGGAAATACAAAGACGATGACTAATAATGAGAGTGAAAATAAATTGCCGATCACTGCTGAAGAGAATGAACAATTATTTAGTGAACAATTATTGAATGAATCCGCTCTTATTGAGAACAGAGAACAGTCGGATGTTCCTGAAGCGCAGATGAAAATCCAGCAGACAGTGTCTCAGGAATCAGAGCCAATGAGCCGTGAAATTGATAATAAAAATGACGCTAATATCGATATTGAACATTCTACATCGAAGGATGAAGAGCTGATGATTTTATCGAAAAACGAGCTTCCCATAAAGCCACTAATATGTCGACCGGTTTCGATAAAATTGGTGAATATAGATTTATCGAGATTCGAAGGACTCCAGCCGAGAAAAATCACCAAGTCTCACGTTGAATTGCCGAAAATTGTGGAAAATAATGAGGCGAAATTTTCGACAGAAAAAAATATTTTAGACACGACGACACGCAGTGTTGTTGAAGAGAACGGCGAAAAAGTCGTCTCGGTGAAAATTGAGCCGAAAGAGGAAACGATTGTCGACGATAATGGGATGATTTCTTGTAGCGAAGATGTTGTTTCGGAGTCGAAATCGTCGATTGAAATTTTCAACGACAGCGAGACATTCGAGAAGACGATTTCGATGGAAACGGAGCCACTGAAATCACAGAATTGTCTCGTAAAGAGAACTGAAAATATATCGAAAATAACGAAACTACCTGAGCGAAGAAGCGGGCGAAAATGCGCTGAAAAAACGAGGCAAAAGCTGTCGCAGCAGTCTATTTCGCAGCACGTTACTACAGAATCGCAGCAATCGAGCGGAGAAAAGAGCCAAATTGTCACAGGTAATTATTCTCAGGGACCAGAATTTTGGCTGACTGAAAATCCGTCGTCTTACGAAATTACGTTTCCAGAAAATGAATTAACCAACGTTATTCTTCAAGTTTTCGAAGTCGGGAATCCGCATCTGTTGAGATCAGCGACGAACAACGAATCCCTGAAAAATTCCACGGAAGACAGTTCGACGAACGAAGTGTCCGCTCGACAAAGCTCGACCGAGGAAAGGGGCGAAGAAAATTCACTCCTGTTGATGGACGAAAATATTGCGGATGAAAACACAGCACCCTCCGTCAAATGTAGGAAACGTTCTCGAAGTGGGATAATAAATTCGCAGGAAAATTCGCGAGATAGTTCGCCGGATGTCGACGCATCTGGCGAGGATAATTCGTCGGGAGACGAGAACGTAAAACCAAAGACTCATAATTATGCGAATACTAGAAGAAGCCAAAAAGTTTGCCTTAAGAACAAACGTATATTGTCGCTGCAGCTGCAAATAACAGCGCAAAAATTGTCGAACGTTTCTCTGGACTCCAAAGCGACGATCCAACAGATCACGTCCGAAAAAATCGATCAATTGTCGGAAAAAAATACCGAAAGCAACGTCGAAGAAAAGGACACGGAGAGGATTAACGTGAGGAGCAAAATTGAAAAAAATTCGGAGACTTTTGAGGAAAAATCGATTTCAGAATCTAAATCAATGATTTTGGAGAAAAATTTAGTGACGCGAATTATCGTCGAAGACAATATTAATTTGGATTACTCTAAAATGATGAAGCGCACTGAATTAACTTCCGAAACAATTGCGAAAGAGAACAACGATGAAAAGATCTTTCTCGCGCCCGACAAGTCCGGCGGTCAAATGCTTTTTTTCGAAAATTCTTCGGCTTTGAAAGAAAATCTTCCGGATGTAACAACGAAAATTGCGCAAGAGGAAACGACTGTTCCTTTTACACCGAGGAAAAGAGGACGACCCAGAAAAATGACAAAGCTGAGGAATAGGAAATCGTCGCCGAAAAAAAAGAATCTTAATGACGCGAAGCTGAATTCTGAAGAAACTTCAGTTTTATCGCCAAAAGAAATTGTCGAGGAGAAGAGGGAACGAAAATCGCAAGAAAATTTGGAATCGAATGTTCAGGCTTTGTTGCAACTGGAAAGTTGTCCGAAAATTGTAGAAAAGAGTTTTAAGAATCTCATCGAAACCCAAAAAATTGAAGAAGAAGACGGACAATCAATTTGTTCCAACAACGCTGAGACCCTCAAATTGAGTGCCACGAATTTATCACAAGTAAAAAGTGTTCAAGATTTCGCGATAAAAAATTCCCAAGAATCGGAATTATTGACTCAGAACACTGATAAAGACAGCAGCGAGCTTGAAATTTGCGCGAAACCTAAAAAAAGAGGACGTCCGCGAAAAATCTTACAACCGCGAATCCCGAAACATTGCGCGGAACCTTCAATCGAAGAAAATGCTGAAGTCACTGCTGAGAAAATGTCGGAAACATCCGAGGAATCGAAAGCACACGAAAAAATAAAATCTCAGAAATCTCAAAAAATCTCGAATTTTGAAATTTCCGAAGAATCAAAATTATCGGAAAGAGAAGAGGAGGAAGTACGTGATTCGATGAATTTCGTCAGAGCTCAAAGTCCGGAGATCGATGAATCGAAATCATCAACAGCGTCAACGTTGCCAGCAGAGGAAATCACTCGGCGTACTGAAGAGAAAAGTTCCAAAGTTTTTTCAAAGAAACTTCATGAAGAGAATGTCCAGTCACAGACCTCGGCTGATCCATCTATCGAGGAAGACACGTGCTCGCTGTATCTTCGATTATTTACGTCCGATAGTTCGGAAGCTAAAGTTGAAAGTATTTTAAAAAAAGATATTTCGGAGGAAAGTTCAATTCCATCGAGAGAAGAAAGAACCGAAAATATAAAGGAAAAAGTGTCTCTTGAAGCTGGTTTGCAACTAAATAATACGGAAGAGAATGCTGAAACGGAATCTTCTCTGAAAGCTCGAATTTCAGTGCGAAATGAGAAGGAATCTTTACAATCAGAGGAGGATATTTTTGGGGAAAATAATTTATCGTCACTGAGCAGCGCGGATGAGAACGTCGGGTCGACGATTTTCGTGAAGCCTAAGAAAAAAAGTAGCTCGAAGAAAAGTCGACAAAATAATGCGCAAAAGCTGCCTTCGTTGGAGGAAAGCAATGCGGGTAACAACGAAGATTCTCAAAATGTGGAATTCGAATCGAAGAGCACAATGAGGAGACAAAATTATGAGGAAAAAAATTCACAATCAAACTTTCGGAAGGAATCTACGGAAGAAAATTTCAAATACATCACTCCTGCGTCAGAAAAAATACCCGCGACACCTAGAAGAAGAGGTCGTTCTGGAAAAACTGCAGAATCGAATTTCGATGAAAATGTGAAAATTGCTACTGTGCAATTTTCGCAAGAAACTGAATCAGCGACGAGCGAGGACGCAGAAACGAAGACTAGATTTGTGCGAAGAAAGCGCGAAAGAAAATTGCAGAGTGCGGTTTTTGATAATAATTACAGGAATGTTGAGGCTTCGCAAAAAATAGAAATATTGTCATCAAAAATCACTGAAAAGGACAGTGAAAGCGGTCAAGATCTCGCGAAGATGACTCCACAGAATTCTGAATCATTTTTAAAGTCGCACGCTAAAGTTAAAGCTCGTCAGTGTAAAATTTCAAATGCAGGTGAAGATGAAGCAGAAATAAAAAATGTCTTCACGATCAAAACCAGAAGCCGTTTTACGAAAAATCCAGAAGATACTTTAAAACCGTTTTTAGAAGAACCTAATTCTGCTGTTGCCTCAAAAATCGCTGAAAATTTCGGGGAAACGAAAGCTCTCGCGAGGAAGAATAAAAGAATTCGTTCGGCGAAGAGTCCAGAATCAAAAACGAATAATTCCGAAATATCCGAGGAACCACCAAAGTTTTCAGAAGAAACGCTATCGGAGCACAAATTAAAAGCTGAAAAAATGTCTGTAGAGATTTCGGAAATGCAGAGGCCACCGAGAGCTCGAAAAAGGGTACGTTTCGATGAAGATTCGATCCGCGAGTGCGCCGAACAACTCAAACCTTCAGAATCATCTTCAGAGGCTGAAACACCGGTAATATCGCCGAATGAACATCGTAAATATTCGTTGAGGCTTAATCTTGAGTCGAGTTCAACGAAGAGAAGACACAGAAAAAGATCGAGAAAATTCTCGAGACCCAGTAGAACTAAATCCAGGAAAATCAGTCGTGATATCTCGACGCTGAAAGACGACGAAGATGATCGGCGAAAAAATAGAATCTCTGAGGCAGAAGGAAATAAGGGTGTTAGCGAAAAATCGGAATTTACGATTATTTCAAGTAATGACAGACATCTCGATTTACCGTCGTTGCAGGAAGGATTTACGAGGCATCGACTCACGGTGAGACTGACGAAATCGCGAGTCCCGGAGGAAAAGATTCAAAAGAACGAGAGACAAACAAAGAGGATTCAATCGTCGAGGAATTCACAGCTGGACTCAACGAGACGTCATTTACAAGCGGAACAGCGTGTTTGCGGATTTACAAAACATCAGGAACCAAAGATTATTGTAAAAAGGTTGAGTCGCGATACGTTAAAGACCTACGGCTTTGAGTTTAACGCTAAAAACAAGATTTTCGTAAAAATTTTAAAGAAACATCGTCGAGATTTCGACTACCAAGTGCCGGCTTATGACGGCCCCGCCGATTTTTCATCAACGAGCGAATCCGAGGACGAAAACGCCGACGTCACTGTCGCCCGTGAAGAGAAACGCGTGTGCGTCTTTCAGTCGGATAAAAAATCGGCTAACGCGAAACGCGAGGCGATCGTCACGCCGAGGAAACGTAAATTAAATTTAACCGAGGATGCCGAGAGCCCGACGAGCAAACATCGAGCTATCGCGACACCGGGTACATCGACTAAAACGCCTTATTCCTCGCCCAACAGGACAAGTATGTTGAAGAGCCCTGGTCGCGTTTCCGGACATTATCCACCGTTGCAAATAATTGTCACGTCTCCCAAGGTACGTAGAGAAAGAACCGAGCCACGAGATAACGACCTACGATTGGAAAATCGTGATGTTACCTCTTCGACCGGCGATTGCCTCACGCCAAGACGTAAAAACGTTGAGCGACTTCATGAGAATTTGCTTCGCGGGAGGATAAGCGCGATGAAATCGCCGAAAAATAACATAGGTGAGGATTTCGACGTTAAAAATCACGATGAGATTTCCTAATCACTCGTAAAAATGAAATTATGTCTTTCCTTTTTTTGTTGTTTTTTCTATTTTTTTTTTCTCTTCTACTATTGTAAAATGTGATACGCGAGTTTCAGGGGACAAGCGTACCTCTCTGGCCAAGATGGGATCTCAACGGTCTGGTGAGTTGGACGAGATGTGAGTCTCATTGAATGAAAAACAAAGAAAAAAATAATAATTTCGAGCGCGTGAAATCACACGTTTTTTTTTCTCACGATCTGCAAAATGATTCCGCAGAAAATCGGGCGAGGAAGGAGGAAAACACGAGACTTTAGACACGTTGAAAATGCCGAGCGAATGCTCCGAAGCGACTGGGAATCAGAATTTAACGGCGACCCTCAGAGACGGGAAAGACGCTCGAAAGAAACTCGTATTTTCAGCCGCGGGGGATGAACAAAGATGCGAAATAATCCACGAGACGACGAATACCGTGATTAATAATGAATCAAGAAATATGCGGACAAACTCCGAGATCCTCGAAGAATTTTCGATTACTAATGATGCTCGAAAGTCCCTCAAAGTCCTCGAAAATGTGGCTAACAACGAAATAACGACACTCGAACCTCAGCCAGATTATTCACGCTTAGAAAACTGTCCGGCTAACGAAAATTTCACGATGTACGATGTCACCACCGACGAAGAGAGCGAAAACGATGACGCGTGTAACGTAACATTCACGCAATACGTAGATTCGCAAATTGAGAAAAATCAAGTAACAACGATAGATCGAAGGAAAATTGGCGCGGATGCGGACACGATTGTTTGTCTAAGACCAAAATTCAATCCTCCGAGCCGTCGGAGAATTCTAGACACTATGGAGACTTATGGAATACCGAAATATCGCAATCAAGAAGCATTTTTCAGCGACGAGAACGACGTCCCGAAGCAGAAGGAACTCGCGCAAAAGATGCTCAAAGTACCGGGCAAAGGTATCAAGGATCTACCGGCTTTTGTTTCATCCGTCGAAGGCGTCACGGGAATAGCTCGCTGGCGCAGAATGAAGATCAATGAGTTACAGCCGGCGATCGTTAGATCAAAAGAAATCAGCGCTATTCGCACGATCGTCGGAGACGATATCGTGTCTTTGACGCCTCTGACGAAACCGCCAACGCTAAAAGACGTTAAAAAGTGGCTGAGAGCCCGAGAGTATCTAGAGAAGAAAAAGAAGCGGGAGGAAATGGCGAGAATAATGAAAGAACAGAAGGATATCGAAATTGAGGATAAAGTCGATAAAAAGGGGGAAGACCAGTGTGAATCGGACACTTTGGATGTGAGCGTCATTGAGGCGTCGCCAGAGAAAATTATCGGCGCCAGTGATGCGGAGAAAATGATGAGTTGTACGTTAAAAATGAAATTAGCCAAAAGGGGATTGATCAGGAAAATTGATGAGAAGAAGAAATTGCTGTTTTCGGAGGACGAGAGGGCGAAAGATTCGGTAATAACGATTAAAACCGGTGAAGCTACATCGGCGACGAAAAATTCGAGCAGCCTCGAAATGGATCCGTCGCTTTTGAGCTTAATTGAAAAATCGCGGTTGTTCAGAGATCAAGAACCATCGAGACGTCTGGGAGTTTCGTGCGGACAAATCGAGTTCCTTTCCGACTCAACGAGGAGCAATGTTGCTCATGAAAATCTACAGAACGCGAAAGCTTTAACGCGGGTCAGTTGAAGCTTTAGAATTTTCAGTCATTGTCTTTGTTTACTCGTTACCAATGATTGTTTAACGCTGCTTTTTTCTCGCTCACGCAGTATCAGTACCTGACGATCATGTGCCTCGAAGTTCACGTTTTTACACGTGGCGATTTACTTCCCGACGCTCAACACGACGCAATATCCGCTATTTTCTACTCTGTGCAGAGCGACGTCCCACCGACTTCGAATATCAAACCACTCGAGCACGGTAAGTACTGGAGATCCTTGATGTCCTTAAATTTTGGGGGAATTTATTTTTTATTTTTTTTTTTTTACAAGAATACTTGAATTTTTCTTTTTCGATTACAGAATTCTCAAAATATTTAACACTTTTCCACTTTCAAAATCCTTCGAATTATCACAAGAATACGATTTTTTTTTATTAATTTTTTTTTTTATTTTTAATAATTTTTTTTTATTAATATTCAACCCTTTTCTACTTTCAAAAAATGTGTGTATATATATTTATTTATGATTTATATACATATTTTTTTTTTTCTAAATAATCCATTTTATCTTTCGAAAAACGTTGTATTGTCCTTCGAACCTTTATTCTTATTCCTCGAATTCTTGTTTATTATTCCCTAATTTCTGTTATCTGTTTTCAGGTGTAATAATTGTGGCTGACGATGAAAAATCGAAAAACAAAATGCACTATTCGTACGCGTCGAGAATACCGTGGTCCGTTACCTTCGCGAACAACGAGGAATCTCTACTGAATGTTCTCGTGACTTTAATAACGCGAACAGATCCCGAGATTCTCATTGGATGGGAGCTTGAGACACTCTCCTGGGGTTACGTTTTCCAGAGAGCAACGCGTTTGGGGATGAACCTGTCTAAACGCATCTCTCGGATTCCGGCTACGCAGTGCAAGTGGGACGCTCCGGCAGCGGACATTGAATCGATGGCCGATGTCAAGCTTCCCGGTCGTATTGTTCTTGACGTCTGGCGATTAATGCGTCACGAAGCAGGTAAAATCCTTGAAAAAAATCGTTGAAAAATCTACTTCAGATAATCGATAAAATACTCTGGATTTTTTGAGGCACAACAGTCAAGATTTTGCAAATAAAACATACAAAAAATACAGAATTCGAGAAAAGAAAAATGTTCTATAAAATTCATCCGACGTTTTTTCTTTTTTTTTTTTTTTTAACTAAAAAAAAAAGAAAAAACTCCCCATAACGCCGCGAAAGTCCTTCTTTTTTCTTTGCTTTGTTTACAAAAATAAAATTCGTTTTTTTTTTTTCAGCTTTACTGAGTTACACCTTCGAGAGCATGATGCATCAAATTTTAAACGAGCGCGTGCCCTGTCCGTCCTTTAAAATCCTGTCGAGTTGGTGGAATCTCGAGGGAGCTCGTTCATCGCGCTGGCGAGTAGTGGAGCATTACAGCCTCCGTGTTTTGGGAATCTTTCGCATGCTCGATCAGCTCGATATTATTGGACGAACGAGCGAGCTCGCTCGACTCTTCGGTATACAATTCTACGAGGTTTTCTCGCGCGGCTCGCAGTATCGGGTGGAGTCGGTTATGCACAGACTCGCGAAACCGTTGAATTACATCGCCGTGTCGCCGTCGCCGTTGCAGCGCGCTTCGATGAGGGCGATGGAAGCTCTGCCGCTCATCATGGAACCCGAATCAATGTTCTACAGCGATCCTCTCATCGTTCTTGACTTTCAGAGCTTATATCCGAGCATCATAATCGCACACAATTACTGCTTCTCCACGTGCCTCGGACGCATTGAACATATCGGGCAGTGAGTATATAAAAACAAAAAATGTATTTAAATCATTATTCTTCGACGAAAATATTCGATCGAATTGAATATGAAAAAAATCGAGAAAAATCGCCGTTACAAATAATTTATTGCGTGGATTTGCTCATGCCACTTTTTTTTTTTTTACCGATAAATAGATAAAAACGCTTTTGAAAATATTTATTTTCTTTCGTTAAAATTATCTTCACAAATGTATACTTTAATACATATAACTAATTATTGATTCCTCGTGAAATTGTCAATTATTTTTAGAGCCCAGCCGTTCGAATTCGGGGCTTATACGCTTCGCGTTCCAAAGAATACGGCGCTGAAGCTCCAAGGCAAAGTAAATTATGCGCCTTGCGGCGTAGCGTTCGTGAAGCCTGAGGTGCGTTTGGGAATATTGCCGAGAATGTTGACGGAGATATTGGAGACACGTTTTATGGTGAAAAAAGCAATGAAGGATCACAAACAGGCCGACAAAACGTTGCAGCGAGCTCTGCACTCGAGGCAACTGGGTCTCAAGCTTCTCGCGAACGTCACGTACGGCTACACAGCGGCCAATTTCAGCGGCAGAATGCCCTGCATTGAGGTGAAACCCTCAGACTTGTTTTATTTTATTTTATTTATTTTTTTTTAATTAATTTTTAATTGCTGTAATTACAAGAATTAAATAAATGCATTTGATAAATCAGGTTGGAGACAGCGTGGTAAGCAAATCAAAGGAAACTCTAGAACGCGCTATAAAACTCGTTGAAGCGACACCAAAGTGGGGAGCACGCGTCGTCTACGGCGACACGGACTCGCTCTTTATTCTCGTCCCTGGAAAATCAAAAGCCGACGCGTTTGTTATTGGCAATGAGATTGCTGACGCTGTTACAGCTGCTAATCCACCGCCGATTAAACTCAAGTTTGAGAAAGTCATGTATCCGTCAATTTTACAGGTAAAATTAATATGACTTGAAAGAAATGATTAAAAACCACCAAATTTCATTGAATCAATATCGAAAAAAAAAATTTACATGTCATAGCATTTTTCGTTTTTTTTCTTTAATTCGAGAATATTCTGAAAAATCTTTTTTGGAAAATTTTTCAAGCTGATTTTTTGTTGTTGAAAAATGGAAAAAAATAGAAAGAATCGTCGGCGCATTTCGGCTCGGTTACCAGAACTTTCTATTTTCCAAAAAAGATTTTTCAGATTTTTCAGATGTTATAATGGTTAAAAAAAGATAGAAGAAAATTAAAAAATCGTTGTTTTTTTAATGTCAGTCATAAAAAAATAATATTTAAAAAAATTGCGGACTTCTAAAAATGTCTAAACGTCTTTTCCATCTTGGAAAAAAAATCCGAATTATATGCCTTAAAATTCAATTTCGTTTGCACCTCGCACCCCGAATAATGATTAATTGTAAAATTGTGTAGACGAAGAAGCGCTACTGCGGTTACATGTACGAGACTCCGGATCAAGAAATCCCGACGTATCTCGCCAAAGGAATCGAGACGGTTCGACGAGACGGATGTCCGGCAGTTTCCAAAGTAGGCAACGATCTCGAAATATTTCTCTAAACATATAAATACGAATTTCCTTTTTTTCTCTGATATTAAAATCTGAAAAATGAATGCAGATTCTCGAGAAGACTCTGAAAATCTTGTTCGATACGAAAGACGTGTCGCTCGTGAAGAAATACGTGACAAGACAGTTGGACAAAGTATTGCGGGGCAATGTTTCCATTCAGGATCTGACGTTTGCCAAAGAATTCAGAGGCCTAAAAGGCTACAGTGCTAAAGCTTGCGTACCGGCTCTGGAATTGACCCGGCGATTAATGCGAAAGGACCCTCGCGCAATTCCACGCAACAGCGAACGCGTCCGTTACGTAATCGTCGCCGGCGCACCGAATCAAGCGCTCATACATTGCGTACGCACACCTTGGGAAATCATCAATGATCCTGGTTTGAGACCCAACGCTATTTATTACGTAACGAGAGTCATTATACCGCCGCTAAATCGATGCTTGAATCTAATGGGCGTCGATGTAAACGCATGGTGAGAGTTCTTGATTACTTGAAATTTATCAATGCTTACTGATAATATTTCTGCGCTTTGCTTCTTTTTTACTGCTTTTTCTATCTTTGCTCCATTGAGTTAAGACGAAAATACAATTTAAAAAATTGTATTCAATTAAATTCGTCTTTTTTCATGGATTTTGAAATACGATTTTCCGAAATTCTGATATTCAGATTTAAGTCGAATTCACTTTAGTCGATTAAATGGATTAGATTGAAAATAAGAATTCGATAGAAAAAAAAAAAATTTAATTAATTAAAGAGTAACATTTTATCTTATTACGCGAATTTAAAAATATAGGTACAGAGATATGCCGCATCGACAAATTCTAAATAATCCTGTCGATCAACCGGTCGACAAGCAAAAACTGACGATCTTCCAATACTTTGGCACGATTGTCTGTGTCTCATGCGGACAGCCATCGGGCAAAGGAATCTGTATGGAGTGTCTTAATTATCCTGCGGACACTCTAGTCGTTCTTCACGAGAAACTTCGAAGGTTACACCGAACTCACGATCAAGTTACTGCGGTAAGTACAATTTTTTTTAAAGAATTTATCTGCTGGAAATATATATAAAATGCAATATTACAATTTGTAAAAAAAAAAAAAAAAAAAAAACAAATATTTTCCTTGTTTGTAAATATTTTTCTAATCAATCGTCGCCGAGATATCGTGAAAAGAATGAAAAATCAAAATTTCCACGTTTTTCGCAACGAAAAATTCGATAATTTTGTGAAAATTTTTGGAACTTTGTACTTCAATCTCACATATTTTCGAAATCATCAGCCCAGCTTCGAAAATTTCGGTGGCAAATCAAACTTAAACCCAATATAATTTAAAAAAAAATAAAATTCTGGTATCAATATTTGTTGGTGACGCAAATTTCTTAAACGACTACATTTTTTAAGTCTTTTTTTTTTTTGATATTTCAGATATGTCAGTCCTGCGTGGGACGAGCAGACACCGCCGACTGCTCATCGTTAGATTGTCCAGTTCTGTATCGTCGAGCGCAGGCTCAGCGAGATTTATCTCAAGCCACTCATCTTCAAAGTATAATCGAGTGCGGCAATAGACTCGAATTTTGACGAAATTCCGTCGTCAGAGCTAATTTGAGAAAAATGTAAAAAAAAAAAAAAAAAGAATAAAATAGTGTCGATGATCGGAATATCGAGCTTGAACGACCATTGGGCAAGCTCGAGCAATACGGCGTACTTTCGTGAGCCAATTTGTTGATTATAGAGTTTGAAAGTTTTCACGAATGTCGATGAAATCCAATATTTGTATAGCGAGAGTCGGAGATTTGGATCTTGTGAGTTAGAGTTGCCTTTCGCGCATCCGAAAATTCGCAAATCGTAATTATTTTTTTTTTCAGCGAACGGTCTCGCATAGTATTACCTATTTTTTCAACGAATTAAAGAGCCTTTCTCATCGTCGATCTTTTTTGCGATGTGTAAAGAAGCTAAAACACTGAAGAATACGAGATATATATTTCATACGCGTTTATTGTAAAGAACTTAGGATTATAGCGAGGAATGTTGATCTATTTTTTCGTGATTCTCAAGTGAAAAAAAAAACGGTCGCACACTCGCGATTAGTTGGCAACTGGTGATGTAACTGTTTCGAATGCACGAAATATCTGCGACAAACTGATACAGTACAAGCTGTGCATCTTAAATAGTTTATCAAATCCGACTGAGGAACGTTTTGTCGGAATGAAGGCTCCGATCGGCTCGGGAATCGGAAAAAAACGCCTAGGCTTGAAAATTATCACCTCGTTATTTTCTAAATGACATTTCTCCGCTTTTTTATCACATTTCATTATGATTATTTATTGGATTTTTTAAAAAGATTTTTATAAAATGTTGTTTATTGGATTTTTATAAAAATGCAATAAATAATAATAATGAAACTGGGATAAAAAAACGGAAAAATCATGATTATCGGATTTTTTTTTAAATTGATTTTTGGTGGAATTGGATTTCTAAAAAAAGATTTTTATAAAACGTTGTTTTTTTAATTTTATATTTTTATAAAAATCCAATAAATAATAATAATGAAACTGTGGGATAAAAAAACGAAAAAATTATGAGACTATTGTATTTAAAAAATAGTGCATTTTTTTTTTAACAACCGATAAGCTGTTTATATTTCCGTTCAAAATTTTCGAGAGCGAGTTCTTAATTCACGATCACCGATTCGAGCGTTTCTTCTGTCGGATATATTCCTCGTGTCTTATTAAGTTAAAAAAGAAACGTTGATAAAATGCGACAAAAGCGTTATTTAGCTCACACGGAGTGTACACAGAGACGCGAAAAAAGCCCGGCGAGTCCCGAGCAAGTAAATTATTTGCCCGTTGAGCTGCCGATCAAACAAGTGCCATTGTTCGTGAATATACTTTGTTATGTTTTTAATGTCGGTATGCCGATTCGAAAAGTTAGCCGAAAGAGTAATTACACGTTATAATTAGTAAAATATTTTTCACACAGCGAGAGAGAGAGAGAAGTGGGCACTTCTCGCACCGCGTGGCATAATAGTACATTATAAACGTCCTGTAACTCGATAATAATAAGAAAACGTAAAAAAAGTTATGAATTTAATTTGAAAAAGCCCCAAATCGGGTGGAAAACATGTTGAAAAAGGATTCTCGAATATTAATCGAGATCGTGTACAGATTTTGTTTCTTTTTTGTTTTATAGATCAGCGACGAAAAAAAAAAAAAAAAAAGGAATAAGAAGAGATAAAGTATTAATCCCAAAACGTTATATTATATAAGATTATCGTTGTTACCAAAGCGCGACGAATGTTGTGTACACAAGTCATGTACAGATTTTGTGATTTTATAGAAAGAAAAGAAGAAAAAAAAGCACCGAGAGAGTGTTTCCGTTAATGTATAGTATATTAATTCTAATTAAACTGGACACGATTGAGAAAGACTGCTGTAAAACTTCTATAATTACACGTTGCAATATGTAACAATGATTTAATATTCTAAATGAATTTCTATTTACTCTTGATTCATCAGCATATTTCTTTTACACTTCTAAATAATCCCGGAGGATCGAGATCCAACCCTCGATCTTTCGCGTTCACTTAAATATCCCTAATAAATTCAAGGACATTCCAGAATATTTCCAGGCTTTTTGACATTGTGATTTGAAAATAGAGAAAAATTTGAGCACTTTTTTTTAACAATTTATACATGTTTTATTTTTTATTTTTTTTTTCAAAATTAAACAGAATTTAATATTTTGGAACCTTGAAAAAATGTATCTATTTTTTTCCATAATAATTCAAGACATTTTGAGACAGAAAAAGGCTCAAATAATTTTGAGAAAAAACACCCGAAGGATAAAACAAGATTTTTCGAAAATTAAAATGGATCGATTACGCAATCGTCGACTATTTTATCGCACAAATGACCACGAATCCTGAAATTGTTAACCCACGTAATTCGCTATATATTTTTCCATTACACCTGCACACACGAGAATGGGAATTATAGAAAATACACAATTTTTGCTTCCTTTTTTTTTTTTTACACAGATATACGTTTAATAAATTTTATTCAGCTTTGAACAAACTGCATCTACGAGGATTCTTTGCCTTCTAATCCAATCACGAATATATAACAAGGGTGCGGTGAATTTGCGTGTTTCTGTATTAATCAACCGGGCCACGTACTCTCTCATTTATCATTTTTCGTAAACGTGAAATAGTCTTCAGTCTTTTACATTTGTAGTATATAGAGTATAGAAAAATATGAAACTGTGTTTATCTTCATTTGTTGTACAATTTTTAGTACAGTCGCCAATTCGCGTTTGCAATCAGTGTTTTTCTGTGTTTTTTCGCGGAGCGTTTTAATTCTCTGCAAGGAAGACGTTAGAGAGTAGATTATATAAAAGAAAGAAGAAAAAAAAGCAAAATCGAAAAAAATTTGCTTAGAGTTTACGACGCTTTTTTTTTTTAGCTCAACTGCTTCTATACAATACTATTGAAATTTTTGCAAATCATAACGATGTCTTAGAGTTATAATTACCGCACCCGCGACATTAAAAATACACAATTCTCAGTGCGAGCTTTGATTCTATACACAGATTAATTAGGAGCGGTCGCGATGTTTGTTTCTTCGAAAAATACCATCTTTTTTTCGAAATGATGATCTGTTTTTTTTTTCAGCATTTTTTAACGCACGGGTCGTGGATGCCATCTAATTTCCCCGTTGTTTGGTACGTTTTTATCGACTCGCAGAAATAATCCTACGAAATTTCGGACTAAACTTTTTAATCGAGATATCCGAAATTTCAACGACCGATTCACAACAGTTTGCCGATAAATATCATCGCAAGGAACAATTTTGGTATCACATAGATTACGACGAATGAGATACATTTAAATGAGTACAATAAATCATCAGGCAAAATATACGAAAAACGTTCTCGTCTGAACAAAATTTTTTAAAATTCGGGCCAATCGCTAATTTCGAACACAATTCGAAACTTTTAAACGATGGATTCATTTATAGCTCTTTTAAAAAGTATCGAGAACCAATTTTCTAAATTCGGAGTTCTGAAAAAAAAAAAACTGCAATTCCTGAGATTATGAAATTTGTAAAATCTTGTATTTCGCAGAACTTGCTTTCAGTTTCATTGTATAATTCCCAAAAAAAAACCAAAAAAACCGAAATCAAACTGATTTTTAAAAAAATGTTGCAAAGAAAGTTCATAAATTATTGAAAAAAAAAAAAAAAATAGGTGAAACTTATAAGATAGAAAAAATACATGATTTTGGTGAAGCAAACGAAAGGACGCTTAAGTCTACGAATCGAAGAGTCGTGGGTCCGTCGAAGTGGTTGGTGGTAAAATAGGACCGAGCGTATTCCCGCTACCAAAGTGGAAGGAATCCACCGCCGATTCTTCGTTAGAGAATGATGCAGGTGCTCTTCTCGCGGAACGGGTTGGATTTTTGTGAGGAAAATCCGACGAGCAGGCAGTCCTCCTGTTCGTGCTCCGTTATGTATTTCATGATATCCTCGACAGCTTTGCTCACTGTTATGCGTTTAAGAGCAGCCTCGCGTCTGAGCTGCTCAGTCACTTGACGTTGCTGTTGTAAATTCGTGATCACCATGTCCATAACCGCTGTATCTGACAGACCTATTTTCGGGCGTGGTCGTTAACACTCAAACAGGAAGCACGACAAGCCCCTTTTTTACGGGACTCGTTAAAGCTCAGCGGCTCGCGAGCTTTGAGCTTCGTTTTTACGTCGAAACGGAGACGTTAGAAGCGATCGCACTTGATTACAGATTTTAGGACTCTTTTTATTTTAACTTTAACCGAAATGTCGTTTAGTCAACGTTGGAAAGCTCCTTTTCCGAGAGACGTGCAATTTGCCGTTTTGGGAAATTATTGACGTCAACGACGACAGCGCAATATTAAAAACAATGACAATGGCGGCCACACGGCGGTTGAGATCGAAATTTCGAGTTATCGAGAGAGAGAGAGAGAGAGAGAGATATTAGCGCTTCCGGTATTACCAATTTTGAAAAAATTAATATCAGTGAGAGCGAGATTTTAGCGGGAAATTTGAATGCTCTGAAGGTATCGATGTGATTGCGATTTGTATTATAGATCGTGTTAGAGGAATATTGATTGCGAGACATTTTTATTAATATGATTAATAACTGTTTTCGAAGACAAAAAAACTGGATTTTTATTCGATTTTTTAAAAGTCTCTTTTGCTTTTTTAAAAGATGGGACTTTTGGTTTTGTTAACAGTTCAAGAATTTATTGATTTTATTTATTTATTTTATTTTATATTTAGATTTTTTGTTTCATTTTTTCGCCACATATACATTGTATTTTGATGCAGGTGAAGGTTAAAAAATGTAAAAAAAAAACTCTAATAAACACTGAACAAATATAGGACAAAAATATAGTTCCTGAACTTTGAGCAAACCAAATTCGTTTCTCAAATTGGTAACCATGACATTCGTTATTTATCCTCTATTTTTATCACTAGATGATTCATTCGCGATTATTTCAAATACATATAAAATCACCAAACTTTTCTTACGTTTTTCGAGAAAAAAAAAATGTAATTACTATAATTAATTACAATCAAAGCATCTCTATTAAATAACAAGAAATACATAGAACATTATCTAAATGTTTATTAAGATAATACCTGATAAGAAATACATTCGAGTCTCGAATTATCTCGAACACAAAACCGTGACTTCCGGCAAATTCTGCCAACGGAATGAAAACAAATCTCAAATATATCTCGATTTTTCAACCTGAAAATTAACGTTATATTTTTCAGAAAAAGCTAATTCCAAAAAAAGTTAATCAAAACTCGATTTTTCAGCAAACGAAAGAATAAAAAAAAATCGACTGTTCACATGAATTTATTCAGAGAAAAAGTACGAAAAAAAAAGAACCAACGCGATTGGTAGCCATGACACCGTTAAAGCTTCGACTGGAGGCCGGTTTGTGTGTCATCCTCGGCCAACTTCCGACAATTGTTCTTGGAGTGATTTCTTGGACGACACATGTGACGGAGTGTTTTATCGTTATTAAAAATGGCTTTACACGTTCCAAAAGCGCCAGGAATGGCACAAATGATGAAGGAAGGATCACGCGTGAGTTTGAGACAATTTTTCAAATCTATCATTCAACTTTAAAAGTTTATTACGCGTAGAAAATCGGGCGGCGATTAACAACGCCGAAATCCTCTCGCCTCCCATTGAACGTCACGCTTATATTATATCTCCTTTTATGGGCAAGAGGACTCCCTCGTGCTACTTTTCCAATTATCATCTCGACGTAACTCGATTTTTTTTCATCCATTTCTTCACTTTTTCATCGATTTTACGTTGTTTATAACGACCGCGCCCTTTTTGCCATTAAGCTTTCTTTTTTTTTTTTTTTTTTCGAGACGGTAGTTTATTGTTCACATGCTGTTTGGATTTTAAGAAAATTCATCATTTTTCTTGTAACTTCAGAGCATTTTTTTTTAGTTTCGACAAAAAATTTCTTTAATTAATTTTATTATTATTTTATAAATTTTGTTATTTCTTTTAGTTTCTAAATTTTCATACATCAGAGATTTTGCTTTAGAAATTACAACATTCGGCAGCTTTTTTCATTTTACACAATGATTGGTTTGACATTATTTTATTTTGAAGAGTTTTTTTTTTTTTTTTTTAGGTAGACAAAAGATTTAATGAGGTCATTTTGCTATTATGGTTATTAGTTTTAAAACTAATTATTTTCAATTAAATTTCAATGTTGATCCTGAAAAAAAAAAAAAAAAAAAAAAATATCACAATTATCCGAGAATCATTACATTTAATATTCATGAAGAGGCTTAAATCTGGAAACTGTTAAAAATTCTTTCATTTAAGAAATTTTGAAAAAAAAAAAAAAAAAAAAAAAAAAAAAAAAAAAATCTATATATTTTAAATCTATAATATTTTAAATTTAAGAACAGATTTTTTTTTCAAATATGTAAAATACAATTTTTTTATTTTTAAAGTAATAGTTTTGAAGTCTATCTTGTCTATAAATAAAATAAAAAAATGGAGAACAACAATAAAAATTTGTTTTCATTTTTTTGTTTTTTTTTTTTTTCAAGTACTTCTCCGGCCTCGAAGAAGCAGTCTACAGAAATATTGCAGCGTGCAAACAATTTGCGCAGACGGTGCGCACTGCGTATGGCCCCAACGGCATGAACAAAATGGTCATAAATCATTTGGAGAAGCTTTTTGTCACAAGCGACGCAGCCACAATAATCAAAGAACTTGAGGTCGAGCATCCGGCTGCGAAGCTCATGGTACTGGCGTCTGAGATGCAAGAGGCCGAAGTAGGCGATGGCACAAACTTTGTCATTATATTTGCTGGAGCTTTATTGGAGGCTGCCGAAGAACTCTTGCGCTTGGTAAAACTGGAATTATTTATTAAATACAATGAAATAAATAATAAGCGTCGTTTATAAATTTGATGAAAAGTTAAAGCTTTGCAGTAGATAAAAAAAAGTTAAAAATCAAAATCTTGAGAAATTTACTAAAAAAAAATGTTTCACACAAATTTCACATTCTGATTGCTTCATAAATTGTTAACGAATTTCGTTGCAATTTTTTAAAATTGCATTTTTTTTTAGAGAAAATTCACGCTGAAATCGACATTTTCAAAAAAGTATACAAAATTCGAAAAGAATTCATACGCAAAATCAATCTCTGCACCACTTTAAATAAGCCCCATTTTTTAGCTCGAATTTTTTTCGACTCGACTCCGAATACCGAATTTTCAATTGAATAAAAGAAATAAATTGAAAAAATTCTCAATATAGGGTATCACGACCTCTGAGATCGTGGAGGGTTACGAAGCGGCTCTAGAGAAAGCGCTCCAAGTCCTCGAGACTCTGGTAGTTTACGAGGTAAAAGACATCAGGAGCATCGAGGAAGTAAAGAAAGGAATAAGAACGTCGATAATGAGCAAACAGTACGGAAACGAAGATCTTCTAGCGTCGCTCGTGAGCGAAGCCTGCGTCTCGATTCTCCCGGAAAACACGACGTTCAACGTCGACAACGTTCGGGTGACGAAGATATTGGGGGCTGGTCTTCAGTCATCGCGAATCATTCAGGGAATGGTATTCAAGCGGCAAGTCGAGGGCGACGTGACGAAAATGACAAGCGCAAAAATCGCGATTTTCACGTGTCCGGTCGACATAACACAGACGGAAACCAAAGGAACGGTGCTCATAAAAACCGCCGATGAATTGATGAAATTCTCACGCGGCGAGGAGTCTCTTCTCGACAGTCAAATTCAGGCGATCGCCAATACCGGAGCGACGGTTGTTGTTTCGGGCGGAAAATTCGGCGACATGGCGCTTCATTATATGAACAAATACAATTTAATGGCCGTTCGTATACCCAGCAAATTTGACATCAGACGTTTGTGCAAAGCCGTGGGTGGCACAGCTCTCTCGAAGCTCATACCGCCGACGAAGGAGGAACTCGGCTACGCCGATTCCGTTTATACCGACGAGCTTGGCGACACCGCCGTCGTTGTTTTCAGTCTCGATAGCAAGGAGAGCCGTATCAGCACGATTGTCGTGCGGGGAGCTACCGAAAATTTTATGGACGATATCGAACGCTCGATCGACGATGGCGTAAATACATTCAAAGGCATGAGCCGCGATGGACGTTTCGTACCTGGCGCTGGTGCGACCGAGGTTGAACTCGCTGCTCAGGTGTCCGATTACGCTGAAACACTGCCGGGACTCGATCAATACGCCGCGCGTAAATTTGCCGCCGCGCTCGAAACATTCCCGAAGACACTCGCCGAAAACAGCGGCATCAGGGCCTCCGAACTTTTGTCGAAACTCTACGCCGCTCACAAGGAAGGCAAGAAGAATTATGGCTTTGATATCGACGTGAGTATTTGGATTAGGAAGATTGGAACTTTGTTACAAATTTCCATCGACGAAAGCATTATTCTTGAATTTCAAAAATACCATTTTTTTTTTTTTTCTTTTATGCTTTTTTTTTTGCAGAGTGCTACCGGTGCTGCGTTGATCGACACCACCGAGACCGGCCTGATCGATTCTTATATAACAAAATCGTGGGCCTTGAAATACGCCGTTAGCGCAGCTTGCACGATTCTCAAAGTCGATCAGATAATAATGGCGAAACGTGCCGGTGGCCCGAAGCCCCGTACTGGAAACGCCAACAGCGACGATGAATCGTAGAGGGACCTCGCCTCGTAAATTTCCCCCTTACCATTCGCTCCCTCCTCACATTTTTTTTAACGCTCTAATTAAAATTTGTGTATTTCCAAACGGCCTCCTTCGGCGTTTAGTGCCTCGCGCGTTACCGATTTCTTTTACGCTGTTTCGTCGCCCTTTCCGACGTCAAATTTATCCTACGCCGTTCTACGTAATTTTGTAATGAAACTGGCAATTTGTACTCTTCATTATTCATAATAATAAAGCATAAGTTTCACCGGATCATTCAATTCTTTAAAGCTATTTTTTTTTTTTTTTTTTTTTTGTCTACGCTGCGCACTGTTTTGCATGTAGCAATAAAAAATACAAAACACGACTCTAAAATTTGTCAATTATTCAACCCATAATTACTGCAGAAATGCGAAGAATCAATCAGTGGTTCGGTTTAAAGTTACTGTGGTTTAATTTATCCCACAAGGGAATTTTTTTTTTTTTTTTTTTTTTTTTTTTTTTTTTTTTGAAGTGTTTTAAACTTTTGAGCTCAACACGTTTCCCTTACAATTCCCGGTGATTTGGAAATGTGAAAATAAAACTAAAACAAAAATGCAGATTAAGAACTAAAACGCAAATTTGCAGATGTGTCATCTGAAAAATTTAAAGGAATTAATTAAAAAATTTTTTTTTTTTTAATTGTCTTAATTCTTTTTAAACCTGGCTAAGAAACGCTGTAGCGTCTTTTCATTAGTACTCAATTTTTGTTTTCAATCTTCAAAAATATAATTATGACTTAAACTTAAGAAACTTAAATTTTTTCAGTATAATCTATTTTTTTAACATTCAATTTGTTGATCTGAGGATCTTTTTAAATTTTGGAATTATCGTCTTCCGTGAAATCAGTGCTTTTAATATATATATGGGTCATTCCACGAATAATCGACAGGGTTGTGACCCTCATTTTTTTGTTCGTTTCGAAAAAAAGAACTAGATTCTTTTTTTCTTCTTTTTTTTTCTTTTTTCAACAAAGAATTTTGCTGTAAAAATTTCGAAGAAATCGTCGACGTATAATTATTCGAAGTCAAATTTTGTTTTTAATCAAAATTTTCGTTTTCTTTCAACAAAGAATTTTGCTGTAAAAATTTCGAAGAAATCGTCGACGTATAATTTTTCGAAGTCGAATTTTCCGTTGATTACAAAAACAAAAATTTACGAATTCGAGAAATTCACAAAAAAAAAAGGTCAATTAGCTGTGGAATGCCCCATATATGTATCTACTAGATCAGTGAAGTAATAACTAAAAAAAAAAAAAAAAAAAAAAAAAACAAGTATTATCTAAAAATGAAATCTTAAAAAAAAAGGTGCAAAATCAGCTGTTCTCTATAATTAGTTTAATATGAATCTCGGGAATCACTTCCTCTAAAAGAGAGACAATTTTGCGTCAAGGTCAAAAACGGTCATAATGCAGTAGCGTGACAATAGCACCGATCGTTCCAAAAATAAAAAGAGTTGCGTATATGAGACATCTGGAAATTTCCTACGCCGGGCGAATAATTTGCAACGATGTTGATGCCCACGTAAAATACATACATATACACGGTTACAAATACACGAACAAACGGTGGTAATCGCACACCGTATTCGGTCGATTGGACTACGCACTCTCTTATACATATATCCTGTCCATCTAGCTTGCTCCCATTGAAAAAATAAAGGATGGGGAGCGTCCAGATACGCAATAACACACACATATATATATATATATATATGTAGCTTTAACGAAACTGTAAATAATTTATCATTTTTTCTGAACGATAATCAATATTTTTTGCAAAATATTGCAAAAAAAGAAAAAGACATTTAAAATAAACAATATAATAAAATTTCACAGAAGTTGATTTCCCTTGAAATTTGTTTAAGTTTTAAATATAATTTTGAACGATGAAAATATGTTAAAAAAAAAAGAAAAAAAAAAACTTGTTATCGAAGAAAACTGAAAAGTTAATCACTAAAAATGTTAAAAAAAATATTATTGAAATTACTCAATTTTTTTACAATTTTTTTTTTTTTTTTTTTTCAATTTTTTTCAAAATAACAATGTATCAATATTTCGTAATTGCATTAGAATACGATAAATACTTCTGCAATATTTCGAGATAATTTGAGTGTAATAAGGTGAATTATTAGTCAATGCATTTGCATCGCTCTTTCACTCGCTTATATATCCACAAAAGAGACCAGCGTTCCAGCAGTGTGTTTATCCTGAGGTAAAAACATTCTCGAATCTTATCGTCCACCTCGAAAGAAGCATTCGTCGTTTCTCGACTGTTCACGTGTGATCCGGTGCAGTCTAGCGGGCTCTGTGATTGGCTGGCGGCTTATAAAAGCGAGGCGGGTCGCCAAGTCCGTCAGTATTCAAAGAGCGACCGAGTGAATAACACGACTCTCAAGTGCAACATACAAAAAAAAAAAAAGGAAGCCGAAGCATTTGTCAGCAAAACGTCAAAGTTTACGGTGAAAAAAAATCACAAATAGTGAAATCAACAAGACTTCCAAAAAAAGATCGAAAAAAAGAAAAAAAATAAACACGAAGATGCCGGCGATTGGAATCGACTTGGGTACGACGTACTCCTGCGTCGGAGTTTGGCAGCACGGAAAGGTCGAGATAATAGCAAACGAGCAGGGAAATCGCACAACGCCGAGTTACGTTGCATTCACGGATACGGAGCGTTTGATTGGTGATCCTGCGAAGAATCAAGTGGCGATGAATCCGACAAACACGGTATTCGACGCGAAGCGTTTGATTGGCCGTCGTTTTGACGACGAGAAAATTCAAGCGGATATGAAACAATGGCCGTTCAGGGTGACCAACGAAAGCGGCAAACCAAAGATTCAAGTTGAATTTCGGGGCGAATTAAAGACCTTCAATCCGGAGGAAATAAGTTCAATGGTATTGACGAAAATGCGTGAAATAGCCGAGTCGTATCTGGGCGAGAAGGTGAAGGACGCGGTAATCACAGTACCGGCTTATTTCAACGACTCCCAGCGTCAAGCTACGAAAGATGCAGGTGCGATAGCAGGTCTCAACATTTTACGTATAATAAACGAGCCAACAGCGGCGGCGCTGGCTTACGGTCTCGATAAAAATCTTAAGGGCGAGCGTAATATCCTGATATTTGACCTTGGTGGTGGTACGTTCGATGTATCGATTCTATCGATCGACGAGGGTTCTCTATTCGAGGTTAAAGCAACAGCCGGCGATACACATCTCGGCGGTGAGGATTTCGACTCGCGTCTCGTTCGTTTTTTCGCCCAAGAATTCGAGCGTAAATATCGCAAGGATTTGCGTAATAATCCGCGTGCAGTGCGACGTCTAAGAACGGCTGCGGAACGCGCTAAACGCACGCTTTCATCGAGCACCGAAGCCACATTGGAGATCGATGCGCTTTACGATGGAATGGATTTCTACACGAGAATTTCACGTGCGAGATTTGAGGAATTGTGCGCCGATTTGTTCAGAGCTACGTTGGAGCCTGTTGAGAAGGCTCTGAAAGACGCGAAAATGGATAAATCGTCGATAAACGATATCGTACTCGTTGGGGGATCGACGCGCATACCGAAGGTTCAATCTTTGTTGCAAAATTTCTTTAGCGGCAAACAGCTGAATCTATCCATCAATCCGGACGAGGCTGTCGCTTATGGGGCCGCCGTACAAGCGGCCATACTCACAGGCGAAGGAGGCAAAAACTCATCACTTCAGGATGTCCTTCTTGTCGATGTTGCGCCTCTTTCGCTCGGCATTGAAACAGCCGGCGGCATTATGACCAACATCATCGAACGAAACTCGAGAATTCCCTGCAAGCAGACACAGACGTTCACGACATTCGCCGACAATCAACCGGCCGTTACCGTTCAAGTGTTCGAGGGCGAACGAGCTATGACGAAGGACAATAATCTTTTGGGCACATTTGAGCTAACTGGAATCGCTCCTGCGCCACGCGGTGTCCCCAAAATCGAGGTGACCTTCGATCTTGACGCCAATGGCATTCTTCACGTCACCGCCAAGGACACCGGAAGTGGACGCACGCGCGATGTTACCATCAGAAATGATAAGGGACGACTCAGTCGCGCTGAAATCGACAGAATGCTCGAAGAGGCTGAGCGCTATCGCGATCAGGATGCGAAACAACGCGACAGAGTCGCGGCTAGAAATCAATTGGAATCTTACGTTTTTTCGGTCAAACAAGCCGCACAGGAATGCGGCGAGAAACTCACGCAGACTGAGAAAAATCAGATTTTCAATATTTGCGAGGAAACTGTTCGCTGGCTCGACAGCAACACTCTGGCTGAGAAGGACGAGTACGAACACAAGATGCAGACTGTTCAGTCTCAGTGCTCGGCCATCATGTCGAAGATTCATCAGAGCGGCGGCGGCGGCGGGGGAGCCACCAATGGAACTCCGAATTACGGCGCAGCAACGGAAGGACAAAGTTCTGGACCGACCATCGAAGAAATGGACTAAAGATTTTTCATCAATTTTTCATAAGAGTCTAAATAAACTTGAGCATTAGAGACTAATATTTCATGTCCTATGTAGACGAACATTTGATGTACCTTTCATTGTTATTTCATTTTTTTTTATCATTTTTTTTTTTTTTTTTTTTTTTAAGCTGTAACTACCTCGAGTTGTTATTTTAAGAGACTGATAATTTGCGAGTTTTTTTACTGTATAATGGTTGCTTTTTTTTAACTAGTTTTAACTGTATATTCAACATGTATACAACGTGTGAAAAAATCCGAAGTTGTGAATAAAGACAATTATTGGAAAATGTAAATTGTCGAATATTTATTTGGATGTTAATTTAGCTTTTGTACTAACTTAGTTCTAAGCATGCTGGTTTTCGACATGTCTTGAAATTTTTGCAGTATTTTTTTTTTGTTTTTTTTTTAGTTTTACTGAATACTTGTAATCAAATTATTAATTCAATTCATTGCATGATAATGAAACATGCTTTGAAGGAATATCGTTAAAAAAAACGACCAGTGTTATTTTTTTCTTTTTACGTTTCGCCCTGATCAGGAGCTCTTCAGAAACTTCTTATTTATTTCGTTGTTTGCTGCTGTGGCCGGAATTATTATTTATTATTTCTCCCTCAATTTCGAGTTGAAATTGTGACTCTTTTCTTTTGTTTACTCTTTTCTATCTCCCACTCATGTCAGGTTTTTAATTTTTTCAATTATTTTACAGGTCACGTCTTAATTTTGAAATTTGGTTTTTTTTTTCAATATATTTTGATGTTATTCTTTTTTTTTTTAATGTAACTTCTAAATTTTGTTCAATTTGGGAGCGGAGAATTCGGTCAGTTTCTACTACTACTATTACTAAAAAAAAATTCTGACTGCTGTTTTATTCATTTATATTGTCATACAAAAATTTAATAATATTGCTACGTTCGTGAAATGCATAATCCACCTTCAATTAATCTTGTAATCAACAAACATTTTTTTTCTTTATTTTCAATGTGTCGGAACTCGAACTTTCTTTCATTCCCGGCAGCGCTGCTTAAACTCGGCATATTTATCAATCAAATTGTTAGTCGCTCTGTATCAAAAACAGATAATAAAATAGCATCATATTTTAACTGGGAATACATCAGAACGATGGAATGATTTTTAAAAAATTCTATCTGAAGAGACTTGTGAATTACACGATTTAAAAAAAAAAAAAAAAAGTCCAAAGTTATGAGTAAAGAAAAGCTCACTAGAAAATATAAATCGTTGATTATTTATTTGTTCTTTCGCTTTAAAACTTAATTATTGCACTCAGGTGGTGGGGCTAGCTCAGTTGGATGTTTTTTAGCATGCTGGTGTTCTCCATTTCTTGAATCTTTAGCAATAAAGTGGCAAGCGTGTGCCTCATCAGGTGGAATTTTGAGAGACTCAGCTCAAATATCTGACGTTCTCCGGTGCTCAGAATCCACTCCATCAGTATCACAGGTTTCAGTACACGGGAGAGGGAACTAAAAAAAAAATGCAATTCTTTAACTTGAAAAAAAAAAAATAGAATATTATATGAAGCATTCCGTATTAATTCAGCCACTGAAAAAAAAAATTCTCAAAAAATGTCCTGACAGAAAAAAAAAATATTCATAATTAATTGTGTAATTACGGCAAAACGAATTTTATTTTTACAATTCGGACACTAGAGTATCGTCACCAAAAAATATTCAAAATTCGAAATTCACTTACAAACTTTGAGGCAATTTTTACGATGACGATATCCGATGTTCAAAACGTTAAAAAAAAAAATCGTTTTTTTTTTTTTGTGGGAGATGAAAAAACGCACCTTTTCGCTTTTCAGAGTCGTCGATACGATTAATCGTTCCCAAGATATTCGAGATTAAATAAGAAATAAAATAAATTGGCATATTACAGCAGAATTTTGTAAAAATCGGAGAATTTTGTGTATCTTCATCACCTTGAACTGATGTTTAGACATTTTTTAGAGAATTTTTTTTTCTTTTTTCTTCACTCAATTCACTCAATTTGTCCCAATATTTTGAGATACCTGGAAGATATTGTGATGTCTATTCTCCATATGCACCTCTTCAATCGTGGAAAGAATTTGGTAATCTCAGCAAGACCATTCAGCAGAGCTGGCCTTTTGTGACCATACAGAACCGCACATAAGTCCTCTATACATTCATTTTCAAATCTGTAACATACAAATTACAGATTAATAAAAGTTTGAAATAATTGCAATGCGAATTAAGCTTTGAAAAATTTTTTATCCAATTTACTGAACTGCTTTCTTACGCAGTAAAATTTGTATTTCTCCAAAGGATAGTATTTTATTACTAAAAATATGAAAATGTGAGTAATGTTAAAATATTTTCAGGTGTACATTTAATTATTAACAACTTTATTAATTAATTAAAAAAAAAAAAAAAAGTTTTGTGAGTATTTTTCTTAAGAAATTAAAATACATTTAAACTCTAAAATAGCTCACTTCAATTCCTGCAAGCACTGCTTAAACTCGGCATTTTTAATCGAATTATTTGGCGCTCTTAGATGAACTTTGATTATCATGAGAATTGCAGAATACCACTCGTCGACTTTGCTCTGCGGCAAATTGTATTTCTCGGCGATTCTATCGAGCACCCCATCTTCCACGTGTTCCTGCTCAATGGATTTCACTGCGACTGGAATATTGAAAACATTATTTTGAAAATCCCATTTCCCGAAATAGCCGTAACAGTGTCGACCGACTGCTCGGTCGGTAACGAAAACTGTAATCGGATTTTCTCCATCGCGGTTGATATTTTGGATAATAAATGAAAAATTCACACTTCGTCTAACAATTATGTAGAGTAAATTTCTCGTGTTTTATGGAAAAGAACAACCGTGCCGGAAAAATTCGGGATAAGTGACGATCGAGAGGTTATGATTGTCAATCATCGATTCATCGGAACAATGATTCTGGAATTCGCTTTTTACAGTACTCAATACATATTGATATCTTACGTTGAACGAGGGGACGTAGCAGCGTCTTCTTCAATTCTGACAGCACTTTTCCTTTATTTCCCAGACTTGTTGACAGCTGCATTAATGCCGTGGCTGACATATTTTTCTCTGGATAATACGCCTTCTTTTTATCATTGGGACTCGTATGTATATATCACGTGTACCTCTGCTTTGCGTTCTCTGTAATCCAAATTGGGACTCAGTCGGTAATTGAAACTGTAATCCTTTTTAGGTGCCTCATAAAAAACGCTTTGCTTATATAAAAAATGATTTTTAAAATATTTTGAAGAATGGTTTAGGAAAAAAATCTCTAATCGAGATGAAATTTAGCAAATTTAATTTAAAAAATGTAAAAATAAGTAAAGTCGATTTTTTTACGTCGATAAAGTAGAAAACGATACAGTAGAATCCTCGAATTTTCTCGAACGCTGTTTTACAAATAAACATCGAACATCGATTAATCGGTTGTGAAAAAAAAACATCGGGGAAAAAAATCGATTAATCGAAGAGAACAGCATCGATGCTCGATTAATCGACAAACATCGTCCATCCCTAACCAAAAGTATCTGTACGAGGCCGCGAATGCATCTCGTTATCTCGTATTTACAGATTTTCCACTCTGTCGCTTTAATACCGACGCGAATCGAAGAATTTCCCAACTTCGAGTACTTATATCGCTCTCCCTTTTATCACGATTCAGTAATCACGTCGCTTCTGCAGTGCTCCGGTGCTTTAAATGCGGAGCAACACGCCGGCACATAACCTCAAAAAAAGAAAAAACTAAAAAAAAAAAAAAAAAAACCCACCGAATGTCACTGATTTCTGGCGTTCGCTTAATATTACGAAAATAACAATCGTATCACGAAAAACATTATGAGCTGCGATAGTCCGTGGCCCGAGGTCGCTCTCGCAGCCAAAGAAAATCGTCACGAGCTCGTGCTTTCGGGCGCGAATATATCCAAAAGAATCGCCGTATCAGGCCTTCAGAGCAGCGTGTTCACGCTGCTAAATTTAAATTATCTCACGATTCACGATACCTGCCTCGATGTGATACCCGACGAGATCGCAAAACTCGAGAATCTCATGACGCTCGCGCTGCACTCGAACAAAATAAAAAGAATACCCGAGGCAATTGGAAAACTGACCAAACTCCGAGTGCTCGATTTCTCGAGAAACGAACTCGAACACCTGCCGCAGGCACTCGCTCGTCTCCCTCAACTAACGTCCATAAATTTCAGCTCAAACAATCTCAAAGAATTGCCGGCGCAAGTCGCCAATACAAAACTTAGCTCGCTCAATTTGTCCAACAACAAGTTTGAAAGATTTCCCGATGTTTGCTATCCCGAACTTGTTCATCTCGCCGAGATCAAGGTCAACGGAAATAAAATCGTTGAATTGCCAGCGGCTGTGGCCTCTTTGCCGTCCTTGAAACTTTTGGATTTATCGGATAATTCTATAAAAGGCAAGATTATCATTATTAAATATCAAACTTTTAACGGAAAGGTTTTTATCGATGTTAATTTTTCAGCAAATTGGAGGAGCGATGAGTTGTTTAGGGTACAGAATGTTTTTGTCTGCAATCGGCGATTGCATATCTAATTAATTATTGGCTACAAATCATTTTTATCTCAAAGTTGACAAATTTTTTTTTTTCTTTTGCTGAAAGTGTGCATAAGGACTAGATTCATATAATAATCATCACTTTTTTAAGAAAGAAATTTATTACTCTATAAGAAATGCATTTAATGAGCTGAATTAAAAATCTAAAATAAAATTGTGCACATTTTGTTTTAATAAAATCACTTAAAAAGTACAAAAAATGTGTAATATTTTTGTAAATAACATTATTATTTGCAGTCCATAAGTGCAAATATTTTACATTTATTATTATTCTTTCATTTATTAATATTTTACAGAAAATTACATTTTCTGTGGAATTTGGTGGACAAATTTTTCTTTTTGTTATTTCTTTTTTATTTTAATTTTAAATAAATTTTTTATTTATTATTTTTCAAATTTATTTATTATTCAATATCACTGTTTGTAAATATTGTCTACTTTATTTTTTTTGAATTTTTCTCGATTCAATGTACTGAATTTCTAATGAAACCAAACTTTTGATTCAAACAGGCTTAAATATATTGAACTTTGTCATTTATATGTTGCAGTTGTACCTGGAGAACTGGCGGATTGCGCGAAATTGAAAGAATTAAATTTGAAGGGAAACTCTCTGGCTGATAATAGGCTTTCCAAGCTCGTGGACCAATGCAGAACTAAACAGGTTTTGGATTACGTGAGGCAGCATTGTCCGAAATCAGACAAGCTGGAAAGTAGTGGTGGCGGTGGCAAGTCTAAGAAGGGCAAAAAAGGTCGAAAAAATTCGGATAACGACAATGCAGCGAAAAATCTTGAAGCCCTTTGCCACAAGATGAAAGTCCTCAAAGTCGCCGATGACAATCCCGTTATAAAAATAACTGAACATGTCAAGAGCGTCAGACCTCATATTGTCGCCTGCATCGTGAAGAATCTCGCTTTCACGGATGAGAGCTTTAAGAAATTTATTCAACTGCAGACGAAGCTTCACGAGGGCATTTGCGAAAAAAGAAACGCAGCTACGCTCGCCACTCATGATCTCGATTTAATGGCAACTGGTAAATTAAAACGCGCATTTTTTTTTTTAGAATTTCTAAGACAAATTATCCACATTTTTTTTGCAATATTTTTCGTCATTTTTTATTTTATACAAAATAACGATTTTCTAGAATTTTTCAAAAATAATATTTTTTAGAAATTTGAGAAAAATATTATTTTTGAGAAAATCTTGAAAATTTTTCCGAAGTTTCTTCACATATTTCATGGAATTTATTAGAGATGTTTAAAAAAAAATTTTTAAATAATTTCAAACCACTTTTTTTCAGGATTGCGAGAAAATATATTTTTTTCGATTTCTGACTTTCTCTGAATTTTTATTTTCTCATTTCTTTTAATTGTAGAAGAAACCGGTACAAATTGAAGGAATTCTGCCTTTTTTTTTTTCAAAAAATTGGAAAAACTTCAGAATGACTCATAAAAATGAGCAATGAAAAGTTATAAGTAAAAATTTGAAAGTTTCTGGAAAATGTTGTCAGGGTCGATAATTTTTAGCTATAATTTCACAAATTGTATTAACTCAACACCATATATTTTTTTTTTTTGTTTATTAAATTTCGTAAATATTGTTTCAGGCGATTTGACGTACACCGCGAAGCCTCCGAATGAGATTCGAATAAAGCCGCTGATGCGCAACAAAACTTTCAGCGGTGCGGCTCTCTTTCAGCAGCTTCAAACAGAGGCTATTAATTTGCGAAAAGAGAAGAAGCGCAACGTCTACTCGGGCATTCACAAATATCTCTATTTGTTGGAAGGAAAACCGCTGTATCCGTGTGTTTTGGATAGCGCGTTGCAGGTTGTTTCTTTTCCTCCAATAACGAACAGCGATATCACGAAAATGTCGCCAAACACGAAATCAATGTTTGTCGAAGTTACCAGCGCGTCTTCGCAACAAATTTGCAGGTAGAAGAAATTTGATAATTTTTCATCACTTCAGATTTAAAAAAAAATCAATTTGAAGCAATTGTTTATTTATTTAACGGATTGTTTAAAATATTTCGATTTTTTTTTCAACATTACTCTGAAAATTACCTTAAAATATGTAAATGCCGGAAATTGAGAAAAAAAAAAAAAAAAAAAAAAAAAAACGCATTATCGTCGGATTTGCAATGCGCAATTGATTTTCAAGCAGAAAAAGCAAATTCTGTAATTGTAGTCTTTCTTTTTTTTAATCAGTGAGAACAATTTTTTTTTTTTCATTTATTTGTTTATTTTACATTTGAATTTTTTTAATTTTTTTTTATTTTTCTTTTGAACAAAATTGCTTAGTTTTGTATAATAAAATTGATTAATCTTGATTGTTATTTTTAAGGAACGTCTTGGATCAATTTCTAAAGGAATTACTTATCTTGGGACTTGGAAATAATTCGGAATCTGGTGAATCTCGTGAGTTTAACGATTTGTCCGTGTCACAAGTGAAAGTCGTGGATATGGAGGGCAACATGAAGCTTGTTTATCCCTCGAGAACGGATTTGGTTTTCGAGGACAACGCCGTGGCTGTTATCAGAGAGTAGAATATTTCTCGCCGAGATTTAATCGGTTAGAAAAAAAAACAAAAAAAAAAAAACAAAAAAAGCACAAGCTACTTTCGTGCCGGTCCGCTTGTGAGTACAAAATATCAAGCAAAGATCAGTCAACGAGTACAAAATATTTCTTTTCATTTGTATTCGCGATGTTATCGCGTGAAAAAAAAAAAAAAAAAAAAAAAACAAACAATCGCAAACACATTTTTTTCTAGTTTGTACAGTCGTAGCATTGTAATATCTTATCAATTATACTTATTGTTGCATAAGTAAAAAAAACAAATCAGTTAAATTATTTTATGTTTCACAAACAATTTTTTTTTTTTTTTTTTTTTTTTTTTTTTTTCAATTATAAATGCAGTACAATATTCGTAGCAGATTCTGATCAGAATTAGTGCCTAATTAAGTTATTTAAGCCCTTTTTGGGGACAAAAACCTGGGAGAGGCTTTGAAATTAATGAAAATTCGTGAATTATCTTTTCTTTGCCTAAATACAATTTCAGCAAATGAGAATCTCGAATTTTTCATTAAATATTTTTCTGTATCTATTATTATCGCACAATATTTCTCATCAGATATAGTTTGTATTACTGGACATAGCTTTTTTTTTAAAATATAAAGACTGCAGTTGACTTGCTTGTCAAAACGTAATCACTATAGAGAAATAATAAAATTTTAATCCCTTCCTAAAACCTTGATATATATATTATAATAAAGACCTCATAGATAGAACGCAACGTTTTTTTTGCGTGCTATTGATTTTCTAAAAATTGCGAATAATACCAATGATTTTTGCTTGAAAAAAAAATTGAATGCGCTGCATTAAAATAGGTAAACAGTTACGGATTATCGGGAAAATTATCGAGAATTTCAACTTTACATGATTGTTTTAAAAAATTCTTTACACTGAAGTAAATGAAGGAAATTTGGTCGAGAAATCGACGACGACGAAAATATTTAAATTTTACCAAACTTCTCTAAATATTATTTCGTTTCTGTTTTTTTTTTCTATTTTGCATAATAAAATTTATGTTTTTTTTTAAATAAAATAAACATAAATAAATAAATAAATAAAAGAATTATGAAAAAAAATATAGATTCTTTTTTCGCCGTAAAAATGCACATTCATATAAAATGATTTCTTGAGTTAAAAAAAAAAATATTTTTGACGATGAGCCGAGAGTGCAAAATATATTTTTCAACGATATTTTTACTTTTCGATTTTCAATCCTTTAAATACAAAAACGGGGATTAAAAATCGAAAAAAAAACGTCCAAATCTGTTAACTGACTTTATCCGAAATTTCAAAAATTTATTACAGATTAATAGAGCGCGTCGGCGTCCATTTAATTTCAACAATAATACAAAAAAAAAAGTATTTTTTCAACGCCTTTTTCCACTCGACTCAATCTTAGTGTCACCAAAACAATGGCTCATCGAACCGCGCCAAAAATTTTCAAAATTCGAACATTCGTCAGTCCCGCCATTTCTTCGTAACAGCTGTGACGACGAAAGTCGTGGCGCTGTTGGTGTCAAAAGATTGCTCCCCCCCAAACAAGCCGGTTGTCCGCTGTTTTTATAAATATTCGCCATTTATACGTCTGTTCGCGCTTTATCGCGATATTACGAATTCTCAGTGAGCTTTTTTGTTTTTTTCTCTCGAAACTTTAACGTTCCTGCATCGCTAGTCAATAGTATTAAATTGCATCGTCGACCAGCTAAAAAAAAAAAAAAAAAAAACTAACTCGAACGTTCAACGGTTTCTTTTTTTTTTTTCTTCCCCGAACACAACCGCAAACTCGTGAATATTCCGAACTTCCAAAACATGCGCGAATGTTCAAAGTGGTAAAAACATGGCGCCCGAAACGTGACTGAACATTACCGGGGCAATCGAAGGAAAAAACTTAGAGGTTAGTCTTTGACATTGTTTGTTGTTGTTGTTGTTTTCATTGTTTATCGATTTTGCGATCGACAGATCGTTTTATCGCCTATAAATCCTCTTCCTTCAAACTTGCATTTTTTTCACGCTCGATCGACTTATCTTACACGAGATTTCTTCTCAATTTGAACTCAAGCCAATATGAATTATGCTTTGTAATTGCTTATCCATTGTAACGATTTTTTTTTTTTTTTTTTTTTTTTTTTAAAGGGTTTTTTAAGGGAATTAGGGCTACTTTATATTCCTAATTATTGTTTTTTTTTTCAATCATATTGCATTTGTTTATATTTCTGTGCCTCTAGAATTAACTTTGAATATATATGTGTGTATATATATATATATATATATATATATGTTGTATTGGAACAAAGAGGACAATGAGTCATCAGTGCTTTTCAAGTACCTTTGAAAATAATGGCCCTCAGGATATATTTGCACAATTAAAACTGAGCACTTTTTTCAATTTTTTTTACTTCCCACAATTGAAGGTTTTTTTTTTAAATTAATTTTAATTTTATGATTAAAATTATTCACATTTCCTATTTTTTTATGTAAATGAAACGATGACGATAATGAGTCATCAGTGATTTTTAAGCACTGGGAGGGGAAGAAATAATGTTATATTTATTTATTAACATTTTTGAACCGAGGTTTCTTTCATTTTTATTTGTAGCTAAAAATCTTATAAACTAGGTTTTTTCCATGTTTCAAATTTTAACTGCAATGTAGTTGAGTTTATATGCGTATGGATTAAAGTATTTATTCTTTTACCAACTATTCTTCTACCGAGATCAAAATTTTTTTGCTTAATTTGAGCTCGGACACTTCTTCAATATTATTTTTATTTAAATAAAAAGTAAATCTTACTCCTCCAGTTTATCACTTTTGATCGACCAAGATTTTTTATCAGTTGAAAAAAAATTATCCATTGCATGATTTTGGTATTTTAATGTTAATAAAGGTTTTTTTGTATCTTAAATTAATTTTTTTTTAACTATCTTTTTTTTGCAAAATTTGGATTTAAACTCATTCCATTTTATGCTGTTAAAAAATATTTTAAAAAATGTAAATCTACCCCATAAAACATACACAATTCTATGGATTATTCCATTTTTTTAATTTCAATGATAATACAATCAACATATATTTGTTGAATCTAATCATGATTTTTTTTTTAAAGATCTTTTTTTTTGCAAAATTTGGATGTAAATTCATTCCATTTTATGCTGTTAAAAAATATTTAAAAAAATGTAAATCTACCCCATAAAACATACACAATTCTATGGATTATTCCATTTTTGAAATTTCAATGATGATACAATCAACATATATTTGTCCAATCTAATCTTAAATCAATTTTTATTAAAGATCTTTTTTTTGCAAAATTTGGATTTAAACTTATTCCATTTTGTGCTGTTAAAAAATATTTAAAAAAATGTAAATCTACCCCATAAAACATACACAATTCTATAGATTATTCCATTTTTTAAATTTCAATGATAATACAATCAACATATATTTGTCCAATCTAATCTTAAATAAATTTTTTTTTAAAGATCTTTTTTTTTTTTTTGCAAAATTTGGATTTAAACTCATTCCACTTAAAATGTATTAAAAAAAAATGTAAATCTACCCTATAAAACATACACAATTCTATAGATGATTCCATTTTTTTTATTTCAATCACAATACCATAAACCTCTATTTGTCTAACAAACAAGGGCAATGAATGAATTTTAAAAAATTTAAAAAAAAAGTATCTGTTGTGTAAGGAAGAAAACAAAAACTTGTAAACTGCGGATTAGGGGCTACTTAATAAATGCGTAAAAATATCACCTAAGTACATAACAGAGTTTAATGGCCAGAGTGTGCTGCACGCTTTTAGGTCCACACTATTTTCTTATCCTGATAAATGATCAACATTGAAGAGCTATACATCAAAATATTTCTTCATATAATCCTTTTTATATGAATATTTACATCAATTATTTTTGTATATATTTAAATTTGTTTTTTTTTGGTACGGGGAAGAACGAACGAGAAGATTCTGTATGACTAGCACAGAGTTTATCATAGATTTTTTTTTCTTTTTTTTTTTTTTTTCTGTTCAATTTCTCTGTGTGTCTTTGCGCTTATCAGAAACTCAATTCACTTTTCGCAAAGCCTCGCGCTCCTTTATGTCTATTATGCTGAGATTCATGCAGGCCACGTAGCCGTGCAGGAGAGAGAGAATTGTCTTTACGAACGCAATTGGAGCCGAAATTAACAGCACCGCCCTGTACAAACTTATTCCCGCCACTGCAACAGAATAAAAACAGTTTGAAGAATCTTTAAAATCGAATATTATTCTTTTTTAATTACTAAGCAATTTTACTGAAAATTTAACTTGAACTCGACAACGAGTAGACGAAATTTTGAGAAATAAAAAAGAAATTGACGAAAATCAATTTTTATTGAAAAGTAATAATGACAAAAAATTATTATTAAACTAGTTAAAATTGTTTAATCTAAAACAAAAATTTTGTGGAATGAATTTGCTGGTATTTTTTAAATATTACTTTTTTTACATTTTTTAGTCTCTTTTTTGAATTTTGAGAAAAGATTCAAAGCGAATTTTGAAATTTTTAGATTTTGAGTTTTTAAAAAAAGGCTCGAAATATTTTTGAAAAATAATACGAGTTTGGTACCTCGAATCGAAATTTAGAAAAGTGAAAAAAAAATCAGAGTAATTCGATTTTGACAAAATAAAATAATGCCAATAACTTGGTAATAAATTAGTAAAAATTGTTTAATACATTTTTTTTTTTACTTTTCTTATGAAACGAATTTGCTGACATTTAAAATAATCTTTATACTTAAAAAAAATTGTAGCCCCTTTTTTTAACTTTGAGAAAAGCTCGCGAATTTTGAAATTTTCGATTTTAAGTCTCAAAAAAAAAATTGTTAGATCTAAAATTTCGAGCTGTGAAAAATATGCTTGAAAATATGAAAAATTATTCAAACCAAACATCTTTTTTTTCCTACTTTTTCCTAACTTTATGGCATTAATAAAAATCAATAGGCTAAAAAATATCTTCAATTTTTTTCTTCTCGTGAAACACTTAATTTTTTTCAATTTCTCTTATTTTCCAAAAAATCTGCATCTTGCATAAAATCGTCAGAGAGGCAAAATGATCGAATGGCGAGAAAAATTGTAAGATTACTCACATATGGGTCCTTCGGTGAAGTGCAAAAGGTACAGGGCAGCGTAAAAAGCTTCATTTCCGGCGCACATGACAAACAAGACTTGTCTGTTTGTGTAATAAATCCTCATCACTGGATTTTCCGACATGTCGATGAATTTGTGGCTGGTTTTTCCCTGGAGCAGTGATCTGCGGTTGGAAATAATGTTTTTTTTACATCATAAAAAATGCACAAAGCGAAAGAAAAAATAGGGGGAAAGAAAAAAGAATTATTCCTTACGTGTGCAAATATATCCAGTGGCAGGCAATATCAATGGCCATGCTCAGTTGAAACCAGAATGCATAGGATGGATAAAAGATGCTGAGATTCACGAGAAGGCACATTGTGCCCACTCGATCGGTTAGCTGATCGAGAATAGCACCGAATTTCGTGCTCTGGTTGAAGTATCTGGCTGCGTGTCCGTCGACGGCATCGAGCAACGCGCTGAGAATGTAGCACCAGGATGCAATCACATAGTGCGTTGGCATGTAGTAAAAGGAAATGAGCGCCAGGATTACTCGCCCAAAACCTGAAATATTTGTAATTTATTTGTACAACTGAATAAAGAAAAGCAAAGCAGAACTTTGCACGTTAATTCACAATTTTGGCTTCCTCTTAGAGGATAGCTTTGTGCAATATTTGTGAGTTTTAACAAAACGGTAATTTTTTATTTTTTTGTTTCTAATTTGGTGCGTAATTTCAGTTTATTTTGTGAGATTCAACGTGAGTTAGAGGAAAATGAAAAATTCAAAAATGAATAAAAAATAAGCTTGTTTGTATTTTTTTGAAAATTATCACAAACAAATGTGTCGACATACATTTTTTCTAAACCAATTTTTATTCGATTTTTTTTTTTTTCATGAAAACAAAGCTTCCTCTATGAGGAAGAAAAAATAAATAAAATAAAAGAAAAATAAAATAAAATAAAAGAAAAAATAAATAAAATAAAAGAAAGTAATAAAAACCAGTTGCTAAAGCAAATAAGAATTGATCAATACGCGAAGACTTTGGAATGCAGTTGGCTAATATTGGGCTGTCGAGAATGATTCTCTTCAGCCTTCATATATCGTTATTGATTCGTCGCAGCAGAGTAATACTATATCGGAGAAAAGTCGAACCTTTACGCACGAGATTCAGATTATTATTTTTATATATATCTATTTTTTTTTCGGGGTTTAAATAAGATATAGTATTTTTTATCCATTGATTTTTACGAAAATATAGTTTAAAAAATAAGTTTCTGAATTTGATATCTATAATTATTTTAATCGCATTTATAATTCTTAATTTCATGAAAAAATTATTTTTCTTGTAAAATTTACGAAATTAACACTCCAATTTTTTTTAATTTCACTAGTTTTTTTAACTTGTTTTTTCACATAAACTTCAGAATCTAATTGACGATATTTTGACATGTATTTTTTATTGCAAATTTTGTCCTAGAATTTTATTTTGACTGTATTTACTATTTATTTTAAGATGCAAATATTTTCAGAAGCAATCTTTAATATTATATAAAATAAAATTTAATAAAATTATCTTTGTAACATCAGCCAAAAATAATTGGAATTTTAGTTGTTTTTTTTTTTTTTTTGTTTTTTCTTGAAATTTTATTGTCTCATACTTTTCTTGCCACATTATTTTTTCTATTTCAAGACCCTGAAATTATGCTAAATTAAAAAAAAAAATATTGATATTTAATGGTTACTCAAATTTTTTCAAATATCATATTTTTCATCAAAAATCTATATTTTTAAGAATTCATCACTCCTATCCCTGTTGCTATACTTTGTACAATAAATTCCTGAAAGCAAACAAAATTTCACTTGAATCACTGATTATTAATAAAGCGTGAACTGCCAGTAAATATTTATATTTTCCACTAAAAAATCAGTCTTATTACAGTAACTTGTAAAAAAGGTCAACATAAAAATACACATTTTAAAAAAATCATTTTTCACAAAAAATAAAATATCTTGTCTCTGAAAAACCACAGAATATTAATTATTTTTTCATGAAATTTTCCATGCTTATAGGATTTTCGTATACAACAAATTACAAAAAAAAAAAAGCTTTTCAGCGAGTAATAAATATTTCTAAGTCTCCGGCGAACCTCAATTATTTTTTTACGAGCTGAAAACTCTTCCAGGATCAATTTAATTGCAACAATGAATAGAATTCTTAGAAACTAAGAATTAAAAATTGAGAAAAAAAAAAAAAAAAAGAATTTTTTAATAAAAAAAAAAAAATGTTAGAATTCATTTTAATTGAAAACTCTTCCAAGATCAATTAAATCGCAGCAAAGAATAGAATTCTATTTTTTAATTCTTAGAAATTCAAAAAAAAAAAAAAAAAAAAAAAACAAACAAACTTTTCATAGATAAATTTTTAATAAAAAAAATGTAAGAATTCATTTAAACTGGAATTTGCGCAGTTGTTGTTGTTTTCCGTTTGTAAATGAGAAAAATGCGATCGTTTGATGATTGACAGCAATTGTTTAAAACTTTTACCAATAATGTTGGGCACGAAGAGAAATATGTTCTCGGATTCCGTCATTATTCGTGCGGTTTTTCTCTGGTATTATCGTCGCACTGACTTCTTCGTCAACCGACAGTTACTCTCTCAATTATCTGCAATTAAGAATACAAATTAAAGCGCATTCAAGCGTTATCAGCGGGCTTCGTGTCAATAACTTATCGCGATACTTACTGAAAATAGATTAGAAAAAACTGTAAAAGCTCACAGACAGCTCGACCGCCCTCGTCGTACTGTCGCTTCTCCGGCTTTAAGAGCGATAATGTTAATTCAGCAAGACGCACACACAAAACCGCCTCTGTAAGTCGATGAATCGTTTGGCTGTTGCCGCTCATTGCCGCTGTTTTTCGTGGCGCGACGATCGTGACAAAAAGTCGTATCGAACGAGAGAGCTTTTGCGAGTTCGAGAGTTATCGATCCTCTTTCTCTCTCTTTCTCTCTCTCTCGGTGAGATAAACGCAGGGCCGTATTATTATTTCCAGGGATTATGGGCGTCATTCAATGAAAACTACAGTTTTCAATGATTTTTTCAGTGGAAAATATATTAAAATGGCGTTTCCAAATACTTTTTCGAATGAAGAGTCATTCGAAACGTGTAGTTTTCTTTCAATTATGCCCATTCCTGATTATTTCAAGATCTAAATTTCTCACTTCAGATTTTAGGATGTTTCATAATTATAGTGTTTCAGTCATTTAACAATTAAATATGTAATATTTTTGAAAAATATATATACAGGGTGTCCCATTTTAATCTTACAGTCAAATATTAAGTGTAATGAAGCTTTTAGGGTTCGAAGGGGGACGTTAAAAAAAAATTCAAAATTGGTCCACCATTCAAAATGGCGGAGTTACGGGCACCGACATGTTTTTTTTAAATGGAACCATGACTTTTTTTTCTACTAAAATAGTAAAAAATGGTGTTCTGATCTAAAAAAATATGGACTTTATGAAAAAAAGTTTTTTACAAAAGTTGTTAGCTTTGACATGACGAATTTTTTTGTAATATTTTATTACAATAAAAATATTGCTGGAATACTCTAATATAATAATAATAATAATAATAATAATATCGACAAAAATTATAGAACTTTAGAAATGTTTTACAATAATTTTGTTGGTAAAATCGCTTTTTTTTTTTCTTAATTTAAAAAAATATTTTGAAATATATATTTTAAAATATATATTTAAAACATTTTCAAAAATATTTCGCGACCTGGGAAATAACATTAATAACATAATTTTGAAGGGAAGCTACATTTAATAACATTTAACGAAAAATATATATTTTTTTTTTTTTTTTTTAGTTGCGTATGTACGACTTTACGAATGATTTTTCCAAAAAATTCTATTTTAATAAATAAATGTTTCAAGTATAATTGCAATTTTTAGAACATAAATTACAATATTGCCGTAATACTTCAACATTGTAAAAATGTTTCAAAATATTCGGTCAATAATTGCCACATTCCAAGCATATAATTTTATACAATATTTTCGGAAATATTTCAAAGTTTATTATGAAGGGGGGGGGGGGCCCTCAGGGCGTAACATAAAACGTGTTACGCTCCTGAAACCAGACGACATTTTCGGAGGCCACAAGCGGCAGGTTCTGCCGTGTGTCCTCACCTCCGTCTGCGCAAAAGCCAATCATTTTATTGTGTCCGCGAAAGCGAGAAAAAAAAAAGAAACTATCGGAAACAGTGTGTTTCCCGACAGTTTCCCAATCCGAAGCCTCGTCGATCTGTACATAAATAGCGCATTATTTATATTCGGTGAGGTGTTTCGGAGGTACGATTAAAAATTGTGTGTTTCCTTTCGAATGACGAGGATTCGACACTGAAACATAAACGCCTCTTCGATACACCCAAAGAGAACGAAGGAGAGTCTGACTCGAACTCACTTCTTCTCTGTCTCTCTCTTTCTCACTCTCACACGCTCGTTGCATCTCCTTCTCTCTCTCTCTCTCACTCTCACGCGCTCGTTGCATCTCCTTCTCTCTGTCTCTCTCTCTCTCTCTCATCTCGCAGACATACAAAATACAGTCAAGTTAACGGACGAAACGTCGTTTCTCGTAGTACGCGAACGCAGCAAGTCGCGAATGTCGTAAAAACAACGAGAGAACGAGTGTCGCGATGAACGAGACATGAGAAAGAGAGAGAAGAAGAAGAAGAAGAAGAAGTCGAGGAGTGGAAGAGAGAGAGAGAGATAGAGAAAGAGCTCGATCTATTCCAGCGAACACATGTTTCCCGTGTTGCTTGCAGTTTGTGTCGCGAGAGAGGCGAGAGAAAAACGTTTCGCCTCGAACGATCGATAACTTGTCAAGAACGTGGAAAGCTTTGCCGCGACACTCTGCAAATCCAGTGATTCTCGCCTGGACTGCGATTAAAACAACAACAACAATAACAAAAGCACGTAAATAAAGCTTACAAAGTGCGTCCATCGTTGAGTGCAACTTACACGAGTGAAAAAAAAAAAAAACATAAAAACAACAAAAAAAAAAAGCGTGCAACATAATTGCAGTGTTTCGAGAGATGCGTTTTGTGAACGAGTGTGTCTGAAGAGAAACGTCGAATCAATGCAAGCGTCCACCTAAAATCACGTTCACAACATTGTCGACGATTGTTTTTTTCTTTTTTTTTTTTTTTCGTTCATTACGACGCGACGATTTCGATTATCGTTTTTACACGATTCACAGATGTAAGGATTTCTTGTGTATACATATATATACAATATATATATATATGTGTGTGAATATATATATAGAAGAAAAAAATGCGACAAAACTGTGGATATTTTATCCCCGGTAGCCATTTTGAATTTATCAATCTACCATTCGACTCTAAGCAATTAAATCTGCTACGCGTGTCCTAAAGGATTTTTAAGGACTTGTGAAAGAAAAAAAAAAAGGATGCCAATGTGCGCGTGTTATTCGTAAATAATTCGAGTGCGTAAACGCCGATTTTATGACAAGAAACTATATTACGCAATTGCCGAGAATCCTTTAATAAGAAAAGAAAAAAGAAAAAAAAAAGAAAATTCAATGTCCCGGCTGCTGTTACCCCTCCTCTCATCCCTCAATCCCACCGCCCCCCACTCTTTCCCCTGTCAACACGAAATATTACAAATTCGACGTGTGCTCGATTCGACGAACCTTGAAGAAACTATTTACTGTGACATAACACACGTTTGACGACAATCCGGGACGAAATATTGTGTATCAAACTATCGAGAATCGCGTCGTCGAGATAATCACACAAGTTCCCTACACATTCTTACGCATCGCTAAGTTTCTTCTACTTTTCTCCTCGACAGAGGCTCGAATATTGGACTTTAATTACGCGGGTGGCTTTTGTTTTATTGGTCGATACGCGGAGGGAGCATTCTTGTAGGAATATTCAACGGAGCTTCGAGCTCGTTTTTTCTTTTCTTTCTTTTGAGGTTAAAAAGAATAAACGCTCTAACCAGCTACGTGAATCTCGTCGAGGCTCTGTGCAATTGACAGCTTCGAATTAAACGGTTATTCGGTGATTCTGAAACGCGATTCGCCGGATAAATATGTTGCTACTATTGGCTAGTGAAAAGGTGACACTTTTTCGGGTGAGACTCGCTTACGGTGCATCGGAATGAAATATTGTGAAACTCTGATTGGAGTGTGACGTCTATTAATATTCAAACAGAAGCGCTCATTCGTCGAACAAAAAAGTGTCGTTTTGACGGCGAGAGAAAGAATAAATAAGGAGCAGGTGAGACACTGCGCTTGCCAATTCGATCTATCGAATCGCTACGTTGTGAAGAAGAAGAAGAAGAGGAAGAAGAAGAAGAAGAAGAAGAGAGTTTGCTTACGCGGCTGCTACGTGCTTATTATATACATATATATATATATATATATATAATATATATGTACACGGCACTTCCAATACAAATGCCGTTGTTACAAGCGACAGGGTCATGATTTTTAAGGTATATATATACATATATATATATATGTCGGTACACACTCGCTGTTGGCACGTAAAAAAATTACCCTCATCTCGTAAATATGACATTTTTAATTACAATGGCAAAATAATTTGGAAAATATTTCGATATATAGTTGTAAATTACCAAAATTTAGGTGATTTTACACACGTTTGAAATACCTGTAATTTGCATGAAAAAAAAACAACTGTAATTCAATATTAGAGACAATTTTTGTGAAAAAAAGGAAAAATTTTGTTTCGCTGCCAATTGGAGAGATACAAAACGAAATGAAATTTGGATTTTGCGTAAAATATTTAAATCGCTTTCTGGGCTTTGATTATTATTTATTGCTCGCGTTACTCGGGTTTTTCAAAGGTCCGTTAAGTTTTCACACTTACGTAGGGGCAGATTATTATTTTTGGGCCAGGATGCCCAAAAAAGGTAAAATAAGTAACCTAACCTAACTTGAGTACGCGAGTTAGCATTTTTTTTTTTTTTTTTTTTTTTTTTTAAGGTAAACTGATTTTTTTTAGTTAGAATATTGTGGAAACATTGCTAATTTTATTATTATTACTTTTTTTATTATTATTATTACTATTTTATTTTTTATTACAATTTAAATGAACATTAATTTGGGTAGAAACTTTTTAATTATTTAACAAGTTTAATTATTTTTAAATCTGTAAAAAAAGGTTTTAAATGTTTATTACTATTATTATTTACACTGTTTATATCTGTATTACATTTATTTTCTTTATAGACGGTTTCCTACTGTTAAATTGTTCAAAATTTAGCATCAAAAGCACAAAATCGCACTTTGCCAAGAAACAAATTAAAGCAAATCTGTAGATTTTTTTTTCTAAAAACTGTAAAAGGGCTTAAATTAAACAAATAAATTAATTATTTAGCATAAATTTTCATAACGGATAAAGGAAGGAAGTTCTTTTATAGAAATTGCGTGTATTAAATTTGATACGCCAGGAAAATGTAAAATTACAATAGTAATTCCTATAAAAATGTGGAATTTTCATAATTTTTATTACACGTGGATATTAAATTTAATATAGCCGATGAATGGAATTTTGTAAATTTTAAATTTTGTAAATTAGTGTAATTTTTTTTTACTTTTTTAACAGTAGAGAAATTTTCTTTGAAAGTATCAAGAAGTTAGATTTTTTTTTTTTGCCAAATATTGTTAAATGCAAAGAAAATTAGGATATTTTAGAATGATTGCGTTAAAAAGTTGCTTTTTACCTTTATTTAAAACATATTTCAAGATGTTTTGTATAATTCATTGCAGTTTAACATTTTTAAAAAGATTTCGTGCGAATTGATAATGGTAAATTACATTTAAAAAAAAAACTTTACAGGAAAGTCTCTGGTAAATTGAAGTAATATGTTATTACAAAGTTTTGAGTTTTTTTCTTTAAAAAATTAGGAAGATGAATATAAAAGAAATTCCCGAACATTAACCACTCTGAAAGTGTTTGCATTGTTTGGACGAAATATGCAAAAATCTCAGTTTTGGTTGCAAAAATAATTCAGATATATTTGACATAGCTTCATAAAAATGAAGCCTAAAAAAAAAAAAATCGCAATTTCAAAAAAGAATTTATTAATTTAAACTTTTGAATTTATTATTTCCTTCATAAAACCATCTTTAAGTCTCATCTTTTTCTCCTGAAAATTATTCGTCTGGATACTCGATAACTAAACTCTGGCATTTGTTGTTTCCGCAACAGTGAATATTAAAAAAAAAAATGTAATAACTACCAAAAAAAAAAAAAGCCTGCAAAGTAGAACCTTCCAAATTATTTTACATTTTTTAAAAATGTTTACCGTTATGCAGAGTAGAATTTTGAAAATAGTCTAATTTTTCTTTTTCGCCACAGCAATGTTTTGCCTTTTTTTTTTGGAATAAAATCGAAATTTATCAACACAGCGAGCGTTCCTCAAAATAAATTCATCTTCGATACTCGATAATTGTGAAATCACATAGTAAATTTCAGCTAGTCATCCCAGAATTTCGCCAAACTTGGCCCCAAATTTTGAAAATGCTGTAAAAATTGAATTCTTCAACTGCAATCCGAAAAGTTTTATGATAGCCCATTTTCTTATCAAATTTGAGAAAAATACATGAAAATTTGCGCTCAAACACACATACACATACAGACATTTCGTATTTCCTTTTCTCAACATTTTGGGCCATTCTGAGTGTGAAAACACGAAAACCTCAAAACATATTTTCACGAAACCAAAGCTTCCTCTACGAGGAAGCAAAAATGAAAAAAAAAAAAAAATCAAAAAAGTGGAAAATAAAATTTTGATTCTAGTGTAATGATAAGACGTTCGTCGATGTCGATAATCGGTGAGGAAGCGGAAGCTGCTCCGGTTACCGGGCGTTCCTCTCTGTGCCAGCGAGAGGAATGACGAAGAGGCAATGAGCACGGCCGACACAGCGCTGTCAATTTCGATAAAAATGGCCCCAGGGCCGGATCATCGTCAGGAACCCGTGGCTCCTGACAGGAGTAACGAGAGTCTATCGGACATCGTGACGAGCAACGATACCGCCGAAGTACCGACAGCAGCATCGGCAACACCAGGAACGAACGCAACATCAATTTCTGCCAATAGCAATCTGGCAACGATATCCAGTGAAGCTCTTGGCAATGCCACTATCGCCAATGCGGATACTAACGAGTTTAATGCCAATCAGAGTGCGATCGTTATCACTAGCGGTGAAAATAAGCAGGTAAGTTTTACAAATTTTTCTATATTTTTTTTTACCTCCTTAAACGGAAGTCTTTGGATACACATATATATTTTTTTTTCTACACGTAGATTTTGTGGCTTATTGATTATATTTTTTTGTTAAACTGATATGGTTTTTATAGGGACGCCTGGAAATTATCTGTAGGAGCTTTACGACCACTATAGACTGCACACAGACGTGTTGTCTAACCTTTTAAGGAATTGTATTGTACGGCTGTAGGAGACCCGCCTTTGATAAACCTTGACAGTCACTGCAAGCTTGTGCTAGCTGCTATATATATATATATATATGTATATATATATATGTGTGTGTGTGTGGGACATTCCACGAGTAGTCGACAGTGTCGCGACACTCACGTTTTTTTTTCCTGCTGGAATTTTGGAGGGCTGGATGTAAAAATACTCCAGAATTTTTGCAGATTTTTTTTTCGTAATTTTTCGTCTTTATAAGGGTCGCAAAATTTGTGGTGAATAAAAGTACGTCGACGATCTGCTTGAAATATTTGTAGTGAATTCTTTGCTTGAAGATTTTGCGGTAGAGTCTGCAGTTACAAAAGAGAAATTTTAAAAAATCACAAACAAATTGGATTGCTTAAAAACTGCTTAAAAATGTAAGGATGTCGGAGGGGATTTCAAACAGATTGTCGATGTAGTTTTTGAAAAATCAAATTTTGGGGGATTATGAAAAGCAAAATTTTCGAAAAAAAGATCTGGAAAGATTCTAGAGTAGTTTTCTAATATGAAGGCCGCATGCTGGCGCTCATATTTTTTTTATTCCTTCAAAATTCGATTGAAACTGGTCAGATTTTGCACTAAATTGAAGGCGTTGCTATTCTAAAAAACAATATTCTAACAAAATATTGCATTTCAACGAAGAATTTACTGCAAACAAATCGTCGACGTAGTTTTTGATAAATTCACATTTTGGGTAATTATGAAAAAACAAATTCTCAAAAAAATCTGAAAAAATTTTTAGAGGCCCTTTTCAAATTGCCCTACAAAAACCCAAAAGGAAAAAAAAAATGTGGGTCACGACACCGCTCGATTACACATGGAATGCCCCATATAAGTATATACATATATATTGCATAGATATAGTCTGATGTGGAGTCACGAATGTGCTTAGAATCGTGTTATGACACTGCTGCTAGAAACTTTGTTCTTTGATATTTATGAAGTACTGGCAGTTTTTTTTTTTTTCTTTTGGGATTCGTGAGAGGCTACAGTAAATTTTTTTTTGTCACTACGCGTGACACGGACTGTGACGAATCTTATAAGCACCATTGATAAAAAAAAAAAAAAAAAAAAAAAAAAAAAAAAAAAAAAAAAAAAACTGGAGTAGCTTTCTCGTATACGAGAGTACACCGTGACAATTGAAAAGTAGATGGCGAGAGCCTTAGCGTTGTCATTAACTGCCTTGATTTCGATGGAAGCGAGGTATTTAACAGACCGCTCGCATTTAAACAGATCACTGGAGATCTCGCATGAATTATTCAGCGCGCGTCAACCAATCCGCGCTAATCTATACAACATCTGCAACTCTTCTACGGGTCAACACTATGAGAATTTGAAGAAAATCTTGCTCGCTGTTGCCTTAATGACCGGATGTAATTATGGTGCTTTCGGATATTCACCAAATTCGTAATATACTTTTAATGCTCGTGTTACATATGAGGCTTTAAATGATTTTTTTTTTCTGCAAAAAAATATGCAAAAATTGCGGTAATCTTTAGTGACGCGATATTCAAATCGCGAAATTGTTCGAAATCATTTATACGATTAATCACTATGAGAATTTGCATTAAATTTCGATGTTTAATGATTCAATGACTGGACGAAACGATTGTATGTTCGGTAATTCACAATATTTATTATACGTTTTGTTTCCTCAGAGGAAACGCTTTCGTGAAAAAAAAATTCTCGAGATTTTCATGTCGGGACACTTTAAATGCTGTAAAATAATAATAATCTACGTAATAATTTTTTAAAAATTGAAATTTTATTCGATTTTGAATTTGAAAAAAAAATCTTTAAAATAAAATTGCTTACTTAAAAATCTTTTAGGAAAACAAATTGACTAGCGATCTAAAATATATTTTCGAAGAATTTCAACAAAAAAATTTGAAATAATTTCTCAAAAAAAATCCAAGGAAAATGAGAGAGATTTTGTATGAACCAAAAGTGTTTTAGATACAGACCAAAAAAATTTGCTAAAAATATTTGCTTTCTAAAATCATTAACTTTCTAGAAAAAAATCTCAAAGAAAATAAAACGTTTCTAAAATATATTTTACGACAATCTCAACAAAAAAGCTTGAAAAAAAAACCGACAAAAATATACGGAACACCGTTTTTCAAACGATCGTTAAATTTGAGCTGAATCTATAAACAAATTCGGTTTTTATGTTATTTTGAATTTCTTGAAAAAAATTTATTATTAAATATATATATATTTAATATATTCAATTTTTGTATAGACGCAATTGCATTTTTACTTCAAAGATATGAGAAATAGTGAACATTTGATTTTTTAGCAATTTTGGAGAGCGAGCAAAAAATGATATCTAAATATAAAAGCCTTTTTTAATTTTTTTTTAAAACAAGGATACAAAGTAAATTTTTCGACATTGCTTCCTTATTATTTTTCAATTAAATTTTTTTTTAAGCTACACCGTTTAAAATTCACTGCTTGAAATGAACTAAAATACTATTTAAAAACAATACGAATAAATATGTATTATTCGTAAGGAAATAATGACAACAGTAATCCTGTGTTCTTTATAAATCGAACGAATAATCCGTGCATATTTATCCGCATGTAATCCTGACAACCGTTTGATAATGATAATTATCAATACCGGAGAAAATAAATGTGTGTCATCATTCGTCAAGTGATAGAGTTGAATAAATAAAACGTCTTTTAATCTCTCACAGATACAAAATAAGCACATATTTTTAGAAATTGAAAAAAAGAAAAAAAAAAAAAAAAAAAATTCCACGATGTCTCGCCATTTGGCAATTATCAGTCAAACGATTAATAGGGTGTCACGGTGATAGTGGCTCGAATCACGTTCGGCAAATGTGTGTCTCTCTTTCGTACGTGTTCGAATCTGCAAACGAGTGCCGTAACAATAATTTCTGTCGCGACAGCTAATGATTTGATTAAATAGTAGGTCGCGGGTTTCTACCGAGTCCGCGGATTGTGTTTATTTAGCCGGAAGTACTAGTAGAAAATACTTGAAAGCAACATCCAAAAAAATTACTCTTTTTTATTTGAATATTTAATTTTAGATCTTCTAATCTTAATTAGAAGATCAATTAAAATATTTAAAATATTTAAAATATTTAAAAAATTTAAAATATTTAAAATATTTAAAATTATTTAAAATTATTTAAAATATTTAATTAAAATATTAGGGACAGAATATTGCGAAATTATGAACCAATTTCATCGAGAGCGTTTCATCTGGTTTCGATCTGGGTCTGATGTGGATCTGATCCTTCTGATTGGCTCCACAATTTTTTATGATTGAGATAACTCGTTATATAGCGTTTAAAAAAAAATAAATTATGAAAAATGCAAATTTCTATAAAATCTTAACTACTTTATCGATTTCGTTTAAATGCAATACCAAAGGTCGCACCACTTGAATAAAGTTTTGCGCCAAGTTTCAGCGCGATAGCTGGAAATTTGCTCGCGTGAGAATTATGATATTTGAAAAAAAGAAAAAAATTTAATTCCACAATATGAAAATGCGATCAAATAAATTTTTAATTGTGGCAACAAAAACGTTTTTTGCCTCAAAAGACTTTGTTATTGCTGTCCCTTCTTAGAAGGGTTATTTTAGTTTTAATGCTAAATTTATTTTTAATTTAACATTTTACATTTACCCTTCTAAGAAGGAACATTTTATTAACACAATATTTTATTTTAGTAAAATGTCACTTCTAAGAAGGGACAGTAATAAAAAAACCTTTTGAGACAAAAAAACGTTTTTTTTTCTCACAATTATAGATTTATTTGAACGCAATTCAATTGCAGATTTTGTTGATTCAACAGAATTTTTTTCTCATTCTATGAAGAATCCAAAATTGGTCAACACATGTAGCTACTTCCTGAAAAATAGGAATCCCCGTGCAAAGTTCTGCTCTGCAACATTTTAAGAATCCTACAAAAAAATCTCAATTAAAAAAAAAAATTTCCTCTTTCAGCCAGGAACAAAAAAGTCTTTTGAGGCAGCAAACTTTTTGTTCTCACAATTAAAGATTCATTTGAACGTAGAATTTTTTCCTCGTTCTATGAGAAAAAAAAGAATCCAAAATTGGTGAACATACGTAGCAACTTCATATAAGTGGCTCCCTAAAAAATAGGAATCCCCATGCAAAGTTCTGCTCAGCAGCATTTTAAGAATCCCACAAAAAAGTCCCAATAAAAAAAAAGAAAGAAAAAAAAACAAAAAAAAAAACAAAAAAAGTTTCCTCTTTCAGCCAGCAATAAAAAAGTCTTTTTTGAACCACCCTAGCGTCGAATGTTATATATGCGTTATACGGCTGTCCAATTGGGAGCCCAGCGTCGTTTTACGAGTAATAGTAAATAGACAAGTTTAAAAAAAGACGCGTGTCTTCGACGACACAGCGAGAATAAGAGAAAGACAGAGAGAGAGAGAGAGAAACTAAAAAAGAGAGAAGAAAGAAGAGCGAAAAAAAAAGAAAAAAAAAAAAAAAATAAAGTAACAGGAGAATGGAGGGGCGGTTTGCGGGGCGACCGAGGGAATCGGTTTTGTAGGCTCGGCCCTGGACTGCTCGTATTCTCCCAGTGTAATGGCGGCGGCCATGCTGAGACGAGCGCGCCGCGCCCGCTTGTCGCGTTAGCTTTTAAAATCGCGATTTATACTTATAAGTCCTACTGATAAATCGTCTATTATTATATCGCGCTGTAGCAACCTGCGAAGCTCTCTTTGGGGGGGGCGTGTGGTGACCGACGAGCCAAAACAAAATCTCCGCGAGAGTACGTAAACTCTTAATCCGTTAATCATAAGTGATTAGACTAGAGAGTGTCGGCGAAGAGGTTGCAGAAAGCAAGTAAAGCAGGATCCACGGACCGACCCAGGTGCCCTCTAAAAATATAAATTCCCGTGCCGGCACAGTGCAAAACACTTCTTTTCCTTTTTTTTTTTTTTTTTTTTTTTCTCCACCTTCTCGCACTGTTAGTTTGCATTTTATTTCTTACATACGATGCGGCAATGACGGACGAGCTATTGATCCTGTGGCTATTGTACCACACGCAAAAAAAAGAAAAAAGAAAAAATAAAAAAAAACAAGGAAAAACCTATTTGATCCACGTACCAAAAGCAACAAAGTTCACTGCAAATTTGCTTCGCGAACTTTGCGAATGAGAACGGTCGCGAGAGACCGTTCGTCGTGTCGCTTAGAGAGAGAAAGAGAGAGAGAGAGAGAGAGAAAAAGAGAGAGAGAAAAAGAGAGAGAAGAGAGAGAGAGAGAAAAAGAGAGAGAAGAGAGAGAGAGAGCGACACACACTAGTAGTTCCGTTGACTTAGAGAAAGACTGAATCGAAAAAAGGAAAGAAAAACAAGTGTTCTTGTTTAAGAAAAAAAAAAAAAAAAAAAAAAAAAAAAAAAAAAAAAAATTCTTATCAATCGACCTCTTCCATGAATCTCGCTTTTTTAAAAAATATTTTTATATATATACACTTTTTTTTTTTTTTTTTTTTTGCAAGTCCTGATATCTTATCCGCACTAGCAGAGATTCGCGATCTTTTTCTTTTTTTTTTTTTTTTTTTTTTGTCAACGGCTATAATTGTGCTCCTCTCTTGTCGACACGTATACTCGGGGGGGGGGGGGGGGGGGGGGGGGAACACTGTAAAAATTTACATGGTCGTCAGTGGAGCCATTCGTGTTGTTCGTCACTTCTTGTTGCATAATATTGCTACAGTGGCTTTTAAAGTTCGAGATATCCTGACTGGAACTCTCACGAGTTTCTTTTTAGATGCTACACGATTTTTTATTTTCTTCCTTATTTCCATGTTTTGTCTTATTTCCATGTTTTCCGGATTCTCGGAAAGCGCGTTTCAGGATTTTGAGAATTCGGGGGTTTTTTTTCTAGCTTATACTTTGTGTTTAAAGTACGAGAATCGAATTTACAGGGCTTTTTTCTGTCCCAGTTTTTGATAGTGAAAATGGAGGCGTTTTTGCAATTTTTTTTTTTTTTTTTTTATGATTTAATCACTGGTTTTTAGTAGCTTTTTATCATCAGCACAATTTGAATACCAAAAACATTTTTTTTTTTTTTTTTTTTATATCTGCAGCTTTATCTACCGGCTGTTAAATAAATTTGAGATATTCAACGAATGCTCCTAATCGATGCGAATATCAATATCGAATCTCTGAGAGAATTTGATAATTTGTCCGATATTGTTGAAATAAACAAGAGCCAAGCAGAGAAGATTTATTTGCAGCTCTTTCATTGGCTCCCTTTGCGGCAGCCGTGCATTCCACACCACATGGCTAGGCTAGATCACCCGAGGAGATCCAATAAGTGAAACCTTAAATTTACCCAGTGAATCTACCTCCGCTAGCTACCTACCCTTACTATATATCTCCCTGTGTCTGTGATTATCTATTGAACTACTTTTCTCTAACGCTGTTTCAATATCGCTTCTATTTCACTTTCAGGCAATTTTTAAAAATAGCTGAGAGATTGATTTTTTAGCTATTTTAGGGAGAACCAAAATCTGAGAATCTTCTGAAATTGAGAATAATTGGATTATTTATTAGCTGTATAAATAGAGATCGATAGTTTTAGAAAATTTATTAAAATTATCGAATTATGTTTATTATTACAATTGTTGTAGTTCGATAATGCAGCAATTGCATTGATTTTTGTAGGGAATTTTGAGGGCGACTAATTTTCTTTCTGCTCGATATTTCTTCTATGGCTCTTTTGAGCGATAGAAAAATGAGTATTATAGTAGAAAGACGCATTAGTCATTGCTTCTTCTTTTTTTTTTCCTTTCAATTTGAGATTATAAGACACAGATGCTCGCTCATCCAGTTAGGGGACACTTGCATCATTTCCTAAGTATGGGAAGAGAACTCCTAAAGATTCAATCAATGGCACAGTTTCCTTATTTGATTTACAAAAGTAGTCAAGCGTGTTTTTTGCTGCCATATTTGTTTGGTAAAAACATTAACACGCCCTTAACAGCAAAATATGGTGGGGATGATGATGATAAATGCCAGAAATCAATTTTTGTATTTAAAACAATTCAGAGCTGAAAAACTGTGTAACAAACACAATAATTGCAGTCAAATTTGCATTTTATTTTGCATCGAACAATAGATTTTATTCGCTTTGAAATTAAAAAATAGACGAGTGCCTAATAATAAATGCCAGAAATTCATTTTTTATTTAAGAAAATTCTAGACAGAAAAATTGTGAAAAAAAGTGCAATTATTGCCATTAAATTCCTATTTTATTTCACATTTAATAATACAAAAACTTTTCTTTTTTTTTTTTTCAATAAACTCTTGCAGCTGATTTTTCTATTTCCAAAACACAATATTTGAAATTAAACTAAAATTCACAGTGGAATTTGGAATAAATCGAAATGAAACAAAAGCCACAATAAATTATAATCCAAATTTAATTTTTTTTTTTTTTTTTTTTTTTTTTTTCGTATGAAAGAGGTAGGAAAAAAAAAAAAAAAATAACGAAGATTCTAAGCGAGCAATAAAAGTCGTAATTCACCGGTATTATTATACCGTGAGACACACTATTTACCGAGAATTTTTCAGGTTATAGAATTGCCTTCATATGCCTTTGTCATGGTCCTATTTTTGGCATGGTTTAAGCGCGTCGCATTCTGCGGTTAGCGGCCCTCGTTTCCAATGTATCATTTTGTGATTCAAAGCAAAAGTAAAACAAGAGAAATGTTCTAAGCCGCGCTTGAGAATTTTCGCAGTAACTGGCTTCAGCAATGCCAATCGGTATTGTAGCATACAAATGTTTACACTTCTTTTCGAACAGTTGGCTTTTGCTTCAATTCGCGATTTTACAGTCTCGCCTTTTAAGTCGAATTCTTATTACGCAGTTACAAAATTTAACGTTCTGTCGGGCATTAAAAAAAAAAAAAAAAAAACAGGTAATTCAGTTACAAGTGTAATTACTCTGTGCTGTAAAAAGCAGATTGTGCAATTTTGTCCAGTCATTCAAATTGCAATATTGCGAATTACATTTTTTTTTTTTTGATTCTCTTACCAAGAGATGCTTATAATTTTAACAGCTATAATCAAGAAATTTGACATGAAATTTTCTGCAATTTCTTAATAGTTTGATTGTACTCGAAACGAAATTGAAAATGAACTTTAAACACAGAATAAAAAATGTACAACAGAATGTTCACAATAGTTTGCTTGAATCTGAAGAAACATTTTTGCAATCTCAGTTTTTGTTTTCAATGAAACCCAAAGTAACAAAATTAATGTGTTCTCAGCTATAAAAAAGAAAAGAAAAAAAAAAAACAATCCAGTTAGAAGCATAATTGCTCCCTGCTACACAAGATGTATATAATTATCTCTGCTGAGTAAAGACACCGGCAGAACTTGGTTGCAGCCTTTGAAGCTGCAAACTTGTGAATTGTTCTCAAAGTTTGGAAAGTCCCTTGCGTAGAATTCAAGCAAATAAAAATGATGGGACCCGTAGGGCAATCTATGGATAATACATAATGCCGTTACATAATCTCTTATTCTGCTTTGTAATCATCGTCACTTTTTTTTTTTTTTTTTTTTTTTTCCTAGGCTTGTAGTTTCAAGGTCTCTCTGTGACATAGACAATGCACTTATCCCAGATGCATTCTTTCAATGTGTTATCTATCGCATATGTATGGCGGTGGAATTGCAATTTATAAGTTGAATTTCATGCTGCTAAATGCTTCGTTTCTTCGCGATGAATCAACTACTTTTTACGATGATTTCAGAGGTGGATTTTAATGATTAAAATAATATTTTTGTTTCTTTCAGGAGGAGCCTTCCAACTGTTTGACTCTGAACGAGGGGGAACTGAGAGCCTTGCTGGACGAAGCTCTGACCTACAAGTCTCCCAAAGATCGTGAAGGCAAATCAAACCTCTTCAAGGTATTAATTGCGAGATATTGTAATTAACAGTTAAATAATCATTTCAGTTGAGAATAAGAAAAGATTTGCCTGGAAATTCATTCAAAATTGACTTTGTTATTCAAATAAGCAGCTTTGGTCAATATTTGCTTTCTTCTCTTCACGCAGATTCTACTTTTTTCTTATGAAAATTATAAGAAAATTAGCAAATTTATAAGCTGGATTATTTCTGTTTTTTAAATTCGCTAATATAGATAAAAAAATTGTTTAACCAATTTGATGGAAATCTTTTACCTTTTTTATATGTGATTTTATAAATTATTTTTCTGCAATTCTGTTAGTCTTTTGAGAATATTTTAAGAGTGTTTTTATAAAATTGTTCAATTATCTCGAAAGTTCTTTAATGTGGAATCCTTCTAAAAAAATATATTCAATTTACAACTTTTTAAACATTAAAACAGCAATTATGATAATTCCAAGAAACTTCGGAAAGGAATCATTGTATCTAAAAAAATAAGAGAATTTTTTTTTCTATAAACACAAAATGTTATTGAATTTCGTTATTTTTCTTGCAATCGCATTTTTTTTTTTCTAATTTTCTCGTGTGCTTATTGCGGAAAATTTCAGGAGCTACTTCAGGAGGTAGAGGCTGATGAAACCGAGGAAGGACGTCGTATAGTAACGAGTTCGCGGTGTATACCAGGCTCTAACAGACGAAGACACAAACGTGACTCGGTGTCCGAACGTCTGACGCACGGTGGTTCGCTTCAGAATTTGGCGCAGCCGATTAATTCCGAATTCGACAGCAGTTTCGCCTACCTTACGTCGGGCTCGAGTCACACTTACGGGGGAGGTAGAAGAAAGGGGAAAAAGCACACGGGACCGAGCGTTTCAGCGAGGCAACGAGAGGGTGGTTCTCTGCCTTCGAACGTAAACGCTTCTCATAGCCTCGCGTCGCTCGCGAATTTAGACCTCGTATTTGACAAAAAGGTATATCATTTCATTACTTCACAGGAAAAACTGGCGGCGGTATTTTAATGATTAGCATAATCGAATATTTAAACGGTTAACTTGTAGACAGTATTTTAAGAAACAAAAAATGAGCTGTCCCGAATAAAAATCAGTAAAGAATTATAATTTCAAAAGTGCAATCAGAGCATATCCTTTCGGGAATTAATTTTTACAAAATTACAGGACAATTCAAAGATTAACGTCTGCCATAAAAGTATGTTGTTCAGCGCGATAAAGCACGTTATTTTGCTGCAATTTTAAAAAGATTGATCATTCAGATACAGAGACATAAGCTCCTAAAGTTGCAATGAAATTTAGCAATGAAACATGAAAAAAAATTTTTCCATGAAAAACAAATCAATCCCATTACTAATATTGAGCGACTGTAATTTTGCCGAAATGATAAAAAAAATTGTGCATAAATTGTACCAACGCATAAACTTTCTCGATTTTCGTAATTTCCGTAATATCAATTCTAAAAACACGATGTTTTCGACTCGAAGAAGGGTTTCTCTGAGGAGCGTTCGGTCTACGACTGGACAAACAAGGAGAAGTCAAAATCGTTGGACAAGCCGTCGTACGGTTGCACTAAGAAGGAAGAGAAGGAGAAGAAGGAGGTGGCTAAGAGGGAAAGCGTCGTTGCGACGAGTGAGCCAGATTGCGAGGTTCGTGAGAAGAAGATTGTCAAAGTAAAATCTGCGACAAATGAGATGCTTGAGTCGGATAATCCACCGCCGGAGTACAAACCAGATTATATGGTCATTGATTTCGATTTTGAGGTTCGTCCCCGTTTTTTTCAATCACTCACTTGAAAGAAGTATCTGATAAAATAAACGTATGTCAATGTTTATTCACATTTGACTCTCTTTTTTTTCGATGCTTTCGTTGCAGGTAGACGCAATCAGCAATCGAAATGCGGTATCTTCGACGGTAGGGGCTCAGCGACCTCACTCGGTAGACACCGAGGATGACGAAGGGACTGAGATGAAAATAATTGAACCCCGGCGACCGGTACAGGTAATATCACGAGCGAATTTCGACTCGGCGAACACACCCGTTGACACGACTATAGAATTTCCGATACGCGAGCAAACGAGCAAACAAGTGGATAAGTCGAAAGCCAATGCGGTGAACGGCAGCGCTGAGACCACCGGAGCTCTTCCACTACAGACTTACAATAGCGTGAAATGCGTCGTCAGCGGCACGTTAAATCTCACTGCTAGCACACCACAGGGAAAGGTCATAAGCTCGAGTCTGTACTCGGTGATGCCTGTGTCCTGGCCGTCGCCTAACATAGCCATGGGTAAATATTCATTTATTGCTACGTATACAATTGGACTTAAGTCTGTACAGGGACAACAGTAAAATATTCCAAAAGTATTGTAAACTTGAGAAATAAACTCTAAGGTAGAATCTTGCAAATTGTTTCATCATTATTTTGTATCTGCTCGTGGAGAGAGTTTTGTTAAAGATACAAATTAATCGGAACCAAAGTATAGACCAAAATTGTAGAAGATAAATAAAAATTTGATTTTTTTTTTTTTTTTCCCCGCAAGTTAATGAAATTCGAGCTGAATTTTTTTGGTAGATTCTTAAGGATAATATTTAAAGAAAAAATGCTTTTATGTCTAACATTTCGTTTGATATTCGCGCAGAAGCCGTTTCCAGATTAACACAACACATTCCGTCCGCCGAGAAGAAATCCCTCGATGAGAATGGAAATGCCGTTCAGGGCCACAACGGAGAGCGTAAAAAAGTGAGGAGAAAGCATACCCAAGAGCCTAACGTTATTGTATATAAAGCTGAAAACGTTGAGGGACACCGTAACATCGAGGATATCGACACTATTGTCGAGTTCATCGAGAACAAGGAGTCCAAGGGAAAAAAGGGAAAAGCCAGCAACGCCGTCAGAGTCAAAGCGACCTCCGGCACGAAACCGAGAACCAGGGAAAAGGATTCAAAGAGGGAACAGCTACCGGCCAAATTACACAAATCCAACTCACTCGAGGAAATATCGAAAACCAAATTGGAGGATCTTACCGCTGAAAAAAGCACCTGCTCAAGCGGGGCTAGCAGCATTTCAAGTCAGCACGGTAAAACAATCGTTTGATATGATCGATTTCATGAATTTACTTTCAAAAAGTAATTAATTGCCGAGGGAAAAGTCAGGGAACTTTTTTTTTAGGAAAGTAGTGGCCACTGTGACTGATTTCTTGTCGTTCGAATAAAAATAATCGTTTTTTTTTTTCGATAAGGGGACAGTCGAGTGATTGTTTAAATAGAAAAATTGGATTTCTTTTTTATTTCTACAAAATCTATCGCAAAATATGTCCGACTTTTGTTGAAAATTCCGAGATGACCAGTTTTTTTTTGCTTCAGGAAATTCGATTTTTTTTTTTTAATATCAACAAAATTTATTTTGTTGATATTAAATATTTTGTATTTAAATATTTTGTAACGAATAATTTATCAAAAAAATCTTTGTAATGTTAACGCGAAAAGAAGTAATTCATCATTCGGAATACGTGATCGAGTATCTGTTTAATGTCAATGAAGCCGGAGCCATGAACTCTAAGCTACTATTGCATAATAAAAAAAAAAAGTAAATTTTGCCGCAGGAAACTGCATACAAATTTATTAACATTTTCCAATAGCGTATTCGTAGCTATTTAGCGCTGCTTTTTTATTACAAAAAGTTATGAATTTTAATGTCCTCTTAACACGTCTGCACACGAAACCTTGACGCTCATAGCTTAACTTTACTTGGATATTTTTTGGAAACATAAACTTCTCCAACGTAAATTACATTAAATACTTCATATGAAAAAAAAAAAAAATGTTGATTTACACTCTCGGATTGGTTCCATAATTGGCTCTCTGCGAATTTTCTCAAATTTTTTAATTCACTCTTTTTCGGAAATGCAGCTGTTTTTTTTTTTTTTTTTTTTTTTTTTTTCAAACCCGTAAATAATGGAAAAAAATGTAAAAATAAAAAACTTTTTTTCGTCATGAAAAAATAAACCTCAGCTTTTCATATTTAATTTTGGCTTCCGAGTGTCGGCAACCGACCTTCATGATCTGTTAGCATAAAGAGAAACCCCAAACTGAATTGAAAAAAAATGTGACTGTATTTGGAAAATCCTAATCGAATTTTCGCAGGCGCCATAAACGTGGCGCTTCGCAGAGCGAAGCAGCGCAGCACGGGCGACTCGGCGGTGGATTCCCGAGGCGACAGAAGATCCTGGGGCACCGAGGAGGGTCAGTCAATCTACTGTAACGACACCGGCGACGACTACACGACTCGTAGAAATTCAACGAAAAAAATTAACACCGAAGCCGAGACAGAGACGGAATTTCTCGTTGTAACGAAGAAGAAGAAGAGCAAAAAACAGCGACGCAGCTCGAGCGGCGGTAGAGCACAAAATTTGGCGAGTTCGGGCTCGTATCTTCAGAGATCGGGAGGATTCGTCAACGACTACAGGACTCCGTTGTCGCCGGAGTTACGAAGGAAATCTACGAGTAGCATGCCACCGAGGTAAATCGATTTCCTATCTTTTGCTATTAATTTTTTATCTTAAAAAATACATAAAAAAATACATCTAAAAGTTTAAATTTTCGTAATTTTTTTTACACTGTTTTTTTAATGATAAATGATAAATAAATACTTCTACTCCGTAAAGTTGCGTCCAATCAGGATAAAAATGAAGTACAAAAAAAAAAAAAATGTTTTTCTAGCGACAAATCCGACAGCAGCGACTTGGATTCCGTGCACTCGCTTCCGGTAACGTCGAATTCCTCGAAGCACAATTCGTCAAAGAACTCGACATCGCCGGGCGGTGTGCCGCAGGCGAGTTACGCGGATATCGCGCGAACTGCAACGATAAACATGTCACCGAACAGTGTGTTAAATATATCGACGATGGTGCCGAATATGTTGAACACGGGCTCATGGCCGACGGTCCCAGCAAAAGCTCCCTCGGAGCCGGACAAATTTCCCCAAGACTATTATCCGAGTCTCGACGAGTTGCAGCAGTCGGATCGTAAGCTACGTCAGCACACGTTCGCTCACTCGAATCACGTGCAAGGATTGAGTCTGAGTTTCGAGAAGCCGCCATCGCCGACACTGGCGAAATCGAAAATTTCAACTGAGACGAAAAAAGCGGAAGCACGCGAAGAGGCTATAAACAAGAACATTCAAGTTTTCAAATACGTTCAAGATATCGAAAAGCTGCATCAGAGCCTCTCGCAGCAACAACAGCAGAAGCAAACGACGAGCGGTCCCAACAACAACAATCCAATAATCGCAGCGTCGAACAACAACTCGAATCAGAGCGAAAATACAGCGTCGAATCCGCCAAAAATCAATAGTTTGCCTCTATTGAACAGCAGTTCACCCGAAAACGAAACCAACAATCCTCACGAAAATTCCAACGTGACCAAAGACGCTAACGCGAATACACGCGTTAATTACAATCGTACGCGAAGAAATTATCAGCAATCGAGTCAAATGACGCAGCAGCAGCAGCAGCAAGATCATTCTGGTCAGCAGGAGACGCAACGTGACGTAAGAACGAATGTACACGCGAATGTCGATGAAATAAACAAGAATACGGTCATCGCTGTGAACAATAATGAGGAAAAGGACTCGAAGAAATCGGTCAATCCCCATAATTCGTCGTCTTCCTCTCAGGACGAATTGGATAACACAAAACCGAAAATAACGGGCAATCCGAAGGCTCTTCACCAGCAGCAACAACTGGCGAAGAGCCCTCCAAGCGATTCCGATAATTCGTCGAAAGGCAGCACGAAAACAGAGAGACTCTCGAGAGCTCTTAAAGATCAGCAACAAAATATCCAAAAATGTGACAATGTCAAATCCGGAAATCCACAGAATGCCAAAAAAGATCGTCAGGATCGGAGTGTCGAGGTTAAAAGATCGAAACAACAAAATAGCGGCAAAGCTGAGAAGGAACAATCCGCGAAATTATCGGAAAATCAACAGAATGCAAACAGGCGAAATTTGACACAAAGACCGGCGGTTATTCTTATGGACGAGAGCTCCGGCGATCCGGCGAGAAATAGCGATTCTCCGAGTGAACTCACTTTTGGCTTTGAGGTTAACGAGCAACTTTTATTGTCCGAACAAATCGATGAAGCCGCGACTGAGGAAAGTCCGGTTTTCACGACGGAACAAATATTCAATAAACCGCCACCAAACTTTGACAGACCTCCGCCGATTTTTGAAAAACAACAGCAGCAGCAGCAGCAACAACAACAGCACGTTAGATATGACAAACTTCCGCCTAACTTCCCGATGCATCCGCCGCATCTTCAACACCATCATGGGATTCCTCAGGCGATCATCACTCCGATGCCGTATATCGGCTACTCAACGAGATTCCAACCGCTCGCCGCTTATCCACAACCACCTCCGCCACCGTCTAGTATTATGGAAAAGTATCATCAGCCGAAGGAAGACTTCTCTGCGCGATATGTCGCACCCGAGGAGACTGTTAATGTTCATAATTACAATCATGATAAGATTGTCACTTTCGTTGGATTGGGTGAGTCGAAATATACAATTTATCGCGATTTCAAGAGGTTTGCGGTTTGATTAATCCTCGATTGGCATTCTAGGTAAAGATCGATCCATTTTTTTTTTTTTTCTTTCAAAAATCATGTAAATATTTTGCTATTAATGCTTAGAAAATGTTAAATCGACTGCTTTCCCCAAAATGACAACAGAGATCATAAACGAGTAAAAAATAAATTCTTCAATTATCAAAATAACTGAAAATCGTTACTTTTTAACCTGAAGTTTAATAACCTTTTTTTTTCTATTTCTCAGCATGGGACGCAGTGATGCGTGAAATGCCAGTGACAGCGGCAACCGGTCGAGTGCAGTACTACAGTGGACAGTGAAAAACGCAAAAATTGGTGTTGATTAAACAAAGAAACAAAGGAAAAAGAAAAGAAAAGAAATACAAAAGAAAAACGCTAGAAACTTAACGCGATGAAACAGTGCTTTCGAGTATCTCGACGAACTGCAATTTTCGTGGATGCTGTGTGTTACCGGACAGAGAAAGAGAGAGAGAGAGACGCCCGACAGCGGCCAACTACTTCCGCGCGAAGAAGCAGATCTTTACGAGTAACGTACTAAAAAAAAAAGCTAAAAGTTTTCTTTTTTAAAAGAAAAAAAGTGAAAACCGTGGAGAAAAAAAAAACCAAGAAAACAGAAAAACACTTCGTTTTCGTGGAAAAGTGTGAGAATTCCGATTTGTGGCGGAGTTGTACAAGACGAAAGAGAGAGAGAACATGAGGGACGCTCGTTAGATACTATCTCCGATGGTAGAAAGAGATATGAAGCGAGAAAGTGAGAGGAAAGAGAGAGATCAAACCTGTACATAATAATATAATAGTTGATCGTGTATCGATGAACTCTGCGAACTCTGTTTGATTGCTGTAAATTAATCGAGTGTCCTCGTTGTAGTTCATAGAAAAACGGTTGTAGCCTGGTAACAAAAGAAAGAAAAGAAGAAAAAAAAAAAAAAGGCTCTTCGGATCGTTCTTGCGCGTTGAATCTTGAGCGTGTTTGAGCGTCAAAACGAGAACGTTCGATGCTCTTGGCTTTTGCTGCAAAACAATCTCGGAAAAAAAAAAAAAAAAAAAAAAAACAAACAAATCCCGTGAGAGAAAAACCGCGTGTGTAAATATTTTACGGCGAAAAAAAAAACAAAAAAAAGAAAAAAAAAGAAAACAAAAAACAGATTGCTTTGCTTGTTTTGTTTTTCTGCGTTCGAGCGCGATCGAGAATGCATGCTGGTCATTCGTTTCGAGAGAACGGGAGACGATTAGACGAATGTTTTTTCTTTTCTTTTTTTTCTTTTTTTCTTTTTTTTTTTTTTTTTTTTCCGTGCGTTTGACCGAATCGCGGATCTTAAACGCTACTCGGTTTCTATATTCCATCGAAACTCGTGAAAAGTGCGCGAGATTTCGAAATGGAAAGAAAAAGAAAAAAAAAAAAAAAAACTATAGAGAACAACTGGCGGCCAAAAGACACTGGTTTGTCTTTTACCCGCGAGAAGAGACACTACTAATGAGTAAATAAATAAAACAACAAATTAAATGAAAATGAAAGAAAACGTCAGATCGAGATATGGCGTCGCCAGAGCGACCGAAGATTTCGATCAATCCCCATTCACGAGGAATCTACACAAAAGACTGCATAGATTCGGACATTTGCCTTCGCGTGTTGGAAATAAATGAAAAGTTAACGACAACAACAAAAAAAAAAGGAAAAAACAAAAAACAAGAAAAAAATACAAAACTTTAACGAAGGCTACGACGTGAAAAGAAAAAGGGCCATAAAAGTTGTGTGCGTGTGCGTGTGTGTGCGTGTGCGTGTGTGTGTGTGAGTCAAGAGCGACCGCGTCGATGGATTGAAACTCGTCGTGTTACACACGAAATTTTGTGTATAAATACTAAAGTAAAAAAGGTATATTATAGTGTGAGATTGACTGTGTAATACGCGGAGAGAGCGGCTTCTTCTTCCAGCTGCGGCGAATGTTTAATTATTTAAGCGGAAGAGTGAATTAACGTGATTGCGATTTTGTCGAAAATAAGGACGGGTGGGAGGGGAAATAAAAAAAACAAAAAAAAAAAAAACAAAAAACAACAAAAACACAAAAGAGAAAGCAAAAATTATGGTAAAGCAGGCGAAGAGAGGGCTGAAAGTTTTTGAGCTTGGAGACGCCGAGGCGACGAAGGACTGGACGCGGAGACGCGGGCAGGGCAGACAGTGCGCGTGTGACAAAGAAACGCTGAGTTTTTATTCAACGGACTCGCTTATTTAATAAAAATATATATTAAATAAATAAAAAGAAAAAAAAAAGAAAAAAAAAACACTAATTATTAAATACTGAATATGATGGGAGGGGAAAAATAGAAGAAACAACAGAAAAAAAAGAAAACAAAAAAAAACACACACAAAATATTATCGCGTAAACGATGTTTGTGATCCCGCGAACGAAACGGACTTGCGGACCCGTCGACGCTCCGTGTCATCGAGTCGTCCACGCTTATTGTTTTCCACACGATGCTTGCTGTTCGAACGCGTAATTTACTCTTCCAATTTGCAACTCGCGAGACACGCGACCACTAAAAATACTTTACGCGTGGAATGCATTAGAAAAAAAAAAAAAATACAAACAAGAAGAAGAAGAAAAATAATAAGAAATATAATAAACTTTCTACCTTTCTTTTTTACGAAGTATAGATCGAAACAGCCAACTTTTTCAATACCTCTAATACGTCGACGTGCGATGTCTTCTTTGCTTAAAATTCGTAATGTAAAATTAGCGCTTAAATCATTTAGGGCTCTCCGGGAAACACGATACTTCGGGACAATCGTGGATCTTAAAATCTTTTTCTATTTCGTCGAAGTAGAAAATAATTTTAGAGCTTGAGATATTTTTTGTTCATTACTTTCAACAGTCGAAGAATTTAATTTAGCTGCAAATTGACATTAAGTGTGCGGAGCAATCCACCCCGTTTCGACCTGGATTTGACCTCGATCTCTCCGATTTGGCTCATCATTTTTTGTGAGCTCAGTTGGGGACCCTCAACTGCAACATTTTTTTTTGTTGCAATTTTTTTTTAATATGTTTTTTAAGTTAGATCTCGAAGGCCATAATATAAAAATCTGAAAAAATGCCGAAAAATAATTTGTTCAATAACAAAATTATGTAGCTCGTAGCCAAAGTGGGGAAGATTTTTCTTCTTACAGTTTTTAAGCTTTTTTCTTATTAAAAAAAATTATTAAAAAATAGAAAAAAAGAAAATTAATTCACTGTAGACGATTGGTCAAATGTTTATTCATGTAAAACCGAATTTTTCAGAGTTTTCGGAATTTTGTTGATATTCAATAGAGTATTTTTCCGAATTATTGCAGATTATAAATTATGGCATTCGACATGTCACTTTAAAAATATATTTAAAAAAATTTGCATAGTTCGGAAAAATGTGAAAAAAAATCTGAAATATCTGGTTTTACAGGAATAAACATTTGACCAATTTTCTGTAGTACATAAATTATTTTTTCCATTATCTAAAAAATTTTTTTTACATAAAAAAAGGCTCAAAATCTGTAAGAAACTAAATCTTCCCCACTTTGGCTAAAAGCTACATAATTTTTTTTTATTAAACAAAGTATTTTTCAGAATTTTTTCAGATTTTTAAATTGTGGCATTCGATATGTGATTTTAAAAATATATCTAAAAAAAATTGCAATAAAAAAAGACAAAAAAATTTTGTGGGTCCAACTAAGCCTACAAAAAATGATGAGCCAAATTGGAGAGGTCGAGGTCAAATTCAGGTCGAAACGGGATGGAAAGCCCCACATATATTTTCTTGGATACACTGGATTTACAGACTTTAGAGCAGATTATTGGTTATTGTTTCTCTTAAACGAGTTGTTGATCATTTTTTTTTAAATTATAAAACAGTTTTGAAAATAAAAAAAAAAAATCTCGGGCAGTCATTTCCACTCGTGGCAAATAAGCACAATCAGCCTGCTGGTTGGGTTGAACACATAATTTTACCAAGTGCAACCCCCGAAATCTCGGTCTAAAAACGCTTCCGAAACTCCAAACTCGAAGCGGTGCAACTTTAAAGCGATAAACTTTGGAATAGAACTAAGAATTTGGAGTAATAATTGCGCTGCATCATTGGAATTAATTTACAGTCCACAGTTAGCTTTTTATCGACATCTTTAAGCACTTCCATTCGTTCCTAATTTTTGCCTTTTTTGCTTTTTTTTTTTTTTTCACACCGACTTTTTCCTAAACGAAGCATTCGAGCTTCCGTTAAATAACAAAAAAAAAAGAAGAAAAAAGAAAAAAAGAAAATGCAGTTCGAACAGTAATCTCGTGAGCGAGGAAAGAAATAAAATAATCCGGAATAATACGAGAGATTGCGACGACTTTACCCTCAAAAATGGTGTATCGAAACAAACTAAAAAGAAAAAAAAGAAAAAAAAGAACAAAAAAAAAAAAACACACAATAGGTAGGTGAAGCAACCCCGGGAAAAATCTTGCGTGCGAGAATGTGGTGTATCGTCCGTTTAGTATTAACGATAATTAATCCTTATTAATTAATCCATTAAAATTCGCTAGTTTTGTTGGTTTTTTTTTTCCTTTTCTCACGCCAAATCTCAAAAAGAAAAAAAAACATATGTACGAGAAAGAGTGAAGTTTGTTAATGTTTATGGTTTCGTTTGGTGATGAGAGAGAGAGAGAATGAGAGAGAGTGAAAAAAAATTGCGAGCGAGAGAGAAGAAAAGGATTCAGCTGGGAACGCAGCCGGAAACGAAATACGATCTTAGGAATGTTTAACGAATGTTATATATGAGAGCCTTGTTGCGTAGTTAAGTGTAATTCGACGAAGAAACAAACAAAAAAAAAAAACAAATATATATATACAGATGTATATACTTATATATATGTTTATATATATATTTAAAGAAAAAAAAAAAACTCACGCTTGAGGCATAATCGAAGATAATAATTTGGTCGCTCGATAGATTTTTCACTATCGTCATTTATAAAATACTGTAACAAAAAAAAAAAGAGCTTTATTTACAGTGCTTTTTTAACGTCAAATCGCAGTTTAACATTTTTTTTTTCAAACGCTGATAATATCGAGATTCTTAAGTTTATCGTCACTCGTATAAAAAAAAAGCCCTCTGCCATGTACAATATCATTTTTTAATCACCTGAATTTTGGCAATTTTTCTCGAAATATATTTCGACTCAATCGTTGAGAGAGAGATCACCTTCGTTAGACGATTTATTAATTTCTCTCATTTTTTATTTAATATTTGTGATTATTTTTCAAAAATTACCTGCAGTTTTTTCTGCTGCTGCTGCTAATTGCTGCTGCTGTTATCTTTTTATTTCATCAATCGTGTGTTTTTTTTGTTGTTGCTTTTAATTACTTTTCCACTGTATTTAAAATATATAACGAAAGTAACTATTCAATGAGAATGCGTTGTAACGGAAAATTGTATCAAAAAGATTTAGCACCGAAAGGCAGTTTGAAGTTTAAGCCATTTTTGGAAAATTATTGATATTCAGTAAATTGTGAGATTAATAGATTGGAGATTAACGAGAGGTGAATACTCTGGATATTAATGTACAACGGAGATGGGTGCTTCACATTTCTCGCAGAGTCAACGTGGCTTGTTTCCGTCAGTTTTCTTTTTTTTTTTCTTTTTTTTTTTCATTCGTCATGGACCTTCGAGAATAGTAAAAAAAAAAAAGAAATGCGTTCTGCGCAAAGAAAAATGCACACAAGTACTTTGAAATCGAGTGTCGAGGTTTTGAAATTGTCTCATTACTTTCGAATTCCATTCGTTCGTATATTCGAGAAATAATATATTATTTAAAAAGAATATTCATTAAAAAAAAAAATGTATGAACATTTAAATACAAAAAAAACGTGTGTTTTTTCACCAAGATTCCATTTTAAATGCCACTAAAAAAAAATGAGTTAATCATCTCATTTTCCTGGCACTTTTTACAGAAATTCTTCCAGAAAAATCAGACTTTCTTTTGAATTTAAATGTTTGTACACTGATAAAGATACGATATTAAAAAAAATTATTATATTCAATCAGAAAATAAGAGAATGGAAATCGAAAGCAATGAGACTTAAAATTCTGGATATCGTGTAAAAAAAATGAGTAACAATCGTGTCGGAAAATATAATCGCGTTGATTGAAGAAAATATAGTTTGGAAAAAAACTGCCCAACACATAATTGACACAAGAACGTTGTACCGTTTGCCCAAAGTGACGAATGCGCTCTGATAAAACGAACTGATTGAAATTATTGAAATGCGTGATTAAATCGAGACAGGCACGAATCGTCGGCGAGAAAGACTGTTTGTAAAAATGCGCCGACATAAAGAACGAAAAAAAAAAACAAAAAATCAAAAGATCTTGTTACTCTTTGCCTCACCGATATTCCGATTTACCGATAGTTTGATTCCTGCTGTTTTTTTTTTTTTCGAAAATTACAGCTGGTCGTTTCAGCCTTATTAAAAATCATTTCCAATTCTTTCCAAAGCCAGAAAAAAATACTGCATTTTATTAGAAATTTCTCCTGCGATCACTTTTGTAATCCAAATTGTATCTTTTTTTTATACCGAATCATACTTCGAATCCGTTTTGATTTATATTATTTTTTTTCGTTACAATATCATCGATTCAAGTAGGGAGAAAAAAAAAAAGCGACAATTGCGCATTTTTTCTTTTTAGTTGCGAGACAAACAGAGGCTTCTGAAATGCATAAAAAAAAAATAGCGCAAATCAAACGCTGTGTGTGGATGTCGGTTGTGTTTATTGAGCGGAAATTGATGAAAAATAATAGGTCCGACGATCTCAAAGCGTTTAGCCTTGTACGAATGCACGATTTGTTATTCGGTGTAAAATCAGCTTTTTTTCTTTCCCTTTTTTTTTCTTCTTTCCTCTCTAAATGTACATATGCGAAACGAAAGAGAAACAAAAAAGATAGAGAGAAAGAGAGAGACACACGAAACCTATCACTAATTATTAATAATAATTACTGTCAAGCTATTCGAATTATTCGACTATTACGATTATAATATCACGATACTATTATAATTAGTTGAAGGAAACAAAGTGAAAGAAAAATTTAAAAAAAAATTCATCCTAACTGTGAGAATGACCGAGTGTGTACAGAGCGTGGTTGTGTGTGTTTATTCGTGCATGATGATGATAATGATTGCGACAATGATGATGATGCTGAGAAAAAGAGAGAGAGAGAGAGGCTGTGTTGCCCAGCTGTGGAGAAAAAAAATGTAAGGATGTTGTTGCCAACGTTTAGTGTGTTGCCAAAGTCCCTTTTTTGGGTAAAGCATACGGTACAAAGTAACATTCGACACCTTTGTACGTGCCTTGAATAATGGTTTAATTTTTAAAAATCATGATATATATTATATATATATATATAGTTTATTGCATAGATCCACAAAACAAAAAATGAGAAAGATCACGAATTGATTCAAGGCTGATGTACAATTCCGTACATCGGTGAATCTGCAATTTAGAAATTTAAAAATAAATAAAAAACCACAAATTCTTTCTATGGAGAACTGTAATCAATTAAAAAAAAAAAAAAAGAATTATTAATACTCAAAAAAAAAAAAGCTGTCGTTGCTTTTCAACAGCACGTTCATAAGCATCTACAAAGGTTTCAGATTCTACTTCTGTACTGCATATGCCGTTGACGTTACGTATCCGTCAGGTCAAACGACCGAAATATTTTCCACTGTGAAACTCTGTACACCGAGGAATTATGATGAGCATTTTGCAAATGACAACTGGCGAGAATCAAAAGAAAAGAAATTAATCGATCACGAATATTAAGTACGAATTTAAAAAGAGAAATAATAAACGCGCCTGTAAATAATTGAACTAACAGCCGGATGCAACCCGCTAGTCCCATCGGATACGTAACGTCCAACCATCACTTACTACTTTGTTACTAATAGTGGAAAAAAAAAGAAGAAAAACGCAAAAAAAAAAGTAATAAAAATGGAAAAAAAAAAAGATAACTCATATTTCGTGCGAAGCTGACGGAATATATGATTTCTCATGCTCGGAAAAATGTATAAAAACAAATGTTAACAAATGATACCTACAAGAAACAAATGTCCTCAGACGTATGATGATGATGATGATAATAATGATGATGATGATGAGGATGAGAATGAGAATGAGAATGATGGTGAAGATGATGATGATGATGATGATGATGATTATGATGACGAAGTAGTGTCGCCATTTGGCCTTTATGCTGTTCTATCTGCAATTCATTCAAGCTTTGCGTACGGTACTGTGATATGTCGCTGTTTATTCATTTTATTGCATACGTTCAAATAAAGCCACTCTCATACCGGATCTAGTTTCGTTTTATGAACATATATTTAAAAAAGAAAAAAAAAAAAGCAAGAAAAAAAAGTAACATTACCGAGACCATAACTTAAGAATCTTCTGTTAAAGCGCTTTAATTGCGATGCCTAGATGCGTACATGTTATTTTCAAGGACAACAAAAAAAATGAAAGCGAACCGAAACACGGGTTAATAAAATTGAAAACCTATACGATTTCAACATTTTCCGTACATCCCACAAATTGTGTATGCGTGTGTGTGTGTGTGTGTCTGTTTTTTTTTTTTTTTTTTTTTTTTACTAATAAGTTTATTACGCTGTTTCGTTCCTCGCTAATTAATTATAAGACTGTCTCTCTCGTCGCCTACAATATTTTATATACCCTCGCTCGTTTTTAGTCAATGTAATTATGCCAACGAAAGCTTCGGTTAAAAGGATTTCGCAAGTCCAGCTTTGCTGAAGACATTGTTCTTTTTTTTTTTCTTTTTTTTTAAGTAGAAATCTGGAGGTTTAATTAGGTTGGGCGATTTAAGCGTAGGAGGACGTATTTTATACTTTGTATAATTTAGCGGTTTTGTGTTTCTCACGATTTTAGGCAATGCAGTCAATTGCATCGGCGTTTTTTTTTTTTTTTTTTGGTACTCAAAGATTTATTTATGGATTTTGTTAAGAGCGGCAATGGTAGAAATTTAACAGAAAGATAATATTTTGAAAATTTGACGTTTCGATTGCGATTGGTAATTTTAGGGTTTCAAATTTAAAAAAAGATTCTTAATTTGAAAATTTTAAAAATGTACGGAGTAAGTGACGTGGAATTTATTTTGCTTAAAAAGTTTTTGTTAATCTGGTGGATTATCAATTTTTTATGGTTTCTCTTGAAATCTTTAGAAAACTCTGATAAGGAAAATATATTTGAGTAACCAAAAAAATTGTTAATAAAATTTTTTTTAAAATTGTCTAATGCTGGGCTATCGATTTTATCGTTAGATAATCAATGGTTGATTGCAAATTTGATAAGCAAAAAAGCTTAGCTTTTTAATATAACTTTTTTTTTTTTTTTTTTTTTTTGTAAAAATTTACAGTTTGGCTTAAATCCTCTAATCAGAATCGAAACGTTGAATCCGAATTTTTGTACCATTACTGCTATCAAATATGCATGTTGCAAACCAAAACTTTGATCAGAATTTAATTAATTTTATACGAGAGAAAAGTGTAATTATAATAAGCGCGATTAAAGACGCGAAGAAATTGATTTTTTTTTAAATAACAACAATACCAAAATGTTCTAAAATTGTAGATGGAAAACTTAATTTTTTTCTGTACATGCAATTAAATGTGATTTTTTTAAAACAATTTTCTTGCAATTATGACAAATTGTCAAAAAAAAAGAAAAAAAAAATATTTGCAATTAATGAAAAATGAGCATTTTAGATATTAAAAAAAAAGTTTTCTGTCGAATTTATTAAACAATTTAATTTGACTTATTTACGAATTAATTATCATTATAATCATTCAAAATCAATGTTCTTTTGGCATCTGCAATGATTTTTGATTTTTATTTACGGACAATATTTATTTTTATTTATATCCTCGATACTAAAATCAAACTTTTGGTTGAAAACTTGTGTGTTCATCCTTAACAAAAAAAAAAAATCCTTATACCAGATTCAGATTTTTTTTTTTTCACTTTAAAAAAAAAAAGTAATTACATCATTATATGTCACCTCGAAATGAGACGAGACACAGGCAGCAGAGATATTGTGGCAAAAAGGTACAAATGGTGATAACGATTAAAGAGAGTTATGTTAGCACCACGGTAAGACTTGATGAACATTTAAATATCTATCGAAGTAACGCGGTTGGACGCATAATTAATATATATATATATATTATAAAAATATTAATATTATATATATATTATAATATAATATATATATATATATAATATAAAACCCATGAAGTTGCATTATCTGAATTCAAAATGAAATCAGTCATTTACAAAAGCCCATTTTCTCGATGAATTGTACATTTCTTTTTTTACGCCGAAAAAGAACCAACCGCGTTTCCACAATTATTAATCGTACCAATTAAGTCGGGAAGGTAATAATTCGCGTCAGCAAAATTGGTCTAAATATTAGGATGACTGTGTGGTGACTTATATATTTTTTTCTCTCAGTCTCATTCCGGAATTTCGATACTTTTGGCTCATGAAATTGAACCCCTGAAAAATTGTAGTCATTAGAAAAATATGTCAAAATTGGAGATTTTTCATATTTCTCGTAAATAATATTTTTCACTTTAAAGGTAGAATCCACTTTTATGGCAGGAAAAGAAAAGTTGAAAATTTGAAAAAAAAAAAAAAAAAAAAAATCGTTGGTAATTTGCAGATTGTCAAAAGAATACAATATTTTGCTTAGCGTGCGATAAAGTCGTTTATTTCACTAGTGCGATAAAGTCATTTATTTCACTAGTGCGATAAAATTGCTTATTTCACTAGTGCGATAAAGTCGTTTATTTCACTAGTGCGTAAAGTGGCTACTTCACGCACTAGTGAAATATAGAAAAAAGTTTCTCGCAAGAGTTTCGTAAACAACTTAACGCCACGCGGTGCGAGAAGTGCCAACTTCTCGCACTTGCTTCGCTCAGCGGGCGATAAAGTAGGCACCTCTCCTACCAGTGCGATAAAATGGGTGAGGAACGCTTCGGCGAATCACGACCATAATTGGTTTATTGTCTTAATTACGTTTCGCCCAGATCTGGGCCTCTTCAGATTTGTTTTTATTGTCAATTCATTTTGTTGACCGTGAATTTATTTTTCTTTTTTCAATTTCAATCAATTTCGTGAACACAAAGGATACAATTTTTTGGTGAGAAACTAAGAATAACAAAAATATGAGTCAAAATGTCGTCAATCTACTATATTTATATATATATATATATATATATATATATATATATATATATATATGCCTGATCAAGTCAGTGATAGGAAAAAAAAATAATAATTGCTATCACAGATATTTGCATACGCGCGTTATAAGTGTGAAAAGGAAAGTTCGCTGGGCCGAACATGTGTGAGCGAGAAAAAGAGAGAAAGAAAGTGAGAAAGAGAACCATGCGAAACCGAGAGAGAATTTTGTTGATGCGACGAACGCGAGTGAAATAAATCGTATATACTCCAGAAAGAAAAATAGCTAAAAAAGAAGAAGAAAAAAAAAAAAAGAAAAAAAAAAAGATAACAAATATTAAGCACATCGAGCAATATGGCATTGTTGCTTTTTCTTTTTTGTAATATAGACAATAAAGAATTATTGATTGCCGGAAACGAGCTTTCCCAATCGCAAAGCTATGTGTAATCAAGACGAAAAAAAAAACAAGAAAAACAAGAAAATAAGAAGAAAAAAAAATTAAACTCTATACCCTCGATTATTTTGAACAACAGAGGCAGAGACAAGTTGTACATGATTGCTGAAATTAAAGACTCGCCATATGACTGAACGAACTTTTCACATTTTTTGTTGCCTATGCTGCTAATTTTTTGAGGCTCTTCTGCTTCAAATGACTTTTCTAGGGAATAAAAGAATTATTATATTTGTGGGTTTCGCGGAATGATCCCTACTTTTTATTTGCTTTCGAACGCTTTTTGAGGTGAAAACAATGAGTGCATCGTGCTTTCACAATTTTTTATTTCAACGATTTAATTTCTGCTATTGGAGAGGTTATCAGAGCTTCGTGGAGCTTCAAACTGCGAACGTGGATAGGTATGTGTGGATAATAATAATAAATTTTATTATAATGACTTTTAATCTTTCGCTTAAATCATCAGCAATTTATTTGGTGTATCAGCTTTTTTTTTCGCATCATACTTTTATAAAGATTTGTGACTGGAATTTTTGGGCTTTCAGTGTCGATGTATTTTCATAATTTGCCAAAATGGACGAGAAATCGTATGTAAACAAAAAATTTCATCGTCTATAAATTAAGCTTTTGATTCCACAATGCTGTAATTTTGTAGTCAAGTAGAGCTGTTTGTGTTTTTTACTCTCTTTTTTATAAGAAAAAAATGTCAGATTTTATTTTTTCAATATTCTTTAACAGTTTCTGTTTGTTTGTAAATTTTGAACAAAGATTTTGACAATTTCTTTGTATATCTGGCTATATTGTTGTTTGGAAATAAGGATTTTTTAAAATTTGATTTATTTTCTTTTTATTTACTTTTTTAAATGAATGAATATTTGCTAAATATGTTGAGAAATAATAATAATTATATTTGTTATATCATTTTTGCCCTAGTGAGGTAAGATAGAGATAAGAGATAAGATTCTACGATATCAATTTTTTATCAAGTACCAAATTGCCTATCTTACCGACCGCGGTCGGTAACAAAATTTACTCCAGAATCCTCGGCCGATTTTTCTAAAATCTTTCGGGTACTGTTTGTGATATTAAAAAAAAAGTAACAAATTCGTCAATAAAAAGAAAAGGACGGAAAATAATTAAACAACATTTTTTCGTATTTTCGAAATTCGAACTTTTTCAACAGAACGATTTAAAAATATTTCTCAAGTCGATGTTTGACCGACGACCAGTCGGTCAAGAAATCTACTCCAGCATCGCCTTAAACCGGAATATTTTAGCCATACATTTTTAATCCAATTAAATATCTATTGTTAAAAATTTCCGGCATTATTTCAAAAATATTAATCTTGCGCTACGCGAGTGTAATCTACGCGGGGGGCGTAGTTCGAAATTTTTCGGGAAACATTGAAAATCATGCGCAACAACAGTGACGCAGAAGGCACTGTTTTCAGTTAGCAGGTGTTCTAACCTCAAACAAGTCGCTCTGTCCGTCACAATCAGCTGGAAATACGTTTAAAAAATGACAATGTAAATTGTCTCACGGAGCTTTTTGTCTATCTGAAACGCAAAAAAAATGTCGTCGGCACATTTGTCCGGTGGTCGTATCAATATTGGACTGATACAGGAACAGGCGCGAAAAACTTTGCTCTGTCTTTTGGAAAAATGCGATGGTACAAAGGTAAGTTTTTAACGGTTTCTCAATGATTTTTTCACAAACATCGAATCTTCATCTTATTTCGTTTCCTAGAATTCTTTTGTTGTTATTATTCCGCGTAATATCGTTAATTCTTCTGCAAACTTAAAAAAAACAAACTATCGGTAATTCTCCTGCAAACTTAAAAAAAACAAACTATCGTTAATTCTTCTGCAAACTTAAAAAAACAAACTATCGTTAATTCTCCTGCAAACTTAAAAAAAACAAACTATCGTTAATTCTCCTGCAAATTTAAAAAAAAAACAAACTATCGTTAATTCTCCCGCAGGCGATTGTGTGGGATCCGTCGCTGGCCGGGCCGATCGGCCTCGTCGCTAAATACAATTTGCTACAGGAGAACGACGTCGTCAAGATGTATCCGCTTTGCGGCGGTAAACTTCCGCCCACCGACGTAGCCAACATTATTTTCATAACGAGGCCTCATCTGGATCTGATGGATCTGGTAGCGGAAAATGTTCACGGGTCAGCTGTATTTTCTTTCTAGGAATCTCGACAAATTTCTATTTTCCAATTTTTTATTTTCTATATTTTTGCTTCATCAAAAAGGACGCTTTTTGGTTTCATGAAATTCCCCTTTGTTTTTTTGAGATTTTTGTGTCGGAATATTCTAAACGAGTCTGAATTGCTGAGAAAAGGGGTTCGGAAAAAATGTCTGGTATTGAAAAATATAAAACTTGGGATCTGAACAATTATTTGGTAGAAGCAAATCGAAATTTGGATAATTTTCATTTGGGTAAATTTTGGAATATTGATTCATAAATGGGGATTACAGATTAAAAATTTTTTTTTTTTTGGGAAAACTGTAGCTGCGTCAAATCTTTAGTTATCAAGCTTAAGAGCTGTTTTTTTTTTAATAAATAGATTAATATTCAAGTTCATTTTGGGGATTTTTGAGTTTTGAGTTTTTGAGAAAAATCCGTAAAAGTCTTTGATTTTTATTTCATTAATTTCGATAATTGTGATTGAATTTTTCTGCAAACAAACTTGCCATTTTCGAGAGTTCGAAATATTCAGTATTGACGAAAATTGATATGAAAGTTTAGATTTTTATTGCTATTTTACAAAATTAATTACCTTCATAATTTACGAAAAATAAAAACCAATGCCTGAAGCTTCTAATTTTCTTAATTTCTTAAAATAAAAAATTTGTAAATTTACCCCAAATATTTGTTTTTGACTGCAGGGAGGACAGCAGCACAGGAATGCGTAAAGAATTTTCCATATTTTTCGTTCCTCGCAAGAGTCTTCTCTGCGAGAATAAATTGAAGAACCGAGGGGTTTTTGGTAGTTTCACGCTGATCGAGGAATTTCCCTGCGACCTGTTTCCGTTCGACAGCGATCTAGTCTCCATGGAACTGAGTCACACATTCAAGGAATTTTATCTCGAAAATGATCCAACTTGTCTCTATCAAGTGGCTCAGGCGATACAGAGCTTGCAACGATTGTACGGAAAGATACCGAGAGTCACGGGTCGAGGACCTGCGGCCAGCAAAGTTTGGGAGTTGCTGAAGCGCCTGGACAGAGAAGAGGAAGACACCAAGCCAAACAACACACAATCTGCTCCTATTGAGCATCTTCTTCTGCTGGACAGAAGTATCGATCTTTTGTCGCCTCTGGTAACACAACTAACTTATGAGGGTCTTATTGACGAAATATTCGGCATTAAGAGCAGTAAGCATTGTCCTTTGTTTTCAGATTTTATTTTTAATTCGAAAGGCACGAAATATACAGAAGGCATTCCATAGCGATTCGATCTGGGTCTGTTTTTCGAACTTTTGGATTTTATTCACAATTTTTTATGTGATTCAATTCTAAGAGACAACGACAATTTTTATGAATACTTTTTTTTATTATTTTTACTATTTTACTATTTTTATTAATAAACTAGAAATCTTTTAAAAAATGTTCAAAATTCTCTACCAAATATTAATATTTTTAACGATATGTTGGTTTTAAATAATCATAATTATATGAAATATTTTTTTAAATCTACTAATAATTATGGTTGCCTCTTAGAGTTGGAGGAATAACGTAAAAAATTCGTCGAATCATTATGGAATGCCCCATAGATATTTAAAAAAAGCTTGTGGCTAAAATTTGTAAAATGCATGCAATTTTTTGTTTCCATACAGTTGCCACTAAGCTCCGTTTTTATTTTCATTGTAATTAATTCAAACTTAAAAATTCCGACAAAACAATGAATTTTTTTCTAATTTTCTCCATTTAAAAAATATTGCCTCGACGTTAAAAAATGTAAAAAATAAATAAATTTTAGATATTCCAAATCCGCAAAATTAATTCAAAACTAAATATTTCTTTTTTTAATTTTTTTCCAGCTACTGTACACTTACCACCTGAAAAGTTTCACAGTTCTGACGATTCGCCGACCGTCATGTCTCTGGACAAGAAGGAACTGATTATACTGGATTCCGGCGAAGAATTGTTTGCTGAAATCAGGTAAGCAATCTGGAAGTTCATTAACGCGGTTACATTTTTAATTGTGATTTATGTTACCTAAGAACAAACTATTTATCGCATCAATATTTGATCAATCTTCATAATCATAATTAATTGTATAATTTTTACTATTAAAAAAAGGACTCTAGTATTTAATTCCAAGATCTAAAATTTTGACGAATTTTTAGCCAAAAAGCCAAAATATTTAGTGTTGTAAAAAAAAAAAGTCTCTATAATTACACTGTACAATTCGTACCATTTACAAATAGTAAAATATTGTCCAAATAATTAGTGTACTAATGCTCTAATGTAATTCAAAGAGATAAAAATTTCAATGGAGTTGGACCGGTGCTCAGCCAAAAAGCACGAGTAATATCGTCGCAATTTGACGAGAGGCACGGCAACAAGAGCGTCCAGGAGATAAAGCAATTTGTGGCGAGACTTTCGCAGATGATCGCAACGAAGCAGTCTATAGCCAGACGTGAGTTATCAAGATTTTTAAAAGCAGTTAGTAATTATAAAAAATAATAATGTATCTTTTTTCTTTTTTTTCAGATACAACGATAGCCGAGATGGTGAAGGAAGTTACGGACTCGAGCGATTTTTTGGAGTCTTTGCAGATCGAACAGGAGTTGCTAAACTGCATAGAGACAGACAAGCCAAATTCCTACATCGAGGATTCGATAGCGCAACAAAAGCCGTTGCTAAAAGTACTGCGACTTTTGTGCATTCAATCGTTGACGAATTCGGGCCTGAAGCCCAAACTTTTGGATTATTACAAGAGGGAAATTGTGCAGACTTACGGATATCAGCATTTGCCGTCCCTGTTGAATCTCGAGAAGGCCGGGCTTCTTCGTTCGCAACAACCGTACAGACAATATGCAGTGCTACGTAAAGCTCTGAGACTGACCGTCGCGGACGAGAGCGAAATAGCACCTAAAGATATTAGCTACGTGCACTCGGTGTATGCGCCATTGAGCGTAAGGTTGGCCGAACAACTTGTCCAACCCGGTGGATGGCAGGGACTCAACGATGTTTTAGGATTGCTACCCGGTCCTGCAGTCAGCAGCGATTTGAGAAGCAACAATGCTTTTAGAAGTAGGAATATTTGATTTTTTACTTTTTTTCATCCCTGCGCGTAAATGACGATTTTACGGCCGTTGATCTGGTCGTAAAACTCTATTTCACAGCCTAGGACGTAAAAGTACGACTCTCGGTCGTAAAAGTTGCGCTTTACGTTCCTGTAACGAAAAGTACTGTTAGATTTATTTCTAGACACATTGAAATAACAATTGACGTGATATATATATATATATTTTTGTGAATCAGGAAATTCGATAACGAGCGAGGATTCGAATTCCGAACCTCCGCGGCTGGTTCTTGTATTTTTCATCGGAGGCTGCACCTACGCTGAAATCTCGGCCCTGCGTTTTTTGTCGCAACAAGAAGACCGTGAGTACCGAAAAATCGTAAAATGAGAATTAAATAAAATATAATTTCAGGAAGTATATGAAAAAAAAAAAAAAATTAATATTTCAGTAAACGTTGAATTCGTGGTTGGGACAACCAAATTGATAAACGGATATACATTCCTGTCTTCGCTGATGGAGGATCTCGAGGACTGCAAATAAAATGAATAATCAACAGTAAAATTCGAAAAAAAAAAAAAATCTGCACCTTTTATACCGTTTTCTTCAACGACGAAGGATCTATACGAATGCTTTATGTAAATATATATCGATACAACAACAATACAATGAAATTGCTTATAAAACACACATTGTCTCTTAATTACAAATTCAGTGTACAAATACTTTTGCAGTACGATTGATGTGGCTGACTAGCAGACTGTTTTCTTTTTTTTTTTTTTTTTTTGAGGATGCAATCGAAGTACGATATCTCTGCAAGGCAAAAATTGCCGTCTATTTTATGTGTGCGCCACCAGCGATCGAAAATACTTTTATGAATCGCGTTTCGGAAGCAACAATTTGCGAATGAAGTTGGATGTCGTTGTCTCGTTTGTAGTTAGGTTGTCGTGAGATTTTGCGGAATCATGTGACCGGCGTCGCCGAGACATCGGAGGCTCACTCGGCCACTGGGAACTATACTTATCCATGTGATGCTAGCGTTTTTCAGTGATATCCGCAACCACGCTTCCGGCGGGAATTGCAATGCTCTAAAAAAAATATTTAAGCGATAAGTTTGATTCCTCGTAGAGAAAGCATTGTTTGAATGAATTTTTTTTTTTTTTTTTCGGGATTTTAAGGTCAAGATTCGCAAAATTAAATTATGTTTTCAATTCCAGTTTCTCGATTTTTTTAAACGAGGATGAAAAGTTGAAGTTTTTCGAGTAGAACCAAAAGTGGAAAAAAAGTAGAACCAAAAATAGATTTAACTTTGTAAGATGGTGAAAAATAATGAGGAAGCACTGTGCAAGATTTTCTATTTTTAATCCTTCTTTCAAAAGCGATTAACTTGTATTTGAAATTCTATATTTAAATTGATATCTAAAAAAAAAAAATGGTTACCGGCAGACGAAGTATCGAATAACGTTAGCGTGGCAAACGAGAACGGTGTAGGAATCTTTTTCTTGCTCGGGCTCCGCCCGGTGGAAGTATCTCCTGAAAGCCGCCTCTATTCTCGGACCATCCTCATAAAACTGTCGGGAAATTAATAATTACGATAATTACCGATTTCCAAAGAAATATCACGGCGTAAATCAGATTTTTCGAAGCAAATTTGCAACTCCTGAGGAATTAAAAACTCACCTAAAAAAGTGAATTGAAAAATATTTTTTATTGGTGATACTATTGCTTAAAAAAAAAAAAAAAAAAACAACTTTCATTCTAATATTATTAGATGTTTGTCGAGCAATTTTAATCTGTAATTTTTTAAAATTCAAAATGATCGATTAATGCTAAAAATAAATACGTAAAAATATTGCATTATCCACCATTAGTTTTCCATATAAATTCTGCAGAAACAAAAGAGCCGAAAAGCTAAACTTACATATTTTTCTGATCTCCAATGGCCGATCGGTGGTTCAGGTGGAATAGGTGCTCCTTCTATGAGCATTCCGTCATCCTCAACCTCGACATTCGGGAGGAATTTCTCAATAATCTTGGAAGTCTCTTGTGCCCTCGACATGGTAGATCTGACGATCAACGAATATGGAAGATCCAACTCCGCGAGCCTGGCTCCAGTTGACTCAGCTTGCTTTTTGCCTGATTAATATTTCAAGGCATTATTTTATTTTCTTTTGTGCGAAAAAGAATTGAAAAATTCTATTTAAAAAATTGACAAAGTCGCACTCTGGTTTTCAGCAGAAAAAAATTATATTGTCACCCCAATTTGAGCTGTAAAATTTATAGAATTTTATTGAGATGTTTGGATTGTTTATTGACATTATTTTGGAAAATACAGCCTCTTTTTATGCAGTCTCTGCATAAAAGTTGTATTCCTATATATATCAACTTTTCACAAAAAAATTTAAGTCTTTTAGCCTTATTGACCTGTAAAATTTATAGAATAAATAAATAAATAAAAATTAACAAATTGGCACTCTGGATTTCATCAGAAAAAATTAAATTATCATGCCAATTTTTTTCTAAAATTAATCATCTATCTAACAGTAAGATTAAAAAAAAGTGGCTGACTTAAATGCTTCATATACATTAAACAAACAAAAAAAAAAAAAAAAAAAAAAAAAAAAAAAAATTACACTAAGTAAAAAATGACATTAAATTTTGAAAAATAATTCATAGATTAGTTATTGGCTACAAAAAATATGTGAAAATTTTGTTGAAAACAAACATTGCATTTTTTTTCTCCAAAATTGATAGAAATAGCATTTTTTCGTCGTCTCATCCCTGTGAAAAATAATTTTTAGTTGCATTTGGAAAATAGAAATGAACATCAGAAAATCGACATACCAAGTTCAGTGAGAACTCTCTGAGCGTCTGTTTTTCCTTCCAGGTTGTATTGTCCGTGGCGAATGAGCAGGATGTGTCTCACGGCCTTTGATTTTTTCATCTCGTATTGCTCGTTGCGTTTATTCTCGTCGTTCTCATTATGGATTTTCGATGGTTTCACGAGACTCTTTGGGTCTCTTCTGCAATGTTTTTTTGTTTATGGTTGTGAGGTGTGGAGGATAGGATGGGAGTACAGTATTCTGGAAAATACGTGTATCACAAAAACACACTACTGTGAATTTCCATTGACGAGTGGCAACAAGAAGATGCGATGAATTTTATAGATTGAAATATAACAAGAAAAATATATATCGTAAATATGAGGCTCGGGTCTAACCTGTCCCAGTTGCTGTCCCATTTGACCGATGGCACAAAATTCGTTGTCCATGAATTGGATACCTGCGGATGCTCACGATTCCCGTAAACGTTCGTGTAAAAAATCGCCGCACCGCCCAACGTTCCCAATCCAATAATCGCATATTTTTGCCAACGTTTTATTGCCGGCATTTTAATGCTTCAGCGAGGGTTTTTTTTTTGTTTACGATTATAGAAGCCATCAACTGGAAACTTTTTGCGAACGTGTGCTGCTGTTTGAAAATACACACTTCCCTCTCTCTCCGAAAACCGCTGCAATATATATATATATATATGTGTGTGTGTGTGTGTAAGGGATTCTATAGCAGGTGAACGACAGTTTTTTCGAGATGCTACAAAAGAGAAGTTGCTTTTTATTTTGTTTGGGAGTGGTGTAGAATATCTAGAATATGTGGAAATTATTGTAGATTTTGTTAATCTTGTATTTAGCCTGAAATTAAGTAATGGCTTTTTGTTCAAGTGCTTTTTCGATTGGTTTTGTATACAATATGATCCATTTTGTGTGAATTGTAAGTTCGATTGTAAGTTCGATTGTAAGTTCGATTGTAAGTTCGATTGTAAGTTCGATTGTAAGTTCGATTGTAAGTTCGATTGTAAGTTCGATTGTAAGTTCGATTGTAAGTTCGATTTTAAGTTCAATCTTAAAAGTTCGATATTAAAAGTTCAATCTTGTCTGTTTCAAAAAAAAAAAAAAGTTCAATCAAGTCTGACCCCGAAAAGCAATGTTTCACCTATTCACCTGATACCGATAAAAATTCTGCACCTGTTACCAAACGAGAGTTTACCTGCTGCCGAAAAGTCCGTGATTTACCAACAGGTTGTCGGGGGGCCCTCTGCAGCATACACACACACACACAAACACACCTAAAGTTTTCATTACGAATTGATGACTCAACGGTGAGACACGAGAGCGCTGGTTGTTGCTCACCGTTCCTCCAAAGCATGCTTCGAAGTAACAGCAGGCCGACGCCCGCTCACGGTGGGACTTCCACATAGTTGTAACGTATACAGTGGTGTCGTGCATCGTCAACTTTGGGTGTTGGTCGTCGATTGATATACGAGGATTTCGCTTAGATCTCCTGAGAGAGAAATGTCGCGAATACCGCGTGCCGTTTTCGCGGTACTGTGGACACTATTCGTCGCTGTATTTACGATAACAAACGGTAATAATGATAAGTGTTTTTTTTCTGGCTTACGAAAGTTCCAACGATTACTTTCGTTCGGGTAGTCGCTGAAGTAGCGTCATATCTCCAAAACCGCACTCATTCGCAACAACGACTGCCAATTTAATTCAATTTTTAATACTATTCTTTTTCACAGATTATCGAGATACGTTGAATTTTTTCCAACGTTTTTCATCATTTTTTATCGACTTAATTAGGATGCGTGGATTTGGAGGGCGTGGCGTTGTCGAAACTGCCTGTTAATCGGGTCGAAAATTAACACGAAATATATTTGATAAATCTTTGATTTATTCACTCGTGCAGCCAAAATTGGCAGAATGTGCTTCTGCGAATAATTGGCAAAATTATTGTTAATAATTCGCACTGGAAGTCATAATTTTCGTGATAAATTTCACGAGTCAATTTTTAATTTTGGAAGCTTTTAGTTTTTCTGTTTTTTTTTTGTGTTTTTATTTCTGACAAAAATTAATGTTGCAAAGCAAGCGAAACTGGAGTCAGCGAAACTGTATTTCTGGTTTAAAGATTGGTAATTATTGGAATATTACTTTTTGAAAAATGACCACAAATGAGGAAGTTACTGAATAATTTCATAATTGTTTGCTGGACAATCGATGGAGCGTGATTGATTAAGGAAATGCTTTCTACAGTTATATTTGTTAAATGCGCAGAAGTAGATGTAAATGTGAAAAAAGATATTATAGATTTCTTTTATAGATCATGGTTTGGTACCGACCATCGGCCAAAAAATGGGGGTTTTGACAAAATCACTCAAAAAGGGGTTTAGGGGATAAATTCAGTGATGCCATATGCGACTTGAAACGAATGGTGAAGGAAAAAATTCGATATCTCAATTTTTGCGAAAAAAAGTTGTCGTTTGCGGAATTGTTTCTCAAAGGTTTGGTCCCGACCATCGGCCAAAAAATGGGGGTTTCGACAAAATGACTCAAAAAGGATTTTAGGGGGTAAATTCAGTGATGCCATATGCGACTTGAAACGAATGGTGAAGGAAAAAATTCGATATCTCAATTTTTGCGAAAAAAAGTTGTCGTTTGCGGAATTTTTTCTCGAAGGTTTGGTCCCGACCATCGGCCAAAAAATGGGGGTTTCGACAAAATGACTCAAAAAGGATTTTAGGGGGTAAATTCAGTGATGCCATATGCGACTTGAAACGAATGGCGAAGGAAAAAATTCGATATCTCAATTTTTGCGAAAAAAAAGTTGTCGTTACAGATTTATCTTTTTACGACAATACAAAAAAATATGTTTTTGTATTTTCGTTATTTTTGTAAATAACAATACAAAAAAATATATTTTTCTATTGTTATTTTACAGTTAAATTGATTATTTATTTAATAATTAAACAAAAATAATGATAACAATGAGCATTCATTAATTCCTTCATTCATAAATATTGAATATTTGAGTTTGGAAGCCAAAAACCATTATATTTTATAGTATCATTTTAATAAAAAAAATGATGTAAAGTAGAACTCTGCAAATAGTCTTCCTAATTCAATTTCATTTTTCCCAAAGCCACCTCTATGCAGTGGTTTATTTATTAATTTTGGCTTCCTCATAAAGAAAGCTTCATGAAAAATGAAAAACACACACAGACATACACACGCGCTCACGAACTCGCGATTTTTCTGAACCACTTTTCTCAACATTTTTCAACAATTTTTCCTGTTCCGAGATAAAAGTCTCAAAAAAAAAAAATATATATTTTAATGAAAACAAAGCTTTCTCTCTGAGCAAGCAAAAGCAACAAATTAATTCCAAAATATATAAAAAAAAAAAAAAATACCTTACATAAAAAATGTGAATTACAAGCAAATTATTTTTTCAGGACAAGATTTTAGATACGGAGGTCTACCTATCAATAACAACGCCACATGGTGCACCGTTTCCAAAGCTGAGCAAGACAAGTGTTTGGCTTTCTCGCGTGCCATAGACAGAGAAATTTCTAGTTTCGGACCCGTCTACGTATCGTTGAAATGCAAGCAAGCATTCAACAAGGAGGAATGTATGACGATGCTGGATCGCGAGCAGGCACATTTGACTACTCTGGATCCTGGGGAAGTTTTCACCGCTGGAAGATATCACAGTTTATTGCCTATAATGCAAGAGGATCATCTTCACCTTGTTCTCAGTAACGGTAATGTCGTCGCACAACCGTATCAGACTGCAGTGGCTGTTGTAAAAAAAGGGACGCTCACCGACGTGAATAGTCTGCACGACTTGAGAGGGAAAAAAGCTTGTTTCGCTGGAGTCGGAACACTTGCTGGATGGATTATTCCGCTTGATACTGTAAGAGCAATCGAGAAAAATTTATTTTCCATACTTTTTTCTCTATCTGCAGTTTTTGCAAAAATTCATGTAATGATACTTAATTTTTTTTCTTTTTTTACCAAACTGAGAATCGTTTTGTATTGAACAATTGCTCCAATTGTAACTGTTAAAAATTTGGTGAAAAGTTACTTTAATGTTCATATCTTCTTTTCGAGAAAACTGATTTGAAATAAATTTTTAAATTATATTTCATATTCTGAAATATGTTTAAAAATATTTCATAAAATATTTTATTTTCTGTGTGAGCTAAGAAAATCTTGTGAAACTAATGAATTGTTTTCAGCTGATGAGACAAGGCGGCTTGGAAGTAATAGACTGCAATAATCACGTGAAATCAACGATCAAGTTCTTTGGACCGAGTTGCGCTGTGAATTCGCTCGTGGATCGTTACAATCCACTGGGCGACAATTCGGATCAATTGTGCAAGCTCTGCATCGGCGAAATACCCGGTGGAAGATGCACGAATTCAGATCCTTACGCTGGATACGAAGGCGCCTTCAGGTGCTTGCTGGAAGTTGGAGAAATTGCGTTTCTCGTTAATACGACTGTTCACGAGATGACGTCGACTAACTTCGATTTAGGCGAGTTTGTCAAATATCTTTATTTTTTATTTTCTTAATATTTAAAAAAAAAAATATTTACGAAATATTAGAATTTTTCGTTAAACAAGTATTCTTATTATTTAATTTTTTTTCTAATTTCTTACAAGTATTTTTTTTTTTTACCAATAGATTTTTTTTTTCCTATTCAGGCAAATTTCTAAAGAGTGATTTTAAGAAAAACACTTTTCTTTTCTTTTTTCTTTTAATTTCCTTCCCCCCTTAAAAATGTTCCGACCACTCTTTACAGATTCCGTGAAGAAGGATCAATTCGAGCTGCTCTGTTTGAACGGAACGCGAGCCCGTATCGACGAATCCGAGACGTGCAATTGGGGTCGCGTGCCTTCTCGCGCAATAGTCGCGTCATCGGCAACGGGGCCCGAGCTGCGTTTGTTGTATCAAAGATTTTTGCAGAGATCGGTTAGTCTCTTCGGGCCGAGGCGTTACGGCGATAACTCGACCGATCGATGGCAGGATAATATCGATAACCGATCGAATTTCGACGAGAGAGATCCAAACGGCAGCGGCAATCGTTACGAGTGGAACGGCGATGGTAGAAGCGACGGAAATGATTTCAACAATCCCTACGGCGTGAATACCGGAAGTGGATTTAACAACGCGTACAACGGCAACGAGGGAAACGGCTACAACAATCCTTACGGCGAGAATACCGGAAATGGCTACAACAATCCATACGGCGAGAATACCGGAAATGGCTTCAATAATCAAAACGGCGAGAACGGTCCTGAGGATCGATTCGGGTCAGATCGCGAAACCACCCGCGATCCTAATTACATTGGCAACGATTACAGACCATTGGACAATTCTAATCGCAATATCAATCAGACATTCAATGTTCAGCCTATTGAAAAGTTCAATCTATTCGAATCTGCGCCACGATACGGCCTGCAACACGATTTACTGTTCTCGGTAATTTTTTTTGATTTTTAATCTGAATTAGTTTTAGCGCATTTTATTACTTAAATCAATTATGTGTGAGGTTCTCTTGGCCAACTGAGCGAGCGTTCAAAATTGACTCGTTACTATTCTCTCCATAATTTTTTAAATGAATTTTTTATTTTATTTTTTCGCCACAATTTAAAAATATAAGATTTTTCTGAAAAATCTTGTGTTGCCTATTAAAATGTTCGAACTTTGATTTTTTAAAGTCACTTTTTTTTTCGAAAAAAGGGATTAAAAAATAGAAAAAAAATTAAATTTGATGTCAGTTCGTGGTCGACTGTTGCGTAAATATTTTATTCATGACGCAAGATTATTTTCGAATTCTCCTGAAGCTTTTTTTATCGGAAAGAAAATGATGTATTAAATGATGAGATGTTGAAATAGAAAGAGACGTTCGTAGCTCTCGATTTGTAAGTTTCTCAAATCTATCAGCTCAGCGAAATCTGACAAACAGTTTTTGTTACCGACTGAATTTTAGAAAAACTTTATTCACTTGACTTTAAGGTGACAGTACTAATTTTTAAATTATAATTGTTAATTAGGACACTACGAGAGGATTCGTGTCAACGAAGGAGAGAGATCAGACATACTTAAAGTACCTCGGACGATCTTACAACTCGATTATGGCTGTGAGACGTTGCACTGTCGACTCAGTGACGCTTTGCGTTACGTCCGAGCCGGAAATGGAGAAATGCGTTAAAATGAAAGTGAGTATTTTAAATTTAAAAAGAAAAAACGTAAATTCGAAAAGAAAAGAGAAAATTAAAAATAGAAAATTAACAATTAAAAAGCAAAAATTCGAAAAAAAAATAAAAAATTAAAGTACATACGTACTTTGAGTACTTTTTGATTTTCGTTTTTTGATTAAAATTTTTTTCTTCGAATTTTTGCTTTTAAATTGTTAATATTATATTTTCATTTTTCTTTTCATAAAAAGCGTAAATAAAATACGTACTTTATGTACATTTTTAAAAAAAGATACATGTACCTTATATAAAAAATTATTTTTGCAGACCGCGATGAAAGCCCAACTACTGAAACCGCGACTGAACTGTTACAAAGGCCACAGTCAAATAAATTGTATGCAAGAAATAGAACACGGGTAAGTCTCAATTGACATTAAAAAAAAAATCAAAAAAATCTCAGTTCCCTGAACTAAAATCGTGTAATATTTCGTTAAACAGCCTAGCGGATATAGCAGTAATGGACGCAAGCGACGTGTACACAGCAGGTCTGCGTTACAAGCACATTCCCTTCATCTCCGAAGTGTACAATCTCGGTTCACCCGAATATTACGTCGTGGCGGTTGCGAAAGAGTCGGACGATCGTACAGATTTGACATATCTAAAGAACAAATACACTTGTCACACAGGAATAAATATGGCAGCCGGTTGGATTTATCCTCTAGCGTATTTACTGTCGAACGGTTGGATACGCGGTTACGGTTGTGATTCGGTACGCGCGGCTGCGGAGTATTTTCAAAAATCTTGCGTACCCGGAGCCCTCAGCACGGAATACAACACCGGTGTGCCTTACGACAATATGTGCGACCTGTGTCACGGCGCGAGTTCGCGTTACTGTCGCCGCGACGCGACCGAGGATTACTTCGGTTTCACCGGGGCTTTCAGGTGTTTGGTCGAAGGCGGCGGTGACGTTGCCTTTGTTAAACACACCACAGTCTTCGAGAACACTAACGGCAAGCGTAAAGAATTTTGGGCCCGCAACACATTCATGAAGGACTTTGAGCTGCTCTGCCCAGACGGCACGCGACGTCCGAGCAACGAATACGAAAATTGCAATCTCGGGAGAGTTAAGTCCAACGCAATTATAACTCGCGGTGGCGATTATGGGTATTACAACGAGACCGAGGTAAACGCTTATATCAATCTATTCATCTACGCGCAACAATTTTACGGACGCAAGGACGAGGACGAATTTAGCTTCGGTATGTTCTCGAGTAAACCGCCGTACAGCGATCTCATATTTCAAGACGCCACGCAACAACTCGTTGTCATTCCACCGGAGAAACGGGAATTCAGCGCCTATCTCGGACCCGATTTTATGAGAGCTCGGAGAATCGTCGATTGCAACGCTGGCGCAAACGCCATTGAGCATTCTTTAATCGCCACGATTGGCACCATCGTACTCACGTTTATACTCAGCAGATAAAGAGAGAAGAAAAAAAAACGCGAACTACGATTTGTAAATAATTATCTTTACAATCAAACGAGTCTTCGATGTGATTGAAATTTTTTAAAAAAATTTTTATGATCCAAATTGAATTTTATGAATCTCGACGGGAAGAAATTAATTTTTTTTTACGATATATGCGTTGCATCGTTTTGTCACATGTTTGCAATTTCATGTAGATATTATTTTTAATGAAATGTGACGAGAAAAAGTATGAGGATAGATTTATTGGTCATTACTTTTGTTCGTTATATTTTTTTAAAAATAATTAATATGAAATTTGGCGGAAAAATGATGAAACAAATGACTGAAGAAGCAGTTAAAGTGAATCAAATAATATTAAATACGAGATAAATAAGAGTTACTTCTCGATTTTTTTTTACACGCAGTTTTTTATAGTACAAGTGAACGCCAGAGCCTAGCAAGTAATCTTGATAAGAAACTCTCGAAATAAATTTATCAGCTACTGACGTTACCTACACTTTTGTAGTGTAATCAGTTTTTTTTTTTTTTTGGTAACGCGAATAAAATTTCGCTGCATTTCGTCGATGTATTTGACTTAGATTTTAAAAAAAGGCGCCACGTTTCTTGTAAATATTGCAATAATCTCTGAATCTTCGTTATTTCGATTATTCGAAAGAAAATTTTTACAAAATATGCCAATCAACGTGGATATGTGTTCAACGCGTAGATTTTTTTATAGTACAAGTGACGCAGAGTCGTCTAAAGAATTTAAAAAAAAAAGAAAAAAAAGAAAAAGTGCAACTATTTGATGCATAAGTGCCTTTATCCTTGTTACGTCGCATTCCAAAAATTTTTTGCTACATTCGTAGCATCATCAATTTATTTCTCTTAGTAACGCGACAATATTGCACTCAAAGTCCGTCCATTTTTAAGACTTAGTAATATACAAGATTATTATTATTATACACTTATTATATTTATAACGTTTTTTCTTTAAAAAACTTTACCGTCCCAATGTACACTCCAATAATGCAAATAAAGTCTTTGTAATTTTACAAAAGCTCTTTCGCTGTTGACTCATTTTCTTTGCTCTCTCTTTTTTTAATTTCTTTAAAATCCTAACGTCGTTTTTGGCAAAGAAGTTGCAGGTGAAAAAGGACACGTGAACTTTCTCGGACGTGCGAGTGTCTCGATTCTCGACGAACAGGCCGCCCTCAACGCTCTTGGATTTACTCCAAATGGATCACGTTTTTCGCACGGGTTGCACTGGATCGCTGAGGAACCTTTTGGGATTGCCAATTCCGTGATTCTCTTTGAAGCTGGTGATATAATTGCGACGTACAGTAAATAATTGCTTTTATCTAAATAACATTTTTCACGTATTTATGAAAATGTAAAAAATCTTTAAATCTTTAAAAAAAAAAAATAGAATTTATACGAAACAAATCGAAAAATCATTTAACAAAAAAAAATTCTTTTGAATTTTTCTTTCTTAAAATAATTTTTCTTGGCATCTTCAAGCACGTTGATTTTTTTTTCGTTTTTTTTCGTTTTAAAGAACTCAAATTTTAATCTAATAAACCTTTTAATTTGGAATGTATGTCACACAAATTCCTAAATTAAAATTTCATTGCATAATTGTTAACGAACCAACTGCAAATAAAGCGCGCTCCTCCACTTTGCCCAACGGATTGACGGCGATGGCTTCGTAAACTTTTGGCTCTGCCAATTTGGCGATTCGATCCGTTGGCCGTCGATGGTAAATCTGATTTTCCGGAACCCCGGAAATCAGGTTCGCCTTGAGATCACTCGGCGAACTTATAATAACTTCTGAATTCTTTTCGAGCTTTCGATTGAAATTTGAGTGGATTTCGCGCGATTGAGAAATTTTACGATGAGGACGTGACAACTCTTCGATGCGCTTTTGTTGGGAAGATCTTCGATGATTCCTCTGTGAAATATTTTTTATTAAATTCATTTTTTAATTCATTTCAACAACAAAATTATTCGGAACATGTAAAAAAAAAATTCTTCAAATCAGAATATTACAAATTGAAGAACAGATTTTATTTTCGTTCAACTTTTTTTTTTAGTTAAATAATAGTGGATAATTATATTCGTATTTGGAATTTAAAAAATTTTTTTATGATCAAAATATCGTGAAAAATAATTGAGTCTTATGAGATTTTTTTTAACTATCTTTTTTTTACAAAAAAAAAAAAAATCCTCAGATCCAAATATTACAAATTTAAGAACAGATTTTATTTTCGTTCAACTTTTTTTTTTAGTTAAATAAAAGTGAATAATTATATTTCTATTAGCAATTTCTTCGTAAAAAATAATTGAGAGTATTATGAGATTTTTTTTAACTATCTTTAAAAAAAAAAAAAGGTTTTTTTTTTTTTTTAAATGCGTGGAAATGTTAATTAACGAGCATTTTTATTTTGCAGGATACGTACGACATTGCTGATTGCATTTTTTGAGCGCAATTCCTTTTCGCTGCAATCGTCGACGATCGATGCTGAAGAACCGATCGCCTGAGCCTTTCGAGGAGCGCACCAGGATGCCGAAGCTGTTGCGTAATTGTAATAACGATTTGGTGATTTGTATACCGGCAATTTGCCAGTAATATCCAAGTCCGGTAAATTGCTAAATCTTTCCTGTCGAACCATCGTGGGATTAGTCACGCGAACTGAAAATTTTGATGGATCCATGAAGTGTGTCTTAGCCTTTTGACATTGTCAGATTTGCAGTACTACAGTTTATCTATAATAAAACAAAAAAAAAGCAATTTATCGATAGTTTATCTTTTAAAAAAAAATGAGTGTCTGAATCTGTTTAAAAAAAAAAAATTGTTTCGTTCAAACAGCCTCAAAAATTGTAACACATTTCTTTTTAAATAAATTAGGCCAATCCTCTAAATTTCAAGAAAAGCGACATTTAATGAGGTAAAAATAAATTAACGAGTATTTTTCCATGGATAATCTGAAAACAAAAGTGTCGAGATGTCAAAAATTGGCAATTCCTCGAGAAAGATTTGAGCAGAATGAAAAAGTTGATCCTTTCAAGGTAACATTTTTTTTTTTAATTATTAAATAATTAGAGAAAAATGTGGTTTAATGCTAGGAATTCAAAAATTCGATTTACTTCTGTTAACCAAGGAAGGAGGATTTTATAATCCTTAAAAAAACAATCAACTGATATAAACATTGTTCTCTGGTGAAAAAAATTTGTAGGTCTCTTCAGAATTTGTTGTTGATTATGTTTGTCAGCTGGCAGGAAAATTATAAAACACAGAGGAATTCTAATTAATTTGGAATTAACTGGTACATCCGTTTTTTAAAGAAAATATTTCTCCAAAATTATCTGTTAAATATAAATAAAAATATAATAAAAGATATTAAAAAAAAAATAAAACATAGAAAAAATTTAAATTTTGTAGCAGAAACAGCCTTTTTTTAAGGTAACATTTTTTCAATATCTATTAAATATAAATAAAAATATAATAAAAAATATTAAAAAAAAATAAAACATAGAAAAAATCTAAATTTTGTAGCAGAAACAGCCTTCTTTAAAGCAACATTTCTTCAATATCTATTAAATATAAATAAAAATATAATAAAAAATATTTAAAAAAAATAAAATAAAACATAGAAAAAATCTAAATTTTGTGTAATTTTAGGTAAAACGTGGAGCATTGTCATATCGAATTACGGATTCGCTGAATACACTAGCAAAGCCAAAAAGGATTCTGTTTCAAGGCGAATCAACAGATTACTCGTCTCCTCGAATTCCTCGAGCTCTGTCAATCGAGAGTGCTGAAAGTGATGGAAAGATTTTGTCGCGTCGTAAAGAGCTCGCAAAGATTTTAACGAGTGACCGAAAGAATCATCTGGATCTTGATACTTATGCCCAGATGGTAAAATTTTCTGTGCCCAGAATCTCGTACTAAAAAAAAAATAACAAACAACTACAAACTCGTGATTATATTTTAGGTTAAACGTGAACGACTGTCTCATCGTCTTCTGGATTCGTTAAATAATCCAAGACGACCTAGAAGAGCGCTTAATCAGGATGAGTCATCAAATTATTCTCCTCGTCAATTGAACGTTCAAATTGAGGCTGAAAATCCCGCGAAGAGTTTGAAAAATCGCTCAAGAAATCATCTCGATCTCGATGTTTACAAAAAGATGCTTGCGAACAATGACAAACAATGCTCGGATCGTATAAAGAGACTCGCGAAACCAAGAAGAAATTATTTTGATGCCAATGAGCCTTTGATGAATAACAATCACTATGACTACAACGGGATTTAAATAACGATACATATACATTTGTAATGAAAAAATAAAATGTCGAAAAAAATAAAAATTGAAAAATACTATAATAATGGGCATATATATGTTGAACCTTTTTACACGAAATTGAAGAAATAGAAGAAAAATGTGTTGATACGATTATAGTAAATTGATTTTATAATCATAAATCAATTATGAATATAATGTATTTTAGAGAATTAAGGAAAAATTGAAGGATGCAATTTTTTTAATGATAATGATAATGATAATGATAATGATAATGATAATGATAATGATAATGATAATGATAATGATAATGATAATGATAATGATAATGATAATGATAATGATAATGATAATGATAATGATAATGATAATGATAATGATAATGATAATGATAATGATAATGATAATGATAATGATAATGATAATGATAATGATAATGATAATGATAATGATAATGATAATGATAATGATAATGATAATGATAATGATAATGATAATGATAATGATAATGATAATGATAATGATAATGACAATGATAATGACAATGATAATGATAATGATAATGATAATGATAATGATAATGATAATGATAATGATAATGATAATGATAATGATAATGATAATGATAATGATAATTCGTTTTTTAACGTTAGAAATGACTTATTATGTAATTGATATTTTTTTATACATAATTTAGCAGAAACTTGAAATACTAAAATTTATAATGCGTTAAAAACCGAATAATTATATAATTTATTTACGTCATATTATCACTAAACAATTGAAATTACGCATAATTGTGCACACAGCAGAAAGTGACAGTTCTCCACGAGTGCCATTCGGGCCGGCGCTAATTATTTTGGTCAAGACAATCTTCTAAATTCTAAATTATGAACTCATTACATCTTTTAATTCCATTAAATATCCTCTAGTCGTAAAAATTCAAAGATCAAAGTCATGACATAGTTATGTCTCGTAAAATCAATTGAAGACAAGGCTGAAGGCATGCCACCGAAAACGGCGCCAAGGAAGAATGTCCCGACGAAGAGTCCAACTCCACGAGGCCCACAAGCAAGAAGTGGCCCTACCCGAGGGGTAAAAAAAGCCGGAAAAAAAGCGAAAGAAAAGTGAGTGCAGTAACCGAGTGCATTTAGTTAGCTTCTACTTGGTTAACAGACACAAAGAGCAATATTAGTACAAGTATGACATTTTTTTTCCATTACTTTCTGTTGTAGGCAAAAGGGACGCAGATTAAAATTAAAAGGATGGCTCGAGACAAAAGCCGATTGGGTGAAATTTGATGCTTGGGCCCAAATAAATGCTCAACCTAGAAAGATACCTGAACCCGAGCCTGTGGTTAACAAATTTCTTTGATTTCCTTGATTTCCACGATTTCTTGAATTTATTTAATTTTTTGAATTTATTTAATTTTTTGAATTTTTTGAATTTTTTGAATTTCTTGAATTTTTTGAATTTCTCGAATTTTCTTGAATTTTCTTGAATTTTCTTGAATTTTCTTGAATTTTCTTGAATTTTCTTGAATTTCTTAAATTTTCTTAAATTTCTTAAATTTTCTTAAATTTCTTAAATTTTCTTAAATTTCTTAAATTTTCTTAAATTTTCTTAAATTTTCTTAAATTTTCTTGAATTTTCTTGAATTTTCTTAAATTTTCTTAAATTTTCTTAAATTTTCTTGAATTTTCTTGAATTTTCTTGAATTTCTTTAATTTTCTTGAATTCTCTTGAATTCTCTTGAATTTTCTAGATTTTTCTTGAATTTTCTAGATTTTTCTTGAATTTTCTTGAATTTTCTTGAATTTCTTTAATTTTCTTGAATTTTCTTGAATTTTCTTGAATTTTCTTGAATTTTCTTGAATTTCTTTAATTTTCATGAATTTTCATGAATTTTCTTGAATTGTCTTGAATTTTCTTGAATTTCTTGAATTTCTTGAATTTCTTGAATTTCTTGAATTTCTTGAATTTCTTGAATTCCTTGAATTTCTTTAATTTCTTTAATTTCTTGAATTTCTTGAATTTCTTGAATTTCTTGAATTTCTTTAATTTCTTTAATTTCTTTAATTTCTTTAATTTCTTTAATTTCTTTAATTTCTTTAATTTATTTAATTTCTTTAATTTCTTTAATTTATTTAATATCCTTAATTTCTTTAATTTCTTTAATATCCTTAATATCTTTAATTTCCTTAATTTCTTTAATTCCTTTAATTTCTTTAATTTCTATAATATCTTTATTTTCTTTCGCAGCCGATAGAACATGTAATTTTGTCTAAAAACATTGGATCCCCTAAATGCATTTTTTTGTATTTATTCCATTAGGTGCGAGCGTCAAAGCCTCTGTCAAAAATGAAGAAGCGAATTGCCATTCTATCCACACCGCATAAGCAACCAGACATCAGTAAGACATGTCGCACTGATTTGAGGGTCTCGAAGAAAGCGCTCACCGCAAAGCCATCGAAACGCATCCTGGAACTCGCAATGTTCGTTGTGAAGGATATCGAGCCCTGTCGCGAATTTCCGATAAAAATATCACGCGCTGCTTTGCGTTACAAAGCCACGAAGAGAATCAAAGAAATCAGTCGACCTCACTTTCAGATTTCCGAATACTGCAAATTACTCTCTACGTCCCAGGAACGTAATCAGAGCAAAGAAACGTCAGATCGTACGAAGAGACTCGCTTTAGCTAAAAAAGCCATTGAATGCCCGAATTTAATGACCGACGAGGAAATAAACATTCTCATGACACCAACGGGAATTTATAGAAGTGCTTTGAGCTACAAGGTACGATTTTGTACAATTTTGAAAAAAAAAAAAAAAATTCTAAAAATCCTCTGTTGCATACAAAAATTTTCTACCTGCAATTTTCCATTTTTTCGTCGTCGAAAAAAGTCCAAAATAAAAGGAATCTGTGGTTGCCAAATTTGTTACATTTTTAGAAAAAGATTTTTCTCTATTTTCTTCAAATAAAAAAAATCGTGGACAATTAAAAATGTGTAATAAAAAATGTAAACGAAAAGAAAAGTGCTTTTTAGAATTATGTTAATCATATAAAAAATTGTGGATTTAATTGGAAGAGTCAGATCGAGGATTAAATTTGCTTGTCGCAAATACTTGAGAAGAAATGCAGTATGGAATTATTCAATTGAACTCTTGAAAGCTTCAATTTTTCTAATTTTTCTATTTTTACAGTTCACACCATGGATGGCATATCTCGCCCTTCCGTCCTACCGATTTCTCAAAGACCAAACCGACCAACAGGCTGAAGAATGGAAAACGTTTATTTTGGAAGAGAGCGAAACGAGAGGCAAGAAAGCCTTGGAGTACAAAAAGAAGAGAGAAGAAAAGGCAAAGAGACGCGAGGATGATGATGTGAAAAAATTTGGAGAAAAGGAAAAATCTCAGAAGATCAATGAAGATGTAGAGCCAACGGATAATGAGCAAGATAACGATAATAGAAAAGAAGAAATAGTAGCTGAAGAAACATCGCAAGTACAAGCGAACGAAAGCAACAAAACTGCAGATTTAAGAGGAGACACTGCACGAGAATCAACGACGAATGATAAGAAGAATAACGAAGAGTCTGCATTGGCAATGAAAAAAATCGAAGCCCATGAGTCGACGACAGAAGGCGAAAAAAGTGCCGAAGATGAAGAAGCAGCAAAACGAAGAAAAGCTCAGAGGAATGCCTGGCGATTTGCACCTTCACCTTGCGTCGATGAACCATTTGAAATTAAAAGATCTGCTCTCAAAGGAAAAGGTTCTATTCACAATATATATATAGGGCTATCAAATCTCACATTGAAGATTTTATGGAGACTAATATTTAATAGTAACAATAATTTGAAAAATTTTACCATTTTCTAACATTATTTTTACGAATTAGTATTATATTAAAATTTTTTTTTGCAATTTTTTATTTTTTTTCCCCTTGATTTTCTCGATTTCTTTGATTTTTTTGATTTTTTTAATTTATTCAATTTAAATTTTTTTTTTAAATTTATTTAATTTTAAAATTTTTTTAAATTTTGTTTTATTTTTTTTTATTTTTTTGTTTTTTTTTTATTTTTTTTTGTTTTTTTTTTATTTTTTTGTTTTTTTTTAAATTTTTTTGTTTTTTTTTTATTTTTTAATTTTTTTTTTGTTTTTTTTTTATTTTTTTGTTTTTTTTTTAATTTTTTTAATTTTTTTTAATTTTTTAAAATTTTTTTTATTTCCTTGATTTCCTTGATTTCCTTGATTTTCTCGATTTTCTCGATTTTCTCGATTTTCTTTGATTTCTTTGATTTCTTTGATTTCTTTGATTTCCTTGATTTCCTTGATTTCCTTGATTTCCTTGATTTCTTTGATTTCTTTGATTTCTTTGATTTCTTTGATTTCTTTGATTTCTTTGATTTCTTTGATTTCCTTGATTTCCTTGATTTCTTTGATTTCTTTGATTTCTTTGATTTTTTTGATTTCTTTGATTTCTTTGATTTCTTTGATTTCTTTGATTTCTTTGATTTTTTTGATTTTTTTGATTTTTTTGATTTTTTTGATTTTTTTGATTTCTTTGATTTCTTTGATTTCTTTGATTTCTTTGATTTCTCTGATTTCTCTGATTTCTCTGATTTCTCTGATTTCTTTGATTTCTCTGATTTCTCTGATTTCTCTGATTTCTCTGATTTCTTTGATTTCTCTGATTTCTCTGATTTCTTTGATTTCTTTTTTGCTGGATCTCTAAAAAAAGCTCGATATTTGTGGATTATTGAACGAAATCATTAAAAGAAGATGTCATTAAATTGTAACGAAATTTTCTACAGTTTCACCGAGGATGGACGAGCTGGCAAAGCCTCACGTCCACAAAGATCAATCTTGCAGGATGAATCCCTTCGAGGTTCGAAAATCAGCTCTGGATGGTCCGATTCCCGAAAGAATGACAGAATTAGCGAAGCCAAATCATCCTCGGGATCCTGTTGAAAGACCACCGCCACGTGAGAAGGATTCCTTTGGTCGTCCTATTTTTCCAATGCCGGTAAAAAAAAAAAGCAATTGCATTAATTCACAGGTGTTTTTTCGACGATCGTAAAAAATCCGGTCACTTTTGTGACTCAAAAAATTAATCAGCTAAAATATGATGAAAAACATTTTTTCAAACAAAATTCGACTTTCTATTTAAAAAAAAAAATATTTTTCTTGCTTTTTAATTCCGATTTTTTTTTTTTTTTGTGATTTCGATACAATTAATCGTTTTTGAGAAATTACAGATTAAAAGAAAAATGAAAAAATTTCCATAATCCAGCAAATTTATTTTTTCAATCAAAAAATTTAGCATATTTATTGATACCACCGAAACTGATTTTTAGAAAAATCTGGAGAATTTTTGTTCTTTTTTTTTTTTTGTGTCGATATTGTCGAATTTTCGTTTTCGAGAAATTACAGATTAAAAGAAAAATGGAAAAAAAATTTCAATTTGGCTCATTTATTGATAGCAGTAAATTTGATTTTTCGAAAATGTTTGAGAATTTTTTTGTTCTTTGGGTGGCAGAATTCATATCGGACTTCTTACATAATTGATTATATCGAACGTTAATTTTAAACTTTCTCGAGTAAGCATTTCGCAAATCTGTAGTTGACCTTTTAATCGCAAAACGAATTCACCCGCAACGATAATTTGAACTCGGGTTATAAAATCTGGTATTTTCCACTTGAAGCAATCGAAACAAGGAAAGTCGAAAGTTTATTAATCCCTGGTAGCAAATAGTGCTTATCGCGATAAAGTAGATATTGACAAATCGTTCATTAAAATCATCCGTCTAATTAATTAAACATTTTTTTTTTTTAATTACTTGGCATCGAGACGCTATCGCGTCTCTTGATAATTTGATTTTGTAATTTTAGTCGTATGGGAAGAAAATGCCACGTGTGAAGCCCTACCAGGAGGCCGAATGCCCTGATGAGAACGAGAAGAATTCCGATGAGGGAGAGAAGATGAAGAATGAAGGGAAAAAACGTAGGACCATCGATCCTATAGCTTACCAAGCGACGATAGATCCTTGCATAGATCCCCAGAGGGCGAAACGACAATTAAATGCGCGAAAGGCTGCGAAGGAAGAAATTGAGAAGAACAAGAAAGCTGAAGAAGCTACTGCGAAGAACAGCGAATCACAGGAACCTGAAAGCAATGATTAGAAAATAGGATTATAATGCTGGATCAATAAAATGTACATCAATAATATTTTTATTGAGTAAATTGGATCATTTTTTTATCGTCTCAATGATTAAAATTAATTTTTTTTACATTTTTAAATATTTTTTTAGAGTAAAGTAAATAATTTTTCATCATGAAAATGATTAAAATGAATTTTTATTACATTTTTTAATATTTTTTTAGAGTAAATAAAATAATTTTTAATCACGAAAATGATTGAAAATAATTTTTTATACATTTTTAAATATTTTTGTAAATTAAATAATTTTTAATTGCATAAATGATTTAAAATAAACTTCACCTCATTTTTAATATTTTTTTTAGAGAAAATTTAATAATTTTTAATCGCGTAAATGATTAAAATGAATTTTTATTACATTTTTAAATATTTTTTTAGAGTAAATAAAATAATTTTTAATCACGAAAATGATTGAAAATAATTTTTTATACATTTTTTAAATATTTTTGTAAATTAAATAATTTTTAATCACGAAAATGATAGAAAATAATTTTTTATACATTTTTTAAATATTTTTGTAAATTAAATAATTTTTAATCACGAAAATGATAGAAAATAATTTTTTATACATTTTTTAAATATTTTTGTAAATTAAATAATTTTTAATCACGAAAATGATAGAAAATAATTTTTTATACATTTTAAAAATATTTTTGTAAATAAAATAATTTTTAATCACGAAAATGATTTAAATTAATTTTTTATACATTTTTAAATATTTTTGTAAATCAATTAAAATAATTCAATCAATTTTAAAATAATTCTATTTACTCTAAAAAAAATATTTAAAAATAATTCAGTCACCGTCGAGCAAATATATACGATTACGAATGCTGTATTGGTAATTGGATAATTCCATCCAATTACCAATGCAACCGTATTAATAATACTTCCTAGAATAGGATTCACACGTTTTCCTCCTGTACTCTGTTCAGACGGAGTGAAGAGAGATTATAAATAGTTGGAACTGACACGTAGCCGCATTTGTAATTCCTCCGGCGTGGAGTGCGCATCGTGTACATTGGAGTATTTTCTGTTTTTCAAAATTGACAAAAAAACGTGGGCCCATTTGAAATAAAAGAAAAAAAGAACTATATTGTGCGAATAAAATGCAGTTTTACGAATTACTGCTGTGTTCACTTTTCGTCGGACTAGCAGCTGCAGCGATGAATGAAACGACACCCGAAACTGTGGAGTTGAATTCACCGGTTGGCCGAGTTCGTGGATCGTTGATGACATCACGATTGGGCAAAAAGATTTATGCCTTCCGCGGTCTCAGATTCGCTGAACCACCTGTTGGAGAGCTACGATTCAAAGTTAGTTTTTTTTTTTTTAATTAATTGAAATATTCGAAGTTTAAAGAATGAAGAAAGGAGAAAAAAAAAATTGCCCGGGTGTTTTAACACAAAAATGGTATTTTGCAGCCACCGGTGCCAGTCGTTCCATGGAAAGATGTTTTCGATGCAACCCAGGAGGGACCATCCTGCCCACAAATAATTGGGAAAATACAGTCGGAGGATTGTTTGCGTCTCAATGTTTACACCACTAAAGTAAGGCATGCAAAAAATGATTTATTTGGTAGTTTTAGTATTTTGTGTGTTACTTTTTAATTATAGCGTTTTTGTTGAATTTTTCTAAGTCCCCACGGTCCAAGGCCCAAATTTTTCTAATTCCATCCTCCAGGTCTAAAATTTTACAAGTCTCTTGCTGCTCCAGGCTCAAATTTTTCAAAATCCCTCCTTTCCCAGGCCCGAATTTTTTTAAGGCCCCCAATGAGGTCACCATCAGGCCAGAATTTTTCCAAGTCCCTCAATATCCTCCTTTCTCAGGCCCGAATTTTTTTAAGTCCTCCAATGAGGTCACCATCAGGCCAGAATTTTTCCAAGTCCCTCAATATCCTCATTCTCCAGGACAGGATTTTTCTAAGTCCCCCTTCCTCAGGCCCGAATTTTTTTAAGGCCCCCAATGAGGTCAGCATCAGGCCAGAATTTTTCCAAGTCCCCCAATGAGGTTACCATCAGGCCAGAATTTTTCCAAGTCCCTCAATATCCTCCTTCTCCAGGACAGAATTTTTCTAAGTTCCCTCCTGCCCCAGGTCCAAATTTTTCTAAATCCCCCTTCCTCAGGCCCGAATTTTTTTAAGGCCCCCAATGAGGTCACCATCAGGTTAGAATTTTTCCAAGTCCCTCAATATCCTCCTTCCCCAGGCCCGAATTTTTTTAAGACCCCCAATGAGGTCACCATCAGGCCAGAATTTTTCCAAGTCTCTTAATATCCTCATTCTCCAGGTCCAAATTTTTCTAAATCCCCCTTTCTCAGGCCCTAATTTTTTTTAGTCCCCCAATGAGGTCACCATCAGGCCAGAATTTTTCTAAGTCCCCCAATGAGGTCACCATCAGGCCAGAATTTTTCCAAGTCCCTCAATATCCTCCTTCTCCAGGACAGAATTTTTCTAAGTTCCCTCCTGCCCCAGGTCCAAATTTTTCTAAATCCCCCTTCCTCAGGCCCTAATTTTTTTAAGTCCCCCAATGAGGTCAGCATCAGGCCAGAATTTTTCCAAGTCCCCCAATGAGGTCACCATTAGACCAGAATTTTTCCAAGTCCCCCCAATGAGGTCGCCATCAGACCAGAATTTTTCCAAGTCCCTCACTATCTCCCTCCTCCAGGACAGGATTTTTCTAAGTCCTCTCTAAGACGCCCCTCATAAGATTGACTTAGAAAAAATCTGACCTCATAGGGAGGACCATGCAAAACCCTAGACCCACTCTACTTACAATTCTAAAAAAAAAATAAATTACTTTCAGCTTCCCTCTGCTACAAAATCAAGCAATCCTGCGAATCCAAAGCGACCTGTTATAGTCTACTTCCATCCAGGCGCCTTTTGGGTCTTCACGGCGCAGAGCTTTCAGGTGGGACCGCAATATTTATTGGACAAGGATGTCGTGCTTGTCACCGTCAACTATCGTCTCGCGACTTTGGGTAAATTCTGAACTGAAAAAAAAAAAAAAAAAAAAAAATTGGATGCAATTGAAACAGCGAAATTAAAGATCCCAACTGTAAAGTACAAATATCGGTGGCTCTGCTGCAGGTTTCATAAGCACCGGTGATGCCGAAGCGCCCGGAAATTTGGGAATGAAGGATCAGGTAGCAGCTTTGCGATGGGTCCAAAAGAATATCGCTGCGTTCGGCGGTGATCCCAATTGCGTTACCATCACCGGATACAGTGCCGGAAGTTGGAGCGTCCTCTTGCATATGCTGTCGCCAATGAGCAAAGGACTCTTCCATCGTGCAATCGGTATGAGTGGATCTCCTATTTCCTACACGCCTCTTCCACATCAGCAGTATCATCTTGCCAAGAAACAGGCGGAAATCGCGGGCTGCCAATCAACCAACACCTCCGCCAGTATCGTTAATTGCCTCAAGACAAGACCTGCTCTAGAATTCGGCCAAACGCTTCCCCAATTTTTCGTAAGTTCATCAGGGACTTCAAAGTTTATGGCTGAAAAAAAAAACCAGGAAATGATTATAATGAGCAATCAATCTGTAATTACGTGTAGAAAGTAAAAAAAAAAAAAAATAGATTCTGAAAAGTATGATCTTTTATACAAAAATTTTTGTTCAGAGTAGGAAAAAGATTTAGTGAATGTTCATAACTACAGAAAATTTCAAGATTCGATTCTTTGCCTCTTTTTTTAAATTTAACGAATTTAATCGCTTAGAGAATAGACTATCTTTTTTTGAAAACCATTTTTCGTCTTTAAATTGACGAATTTATGAGACGCCAAAAATAAATGTCAATATTTAGGCATTTTTTCCTTTTAGGAATGGCGCAGTAATCCTCAATTGCTCTGGACACCGGTGGTTGAACCTGAAATTCCGGGGGTCGAGAGATTCCTCACAGCTCAACCTTCCGAACTGATCATGCAGGGAAAAATTCATTCGGTCCCATTCATCAGTGGCGTCAATAAGGATGAGTTCGCGGCTGGTATCATTGGTACGTCCAATTGCTGCTGCCTGATTGCTCTCACTCTGAAATATTTTGATGCTGGCGTTTTTTTTTAAATATTTTATTTCCCACATTCATTAGCTTTCATCGAGGAAGCTCGAGCAGGCAATTCGTCCGGCTTCCAAGACTACAACGATCACTGGGAAAAATACGCTCCTATTAGCCTAGGATACGAACGAGACACTCCACGATCGAGAGAAATCAGCAGAACTATCAGACAGATGTACTTCAAGGATCAACCTATCGGCCTGGAGACTGCTGAAAAACTTGCTGATGTAGGCTTAAAGAATATACAGTTTTTTACATTTATTTATAGAGGAAGCTTTGTTTTTGTGATTTTTTTTTGTCAGCATACTCAGAATGGCCTAAAACGTCCAGAAAAGTTTTTTAATTTTTTTTTTAAGTCTACGGATCTATGCTGTTTTTTTGGTTTAAATTTTTTTTAAATATCATTGAAGCATTTTGATTTTATGGAATTTTTAAGATTTTATCTTAAAATTTTATTGAAATTCGCATTTTCGTAATTATTTTTTTTTTTTTTTGAAAATTATGTAACTCGAAAACAGCTCAGGGAACTGATCTAAATTTTTCAATAAATCTCTTTAGAAAGTATATTAATATTTGATACCAAATTTGGACAAAATCTATAAAGTAGTCAAGATTTTATAGAAGTTTGTATTTTTGTAATTTTTTTTTGAAAATTCTGTAACTCTAAAACGGTTCAAGGAACTGATCTAAATTTTTCAATAATTTTTTTAAAAAAGTATATTAATATTTGGTACCAAATTTGGGCAAAATCGATAAAGTAGTCAAGATTTTATATAAATTTGCATTTTTGTAATTTAAAAAAAAATGCTGTAACTCAGAAACGGTTCAAGCAACTGATCTAAATTTTTCAATAATTAAAAAAAAAAAGTATATCAATATTTCATACCAAATTTTGACAAAATCGATAAGCTACTTACGAATTTATGGAAATTAGCATTTTTCTAATTTTTTTTCAAAACAATTGCAAACTCGAACATACGAACACTGCTTCATATTTTTTTTTCATCCACCATCCAAAAAGCTTCCTCTATGAAGAAGCCAAAACTAAACTAAACGTACTTTATAAAGAAGATACAATTGACAGGCCAAAAAAAAAGGCTAAGCAATATGCAGATTCTACATTGCAACCTTTTTTCAAAATTTCTCAAATACTTGTATATTTGCAGATAAACCGTGACGTCATTGCATGGATCACCCACAGGACTGTAGATCTCATGTCCCAATATTCCAAAAAGCCAGTATATTCCTACGTATTCACGTACCAGGGTCGTTACAGTTACGCAGTTTGGCCTAAAACGAAAAAACCATATGGTAAGAATATTTGTAAAATTTCCTTTTGGAGAAAACCATTCAAGATGATGAGAAAATATATTTTTTTTTTATTACACAGGCGTCTCCCATCACGACGATCTCTTGTACATCTTCTACAACAGTGATTTTCCGTTCTTTGGCCAAAATGATCCAGAAATTCAGATGATCGAGCGAATGACTTCGATGTGGGAACACTTTGCTAAGACTGGCGAACCAATTCCCAGAGATAATCCCTTGTTCACCAATGTCAGTTGGACTCCCTTAACTGTGGAGAACAAAAAATATTTGGAGATCGGTAACGAGCTCGTCATGAAAACGAATTTCCGAGGCGAGAGAATGAACGAGTGGGACCGTCTCTTTCCACTTCAGACTGCTGGAACGAAAGCCCATTAATTGCAATTATTTTCTAATTGCTGAGGACACTTTTTCATCGGACAATTTTTTTTCTTAGAGAATAAGGAAAATTTTGAGACATACTTTTTTTACGATTCGTACAATTCTGAGGCTGAAAGCCATGAAAATACCTGCGAACATTGTTTTGCAATAAAATGTTGATTAATTAAAAATATTTGCAGCAAAAGAAAAGTGTTTTTTTTTTTTTTTTCCCCTGGAGAATTGAAACAAAATTTAAGCAGTTTCATTTTTAAATATAACGTATTTTAATGTTTTTTGGATTTGTGTAAATTATATTTAAAAAATAAAAATGTACATTTCATGACTTCGTAAAAATGATGTGTATTTTAATTTTGTGTATTTGATTAGTCTAAGCTGTGATAAAATTGTACGAAAAAAATAAACTTTAATGTGTTACTAAAACTTATATTCAAAATATGCGAATTGTTGAAATATTTGGAGTATTTTTTTATGATATGAAAATATAAAATACAAGTAAATAATTTTTGTGCATTTTCGAATATCTATTTAAATTTATTGTTAACAGATGATTATAAAAAATGAAAAATCCATTTTTGAATTTTCCTCCTGCTGGAGTTTTCGAATCTCCATCTTCTCGAAATGATAAAAAATTTCTGGCATATTTAATAAGACTAAAAAAAATCAGATTAAAAAAAAATATGAAAAATGTAAATTTATTGTTAACAAATGATTAAAAAAAATGAAAAATCCATTTTTGAATTTTCCTCCAGCTGGAGTTTTCGAATCTCCATCTTCTCGTAATGGTAAAAAATTTCTGGCAAATTTTATACGACTAAAAAAAAAATCAGATTAAAATAAATATTAAAAATGTAAATTTATTGTTAACAAATGATTAAAAAAAAATGAAAAATCCATTTTTGAATTTTCCTCCAGCTGGAGTTTTCGAATCTCCATCTTCTCGAAATGGTAAAAAATTCTGGCAAATTTTATAAGACTAAAAAAAAAATCAGATTAAAAAAAAATGGTAGTTCTTAAATTAATTAGAAAAAAAAAATGTCATAAAGGAAGCTTTTGCAAAATTTAAATATAATTTCGCAGGAGTTTTTCGACATTTAAATTCTATATAAAAATTACAGGGCGAATCTAAGACATAATATTCTTTCAATTCACGTAAACAATACTAATAATAATATTTATAAATTCAAATATATAAAAATTATATAAAAATTCTATATGACAACAAAAAAAAAAAAAAAAAGTTTTATGAACAGGAGTAAAAAGCCACTTCAGTATGGGGCATTTTTTGTCAGATGAGTCACTCCAACATTAAATTTTATTTTCAAACCTCCACAAATATTTTTCCCACTCTACGATTTTTTTTACAGCTTCTGCACAGACCGCTCTGTAGTATACAAAATTTCAAAAATAAAATAAAAAGTGTGGTAATTAGTGAAAAAAAAAAAAAATTCTGTGAAATTATTATAGATTCGCCAGAGTATTTAATGTGGATTCAGCTGGTCAGGATTTTTTTTTCAAATTTTAATAAAAACTTCGTTAAACAACCGTCGTTTAAACAGTCGTTTCTAACATAACAAAGATAACGGAATAATGATTAAATGTTCTAATATAGACGTTTGGGTAATACCAAACATTTCAACCGCACTGATAACTCCTCCCGGAAAGATGCATAGTTTTCCTCGTATACTTTTCTCGGTGAGAGGAAAACTATAAATGCTTGAGCGCGGATTGCACGAGCCGCAATCATAATTGCTCCAACGTGGAGCCCACATCGTATGCAAAGTTTGATTTAAAAACATTGGCAAGAAGATTTAATTTAAAGTACAAGGAAGAAATATTGAAGCAAATAAAATGCAGTTTTTCGTATTACTGCTTTGCTCTGCTCTCATTCCGCTGATATCAAATGCGGAAACGAAGGGTAAACCTGAAATTGTGGAATTGAATCCACCCGCCGGACCGGTTCTTGGATCGTCATTGAGATCAAGATTGCTGCACAAAAAAATATACGCTTTTCGCGGTTTGAGATACGCCGAAGCACCTGTTGGAGAGCGACGGTTCAAAGTGAGTTTTCAATTTTTTATTCATTTTATTTTATTTTATTTTATTTTATTTTATTTTATTTTATTTTATTTTGTTTAATTTTATTTAATTTTATTTAATTTTATTTAATTTTATTTAATTTTATTTAATTTTATTTAATTTTATTTTATTTAATTTTATTTAATTTTATTTAATTTTATTTAATTTTATTTAATTTTATTTAATTTTATTTAATTTTATTTAATTTTATTTAATTTTATTTAATTTTATTTAATTTTATTTAATTTTATTTAATTTTATTTAATTTTATTTAATTTTATTTAATTTTATTTAATTTTATTTAATTTTATTTAATTTTATTTAATTTTATTTATTTTATTTATTTTATTTATTTTATTTATTTTATTTATTTTATTTATTTTATTTATTTTATTTATTTTATTTATTTTATTTATTTTATTTATTTTATTTATTTTATTTATTTTATTTATTTTATTTATTTTATTTATTTTATTTATTTTATTTATTTTATTTATTTTATTTATTTTATTTATTTTATTTATTTTGGTCGACGCTTAAAATGAATTTTTTTTTTGGATTGCAATACTTTCTCTTTTCTCTTTAAAAGAAAATGATTAATTATTAGAATTTTTATTCTATATAATTTTCTTTTTTTTAAATAATAATTAAAAAAAACGCTATTTTCAGCCACCAGTGCCAGCCGCTCCGTGGAAAGATGCTTTCGACGGGACACAGGAGGGACCTTCCTGTCCACAATTACAAGGAAAAATTGTTTCAGAGGATTGTCTGCGTCTCAATGTTTACACCACTAAGGTAAAGCGTTACATTGTTTCTTAGCCTCGGAGAGTCACACGTTTCAAACAATTGAAACATGAAAAGAAAAAAAAAAATCAAGTCGCTGTTACAAGCGAATTCTTTTAAAAAACCATTTTTCGATAATCAAAAATGCAACGCTGTAAATTAATTATTATTTAATATTTAATTATTAATTAATAATTAATTATTAATTATTTTCAGCTTCCGTCCACATCGAAATCGGGCAATTCTGAAAATCCGAAACGACCGGTTATAGTTTATTTCCATCCCGGGGCGTTTTACTACTTTTCTGGACAGAGCTGGCTGGTCGGACCAGAATATATCATGGATCAGGAAATCGTGTTCGTGACAGTCAACAATCGTCTCGGGACTTTGGGTAAATTTTGAATAAAAATTAATATATATATATATATACCTAGTAATTGAATGAGCGTAAAATTAAATTCGTGAGAAAAGGAGAGAAGAAATTTATTTCAATAAAAAAATCTGGAAATTTATTCAAAAATAGAATAAAGCTCAATTTTAATGAAATAAAATGTATTTTAATCAAATAATGGAAAACTAAATAATTTTTATTTAAAAACAAAATTATTTTTTACAATGCCGATCTAATTAGCAATTATTTAATTCCTAATTAGGTCGGCATAATTCAGCTAATTAGGAATTATTTAATTCCTAATTAGCTGAAGCAGAATTAAATAAATCCTATTAGGTGGAGAATTAAATAATTTTTATTTCAAACAAAATTATTTCTTACAATGTCGACCTAATTAAGTATTATTTAATTTTTAATTTGGAATTATTTAATTCCAAATTAGCTGAAGCTGAATTAAATAAATCCTATTAGGTGGAGAATTAAATAATTTTTATTTCAAACAAAATTATTTCACCTAATCAGCAATTATTTAATTCCAAATTAGCTGAAGCTGAATTAAATAAATCCTATTACGTGGATAATTAAATAATTTTTATTTTCATCAAAATTATTTCACCTAATCAGCAATTATTTAATTCCAAATTAGCTGAAGCTGAATTAAATAAATCCTATTAGGTGGATAATTAAATAATTTTTATTTTCATCAAAATTATTTCACCTAATTAGCAATTATTTAATTCCAAATTAGCTGAAGCTGAATTAAATAAATCCTACTAGATGGATAATCAAATAATTTTTATTTCAAACAAAATTATTTCACCTAATCAGCAATTATTTAATTCCAAATTAGCTGAAGCTGAATTAAATAGCTCCTACTAGGTGGATAATTAAATAATTTTTATTTCAAACAAAATTATTTCACCTAATCAGCAATTATTTAATTCCAAATTAGCTGAAGCTGAATTAAATAGCTCCTACTAGGTGAAGAATTAAATAATTTTTATTTTCCCAAAATTATTTCTTACAATGCCAACCTAATTAGCAATTATTTAATTCTCTCTACTATATTTAATCCTATTCAATTTTCCACTCCATTTATTTACGTAAAACGACTTTACGATGAAATTCGTGAAAATCTTACCGTCTGTGTATTGCCGCAGGTTTCCTGAGTACCGGCGATGCTCAGGCACCCGGAAATATGGCCCTCAAGGACCAAGTCGTGGCTCTACGATGGATTCGGAATAACATCGCTACCTTCGGCGGTGATCCAAATTCCGTTACCATCACCGGTTACAGCTCCGGAGCTTGGAGCGTCGTGTTGCATCTCCTCTCGCCGATGAGCAAGGGACTATTTCACCGTGCAATCGCAATGAGCGGATCACCGGTTAACCAGAATCCTCTGCCACACCATCAGAAGCACATAGCGAAGAAACAGGCTGAGATCGCCGGCTGTCCAACCAATTCCACAGAGAGTATCATCGCTTGTCTGAAAACAGTAAACGCGTTAGAGCTCGGCAATTCGATTCCCAATTTTTACGTACGTATGAGTCGAAACGCCTCGAGTCGACCAGCCCAATCTTCCGTGTCGTCAAAACGTCCTAAAATTAATTGGGGATCTTGGTCTGGTTAAAGAAAAAAAAATGTAGCAATTTTTACAGATTTTTTTTAATTGCATAATTGCATATTCGAGGTATTAAAAATTTCCGAAAGTTAATCATTGTTTATTTTTTAACGGCGATACTACGGCTCGGAAAAAAAATCATAAGAACATGAAATTTAGGATTTTCATCGTACTTTCCAACGAGATTTTTTGGAAAATTTTCCGATTTTGTTTTATGCTGTTTTTCAATTAATTAAAGCAAGCTGATGGAAAAAACAAGAATTACGTAATGAAAAAAAATGTATGTAGAGCTATTTAATTAATTGGTGCAATTAAAAAAGTCTGAATAAAATTCCTATGTTTCTTCTTCAACGGGACCAACATCCTGAAGAAATGTGAGGATGTTTTGTTTTTTGTTTTTTTTTTTTTGCACATTTCTTTATCAATTTTACTAATAAATATTTGTAAGCTTCCAATTTTACAAAAAGGCACAAAAAACGATTTGCTGAAGATTTTTGCATTTTAATTTTCAATTTTTTGAGTACGAATTTTTTTTTTTTTATTTACTTTAATAAATTATGTGTAGTTATTATGAGATTTATGAATTTTTCTTTAGGAATGGCGTAGTAGTCCAGTTATGATCTGGTCACCGGTGGTTGAGCCGGAAATTCCTGGTGTCGAAAGGTTCCTCACGGCCCAACCGGCCGACCTCATCAGGCAGGGAAAGTTTCATTCGGTGCCCTTTATCACAGGAATCACGAGGGATGAATTCGCTGCTTATGTCATGCGTACGTTTAATCGTATCTGATCACTCTAAAGTCTCTCGGAAAATCTTGAGTGGCCTTTTTTGTTAATTTTTTTTTCTCCCTCATTATCATTGTAGCTTTCATCATAGAAGCTCGTAAGGGTAATATGACCGGTTTTCAAGAGTACAATGACGAGTGGGAAAAATACGCTCCGATTACAATCGAGTACGAACGAGATACTCCACGATCGAGAGAGATCAGTAGAACTCTTAAGCAGATGTACTTTAAAAAACAACCCCTCAGCCTGGAAAATGTCGACAAACTCGCTGACGTATGTTCAAATAAACCAATTTATCAATTTAACAATTTATCAATTTATCAATTTATCAATTTATCAATTTATCAATTTATCAATTTATCAATTTATCAATTTATCAATTTATCAATTTATCAATTTATCAATTTATCAATTTATCAATTTATCAATTTATCAATTTATCAATTTATCAATTTATCAATTTATCAATTTATCAATTTATCAATTTATCAATTTATCAATTTATCAATTTATCAATTTATCAATTTATCAATTTATCAATTTATCAATTTATCAATTTATCAATTTATCAATTTATCAATTTATCAATTTATCAATTTATCAATTTATCAATTTATCAATTTATCAATTTATCAATTTATCAATTTATCAATTTATCAATTTATCAATTTATCAATTTATCAATTTAATTAAAATTCATCTTTTCATCTTTTCATCTTTTCATCTTTTCATCTTTTCATCTTTTCATCTTTTCATCTTTTCATCTTTTCATCTTTTCATCTTTTCATCTTTTCATCTTTTCATCTTTTCATCTTTTCATCTTTTCATCTTTTCATCTTTTCATCTTTTCATCTTTTCATCTTTTCATCTTTTCATCTTTTCATCTTTTCATCTTTTCATCTTTTCATCTTTTCATCTTTTCATCTTTTCATCTTTTCATCTTTTCATCTTTTCATCTTTTCATCTATTTATCTATTTATCTACTTATCAATTTATTAATTTATCAATTTATCTTTTTATCTATTTATTAATTTATCAGTTTATCTTTTTATCTTTTTATCTATTCATCTATTTATTTCTATGTTTGCAGATCTACGCCGATGTTTACGCATTCAGCGCCTACAGAACTGTAAATCTTCTGGCGCAATATTCGAAAAACCCGGTGTACTTCTATGAATTTAGGTACCAGAGTAATTACAGTTTCGCAACTTGGCCTGACACGAAAAAACCATACGGTAAATTATCACGAATTATTTTCTAGATTGAAAAAAGTGAAGATAAACAGAAATATTATTAAATAAATATTATTCTTGTGCTGTAAATAATATTTGCTGACGTTTTATATACCTTCAGGTGTTACGCATCACGACGATCTGTTGTATCTCTTCCACTACGCACCTTCACCGTTCTATGGGCCAAACGATACGGAAATTCAGATGGTCAAGCGGATGACTACGATGTGGGGCAATTTTGCTAAGACCGGCGAACCCACTCCTGACAACAATCAACCCTTGTTCGACAACGTCACTTGGGCTCCGTTTACGGTGGAGAACAAGAAATATTTGGAAATCGGCGACGAGCTGAAACTGAAAAGAAATTTCAGAAACGAGAGAATGAATGAGTGGGATCGTTTGTTCCCTCTTGGAGCAATTTAAACAAAAGGGCGTAAATTAAGAAAAAATTCTGGCATTACGAAATGTCTATATATATATATATATATATAAAAAAAAAAGATATTCAATATCTGATGAAAATTTGAAATACTCCTGCAATGTTGTAAAAAATGTAGTTTCAAATATTTAATATAAAATGCATTACCAAAAAAATTGACAGAAATCTTCGAGACGTATTATTTTTAATCTTCCAAACCGTTTTAACGTAGTTCCGAAAAATCTCCGCTAGATGGCGAATCGCCGGTGCATTTCTCGCACACAATTCGTCACATCAGTCTGTGGCTATTGGAATTTTCATTAGAAATCAGATTTTTCATTAAACTTTGGACTGAAGTTTGTAAAAATACAAAAAAACTGCCTCGTCAGATGCAAAAAAAAAAATTGCACAGAACCTTGTATGCTGTTTCCTTATTCTTTTAGTCCCTCGCCCACGTAACTTCCTCCATGAGACCCTGCAAGTTTTTCTCCAGCCAATCCAGTTTTACTATGGTCACTCGTGGTTGGATCCAGGCACTCCTAGCATCGAGAGAAATTTCTATTAATTTTTTTTTCACTGGAAACTACATTCAAAGACCTGCATTTTATGTTTTTTTTTTTACATACAGCAAATGAAAAAAAAAACATAAATAAAAAAATCGTTATTTAATTCCAGTTGAAACAAAAGCCTAAAAAAAAAATTCGAAATAATTTATACACATTCTTTTTTTACAGCATCTCAAAACAGAGGTTTCGCTTGGAATGCCTCTAATTTTAATAATTATTTTCTCATAATCGCTGCGATGTATCATAAAACAAATTAATGAAGTAGTTTCTAAACTTGAAGATTGATTAATTTTTTTTTTTTATTCGACAATTAAAACTCTACCTAAATCTTATCTAAAAAAAAAAAAAATAAAACAATGTTTGCAGGCAACGATTTAAAAAATCGCAGCTGTATTGATAATATTTCCAAGAAAGATTTACAGTTTTCCTTATATGCTCTGCTCCGGCACGACAAGTCTATAAAAGCGTTGACTCTGCTCACACACGTCGCAATACGTGTTTGCAATTGCTCGGACGTGAAGCACACATTCATCAGGCTGGCAAGAAACCACGAGCTATATTTAAACGTTGACTAAGTGTAAGCGAGTTTCCATTTTAAATTCATAGAAGAATTACGTTGCAAATAAAATGCAGCTCTTCGAATTACTGATCTGTTCAGTTGTCGTCGGATTAACGGCTGTCGTTATGGGTGACACGACACCTGAAACTGTGGAAGTTAATTCACCGGTTGGGAGAGTACGTGGATCGTTCATGACTTCACGATTGGGCAAAAAGATTTATGCTTTTCGCGGTTTGAGATACGCTGCACCACCTGTTGGGGATCTACGGTTCAAAGTGAGTTTTCACATTTTTTTTTCGAACACTTGAATCCTAGATCATTGAAAAAAAAAAAAATGTAATCTTCACTTTTAAAATATCTGAAAATTTGAATGTATTTTAAATATTATTTCTTTGAGATTTCGAAGTGAAAAGCTAAAAGAAGAAACTAAAAAGAATTTCTTTCTATGCCATAGAAAGAACGATTTTCCTCCAATAAAATTAAAAAATAATCCACGAAACAAAATTTGGTCTTTCAATGCAGAAAATTAAATCTAGCGCTTGCAACTTATCTCAAAGATTCAGTAAATTGGTAGAAAAAAAGATGAAAAATTTGTTGTCTTCATAAAAAAAGAATTTTTAAAAGCCGAAAAAAATGGGCGTCTCAGAATTTTACACACAATATGGGAAACATGAGAAATATATTTAGCAGAAATAAATTTAAAAATGTTAATTTTAAAAATCACTATAGATTACTGCTACCCAAATGCAGTAAAAAAAAAGAAAAAATCATCTCATAAAAATAATTATGAGATATTCATACACTGAACTATTTTCAGAAAAATTTCATGAAAATTCTGGTGGATGTGCTTTGAAGAATTTAAGCGTTTGAGCATTTTCAATCAAATTAAAAACGTGTAATATTTTCAGCAAGCAGTGCCGGTCAGTCCATGGAGCGATGCTTTCGACGCGACTGAGGATGGTCCAGCTTGTCCACATCCAGGAGGACTAAATGTGTCAGAGGATTGCCTTCGCCTTAATGTTTACACCACAAAGGTGAGGCATAGGTACTAATTTTTTTCTTCCTCATACAGGAACCTTTTTTTTTGAAGAACATATTTTTTTTTTTCGATTTTTAGGTCAGTATACTTAAAACGGTCCAAATCTTTGAGAAAAAAGTATGCAAAGTAAAGCTTCGTTGATCAATTTTGGCTTCCTCATAGCGAGAGCTTTGCAAAAAGGAGATTAAAAAAGAAGTAATCCAAAAAATGAATCCAAACATGACTCAGGCTATTCAAGTTTTATCCCAAATTTTGTATCATTCTCTTGACCCGCTTTCGAGTTTCCTAATTTAATCCACTCCAACTGTTCTCCACCAATTCGTTTCAACAATTTTTCGCAATGAAAAAAAGTAATCGTGAAAAAAATATCACCACAGCTCGAAGCCTTCGTACTAGTAAAATTAAAATTCTGTTCAGCTTCCCTGCGCATCGAAATCAGGCGATTCTGGAAATCCAAAGCGACCGGTTTTGATGTACTTCCATCCGGGTGCCTTTTACGTTTTATCCGGACAGAGCGCTTTGGTGGGTCCGCAATATTTCATGGATCAGGACATTGTTTTCGTCACCGTCAACAATCGCATCGGATCTTTGGGTAAAAATTTTGAATTAAAAAAAAAATACACCAATTATCGAAGAAACGTAATTAAGGATTTCACGATGAAATACGAATCTTGCTGCTGTATTTCAGGCTTCATAAGCACCGGCGATGCCCAGGCGCCGGGTAACTTGGGATTCAAGGATCAGGTTGAGGCAATGCGTTGGGTGCAAAACAACATCGCTGCCTTTGGCGGTGATCCCAATTCCGTGGCCATCTCTGGCTACAGCGCTGGAAGCTGGGGCGTCTTGTTACATCTTCTCTCGCCGATGAGCAAAGGACTCTTCCATCGAGCGATCGCCATGAGCGGATCTCCAATACGCATCGATCCACTTCCACATCATCAGATTGAGCTTGCCAAAAAACAGGCTGAGCTCGTTGGCTGTCCAACAGACTCCAATGCTGCCATCCTCGGTTGCCTCGGAACAAAACCCGCCGAGGAACTCGGCGACTCCCTTCCCGGATTTTTTGTACGTAGATCGCAGAGCTGAAAATATATTTTAGTCATGATTAGAAATAAAAAAGACTGCGAAGTAGAACCTTGCAAAATGCTTCCTCGTTATTTTACATTTTTTTCAAATTCATTTTAAATTTAAAATTGGAATTTTTATCGACATTTTTAACTATTCACAAATTTTTTTATCACAAAAATTGAAAATATTTTATATCTTCTTGGTTTTTTTAGTCAAATATATTTTGTATAAAATGTAAAAATATTTTTTTCTGATCTACTAAATAAAATACTTGGTCGTCGCTAAATTTCTTCAAAAATTTTTCTACAGGGCTGGCGTGGTTATCCAACATTGCTGTTTTCGGCGGTAGTTGAGCCAGAGATTCCCGGTGTCGAAAGATTCCTCACGGATCAGCCATCCGAACTGATCAGGCAGGGAAAGATTCATCCTGTGCCTCTCGTAATTGGAGTGACGAAGGACGAGTTCGCTGGCGGTGTCGTTTGTGCGTTCAAGTTCTCCATCATTTTTTTTCCAGTCACTGATGATATGAATCATTTTTCAAAATCTGCTCTTCAACATTTTTTAGCTTTCATCGAGGAAGCCCGAGCCGGTAATTCGACCATTTTCCAACAGTTGAACAACGATTGGGAAAAATATGCTCCACTTGTTATAGGATACAAACCAGACACTGAACGATCGAAACAGATCAGCAGAACTCTCAGGGAAATGTACTTCAAAGATCAAGACATCAGTCTGGAGACTGTCGACAATCTCGCCGAAGTATGCTCCAAATATTTGTCGTTTTTTTGTGTCTCCATATATTTTCATTATTTATTTAATGAATCTTGAAATACTTTCAGCTGATCCGCGATACTGCCGCATTCTCAATCTACAAAATGGCAAATCTTATGGCCCAATACTCCAAGAAATCGGTGTATTTCTATGAATTCAGGTACCAGGGTCGTTACAGCTTTCAAGTTTGGCCTGAAACGAATAAACCATACGGTAAGAAATAAATTCAGCTTCCAAATTGGAGGAAGAAAAAAAAATAAGAGTGCAAAGTTGGGCTTGATGTGATCGCCAATTTTGAGTTGCTCATAGAGGAAGCTTTTTTGAAAAGTGGAACATAAATTAGCAATGAGTAATGTCCAATTTTACACCCTTGTTTTTTTGATAATTATGTAAATTATTGAATATTAGAGAATATTTTTGTTATGTGTTTTTATATAATCAATGTTTTTATAAATTATTGACATTAAATTAGTTAAGTTAAAATTTCAAAATGAAATCTGTGAAATATTAGATCTTTGACTGATTCTCTCGAAATTCAATATCAAACAACATTACGTTCTATCCAAATATAGCATTAAAAAAAAATTGGAAAATGCAAATTTCTATAAAATTTTGAGTACTTGATCGATTTCTCCCAAATTTAGTATCAAAAATCGCACCATCCCAATAATGTTTTATACATTCAGCCCGATAGTTGGAAATTTCTTCGAGATTGAGTCTTTACAGAAATTTCTCAAAATCTTAAAAATATAAAATGAAAATGCTTCAATCGATTTTTATAAAATTTATGGCAATATGAATCTTTGCCCCTCTATCACATGACATAAAAATCTAAAAAAAAAAAATTCACAAAAAGAAAGCTTCCTCTATGAGAAAGCAAAAAACAAAGATAACACTTATTTGTCTCACAAACTGATACAATAATAATATAAATTTTTATTACCCAGGTGTCGTGCATCACGACGATCTCCTCTACATCGTCTACAACTCCTATTTCCCGTACTTCAACGGAAGCGATCCAGAAGTTCCAACGGTTATGCGAATGACTTCGATGTGGTCGAATTTTGCAAAGACCAGCGAGCCTATTCCCAGAGACAATTCATTGTTCGCCAATGTCGATTGGTGTCCGTTTACTTTGGAGAAGAAAAAGTATTTGGAGATCGGTGAGGAGCTCGTCTTGAAGAGGAATTTCCGAGAGGAGAGAATGGACGAGTGGAATCGTCGAATCTCCAGTATTTAAATTTCTGAAAGTAAACATTGTAATTCGAAAAATGATATTTCTGATGTAATTAAAATGATTTTGCACATGAAAAACAGTAATAATTTAATCGACTGAATGAAAAATTTTTAAAAGTGAAATCAAATCTCAAAGAATATTCCATATTTGAGAAAGAAATTTTGTGTCAATTTGCTGAATTTATTTTTGTCCAACATTTTTTCTGTAAACTGCTTTGCTGCTTTTTAAAATGTGTATCGTTATCGATTTTTATATTTTTTAAGAGTGAATCATATTTTATATTTTGAAGTGAAAATGTGATTAAAAAAAAAAAAGGAAGAATAAAGTAAAAGAAAATTGACAAAAAAACGTGATCTTTAAAGTGTTTTCGATAGTTCAAATATTCCCAAGAAATTCATCAAAGTGACGTTAATTCAAAAATTGGCGAAGCTCCATAGACGTAAAAAGTGGGTTTTTAAATTTATTTTAATCAGTCGATGCTCTTAAAAATTGTAAAGAAATAAAAGAAATAAATTTTACTTAAAAATGAAACCGAGAGTGAGACCCATAATATCATTTTCAATCCTATTTTTATAATCTTTGACATTCTGTGGAAGGCTGTCGCCACACGCGATAAGAATTTCTGTTCCATTTCCGTGAAAAAAAAATCAAGAAAACATAGAAGCATTACGTAAATAGATTATTTTAATTAATTGGCAACTCTGTGTACCATGTTGAATATTAATGTAGTATTTTTGCGAGTAAGCATTCTGCGAATGTGTCGAGGACCTTGTTATCACAAAAAAGAAAAAAAAATTCTTGGAGTCATAATACTTGGGAAAAAGCTGGGGTTTTCCACTCGAATAACAAGAATGAGGAAAATTGCAGCTTCGTGTTATCATGGATAAGAAATTCTGCTAATTGAGATAAAAATAACAGGACGATTCGATAAAAATAAAAATCAATTAGGCAACCAGGTCGACGATTTTCTTTGTAAAGAAAAAAATTAACATAATAATAATTCTATTGATTTGCCAGTTTATTGGATTGTATCTTCCACTGTGAAACTATTTTTCAGCTTCAATAAATAGGCTGACACACGCACAGGTGCATCAGCGAAAAATAGAATCTCCCCGATGTTTCAGACTATTTCAATTATATTGACATTAAAATCTCGAATTTTTCTTTTTTTTTTTTAACGAAAACAAAATTTCGTATTTTTCTCAAATTCAAACCATTCCAACTTATCAATTTCCACCCAATTATGATTAAATCATTTGGTTTCACTGTCCACGAGAGGACCTTCCAACTGACCGTCTCGCAGCCAACGTGTAGATTCTGTCTCGTATAAAAAACCAGAAGCATTGGAATTCCTTCCTCGTCTCTGAAAATAAAAGAAGAACAAGTACAGGATGATTAATAATTAGCTCCCAATTCACAGTGTGCCCAGTCACAGCATTCTCATACCCAAGAATTAATTTCAGTGTACCTGTAAGCGAAGAGACTCCAGCACGAAGTTCACTCCAGCAAAAAAGGTGGCGCTGCTAGCATTTGCACGTGAGCACAGCAAAGCATCCAGAGACGTTGGATCTGTATGAGACTGCGCATAGAGAATATGGAAAGTTTGAAACATCTTCCGATTCTCGTACTTGGACAATCCTTGTGGTTTTGCTTATTTCGCACACTCGTGCAATTTCCTTCACTCTACAGTATTAACAAAAGAGACTGTGCTGGGAAAATCCCATCTCTGCTGTATGACACGCGATAGGAGAGTCTCCGGTGATGCACGTTTCTGTCGTTCTCCCTCATATTCTCCACTTCGTTCGGTGCAACGACTGCTCGTAACTCTCTCGCACTTATGGCACCTTTGGACAATGTTACACATCACCTTAATTCGCTTAAGTTTAAGGACGTCGTCACAAATGCGATATAATTCATTACAGCCGACTTGGCAATTCCAACAGCCGTAAATGATTTTCACAACGATTCCAAGACTGGTTTTTGCGAAGCTCCTTGTTTGCCACGTATTTTCCTGACTCGTGAAGAGTATAAAAGTACCGAGTCCACTGGTATGACCCGCTGTTATCATTGCTGCGGCGTGGAGCACACATGTTATATGGAAAAAGCACTTTTTAGTGTCAGGAGTGTGCATGAAGCCTCGAGGTCCATTTTAGAGTTACAGAAGTGGATCGACAGTCGCATTCATAAGATTTGAGGGAAATTGTATTGAGCGAAGAAAATGAAATTCTTCGCGTTACTTCTATGTTGCGCTTTAATCGGGCTAGCAGCTGCTGCTCAGAATGACAAAAAAGCTGAGACGTTTGAATTGCAACCACCGGTTGGACGAATTCGTGGATCGCTGTTGACATCACGACTTGGCAAAAAGATTTATTCCTTCCGTGGCGTCAGATACGCTGAACCACCTGTTGGAGAACGACGGTTCCGAGTGAGTTTTCTGAAACATGATTGAAACATTTGAAAAATGTAGAGTATCGAAGAAAAAAGAAAGAAACTTGAGAAGTCGAATTTTTTAGGTGTAGTGTTTTTAAGTGAAGAGTTTTGCCTGTGTAGAGTATTTGGCCTGTGTAGCATTTTTTCTGTGTAGATTTTTGCCTTGGAGATTTTTACTGTCTTGAATTTGTGTAGAGTCGGATTCTGTAGATTGGCTAATTTAGAAAATACAAAAGTTTAAAGTAAATGCATTTTATTTTCTGGAGTAACAATTTATTTTGCTTGAAAGGCGTAAGTAGGACTTTTAACGCTTACGCACAAAACTCTATTTTCAGCAATCGGTGCCAGTCGTTCCGTGGAACGATGTGTTCGATGCGACCCAGGAGGGACCTTCGTGTCCACAAATAGGTGAAATAGGTGGAATAAAACCGTCGGAGGATTGTCTGCGTCTTAATATTTACACGAATAAGGTAAGGCTCACAGATCAAGGCTGATTTATTGTTACATTGCCTCGCGTGACTTTCCTTTTAGGTTTTAACAAATGAGGCATTAATTAAACCTTTAGAATGTCAAGGATTGTTATTATGATCCTTCAGAAGATTATGCATTATTTTTGTAATTTTTCTATAAAATTTCAAACTATCAGAAATATGTGTAACAGAACAACATTTTTTTTAAATAAATAAATAAATAAATAAATAAATAAATAAATAAATAAATAAATAAATAAATAAATAAATAAATAAATAAATAAATAAATAAATAAATAAATAAATAAATAAATAAATAAATAAATAAATAAATAAATAAATAAATAAATAAATAAATAAATAAATAAATAAATAAATAAATAAATAAATAAATAAATAAATAAATAAATAAATAAATAAATAAATAAATAAATAAATAAATAAATAAATAAATAAATAAATAAATAAATAAATAAATAAATAAATAAATAAATAAATAAATAAATAAATAAATAAATAAATAAATAAATAAATAAATAAATAAATAAATAAATAAATAAATAAATAAATAAATAAATAAATAAATAAATAAATAAATAAATAAATAAATAAATAAATAAATAAATAAATAAATAAATAAATAAATAAATAAATAAATAAATAAATAAATAAATAAATAAATAAATAAATAAATAAATAAATAAATAAATAAATAAATAAATAAATAAATAAATAAATAAATAAATAAATAAATAAATAAATAAATAAATAAATAAATAAATAAATAAATAAATAAATAAATAAATAAATAAATAAATAAATAAATAAATAAATAAATAAATAAATAAATAAATAAATAAATAAATAAATAAATAAATAAATAAATAAATAAATAAATAAATAAATAAATAAATAAATAAATAAATAAATAAATAAATAAATAAATAAATAAATAAATAAATAAATAAATAAATAAATAAATAAATAAATAAATAAATAAATAAATAAATAAATAAATAAATAAATAAATAAATAAATAAATAAATAAATAAATAAATAAATAAATAAATAAATAAATAAATAAATAAATAAATAAATAAATAAATAAATAAATAAATAAATAAATAAATAAATAAATAAATAAATAAATAAATAAATAAATAAATAAATAAATAAATAAATAAATAAATAAATAAATAAATAAATAAATAAATAAATAAATAAATAAATAAATAAATAAATAAATAAATTTTAAAAAAAACACGTTGTCATAAAATGTATTATTTTCAGCTTCCATCTGCTAATACGAAATCGGGAAATCAAAAGCGACCGGTTGTAGTTTTCTTCCATCCCGGTGCTTTTTACGTCTTTTCCGGACAGAGCGTGATACTGGGACCGCAATTTTTACTGGAGCACGACATAGTGCTCGTCACCGTGAATTATCGTATCGGAACATTGGGTAAATTTTTTAATTAAAAACAAATATGGATCATTTCACCAATCATGGATAGAAATAATTAATATAAATAATATTTTCGATAAATCGATTTTCCATTATTTTTAACCATTGAACAAAAAAACACACTTTTCTCGAAGTTTTAAAGCATTTTGAGTATCCTGAGATGAAAATCTCGAAAAAAAAAAATTTCACGAAAACAAAGCTTCTTTAACGTGGAAGCAACATATTAATTTTTCTAAAAATGAATTTTTACCTCTCAAAAAATACATTTGTATTTTTTTTTCTTTTTTTTTTTTGATTAAATATCAATCTTACCCCTGTGATTCAGGTTTCATGAGCACCGGCGATGCTCATGCTCCCGGAAATTTGGGTCTGAAGGATCAAGTCGTTGCCCTCAAATGGATACGAGACAATATAGCCAGTTTCGGCGGTGATCCAAAATCCGTGACTATCACCGGTCACAGCGCCGGAGCTTGGAGCTGTATTTTGCATCTCGTCTCGCCAATGACAAAAGGACTATTTCACCGCATCATCGCTCTGAGCGGATCTCCAATTTATCACACTCCTCTTCCAACCGAGCAGACCAATATCGCCAAGAAACAGGCGGAGTTTGTTGGCTGTCCAACCGACACAATTCCCAAAATGATCGATTGCCTAAAAACCGCCGATGCCAAACAGCTCGGTGAATCGCTTCCCAGATTCTTCGTAAGTGTAAATCTGAAATCAATCAGTAGGAGTCGTCAACAGAAATCGTGAATAATTGATTTTTAAACAGGCTTTTTCAATTTTATTCACACTATTCAAAAGTGTATTATTATATTTATGGAAAAAATACACTCTGTATCGATGAAAACGAAAATTTGAAAATGAAGAAAAATCAAAATACAGATTTTTAGTTTTAAAAATCCATGAAACACGGTTTTCTGATTTTTCTTTATTTTTTTATTCGAATATTAAAAAAAAAAAAAAAAAAAAAAACGAATTTTTTACAAAAAGAAAAAAAACATGTTTTATACATTTTTCTTTAATAATAGATTTTTAAACAGGCTTTTTCAATTTTATTGACACATTCAAAAGTGTATTATTATATTTATGGAAAAAATACACTCTGTGTCGATGAAAACGAAAATTTGAAAATGAAGAAAAATCAAAATACAGATTTATAGTTTTAAAAATCCATGAAACACGGTTTTCTGATTTTTCTTTTTTTTTTATTCGAATATTTAAAAAAAAAAAAAAAAAAAAAGAATTTTTACAAAAAGACAAAAAACATGATTCATACATTTTTCTTTGATAATAGATTTTTAAACAGGCTTTTTCAATTTTATTGACACATTCAAAAGTGTATTATTATATTTATGGAAAAAATATACTCTGTATCGATGAAAACGAAAATTAGAAAATTTGAAAATGAAGAAAAATCAAAATACAGATTTTTAGTTTTAAAAATCCATGAAACACGGTTTTCTGATTTTTCTTTTTTTTTATTCGAATATTAAAAAAAAAAAAAAAAAAAAAAAAAACGAATTTTTACAAAAAGAAAAAAAACATGTTTTATACATTTTTCTTTAGGAATGGCACGGCAATCCTGTTTTGATTTGGTCACCGGTTGTCGAGCCGGAAGTTCCCGGTGTCGATCGATACCTCTCAGCTCAACCAGGCGATCTGTTTAGGCAGGGAAAGTTTCATCACGTGCCTGTAATCACTGGAGTAACGAAGGATGAGTTCGCTGGTCAAGTGCTTTGTACGTCTGATTCCGATCTTCTTATATGCTCTCTGTCAAGTGTATCTGAAAAATATGAGTCGTTTTTTCAAAATTTTTCTTTTTCTATGCTACGATTTTTCTAGCTATGGTCGAGGAGGGCCAAAAGGGTAATATGTCGACTTTCGATGACTTGAACGAGAATTGGGAAAGAATCGCCCCGATCAGCTTCTACTACGAACGCGGAACTCCACACTCGAGAGAGATCAGCAAAGCTCTCAAGCAATTCTACTTCCAAGGAAAACCTGTTGGTCTGGATAATTACAGAAGCCTCGCTAAGGTAAGCCAGAAAACAAAATTTTATTATACGGTTTCACGAATGATCTGATCGCTTTTTTTAGGAAACATTTGGTTGTTCAAATTCAAAATGGGACACTTGAGTTTTGGAGAATCGTACATTTTATTTATCGTCCCGCTCTGAAATTTGAAAAATATTTTCACATTTTCATATTGTCCTATTTTCATATTTTCATATTTTTCAATTTTTCAATTTTTCAATTTTTCAATTTTTCAATTTTTCAATTTTTCAATTTTTCCATTTTTCCATTTTTCCATTTTTCCATTTTTCCATTTTTCCATTTTTCCATTTTTCCATTTTTCCATTTTTCCATTTTTCCATTTTTCCATTTTTCCATTTTTCCATTTTTCCATTTTTCTATTTTTCTATTTTTCTATTTTTCTATTTTCCTATTTTCCTATTTTCCTATTTTTCTATTTTTCTATTTTCCTATTTTTCTATTTTTCTATTTTTCTATTTTTCTATTTTTCTATTTTTCTATTTTTCTATTTTTCTATTTTTCTATTTTTCTATTTTTCTATTTTTCTATTTTTCTATTTTTCTATTTTTCTATTTTTCTATTTTTCTATTTTTCTATTTTTCTATTTTTCTATTTTTCTATTTTTCTATTTTTCTATTTTTCTATTTTTCTATTTTTCTATTTTTTTATTTTTCTATCTTTCTATCTTTCTATTTTTCTTTTTTTGCTATTTTTCTATTTTTCTATTTTTCTATTTTTCTATTTTTCTATTTTTCTATTTTTCTATTTTTCTATTTTTCTATTTTTCTATTTTTCTATTTTTCTATTTTTCTATTTTTCTATTTTTCTATTTTTCTATTTTTCTATTTTTCTATTTTTCTATTTTTCTATTTTTCTATTTTTCTATTTTTCTATTTTTCTATTTTTCTATTTTTCTATTTTTCTATTTTTCTATTTTTCTATTTTTCTATTTTTCTATTTTTCTATTTTTCTATTTTTCTATTTTTCTATTTTTCTATTTTTCTATTTTTCTATTTTTCTATTTTTCTATTTTTTTATTTTTCTATTTTTCTATTTTCCTATTTTCCTATTTTCCTATTATCCTACTTTCCTATTTTCTCATTTTCACATTTTCACATTTCCATATCTCCATATCTTAATGTCTTCATATTTGTATATTGATTTGTAAAATTTCAATGCGTAGATGTACGGAGACGCTCTTGTATCATACAACGCCCACAAATTTCTGTCGATATTTGGCTGTTATACGACAAAGCCGGTGTACTACTACGAATTGACGTACCAGGGTCGTTACAGTCACACAGTTTGGACTGACACGAAAAAGCCATTCGGTAAGGTTCATTAACATTTTTTTTAGTCCCCAACCCAATGAGTTCGAATGAACGGGAGTTAAGAATTCAGTTTAGCTAAAATAACATTTGCCACTATGATTCCTTACAGGCGTTGTCCATCACGACGATCTCCTCTATCTCTTCTACGATTCATATTTCCCATATTTTGAGACAACCGATCCAGAATACAAGACAGTCCAGCGGATGACTGCGATATTTGCCAATTTTGCTAAAACTGGACAGCCCATTCCTCGCAATAATCCTTTGTTCGCCAATGTTATTTGGACTCCGTTCACTGTGGAGAACAAAAAGTATTTGGAAATCGATCAACAACTCACCATGAAAACCGATCTTAAGGGCGATAGAATGAGAGAGTGGGATCGTCTGTTTCCTTATCCAGAATCTCAAGGACAATGTCGTTGTAATCAGCATCAACATGAGCATCAACATGAGCATCAACATGAGCATAGTCATCATCATCATCATCATTGAACTAAGAATTATTCGCAGCTTGAAATGTATTTTTTGGTTCCTGTGTAACACAATTTTTTTCATGATGAAATAATAATAAAAGCATTTACTACACGATAATAAGGAATTTTATTAAATTAATTTAATTGGCAAAGGCTGATCGAAATTCCTATAAATATTTTGAGATAAAAATCTCGAAACTAAAATATTTCAAGATTATTCATCGAATTGGAATTGGAAAGTAATATTATTAAATTAATATAATTGGCAAAGGCTGATCGAAATTCCTATAAATATTTTGAGATAAAAATCACGAAACTAAAATATTTCAAGATTATTCATCGAATTGGAATTGGAAAGTATTATTATTAAATTAATTTAATTGGCAAAGGCTGATCGAAATTCCTATAAATATTTTGAGATAAAAAACTCGAAACTAAAATATTTCAAGATTATTCATCGAATTGGAATTGGAAAGTAATATTATTAAATTAATTTAATTGGCAAAGGCTGATCGAAATTCCTATAAATATTTTGAGATAAAAATCTCGAAACTAAAATATTTCAAGATTATTCATCGAATTGGAATTGGAACAGAATATTATTAAAATTAATAAGAAAAAAGAGACTTACAAGCAAAAATTATTTTTCTGAATACAATTGTGAGCAAATAAAATATTTGTGTCTCAACACATTATTCATTTGGCCATAGAAAATATGCAAATGCAGATGAAATACTTTTTTTTTTATCTTGATAATTAAAACGTGTGCCGACATCGTTGATGATGACACGTGTATTGTCGTGTAATGAGACCTTGACTGTACACAATGAAAATAGACGTGGCTGTGAATTCATTCTTTGGATCCAGTTCACGTCATAAACGCGTCTCACTAGATCATCTACAGACGAGGAAAAAAAAGAGAAGGGTAATCCCCAGCATCTCCTCATGGAAAGTTACCTCAAACTCGATAAGACTTTCGTCAAATCCAATTGTTGAAAGTCTCATTTTGAAAAATGTAAAAATTAAAAAAATATATAAGAGGAATACCGATTTTTAACAAATACAAAAATATGCATATAATTTTTTTTCGAAATGGCAATAAAAAAAACAAGAATTTTACTTTTTCTTTAGATTAATTTTTTTTTAAATTTTGATTATTGTTATTATTATATTTTTAAAAAGGAATATTTTTTTAGAATCTTTTTTCTATTATTTCTATCATTTTTAAAAAGAATTTTTTTTTAGAATCTTTTTTCTATTATTTCTATCATTTTTAAAAAGAATTTTTTTTAGAATCTTTTTTCTATTATTTCTATTATTTAAAAAAAAAATTTTTTTGCAATCTTTTTACTATTAACGGTTGCCAAAATATCGTAGAAAAAAAAAAATGTAAAATTCGAAAAATATGAGAAGAATACCGATTTTTAACAAATACAAAAAAATGCATATAATTTTTTTCGTAATGGCAATAAAAAAAAACCAAGAATTTTAGATTTTTTTATAGAATAATTTTTTAAAAAATAATAATAAATTTTACATTATTAGACATTTCAGATTATTATTATTATTATTATATTTTTAAAAAGAATTTTTTAAGAATTTTTTTTACTGTTAACGATTGCCAAGATATCGTCGTTAGTTAAAAAAAAAGTAAAAATCGAAAAATATGAAAAGAATACCGATTTTTAACAAATACAAAAAAATGCATATAATATTTTTCCAAATGGCAATTTAAAAAATGCAAGAATTTTAGTTTTTTTTTAATTAATTTGAAAAAAAAATCCAAGATTTTAGTTTTTTTTAGATTAATTTGAAAAAAAATTCAAGAATTTTATTTTTTTTTAGATTAATTTGAAAAAAAAATCCAAAAATTTTATTTCTTTTTAGATTAATTTGAAAAAAAATCCAAGATTTTAGTTTTTTTTAGATTAATTTGAAAAAAAAATCCAAGATTTTTATTTTTTTTAGATTAATTTGAAAAAAAAACCAAAAATTTTATTTCTTTTTAGATTAATTTAAAGAAAAAACCAAGAATTTTATTTCTTCTTAGATTAATTTAAAGAAAAAACCAACAATTTTAGTTTTTTTTAGATTAATTTGAAAAAAAATCCAAAAATTTTATTTCTTTTTAGATTAATTTAAAGAAAAAACCAAGAATTTTATTTCTTCTTAGATTAATTTAAAGAAAAAACCAACAATTTTAGTTTTTTTTAGATTAATTTGAAAAAAAAATCCAAAAATGTTATTTCTTTTTAGATTAATTTGAAAAAAAAAACCAAGAATTTGATTTTTTTTTAGATTAATTAAAAAAAAAAATTTAGATTATTATCATTATTATTACAACAATATTTTCAAAAACAATTCTTTTAGAACCATATTCCCATTAGCGATTGCCAGCATATCGCAGTTAGCAAAAGAAGATGTAAAAATCGAAAAGTTCCCAAAGCATTGTGAAATTTTCTTGGAATTTTCTTGAAAATTATTTTTGGAGTTATCGCATGACTCCAAAATTTTACACAGCCGAATTACCGTGTCTCTTATCAGCTAGTAAAAAACCAGCGATTCCTTTCGTTGCAATTTTAGTCAACAGCCAACAGCCTTACATTATGAATCTAAATTTTATTTATCATCAACAGGCATAATTGCAATATAAATGCATATAAATGCATATAAATGCATATAAATGCAATGAAAAGTGCATTTGTATTCTGCATTTAAATGCAAAATGCGCGTGAAGAGAGACAGTAGTAACTATATGGACTGCTGGCGACGAGTCACGCTCTTAACAAATATACTTGACGCAAGACTGAAGCGATCAGTCTCTTAATTTCCTTGGCCACGTTTCTTCCTCACGAGAGCTTTAGACATAGACTATAAGTGCCAACGTGTCGAGCTCTGACTCTTCAGTAATTCTTTAAACATCAGTGGGAAAGCTGTGTACGTAGTGCAGAATTTTTATCGTCGAGCAACGAAAGCCTTCGCCTTTTTGCTAATAGAACGCGCATGAATCACGTTTTCCACTTAGCCGATTATAAAATCGAAGATATATAGATCACGAGGAAAAATGCAGTTCCTGGTATTGTTGCTGTGTTTTTACCTGACAGCAGCAGATGAAAATGACCAGGAAATCGAGACTGTGGAATTGAATACTCCTTCAGGAAAAATTCGTGGCTCGCTGATGGAGTCACGACTCGGGAGAAAAATATTTACCTTTCGCGGTGTGAGATACGCCGAGGCACCTGTTGGCCAGCAACGCTTCAAGGTAGAATCATTTTCAGCAATTCAGACACTCGAAGCACCTGAAAAAACAAAATTATTTTAAGATCAATTTTTCGTTTTTGGCTCGAGTTTTCAATTTAATTAACATTTTTTATTGTTGTCGAAATAACAGGAATATTGAAGATTTATTAAATTTGTAGAAAGATTTTTTTTTTTTGATTTTTATAAAAATTAAAGTTTGTTTTGGAAAATGTATTTTCTTGATTTAAATTAAAATCATTTTAGTGCCTTTTTTGTGTTTAATTCATTTTTTTAAAAGGCGAAAGAAAATGTTTGTTTAAATCAAATATTTATTTCTGTCGTGGATTTGATTTGAATAAATATGTTGATGTGATTCAAATGGCAATTATTTGCTAATACTCATTTCTAGAATTTTTGGAAAATTCTTTTTCATTTCACAGGAATATTAACGTAATTTATTTGAATTAAATATTCATTTAATTTGAAATGTCAAAGAATTTTTTTTCATGTACAAATAATAATCTTTTAAGAGAAAATATTTATGTCAGAGGTGTGTGAGTGTGTTTTTTTTTTTAATTTCAGCCAAATTGTAATTTTTGTATTCAATTCTAATTTGATTGTTATTTATTAAACTTAAGTAGCATTAATTTTAATGCTTCTGTTTCGATTCAAATAAGTCTTTTTGATTTGCATGAAAATTTGGTTTATTTAAACTTTAAATTAAAATAATATTTAATTAAATTTGAAATTTAAACTTTAAATTAAAATAATATTTAATCAAATTTGAAATTCAAACTTTAAATTAAAATAAATTTAATTAAATTTGAAATTTAAACTTTAAATTAAAAAAATATTTGATTAAATTTGAAATTTAAACTTTAAATTAAAATAATATTTAATTAGATTTCAAATTTAAATTTTAAATTAAAATAATATTTAATTAAATTTGAAATTTAAACTTTAAATTAAAATAATATTTGATTAAATTTGAAATTTAAACTTTGAATTAAAATAATATTTAATTAAATTTGAAATTTAAACTTTAAATTAAAATAATATTTAATTAAATTTGAAATTTAAACTTTAAATTAAAATAATATTTAATTAAATTTGAAATTTAAACTTTAAATTAAAATAATATTTAATTAAATTTGAAATTTAAACTTTGAATTAAAATAATATTCAATTAAATTTGAAATTTAAACTTTGAATTAAAATAATATTTAATTAAATTTGAAATTTAAACTTTAAATTAAAATAATATTTAATTAAATTTCAAATTTAAACTTTAAATTAAAATAATATTTAATTAAATTTGAAATTTAAACTTTAAATTAAAATAAATTTAATTAAATTTGAAATTTAAACTTTAAATTAAAATAATATTCAATTAAATTTGAAATTTAAACTTTAAATTAAAATAATATTTTATTAAATTTCAAATTTAAACTTTAAATTAAAATAATATTTAATTAAATTTGAAATTTAAACTTTAAATTAAAATAATATTTAATTAAATTTGAAATTTTAATTCTTTAAATTATGTCAAAATACTTGTTTTGAAATAATGATTTTTGTTCCTCAATATTCGACGTACTTCGAGGTTTATCATTCGCTTCATCTTTATCGCACATACTCGACTCTCGGTCGCTGACAAAAATACTGCTCATATTACTGTACTGCTGTTTTGTTGCAACGATGCTCTAGATCTTCGAACATCCGGGCTAAATATCTAGTGACCCTATTAATTGGCACTGTGTCACAGTTTTAATGACTTACGAAAGTCACGCGTATTACAGAGGCTGCGTAAAAAATGATAATTGCGACGAATTAAGGTAGTCGCTCTTATTACGCGCTAGTAAAATCAGTGCAAATTTTTTTTAAACATTTCTACAAATTTTCGTGGTTCTATTAACCATTTATCAACATGTGAAAAATTCGCTGGGTTGAATTTTTTTCGCCACTTTAATTTGCCAGTTTTAATTCTATGCAGCAACAAAAAATTATGCAACGCTTATAAAAAAATTGACCGAATTTTCAATTTTAAAAACAGTATCGATTTTTTTAAATTAATTCAACAGTCTTTTCTCCCTTTAATTAATTTTTTTTTTTTCAGTACCTTGAAAATATGACTTTTTCTTACATTTTTTGGAGTTTAAAAAGTATTAAAAATAATTACCTAAAAAAAAAAAACAAAGTTATATAATGTATCTGTATATTTTTTTTTTTTGAAAGTTTAAATTTATTAAATTAATTCTGGTAAGAATAAAGACTGAAAAAATAAAAATAAAGACCTAAAAATAAAAAATAAAGACCTAAAAAATGATTGAGGTACTTTAATTCGTGCGAAAATTGTTACTCTTAATGCAATTTTGAAGAAATTGCTCACTCTCGATTCTTGCCTGAAAAAAGGCACTAATGATTTAATTTACGTCGACACTTGAAACGCGTTTTTTTTTTCAGCAAGCTGTGCCAGTCGTTCCTTGGGAAGATGTATTCGATGCAACCAAGGAAGGACCTTCCTGTCCTTATCCAAATGGAAGACTTCAATCTGAAGATTGTTTGCGTCTAAATGTTTATACGACTAAGGTATCCAAGGATTTGTTACACTTATTGCATTAGTTATGTATGGAGCCTTCCACTTGGTTTCGACCTGAGCCTGACATTTGACCCTTCCGATTGGGTCCGCAATTTTTTATATGATTGGCTGTAAAAAACACTAATTTGAAAAAAAAAATATTGCACATTTTTAATTATCTACGATTTTTGAAAAATAAATGATGTAGCAAGAATTGTGAAAATCTGAAAAAAAATGCTGAAAAACCTTTTTCTGAAAATAAATTTAATAATCAAAAGCCAAAGTGGACCAGCGATTCCTTCTATTTTTTTCCAACTTTCTTCAACAAAACGAAAATGGAAAAAATGAGAAAAAGTAGCAACAGCAGGCAGAACCCTTTTCCTATGCATCGCGTGATTTTTAGAATTCATTTCAGATTTTTCAATATAATTTTCAGCTTCCATGTGGGAATTCAAGCGATGCTCACACCTCGATGAGACCGGTTATTGTGTACTTCCACGCTGGAGGCTATTACAGCAATTCCGGACAGAGCCTAATAGAAGGACCTCAATACTTTATGGATCAGGATATTGTGCTCGTTGTTGCTAATTATCGTCTTGCGTCTTTGGGTAAGTTCTGAAAAAAAAAGAAAAGTTTTCAGTCAATTTTATGTTCTGACTATGTGTGATACGAAAACATAATTTTGGAGCAGTTTTAGAACAGGTATACTTGCCAATTAAAATTTTTCTAATTTCACTCAATTTCTAGAGAGGCTCTTATGTTGCTTTAGAGCACTTTTGGACATTTTACAAAATTTTCAAAAGCTCTGTTAAGCATTCCAAGGCCACCTTTGACCATTTCGCAAATTCTCCAGAAGGTCGATTGTGCTTTTTAGGAACATCTTCGACCATTTCACAAATTTTCCATCATTATATTGTAAATTCTGAAAAAAAAATGTGTGGCTAAATTTCATGTTCTCACTTTATGATGTGAAAACATAATTCTGGACCAGTTCAAGAGCAGGTATCCTTGCCAATTAAAATTTTCCTAATTTCACTCAATTTCTAGAGAGGCTCTTATGTTGCTTTAGAGCACTTTTGGAAATTTTACAAAATTTTCAAAAGCTCTGTTAAGCATTCCAAGGCCCCTTTGACCATTTCGCAAATTCTCCAGAAGGTCGATTGTGCTTTTTAGGAACATCTTCGACCATTTCACAAATTTTCCATCATTATATTGTAAATTCTGAAAAAAAAATGTGTGGCTAAATTTCATGTTCTCACTTTATGATGTGAAAACATAATTCTGGACCAGTTCAAGAGCAGGTATCCTTGCCAATTAAAATTTTCCTAATTTCACTCAATTTCCAGAGAGGCTCTTATGTTGCTTTAGAGCACTTTTGGACATTTTACAAAATTTTCAAAAGCTCTGTTAAGCATTCCAAGGCCACCTTTGACCATTTCGCAAATTCTCCAGAAGGTCGATTATGCTTTTAAGGAACACCTTTGACCATTTCACAAATTTTCCATCATTATATTGTAAATTCTGAAAAAAAAAATGTGTGGCTAAATTTCATGTTCTCACTTTATGATGTGAAAACATAATTCTGGACCAGTTCAAGAGCAGGTATCCTTGCCAATTAAAATTTTCCTAATTTCACTCAATTTCCAGAGAGGCTCTTATGATACTTTACAACACTTTTGGCCATTTTACAAAATTTTCAAAAGCTCTGTTAAGCATTCCAAGGGCACCTTTGACCATTTCGCAAATTTTCCAGAAGGTCGATTGTGCTTTTTTCCAAATTTCCAAAAACCAACTCGATTTCACGAGAAACCCCGAGTATCTCACTGAGATCTTTCAGGTTTTTTCAGCACCGGTGATTCCCTCGCCCCAGGCAATTTGGGCCTGAAGGATCAGGTCGAGTCTCTGCGATGGGTGAAGAAGAATATAGCGAGTTACGGGGGTGATCCAAATTGCGTAACGATCACCGGTTACAGCGTTGGTGGTTGGAGTGTCTCGCTGCATCTCCTCTCGCCGATGAGCAAAGGACTCTTTCACCGTGCGATTGCGATGAGTGGATCTGCGACTCATCAGGATCCGCTTCCAGCGGATCAGAAGAATCTCGCTAGGAAACAGGCGGAGATACTGGGCTGTCCGACCGACACCACTGGGAGCATGTTGCTCTGTCTCAATACGAAGGATGCCGAGGAAATCGGCAACACGCTTCCTCAATTTTTCGTACGTGGCACCTGTGATAAAAAAAAAAATCGTCAGAATTAGAATGGAAAGGGTAGTGAAAAAAAAAACAGAGAGAGGCTTGGTTGGAAGGCAGCAAAACTTAGTTAAAAATCCAACCGACGATTTACTTGGCAAATCCAACCAAGCAGTTGGGTTAATAGGACTAAATACTTGGGCAAAAAAACCAAGAACCTGTCTGTGTTGAGAAATTACTTGGAAATTACTTACCAATTAGGTGGTAGTAAAATTTTTAGCCAATTTTTTCTCATCCTTCGAATTGAGCCCTTTTCCGTGTGTTCTTTTTTTGTCATTAATTTTTTAATTTTACAAAAGGAATGGAAAAAAGATCCGATTATAATATGGAAACCTGTAGTCGAACCGGAAGTTCCCGGTGTCGAGAGATTCCTCACTGCTCAGCCAGCCGATCTGATCAGGGAGGGCAAGTTTCACAAGGTGCCTCTAATTACTGGAGTCACGAAGGACGAATTTGGCGGTAAAGTCGTTCGTAAGTTTGTCGTTATTTTTTTTTTTCTGTAATTTTATTTTGCTACACAAAATCTCTCGTAATCATCGACGATTACAATCATTCAGCTTTGGTCGAGGCTGCTCGAAATGGCAATTCCTCGGACTTTGAAGACCTCAATAAAAACTGGGATAAACTCGCACCTATTATCTTCATGTACGAACGAGACACCCCTCGATCTAAGGAGATCAGCGAGGCTCTGAAACAGTTCTACTTCAAAGGACAGCCCATCGGACTGGACAACGTTGACGGTCTTGCTCATGTATGTTAAGAAAAAAAAAAAACTGATTTTATGGAAAAAAAAGTATATGAAATATTTTGTCTCTGAGATGAACTGTAAAATCTATGATACACGAGCCATTCTCTGTCAATTCAACAACTTTTTTCAATCATCGAATATTTCTTAGTATTTTTGTCACATTTTACAATCCAAAATTATTCAGAAAATGCTGATTTTTTTTTTCATGCCAACGTATCTCAAAAATATGTGGCATTATATATTAAAAGCTTTAGCTTCAGGACTACAAATTCACAAAATTTCATAAAACTGCTATTTTTAATAGAGAGCAATTTTTTTTTCTGTGACTTAAAGGTTGCAGGATGCCAAAAAATAAAATCCAGAAATGTGCTGAAATGTTTTAAAAATTAAAAAATATCTGAGAGAGTCAAAAAAAAAAATGACAGAGAAAGTCTACTCATTTATACATAAATAGGTATTAAAAAGATGAATCAAATTTTTTTCACATATATCCCTTTTTTCAATAAGGGTCCATCCCTTATTTTCTCTAATAAATTTATTTATGTATAACGTTACGTTTACTGTTATAAAATGACAGAAAAAAAAAAGTCTAAAAATCTTGAAATATTCTATATAGCTGTACGCTGATGGAGTTATAGGATTTTCGGTTCATCGACTTGCCAAGCTCATGGCTGAAGCTTCAACATTACCGGTTTACTACTACGAATTTACGTACCAGGGTCGTTACAGTCACAACACATGGACTGACACGAACAAGCCATACGGTGAGGCCACAAAAATTCAGTAATCAAAATTGATTATTTGTCATACACGACTGATCCTGATCAGTTTTGATGATAGAAATTTGGGTTGCACATTTTGGGGTTTGAAGCTGTGGATCGATTCATTAAACCAGAAAAAAATCTCCTAGATTTCTGGCCTCTTGGATCAATGATTTCTGCAATCGTTCGTTTTGTACGAATATTTTTATTCGTATTTTATTTTTTATACGAATATTTTTATTCGTATTTTATTTTTAATACGAATATTTTTATTCGTATTTTATTTTATGTACGAATATTTTTATTTGCATTTTATTTTTTATACGAATATTTTTATTCGTATTTTATTTTTTATACGAATATTTTTATTCGTATTTTATTTTTTATACAAATATTTTTATTCGTATTTTATTTTTTATACCAATATTTTTATTCGTATTTTATTTTTTATACGAATATTTTTATTCGTATTTTATTTATTGTACGAATATTTTTGTTCGTATTTTATTTTTTGTACGAATATTTTTATTCGTATTTTATTTTTTGTACGAATATTTTTATTCGTATTTTATTTTTTATTCGTATTTTATTTTTTGTACGAATATTTTTATTCGTATTTTATTTTTTATACGAATATTTTATTCGTATTTTATTTTTTATACGAATATTTTTATTCGTATTTTATTTTTTATAAGAATATCGTAAACGTTTCCATGAATATTAAAAAATATACTGGAAATATATATTTTTTTTCGTCTACTCATAAATCGCTAATTAAAATATTTTGGAAAATCTTAACAGCCTAAAATGTTTCTAAAACAATCAGTGATTTATATACATTTTTAAAATATTTTTGAAATTTATTTATAAAATATTACGTAAATATTTTTGACCAGGATAGTCACATGTAAATAATTAATGTTCCAATTACATGGAGATAAAAATGTACTTCCCTTCCTTTTTTTCTCCTACTATAATTTTTTTTTAAAGAGACAATTTTTTTTCAAATATTTTCAGGTGTCGTGCATCACGACGATCTGCTCTACCTCTTCTACGTAAGTTTCTTTCCATATTTCGAGAAAAACGCTCCGGAAAATTGGATGGTCGATCGGCTGACTGCGATGTGGGCAAATTTCGCCAAAACTGGCGAGCCCATTCCTCGGGATAACGAAAAATTCGCAAATGTCACTTGGACGCCGTTCACCGTTGAAAATAAAAAGTATCTGGAGATCGGCGACGAGCTTGTCATGAAGACGAATCTATTCGCTGATCGGATGAACGAGTGGGAACGTCTCTTCCCTCTTCAGCCCCTTAAAAAGCAATAAAATATATTTATTTAAAATAAAAAATTAATAATAGTTAAAATATATCGAAAACCAAAAAAAAAGCAAACGTTCCTCTGTAATCGTTTATTCGATTGCAGTATCAATTTTTAAAATATATTTTTATCAATTCACAGCCTGGAATTTGTAATAGTATTCATTTTTAAATTAATAAAATAAGTTATAATTCAGAATAACTGGATTAATTGAATATTTTATTTGTTAGCAAATAAATTTCTTTTCAAAATATTTTTATGATTTTAAGCATTTTTTCTTTCCACGATATCTTGGCAACTGTTAAATCGTAAGTCAATTAAAATTTTTTTTTAATCGTCTTATTAAGAAAAAAAATATTTGGATGTATTTCTCATCTCGAAAAATTGTGTATGAAAAATTGAATGGAAAAATTGAAACTTGGATTCTATTTGTATTTAATTTCAATATATTTTTGTCTTTAAAAAAAATTGCTAATAATTGTTCCCTTTTCTTAATATATTATTTTCATTTTTCTTCTTGAAACATTTTTTTATTTTTTACCTAACGAATTAATATTTATCATCTCCGACCTGTTATGATTTTCCTCTCGAGTTATTAATTAACATTATTAAAAAATATCTCAAAGCAATTATTCCCCCTTTTTGCCTGAATCCTCCAGTCCAATCAGATAGAAAAAAAATTATTTCTTCTTGAATATATCAACAACGTCTACAACTGGTAATTACAAACTTTCCTCAAGATAAGTATTAATTTTTTCCTTAATAATGAGATTTCCAAGAACAAAGTCATTGACCTCATTATCGCACACGGAAAACTCATGCTCTATGATTTGTATATTCAAAGTCAACGAATGGTTGGACGATTGAAAAAAAAAAAAAAAAAAAAAAAAAAAAAATTCTTGTATGTGAAATTTCCTGTTTATGCTGGATTACGTCCTTTCGCAAAAAAAAAGTGCTCGCACTTGTGATAATAAATCGTGCTGTATGTCTATTCGTGGCAATGATTATTCAATTATTAGTCATATTTTTTTTTTTTTCATATCGGCAGTGAAGTAGATAATCTCAACGAGGAAAATAAATTAAATTTGCTTTAGAAATTAATTAAATGTGATTACTCAATGAATTAAAAAAAAAAAATGTTTATTATTTTTTTGCAATATTATTTCACGTTTTATTGCTTGAATTATAATTGATAAAATCGATCGATAATTACGTGAATTTTAGTGTTATTTTCATTTTTTAAAAATTGTGAGATTATAATTAATTATAATCTTGCAATTTTTTAAAAATGAAAATTAAAAAACTTAAGAAACACTTTAATTAATTTTCATTTTAAAAAAATTGTGAGATTATAATTAATTATAATCTTACAATTTTTTAAAAATGAAAATTAAAAAACTTAAGAAACACTTTAATTAATTTACATTTTTTAAAAATTGTAAGAAACACATTAATTAATTTTTTTTCAATGAAAATTAATGAATGTGTTTCTTAAGTTTTGCTACTAAAATAAAAGGTCACTTTGGTGACAATAAAGATAAGTAGAAAGGCAAAGAAATATTTTAATGACTATAAATTTTGTCTTTTAATTTTTTTTATTAAAACAATAATTGATTGAAATAAATTGTGAAAAAAATCTTATTTTCTGAAATTCAATTCTGGTTTATATTTTGATGATCAAGGCTAGGAATAAAGTTTTTTTTTTTTTTTAAACCGGAGTGGTCAATGTCACGATTGAAATCTTTCGAGGCTGCGTGGGATGCAATAAAGAAGGTAAAAACGAGAACTTACGTATGAGTGGCAAGACTACTGTCTTCTATTCAACAGCACGTTTATAATCGTCTGGTGTATCTTACGGCAGACGGCTGATATTCTCTGAATCACGCATCCGTGCTAATTATCCGCGTATTCACTGTCACGTAATATTACGTGCGAAACGAAAAATATTGTACCTAGAAAAAAAAGATTTTTTTTTTATTCAGTTAATTAAAAACTGGTTTCGATCTGGATCTGAACATTTTTCGTCCTTCCGATTGGGTCCTCAATTTTTTATACGATTGACATAACTCTGAAAGGGATTTTTTTTTTTTAATGTATACATTTTTAATTATCTACGATTTTTTAAAATAAATTATCGAACGAGACTTTTGAAAATTTTTTAAAAATTCCTAAAAATCTGAGAAAATTCGAAAAATGTCCGGTTTTACATAAATATACATTTGACCAATCCCCTGTAGTAGATTAATTTTTTTGTCTATTTTAAAATTTTTTTTTAAATTAATAAAGCTTAAAAACTATAAGTAGAAAAATCTTGGCCACTTTGGCTATAAGCTAGAACATTTTTATATTCAACAGAGTATTTTACAGAATTTTTTCAGATTTTTAAGTTATCGCATTCGATGTGTCACTTTGTTAAAAAAATATTTAAAAAAAATTTGCATAGTTCGGAAAAATCTGAAAAAAAAATCCTAAAAATTTGAGAGAATTCGAAAAAATCCGGTTTTACATAAATAAACATTTGACCAATCGCCTGTAGTAGATTAATTTTTTTTTCTATTTTTAAATTTTTTTTAAATTAAATAAAGCTTAAAAACCATAAGAAGAAAAATCTTGGCCACTTTGGCTACAAGCTTGAAAATTTTGATATCGAACAAAGTATTATTCCGAATTTTTTCAGATTTCTAAATTACGTTATATCACTTTTAAATTATTCGATATATCGCTTTAAAAAAATATCTAAAAAAAAAAAATAGCCACAGACAAAATTTAAAAAAAATAAGATTTGAATTCTTTTTTCTATTTTTAAATATTTTTTTAAAATCAATAAATCTTAAAAACCATAAGAAGAAAAATCTTGGTCACTTTGGCTACAAGCTTGAAAATTTTGATACCGAACAAAGTATTATTCAGAATTTTTTCATATCTCTAAATTATGTTATATCATTTTAAAAAAATATCTAAAAAAAAAAATAGCCATAGAAAAAATGAAATTTTTTTTTTTTTTACAAATAGCCACAGAAAAAATGAAAAAAATTTTTTTTTTTTTAAATAGCCATAGAAAAAAATGAAAAATTTTTTTTTTTTTTTAAACAGCCATAGAAAAAATGAAAAAATTTTTTTTTTTTCAAATATAAAATTCTAAATCCGTCACGGCGTTTATAATCTCCAATATATAGAATTAAGGAAAGCCCGAAAATTCCTTCAGTTCCTCGAGTCGCCGAAAGTTTCCACATTACCAATGAATATCAGAGCCACAAACTGCAAACTGTACAATCTGTGTAAATTAAATTTCGCAAACAATCCTTCATAGTTAAAGGCGTGTACAACGGGACATACATACATATGTATTCTTCGTAGAAGTAAGTAATTGCATTTGTCATACGTCTCCCAGACGAGCTGTGACTGTATAAATAAGTGTGAGCAGCTCGCACGTTCAGCAGTCTTGACTGAAACAGTGAAGAGTCCACTTTGAAAAACATACGTATTCTACACATATATTTATGTAAAATATATGATAAAAAAAAAGCTAGAATTTTTTCTCCGTTTTGTTTTCAAAGCAGCCGGTGAATCACGTTTATCCAGTTGAGAAGCAAAGCGAAGTTATACATAAAAATTAAGAGAAGAAAATGAAGATCCGCTCGTTGTTTTTGTGCTTCGTTGCTGCGGCGTCTGCAGCTCAGGAAGACAACAAAAATGAGACAGTCGAATTGAGTGCAACTGTTGGAAAAATTCGTGGTTCCGTGATGAAATCGCGACTCGGAAGAAAAATATATTCGTTTCGAGGTTTGAGATACGCCGAAGCTCCAATTGGGCAGCAACGCTTCAAGGTAATTCAGTGGTACGTGAAGCTGATGAGCTTCATCACATTTGGCAGCTTCGTTGGGCGTAATCAATTGAGTGGACGACAATGCGCCTCCTTTTTATTCCTCTTGCATTGTAATTGACTGGAGTAGACAATTTGGAATTTATTTGTCATCCACCTTGGTCAGCAATTCGGCTGTAACAGAAAAAGGAGAAAATTGAGACAAATGTTGGGCACATTAATTTTGGGGAAAAAAAAAATTTGCTAGCTGTAATTTACCAAACAGGAAGAATTGAGACAACTGTCGATGACACGACAAATCGAAGAATTGGCACAGAATTTTTTATGCCACTATTCTGACTCCAAAAGGAACTCCGATTTTTTTTTTTTTAGATTTTAAAAAATTTATTTGAGCATTTTATCAAATTTTTTCGAAGCTATTTCATTTTTTTCTTTCAAAATTTAAATCACAAATTCTATGATAAAAAAAAATATTCCTCTACAAATTCACTGGAATTAGGGGGGTTTTTTTTTTTATAAGATTTATAATCCAATTTTTTTAAAAATTGATTGTCAAATGATTCAGTGTTTGAAAAAACAGATTGAACCTTCCAATCGTTTTACGTGACTCAAGTTCGATATTTATATACATTCATTTAGAATATATATATATATATATATTTTTTAAATCGTGAGAGAATAGCATTATTAACATCTGCCTCGAAGAAGCTATATTAATTATTCGCTTCCTTTCTATAAAATGCGCAACAGGCGTTAATCACCTTATCACACATATATATATGTTGTACCATATTGTTTTTAGCAAGCAGTTCCCGTAATTCCGTGGAATGATGTATTCGACGCAACGCAAGAAGGACCTTCCTGTCCCCAGCCAGGCGGGCAACTTCAGTCGGAGGATTGTCTGCGTCTCAATGTTTACACAACCAAGGTAAATTATTTATTCAAGGGTGTTTCTTGCAATTTATTGCATTATTATCTCGTGAAACACTTTTTCGTGTAATTTTTATGCAAAAAAAAAAAATAATTTCCTTTTAACTGGCGCAGTTTTTCTATTACAAAAAAAAAAAGTGAGTTGCATATTTTTTTCATGGGTAAAAAAAAATTGTGCACTAAATCTCAAATGATTCAGTGTCCATAAAAGTGCTCTCGTAATGTTTTCAAAAATTCTTACCCTTGAAATTTTGAAAATTTTAGAAGGGTTTTCATTTTGTTCAATTTTTTTTTTTTTTTGGTATTTAAAGAAACGACGCTTTTTACCCATTCATTGAATATCAGAAAAACGAAGCTTCCTCTGAGAGGAAAAAAAAAATTGGCAAATCATGAGGAAGCAAATGTGCGAAAGTACTGATCGAAAAGCAGGTTACACATTTTTTTTTCCCCATTTTTTTTTAACACTTTTCACCTGAGATAAAAAATTAAAACTCTGGTGAAAAGTGTTAAAAAATGTAAAAAAAATCCAGATCCTGATGCAGATGTCATGGAATGCCCCTGATATTATTTTACTATAGTCATCATACCGTCATTTTAAAAACATCATTTTTTCGATCATTTTTTCAAAAATGCATTCCAGTATTTTATTTTATTTTTCAAAATTATCTTTCGCAGTTATGGAAATCTCCATCTTCGCACAGGGCTCAAAATTTTTCTTGTATTCTACAAGATTTTTCCGAATTTTGTAAGTTTTTCAAAAACGTAGGATTTTTTTTCTCGAAAATTTCAAAAAATCATATCTCAGGTACAAAAGTGTTGAAAAAATCGGAAAAAAATTTGGCACGTGTTTCTCGACAAGTACTTTTGTATAAAAAATTAGGGACGTCATCGTCGGAGCTTGAACGATGGTCATGGAATACTTCACCCAAATTCCATCGTCATTTTGTATCAAGACATTATAGATAAAAACGCTAAATGCAAAAAAAAAAAATTCAAAAAATAATGTTTACAGCTGCCATCGGAGAATTCAAGCAGTGCCGAGGTTGTCAAAAGGCCGGTTTTAATCTTCATCCATCCCGGTGCTTTTTATACCTTCTCTGGGCAGAGTTTAATGGAAGGGCCTCAATATATAATGGACCAGGATATCGTTCTCGTGGTCATTAACTATCGTCTCGCGTCGTTGGGTAAAAATCTAAAAATGAAAATAAAAAAAATGAAAAATCATAGAAACGAATTACAAAAACGTATCGAATAAAAATTTCCAGCTTAAAATTCAAAATTCACGTTTATAATTCAGGATTCCTGAGCACCGGTGATTCACTCGCTCCGGGCAATTTGGGCCTGAAGGATCAGGTCGAGTCCATGCGATGGGTAAAGAAGAATATCGCGAGCTTCGGCGGAGATCCAAATTCCGTGACCATCAGCGGTTACAGCGCGGGTGCTACGAGCGTTTTGCTGCATCTCATGTCGCCGATGTCCAAAGGACTCTTTCATCGAGTCATCGCCATGAGCGGATCCGCTGTTTATCAGAAACCTTATGCCAGCGAACAGAGGCACCTCGCTAAGAAACAGGCGGAGATTCTTGGCTGTCCAACCGACACCACCGGCAGTATGCTCGTCTGTCTCAATACAAAATCTGCTCAGGAAATCAGCGAATCGCTTCCTAAATTCTTCGTACGTCTGACATACGATTCCTTGTCGATTGAGCCGCTGTGAAACAGAAAAAAAGACACTATTATTATCCGTTCAAATATGTTCGAATTATTTTATTTTATTTTATTTTATTTTATTTTATTTTATTTTATTTTATTTTATTTTATTTTATTTTATTTTATTTTATTTTATTTTATTTTATTTTATTTTATTTTATTTTATTTTATTTTATTTTATTTTATTTTATTTTATTTTATTTTATTTTATTTTATTTTATTTTATTTTATTTTATTTTATTTTATTTTATTTTATTTTATTTTATTTTATTTTATTTTATTTTATTTTATTTTATTTTATTTTATATTATTTTATATTATTTTATTTTATTTTATTTTATTTTATTTTATTTTATTTTATTTTATTTTATTTTATTTTATTTTATTTTATTTTACTTTATTTTATTTTACTTTATTTTATTTTATTTTATTTTATTTTATTTTATTTTATTTTATTTTATTTGTTTTGTTTTGTTTTGTTTTGTTTTATTTTATTTTTTATTTTAATAGGAATGGCACGGTGATCCGGTTCTTGTATGGACACCGGTTGTCGAACCGGAAATTCCCGGTGTGGAGAGGTTTCTCACTGCTCCGCCAGCCGACCTTATCAGGGAAGGAAAGTTTTATCAGGTTCCTCTTATAATTGGAATCACTAAGGACGAGTTTGCTGGTGTTGTCGTTGGTACGTTCAATGTAATATTATCGAATTTATAATATTAAAAAAAAAAATGTAATGCACTCATGAAAATATTTTTCAAAGCTTCCCGGATATCATCAATTTTTTATGCGAAATTTTTAGTGATTTTTTTTTCAGGTTTTCGTTGAAAACAAAAAATGCATAAAAATGATAAATACGTAGATTTTCTCACTGATTATTTATCAAAAGAATTGTGCATTTTTTTTTCAAATCTTTAAACAGTAAAATATTTTTTAATTATCGTTTTCTCAATTTTATTTTTAATAGATTATAGAAAAAATTTATGAAAATTAAGATAACAAAATGAGGCCACTGTAAATTTGACAAACATTTTTTTATCCATGTAAATATGTTTTGTCTACTCTGCTAATTTTTTTTATACGTTCTCAGCGTACCTTTGTAGATTATATAAAATTAGGAGGAAAAGAAAAAGTGTAGAAATTAGTGAAAAAAATAATATGAATGCCTCATATATTTTTGTTGTGTCAATTTATATGAGTGAAGAAAATTATATTATTTTATCCAGTGGCAAATATTTCGAATCTCTTATATTTTAGGTATAGCCGAACCAACGAAAAAAGGAGATACGTCGATTATAGACGACTTTAATCAAAATTGGGAAAAAATTGCACCAATTTCATTTATCTACGAACGAGACACTCCGCGATCCAAGGAAATCAGCAAAGCTTTAAAGGATTTCTACTTCGACGGACAGCCGATCACCCTGAACAATGTCGATCGTATTGGTGAAGTACGTCGAAAAAAATTCATTATTTATTTACAATAAATTAATTCATCGAGAATAAAGTGCGAAATACTTTTTCCAATTTCTTCAAATATATTTTTAAATATAATAAGATAGTTGAAAAAAAAACTTTTTTTTTTTTTACAATTCGTTCTTCATCGAAATTTCAGTGTCTTTTTAGTCTAAATGCCAAAACTGAATTTTGAAGAAAAAAAGTGCCTCATTAGAATTAACATTTTTTTTTTTTTGACAAAAATTATTTACCTTACACGTTCTCCACTAAATCGGCCACATTTTTTTTATCCTCTTGGATTTTTTCAAGGCTTTTAATTAAATCGTTTCGGAAATGGGGGTTTTTTTTTTTCTTCAAACAGGTACATCTGGGAGTTCATCTTGCATGATATTTGGATTTGAAAAAAAAAAAAAAGCCATTTCTGAAACAAAAATAAAAAATTGAATTAAAAAATTTGAAAAAATTCAATTACAGGAATTATGGAACAGATTCGGGTGTTAAATTTTTTAATATCAAATATACTTCTTCCTCATTGGGTTTCAATTGCTGAAAAAATGATGATTTTTTTTTTTAATTTAAATTTAAATTTAATTTGAATATTTGCAGTTGTACGGTGACGCACTTGTAGGATTTGGCGTGAATCGTTTGACGAAGTTAATATCCCAAGCTAGCAAGGCTCCGGTTTATTACTACGAATTTACGTACCAGGGTCGTTACAGTTTCGCAACATGGACTGACACGAAGAAGCCATACGGTGAGTAAACGAAAAGTCCATATTGCTTCAAATTGCAATAAACCCAGTTAAATAAATTAGCCATCGCTAATTTATTTTTTTTACTATCAGCAAGAATTTTTTTTTTTTTTTTTTTTTTTTCTTTCAATTCATCTTCTACATTGATATATGAAATTTGCAGATATATCTTTTCGTTTGAATATCAATCTAATTTTTAGATTTTAGTTTCCAAACTGATAATCGTCGAGTATAGACGAATTTTTTTTTTTTTTTTTTTTACGTATTGTCTTTTGGCTGAATTGTTTTGGACAAATTTTCCACAGGCGTTGTCTTGAATATTAGAATAACAAATAAAGTGTCTCTGAATGATTTACGCAGGTGTTGTGCATCACGACGATATGCAGTATCTGTTCTACCTCAGCCGATTCCCTTTCTTCGAAGAAAATGCTCCAGAAAATCGGATAGTCGAGCGGCAGACGGCCATGTGGGCGAATTTTGCAAAAACTGGCGAGCCCATTCCTCGCGATAACGAAAAATTCGCAAACATCACGTGGACGCCTTTCACGGTGGAAAATAACAAGTACATGCAGATGGGTGATGAGCTCGTCATGAAGACAAATCTCTACAGCGACAGAATGAACTTGTGGGATCGTCTCTTTCCTCTTCAGCCTCTCGCCAAAGTGGACAAACATTGAATAACTCGAGAAATAAGAAATGATATTAAAATATAAATGCTGTGTTCCTCATTCACGTGTATATTGCCAAATAAAATACGTATTACTCAAGTGAACAATATTTCAATATATGCTCAAAAGTAATTTACAAATCCTACAATTTATCCTATCCTCAAACACTTTTGTTCACACAAAGAAAAAAAAGCGGTTTGGTAGCTTGGAAAAACATGCGACCACGAAAAAGACTGAAAAACGACCGAAAAAACGGTTTGGTAGCCTGGAAAAATATGCGACCTCGAAAACGACCGGGTGAACGACCGAAAAAACGGTTTGGTTGCCTGGAAAAATATGCGACCTCGAAAATGACTGAAAAACGACCGCGTGAACGACCGAAAAATGGTTTGGTAGCTTGGAAGACCGTGCGACCTCGAAAACGATTAAAATACGACCGCGTGAGCGACCGAAAAAATGGTTTGGTAGCCTGGAAAACCGTGCGACCTCGAAAACGACTAAAATACGACCGCGTGAACGACCGAAAAAACGGTTTGGTAGCCTGGAAAACCATGCGACCTCAAAAACGACTGAAATACGACCGCGTGAACGACCGAAAAAATGGTTCGGTAGCTTGGAAGACCGTGCGACCTCGAAAACGACTAAAATACGACCGCGTGAACGACCGAAAAACCGGTTTGGTTGCCTGAAAAACCATGCGACCTCAAAAACGCCTGAAAAGCGACCGCGTTAACGACCGAAAAACCGGTTTGGTTGCGTGAAAAACCATGCGACCTCAAAAACGACTGAAAAGCGACCGCGTTAACGACCGAAAAACCGGTTTGGTTCCCTGGCAAAGCATGCGACCTCAAAAACGACTGAAATACGACCGCGTGAACGACCAAAAAACCGACCGTTCGTTAAACTGCAAAAAAAAAAATCATCGAAAACAGTAAATGACGAAAACGACCTACGAGGAATAATTTTCGTGTTCATTTGTCGTCGTTCGGTAAAAATAACCAACCTACAATAATTTTAGCGGTCGTTCTTGTTCATATGACTCTTTTCAATGGTTTTTTTTTTTTTTTTTCATTTAACGATCGGACGTTTTGTCGGTTTTTCGGTCGGTTGCTGGATCTGTTAATACCAACTACAGATATATTTAGCTCAGACAATCTCGTTTCATCGAACCTATTTTTATTTCCGTGAAATGACGACCGGTTGATGTGATAACCGACCACTTGTTCAAGCTTCCTAATGCAATAAGGAAAAAAAATCGGTGCCAATATTCCCTCATACGTCACCACATCTATTTAACAATTTCCGTACAGCGATAGGACAGGAATACAGTTGACCATTTTCCCGGTATTGCGACGATAAAATATTCACATTGTTGAACTAAAAAAACGCATGAAGAATTAATCTTACCAGACCAGGAACTTGAAGCCGCAATCAGAGATAAACAACATTCGAATAAAAACTTACAAAGTTAAACCTCAATGTGCAAGGTTACACTCTGCAATCTTTTTTTCTTTTGCTTTTAAAGATTCTGTTCTTCAGATTTCAGATTAGAAGTCAAAAAATCTGACTTCATATTCTACGTTTTAACGATAATTATAATAAATAAAAGGAATATTAAAATAAAATATGTAAACTTAAGGCAAAACACAAGAAATTCAACATATACAGAGATTTAAGGAATTATGTAAGTAATTAACCAAACGTTACTCAACCAACTAAAAAAAAGTGCTTTTTATGTATCTAAAAGATCAATTAAAAAACGATTTAATTAACTATCTTTACAAACACTGTTTGCAATTCCTTGATATTCTAGAAAAAAATTTAAAATTCAGATATTTCATGTTCGTTCAGCCGATATTAAAAACGAAAGTGTGGATATAATTGTTGCTTTCCTCAGCATCGATTAAAAAACATCCAATGAAATATAATTGATTCATCATTTATCCTCGTCGTTTCCTCGTCTTTTGGGTTTTTCCCAATTTATGTATCGCTATTATTATTATTATCATCATCATTATCAACCACATTATGTTACATCATATCAGCACGCGTTTCTCTGCATTGCTGATATATCTCAACATGCGTGTTGCTTTCAAGGCAAAATCGACAGGGTCGTGACTCTCCTTCAAACGTAATGACTTTACAACAATCCGAAAAAACGATTAATCGCTTTTATGCAAAAAATTTACCTCACGAAAGACCGGCAAATTTTTCAGTACGCTCGGTTTTTTTTCTTTCTATTAGTCGTTTTGTGAAAACCGACAAAAACAAATACATAAGCAACATGTAAAAATACACCACAAACTCTACACAATGCTCGATTCTATACAACAGAAACTCGGTGCAAAATGCTCGACTCTAACATAACAGCAACTCTACACATTGCCCGACTCTACACATCAGCAACTCTATCGAATGCCCGACTCTACACATCAGCAACTCTACCGAATGCTCGACTCTACACAACACCAACTCTACCGGATGCTCGAACTCTACCGGATGCTGGACTCTACCAGATGCTCGACTCTACCGGATGCTCGACTCTACCGGATGCTCGACTCTACCGGATGATCGACTCTACCGGATGATAGACTCTACCGGATGATAGACTCTACCGGATGATAGACTCTACCGGATGATAGACTCTACCGGATGATAGACTCTACCGGATGATAGACTCTACCGGATGATAGACTCTACCGGATGATAGACTCTACCGGATGAGACTCTACCGGATGATAGACTCTACCGGATGATAGACTCTACCGGATGATCGACTCTACCGGATGCTCGACTCTACCGGATGATCGACTCTACCGGATGATCGACTCTACCGGATGATCGACTCTACCGGATGCTTGACTCTACGCAACAGCAAATCTACACTTGCGCAACTCTACTCTACACATACATAAAACTCTCGACGGTAAAATTCTACACATGTTTTGTGTTGAATTGAACCAGCGTGTGTAGAGTCGGCGATATTCGCAATTGGATTCTATAATAGAACTGCTCTATTGTCAAATGTATCGGTGAAAATGATAAATAACAAAATTAATCGGTATATAAATAATTCATAATACAAGATTAAATTAACCGTTTGAACAAATAAGATTTTAGTGCTCATAGTTCAGTGATAAAGTGTCTATATGAAGCTCGGCTTCGGGTCGATGTTCTCAGAAGTCTTTTCTAACAAAGTCATAATTCCTCAAGTTTTTCCTCATACGAGGCTACATATATATATATATACACTTGCAAACATGATTCACAGAGCGCGCGCTGAGCAACACACGACGCAGCTTTATAAGCCGATGATTGCGAGATTCTTACGCTTAATGCCCAATGCACACGAGTACGCCTCGATTTCACAAAACCAACCGACTCGAGATTGTAAATTAATTCCATCGCAAGTAAACAAGTAGAGCATCAGAGACGAGCGGTTCAGATTCGAGTCTGCCGACTCAAGAGCAAAGTGAGAGAATGCAAACACGGTCATCCGTTCTCGTAATAACGATGGCGGCCTGTTTCGTCGTTGGACGAACAGACGCCAGCGATGCGGTTGGCAACAACAACGACAAGACGGGGAATCCCGAGATATCGACGTGCCTTGGTCGGGTCAAAGGATCTTTCATGACTACACGACACGGAAGGCAAATAAATGCGTTTCGGGGAATGAGATATGGCGAAGCTCCAACTGGCGAACGACGATTCAAGGTTCGTATATGAAAACATTAAGAAAATAATAGTAACAAGGAAAGTTGTAAGAAAAAATGGCATAATTGTATATATATATGTATATGTGTGTGTGTATTACGATACGAGTGCGATAAATCTTTTTCTGGCGAACAATCACACGTGTTGAAAAAAAATAGTTTGTCGCAAGAGTTTCGTATCCACACTTTATCGCACGCTAAGCGAAGCGTGCGAGAAGTAGGCACTGGGTTACCACGCCACCTGGTGGTCGAACATTGGGTGGGAACTGATGATTCGTATTCCTCGGTTTTCCTCAGCCTCCTGTACCGGCGAAGTCATGGAACGATGTCTTCGATGCTTCCGAGGAAGGTCCATCTTGTCCTCGGCCTTCGGGAAGACTGATGGATGAAGATTGCTTACGAATAAACGTCTATTCTACCAAAGTATGCCCTTAATTAATAATTATAATAATTATCGTAGTAGTGATAATTTAAGATCGTAGGATTTTTTATTTCGATTTTTAATCCCGATTTCTGTGCACTTTTTTATTTCGATTTTTAATCCCGATTTTTGTGCTTTTTTTATTTCGATTTTTAATCTCGATTTTGTGCTTTTGTTTTCGATTTTTAATCCCGATTTCTGTGCTTTTTTTATTTCGATTTTTAATCCCGATTTTTGTGCCTTTTTTCGATTTTTAATCCCGATTTTTGTGCCTTTTTTATTTTGATTTTTAATCTCGATTTTTGTCCATTTTTTATTTCGATTTTTAATCCCGATTTTTGTGCTTTTTTTCGATTTTTAATCCCGATTTTTGTGCATTTTTTATTTCGATTTTTAATCCCGATTTTTGTGCTCTTTTTTCGATTTTTAATCCCGATTTTTATACCTTTTTTATTTCTCCGAAATGTTGATAAATTGAAAAACTTACACGTAATTAAAAAAAAAAATTCATTACGCAAAATAAAATTTGGAAAAAAAAAATCATTTTCACGTGAAAATGTTTTAGGTTTCCAAAAAAAATGTTGCGAAAAAAAAAATATTTTTTTACAGTCCGAATAAAATAATAAATTTCGATCAAATTGTTTCTTCAAAAACTGGTCTAACATTCGTTTCATTCGACTATATTTTATTTCATTTAAATAAATCCATTCCCCCCGATTTGGAGTTCTATTGCAATCAACGATTTTTAAGCACTTCGTTTTATCGAGTTAAGACACTTAATTAATTAATTAATTGGCTATTAATTAATTTTATACAGCTTCCAGCAAACGCAAATTCAGCCAATGCAGCCGATGGAACGAAAAAGCCGGTACTGGTATTCTTACATCCCGGTGGTTTTTACGGATTTTCCGGGCAGAGTTATCTCTTCGGACCGCAGTACATAATGGACCAAGATATTGTCCTCGTCACCATTAATTATCGTCTCGGACCACTCGGTAATATTTTCATCTTATAGCCTCCACAACGAAGCTTTCATTTGTTATTCCAAAGTAAAAAAAAAAATACAATTGGTATTTCATACAGTGATTACTTCTCTCCAATTTTACAGACTCTCGGATAAAAGTCCATTGAAAGATGGAAGCTTTTTGAGAAGTGTGGAAATCCTGAAAAAATTAATTCAATTATTATCATTAATTATTTGCAAGCAGACAATTTTTCGGTACCTCTATTTAAAAACATGAATTACCAAAATGATATTTAAAACTTTTTCTCACAATTCAAAGGAAGAAATACGAAAAATTGATCTAACAGAAAAAAAGGAGAAAAAAATTGAGAAATTATTGCAAGATTTTGAAATTTCTGTACTAACAGAATTTTATATCGTGTCATTATTTTTGTGTTTTCTTTTTTTTTCTAGGATTTTTGGCGACTGGCGATGCAAATGCTCCAGGAAATTACGGCTTAAAGGATCAGGTCCTCGCACTTAAGTGGGTCCAGAGTAATATTCAAGCTTTTGGCGGCGATCCGAACAGCGTCACACTCTCTGGTTATAGCGCTGGATCCAGGAGCGCAATTTTGCACATGTTATCGCCCATGTCGAGGGGCCTTTTTCACAGAGTTATCGCTATGAGCGGATCGCCAATAAAACCCGTACCCGTGATGCACGATCAGCTAGATTACGCTAAGAAACTTGGGCGAATTTTCAATTGCTCCGATGACACAAGCGCGAATATAGTCGCCTGTCTCAAAGCTCAGGATGCTGTGGAAATGGCAAAAACGTTTCCTCAATTTGCCGTGAGCGCACTTTTGTGTATTAATCCTCTTTCTTCGCGTTTAATTGAGTTATAAGAGAACGTTGAAAAATCCAAGAATATTTTGCTCCTGTAAAAAAAAAAAAAATAAGATTGAGGATCAATCTACGCATTTTTTTACACAATTTTTTTTAGGTGTAACTGATTACTAACTTTAAATTTCAATTATTAGTTTGTCTCACCTTCGACGTTTCTCACAATTAGCCATATTTGAGTGACTAATTGATCCTACTTTTTGTGGAATTTTTTTAGATCTTTAAACTCTATGTTTTAGGGCGTCCTATTATTTTTTAAGTAAATTCTGTTTCTTTAAAAATCAACGACTTCAAAAATCTTCAAGAATCAATTTTCTTTAAAATACGGTGTGTACCTATTTTTTTTTTTTAAATAGCATTGAATTTATATCCATCTTGAAGGGACATATCAAAGCAGAATTCCGCAAAGAATTCATGCAACAAAAAGTTAAAATATCAAGTTAAAATTGAGTCGAAAAATTCGTAAAGAGTCAAAAAGAGTAATTTGGTAAATACTGATTTTCCAGGAGTGGCACTACGATCCCATTACAATTTGGTCGCCGGTCGTTGAGCCCGATATTCCTGGACTGGAAAGGTTCCTCGTAGATCAACCCGAGGATCTAATCAGACGTGGAAAGATTTATGACGTTCCTGTGCTCTGTGGCGTAACCAGAGACGAGTTTAAATCATTAATCCGGCGTAAGCTCTAGTGAATTACAAAATTTATGTCGATTAGTATAGTTCAAACATGTACAATTTGTACGCATTAATATTATTGTAAATAACAGAACCGGTATTCGAAGCCAAGCAAGGAAACGACTCGATATTCCGGGATTTGGAGGCAAACTGGACGCGCATTGCACCGATCAGCTTCCAATACGAGCGCAATACTCCTCAATCCCAGAGAATAAGTCAAGCGTTGCGCGATTTTTATTTCCAGAAAAAACCAATCAGCCTGGAAAATTCAGACCAACTCGGTGAGGTATGTAAATTTAATTGGGACTACGAACAAAATTTGGGGTTTTCCTTTTTCTCAGTTCGTACAAATTTTTTTTCTTTTTTTTTTTTACGACTTTCGTCAAGATTCTAATTAATGCTACGTGTTTTTTCGTCGCAGATTTACGGCGATTCGATAGTCGGCTTTCCAACGCACCGCCTCGTTAAACTACTCGCTTCTGTCTCCAAAAATCCGGTCTATTACTACAGATTTGTGTACCCAGGAAGATACAGCTTCGGGACTTGGTTCGATACAAAGAAGCCGGCCGGTAAGTAGCTCTTTATAAACACCCATTTTTTTTCTTTTCTTTTTTTCTTGCAAAATATTTTTTACAATTCATTCTTAATTCTCGGTGAATTTATTTTCAGGCATCGTTCATCACGACGACTTGCTCTATCTATTCTACATCAGTCTATTTCCGTACTTCGAAGCAGATGCGCCGGAAATAGGTACCGTCGAGCGTATGACCGCAATGTGGGCGAACTTCGTGAAAACCGGCGAGCCGATACCTAAAAATAATGAGGCGTTTAAGGGTGTCACGTGGGAAAGATTCACGCCAGAGAATAATCGATACATGGAAATCAATGCAACGCTTACTATGAAAACTGGTCTCAATCTTGATAGAATGCAACTTTACGAGAGGCTCTTTCCTCTGAAACCTCTTGCTGGATCAAAAACACATCACTCATGATCGATTCTGTGATAAGTGTTAAAAATATAAGTTTCTTTTTTCTGCTTTTAAAAAAATCGTAAAAAGTTTCATGTCGTTAATATTTCGTGTTCTGATTTTGTAATGTTATTTTACTTTTGGAAAAAAAATAAATAAAATAAAAAAATAATCCTAATCTGAACATTGTATTTTTTACTGATAAAAAAAACTATCTTTTTTTCCCTGGAATCGGCGTACCTTTTCCCTTCACACGCCTTATGCTCTTCAATCCTCAAACCAGGCAGTGAAAATATTTTTTAAATTAAGTTCAAGCTTTGAACTTAAGATGATCTTCTATTTAAGAAACAAAAATAAAAATAGTATTACATACTGAAAAGCCAATAATATGTTTATGTCTAGAATACATTTTTTACAGCCGTCATTCTTTCTCTTTTTCCTAAAAGTATTCGCATATCTCCCTAAAATTATAATAGAAAATTGGACATTAAAAAAAAAAAAAAAAACTGACCGTCGTTTGAGACATAATTCGATCCGCGATTTGCGAAGAGTCACGCGGTAAGCAAGAAAAAGCATTGCACCGCGAGAGATTGTTTAAATATCAAGTAATCAGTGGATTTCCTTTGACAGGAGAGAGTTAAAGTAAATTAAAGAATTACAATATATATATATATATATATATATATATGTATAAAATTACCCTAAAAATCCTCACTTTTGATGACTATCGATAGACATCAATTTTTTGTAAACACGCCTTAAATGCAAAAAGTGAAAATATTGTACACTTATTCTTGTGTAAAAACAAAAAAACAAAAAAAAGAAAATATTGAAAAATCTTATATCTTCGAGTCGGTAGGCTGCAGTTTCACGAGTGCCTCGCTGAGCTCCCAAAACTTTTTGCCTTTGGCAGGATCCTTCGCTCCTTCGGATACACGGGACTCCTAGAATACAAAAAAAAAAAAAAAAACACCAAAGATTAATATTTGCCGCATATTTCACCTGACCTTAAGGATGCGTTTTATGAAATAGTACTAAAATCTCGTTAATGACGAGACATTTCTGAGAGGGTCAGAAGAAAAAAGTGGCTAAATTGACAGAGAATGCGCTTCTCTTACTCGGCAGTCGAGGAAGTATTTTCCCGTTAATCCGGAAACTTCGTCCGAGACAGCGAGGTGAATACTGGTTTGCGCTCCTTGCTCCGGGCTCTTGAAGAATCCTTTGATTATGAGATTGAGACCCCAGGAAATTGGCGCCGGAACGTTTCTCCAGATACCGCTGTCGATCATACCCGGATGAAGACAATTGGCAGTGACGCCGGTTCCTTCGAGGCGACGTGCGAGCTCAAGTGTGAATACTATGTTCGCGTACTTCGAGACGTAGTACAGATAGGCCGGAAATGTTGTCGTTGGGTTGACGTTGTTGAGATTAAGCGAGGAAAGTCTGTAGAGCTCGGAGGCAACGACCACCACTCGACTGGGTGCCGAACGCTTCAGCAAATCTATTTTTAAAAAAATATATATATATATTTGTATGAATGAAAATTAAATTAAAGAGATTCCACCTATTTTTTTCGATCTTTTTTCGGATAAATAAGAATGGAAAAAATTAGAATAAATGGTAATTTTGCGATGGGCAGTAGCTAGAAATATTTTCAGTAGAAATATGCATTTAACGACCTACATTTTATGTTAAAACACTTTATTTCTGCAATGTCGAAAGTTCTGGTATAAATTTCAACATTTTTGCAAATACAATTAGGAAATTTGTTATATATTTAAAAATACCTATGAGCAGATGAGTGAGAAGAAATGGGCCGTAGTGATTAGTAGCCATCGTCATCTCGATACCATCCTCGGTAACCTTTTTCGCAAAAGTCTCAGCAGTGCCTGCATTGTGAATCAAAACGTCCAGTCTGCTCTCCTCGCGATTTATCTGCTGTGCGAACTCCCGAACCGATTTCAACGACGAGAGATCCAATTTCCGAACGAGCACGTTTGCATTATCCGTTGACTTCACGATCTCGTCTGTTTCAAAGCGAAATAATTATAGGATTATAATTGCGAATTATTTCTCTGTGATGGTTTTTCAACAAACTTTGCAATTGCGTTGAAAAATAAGATTTTCGTAAGAGAAATGGATATGTTGCTCCAAAACAGATTTGTGTGGCAAAACATGTCAAGTCAGCCAGCCCAATTTTTCATGTCAAGAAAACGTCCTCAATTTTATTCAAGACATTAATCTGCTTGAAGAAAAGACGTAGTAATTTTTTCACATTCTTTATTGCATATTCCAGCTATTAAAAATTTCTGAAAAAAATTCCTACATTTTTCCTTCAACCAGAACGTGTTTTGCCTCATATGTGGCTTTCAGAATTTTTATTTAAAAATATGTGGCAAATATCGTAAGCCATTCTGTGCAGAACCAAAAAATTACAATTTTCATTTTTTTTTAAATAAAAAAATATTTGAAAAGTATCACTGAATGAGATTGCTATTTTATATTCTACAAATATACGTGTCAAAGCGTATAAAAATAGAAGGTAGAAAAAAGAATTCTCGAAATCGAAAGTGGAAAAACTTTCGAAACTCGCCAGAGGCACAATTTCTGTACGGTCTGATGAATGGACATTCTAATGGACAACTCTTGCACAGTCCACTGTGATATAGCCGTTACTAATGTGCATATGTACCTTTTAATTTATTAGCTGTCTCGACGTTTCTGCAGGCCATTATGAGCTTAGCTCCTCTCTTAGCCAAATCCTTAGCTGTCTCTCGCCCGATACCGGACGTGCATCCCGTTATTATTACCGTTTTTCCATTCATTTTATTCTTACTCGTACAAACGCCCAGAGAGTAATACACGTAAAGACGTAGAGCAATTAGGAGCACGAGAGCTCCGCCGATGACAGTTGCTACCGCTATGTAGCACAACGTATACCACGACACGATATCCAGGATCATATTCTGTAAGAGAAAAGAGATAGGCAATGTAATAAATATTATTTTGAAAAATGCTTACATTAAAAATAAATTGCATTAATTATACATTCTCACCTATAAATTTCCACTGATTAGAATTTCATTAATTCGAGATTTTGATAATATTGCCAAAAATGCGTCAATTATTTATTAAGAACTCAATTTTTTTTTTATTATAAATTATATTCTATCATTTTTTTTTAATTTTCTTGCAATTAACTTCTGTTTTTGAACGTTATTCATAAATTCCAAAGACAAAACTTTGAATTGATTAGAATTTGTGTATATTGAGTATTTTGTTAATATTGCCAAAAATGTATTTGAAAATTAGTTATTATACAAATTCTAAACAAATTTGAAAAAGGAAACTTTTTTTATTAATTATATTCTATTTTTTTTTTCCGGATACTTATTTTGTATAATTCTTTTGCAATAATAGAACTTCAGTTCTTGAGAATTTGAGAATTTTTTTTTTGAAAACAATTTATGGCATAAAATTTATTTAAAAAAAATTTTTTTTTTTTATGAATAAAAAAAAACTAAGACATGCCTTTCCGTTTAACAAAACGTAATGATCTATAAATAATTTAATAATTTAATATTTTAGTCTCATTTTAATTACTGGGCCTATACAATCATTTGTTCATTTCTCCTAAAAAAAAATTGTACAATGATTGTGGCTAATTATTAATGCAATAAAAAAATGATTATTTACGTTTGATTCAACTCTGTCGATTACATAATTTCGATTTAATTGTCAATTATTTTTGGACATTGACTGTTGTACAAATTATACACGAAGAAGCACCGAAAATTGAGGCTTCAGAGGGAGGAGAGTTAGAGACAGAGCCTCGAAACCGGTAGCAGAGGTCATTGACCGGATGGAAGGGATCGACGCTCGTCTCGTCTGAACAAACTCAGGTGAAACTGCGACGTACGTGCACAAAAGTGCTCATTACGTTCTAGAAACATAAATCTCTCATAAAATTCTACGAATCGTATATTATCGTTACTTCTTAACAGCACAGTTCGACATTACGTTGAATTAATTTTTTTTTTTTCGCTTCATGACGCAGTTAAGGTAGCAAAGAGGTTGCAGGTTGTTTTTTTCTTCTATTGATCGCATTTGTGTAGTAAATTTTATAGAAATTATGTACTTTGAGCTAACGACATTGTTTTTCCTGAGAATCAATTAATTTTGTTGCATAATCTTGACAATTTCAAACGACACAAAAAACGGACAAACAATCTGTGAGACAAGTATACCCTGTTGACATGATATGCAATGAATAATGATTGCTATTTTTATTGCGAAATCTTCAAGAGATAAAATTAATTTAATTGCCCAATATTTTATTATATCATTGATACGATTGATCTGAAAATCTTCTAAGAATGTAAATTTACGTAAAATTATGTATTCATATTTTATTTTATTATGTAAAATTATGGAAATGGATTTATTTCATTTCAATGTATTTCTATATTGGCCTGATAAATTATTAACAAAAATAAAAATTCAATTACAATTTTATTTTACTCAAATTAATTGAATAAAACAAAAATTCAATTACAATTTTATTTTACTCAAATTAATTGAATAAAACAAAAATTCAATTACAATTTTATTTTACTCAAATTAATTGAATAAAACAAAAATTCAATTACAATTTTATTTCACTCAAATTAATTGAATAAAACAAAAATTCAATTACAATTTGATTTTACTCAAATTAATTGAATAAAACAAAAATTCAATTACAATTTTATATTACTCAAATTAATTGAATAAAACAAAAATTCAATTACAATTTTATTTTACTCAAATTAATTGAATAAAACAAAAATTCAATTACAATTTTATTTCCCTCAAATTAATTGAATAAAACAAAAATTCAATTACAATTTTATTTTACTCAAATTAATTGAATAAAACAAAAATGCAATTACAATTTTATTTCCCTCAAATTAATTGAATAAAACAAAAATTCAATTACAATTTTATTTCCCTCAAATTAATTGAATAAAACAAAAATTCAATTACAATTTTATTTCCCTCAAATTAATTGAATAAAACAAAAATTCAATTACAATTTTATTTTACTCAAATTAATTGAATAAAACAAAAATTCAATTACAATTTTATTTCCCTCAAATTAATTGAATAAAACAAAAATTCAATTACAATTTTATTTCCCTCAAATTAATTGAATAAAACAAAAATTCAATTACAATTTTATTTTACTCAAATTAATTGAATAAAACAAAAATTCAATTACAATTTTATTTTACTCAAATTAATTGAATAAAACAAAAATTCAATTACAATTTTATTTTACTCAAATTAATTGAATAAAACAAAATAAAATCCTTTTACAATAATGCATTTATACCATTTTTTTTGGCGCTAACTATTCGAGATAAATATTAAGGTGCTGTATCTCACATTTTCGATGGTTTCAAATCGTGTTGTATCAGCTTCTCGTGGACGCGTATATCCAGGACCACTGTCAGCCCGCTTGTCTGCCGGCTCTCGCTCTTTCTACTTCTCGCCAAGAAGACTGGTCATCGACGATGTACCTGTTTCAAGCATCGCTGTATCCCCCCCACCGCTGACACTGACTAACCGAAGAAATTCCCCGAGCGTAGCCATGGCCTTGTGGTGTCGTATATACGTGGCAGTGAATTTCTCGTGAAGGAGAAGATGGGCACCTCCCACATGTACATTTTTACTGTCCCATTGCGTCTCGTATTGCAATTACACTATAACTTTACAAAGTCGAATTGAAAAAAAAAAAAAAAAAAAAAAAAAAGAAATCTGATGTAGTTTATCTAAGGTTTTATTTTATTTTCTATGAGCATTATTTCAAAATAATTTAATTTAATCCTTAAGCCTTGAGCCCTTTAAAATCGGCAATTTAAAAAAATATCTAAATATAAGTGATAATAAATAATATTTATTTGACGAAATTTTCCATCAATTTGATTTATCTTTGCAACATTTTTTACTTCATTCTGAATGAAGAGACGTTTTTTAAAAAGAAAAAGTTCAATTATCTTTTGTACTTTTTTTTTTTTTGTAACACACACGTCTCTTAGAAAACTGTCTTTTTTTTTAATTCAGAAAGAAAAAAATCCTGAACGTTTGAAGGCAAAAAATTCAAGACGTTTCTTTTTGTTGAAAGTACAAAAAAAGGCTGAATATCAGAACTGCAATTCTCAACTGCTTTCCTCGACGTTTTGGGCCGTTTTAAGTAACATGAAGAACGGCGAAAAAAAGAATTTTCATGAAAAGAAAATCTTCCTCTACAAGTAAGCGAAACGTTGGTTACGCTTTTTTGTTTTTTTACTGCGTAGTGTGTATCTGTATGTTTCGATGAATAAAATTTCCATTGAAATATTAGAAGCCTGTCGTCCTTCGCATTGGCATTTCGCCGTTTCCAACATCATCCAAATACGTCGCACTAAGTTGAACGAGCCGTCGAGAATCTCGCGTGCGTATATTCGAGAGCATGACGAACTTGTAAATAAGCGAAACTGGAACATAGAATTCTTGATAAATGTATTTATTTCCACTGTTAATTGATCGTGGAACCTGCGTCTAGCTTTTAAAATGAAATGCGAAACACGAAATGCTATATAAGAAGAATTTCCTTCCAAATAAAGCTCATTCTAAATAATACTTAACATTGTATTTGTAAAGGAAATCGTGATAAATACGCCGCTGTTCTTTAAAGAATAGCGCGCTGTATTTTTATTTCTCAAGGATTAAAAATAGCTGGAAGGCATCTTGCACTTGAGTCTCGGCTGTTTAGAACCAGTTACGTAAGGTCGCGTGCGTTGAAGACCAATCTGCACAAAATTCGAGACCTGCCCGACGAGATTTTCAATACGCAGATCCTTCAGTTTAATCTCGCCATTGAGAAAAGCAACTCTGCGCTTTAGAACATCGATGATCTCGTCTTTTTCACGCAATCCACCAATCAGTCTCAAGTAAAGTGGACTTTGGGTGATCGTGCCGGCAGTAACGACGACCGTTTGCTGCGACGACGAGATTTTCTTTATTGATGTTTCACGGTATTCATTTGCGTTTGGAAGAATTCTATCATTGCTGGTCTTCAGTAACGAAATTCTAATGAATATCCAGCGCAGAGTCAGAGTGAAGAAATTCGTAATAGCTTGAATATACGTCATCTCTCTTGAGGTATGATGAGTGGAGTACCTATAGGCAAAATAGAAAAAATGTACATTTTTTGATTAACATGGGTTTTAGAATATTAAAAATCATAATACAAAGAAGGGAAAGAAGGTTTAAGAAGTGTGTATAATTTTTTCGAAAAAAAAGTTGTCGTTTGCGGAATTTTTTCTCGAAGGTTTGGCACCGACCATAGGCCAAAAAATGGGGATTTCGACAAAATGACTCAAAAAGGATTTTAAGGGGTAAATTCAGTGATGCCATATGCGACTTGAAACGAATGGTGAAGGAAAAAATTCGATATCTCAATTTTTGCGAAAAAAAGTTGCCGTTTGCGGAATTTTTTCTGGAAGGTTTGGCACCGGCCACAGGCCAAAAAATGGGGATTTCGACAAAATGACTCAAAAAGGATTTTAGGGGGTAAATTCAGTGATGCCATATGCGACTTGAAACGAATGGTGAAGGAAAAAATTCGATATCTCAATTTTTGCGAAAAAAAGTTGTCGTTTGCGGAATTTTTTCTGGAAGGTTCGGCACCGGCCATAGGCCAAAAAATGGGGATTTCGACAAAATGACTCAAAAAGGATTTTAAGGGGTAAATTCAGTGATGCCATATGCGACTTGAAACAAATGGTGAAGGAAAAAATTCGATATCTCAATTTTTGCGAAAAAAAGTTGTCGTTTGCGGAATTTTTTCTGGAAGGTTCGGCACCGGCCATAGGCCAAAAAATGGGGATTTCGACAAAATGACTCAAAAAGGATTTTAAGGGGTAAATTCAGTGATGCCATATGCGACTTGAAACGAATGGTGAAGGAATAAATTCGATATCTCAATTTTTCGAAAAAAAAGTGGTCGTTTACGGAAATTTTTCTCGAAGGTTTGGCCCCGACCATAGGCCAAAAAATGGGGATTTCGGCAAAATTACTCAAAAAGGATTTTAGGGGGTAAATTCAGTGATGCCATATGCGACTTGAAACGAATGGTGAAGGAAAAAATTCGATATCTCAATTTTTGCGAAAAAAAGTTGCCGTTGGCGGAATTTTTCCTCGAAGGTTTGGCACCGGCCATAGGCCAAAAAATGGGGATTTCGACAAAATGACTCAAAAAGGATTTTAGGGGGTAAATTCAGTGATGCCATATGCGACTTGAAACGAATGGTGAAGGAAAAAATTCGATATCTCAATTTTTGCGAAAAAAAGTTGTCGTTTGCGGAATTTTTTCTGGAAGGTTCGGCACCGGCCATAGGCCAAAAAATGGGGATTTCGACAAAATGACTCAAAAAGGATTTTAAGGGGTAAATTCAGTGATGCCATATGCGACTTGAAACAAATGGTGAAGGAAAAAATTCGATATCTCAATTTTTGCGAAAAAAAGTTGTCGTTTGCGGAATTTTTTCTGGAAGGTTCGGCACCGGCCATAGGCCAAAAAATGGGGATTTCGACAAAATGACTCAAAAAGGATTTTAAGGGGTAAATTCAGTGATGCCATATGCGACTTGAAACGAATGGTGAAGGAATAAATTCGATATCTCAATTTTTCGAAAAAAAAGTGGTCGTTTACGGAAATTTTTCTCGAAGGTTTGGCCCCGACCATAGGCCAAAAAATGGGGATTTCGGCAAAATTACTCAAAAAGGATTTTAGGGGGTAAATTCAGTGATGCCATATGCGACTTGAAACGAATGGTGAAGGAAAAAATTCGATATCTCAATTTTTGCGAAAAAAAGTTGCCGTTGGCGGAATTTTTCCTCGAAGGTTTGGCACCGGCCATAGGCCAAAAAATGGGGATTTCGACAAAATGACTCAAAAAGGATTTTAGGGGGTAAATTCAGTGATGCCATATGCGACTTGAAACGAATGGTGAAGGAAAAAATTCGATATCTCAATTTTTGCGAAAAAAAGTTGTCGTTTGCGGAATTTTTTCTGGAAGGTTCGGCACCGGCCATGGGCCAAAAAATGGGGATTTCGACAAAATGACTCAAAAAGGATTTTAGGGGGTAAATTCAGTGATGCCATATGCGACTTGAAACGAATGGTGACGGAAAAAATTCGATATCTCAATTTTTGCGAAAAAAAGTTGCCGTTGGCGGAATTTTTTCTCGAAGGTTTGGCACCGGCCATAGGCCAAAAAATGGGGATTTCGACAAAATCACTCAAAAAGGATTTTAGGGGGTAAATTCAGTGATGCCATATGCGACTTGAAACGAATGGTGAAGGAAAAAATTCGATATCTCAATTTTTGCGAAAAAAAGTTGTCGTTTGCGGAATTTTTTCTGGAAGGTTCGGCACCGGCCATGGGCCAAAAAATGGGGATTTCGACAAAATGACTCAAAAAGGATTTTAGGGGGTAAATTCAGTGATGCCATATGCGACTTGAAACGAATGGTGACGGAAAAAATTCGATATCTCAATTTTTGCGAAAAAAAGTTGCCGTTGGCGGAATTTTTTCTCGAAGGTTTGGCACCGGCCACAGGCCAAAAAATGGGGATTTCGACAAAATGACTCAAAAAGGATTTTAGGGGGTAAATTCAGTGATGCCATATGCGACTTGAAACGAATGGTGAAGGAAAAAATTCGATATCTCAATTTTTGCGAAAAAAAGTTGTCGTTTGCGGAATTTTTTCTGGAAGGTTCGGCACCGGCCATAGGCCAAAAAATGGGGATTTCGACAAAATGACTCAAAAAGGATTTTAAGGGGTAAATTCAGTGATGCCATATGCGACTTGAAACAAATGGTGAAGGAAAAAATTCGATATCTCAATTTTTGCGAAAAAAAGTTGTCGTTTGCGGAATTTTTTCTGGAAGGTTCGGCACCGGCCATAGGCCAAAAAATGGGGATTTCGACAAAATGACTCAAAAAGGATTTTAAGGGGTAAATTCAGTGATGCCATATGCGACTTGAAACGAATGGTGAAGGAATAAATTCGATATCTCAATTTTTCGAAAAAAAAGTGGTCGTTTACGGAAATTTTTCTCGAAGGTTTGGCCCCGACCATAGGCCAAAAAATGGGGATTTCGGCAAAATTACTCAAAAAGGATTTTAGGGGGTAAATTCAGTGATGCCATATGCGACTTGAAACGAATGGTGAAGGAAAAAATTCGATATCTCAATTTTTGCGAAAAAAAGTTGCCGTTGGCGGAATTTTTCCTCGAAGGTTTGGCACCGGCCATAGGCCAAAAAATGGGGATTTCGACAAAATGACTCAAAAAGGATTTTAGGGGGTAAATTCAGTGATGCCATATGCGACTTGAAACGAATGGTGAAGGAAAAAATTCGATATCTCAATTTTTGCGAAAAAAAGTTGTCGTTTGCGGAATTTTTTCTGGAAGGTTCGGCACCGGCCATAGGCCAAAAAATGGGGATTTCGACAAAATGACTCAAAAAGGATTTTAAGGGGTAAATTCAGTGATGCCATATGCGACTTGAAACAAATGGTGAAGGAAAAAATTCGATATCTCAATTTTTGCGAAAAAAAGTTGTCGTTTGCGGAATTTTTTCTGGAAGGTTCGGCACCGGCCATAGGCCAAAAAATGGGGATTTCGACAAAATGACTCAAAAAGGATTTTAAGGGGTAAATTCAGTGATGCCATATGCGACTTGAAACGAATGGTGAAGGAATAAATTCGATATCTCAATTTTTCGAAAAAAAAGTGGTCGTTTACGGAAATTTTTCTCGAAGGTTTGGCCCCGACCATAGGCCAAAAAATGGGGATTTCGGCAAAATTACTCAAAAAGGATTTTAGGGGGTAAATTCAGTGATGCCATATGCGACTTGAAACGAATGGTGAAGGAAAAAATTCGATATCTCAATTTTTGCGAAAAAAAGTTGCCGTTGGCGGAATTTTTCCTCGAAGGTTTGGCACCGGCCATAGGCCAAAAAATGGGGATTTCGACAAAATGACTCAAAAAGGATTTTAGGGGGTAAATTCAGTGATGCCATATGCGACTTGAAACGAATGGTGAAGGAAAAAATTCGATATCTCAATTTTTGCGAAAAAAAGTTGTCGTTTGCGGAATTTTTTCTGGAAGGTTCGGCACCGGCCATGGGCCAAAAAATGGGGATTTCGACAAAATGACTCAAAAAGGATTTTAGGGGGTAAATTCAGTGATGCCATATGCGACTTGAAACGAATGGTGACGGAAAAAATTCGATATCTCAATTTTTGCGAAAAAAAGTTGCCGTTGGCGGAATTTTTTCTCGAAGGTTTGGCACCGGCCATAGGCCAAAAAATGGGGATTTCGACAAAATCACTCAAAAAGGATTTTAGGGGGTAAATTCAGTGATGCCATATGCGACTTGAAACGAATGGTGAAGGAAAAAATTCGATATCTCAATTTTTGCGAAAAAAAGTTGTCGTTTGCGGAATTTTTTCTGGAAGGTTCGGCACCGGCCATGGGCCAAAAAATGGGGATTTCGACAAAATGACTCAAAAAGGATTTTAGGGGGTAAATTCAGTGATGCCATATGCGACTTGAAACGAATGGTGACGGAAAAAATTCGATATCTCAATTTTTGCGAAAAAAAGTTGCCGTTGGCGGAATTTTTTCTCGAAGGTTTGGCACCGGCCACAGGCCAAAAAATGGGGATTTCGGCAAAATGACTCAAAAAGGATTTTAAGGGGTAAATTCAGTGATGCCATATGCGACTTGAAACGAATGGTGAAGGAAAAAATTCGATATCTCAATTTTTGCGAAAAAAAGTTGTCGTTTGCGGAATTTTTTCTGGAAGGTTCGGCACCGGCCATAGGCCAAAAAATGGGGATTTCGGCAAAATGACTCAAAAAGGATTTTAGGGGGTAAATTCAGTGATGCCATATGCGACTTGAAACGAATGGTGAAGGAATAAATTCGATATCTCAATTTTTGTGAAAAAAAGTTGTCGTTTCCGGAACTTTTTCTCGAAATTTCGACAATCGGCCAAAAACCGTTGTTAGGTAATCGAAAAAGAAACAAAAAAGTCTTACAAAATATTGTTTTTCAAGCAATATCTAACATGTAACCGCGTGTCAAACCGAAAAATTGACTCTACTTTTTCGAAAAACAGTCTAAAAATTTTTTTCAAAAAAATCCGTTGAAAGATAAATGAAAAAGGAAAAGAAAAGTCCCCAGACTTTTTTCCCCCAAGTCAATAGTTTAGGCGCTACACCTTGCTAAACTACATTTTTTTGCAGATGCAGAAAATTTCAAGGTCATTCTTTACAAAGCTTCCTCTCGATGAGGAAGCCAAAATAAATCAATTTACTTCCTCATTAAACTAGCTTCATAAACATTCCAAAATCACGAGGAAGCAAAACTCTTTTTTCCATCCTTTTGTTGTCTAATGCAGAGATTCCTGATCGTATACTACCTCAACTACAGAAAACATAATTTCTGTAGCTCGTCTCACTGACGACCTCTTCCAAAACTTCTTCTTCTTCGAGGCTCTCGAATGCCTCTTCGTCTCGCGTGAAATCCACGAAAGTTGTTGGTTGCGTTATTCCTCTGCTTCCATCGTTCGTTCGCGTTTGCTCCACGTTCCAAAGATATCTGTACTCGAGTTCGGTCACACTGAGCTTCTTCTCTCTTCGTCGTTCGGGGCTCAACAATTTTTTCGTATCGTTTATTATACGGTGACAATGGGTGCGCAATAGTTTCGGTTTTTGCGTTCATCGCTGTTGTTTACACGCCCGGCCATTGATTCTTCACTCGGGTTCGGTCACTCAGACGAACAATGGTTGTAAACGGATGCTTCATTGTATTCGGAGATTTTGGCTTTGGCTACATTATTTACTCTGAAATTTTGATGATTATGAGGTTAAACGCTCGCGCGGCTTTTCTGGGTACTTCAGACTTTTCTTTCTTTTTTTTTTTTGGGGAGAGCGAGCGATTTTTTGGGGAGGCTGTGAAAAGTATAGAAAACGAAGAGAGGTCATGTAAGTAATTCCCAATCAAAAGTTTGATTTATTTATAAAATCGATATTTTTAAGGTATGGAATCCATTCTCTAGTTTTTTCAAATTTATATCATTTTATGATTGTTATGATTGTTATGATTGTTATGATTGTTATGATTGTTATGATTGTTATGATTGTTATGATTGTTATTATTGTTATTATTTTTGTCAAAAAAAGTTATTAAAAAAAGTCTTGGATTTTATTTACAAAGATTTGTCGAAAATATTTGACAAAATTCCGAAATATTTTAAAAAAATTATCAGATTTTTTTTCTGTAAATATGTTCAACAATAATATGTTGTAGAAAATACATTTTTTTTGTTCGGAAAAACAAGAATTTCTTTCAAGGATCTCTCGGATAACGCAGTCGACAAAACACGCGAAGAATTTTAGAGAAAACTTTTAACTTTCCCTGAAACTATGGAAAACGTTGATGAGAAAGTCATGATCAATTTAATTATACGTTCTTTCACATAACATTTCACGCAATGAAACTGAAATGCGAAAAACGAAGATTTTTTATTAAATACTTTTTAATCAAAGAGTATATAATCGGGACGTGCTGAGAGAGAATAAAATATATTTTCAAAGAAATTAGAAAATCTTCGGATTCCGAGAACGTATTTTCTTTAATTTTCTTCGAAGACACAACAAGCAGAAAATCAGAGAAATCTCCGAGACTTTCACAAATATTTACCGAAATTTTCATAGAAATATATTCATCAGAGTAAGATCACTACAAATTTCCGTTAAGGCGATGCTGGAGTAGATTTTTTTACCGACTCATCGGTAAAAAACTACCGACCAGTCGGTAAAAAAGTCTGCTCCAGCATCGCCTTAAAAAACATTTTAGATTACCGGTAATAAAGGAAATCTCATTACCGACTGAACGTCGTTACTGAAACGCCTCGAAAGTGCTATTAAACATATTTTATGTGACATTTATGTGGTAAAAAAAATGTTAGAATTGCAAAAATCATTTATAGCATCAGATTCAATAAGTTCTGAGTTGCTTGGAAAAAAAAACTTTTTCCTACGTCAAAAAGTTCGGTATATCGAACCCATGAGAAATGGTCAAAAATTCAAACTTTTCATCAGTTTCAACTGCCATTCGATAACTTAAAGAAACAATTTTTGTATTTAAACTCCGTTTATACTGAAACCTCGATCGACCCGCTCCGCCCACGCTAAATATGTAACCGCAAAAGTTCGAGCTTTTACCTGCTTTCACCTGTTTTTACATATGAAAACTCGTAGCGATCGCAGCGCCACTGTCGTTCGACAGTTGACGTCACTACGCGGCCAAGATGGCGGGCGGTTGCACGACAAAAAACAACTGTCAAAACAAACGAATCGTTAGTCGTAATGTCTAATGAGGTGAGGAGCAAATAAAGTATACAATTTTTGTCTTATAAATCACAAAACTCGTGTGTCGATTCACTTTCCTTCACAAAACTTGCGATAAAGAGCTCGACCTATATATATATATATATAGTATCGATCGAGCGCCCGGCACTTGCACAATGTCTATATATATGCGCACCACCGTGTTAGTTCATAAGCACTATAAACAGCTATAAAAGGCTATCCTAAACCCCCTCAGACTCCCCCCTCTCTCACCTTTCTTCCCCTGTTATCAATTTCCCGGTCAAGGCTTTACATATAAACTTTACAATTATATATTATCATGCTTAAAGCCCGATACACGTAGTCGGCAAGGTAACGATTCAAAACTACAGTAAACGTCAATTGGGTTAGGATATCATGAGGAGGACACGAGTGGATGAGAATTCAAAAAATTCTACCGGCGTTCGTTCATCCACCAGAAGCAAAAATCAATCCGTGTCGAAGGTCGAAAACGGAGAGAATAAGAAAAAAGTGGAGAAAAAAATTTCGCCAGACAAATCATCGAAAACAGTCGAAAGAACTTACAGTTCGACTGCAAAAATTTCCAGCGGCGCAGCTAAATCTTCTGGCGCTGCTGCCAAGAAAAATGGCAACGTCGAACATAATCAAAGTCCAGCGACTGCCAAATCGCAGAGCAAAGCACCGGCGACTTCTAGAAGCAGCGTTGGCGCAGCGCAGAAAATTTCTAAAATGCTGGTTACGGAAAATGCTCTGAAAACGAGGCACGAGAGAAAGTCCGACGGCGAGAAACGGGGCATAAGCACTATTTATATGCCAAAGGCGAGCAGTATTACAAGTTCTAGAAATTCCGCGGCTGCCCAAGGTCACAGAGAGGCAGCGGTTTTAGCTGCTAGAAGCAAAGAAGCTAAAGTCAACTCTGCGAGGACTAAAGAGTCCAAAGATGACGTTAAGACTGCTCCTACGAGGACTGCAGTCAAAGTATCCGCATCGTCGTCCAGTAGAAGTAGAGACAATGCCGTTAAGGCTGTTTCCTCTAGAATCAAAGTCGATGCTGCTAAAGCTGCATCCACGAGAACCAAAAATGATTCCGATAAGACTGCAGGGGATAGAAATAAAGAAACTAAATCAAAGAACCAATATACGAGACAGAGGCTTCCCTCTAGGGAGAGAAGGAGATCCAGGACTCTCAGTCCAAGCGAAGTTAAAGTACTTAGATCTGGGAATAAAACGGACATTAGCAAAGTTGCTAGCAGTTCGAATAACGGAGAAGCTGGTGTTAAAAATGATACCGACGAGGGGGAATACGATTATGAAGATGATTTTGAAGTAAGTTTATCAAATTTATGGAAATTGTGTTACTGAGGGGTTTGACCAATTAGTAGAAAAAAGGGTTTTATGATTTTTTTTTTTTTTTTTTATGATTAGAAAAAAAAGATATTGTATCAAAATCCAGATAAGAATTGTGATTAATTGAAAAAGAGTTTTATTCTCTGGATTATTGTTATTTAATATTTTCTATTTTTGCGAAAAGAAACTTGTATGATTTGTTTTTTTTTTTAGAGAAATGGGTATTTAAAACTTTTCAAAATGTGTAGAAAAGCGGTTTAGATTTATAGAATGTTTATTAATTACTATTCTGCAGTTATTTTTAATTTATGAATCATTGCATTTTTTAAATTCAAAATTGCTCCAGCTGGCTAAATAATAGGCCTGTAACTTGAAAATAATTTGTGAAACTGTTTGATAAAAAAAAGATACGAAAATTAAAATATATTGAAGCAATGAGATTTTAGACTTTTTCAAATATTTGCAATTCTTCACCACTGGAATTTTCTTAAATCTCAATTTGAATATTTGCAATTCTTGACTAATGAAATTTCATTGAACCTCAATACTCTACATTTTTTTTTTTTTTTTTTTTTTCTAACGCCTCATTATTTTTCATTTTTTTACATACCTTGCTCTTCAAGGAAGCCAAAGTTCATCAACATAAATAAAATAAAGGCGCGTCATAGCGATATGCAAAATTTCAATGTCTGCTTCCCACGAAATAATTCAATCAAAATTATTCATTTCGTCCCGTTCGAAGATTCTTTTTTACAAAAAATCGGTACTTATTTTTCACTGCTCTCAACTAAATACCCAAAATTTTATTCTGATCTCAAAATTGAAAAATCAAAAAAAAAAAAAAAAGAAATCAAATGCAGTAGCTCTTTCTATCAATCACATATTTAATTTTTCTTTCCTCCGACTGACGAGCATTGATGTTTCTATATTTACGAAAAAGATCGGCACTTAACGATGAGAGCTCTTTACAGAGTTACGAGTCCGATTTTGAGGAACCTACGGATAGCGAAGTATCGGAAGTAAGCGAGGCATCGAACAAGAGCGGCAAAATTTCAGAAGCCGAGCCCATCGAAATGCGAACAGAGAAGCAGGTAAGTATCGGCATAGATATGTTGTTGGCGAGACCGGCGTTATTTAAAATCAAAGCATTTTTTACCTTTTTTCTTTTTTTTTTCTACAGAAAACTACGATAAACAGCGTAGACAGCAGAAAATCCGACGAAGAGCGAATGCTGGATTCGGGCCACTACGAGCTCGCGGAAGCGAGAAGGCGAGCTGCTAGAGTAGAATCGGTGATGTTAATGCGGGAGACGACAAAAACACCTACCGCTGAAATAATCGTACAACCGAGCATCAGCCCATATAGGTTTGCTGTCGTTAAAATCAAATATCAGAGTGAATAAACGAGCACTTTAAACGTTGTCTTTAAGCACTTTAAACGTTGTAGAGTCGAGGGTTGTGTAGATTTTGATGGTGTAGAGTCAGATTCTGTAGAATCGTTAGCATTGCCATTTTGATAATAACGGCGAAAAAATTACAATGAAAAATCAGGGAGGAACGTTCGGGAGAAAATAAATCGTTACCATCGTCGATGGACGAGGGTTTCGAGGATGCTCGATCGGGAGACTTTGCAAAATCACCGCCGCTCTCCCGAATAGCATTCATCGATTTTCGTAAAACCGCAAAAGACTTTAAAGCGGTCGCGAGCGAAATATCACAACCGAAAGTCATTTCGCGTGGTCAAAAATTGCTGGAGATGATTAAACTCGATGTCGTCGAGTGGTCGATTCTCGAAAGCAAACCTGTTGCTTACGAGGAGTATATAAGAACGCACGGGAAATTTAATACACGACAGGTACGGAAGTCAATCGATTCGAATTTTGTTTTTTTTTTTTTGTGTTTTTTTTGTGTTTTTTTTTTTCAATTTATTATTATCAAGATTCGCTCGTTTTAAAGATATGCATCCAAACTAACGAGGATAATCTTGATGTGGAAACGCAAACGGAAGCGATAGAGCGCACGAATAAATGGACACAATTCCCAGCTAAATGCCGAACAGTTTTAAAAAACGACCATGATGTAAAACTTTTTAATACGGTAATACGATCAAAGATAATCTAAAGAGATCAATTGTCAGCTCAAATTTAATATCATCTTTTTAATTAAAGTATAATAATCTAATAAATCGAAGAACCAATTCAGCAAACTCTTTACATTAAATCTACGCACGAAAATAATAATAGAAGAATATTATAACGAAATGAAAAATGAAATCTCGAACATAGAAATTTCATCGAGAATTACAGAATTTTAGCTGATATGCCAAAATGATTAAATATGCAATTGGAGCAATTTTCAAGTTGCTAAAAGCTTCACTCTTGAATATATAAATATTTTATTTGAGCTTCAACTGCCGATTTAGCAGGCCTTTTGGAAAGAAAAAAAAATCGCTAATATCAAGTATGAATTTTAGGAACGACTGGGAGTAGGAGGCGAGATTGACGAAGATTCGACAAGTGCGAAAAATCGTCCGATCTACGATGTTTTACAGTTGAACGAATTTCTAAGTCAAGCTGGAAAAGTTGTGCTTTCACTTTTGGAGGAAAGAGACAGCGGCAACAACGAGAGCATCAATAACTCTCACGAATTTCCATTCAGCGAAAGCATCGTAAAGCTTTCCATAGATGCTGTAACATTTTTAGCCGGTCGACCAGTCACGATAATTCACTATTCAAATGTGTCGAATAGAGTATTGCTTACAATTCACGCACCCGGAGACGAGGTAGGAACAGGCATTATTAATCAATTAATGGATTTTAGGCAAAAAAGCGTACTTTTTTTTAAATCAGTAATTAAAAATCCGTACAAAAAATCATGTGTTAATAATTGTGTGCGACAGCTTTCTGATATAAGAAAAATCTTCAGGTTCGAATATAATAAATTGCAGGAATTGCTTTTGGTGGAAAATAAAAAAAATATAGAACATTTTTTATAATCGAACCTGAAGATTTTTCTTATATCAGAACGCTGTCGCGCACAATTATTAACATGTGATTTTTTCAACGGATTTTTAATTAAAATTTTTTAATAATTAAATGAAATATTTAAAAGAATTAAAAAAAAAATTCCGTAAAATTTAATAATGAAAATCATAGGAAATTGAAACAACGAGAGACGAGGATTTCGTGACCGATTGTTCGATCGGTTGTGTATGGAATATTCTTCAACCTTCGAGGCCGATAAAGCTCTTTTACTCGCCGAGTGCGATAACCGCGTGTTGCTTTCACTCGACTAGTTACAACATAGTGCTCGGTGGCCTTGACGACGGGTAGGCTATGCAAAGGATATGATCCGAATGAAAAATTCTCGACTCAAGCAATTCTTCATATCGTAATCGTTCCGTAATTACGACTTGTAGGTCAATTAGTCTATGGGACCTTGCGGAGGAGGAAACTTGGCACCGAAAGATCGTCGACAGAGCTAATGACTCCGAGTGGTGCGTGAGAAGTCCCACGTATTCGACAATCGGGAATTTTGACGAAACCGGTCATAATTCGGAAATCGTTGCGTTACGCGTGTTGTCGAAAATCGAAGGAGGAACCGCGGATGAAGCGAGTCATAAATTTATGCCAATTCAAGTATTAATTTCTTAGCTTTACTCCAAACACTAATTTTCATTAAAAATTAGAGGAGAAAAAAATGCAGAAGTTGCTTTTTTTTCGTTGAAAATTAAGGAGATAAATTGGAGAAATAGAAGTCATATCAATAATACAATAAATTATTTAGATATGCAGTTTGGACGCGAATGGCCGACTCATTATTTGGAGCGTTTTGCGAAATATGAGCCGAACAAATCTCAACGATCTTGGTCTGTCTTGGTGGGGCAATTTGAGGCTCGTTAAGAGCCAAGAAATATCATTGTACTCGAAAAAGTCCACTGAAAGGTAAATCCAATCAGAAATCTATCTGCAGAGTCGAAAATCTATTTCAACATATACTTTGTATTTCAGAAAAAATCATTTAAAAGGCTTCACGGATATGCATGTCGATCGCCTCGACACAAACGCTCTCTACATCGCCACCAACACTACTAACATTTTGCACGCAACTCGAATTGGAAAGCATGCGAATCCGCCTGCATACAAATCCAGCGAAATGGGTAGGATAAATCATTTTTTTTTTTTTTTTAGAATTTACTCATATTTAAATAATTATAAAGCACTATTTATCATTTTTTATAAATAATAATTGTGTCTAAAAACAAAAAAGCGGAATACAATAAGAACGTTAATACCCTTCCAGATTGGTGCGGCAATACCAGCTGCATAGAAAGCTGCCCGTTCGATCAGCCGTACTTTTTGGTAAGAAATAATTTTCGCTTCGATAAATTCGAAAACAAAAGTGCAAAGTGAATTGATCATTTTTTTTTAACACCTTTTTTCACCAAAAATTTATGGCTAAAAAAGTTATCATTTTTTTGTTGTCAGTTTTTTGTTCACTCCGTTTTTTTGAAATTTGTAATTAGACTTGCGTTATTATTTAGGAAAACATTCTGCAGTCTTTAAATTATGTAAAATTCCACTTTTTTTTGCATTAGAACCTGCCGACTATATTGAAAACAGTAGTTAATTAAAAATTAATTTCTCCAATGTGAGTCAGTGCGATAATCACCGCGCATCACATCGATTTATAACAAAACGTGCAACTTATGTAAATTGTATTTATTCGCGAAGGTCGGATGCTCCGATGGGACAGTACGATTGCATTCAACAACGGCGGAGAAGCCGCTTTTGCAGCTCAAGAACGAGGAATGTAACGCTGCGATTAAAACAGTCCAGTGGTCAAGATCGAAACCCTTGACCGTCTACGTTTTGGACGTTGAGTCAAAGTAAGCTCTGCGCATTTTTCCGAATCGTAAATACAGAAAAATACTACAAAATCTAATAAAAAAAAAATAAAAAAATATGAATATTTTTAGAATTCACATCTGGGATTTGGGAAGCAGTGATATGTTCCCGGGTTACACGATATCGACGGAAAAATGGGCTCACGTTGACAGTATCCAGCTGTCGCCGTGTAGAACTGCCCAAGAAATGACTAATCAATACATGGTAAATGAAACCGTTTCGATACTTCGTTGAACACGCTTTTGCAACGTTTCTCAACGAGTAAAAAAAGAAAAAAAAAAAAAAAGAGCTCGTTACAATTTATTGCTTAATTGCAGGCACTTGCATCGGACAATGGCTGTGTCGAGGTGCATCGACTTAAGGAAGACTTTTATTATGCTCAGAAGGACGCTGTTAAGCGCGAAATTAATACATTTCTACGATACGCCGCGATACTGTGATTCTACTTGAAGTTCTTTGAGCATTTAGGCCATTTGTCTCAACTTATATTGTCATAAAACCTTTTTTTCTTTTTTTTTTGAAAATATTCGTAACGGTTGTAAGTAGTTTGTGCATCGTTATGCTAGAAGAGTTTTCTATTCGGGAGGAGGATTTTTCAGAAAAAGGCTCCGCGCCTCATTCGTCCAATCGATTATTTATATTGCATGCAATTATAATGTACATAGTTATGGAACTCGTGGAAATACGAGTCGTGATATCTCTAGTCCAATCCGTCCAACATCGAACTTGCGATGAAGCGAATTAAAATGAATTTTTTGCACTTATAAAACGAGTTTGGTAATTCTTATTTTTTTCTTTTTCGTGTTATTTATTCCTGCAATTATCGAAATTTTGGGGATAAATATTTAAAACTGCGAAATATATTGAATTTCGTAATGTTGTCTTTCATTCTTTAAAAACTTTACTAAGTATTGAGTAAAAAAGAAAGTCTACGGCAATAGCGTCGAAAATTAGTATTTTGAAAGACAAAAAATTTTCGAACACGTGTTTCTTGGATCCGACAGATAACTCTGGGAAATTAAAAATAGGAAAGTGTGCTAGGAAATTATCGTTTTTATGGCGATTTGAGAGAGACAAAAGTCACATTTTTAGAATATAGAATTGTGAAAAAAATGTAGCATTCACTTTAGATAATTCAATTCTCCAGCAGATTCGTTTTTACGTACCATTTTTTTTTTTTTGTATAACGAATTAAAATTCGCACAATTTAAGAAATCGCGAATTCTGAATTTCTCGTACAAAAAGACCTGAAAATTTCTTGGCACAAAATTTATCAAAGGATGCGGCAGTGTCAATGCAAAATATTTTTTAAAATTGCATTAGAAGTGATTTTTTAACAACAACTTTACGTAGAGTGTCAATAGGATATTTAAAACGACGCGAATTTACGATTATTCATTACTTTCATTCAAATAAAATTAAGAAAAAAAAAAAAATGTAAGGACGCAGTCATTCTGGAGCTATTTATTAAATTTATTAAGAACGAGTAAAATCACGTGGCTGAAAGAACGACAACAGAGAAAATAGCAGCCGTTAATATGCTATAAAACGTTACCGCTGGACGACCCGCTTCGCTGCAGTAGCTGTACTTTTTTTCGCGCTCGACAAACCTGTTCACAACATCAGTGTAATTCCTCGGCAACTGGATATGAAGAACCTCGCGCTGAAGACGTTGAGCTCGTTCCTGCGTGAAACAAAGAAGAAGAAGAAAAGGAAGAAAATTAATATCAAACGACAAATCAATGACACAATAAGAGACAAGCGATCTTCGCCTGTTCCAGTCTAGCCTTTTCAATTTTAGTAATTCATCTCCAGAAAATAAAAGAGGATAAAATTAAATGACAAACAAATCGTGGAGTAGCCGGAGCAGGTTCTAAAATTAGACGAAAAATTTGTGGACGTAAAGAAGAATCAAAAATCATCGAAATATACACAAATGTGCGACTACTGCTCGTGGATAGAAAAAATTCTCCGCCCAAAAATCGAAGACCTACCATCTGTATGCACGAATATTCTCAACGAGGCGAGAGAAGATCAGAGCGCGCAAGAGATTCCAAAAAAATATGAACCGACAATTTTGGTTCATGGAACCGCGGATTCAGCGTCATCGACGAAAGAGATCAACGCGACACTCGAGAATATCGAGAAAGCTGCTGTGAAAGCGTACAAAGAGCTCGCTAAAGATTGCGAAGCTTTGGAAGCTGTGGAAACAGCGATTCGTAGCTTAGAGAATATCGAATCAAATCAAGACAGCGGAGGAAGCATTGATATGACAAATCCAAGTAATTTTCTAGTTATAAGAGACGCGGCTTTGATGGACAGCGAATCCAATGCCGGTGCCGTTGGAGCAACCACTGATACACTTCATCCAATTACTCTGGCGAAGAAAGTGCTACGTGAGAACGTTCATGTTTTAATTGTCGAGAGCGGAATTCGGACTCTTGAAATGTCGTCGAACGATCCATCTAGGATCGGAAAATTCAATGGCACCCTACCGACGCCACCGAATTCAAGAAGCTCGAGAGTCAATGACATTGACGAGTCGAAATCAATCAAGAATAATTTGTCTGTAAGTCAAAGAATTACAGAGCGAACGATAAGGACTCGAGTTTTTTTAACATAAAGACTCTTTTTATTAAAAAAAAAAAAAACTAAAAAATAGGCGACTTTAGGAAAATTGAAAAACGAAAAAATTTGCCTTGGAAAAAATGAATTGCAGGAAAAGGTGAAATGGTACAACTGACCATCAGCAAAACAATGACGAAAATAACTGCCAATTTTGAAATATCATTTAAAAAAAAAAACCTAAAAATAGATGACTTTACAAGTACTGAAAATCAAAATAAATTTGACCTTATCGTTTACAAAAAAAAAAAAAAAAAAAAAAAAAAAATGTAACAATTTTCAATATTCGTCTATGCAGTCCGAGCAGAATTCCTGAAACTTATAAAATCGTTTGAACTTATTATTGTCTTGAATATTTAGGTGCAAAGAGGTATGCGCGTTTACGGATCGGTGGCAAGGGATCGAAAAGGTCGTTTGGCCTGTGGAATTTCCACGCAAGACGATCGCGCGGATAGTATAGCGAAATCGTCGATGACTGCATCGGGATCGGTTCTGGGTTGTGGAATATTTTCCAACGGTGAATCCTGTTGTTCTGTATCGAGCGAAGATCGTGCAGTCTATCTTTACGCGCCTGCTCGTAAAATTATCGAGAGATTGCAGCGCCAACAGAGAGCTTCGAATGATTCGAATTCATCGCTTCGGATCGAACATGTGCTGAGCGACGAATTGAATAATTTCTTTAAGGACACAGGAGAGTCTTGCGTCGGTGCCGCTGCTCTTACAGTCAACGGAGAGGCTGAAGTTGCTTTCACAAGTAATTATTTTCCGTGGGCGTGTTGTAAAAATCGCGTAATTACTTCGGGTTATATCAGAGGTGAGGTATTTGAGAAAGATGTTGGCGAAATCGATATGCCACTCGATTGCAGATGCGATTCATCGATCAAATAATATATACATCATTATTGAGAATAGTAAAAAAAAAACATTTGAATATCAGCTCGATTCGGTTGATTCGAAATTTTCGTTTTTTTTGGTTTTTCGATGTTGAATTTTAGAGAACTTTCGAGGCTTTGACAACGTTCTCAATGAGCAAGAAATTTCCAATCGAATCCTCTATTAAAAAAATAATTAAAAACGCTTTTTTTTTTTGCTTTTTTGGCCTCTTAATAAAGGAAGCTTTGTTTTTTGTGAAGATTTTTTTTTTAAACTATTTTCAGACGATATTAATTTAATAAAAAAAATTAAAAAAATATATACACAATTCTTAGTAATAATTTAAAAATTTTTAAATTGTCTCGACTCCGTTGTTTCGAAATTTTTTTTTTTGTTGATTTTTCGATGTCGAATTTTAGAGCTTTTGATCACTTTTAATCACGAAAATTCATCGATGCTTTTTAAAGACAGTAAAAAAAAATAATACTCTTAATGTAATTACCGAAAAGATGATATTATGACGAGTATCGTAAGGCCCGTAGAGCGAGAATGCAGGCGTTTCATCCGGGAAGCTATTGCCGAATATCGCATCAATCTCGAGTAGGGTCGAGTAAATTTCCTTGCGCCTCAGGTCGGTCATATTTTCATTGACCATCACGGAACCGAGCTCGCTCCACGTTAATAAGCACATATTGCCCTTGGAGTCCTCCGACGGATCGACGCATATCGATCTCAGATTGCTTCCGGGTGACGAGGCGGAATCGCCCTTGTCTAGATATTAAAAAAAAAAAAAAAAAAATCAAGAAGTCAAACGATTAAGAGTAAACTATTCCTTTTCGAGGACAGCGTAAAATTAGTATTTCCATGTGAATATTTTACTGACCGAGTCCATTCTCGAGGCTGACAAACGCGACATCGCCCTTGCCGGATTTCAAGCAATCGTAGGTCGCAGCATTCGCGTCAATAGATTTTCCACCTGTTGTCAAGAATTTTTGTTAATAATCATGGTACATTTTTTTTTTCGAGACTATCGCATTAAGAAGATTTAATTTATTTCAACCTTGCTGGCACAGAGAGTAAAGGTTCGAAGGTACCGGATGTTCGACCTTTAAATCACTGAGACCGACGACACAGCTGTCCTTGAAGAAATTTGATACTGCTTTGAGATCCGAGCAATTCCAACTCTCGTTCGTGGTAGTATTGCTCATTACGTCTACAAACGCGTTCCAGCCTTAAAAGGAAAAAAAATATATTAATCTGTTAAGTCTCAAATATCTACAAGTCATGCATATTTTTAACGTAAAAATGGGTTTTTTTATTTTTAATTTTAAATTATTCCATTTTATAAAGATCTAATAAGGCACGTTTCGGGTTATGGAAATTGTAGCATTTTTTGGTCAATCTTTGGTATTTAAAGACACTAATAATGTTTTCAAATGTTTTCAGTTATTTAGTTTAAGGTATTTTTTAAAAAATATATACTGCATCTAGATGATGTTGTATATTTTTTACAAATTATATTAAAAATGAAGAATTTGAGAAATTTAATGAAGAATTTTTCTGGTGCTATCACGAAATCGTTTCTTCAAACTCATTCCCTCGTGAAACAGCTTTTAAAATCTGAATTTAATTGAATTCGTAAAGTGGTTTCCCTAAAAATTCTTCAAAAATTAGTGCGAAGCTTTGGCGAATGATTGGCTTCTCCGAATGCAAATTTTTTGAAGTTTGGAAAAGCTAAGGCGCGTACGCAACCAGTACGTTTACTGTAAAAAAAAAAATTAAGCAGCATGGACAGAACTAGAATTTAATGATTTTGAAATGATACCAATGCTCCGATAGCCGGTGAAGCAAGCTCGCGCTCCTCTGAGGTCTTCCAGTGTACGATAACTCGAGTCGTTTCTCACCAAAGCCGCAACCATGTTGAGATCCTCCTCCTTTTTCGTTACCACTTGAACAATCGGTACAGATCCTTTTCTAACAACGCCAAAAAAAAAAAAAAAAATTAAAATCATACTTGTAAATATTATTTTCAAACTCGCAATTCTATTTTCTATATATTGTAAACTTAATATTAAAGGCCAATTTAAAAAACGAAAAAAAAGATAAAATTCTTGCGAATATTGTTAAACTATCGAATTCTTGTGGAATGTCTTCTTTTATATCCTTTATAACTAATTTCATATAAATCTTTTTTTTTGATAATATTCTTTCTTGGTATGAAAATTGAATTTAAAACCAAAAAGTCGTAGACATCGTTTTTCCATTACTTCGATATTTGTGGCAATTTTTTTTGTAAATGAATTTTTAAGGAAATCCATTTTGATTTTCACTTTTAAATATTCATATTAAAAACAAGTGAGGTCAAAAAATCAAAGCAATGAATCTATCTGATGGAATGCTCACAATCTAGCCTCGAGTTCCTCTTCCGGTCTTACGACAAAGAGATCGACTCTTCCGTTCCTTACAGCCTCCAGGCAAGCACTTCGATTTGCGTGCTGATTGCAGGATATCGACGGTTCGAGGCCGTAAGCCAATGAAGCCTCTCTCATCCATTGACACTTCCGGTCCTCCAAATTCGACGCGACGCACCATTTTATTAATCTCGAGGGCCAGCAGCCCGCGCGAGCGTTTGCACTCGCAAAACCGGGATCTTTACAAATTTCTTTTTTTTAAATTTATTTAAAAAAAACACACACACACACACACAATTTTCTTAATAATTAAAGAATATTAAAAAATGAAATCAAAAAAAAGAAAAAAAAATGAGTTCAAAAAATGGTTAAAGTGGAAAAGAGAAAAATGTTTACAAATGAGACAAAAAATTAATTGAGCGAAAAATTATTGAAGCGCAAATGAGAAAGCTTTAAATACAAGAATTCTAGTAGATCATAAAAAAATATATTAAATTCAGGACGAAGCAATGACTACGATTTTCGAAAATCGTTTCTTTGAGAAAAAAGAAAGACTTTTTTTTTTTCAACATTAAAATTAATTATTGTTTTGTAGCTGTGAATTAAACTCCGTGATGGAAAATAAAATCAATAAGGCTGCTACGTTACATCTTCGAAGAAAGTCTTCGGGCGTCTGCAGTATTTCCGTAGGTATTGGAGTCCAACTATAACTTTCCATTAGTTGCTCGACTTTTTGTTGCCAGGGAAACTTTTTCTCCGCGATGGTACTGACAATTTTCGATACTTGTGCAGCAGTGTCTCTGCGTAACAAAAAAAATATTGTAATTAATTTGAGAAGAAGAAAAAAGAAAAGTTGTCAACTAAAACTGATAGAAAAAATTAGCTGATCGTATTGCCCCGACAGAATCGAGGAGGGAACATTGAAAATATTTGGGGCTTGAAATATATTAATTTTGAAAATTTCGTATCGATCATAAAAATCGAGAGGACTTAATTAAAAGCTTAAGAAAGTCTTCAACAATCTTCAAGATTTGGATTTACAATTTTTTTCGTGACGAATATTTAATTTCCCTCACATTTTCGTCACGCATTTCAAAAAATTTTCCTGCAATTTCCAGTTTTTCCACGACAGTGAATTAAACTTTGAATTAAATTTCATTGATTTGAAATTCCGTGGATGTAAATTGCAATTTAATTGAAATGTTTTTTTAACTACCTGGTGGCAACAACTACTGGCCAGGGCTTCGTTATCCAAACACAGGGCCTTCCGTCTCCTACGGTTCTCGTTGTACCATCCGGACAGAGATAACTGAACCTGGTCTCGTTAATACCTTGTGTCTAAATTCAATAAACACTCAAAATTTTATCAAAGCAAAACAAGAAAAAATTGAGAAATTAAGCGATTAACAAGAAATTTTTTAAAAATTATTAAAGCGAAAAAAAGAAAAATGTAAAATGAATGAGACGAAAAATAAATTGAGCCAAAGATTATTAATTAAGTCGAAAATGAGAAAGATTTAAAAAAATGAACTCATTTCTTCTTTTTTAATGATTAAAAAATATTAAGAAATAAGACGAAAAATAAATTATGCCGAAAAATGAGACAATGACAATTACTCCAAAAATGGATAAACTGAAAAAGGCAAAAAGGTTAAAAATGGGATAAAATAAATTATCCCAAAAAAATGAGAATGACAATTACTCCAAAAATGGATAAAGTGAAAAATGAGAAAAAAAAAATGACTAAAGTGAAAATGAGCAAGTTTTAAATAAATGAGAGAATAAAAATTCCTGAAAAAATGATAATAAATAAAAAAAATATGCCATACCTTAAAATGACGCAGAGCATCTTCCAAGCGTACCCAAGCAACATCTGCGTCATTCTCAGTGAGACAGAGAAGAGCACCTTCGCGCCCGTAATACTTGTCGCTGTGGAAGCAACCCGCGGGATTGTCGCAAAGGGCACACAAGTTTTTGTACTTTGATTCTGCAGAAATTTTGGCGTAAAAAAAAAAACGAAGATAAAGATCCATTGCAATATTTTCTGTACAATAGTTTACATTTTTTATCTTCCAGTTCACAACGGCAAATTATTTAAACAATTTTTTTAAATGATGGATTTTACAAATTCTAGAATATGAAAAAAAAAATGTGTCAACACCAAAAAAATATAAGAAATTGATCTAAAAAAAAATATTCTCGCATATAAATTATCGAAAGCTGGTATGGAATGTAAAAAAAAAAATATTTTGTCAACTAAAAAACAAAATTAAAACAGATGAATTTTGGTTAATTACCTCGTAGAAGGGTCAAATTTTTTTTTCACTACATAGTAACGCATATGTAACTAATTTCTCAAAGTTACAGATTTTTTTCTCAAATATTTAGACAGCAAAAAAAAAAATTGAACACAACTACAGCAAAATCGCATGTATTTTAAATGACAAAATTGAGCCCTCTAACAGGAAGGTATTTAATCTTAAAAATCCCTGAAATTTGCAGAGTATTTAAAAAAATATATATTTCGACGATTCGTCGATACCAAAAAAAAAATATCACTCTGACATGTATGAATAAATTTAAAAAAAATAATAATCAGTGGAAAAAAAGTATGTAGAATCACAGGTAATAAATTCAGCTTACTCAGATGGTTATCGTAACTAGAATCTGGCGTCCACGCGCCAGGAATACAGGCAGAACCGAAGAAACTCGACAAACTCGATACCTCGTTCTCCACTAGTGTCTTATCAGCATCACACCTTCGCGGAATGATCCAATTTTGGAAATACTGCAAAGCAACAAATAATTTCAATCAGTTTTACAATTTTTTTTTTTTTTCAAAATCATTAAAAAAAAAAAGAAGAACAAAAAAAAAACAAACTGTAGCAAAAACGCGAGTCGTATCGTCCCAGTTCTCCAGTCCTCCGTGGCAAAATTTTTTTCCCATAAGATCGGATGAGCTTTTTATATCCGCAGCGACTACAGCAGCCATAGCAAAGAGTTGAGTATCTGAAACGAGCCAATAAATTAATCATTATCATGTGAATTCTCCATTGAAAGATCGAAGATCGAAGATATGAACTTCACGATGCATTACAAAAGAGATTATAGTAAACGAATTGTGCTCGAATGATGAAAGATCTCGTAGTGAGATAATCACCTAATAATTACATACCAGTTTTAAATAGTCTGAGCTCGTGCGTGACTAGAATATCGTATTCGGTGTTTGCACTCGCAGTTACAAGATCCTCGGGCTCGAGTATCGCGAATTCGGCATCGCCCGCTGCCAATCGACGGAGACAATTGAGTCTGCAATAGTTCGTCATCAATTAAACCCAGAGACTTAAAAAAATGTTCATTCTATTATTTGTCAACCTTTTTTAACCCGATAAGTGTGGCTTTTGTTACAATGATAATAATTGTTTAATTTAGGAATGCAATTTTTTAGACACAGGGTTTGGCTTTTGAAACTTTTTTGATTGCTGAGTTAATTTTTTTTTTTTAACACATTTCTAGATTTTTTTTTTTTTTATCTAATAATGGAAAAATTATATGAAAAATAAGATTTTTTTTTGTTGTTATTTATAATCTTTGTAAAAATAAGATGAAAATGTAAAAAAAAAAAGAAAACACAAAAACAATGCTTCACAATTTTTCGAAAAAAAAAAAAAAAGAAAAATTTTAATGTGCAAGTCTCAGCTTTGCAATCTTTTTTTCTCTTCAAGGATAAAAAATTTGTAAAAAAATTATTGCAATTCCAAGGATTTGCATTTTAATTTGTAATCGAAACAGGCAATATTGAATTATATCGCTACTGTTACAAATTAGCACATAAATCGTCTGATAAAAATTACCAAATAATCGTCCTGCAATAAAAAGAAAAAAATAATTAATCCACGCACTCGATTTTTTAGTTTGATGGATTTTTTATTTACCTGTCGTTGACGATAACGCACTCCACCTGGCTTTCCTGGTCCGTTCGCAGTATCGGACATGTCTTGTTAATCCTCTTGGTCGTATGTGAGCTTTCCACAACGCACAAACGTACTGAAAATATGCAATAAAAAAATATGCGCGTTACTCAACACACTACTCGTTAAACTCGTTCCCGAAACGCAAATACAGGCGTCTGTGCACCACCAGTTTTAACCAAACATCACATTACTTTCGGACTATATATTCACTATATTTTATTTAATATATAATCTGATATTCGTTATTTTATTTAATAAATAATATGATATTCGTTATTTTTTTAAATAAATAATCTGATATTCGCTATTTTATTTAATAAATTATCTGATATTCGTTATTTTATTTAATAAATAATCTGATATTCGTTATTTTATTTAATAAATAATCTGATATTCGTTATTTTATTTAATAAATAATCTGATACTCGTTATTTTATTTAATAAATAATCTGATACTCGTTATTTTATTTAATAAATAATCTGATATTCATTATTTTTATAGAATACAATTTTCTTAGAAATGTGATTTTTTTTGTTTAGTCTCAAACAATTCTCGCGAAAATTTCACAATTTTTTTTTTTTTTTTTTTTAAATCGTAGAATTTATTTCAAATAAAAAAAAATTCTGTTTCATTTATTAATAACATTGTCATATTATTATCATTATAAACTTTTTATTAAATAATTTGTAACCTTTTTTAACGCGATAAGTGTGATTTTTTTTTTTAATTGTAGAATTTATTTCACATAAAACAATTTTTTCATCTAATTTATTAATAACTTTAATATTCAACTTAATATTCATTGCTAAAAAAAAAATTCTGTTCAATTTATCAATAACATTGGCATATTATTATCATTATAAACTTTTTATCAAATTATTTGTAACCTTTTTTAACGCGATAATTTTTTTTTTCAAATTGTAGAATTTATTTCACATAAAACAATTTTTTCATCTAATTTATTAATAACTTTTATATTCAACTTAATATTCATTGCTAAAAAAAAAATTCTGTTCAATTTATCAATAACATTGGCATATTATTATCATTATAAACTTTTTATCAAATTACTTGTAACTTTTTTATCACAACTGTGATTTTTTTTTTTTTCTTAAAAAAATCGTAGAATTTATTTCACATAAAACAATGTTTCTATCTAATTTATTAACAACATTGGCGTATTATTATAATTATTAAAAATAAAAGTTTTCATCATCTCCAATAGCAGTTAAATTTTCAGAATATTTTTCTCTCTTCTCAAATTTCCAGCATTTTCAATTAAATCAAACCTTAAATATTTATTTATGGAATAAAAAGAAAGATATGAAAAAATTGTCTGTAAATGTAATAACGTTGATTGAAAAACGTAAATTAAAATTGTCCCCAATGGACAAAATAAAATCTCACGTTTGTCAGCAGTGGCATATCCAGTGGGACCGCGAAAATCGTACAAGCAAAAAGCACCAATGATCACAAGTCCAAAAGTGAGAGACGAGGCTCTCGTCGATCCTCCTCGATCCATCGTCAACAAGCGTTTATCGTTCTTTAACACCGCCTCTACAAATCGCTCAAAAAAAAAGCAACACTCTCGCGACTCCCCCAAGAAACAGCTATTTAATACATGTATCTATAATAGCATATATATATATATATTTTCCTCGTGGTAAGCGTCATCAGCTCGTTCTGATACATATCATACTTTCGCGGTGTTCCCCACAACAGACTGGAACGACGAAGGACGTATAACTAATGGTGAACGTGTTTAGAGAGAGAAAGGAAATAAAAAATTAATCACTAATATTTATATATATATATACACACACAACTGATTAACTGGATTGTCGTTTAGTTTCATAAAAAAAAAAAAAAAAGAGAATAATAAATATAGAGAAATTGTAAAGGCCCAAAATTCCGATTTTTGTATCGAGAGACAATAGAAGTACAATCGAAGAATTTTTCTTTTTTTTTTTTTTTTTTTTTTTTATAGAGCAAAATGTTGATAAGCACGTGGCCTTTTTTTTTTAACGACCCTCGTGAATCACGTTCGATGCTGATGGAATGAACTCAACTGCTGCGTTCGTACGAATATATATGATTAAAATAATTATAATTATACGCAGTCGAGGCGTTGATACGTCAGCAATATACCAGAGCTTGAATCTCTCTGTCTCTCTTTCTAGCGCGCGCGCGCGCGCCTGTCCACTTGCTGATATTATAGAGATGACGGCGAACTGCGAACGGCAACTGAAAAATATAAGCGTGAATAAATATGGAGAACTGGCGGGATTTTGTATATGAAGATTGTTAGGAGAACGGGCGTGTAAATACAGCAGCAGCAGCAGCAGACGGCATCAGTCACAGAGGTTGACCTTCCCGAAAGTCCAAGGGCGATGTATCGGTGCGTGTTCGATATAAGTATGTAAGTTGTGCGATGGTGGGGAGAGGAGTAAAAAAAAAAAAAAAAAAAAAGGTGGGTTTGGGAGGAGGAAGTGATCGAAACTAGGAGTAAAAGAGGTGTGTAGAGTAGGAGAGCTGTTGGCGTGTCATTATCGTTTGACACTTGCTCTGAGCTGTCTTGATGCGCTCTCAATTCTTCAATAGTGTGTGCATTTTTTTTTTTTAAGATTGTTGGAGGAATTGCACTGCAAAATTGGCTATGAAATATTTGCAGGATATTCTGTGAAGTTAGCTTTTTTAAAGTGATGGCACTAATGGAGTTTCGTTGAAATTGTAATTTTTGGTTAATTATTTTAGAATCTAGAAATTAGAATTCGTATTTTAAGTTCATTAAGTGGAGCGGAGTTTTTCGAATTTGGAAGGAGTGGAGTTCAGGTCAAGTTCTGCATAGTTTTTGGAGTTCAGGTCAAGTTCTGCATAGTTTTTGGAGTTCGGGTCAAGTTCTCCATAGTTTTTGGAGTTCAGGTCAAGTTCTGCATAGTTTTTGGAGTTCAGGTCAAGTTCTGCATAGTTTTTGGAGTTCAGGTCAACTTCTACATAGTTTTTGGAGTTCAGGTCAAGTTCTTCATAGTTTTTGGAGTTCAGGTCAACTTCTACATAGTTTTTGGAGTTCAGGTCAAGTTCTGCATAGTTTTTGGAGTCCAGGTCAACTTCTCCATAGTTTTTGGAGTTCAGGTCAAGTTCTGCATAGTTTTTGGAGTTCAGGTCAACTTCTACATAGTTTTTGGAGTTCAGGTCAACTTCTCCATAGTTTGTGGAGTTCAGGTCAAGTTCTGCATAGTTTTTGGAGTCCAGGTCAACCTTTTCATAGTTTTTGGAGTTCAGGTCAAGTTCTGCATAGTTTTTGGAGTTCAGGTCAACTTCTACATAGTTTTTGGAGTTCAGGTCAAGTTCTACATAGTTTTTGGAGTCCAGGTCAACCTTTTCATAGTTTTTGGAGTTCAGGTCAAGTTCTGCATAGTTTTTGGAGTTCAGGTTCACTTCTACATAGTTTTTGGAGTTCAGGTCAAGTTCTACATAGTTTTTGGAGTCCAGGTCATCCTTTTCATAGTTTTTGGAGTTCAGGTCAACCTTTTCATAGTTTTTGGAGTTCAGGTCAACCTTTTCATAGTTTTTGAAGTTCAGGTCAACCTTTTCATAGTTTTTGGAGTTCAGGTCAGCTCCTCCATAGTTTTTGGAGTTCAGGTCAACTTCTCCACAGTTTTTGGAGTCTCTGTTAAGCTCTACATACAACAAAATATTAATGAAAAATTAATTTTGACAATTACTCCCAAATTTTATGGAAAAAAAATCCAAATTTTAAACCTGGTGCAAATTTATTTTTACTCAAAAATTATGAAAACAAATTTATTTTCTCGTGTAAGTGATAAAAATCTGAAAAAAAATGATCCTCGCGACCAAAATAGGCAACGAAAAAATTCGTCACCTAAATTCGAGAGGGCGCAGATGACCACTTGAATTCACTGTGGAATGTCCCATACATAGTGGAAAAAGAAGGGTCGTGAACTATCGTCTCCGTTCGTGGAACTTCGTAAACTCTCTACTCTTGTCTTTTCCTCATATCTCTCTGATATTAACAGACAAGGCACCGATCAAACAGTTTGTCGCACATAGTGCAACAGTGGTGGCGTCTGATTACTGTCCCGTGTGTCTCTTTGTGACAGCGTCACTAAAGTTGCCTCATTTTTGTGGTTTGCAAATTTCACTATAGAAAATAACGAGGATGTTGGTTTTTGCGATATTCGCGATATCTCGAGTGAGTCCTCGAAACTACCGCAGATGACACATGTGTAGGTATACAGATGGGCTATTTTTATTTATATATAGTAGCAGTGATCGCTGCGCTGCTACTGGCCAAGTGAGAAACGAGGGATTGAGAGAAGCTGTTTTGTGTTTTCTGACGCCACCACCTGTAAACTGTGCGATAGCTGTCTCAAGGGACGTCCTTGACACTCAATGTATACTGTCGCGGCGCTTTCAGTTACGATACGCCTTGGCAGACGACACGAGTTTCATGTTCGTTGTTAGATAGAACAGAGAGTTTCGAGATAATCTCAGATTTCGGAGACTTGGCTCAAAATTCATGTAATGTTATAAGAAAAACGTCCGATAACGGGCGACTTTGTTTGGCTATCGTTTGTTTGCATATATCATGCATATATCGGTCATTCCACGTCAAGTACACACTCGATCGTGAAAAATGTAATTCTTGAGTAGTTAATATATATATGTATATATATATGAGTCATTCCACGGTATTTCACACACCAAAAAACCCGACCATCTCCAATCTCCTCCCAATTTTTTTATATCGTTTACCATGTCAAATGAAGCATCTATGAATTTTTTTCGAATTTCATTCGGATATTTGCTCGATCCATAGAATAAAACATGAAAAACTGAAAAAAAAAAAAAATCTGACGTCGAGTGAAAAAATCATATCGACAAAAACAACTAGGCCAATATTTTCCTGAAAAAAAAAAGAAATTTATGAATTAGAATAAGTTTTTAAAATATTTGTTAATTTTTTTTTTTTAATTTTTGTTATTTTATATTTTTTTCCATTTTTACGAATTAATTAATTTCTTTTCTTACGGTCAATGCACGGAAACGTAAGAAATTTATCAATTCGGAAAAGTTTTTTTTTTAATCGTTGTCAATTTTTTTTTCAACTTTTTATATTTTTTTTTTTTTTTTAGCTGTTTCGAATAGATAAATTGAAAAAAATATAAAATAATATAAAAAGTTGAAAAAAAAATATACAAAGATTGAAAAAAAAGATTTTTTCTTTTTTTTCAACTTTTTGTATTATTTTATATTTTTTTCAATCTATCAATTCGGAAAAGTTAAAAAAAAAATAAAATAAAAAGTTGAAAAAAAAAAACAAATGTACAAAGTTTTTTAAAGCCCTGTAAATCTTTTCCTCACTTCATCCTCTTCAAAGTGCTTAAAATATTCCGTCACATGCGCTATGAAGATTTCGTGACATAAATAAAACACCAGAGGGATGTTGTATAACAATGTCACGTGACATTCATCAATATTACAGAATATCGTAATGTTTTTATAAGATCCAAAAAAGATGCAACTGTTACAGTCCGTGTTTCAGTTAGGCTACTGGATCCTTCACCGGGCTGCAGTTAAAATTCTATGCAACAAAGCTTGACGCAGAGAGTCCCGTACGTAAAACGCGTTTGCCCGAGCACACGGCGCTCTCTCGAAACCTTTAAACTTGATTTTAGGCGGGCGTTCACGTGCGAAACACATGCTCAACGTTTTATCAATTAAAAAATCTCACAAACTACCATTACGAAATTCTTTTGATACGGCATTTAATGACTTGCAACCTTAAGTACTCCAGTTCACTGCTATTACGAATCTTTAACGCTTATCTGTTGTCAGTACAATCTTGAATGTCTCGACTGTACGTATCAATACTGTGGGTTCATATTCAATTTCATTGGTGCATTGCTATCGAAAAACTCAGACGATTAGACGAGGGTCCAGAATATTCAATGTATGTAAATCGTAATAATTAATATACGGTGTGAGCTCGATGCTGGTACGTAAAGAAGGGCTACAGAGTGCGGCGGGTGGTCCCATTGTTTCGGGCCTTATAGTATTAGTGCGCCAGTGATAAGACGGCCGTCGTGCCCTTAGTTGCTGCGTGGGATCGCTGATCCAGCTGGTACCGAGAAATTATATGTGCGAGAACTAAAAGAGGCTCGTTACAATAAATTCGTGATTTCCATTCTTGCTCTCTCTGTCTTTTTCTCTCTGTCTCTCTTCCATGATACAGCTCTTCTTTATATTTGATTCAGTAGCATTTAGTCAAATCGTTTAAGCTGTAAGAGGTGGGCGTGGAAAAACAGTCATCGAGTGTCTCTTGCGACGAGGAGACGCCGAACCGAACTCTCCAAACGTGCTGGGCCTCTCTTTTTGATCCAAGCGGTTTTCTTCTCTTTCAGGATTTGTACAAGCATCGATTGATCGGACCGATCAATAGGAGAACAATCATATCCCGTTACGACATGAGCGCAGATTAACGCCAAAGATTTTTCAGACGCTCCGAGGACCACGCAAAGTTTTTCTCACTCAATCTGGGGATCAGAAATTAAACAATAAAATGGGAAAAGTAAAAATCAACTCGAAGCAGTTGCCGGTTAAGGCGCACTTCTTCTTCTTCATGGCTGGTAAATAATCGATCGAAGATGGATTTTGAAAATGTTTTTGAAACATTGAAATATCACATTTTTTTTTGGTCGAAAAATAATCCCATTGCGATTTATTTACTGAAGAAAAAAAAAGTAACTAAAGTATATAATTTGAAAAAATTCTAAAATGTTTTAATTTTTTTTTTTTAGCAATGGGTCCTATATTACCATTTCTAACAGTGTATGGAAAGCAACTGGGTGTCTCACCAATGATAATGGGTACAGTGAACGCTGTGCTGCCGATACTCTTTCTCTTAGCCAAGCCATGTTTTGGTTACGTGGTCGATTACTTTCGGGACTGGCGAAAATCGATATTCATCGGTTTGCTCTCAGCCACTTCGTTGGCTTTCGTGGCGATGTACTTTTTGCCGGGTCTGCCTGGATCGCCGATAGCTGCAAATGTAATAACAGACGTTACGATAGACTGTAATGAAATAATAAATTGTAACTCGAGGAACATCACAAAACCAAAAGGATGTTACGAAGAGAGAAGCATCGCCAAATGCCAATGGCATTGCGAGGATGGAAATAATTTTTCCGCAACTGTGATATTCGAGGACAGAAGGGAGAAGAATTTTTCTATCGATACCTTGTGCCTTGTGGAATCGGTGGAAAATTTAATTGGCTGCGATGAGAAGAAAGACAAGCAACGCACGTGCGGATTATTGTGCGAATCTATAAACGATGATCGATGCTTGTACGGATCTTTGACTTTTTGGGGATTTCTCATTCTCATGTCCTTTGGATGCATCGGTTTCAATGTCTCGAACTCTATCAGTGACGCTATTTGCTTCGACGTTCTGGGTTTGTAAATTTATTAAAGTTGCTAGATTATCGTAAGAGTCTCCAAGATGCAACTGCAGAGTTGATTAGGATTTTTTTTTACGACTCGAACTTTTTGCATAAAAATTGTATTTTATTTTGGATAGTTTTCATGTGAAATTTTAATAATAGATTATTTTGCTAAAAATTAGTATGGATCACTTTTATGATCTATAGTCATTTTTCATCTTTATATTAATATTATAAAGATTTTTTTTTTAATGTTGCAAATTTTATGAATTGCATTAAAAATTTGCATAGAATTGGTTTTCATTATCATTTATATATTTTTTTTTAAGTTGATATTTTCGTATGAAAAAAAAATGTTTGTAAATGAAATATTTGAAAAATGATGCCAAGTAGAGCTCTTTGAAAATTCCTCATTAAATTTCATTTTTTCACAAAGCAACATTTGTGAGAAAGTTTATTTATTAATTTTGGCTTCCTCATTATTAGCTTTGTTAAAAATGAAATTTAAGGAAGTAGCAATGTGAAAAATTCTGCTCTGCATTATTTTTAATTCCAAAGAAAACTAAAAATCTTCTCAGTTTTCATGTCATTCCACATGTCACTCTGCTGGCATGATAATCTGGAAAAAAGAAGTATTTTCATGAAACCAAAGCTACCTGTTTGAAGAAGCAAAAAATAATGCAAATTACAGATTACATTCAATACAAAGTAACGATATTTTTTGTTTTATATCTGGATACAAATTCCCAAACCCATCTCAGAAAAATAATCTTCCATTTTATACCAAAAAAGATCTTTGAGCTTTTAAGACTATCAAAGATTTCCATTAGAATCATATTTTATAGAGTCTCCAAGTATTTTTTTTACCAAGATTTATCAACTGAAAGAAACATTTGTAAATTGTTAATCTCCCGTTAAATTCATTGTTTATCCCCATAAAAAACATCAGGTACAGGAGGAGAAATGGGATATGGACGTCAGCGCGTATGGGGAACGATAGGATTTGGCGTGACGGCTTTTTTGGCCGGTTATTCCGTTGACCTGTGGTCTCAGGGTCAGGCAATAAAGACTTACACACCAGCTTTTTTACTGGTCTTCACATTCACCTGTTTCGACTTATTGTGCTGTACAAAATTGAAGGTACCATCAACCGTCGTCCCTAGAATAATAGAAAATCGTAAGTACATTTTGTGTCTCATATATGAAATTAATTGAAAAAAATTCTCTCTCTTTTTCTTTCAGCTACCGATCATGTCAGGCTCAGAGAGTATCGCAAAAGACATCTGCGGTCTATTGAAAATGAAGCCTATAATGATTTTTCTATTTTTCGCAACGATAGCCGGTATTTTCGACAGTTTTATAATTTACTTCATGTTCTGGTGAGTCGAGGCAGCGCATTTTGTCATTTAATAAAACGCCGGCACTGCTTTTAAAAAAAAAAAAGTGAAAAAAAAAAAATGATGATGAGAAAATGTAAGTCGTGAGAATCTGCAGGTACCTGGAAGATCTCGCTGCGATAACTGGACACATGGGCCAAATTAAATTGATTGAGGGTCTAATCGTTGCAGCTGAAACTCTGGGAGGCGAAGTTATATTCTTCTCACTTTCCGGTAGATAATTTTTTAAATCAAGTATGCTTCAGTGCTTTTTATTAGTCGATGGTAAATTTAAAAAAAAATTTTATTCATTAAATATAACATTAGAATGTGATTATTATGTATGTGTATTTATTAATTGTGTATTTATTAATTCATTTCGATTAATTTTCTTTCATTATAATTTGTAATACTCTACAGATTTTAATGCAAGATTCTGTTTCTTAAAAAAACGCTGCTAACGATCCTTCTGGATATTTCATATTTTTTATACTTTAAAAAGAAAAGCCTGTTTATCTAGTTGAAAAATTTCTTCACAAACCAACGGCTGCAATTATTAAATGGTTAATAATGTAAAATATTTGGGTGATGAATCAATTTCTAAATAATCTTTTAAAAAACAGAATGAACAAAATCTTAAAAACGCCATAAAATCAAAATGCTTCAATCGATTTTTATGAAATTTATACCAAAGAGACACTTGCCTGTCCTGCATGCGGGACAAAGTTTTGAGATGATTCCCTTGAATATGCTGACATGAAAATCTAAAAAAAAAAAAAAAATTCACGAAAACAAAGCTTCCTTTACGAGAAAGCAAAATGAATAGAAAAGAATCACTTTGGAAATTGCCATTAACGAGTAAATAATTTTGCAAATCCATTAATGGACTATTTTTCTGTACTTTGTCAACACAAGCTGTAATAAAATTAATTCCCAAGAATCTATAAAAATAATTAAAAAAAAATAAGTAGCATTGATTTCATAGATTTCACAGTATTGAAGCACTCCAATCTCTCAAATTCAATTGTTATTCGTTGACCCAAAAAAAATGAAAAAATGTTCGCAGGTAAAATATTGAAGAAAATCGGTTACGGTTACACCTTCGTTTTCTGCTTCATCTGCTACGCCCTCCGACTGGGTCTTGTCTCAATGGCACCAAATCCCTGGTGGGTAGTTCCCATTGAATTCTTCATGCAAGGACCGACGTACGCACTCTGCTACACGACTATCGTGGCATTTGCGAGCGTGGTCGCGCCTCCAGGAACTTCGGCGACCGTCCAGGGTATCGTCGCTGGCATGGACGACGGTTTCGGTAAAAAAAAAGAATAATAACAATTATAAATTTATCGAGCAAAGAACCTGGTGAAAAAAAGCCTCTAAAAATTTCTCTAAAAAAAAAAACCAAGTGTTTCAAAGATTAAAAAAAAATTGCATTATAATTTATCGGAGAGACGATTAAAAAATGTAGAAAATATTTCAAAAATATTTTCCAGTAGAAAATACTTTTTTTTTCGGAAAACATAAAATATACTTAATATAATTATACAATATATATATATAAATTTTTATTTATATATATATATTTTTTTAAAAATGTTTTAGGATTCTCGTTGGGCAGCCTTATTGGTGGTATATTGTACAAAAAATTCGGCGGTGTAACATCCCTGAGGATATTCTCGTGCGTCGCAGCGATCACTTCGATGCTCTATCTTGTACTGTACGTTACGTATTTGAAGTACGTTATGCCGGAAACAAAAGCTCCGAAAAATGAGTCGAAATCATCGAACATTGAATGGAAAAGTCCGGAAGATGCGGCGAAAGATTGTGATAACGCTGATGAGTCGTGATTCTGTTTTCCATAATTTATACACATATTTATACGTTTTATATTCATTTTTATTATGAATATTTCGTATACGTTTTATTATTGTAAATATGAATATATTGTTGTTCTTAATCTTCCAATGAAGTTGTATTTTATGCCCCAAAATCGGCTCACGTGTCGATTTTATTTTTTTAAAATCGCCCTAACTGAACCACGATTCCAGGTGAAAACTCTCATCATAATCCTACTGAAAAACGAAACTATTAATCATTTATCATTAAAATCATGCGTCTTCGTTCGTTCGGTTTCGTAAAATTTGCCATGATTTTCATTTTTATGCTCCAAAAAAAAGCCAATTTTTTGCCCAGAGATTCCGTAAAATTTCAGCAAAATAAAATCGGCATTTCCTGAAAAAAAAAAAAAAAACTTTTATAATTACCTAACCGGAAATGCAACAATAGTGGATTTTCAGTTTGAATTAAGAACGTTCGTTCGGGTTTCGTAAAACTTGCCATTATTTTCATTTTTATGCTCCAAAAAAAAAGCCAATTTTTTGCCCAGAGATTCCGTAAAATTTCAGCAAAATAAAATCGGCATTTCCTGAAAAAAAAGAAACTTTTATTTTTAGCACATCTAAAAACTATAAAAATATATATATATATAATTACCTAACCTGAAATTCAACAATAGTGGATTTTCAGTTTGAATTAAGAACGTTCGTTCGGGTTTCGTAAAATTTGCCATGATTTTCATTTTTATGCTCCAAAAAAAAGCCAATTTTTTGCCCAGAGATTCCGTAAAATTTCAGCAAAATAAAATCGGCATTTCTTGAAAAAAAAGAAACTTTTTTTTTAGCACATCTGAAAACTATAAAAAAATATATACATAAAATTACATAACCGGAAATTCAACAATAGTGGATTTTCAGTTTGAATTAAGAACGGTGGCGCCTTTTTCTTGTTGTTATTACATGAGCGTGACGTGAAAACTTGCGGTATATATATGTAGTCATCGAGCGACGATGACAAATGAGTGGCGTTTGGATACCTTGCCGTCCGACGTACTCCTATTAATTTTCGGTTACTGTCATGCATTCGATCTCGTTAGGATATCCGAGGTATGCACCAGATTTAACGACATCGTGGGAGACGATGTCCTCTGGTCCGAGAGAAAAAATCAGCCACTCGCGACTAATCAAACCTCGAAGAAGTTTCGGACAAGGTGAGTCGTAGGTTATGGAGCTGTTGAATCACCTGAAATTCATTGTTATTATTATTGTTGCTTTTCTTTTTTGTAGAGCAAGTTTTGATTTTTTTTTTTTCCCAGTTCCTCCATTTCGAACCTTAAAAAAGAAATTGAGAAAACATTTGTTCACAGATTTTGATGATAAAATCATGAGATGCTTGTCTGGAAAGTTTTGTAGCATTAGTATCAGAAAGCTGCTATGAAAATGGCCCAAAATGTTCTGAAAAGTGTTTTAGAAAAAATGTATGCATCTATTCTTTTTTTTTTTTTTTTTGGACCCTTTCTGACCCTGGTACTATTTTTTTCCTTGAAGTATTGTATCTCAGGAGTACAGTGTTAAAATTTTGCTTAAATACATTTAAAATTGAAAAAGGTATGATTTTTTTAAGTGGAAATGTGTGTTTTTTTGTATAAAAATATGTGTATGAATTTTTTTAAACAATTTGGTATTTTGTTTTCTACATTTAGCCGCATCATGTTCCAAAATGTTTTCCTTTTTGACACTATTATTTCCTGGCTACTGATTTAAACAAAATTGCTTTAAATTACTTTGAATTTGATTCATTTTCTGCTAATATTATTTGCATAAATGTAATGAATTAGCTGAATGTATGAAAAAAAAATGTCTTCTGCAAAAATATTATCTTTTTGAAAATTTCTTCCCTTGGCTGAACTTTTAAAAAAAAATTAAGGCAATGAGATTGCTAAGTGACTCAAACTTCAATAGTTTCTTTTTTTAACAATAACGCAAAGTGGAATTTTTGATTTTGCTTCTACATCTTTTTACATTTTTTATACTGCTTTTTTTAGAAGAAATTATTATTATTATTATTTTTATAAATTTTATGATAGAATAGAATAATTTAATTCAAAGCATTATAAGTTACTAAAACTATTCAACAAAGTGTGAATATTTTCTATAGAAAGCCACAAAAATAATTCTCAACTCAACTAAAAATCAAGAAAATTAAAGAAATAAAAAATTTCGAAATACAATTTAATTTCTAAACAGGTAAATTTTGTTGAGTTTTTTTTTCTTTGTGAATATTTTCCATGAATCAAATTCTACCAATGAGTCTCTTTATTATTAAAGTTTTTATGTAGCACCGATTTATCTAGAGTTAAAATACTCAAAAGCACTCAAAGCACCATTTTCTAAATCTCATTTTTTTAAAACATCATTCTTCTAGATGCAAAAAATTACTCTGCCTACGGACGAGATGGCACGCATCGGAGAATTGGCAGAGCGGAAAGTACGAGAAGAAGATACTTCGTTCGTGGAAGGTGAAGGCAATGCCTTGGATTCACCTGACCAAGGAGGTACTTTGGTGGAGCGGTGATAAATTGTTGAGTGGATATCGTCGACGTAATCGAGGGAATTCGGGTCATTTCGGGTCCTTCGCCGACTCGGAGAAAATATTGGAGAGAGAATCAATACGCAGCGACATATCGAAGTTCGTAGTGCGAGACGATTTTGTCATCGGTGGTCACAGCGATGGCTCCATCACGTTTTTTAATCGCAATAACGTCTATAATGATTACACGGATTTACGTATAGAGAACGCTCACTCCGGTAACGTAAATGCTATCGACGAGATTCCAGGCGCTATCATTTCTGGATCCGCCGATGGGACTGTAAAGGTAAAAAAAAAAAAAAAAACAAATATTCGCACAATTTTCCAAAATATTTACAGACCAGAAATTGAAAAAAAAAAAAAAAAAGCTTTTTTTTTCATACTGAAATAGATGAATGGAAAGACTGTTCGAATTGTTATTACAACAAAATGTGCAGTCTGCAAGGTCTGGAAAAAAAAAAAAAAATGTGCAAAGGTTTGATTAGTCAAGTAAAAAAATAGTTTTCTTAAATAAATTATAACTCTATCAATTTTTACAATAAAATTAAAAGTTGCTCTCATACTACAAGGATTTACCTTAAGTTTGATTGAAAATTATTTGTGAAAATCTAGCCTAATGGTTCTCTTTGAAAACTGTGCGGAATATAAAAATAAAAGAAAAAAAAATTGTCGGTGACCCGCATTACCCTCACGCATTTTCCACGTGACAAACGAGATATTAGTCTTCGAATATCCGTAAATTTCACCTGATTTTCTTTCATTAATGAGAATATGCGTTTTAAAGCTTCTTTTTATAATAAATCGGCAGTTATGGAATCAACCGCGAGAAGCTACCGTTAGAGGGCCAATGGCGACGATAGATGTATTGGACAGAATTTGGTCCTTAGCAGCAGATCCGACCGGCACAATTTTCGCCGTCGGTTCCTCAGGAAACAGCGGACAACCTCCGTTTAAATTATTCGACATTGAATGGTTTGTTTCGTAGATTAGTCGCTTTTCTCTCATGCATTTTTCTTAAATAAAACGTTTCAATAAATACTGCTCACAGCTGTAGCCAATCAATTTCGATAACGCACCGTTGGAGACGCGGCGCTGGAATTTTGGATATCTTATGGGAAGACTCTAACGTCTTGCTAACCTGTGGCCACGATACCTCTGTCCGAAAGTGGGATACTAGGTGAGAAACGTTGCTTAAAGTAGCATCAACGTTACAGACTAATCAAACGTGAGATTCGGAGATAATTTCGAGCGTCTCTCGATGGGATAAAAATCTGAAAAAAAAAAAAAGAATCAAACATATCGAAGGAACTGAAAAGATTGATTTTGCATAATAATAATTCCAAAATGTTACAATCAAATTAATGAAACAAAAAAGAAAATTAAAATTAAATGGTGCGACAATTACACAAATAAAAACTTTTTACCTCGATAAAAATTATTACTGCGCAAGCGCAAAAAATGTAAATAATTTTTATGCATCTAATAGCTTTTATGCATGTGCAATTGCTGCGACATTTCGTTTTTAAGAGACACTAAAAATCATTGTTAATCGTAGCTCGATACAATTTCAGGATAGGCTCTTGCGTCGCAACTTGGATTGATCCTACCGACGCCGCACTCTATTGCGTCAGCACCGATCATCGTTTTACTATGGTCACGGGATCTCAATACAATAGCAAAGCCGTTTTATGGGACCAAAGAATGCCAAACTATGTGCAGGTGAATATTGGTCTTTTTGATCACTCATAGAGCAAGCTTTGTTTTCATGAAAATTTGGTGTTTTTTTTTTCGAGATTTTCATGCCAGGACACTCAGAATCGTCGAAAACGTCGAGAAAATTGGTTTAGAAAAAAAATGTGTGTGTGTAAAAATTTCTTGTTAACACGATAGAGTCGTAAATTTTCATGTGCCCTCTTCGTATCATCATGAAATTTTAAAGGTTCACGCGTTATTTCGAAATAATACAACAAAAAACAAATTAATATTTACGTTTCAGCTGTACTTTCTGAACAACGGAGGACGACCGTCGAGTCCTGTGTACGGCATCGCCTTCGACAGTTCCCACCTTTACGGAGCCGTCGATCGAAGTTTGATAGAACTAACGTTTTCGGGTTACGGCTACCACCAAAACGACTACCGAAACATTTTTCGTACAGAATGGTCTTCGCAGATTCCTCAAAAACCCGTCACGTGAAAATCTCAATTTTCTTTTCTTTTCTTTCTCCTGTTATTTTTTTAGATTGTAATATTGTTAAACTTTTTAATGACAATGCGAGAGCAATTTTTTTCACGACTAAATAAAAATCATTGAATACTTACACAATAAAAAAAAAATATATATATATATATATATTATTTAAAAATGCGTTTTTCATTTAAACGCATCGAGGTGTGTAAAGTACAATGCGTTTTACAACCTTTTCATACAGATACCCCGTTGAGTTACGGAAAAAAAAAAAAAAGAATTACACATCCACCTATAACAAAGCTTTAATATTCGGCACGAAAATTCGCAGCCGATTTCTTCGAACAGTCACGTTTCTCGTCGTCGCAGCGACGAATTACGATTTTTTTTTTTTAATTTTTTTGAGAGAGTCAACGAGACGTTCGGCTCCACGTTTTTTTTTTGTCCTTGTTCCCGCGAATAGAGATCTATTAAATGCTTACAATCGTCAGCGACACATCAGCTTTCACCCAAGTCTTTTCTCTGACTTTTCGAACACTCCTCAGATCATCTTGCGAATCATGTAATTCAGAATGCCACCGTGCTTGAAGTACGTTAAATCTACCTCAGTGTCGAATCTCACGATAACCTCGAATCTCTTGCCGTCGTTTGTCGTCACCGGTATTTTTTGTAGCTGCTGACAATTCGCCGGAATCTCAATGTTGAATTCCTCGAAACCAGTGAGACCGATGCTCTCGGCGTTCTCGCCAGGGAGATACTGCAACGGGACGATACCCATTCCCACCAAATTTGATCTGTAAAGCATCGTGTGAAATGTACAGAGAATTATCGAGAATGTATAGAGAATCGATGAACGGATTCTCAAATGTGTCGCATTTTACGATATTTTACCGTAAAAAAACCGACATTTGATTGTTACGAAAATTACGATACTAGTTTAAAAAAAAGGCCGCCACTGTTTATAATTATCTTTTAAACTGATCGGTAATTTCTTTGCATCTATATGGGGCGTTCCACCTAGTTTCGACCTTCCGATTGGATACGCAATTTTTTATATGATTGACATAACTTTAAAAAGCACTAATTAGAGGAAAAAAAAATGTACGCATTTTTAATACAAAGAACGACAAATTTTTTAAATCTGAACAAATTCTGAAAGTCCTTTTTTGGAAAAAAAACAAATTTTTGGTAACCGAGCCAAAGTGGGCCGGCGATTCTTTCTATTTTTTTCGGACTTTAAAAAAATTAAAATTGAAAAAATGAGGAAAAATTGTGACTTTACGATGGGCAGCAGCAGCTGAAAAATTAATTAAGCAAAATCTTAAACTTTATTTGGAAAAATTAGAAAAAAAAACGGCTCTTTCTGTTTATTTTTTAAATAAACTTCCTTCTAAGTTTAAATATTCTTTGACTGGCCAAAAAATGAATGTGAAAACCCTTTTTAAAAATTAAAAAACATTTAAAGAGATCATGTACCTATGGATTCTCTCGTAAGATTCTGCTATAACTGCGCGAATTCCTAGAATGAAGGGTCCCTTAGCTGCCCAATCCCTCGACGAGCCCGATCCGTAGTCCTTTCCAACCAGAGCTATTAACGGAGTTCCGTCTTCCTTGTACTTCATCGCAGCGTCGAATATGTCCATCTAAACAATAAGTTCAAAAATTACAAATATTTTTTATACCATTTATCTGGTATTGTCATTTAATTTAAATTAATATGTTTTTCTATTCGTAACTAAATAAGATTTATGCGAGTAAATATTTAATAATTCGAGGAAAATCAATAAATTTCTGGGGCTTACCTCTTCGTTACTGGGAATGTGCAACGTACGCGGTCCAGGTTTGCCGATGAATTTGTTGACCAGCCGAATATTCGCGAAAGTTCCCCGGGCCATGACGTCATCGTTACCACGACGCGAGCCGTACGAGTTAAATTCCTTTGGCGTCAGTCTGCAGTACATAAAAAGTTTTTGTAAAATATTAGAGGGAGTTTTTATATTAAAAACAATAATTCATCATTCTTTGTCGAATTTAACATCCCATTCAGATTCCCAAAAGACGTTCAACAATATTTTTTTTCGATCACTTAAAAAAAAAAAAAAAAACGAACCCTCTTTTGGAGAGATATCGCGCAGCCGGTGAATTGCGAGCGATGCTTCCCGCCGGACTGATGTGATCGGTGGTAACTGAATCGCCAAGATTCGCCAGAACTCGAGCTCCGCGGATTTGCTTAAATTCCGGCAATCCCTATACGAATAAATATGAATATTTAATTCGTTTCATTGAAGATAATAAAAAAAAAAGTGTGACATGGAGTGGTAAAATTACTTTTGTCAGACCCTCGAAGTACGGTGGATTCTTGATGTACGTGGAACTAGAGTCCCAGGGGTAAAGTTTGCCATCGGGAGCGCTCAGGCTCACCCAATTGCTGCTACCCGTTTCAATCTTGCTGTAAACTTGTTTGAACATCGCGGGAATTACGTATTTTTGCTCGACTGCATGAATCTCAGCCCTGGTAGGCCAAATATCACGCAGAAATACGGCTCTGCCGTCGAGCTTGTGACCTTAAGTGAAGGAAAAATAAAAACAAACAAAAATGAGTACATTGAACTCTTGAAAAACTTCAAAATCTTAACCGTATTCTGAGAGAATAAAATAGCGTTCAAATAAACGTTTAGTTTGTGAAAGAAAAAAAATAATTTGTTGTTTCAAACATATTTTTGTCGACTGGCACGAGAATTTAATTTAAAAAATGTATTCTTTACTTATATTAACTCGAAATTTGTTCCAAAAACTGTAAAATTTTTTTTTCTTTTTTGTGTACATTTTTTACTCGACAATCTGATTTACCTAAAGGCTCCTTTTCAAAGTCAATGTCGACGGTTCCAGCGATCGCGTAAGCAATGACAAGAAGCGGCGAGGCCAAGTAATTCGCCCGAGTATTGGGGTGAACTCTGCCTTCGAAGTTGCGATTTCCTGAGAGAACGCCGCAACACACAAGTTCGTTCTAAAACGAAAAAAAAAAAAGATATTAGTAATTAAAGAACATGAAATAAATTTGAGGAAGATGAAGTATTAACACTAGTCAACTTAGCGCTTGTTTTGTAAACATATTTCTACCAATCACGGTGGTTTTATCGCCTGATTTTAAGGATAATTTTCGAAACAGCATTCCTTTAAAAACTGTAAAATGTCTATCTTAGTTTCCTTCTTTAAAAAAATAATGGCGTCATATTAAATTTACGTAAAACGTCTCATAGAATGTGTTTTAATTGAATAAATCGCTATTATTGTCTTTCCCAATAATGCGAATAGGAAAAACAGAAGGCAGGTATAGAGACGTTACCTTTTCGATGGCTTCGACCATGCTGTCGGGAAGAGGTCCGCTGTTGCCGATGCACGTCATGCATCCATAGCCGACGATGTCGAAGCCGAGCTGCGTCAGCGACGGAATAACGCCACTTTCCTTAAGATAATAAGTGACGACACCAGAGCCCGGTGACAGGGAAGTTTTGATGTATGGTGCGACGTTGAGGCCTGCTTCGACCGCCTTCTTCGCGAGCAAACCTTTCAGGAGCAGGAGGGGCATTAAAAGTTTCGACGTAAAATATTGCTCGATTTTGTAAAAGTGACCGATCGGTAAGTCGGCCCGAGGGGGACTTTTCCTAGATTTGTCCTTACCTGCACCGAGCATTACGCTTGGATTACTCGTATTCGTGCAGCTGGTTATTGCAGCGATTACCACTGAGCCATGCTTAAGCGTATAGTCTTTACCCTCGTAAAGGAATGTACCCTCGGATTTTAACTTCTCCGCAGAAAGACCAAAACCCTTGAATCCAGTCTGTAAAATAAAATATAAAACATTGTTATTTTTTTATATTAAACGATGAGCCTCGCCGTACTGCTTTATCATTGTAAAATATTATTGGTATCACGTAGCTGGCATCGGTCGTTGCCACGACACGTTTGTCGCTCGTGCGCGGGAGCGTCGAACCAACGTTTAAGCTTAGCTTGAAATCGCTGAAGACGATTTTTTAGAAATACCGAGGTGGGTCGTTGACCCCCGCCGATCTGCACTATTTAATTGAACGCAAAAACATGCTGACTGTTCCCATGTCTATGTACATCGTACATTTTAAATGAAAATCCCGTTGAAATAGAAGATATTGTTTTTTTTTTTCACGTTTTTAATATTTAGTTTGTATTTTTAAATTTTGTATAATTTTTATGTAAAAATTTAGGCGATAAAACTATCGAAGGATAGCTCGCTGAAGCTTTTTTTTTCGATTTGCACTCATCCCGAAATTACGTTCAAATTTGAATTAAAAAAAATCTTGTCAGTTGGATATTTGCTAAAATAGTGTAATATAATAATAATAATAAATAATAATAAATAATAATAATAAATCTTGTCAGTTAGATTTTGCTAAAATAATGTAAACAGAAAAAATGGGAACTAACAGAAATTACCTTAAAATATTAAAATAAAACCCTCATTATATGAATTTTATTTACTAAATTGTAAATCATTTTTCTAAACAGACAGCCAAATTTTTTTAACTACAATTTTAGGAAAACTATACATTATTATTTAAACAAAAAAAATTGTTTTTTTTGCTTTAAAAAATAGTAATCAATATAATTTACCGGTGAATTTTCTATTTAAAAAAATGAAATAAAATCCTTGTAAGAAATTTGATTTTCTAAAGACAGTCAACGTTTTTTTTTTTTTTTTTTAACAAATAGTAATATTTTCTAACCCATAAATTGTGCGAAAAAATATATATTGTACTTTAAACTAAACGTGTTATATTTGATTTAAATAAATAATTTTATTAATTATATTTTATTTTATTTAAATAAAGTGCCGTTTCAATAATATCGGTAATAATCGTTAGTAAAAGTGCCGTAGCCCTGAGGAGTCGCTGGCTATACATTAGGCTCGTATTTTTCCCTTTTTCAATTTATGACACCCTTTGGCCCTGCAAGACAATAACGCCCGGGGATGAAAGGTAGACGAGGCGAATTTGTTCGCCCGTAGAGCTTACAAACGTCGTCTTATTTCTAGGTAAATGAGGCCCAAAAGTGCATATAATTTTGGTGCACTCGAAGAGATTGCCCCTCGCAGAGAACCCGAATGGGACTTTCACCTTTCGTGCGAGGGGGGAGAGAGGTCGGGGGTGGCGGGGGTTTACGTACCCTCCAGCTACAACAGTTATGTCTCTATTGTTCTATTATTCTCTCGACAGTCTCGTTATTGTCGACTTTCTGGAAAGCTCCCTCTCAGAGTTAAGAAATATTTCAATGTAAAATAACCGATGAACGTTTCGAGCCATAGAAATTTCTTGCAGCGTCGATGGATCTTGATACGTGATATCGAATTTATATAGCGTGCATCAGACGAGTTGCCAACAAAATGTGTGGAGATATGCGAAATTAAAAGAACGCCATATCAGCTATTTTCATAAAGCACGTCGTTCCACACCTTCGGTGGCACAAGATTGCCAGTTCTTTAGCGTTCTTCGTGCAAAGCGACGCATTGCCTTAAACAAATGTCTCGAGCTCTGGTAAGAATTGATCAATCGTAGTTATATTATTTCGGGCTGTAAAATATTCTCCACGATCACTCGAGAGGGCATCTCGTCGATGCATGTTCGTTTGGACAAAATCGTAAGACACGTTCAACGAGAGCTATTTTTCCAAGGCTATATAATTAAGCGAGTCCTCGAGCTCTCGAACCTTTCTGGAAGCTATCTATTGAAATTCGTCTAGTCAGGCTGCCTCGTTGTTTCTCGAGAAAGTAATCAAATTTTACGAATGACACTTAAGCTTTCTTAAATCCCTCTCAATGCTGTGACTAACGACTTGCCATCCATGACCGTCAATAGATTTGTGGCTCGCCGGTCGCGGAAAGCAGAGTTTTATTGCTCTTACAGACCCTCCTTCAGGGCCTGCTACGAAATCCGATCAACGTGGAAAAAATCTGAAAATATATTCGTAAAGTTAAAGACAAATTTTCGCTATGTCAGGCTATGATTTTTCGCAGAGTCTTTTGCAATGCGTCATACTCGCTCTAATCACTATACTCCATCAACGTTTGCCAACGTTTGTCATACTCGACGCTAAAGCCTTAACGCGATGGACAAAATACATTTGGAATAGTCTCAAAGTGATTGACCCTGTCGACAAGCACCGAAATAATAACACCTCAACATTTCGAGCGTCATTCGAAATCAGGAAAGTCATTAAGTGACCCGGTAATAAAGCGGTAATGGGAATTTCCATAAATTTAATGGAATCTTCAAAATCTTTAAATTTACGTTAAATTTAGTCATTTACAAAATTTATTTCAAGGAAAAATAATTTGCGAAGATCACTTTAAAAAAAAAAAACAATATTTTAGCCTAAAATATTTGATTTTGAAATCAATATTTTGATTATTGAGCATCAAAAAATCAAAAAATGTTAGAATGTAATATGGGAATTTTTTTTTTATCCGTCACCGTTGTAAGAACTTATATTTGTATTTTTTTCTTGCAGAAATGTTTAAAATCGAATTTGTTTAAACTTTATTTCTTTACCGTTTTTTTTTTGAGCGAACGAAATTTGCGGGTCCTGTTTTTTTAATATTTAAATTAAATATTTTTTTATCTAAAAAATATTTTGTCTTCAAATATGTTATTTTTAAGATTTAAATTAATATTTTATTTATTAACAATTAACGATAAATATAAGGCTGTAGTTCTGTCAATTTTGATTCTTTTTCAATATAAAAAAATATTTATTAGGCTCCAAACATTTTACGAAGGGAAATATTATGCAGTGTGAAAAAAACTTCTACTTTATTTACGTTAGAGCCTCTTTTCTATTTTAAATAAAAAATATTTCGTCTTCAAATATTTAATTTTAGATATTTACATTAAAATTATATCTAATAAGCTGTAAAAAAATTCTTCATGTTCTGACTGCAATTTCTTCAAATATTTTCAAAACGGTTTGCACCTTTTTTTTTTTTAGACAAATTTTACAGGTGTGTTTAAAAAACAGAGATTCAAAAAATCTAAACAAAAAAAATATGTTTAAAAAGTAATTTTGGTGAACACACCATTTTAGCCTGGGATTATTTAATTCTACTTTCTTTACTTCAAACTCTCAATTTTTTTCTTTTCTAATAATATTTTGATCACACCTAATATTTCATAATATTGAGCATCAAGAAATCAGTAAATACAAGGCTGTGATTCTGCCAAAATGTGTTTTTTTCCGTATTGCGATTACGAGTATTTTCATATCCCTTTTTTTTTTAATTACAAATGTTTTAAACGTAATTTTTTTAAAATTTACTCCACACAATTTGTACCAATTAATCAAGAAAATGAAGACCCAATTTGACGTTCAAAGACGTTCTGTCTAAACCTCGATTTCGGGACATTTCAATAAATTTGACTCTACATTAAATTCACAAAGAAATGCCCTCCCCGAGAATTCTAGTATTTACAAGGGAAGCACATGGTCCCAACTATGAGCATCACATCCGCAGTTGTATTACACGTGTAACGCGATTTCAATGTTTAATTCGAAGCTCAATAGAAATCGATCGGTAAACGTGTTTGTCATCGGGATTTGCGAGAAAAACATAATCGACACCATTGTCCTTTCGTCGACTAATCGGTGGAGACGATACGTATAGAGTAGCTCCCGAAGACAGTAGTATATCAGTGGCAACAGACAAACACACACACTCTCAAGCGAAAAATTGTGCGTCGAATAAACGTTTTAAATACTTAAATAATTAATCGCTAACGGATGCGTGAAAAATAAAGCGAAGATATCGAAGCAAAGCGGCGTCGACAGAACGCGCGCGCGCGACCTCGTCGATTGAATTTTAATTCTAAACAAACATCATTCGAGGTCTCAAATCTGTGTAAATAATATTAATAAAAAGGTAACCGATGCGACAGCCAACATCTCGTCATTAAAACGCATTGAGACTCTGTCGCGACTCGACGTAACATCTGCAAAGCTCAACGCGTTGCATTTCACAAATTAGCGACAATAAAAAAGAAAAATAAAAAAAAAAAAGAAATTCGCAAATTTCGTTGTGCAGTGATTAAGTATAGCTAAATAAAATTCGACGAAACATCGAAAATTCAGCGCTTTCCAGTGTTTTTTTGTTTTTTTTTTTGTTTTTACAAAAATTAATTTTCTGATATGCAGCGACAAAACTACAGTTAAATAAAGTTTCAAGCAAATGGAGGGGAAAAAAATGGGTGCTTCTAGCTTACGGTGAGCTTAGGTAAATCGTGTAAACGAGCGTTCTACCTGATTCGCTCGGCCAATGGGGTGCGAGAATTTGCGGGCTCGAGCGCGCGACAGGGTGGGAGTTCTCCGCTGCCGGTTCTCGGGCATATAAAATGAGGCCCAACGGCCAAGAAGGTCATCAGTTACCGATTGGACATCAAGTCCAACGAGTCAAGGACTATTCTTGAGTGATCGGTCACAGAACTAACAGTGGATCAACCAACGAGACATTAAGAGAAAAAAAAAGGAAAACAAAACAGTGAAAGTTTCATCGGAGAAATATAACGAAAAGATAAGATCGTGTGTTCTCAACTGCTACGAGGAAGAAATACGAAGCAACGACGTGAGTACACATACATATATATATATATATAAATATATATATATATATATAAATATATATATATATATTTTAAAGCGATAATGAGAAGCGAAGACTTTGGAGGGAAGGCCGCTGTCGGATGCAATCTCGTCCGGTGTGGAGATAACGATACCTCACCGGGTAGGATTCATCCAATATCCGCCCCTTTGCTACGGACATCATCGAATCTCAAACGTATACATCGAGACACAAGCACACAAATTTTCAATCTCTCATTTTCGGTGGCGTAGTATCGATCTAGTGTCACGATGGCTCAAAATTCGTGACTAGATCGAAATACTCGTCCCTGGATTTGAGAAAAAATCATCGCTGCTGCTGCTGCTGCTGCTGCTGCTGCTGCTGCTGCTGCTGCTGTGAAGGACAATCATCATTAGGATCTACTTGACATCGATCTATTTTTTTCTTTTTTTTTTTTTTAAAGTCCCATTTATTTTTCTTTGGTGATCTAACTGTATGGTGATTTATAGGATCATAAAGCTAGATCAGCAAGGCAAAATGTATGTGACATAACGACGTGGGAAACATCGAATAATTTGAGTGAACAATGCGAACTTAGAAGACTCCAAAACAAGCCACCAAGATCGTAGAATCCGAAGGAACTCTTGCCGTGATGTGTTCAAGTTTATAATTTTCATATCACAGCAGTAGTTACCTGGGACACTGCGATCTACGCTCATCGATCATCCATCATGGATCATCAATATCAGCGAAAAAAAAAAAAAAGAATAATAGCAATTTTCTTTTGTTTTTGTAATAGCAATTCGGTGTAGCTCATTAATAAAGTATGGAATGGGATGAACTTAACTCCGTTTGACGTTTTTTTTATTCGTCACTGGGTTATGTTTGTCCCATGCAAATACTCTAAAATCACCGATGCTACTCCAAGTTGTTGTTTTTTTTTTTTTTTTTTTTTTTTTTTAATCGAGTACTGTTTGACAATTCGAATTATGAGACAGTTTTTATAAGACAATGTTTTTCAGGTGTTGATTAATAATGCGCGCCTCCTGTAATATTTCCACTTTTTTTTTAACGATAATTTTATACCAATTTTAAAACTTACTTGATTCTCATATTAAAATTCGCATAGAAAAACTATGAAATAATAATCGCATTTTTGGAAAAGGATTAAATTGATATCAGCATTTTTACGCGTGAAAATGTTTTTAACTTTCAAATTAGATACAAATAGAATAAATTCAAGTACGAGAATATTCATTTTGAATAATAATAATAATAATAATGGGGAATAGTGATTAATAAATCAGGAAAAAAAATTGTTTAACATATTTAATAGAAAACTTGATATGAAATTAGTGTTATCATTTTTCCGAATTCGTGTGTTTTTTTTTGTTTTTCTTATTTTAAATCAATTTTTTAGAATTGAACGCATAATTTAAAAGAGTCTAATATTTTTTCAAAGACGGAAGGTTTACAATTGGAAGAAAACTATTTTTAAGTCATATGTGTACGGAAAATCAGAGGATTTACATCGTATAAAAAGCAAAGTCTTTTTTTATCGAATTTGTTAAGCAAAGTTTTTTTTAATAAAAATTTATAGCTAACCTTGTGGCATTATTTTTGTGTAAAATAAATATTTTTTGCGTCTTAATATAAGTTGATGTAAAAAATTTGCTTGTCATAAAGTATTAAAATTGTAACAAAACCAAAATAAAAAAAATAAACTCGACTTTTGGATACCAAAATTCTTTTACAAATCATGTGATTTTAAGCGCTTGATTGATAACAAAGTATTTTTTTTTTTTTTTAGCGCTAGAAAAACGCATCAATAACCCTCATGCTTATTATTCGTGATTAATTCCAATGCTTTCACATGAAAAAATCCCTAAGTTTAAATAAAAATGTTAAGAGTCCCATTTTTTGAATATTTAAAAATAAAACACCCACATTTACTTTTCATTCAGATCTGGGAATTTTTTTTTACAAATTAAAAAAAAAAAAAAAAAATTTCCTTGAAACTATCAAAATAATTAAGTACTTAAGGAGAAACTTGAAATTTTAACAGTCCCATTTTTTGAATATTTAAAAATAAAACACCCACATTTACTGTTCATCCAGATCTGGGAAATTTTTTTTACAAATTAAAAAAAAAAAAAAATTTCCTTTAAACTAGCAAAATAATTAAGTACTTAAGGAGAAACTTGAAATTTGAACAGTCCCATTTTTTGAATATTTAAATATAAAACACCCACATTTACTTTTCATTCAGATCTGGGAAATTTTTTTTACAAATTAAAAAAAAAAAAAAAAAAAATTTCCTTGAAACTATCAAAATAATTAAGTGCTTAAGGAGAAACTAAAAAAAAAAAAATACATACCTTAGCCGACAGACAACTGTTAAAATCTCTTTTCATGTCAGTGACGGAAACGCGATCCATGGGCCTCTTAGGACCGCTGACACTCGAGACAACAGTGGCAAGATCGAGGACGACGGTTTCCGAGTACACGGGATCCTGATCTACGTTGTTATAGTCTCTGAACATCTTCACAGCTTTGAGATATTTTTCAATGCGCTCAATGTGCTCCTCGGATCGATCTGTATGTTTAAAAAATGTATTTAAAATATTTAATATTCGCGGCTATCGCTAAAGTCGCAACGATAAATGCAATTTCTTAAACTCACTCGTCTGTCTCAGATAGTCCAAGCTATGCTGATCAACCGGAAAGAAACCAACGGTTGCCCCGTACTCGGGACACATGTTGGAAATTGTCGCACGATCGGCGATGCTCAATTCGGCTACACCCGGACCGTAAAACTCGACGAATTTCTCGACTACGCCCAACTGACGAAGATTCTGAAATCCGGAAAAATATAATTACTTCAACAGACACGAGAAGGTATTACAAACGGCAATTAAGGAAAAAATTACCGATTTAAACAAAAACGTAGGTTTGTTTTTCTTCTTATCCGTAAAAAAAAAAAAAAAATTGGCTTAATTTCAATAAATTCAAAAATTCGAAGTAAAACGTCCTCAAAAAAAAACATAAAATCGATAGCCATTTCGAGGAATCACTTATAAAATACAAAAATATATATTTAAAAAAAATCTAAGTGATTTATTTTTTTTTAATTAAATTTCTTTTAGATATAAATTTTAATTATCGGTTAAACCTAAAAATTGATATTTAATTAAACCCAAATAAGCTTCACCTTTCATATCTTTTTTATAGAAAATAAACGAAAAGAAATTAGAGCTTTACTTGAAACTTCTCAGCAAAATAAATCTCGATGTAAATTTTTTTTAAAGTTATTTTTTTTAGACATTAGATCGTGAAAAGCATTCGATTGTACCTTCGTGACGGTGAGCACGAGATCGGTGGAGGTGACATAAGGGTTTAAATTGCCAACGAGCTTGTAACCAACGACTTTTGGCAAAACCATTGATATAGCCTGGCCGAGCATAACAGCTTCAGCCTCGATACCACCGACACCCCAACCGAGAACGCCCAGTCCGTTAATCATAGTTGTATGCGAATCCGTGCCGACAACACTGTCAGGATAAAGAAAATTCTTGCTATCGAAGACAACCCTCGCGAGATACTCGAGATTCACTTGATGAACAATTCCGCTTCCCGGTGGGACAATCAACATATTCTCGAAAGCCTTAGCGCCCCATTTGAGAAACAAGAATCTCTCCCTGTTTCTATCGAATTCGAGTTGCTCGTTCTTCTTGAGAGCATCGCCACTGTAAACAGATAAGAGCCAGGCCCATCAGTGAAATTCTATGACGCAATGTTGAAAATATTTTTATTTACAAAGGAATAACAAATGAGTGTATAAATAAATGCTTGTTTCAAAGTTCATGGACATATTTTGAAACAAATAAGCTTTTTAAAGAGTTTCGAGTGCTTTTACATTCGGCAATTCGGTGATACATTTTTCAAATTGTTTCTAGAAGAAATTAAATAATTGTTGCAAAATATCATTTCTATTGCAGCTTGTGTATTTAATCCAGAGAAATATTAATAATTATGGATTTGCAAAAAAGATTTATCGATTAACGTGATTTTTTTTAAGCAGTGCGTTTTTGACTACTAATTGACTGTCTGGACATTTTATTGTGTTAATTTTTTTTTATTCTCAAGTTCTGTGTTAATTAAAACATTAAAATACCATTTGTTTAGGCAATGAAAAAATACCTTAAACAATAAAAAACGGCTATAGTTATCAAAGATTGAACACTACCAAATATCCAGGCTTTCAATTTGTAGATAAATGTTAAAAAAAAATGCTGAAGGACTCATAAAAATGAGTAAAAGTTTACGAATTTTTCTTGAAAAAAAATTCAACAAATGTTTCATCTCTTTGGAAATTCCTATTAATGAACACATTTTATTAAAAAAAAAGGTTAGTAAAATTCAAGTTATTAACAAAATTGAATTCATGATCCATGAGTATCTAATAATTTTCTATATAATTTTGTTGTTCAGCTTAAAAAAGAATTATTATTATTATAGTTTATAGAATAGTGTTCAATTATTAAAAAAATGTCAATATTATAAATTAATCAACATATACTTGGAGAAATGATGAGCTATTGTACGTTGCACAATATCCATTTAGATTCATGATTTTGCGGTCTTAAAATCTCTCGCATTTTCCGTGTCACGTTTTACGTCACCACCGCGTGGATTAATAATATGTGCATAGATACTAAAGATTAGATTGCCATTTTACTCTATTCTTAGAGGTAAATTGCACCAGCCCAAAAAAGTCATCGTTTAATTTGTATCTGAAGACTTTCGCAGTCTTACAATTTTTCGTCGCTATATTTACGACTCATTTACGACTAATTTAAGCATCTAATTTTAATGAAATTTCATTACAATTTCTAAATACTTACGTTCTCACAAAATCAGCTTGAATGGAATGATCGATAACTAAATCAGAAGGACAAACAGGATTTATGCTATCAGGATTTCCACCCAGAGCTTTCACTGCGTCTCTCATAGCAGCAAAGTCCACCACTGCTGGTACTCCAGTAAAATCCTGATCAAAGAAAACAGAGATAAGAGAATAGCCAACGGCTAGAATCACTAAATTCTTACGGCATAATGCCTGCATTGCCTACCTGGAGAATTACTCTCGCCGGTATGAAGGCAACCTCCACACCTCCTTCGACCGAGTGATTTTTCTCCCATTCCAAAATCTTGGTAACATCCGCCGACTTAACTTGAAATTCGTCGCAATTTCGTACGGCGCTTTCCAGCAGCACTCTTATGGAAAATGGTAGTTTCTCTGTTGTAAAAAAACAAACTAATATTAAAGAGACAAAGAAAAAAGGGGGAATCATTTATAGTGCATATAAATACCGTATTGCGGTCCTAAGCTTGCAACATCGTAGTAACTTCGTGGCTTCTCGTTGATCGAAACGGTCTTGACCAAATTCGCAAATGGATGAGACCCTTTAATTAAAAATTCTGTTATTCCGTGCAACAATTTAGACACAAAACCTTCGTCATTAAATTATTCCGGAAATTAACTGCCCAGTTTGGTGCAGACTAAACTGCAAGAATACGATTATATTCAAGTTGAAGAGGTTTCAGCGATATCGTCGGGTCGAGTAACAAGATTTTGAAAATTGTAGAAATCTTCAAAATTTCTGTAACAAATTTTTAAAAAAGTGCAAACATCAAAAGGAGCCAATGATACACTTTTTATGCGGTAGAAATGAAATTTGAAATTTTTGTTAGATCATGATGAGTAAGAGTTTCATTACACATACGTAAATATGCATTTTGCCAAAAATATACTTTTGAAAAAAAAAAAAAAAAAAAAAAAAAAATCACAACTTTTAAAGCACACGTAAATATTTATCTCTTTCGTAAATTTCCGTACATTTGATTATTTACAGCGTATTTAAATCGCATATGAAAAATACCATCATTTCCGCCCGATGCAAAGTCACGCGAGCCTTTAATGCAACGATTTCCAGGATATACACATCGCAGTAAATTAAAAGAAAGTCGAAACATGATTAAAGCGAAAATAAAAAAGTAACATTTTCACTAGTTTCGTTGCAACATTTTTTACCCGGGTCTGTTTGCTCCTCAATATTTACGCCGTACATTTAAAGAACGGCGTAAAAAAAACGAACACCTCGATTTACTCACACACACACACACACACACACACATTAAAAAGACGAACGAGAAAACGCGTTTAGCTCGGATCTCAGCTTGTTATCAAATATAATTTCTGATCAAAAGTAACCGGCGTTGACAATGACGTGTATATATATATATATATATATATATATATATATATATATATATACACGTGACAGGTGCGTTTAAAGCGAGATTTATATTGTTGTACGTTTATATATATATATATATATATATATATATATATATAAACGTACAACAATATAAATCTCGCTTTAAACGCACCTGTCACGTGACTATCATGTACCGTTAATCTCGGTTTTTTCGCCTTTTCCAGACTCATTATTTGTCCGGTAATTTTCGTCGTAACGCGTTCAGTAAGCGATTACAGTTAATTAAAATTAACATAAATAGTGATAGAGAATGACGAGGGACGTTCATATAACAGCTGCGATATATATCGCTGAACGAGCCCAAAACGAGCGTTTATTTGAGCTAGACAATTATATAAATGGTTATTAAATTTAAAAGAAAAAAAAGTGCACTTTCCGTTCGAGAAACTGTTCGAAATTATGAAAAAAAAAAAAAAAAAAACACACACAAACTATAAAATCGTCATTCAACTCACCAGCCATGATTGTCGTAGCACAAGTCACGTCTCCCACGAATCCGTTTGACTCTTTCGTTGCCTTTCGCCAATCCCTGCACTTTACCCTGTATATTTTATCATCCCCACTCTCTTGCAACACGCTCTTTCGATACTCGCTGGTAAACACGCGTGGTGTGTGTCGTGTGTCGGTGACATCACTCCGCGTGCATGCTGCATATATACTAGTTGCGTACTATGTAGCTTTTTTTTTTTCTTTTTTTGTTCTTTTTTTTAATGGTTGTCCCGAGAAGGGAGGATGTTTGTTTTTAGCCTATTAGGGATTGAGGTCAGTAATTTGAATATATGTTCCGTGAGGTGCATATGGGGCAATCGATGACAAATCAACATAGGGTCGTTACCCTCATTTTTTTTTCTTCTAGTATTACAGTGCGATATAACAAAAAAGAAAAAACGCTACTGTGATTTTTCGATTTTTTTGAGAATCTGTTTAACAGACTTTTGAAAGTATTGTTTATTTAAACTATTTTGACAATTTTATTGCATTCTCTTTGTCGAGAAACTGCGTATATTTGAGACTATTTGAATCGTGCCATTGGGAATTGGAAGAAAGAACAAAAGAAATTAAAAAAACGGTTATTCCACATTTTTTAAGTCATGCGCGCATGCGCGCACCACTTTTCCCCACGAGAAAACATTTTTTTATGTTTGCAGCAAGGAAAAATAGATTGTACGTAAATTACATAATGATTCGCGGAAAAACTAATATTTACTTTCTATCGTTTGTAAAATTAAGCAAGAATCCTTAAATTCAGAGTGTATAAAAACAATTTTTGAAACTTTGGTGCTCAAAATACTGCGACTGTACCATCGAAGCAGCCTTTAATACCGACTGAGCGTACGGCAGAAAAGCGCATCTACTGCATCAGCAACTTGATGGATAACACAATTTTATTGAAACAAGCTGCAATTGTTTTTCAACTACTTTAGTCTTTACTTCGCCCAAAATGTAAACACCACCTGTTTACATTTCCGGCGGCCATATTGGTTTTCGGAAAATTCAGTTAAATGCACTTTTTTTTTCACACATCTCGTATGTGTTTTCAACGGAAAATTCGAGTGCAAAACCGTGCGTCTACGATGCCACTGTAATTCTGTACAAGTTAAAGCAACCTTTTAGGATATTAACGACGAATAAAGCACAAAATCACCCATCTTTACCGACCAAAAGTCGGTAAGAAAATTTACACCAGCATCCCCTTAAAAAACAGGTGTTTCCTAGGAGTCAGTTAACTTGCGAGTCGGCGCATGCGCGTTAATTCCAAATGCCCGGCCAAGTGGTGGGGATTATATAGCTTCTCTTCTCCCGAGAAGCTGGGAAACATTAAAAGAGCGGGGGTTCGCGGTATAAGCGCGCGCATCTCCCGAAGCTTTTTATATATATATATATATATATATATACATACATCCCTCACACAATAAACACGCACATATGCATCAGTAGTGGTTTATACAACGCTAGATATTGGGCATCTGTGTGTTGGTATATTGAAGAATAAACCTAGTGGGTGCTTGGAGCGCCTCCCTCTCGGCTGTGCGCTCGTCGGTACTCGGCCCAAGTCGGTCGGTGTTACAATGTCGGACGGCAAGCGTTTCGTGGCAGAGCTATCTCTCGATTTTCTCTCATCGTAAAATCGTGCAATAGTTACAATTATCAGTCGCGCGAGTCGCGTCCACACGCTTAAACGTCGTATATAACCGTTAAATCTACGTGTTCGGATGCTGGTGCTACGATATTTTCAAATAAACGATACAAGGTGCGCGTGAGAAAGAAAGAAAGAAAGAAGAAAAACGAGAAAAAAAGAAAAATCGTGAAGAATTCGCAAATACTCTCTCGGGATTATTGAGAGAAACGGTGGGAGGAAGAGAAAAGCGTGCACGGAGAAACCATTCGTAATTCTCATCTGACTCGAAAACCATCGTAATAATGGGTGAGTAAAGGCGGAAACTCGGTTATGCCGGGAATAAACGAGAATGCCGGCTCGCCTTACTTTTACCTATGTGTGCGTTAAGCCAATCGCCATATCCCATATAAACTGTATATATATATATATATGTGCAACGAATTTTCGTCGTAGCGGGTGAGATGTCAACGTGTGTGAGACTCGACGGCTAGTAGGCGTACATATATAGATATATATACTGCTTCATTCGCCATAGCAAAAAAAAAATTACTTTTTCCTGTAGAATTTCATTCTTTCTCATCGACTTATCAAAAATATACTCAAAAATTAAAACAAACACTATACTTTTTTTTTTATTTTACAGATTCAATGCAAAATTTATGTTATCAATCTAATATTGTTAATAAATTAACTTTGTGTTAGAAAATTGTAAACGTAATTTTTTATCTGATAGCAAATATTGAAAAGTTTGATAAATTAGACTTTAAATTTTATATTATCATTATTATCATTATTATCATTATTATCATTATTATCATTATTATCATTATCATCATTATTATCATTATCATCATTATTATCATTGTTATCATTATTATCATTATTATCATTATCATCATTATTATCATTATTATCATTATCATTATTATGAATGAGTAACGAGATATTTTGATATACGCCCAAAGATGATTTAAAATGTAACTTTTTTTCGTGCAATTATCGGTGGAAACGAGATTTGCACTGCGGCAGAAAGTTGGGCGAGAACCTCTGGTTGATGTGTTTTTCTCTTTTTTTTTTTTTTTTTTTTTTTTTTTTTCATAGCAATATACGAGAGAAAGGAAGAACGAAAGACGGATATAGGAACGAAGAAGCGAGAAAGAGAGCGTTGGTAGAGAGGGCTAAAATTAGTTGACGCTTTTCGTGCAGGGCGTGCGGCGCGCAAACGCCTGTGTGTTAGTCTTTTGGAATTTTGAGGTTTTTTCTTTTTTTTTTTTTTTGTATTCCCCTCTTTTGCTAGTTCAAAGCTGTGTGGAAGATAGGAAGAGCGATCGAAAACATAGTTGGATCCGGCGGCTTGCATAGCTCTCGTGCTCTCTCTCTCTCTCTCTCTCTCTCTGCAGATCCGCAGCGGCATTCCGCTGCGATCGGACACGCCGGTTTGGGGCTGGGCTCTTCTCTCGCACTCCTCTCTCTCTCTCTCTCTTGGCTCTATAAACTCGACTGGCGAGACTATACGAGAGCGCAGGGGATGTGCCTTCTCGCATAACTTTACTACAGCTCAATGCACAAACTTTTCTGTCTCTCTCTCTGTTTTTGTTTCTTCGAAGATTTGACCGTCGTCAAAGTCTGGAGAAACGTGAAGGGAGGATTAATGCATAATTCACTTTTTTTTTTTAATGATCCAGTGTTTGGAATTTTTTTTTTTTTTTTTAGAGTATTTTAAATATCTTGTGATACGTGAATTTTCGGGGGTTTTGTAAATTCTTGATGGACTGGAAATTTTATATTTTGGGCAGTTCTTGAAAAGTTTTGGAATGTCCTTGATTTTTATCTTCTGTTATGGAATTTTTATTTTTGTAACCCTTTTTTTTACAAAAAATATTCGAATGTTTATTTTTTGACTATAAAATTCTTAAACTGTTTCATCTTTTTTTTTCTACTTTTAAAATCTCTCGAATTATCACAAGAAAACGAATATTTTTTTTTGTAATTTTTTTAAAAATAATTCATCCTTTTTTTTTTCATTAAAAAAAAAAGTGAATTTCTGGAGTTTTTCATTTTTGTACTCATTTTTAACAAAAATATTCGAATGTTCATTTTTTGACTATAAAATTCTCAAAATGTTTAACCTTTTTTTCCACTTTAAAAAATCCTCGAATTTTCACAAGACTGCGAATATTTTTTTTCCAATTTTTTCCAAAATATTTCATCCTTTTTTTCATTAAAAAAACCGTGAATTTCTGGAATTTTTAATTTTTGTACTCTTTTTTTTACAAAAATATTCGAATGTTCATCTTTTGACTATAAAATTCTGCAAATTTTTAACCTTTTTGTTTTCATTTTAAAAAATCCTCGAATTATCACAAGAATGCAAATATTTTTTTTCCAATTTTTTCCAAAATTATTCATCCTTTTTTTCATTAAAAAACCCGTGAATTTCTGGAATTTTTCATTTTTGCACTATTTTTTTTTTTTTTACAAAAATATTCGAATGTTCATCTTTTGACTATAAAATTCTCCACATTTTCAACCTTTTTTTTTCCACTTTAAAAAATCCTCGAATTATCACAAGAATGCGAATATTTTTGTTTCCAATTTTCTCCAAAATAATTCATCCTTTTTTCCATTCAAAAAACCATGAATTATCAAAATTAATCAAATTAATTATTTTCTAATGTCCAACCCTTTTCTACTTTGAAAAAACGTCGAATTATTCCAGAACAAATCTGTTTTTTTTTTTTTAATTTATATTAATCCAATAAAGAATATAAATATAAATCTTTATCCCATTTGGAGGAGAACCAAGACGGCCCATCTAGATTTTGTCCCTCTGAACCAACGTAAAAAATAAAAGCAAAAAACTTTCTTTAAAACAAATCTGCGAAGCATGAGATAATTTCCTGCATCCTTTGAGTCATCTATTTATTTTTATCATAGTATCTTTCCCAGTCAAAATCTTCTAACAAACTTGCAATTTATTTTTTCAATACATATTTCTTAGCTCACTGTATGATTAACTAAGAAAATTATTTAAAAAATGTATATCAATAGAAATTTGGAATCCTACCACTAACAGATAAATTAAGAACTTGCATCAGAGAAAATTAAATAATTAGCCAAAAAATCTGAAAACTTTTTTTTACTCCTTAAGCATTTACTTGTTACATTGCTAACACTGGTTGATTTTTTTTTTAGTATAAATTGCATACACGTAAAAATGTATGGCAATATTAAATAATATCATCGAGTATATAAAGCTTTTTTTTTCATTGGGTAGGTGGAAGAAACACGGAGGTTCAAGCAGGTACCTTTATACACCAGGCAGTTGGGGGCATCGTACACATAGGTAGAGATATACATAGCGACGTTCGTTATTTCATATCGATTTTCGTACGTCCCCGGTGGAAACGAACGTAGGTATGCTACGGGGTTAATACCGAGTAGGAGCCAAAGAGAAAATGAATTCTTCTGTATTGTGGGTATTAGGATCTTTAGAATTTTTTTTTTTTTTTTTTTTTTTTGAGATTCAATAAGATAGACCATTAAAGCTGTATGGACTTGATTGGTTAATATTCAGAGAATGGTCAGAGCACATTTTTGTTTCTCATTTAAATTATGTGTAAAAAAAACTTGGATGATTTTTCTTTAATTGTTATTGCATCAATTTTTAAGGTGCTTTTAAAGGGCTCATTTAAAAAAAATGTATCAAATAAGCTTAAATAAAAAAAAAAATACATCTTCCAGTAAATTTCAGGGGAAAAAAAAATTAAGTCTGGTTTTTAACTTTGAAGAAGTACATGGATTGATGTAATTATTGTTTTGTGGAGTAAAAAAATATTGAAAAATTAAGTCGTGCTTTTTCAATATAAATGAACCTTTTTAAGCTTATACATTTTAAAAAATGTATAAGCTTAAAAAAAAAAAATACACATCTTCCAGTAAATTTGAGGGGAAAAAAAAATTGAAGTCCAGTTTTCAACTTCGAACAATTACGTTGATGTACTTATTGTTTTATGCAATAAAAAAGTATCGAAAAATTAATTCGTGCTTTTTCAAAATGTAGAAATATCTTCAAATTTTTTTTCTCACTATTTGGCATTTTTGAGTTGGGAGATTAAAAAAAAAAAAAATCTGGTTCAAATACTGAGAAAAAAAAAAATCTTTTCTCTTCAAGTAAACCAACATCCTGAAGAAATCTGAGGACGTTTTTTCTTGACATGAAAAATTGGGGTGACCGACTTGATGCCCCAAATCGAAAATTATATCATTTTATATTACTTCATTAACATACGTTCGGATATTGACTTGTTCAACCTTTAATCTTACCAGAAGGCTTTTAAAAAAAATTCAAAAATTCCCCAATGAATGTTATTACATCATGAGCTACAGCAGGATAGTTCAGTCCCTACAGGCGTACAAACGAGAATCGGCATAAACGCTCCCGCAGGGGTTCTTGAAAATCTTTCCCGGAAAGGTCGTATTAACTCACGTCAGTCAATTGGCTCGATCTTTTCGTCCTGCTGCTGCTGCTGCTGCTGCTATAACTGTAGAAACTTTGATCCAACTTGCTGCTGACTATATATATATATATGAGGCATTCTCAACCAATACGTCCACATTTTTTTTTTCACTCTCTCGAATCTGTTCCTTAATTGGCCATGCCAGTAGTACTACTTCAAAGATTTCTGAATGTTTTCAGATTTTATAAATTCAATTCGGAAATTGATTTTTTTTTTTTCTCCAAGATTCATGGAATATTAAGTTCGGATAAAAAAAAAATGTAAAAAAAAAAAAAGTCATCTTTTTCCATGTTCTATTTAATGCAATATATATGCAGTATTTTTTATGGCACCAAAAAGGCTAATTTCACTGAAAAAAAATTTAAAAAAAAATTCATTTTTTTTTTTCGCTCTCAACCAATACGTCCACATTTTTTTTTTCACTCTCTCGAATCTGTTCCTTAATTGGCCATGCCAGTAGTACTACTTCAAAGGTTTCTGAATGTTTTCAGATTTTGTAAATTCACTTCGGAAATTGATTTTTTTTTTTTCTCCAAGATTCATGGAACATTGAGTTAGGATAAAAAAAAAAATGTAAAAAAAAAAAAGTTATCTTTTTCCATGTTCTATTTACTGCAATATATATGCAGTATTTTTTATGGCACCAAAAAGGCTAATTTCACTGAAAAAATTTTTTTTAAAAAATTCATTTTTTTTTTTTTGCTGGAAATCATTTTTTAAAGCCACCAAAAAATATAACATATATTGCATTAAATAACACACGGAAAAACAAAACATTTTTTTTTCCCGACTTCAATCTTCCATTATATACGGAATTGAAAAAAAAAAAAAAAAAAAAAAAAAAAAAAAAACATTCTCGAAACGAGTGAATGAAAAAAAAAAATTTTTAACATTTACAAAGAGCACCTCAAAGTAGCACTGCTGTATGGCCAATTATGGAACAGATCCGAGAGCGCAAAAAAAAAAAATATATATATATATTGCCACAGAAATATATATATATATATAGCCACAGAAATATATATATATATGTTTCTGTGGCATATCGGTCTCTGAATCCACTTTGTAATGGGTTTACGTAATCGCGACCACGATAACGCGGCTACAGGTTGCCAGAGAGTACATCTCTCGCTAACGGAACGTTAACCCGTAGACGTGGAGTAACGTAACAGAATCGAAACGAGAGTGAGAGCTGGAAAGGGGCATCGACTCTTTCTGTTCGAGATATCTTCTCGACTAGTATTTTTTATTTTTAATGCTGACCACAAAAGGTCTCTGAGAGGAGAATCGTTTTTTACAGAGCTGATCATGTACCTTCTGAGAGAAGGCTTTGACTCTGTAGTTTAATATTAATGGAGTACGATGATATTTTATATTCAATAAAAGAGTAATACACGTTATTTTAAAGAGGTTCAATTTAATCAGCTTTCGAACAATAGTTCCAGCAGATTGAAAAAAAAAAAAAAAAACGTGGTAACTTTGTTTGATTGAAAAATAGCGGAAAATAAAGTCGGGGAATTTTAGAAAAAAATGGCTTTGGAAAGTACGCTGAAAATCCAAAATTTCATGTCGTTATGATTTTTTTTGTACGAGCTGTACTTTTCGCGTTAAAAAATAAACAATTTTTTCAGCAATTTTTAATAGATGGAATATGCAATTAAAAAATTCTGAAAAAAAAAATTTCGAAAAATAAATAAGTTTTCTCTTCAAGCAGACCAATAGACTGAATATATTTGAGAGGAGTGTATCTACTTATTTTTATATATTTTTTTAAAAATATATTACAAATTAAAATAATAAACTGTCGCGCAATATTATGAATATTTATATTCAATAATAATAATAAATTATTATTATTATTACGATTTCAAAAATTGTACACGTTTTAAAGAACAATCTATGATGTAAATATATATATTGAATAAAATTATTATTGAAAATAAATATTTAATAATAATTTAATAAAAATTATTAAAAAATTAAAAATTTAATAAAAAAAAAAAAAAAGCTTTAAATACAATTGCCATGTTCCCAGCATAACAAATTTGTCTAAATCGATAATTTTTCTTCAGAAATGTTGAAAATGTTCTTGACCTAGTGAAATTAATTATTCACGTATTAAAATTCCATATATGCATCTAACTTGAAAAGATCTTTGTATTCTTAAAACCCGACTTCATTAAGGGAAACCTGCTTTTAAAGCAGTCACACTCTCGCACGCACAAATATAATTACAAAAGCAACTACGTAGCACAGAAGACTCAGTGTTTGCTAACAGAGTCCACAGTATTTTTATTTTTTTTTTCTTTTTTTTTCGAGGCACAAATACCATGACGAGATATTCCGTGATCTCTTTGATTTTCAAGCCTATACAGCAGAAGCCTTTGCTACTACTCACAAAGTCTAACTCGATGTGACGTCATCCTCGATGGTGGCGGCGACAGAGTGGGACAGTAATTAAAGTATAGTACATAACGAGTTCAGGCTGAGGAAACGAGCAGTGTGTACAGTCTTGCTCTGATCGTGCGTTTGCGACGAACAACACTCGCACGCGCTCATATATATATATATATATATATATATATATATATATATATGTGTGTGTGTGTGTGTGTGTGTGTGTGTGTGTGTGTGTATACCGCAGAGAGACTATCAGCTACATGTATATGTATGGGGCATTCCATGGTAATTTACACAGAATGAAACCCGAGACTCTTCAATTTCCTTAATATTGTTTTATATTCTCGTTTTTTTTTTTTTTTTTTATTTTATTAAATTTTTTTTTTACCTTTTTCCATTGACTTGAGAGAAATTTCTAAAATATGTTAAATTCATTTTTTTAGTCAATAATTTTTGAGAAAATTATTTTACAATTTTTTTTATGTATTTCAATTTATAATAATAATTTTGCAAATATTTGTAAAATTATTATACTTTTTATGGTGAATTTTTTGATCGTTTTTAATATATCGTTTATTAATTATACAAAATACATCAGTATAGCTATATATGGGGCATTCCATGGTAATTTACACAGAATGAAACTTAAATTTCCTTAATATTGTTTTATATTTTCGTTTTTTTTATTTTTTTATTAGATTTTTATTTTACGTCATTTTGCTAATTTTACAAAATTGTGCTCAATTTCGTTGAGGTAGCTCCTAATAAAGTTGGATTTGGTACATTTATTTTTTTTTTCATACCTTTTTCCATTGACTTGAGAGAAATTTCTAGAATATGTTAAATTAATTTTTTTAGTCAATAATTTTCGACAAAATTATTCAAAAAAATTCCTTAATATTGTTTTATATTCTTGTTTTTTTATTTACTTTTATTTTACGTCATTTACATCTGCTAAATTTACAAAATTTTGCTCAACTTCGTTGAGGTAGTTCCTAATAAAGTTAGCTTTGGTAGATTTTTTAGATATTTTGTATGTTCCTTATATTTTATGAATTTTTATAGTAACAACGTAACTCTTATTTAATAACATTACCCATTATTTTTCAATTTAACACTCGCGTATTCGTATTCCAAGTTAAAAAAATTTTATTTCATTGACAAATATGCTAAAATACCTGTTGTGAACTCGACAGCCAATAAGACAGTAAATAAGAGCGGTCACGGGGTCATCGTAAGGAGTTCACTACTCGGATGGGTGACCGCGGGTGCTTCGCTAAACGTCCCATGGTCCCACCTGTCACTATCTCGCCCTTTCTGCCCTTTTTCGTTGCATAATAAAGCACTAGTCTTCTCCGTTGCTCGTATGCACGGGCACATCTCTCTCTCTCTCGCACCACTGGCCGCTCGGTCTCCCGCAAGCGAGCTCCTCTCTCTCTCGCTCGCCGCTACTACTCCTCAATGTTACAATACACCGCGACTCACTATTGCACGCACGATCACGTCGTACACACGCTTTGCACCTCGCTATGTCGCTCTCTGTTGCACACACATGCAGCTGCTATTTCCTTCCCGCTCGCACTACCACGCGACCGTCCCCACTCTACCGTGCGCGAGGAACTCCCTTCCCACTCTCACGCCGCTGCTCGACTGACTGTCTTTCTTCGCCTCGCCTCGCTCTGCCCACCGCGCATCCCTCTTGCTGTGACGTCACAGCCCCACTCCCAACGCGATATTTCGCAAGAGTCGCGGTGGATCGCGCAGGTTTGTGACGTATGCGCGGATCTATTACAATGGCTCGGCTTGGTACGTTTAAAGGGCCGTTGTATTCAATTCTAAATGTCGACCCGCAAACGCACGTCGGCGATAATACTGGTTTTCAGTGACTTGAGAGAAATTCCTTAAATATGTTAAATTCATTTTTTGAAGGCAATAATTTTTGACAAAATTATTGACAATGCGTAGCGATTTTACACATTTTTTAATGTGTTTATATTTGTAATATTAATTTTGCAAATATTTGTAATATTAATATAGTTTTGTATTGAATTTTTTTTTATCGTTTTTTATATAATGTTTATTTATATCGGAATCATGGTTTTAATTTAAGTTCGCATTTTTTTAATGTAAATTTATTTTTTTTAAATAAATCAAGAACAGCTCAAAACAAAAATCTAATAAAAATTAGATATTAAATCGCGTTATATGACGAAAAAAAATTCTTTGTATTGTTTATATCGAAGTCATGTTTTTAATTGAAGTTCACATTTTTAAATTGCAAATTAATTTTTTAAATAAATCAAGAACAGCTAAAAATAAAAATCTAATAAAAATCCCAGATTAAATCGCGTTATATGACGAAAAAAAATCCTCTGTATTATTTACATCGAAATCATGTTTTTAATTGAAATTGGCATTTTTTAAACGTAAATTAATTTTTTAAATAAATCAAGAACAGCTCAAAATAAAAATCTAACAAAAATCACAGATTAAATCGCGTTATATGACGAAAAAAATTCTCTATATTATTTACATCGAAATCATGTTTTTAATTGAAGTTGGCATTTTTTAAACTGTAAATTAATTTTTTAAATAAATCAAGAACAGTTCAAAATAAAAATCTAACAAAAAACACAGATTAAATCGCATTATATGACGAAAAAAAATTCTCTGTGTCATTTATATCGAACTCATGTTTTTAATTGAAGTTCACATTTTTTAAATTGCAAATTAATTTTTTAAATAAATCAAAACCAGCTCAAAATAAAAATCTAATAAAAATCAGAGATTAAATTGCGTTATATGACGAAACAAATTCTCTATATTATTTACATCAAAATCATATTTCTAATTGAAGTTGGTATTTTTTAAACTGTAAATTAATTTTTTTTAAATAAATCAAGAGCAGCTCAAAATAAAAATGAGAGGTGTTCCCTTCAGTGATAATAACAACATAAAATAAATACTAGAGAAATCGAAGAGGATCCGGTTTAATCTTGTGTGAATTGGCATGGAATGCCCCATATATATATACGTATTTATAATATATATATCATGTTCTCTTGCTACCTCTGCGCGCCGACAGTCACGGCAGTCGATTATCGTCCTCGGGAGTCGAACGTCGTGAGTTACCGCTCTCGGCAACAGCAAACATTTAATTCTCTCCTCGGATCTACACATTTTATCGTAGATAAGAGAGCGAGAGATAAATTTGCAGTCGTTCGAAGTACAATGAGATCATATTCGATCGATTAAAATTTCGCAATAATTTCTTATTTAAAAAAAAAAGGAAAAAAAAAAATCACTGGTTTCTTTTTAAAAGGAAATTTTACAAGTATCGCATCTCGTATACATTATTATTTATTTATTTATAAATAAAAAGTGAGTGAACGCGAGGGTCGGAATATTAGTCACTGGCGCGGAAAAAGAAAGAAAAAAAAATATATATATATATAAAATGCGAACGAAAAAAAACGGGGCGATAACGACCGGCGAAAGTAAAGGGGTCAAGAACGATCTCTGTGACTCGGAGGGTCTGCAGCAACAGCAGCGGAAGAACGAGAAAAAGGGTGAGGAAGCTGTGGTTGAAATGTTCAGTTATTTATATAACAGTGAGAAACGAAAGATTTCGAATTGAAGTATATTTGACGTCAGGAAATTTTAGATCTGTGGATATAAAATTTATTGAATTTTTAAATAAATTAAATTTGCAACTGGAATTATTTTATTGACTATGGAGAATTGAAGTTAAATTTAATTTGGTGGTTTTTAGTAAAATGAGGAATTAAAGTTTTATGCAATGCAATGAAATGAAAAATTAGGTAACTCAATAATAAGATTTTGTAGTAGCAATAAAATTCATTATTTGTATAAAGAATTTTTTTTTTTTAATTAGGAGAAAAATAGTAAATTTATGTTGACTGAGAAATGAAAGATGGAATTAAAATTTTAGATCTGTGGATCTAAAATTTATTGTATTTTTAATTAAATTAAATTTGTAACTAGAATTATTTTATTGACTATAGAGAATTGAAGTTAAATTTAATTTGGTGGTTTTTAGTAAAATGAGGAATAAAAGTTTTATGCAATGCAATGGAAAATTAGGTAACTCAATAATAAGATTTTGTAGTAGCAATAAAATTCATTATTGGTACAAAGAAATATTTAATTCAAACTAGAAATAAAAATGATAAATTTATGTTCACTGAAAAATGAAAAATGGAATTAAAGTGTCGTTGCATTAATTTTATAAAAATATAATTCAATCTCACTCAGCAAATTGATGATCAATTTTTAGAAATGTTTGTGCTAAAAAAAATAATTTTATATACACAGAATTGGAGTATTGATGTTAATATCAATAAAATGATAAATAAGTAATAAATTAATAATAAAATAAAATATGCTGAATATCATTTTATTCAATAAAAATGGAAATTAGTCTTTCAATCGTTCTATCGGATTAATATAAATTATAAAATTTGTATTAAAAAAAAATTTAAAATAAATGAAATTAATAAAAAATTTAAAAAAAATTAAATTAATAAAAAATTAAAACAAAACTAAATTAATAAAAAAATTAAACAAAATGAAATTAATAATTAATAAAAAAAAATGAAATTAATAAAAAATAAAAAAAAATTAAATTAATAAAAAATTTAAAAAAATTAAATTAATAAAAAATTACAAAAAAATAAATTAAAAAATTAAAAAAAATGAAATTAATAAAAAATGAAAAAAAATGAAATTAATAAAAACTAAAACAAAATAAATTAATAAATTAAAAAAAAATTAAATAAAATAAAAAATTGAACCTAATAAATACTATGCTACAAAACAAAAAAAGAAAAAAAAAATCGTTTGGAATTCGGTGTTGACTGAAAGAATGTTATCATTATCGTCTCGAGTATAATATTCGTGTCAATCACGTCTCTTCCTCTGTGGAGGCTCCTACGCGTCGTCTGCCCACGAATTTCGTATCCCACTGATGTCACTCTTTTTTTCCTTCTCTCTCTCTGCTTCTCGATTCACTGTAATTCGTTGAATTACCGGTGAACTCTCAAGCTCAGCCGATTATTGCGAGACCTTGGTGGGCTGTGATGGCCACAGGTGACGATTGAAACACCTTGAAGCGCGAATTGGAGATAACAACGAGAGAGCCTCAGGTGTCCAATCGACACGATAAACGGGAATACACCACCGCTCGAGCATACAGCCGCGATAACGCGTACCGCATTGCATGTACAGAGAAGAGAAACCGGCATTGCCCGGCTTGACGTTTGACCCCACTTTGCGACATCCTATTTAGTCCACTTACGAATCACATTAACATAGTATCGCTGGACCGAACACCCGGCAGCAGATGGTATGTCCACCGCGCTCCAAACCCAACGGAGACACCGGTTGATGTATTCGATATTGTACTATATGTATACAGGACCCCGGTGGGGTAGACTTTAGGTACATAATGTGTGTTCATATGCTAAATTTATAAAATTTTGCTGAATTTCAATGAGCAGCTGGCTCGTAATAAATTTGGCTTTGGTAGATTTTTTTAAATATTTTTTTTAAATGGATTTTTATAGTGACAACGAAACTGTTATTTGATAATTTTTTTTTTTTATTTTTGCACTCGTGTATTCTAAGTTTTAGAATTTTATTTCGTTGACAAATTTGGTAATAATAATGTCTTTGGTAGATTTTTTTTTTTAATTTTTCCATTGATTTGAGAGGAATTCCTAAAATATGTCAAATTCATTTTTTTAAGTAACAAGTCGATTTTACAAATTTTTAAATGTGTTTAAATTTATAATATTAATTTTAGAAATATTTGTAAAATTGTCATGGAATGCCCCATATATAAACATATAGTTGTACTGATGTATTTTATACAATTAATATATTAAAAACAATTTAAAAAAAACTGCAATATAAAAGTATATTAATTTTACAAATATTGAATTGATTCGAATTTTGCAAATATTTGTAAAATTATTATTAGAAATTTAAATATTGTAAAATTTTACATATATTTTACAAATATTTGTCAAATTAATATATTTTTATATTGAATTATTTGATCGTTTTAAATATATCGTTTATTAATTTTACAAAATACGTGCATGTTAAATTTAATATAACAGGCTATGCATAAATGCTTCGTGTAAAAGTATATTCATATTCATAAAAAAAAAAAAAAAATGTTTGCAGTAGCGTGTCACCCCCTCAGGTAACAGCGGGACGCGATGACACGCTTCGCTTGGCGGAAAAACCTTTACTTAACGGTGCAACTGTGGTAAAACATTTGGTCGCCAAATGTTCACTCACTGATGCCAGACTTTTTATGCATTTACCTCTTTTTTCGAAGGGTATGGAAAGACCCTTTGAAGGTATACGTATATGCTTGCATACACACTTAACAAAAAAAAAAGAAAAAAAAAAAATGTGATTCTGAGTGTGAAATTTATTTCTTATTTAATAATTTTACATTTTTATTTTCCGAATTTTTCAATCCTCGATGGTCTGATCAAAGATTTTTTTCTCCACAAAAAAATACTTGCTGATTTTTTTTTTACAAAAAAAAAATACTTGCTGATTTTTTTTACAAAAAAAAAATACTTGCTGATTTTTTTTACAAAAAAAAATACTTGCTGATTTTTTTTACAAAAAAAAAATACTTGCTGATTTTTTTTACAAAAAAAAAATACTTGCTGATTTTTTTTACAAAAAAAAAATACTTGCTGATTTTTTTTACAAAAAAAAAAATACTTGCTGATTTTTTTCTCCACAAAAAAATACTTGCTGATTTTTTTCTCCATAAAAAAATACTTGCTGATTTTTTTTACAAAAAAAAATCAGCAAAAAAAATTGTGAATTTCATAAATTGAAAAAAAAAAAAAAAAAAATTAGTCACTAACATAATTTTATCAGATCCGTAAAATGCAACAAAAACAAATTTCAAGGTGACTAAAAAGGTATTTGCATTTTACGAAAAATAGGAATTCAACTAAACCATTTTTACTATATTTCTCGAGGACTCGAAACCACTCATTCGATTTATCACATCACCTTAAAAGTATTAACAAAAAAAAAAAAAAAAAAAAAAAAAAAAAATTATATATATTTTCCTCGACTCTCGGTCTTTAAAATAGCCGAATTGGTGTATTATGCATGTAACCGGTATCTCCACGGCAAATATGTATACTCACGCCAGGATATCGGGCTCTGATGTAATAATAGGTATACGTCGCTGACTGGAGAGTCCACGTGATGAATATATATACATACATATATACATATATTATATATATATATATATATATATATATATATATATATTTATGTACACCTACTACTAAAGCGTGACGTCGACTGTCCAAAGTGTGTGTCTAGAGTGTGATGTCACGTGGTATTTATAAATGCGGTGCGCCGTGCGCCTGAGCCATCCGACCGAGGCAGCTTCGTCGGTACAGTATAGCCTCGCGTAACGAGAGACGTAACAATTTTTTATTTTATTTTATTTTTTTTTATCGAGGCTGACAGGATTGTGTTAATCAATCGTGATGCCGATCTCTTACATACTGCAGATTCGATCGATTTTTTTCTCTGGCTACACTAAGTTTGCAAATAAATATTACTCACTGATCTCATGAAATTAATAAAATTAATAAAATTAAATTCGAGTCCATGTGTGACTCCGAAGCTCGAGCATCCACGTGCATATTACAGTGCGGCAGTCGTAAAACACATTACGAATTGGGCGCTGCGTATATTCCCTAAGAATCGAGCGGAAAAATGCGAAACCAGCCAAAGCTGAAGCGTGTCGAGATCAGGATGACGAAGTGGCGGACACGCGAGGATTGTCAGGGCAACCAGGCGTCTCCGCCACGCCCACAGTGTGTACTGTATGCTCAATTGGACAGACGTACTGTTAAATAGCATACATTGGTATAGGGGACCATGCTTTTTGGGCCAGAGTCCCCTCAGTCTCTGAGCGTGTCGAATGATCCACCCTTAAATGTCAGACACCGAAAATGCCACGAGCGTGAAATCATATCATCGGCTTGATCTACTAAATATTCCTCCACTCTCTGTTAAAAACGCTCACATTGTGAGAACGTTTTTCTTAAATCAACGAAATCTCCAGTTATCATCGCACTTGATGTCTAGTTAAATTTAAGAAAATCCTTTTAATCATCTGATTATTTTTTCGTAACTGCAGATTTATTAAACTGACAATTTTTCTCTCAAGCAGAGAATCGAATATGTTTTTTATAATGAAGAACGTAAAACATATTCAGCTATTAGAATTGGTAATAATAATTTTTTTTTTTCTTCTTTCAATTTTTTAGCTTATGGATTTTGTTTCTGTTGTCGACATTCACAATTTTTGTCTGAATTATATACATTTTTTTAAATGAATTGTTAAAGTAAACCTAGAAATTGTCAGAAAAATGGTTTTTTTTTTATACAATCGGGAGATGAAATAATATTTTATAAGATTTTTTTAGACAATTTATTATACAGTATTTTTATTAAATATAGTGAACATTTTTCAACCTTTGATAGGTGTATTTTTATATTTAGAATTAAACTACCAACGATAATTTATACAAACTAAATGAAATGCTTTATTTTAAATGAATAATTATTGTTTGCAGTATCAGTATTCACTGATTACGCCTCGTCCCTCTTTCTTACAGCGTTATAAAAATATCCACTGACCTAATTTATTTATCTCTTATTTTTTCCAGTGAAAGCATTTTGTCAATGCTGCAAGAAAAAATGCAGCGGCCAAGTGCTGCGCGTTCAGGACAAGCACTTTCACATCGGTTGCTTCAAGTGCGCCCAGTGTAACACCAGCTTGGCCCAGGGTGGATTCTTTCTCCGTGATGGTTCCTACTATTGTACCAAGGTGCGAAAAGTTCCAACAGAATCTTCATCAATTTAGTGGCAAACTGTGCCACTAACTTTTCTGATAAGTCGCTAAACGGCAGAGGAACAAAAATTCATCAATACAAAAATTAAATGACAATTTATTAAGTCAGGAAAAAAAATTGTGTATTTTTCTTTGCTTCCAGTTGACTGATAAATATAATTTAAAATCTGTTATTTGCGGAGTGGAGTTTTGGATTTTTATATTTTTATATTTTAATGATGTAAAATATTCTGACGAAGAAAATGGGATGTCTTAGAGCGGATTTCATTTTAAAAAAATTATCATTTATTTTCAAACAATAAATTTTCTATGATATTTATGAACTGGAAAAAAATTAACATACAAAAAATCAGTTATCTTACTGACTCTCCGAAGTAGTAACGAATAATGTAACTATTTAAAAAATCATTGCAACGTGCAGTACAAAAAAAAACCTTATTTCTCAATTCTCAATAATCTGGCTTTGCGTAACTTGCAATTTTTCTATCAAGCTTTAATGTCTATCGATGAATTAATGTTAATTTGCAGGATTATCGGGAACGTTGGGGAACACGTTGCGCTGGTTGCGGCGAATACGTGGAAGGAGATGTCGTTACAGCGGGCGATAAGCATTCGTTTCATCCGAATTGCTTCCACTGCCAGAGGTGTAGACAGCCTCTGCTCGGAGAGGGAACAAAGGTGACGCTGGTCCAAGGTGAGCTTTTGTTCTTTTTTTTTTTTTTTTTTTTTATTATTATTACTTCGCAAACACGGAACTCTCTCATTAATATATTCAAATATGAGATGTAGTGAAACTTTGGAACTACTGATCAACAGGTCAAGCTCTGTGTCATCGATGCGTCGGTATACCGGTTCGCGAGGCTTCGACGCCGGTTTGCACCAACGATCACAATCGAGGAACCGCGGGCAACGTTGGTTCCAGCGATCCGGGTGCATGCGCCGGTTGTGGACAGCGGCTTCAGGAGGGTCAGGCACTCGTTGCACTCGATCGGCAATGGCACGTTTGGTGCTTCAAGTGTCATAGCTGCGACACCGTTCTACACGGCGAGTACATGGGAAAGTACGTAGTTCAACGATCGCTTTCTAATACCAAACGAACCGCATTCTTTTGCCGAATACAGAAGGAAAGAAAAAGAACTTCGAGCTGGCCTTTCATACTGCTCCGATTGTAGCGATCTGCGGCAGAGTAGGGCGTTCTTGTTGGGAGTTACTCTCACGAATAAATGAGGAAACGAGTAATCTTCGCGTTGACTACTCCCGAGTGCTCTGAATTCGAGGCGTTAAAAATGTTTCGGTTCACTCCGATTATGCAATATCCGTGAAGACAACGAATTACATTTAATCTAACGACAGACACGCAGAACAAATTTATGAAACTTTGACGAATATTAATAATGCGGATGGCTTATATTTGATTTATTTATATAGATTTTAAAGACAATTCGGTGGAGGAAATCTAACACATCTGAAAAAAATGTCAAGAATCATGTGTAGCATAAAACAATTTTTTAGCTGCTGCTCAACGGAAAGCTACAATTTTTTCTATTTTTTCCATGTTTTTGTTGATAAAAGGTCGAAAAAAAAATCCCACATAATACTATCGAATAATTCTGGTAAAATCCATACGTACACGTCAACATTTTACGTAAAACCAGCTTCTACTCGATTAAAAAAGGCATTAAAATCATTCACAAAATGCCATAATGAGAAAATTGAGGAGCGCATTTTGAACTCCTGTAACTTTCTTAATAAAGTACGCACAATTTTTTTCCAGCGCTTGAAATAATCTTGAAAGATTACTCAAAATTATTTGAAACCAACATTTTTTTCCCCCTAAAAAGGTGATTTATCTAAAAAAAATCCTGGAATATTTCTATAATCCACATTGTCTCTCAAATCTAATCTATTTTCCTGCGTAACTCTCTGCGCCAATTAACAAAATTCGTTTCCCGCCTTTCAGAGACGGGGTGCCTTATTGCGAGAAGGATTATCAAAAACAATTTGGTGTGAAATGTGCTTACTGCAGTCGTTATATAAGCGGCAAGGTATTGCAAGCAGGAGAGAATCATCATTTTCATCCGACGTGCGCGCGTTGCACAAAGTGCGGCGATCCATTCGGCGACGGCGAAGAGATGTATCTTCAGGGTGCGGCAATATGGCATCCACGATGCGGACCAGGTCCTACTGGCCCGAATGGAATTGTCAATGGTCACGGTCATACGGCCGAGCCGCATACTCCTCAGCATCGAGAATCCGAGCGTATATCAAGCAGCGCCTCAGAGATGCAGGTGAAGCCTCGAAATTTCCTTCCACGGAAAATGACAATTACGTTTTTTTTTTACTTGAAACACTTCACGGATTGCACGCTAATTAGAAATGTTAAATTCGAATCGATCTATAGTACAGAAACTGTAGAGGATGGTTCGCACCGACTGAAAAAATCCACAATTCCCTCCCGTCACGCTCTTCAACTCCATGCTGGTCTCCCCTTCGACCAGTAAATCCACGTCTCTTTCCAATCCGTCACTGCGTTTTTTACTTTCTTTAATTTACGCTTGGTTAATTATTGTTTCTTTTCATTTGTTTAATTTTTATTTATTTTTTTATTTTTTCATTTTTTTTTTTCGCACGATAATTGCGTGTAGTTTTCGATGAGGTCTCGCACCCCAAGTCTGAACGGATCGCTGTGCAGCCCTTACAGCAGCCTCAGTCGCAAGGTATGCTACTGTGTTATTTGGCATTTTGGTTTTTCGACGAGCAATTTATTAACGAAATGTCGGCAGGAAAACGAAAAATTTAACACTCACGTTTTAGCAGATATCTTTGGATTTTTTTGAAATTATTTCGCCTTTAGTATTTTTCAATCATTTTTTAAGAACCTGAACGATTTCAAGAAAAAAGCGTGTTTAATTTTTTTTATCGGTAAATCAAAATCGTAAAAATCGTAAAATACCACGCGATTTATTGTTTCCTTTACATTTTCTATTTTTGTTGCAAATATGTGACTCCCACAATTTTTAAATATTTACACGTTTTTATTTTTTGCTCGAAATCGAAATTTGCTAGGAATAAGCATTAAATCGAAAATTTGGAGAAGGCAATAGATTATGTCGACAAAAACGTTAGTAAATTGCACGCCTATGGATTCTTTTTTAGTTTCCTTGTATCTGCACATTTTTTTTTTTTTTCGTTTTTCCCAATTCTTTTTTTGCCGAACAAACGGCTAAATAATGTTGCGCAATCGAATTGACTGTCTCAGTATTATCCGGCAAGAACCGGCAGTCCAGGATTGACATTACGTGAATACGGACGCGGTGGACACGAGGACGTATCGAGAATTTACACGTATTCGTATCTCACTGAGACGCCTAGTCAGGGATATCTTCGACGTCCGATTCAGCCTTACGACAAGCCACCGACAAGTCCGCACTTTCATAGACCCAGCTGTGAGTTTGTAACGCTCGTTATCGCGATACCCATTTTTTTTTCTCTCTCTCTCTCTCTCTCTCTTTCTGTCTTTATAGCCTCGTAAGCTATAAAACTGCACAAACAGATGGATCGCATAACGTGCTTTTGTAAATAAAACAATCGCGTGAATTCAACAGCATCGCGCTCGATAAGAAGCAGCGGCGGACGCAGCAGCCGTTCGGGTATGAGAGCACTCGTCGATGCTCTCAGCGACGTGAGACCAAAATCACCGGCAGCGGGAAGCCAGGTTGATAATGACGAACCCATCGAGCTCGCTCATTATCCAGATGCTATGAAACGACCACCCGGAGCTAAACAGCCGATCGAGAGAGACGATTTTCCGGCGCCTCCTTATCCTTACACCGATCCCGAGAGACGCAGGCGGTGGTCCGACACTTATAAGGTACGACTTGCATCTTACCATCGTATCTAAATTTTATATTTTTAAGATAGTCCTCTCGGTACAGTCCAACTAAACGTAGGTTTTCTACGAGAATTTCGAACACTTCAAGGCATTCTTTTTTGTAATTATATTTTTTTCACAAACTTCCACACTTTTTATTGCGATTATACAGAAAAAATGATCAAGAATAAATAATAATATTTGAAAATGTATAATAAATTATTGTTCTAATTGCCGATTGATATTTCAGGGCGTACCTGAATCCGACGACGAGGACGAGGTCGATCACAAGGGATACATAAAGGAGGTCGAGCAGAAGCTGAAGAAGGAGCACGACGAATTGAGTAAAATCGACACAGGAATTGCCAAGGTATTTCTGCAGGACAGGGAGAAGGACCGTGAAAATTTGCGACACAAAGCGGCGAACGTAGATCCGAGAAACGCATCGAGAACACCGTCGGCAGCGCGAGAGCCGACTTACAGACTTCGCTACGAGAGCCCGGTCGGAGCCTGTGAGTTATCGTAGTATTCGAATTTTATTTCGAAAGTATAGGGCTATGTTTTTTCTTTCTTTTTTTCTTTAATTTCCTAAATGTTTCTCGTAATTTATTTACAAAGAGCCGAAACGAAATTATAATTTTTTTTCCTTCGCAGCTCCGTCCAGAAATATAGATCATGCAAGACCGTGGGAGGACGAGGACGGCGTGAGTTACAGATCGAGTACCGGTCCAAGTTACAACGGTGAGTTGTCCCTTTAAATAAATAAAAAAAAAAAAAAAAGGGAAATAAAAAAAATAAAAAGATAAACACACACATAATCACCGGCATATATCGATTTCCACTTTAAATAGAGGACATGTCACTGTTTTATTATTTTTTAAAGATTCATTTCATTAACAACACATGCGTATGTCTCATCTCATACATGTCCACACGTTCGCACATTACACTAACATGATCCCGCCACTCTACCGTTGGAAGCCTCGAATGATAGCTCGAGATTCTTCAAATACCGATATGCCGATGAGCGCGCACGTTTTCTCTATATCGTCACGACATTTTTCTCTAGCTTTAGTCGATAGGGTGACCGAGATAGTAGACGAAAATCTGAAAATTTCGAAACTCTCGTTTAGTTGTTTATCGCGTTTAATAGCAATAGCCTATTAACAAGTTCGCTGCTACTATACTCTTGCAATAATGGGACGCTTAATTCGAGTTACTGGACGTGACAGAACAGGGCAAACTGGCCGTCCAATATCGAGTTACAGAGGTGATGTATTCAGCCTATGCATGCGGTTAATCACGCGTGTTTTTCTTCTTTTTTTTTTTTTTTTTTTTCTCTCTTCTAATTAGCTTCTCTTCCGCTACGTGTTTCACAAACTAACCACATGGATATATCACACTGTTGGCGAATGTAGTTTTATAAATACAAACACAGCTCTCGATTTAAGCCACACGCGTTCTTGCTGCCGCTTTTTTTTTCATCAGCTTTTCCTTTTTTTCTTTGCATGATCTTGTTTATTATTAATTCACATTTTCGTTGCACTATGCTTTTATATCAAGTCACATTTTTCTCAACTAAATCGTTCATTCACATTCACACTTTTCCTCTCGACGACTCTACTGTCCTTTTAGACGAACGTTCACTGGCGTTAGTTTCATGAAATCGAACTTTGTGATACAAGGCGGGCAAAAATTGAGTCTGATATGAATATGATCATTTTTACAGAATTCGATAAAATAGATAACGATTTTTTTTTTAATTATTCTTTGGGTAATTTCGATTTTGTTTAATTTTCCAATTATTTTGGAGCTGAAGTTTTTCGAAAAACGAATTAATGGAGAAAAGTCTCTAATCGTGTGAATGAAATGAAATTAAAATGGAAATAATTTTTGTTTTTTTTTTTTCGAATTATATTTATTTTCTGTTGAAATAAATGTCGATATTCCGTGCCTGTATCACAATGAATTCAGAGTTTAGATTTCAAAGAAAATTCTCGCCAAGTTTTCGCTCGTTTTTCGTCCCAAAATGCATCAGCAACGTCGAAAGACGTCAACGAAGAATCGAGTCTTGATTGCAACTATGCTCGTAACTTTTTCGTCGCATCTTTCAAGGTTGCGACTTCCGATAATCGAATGAAAAAAAAAAAGAATCACCTACCCAAAATTATTCACACCTCTCACGTCATCGACACCTGTCGTGTATCTTCTCTATTTGTGTTTTTGTGTTTGTGTCGTGTGTGTTGCGTGGCCGACAGCCGGGAGATCATCGACTCGTTCCCCGGCTCCCAGAAACTATCCGCCTGTTGGTAATCAACGCGCCTACACTCTTCCAAACGCCACTAGGCACTATAATTCGGTGAGTTGTGGAGATTCAATCCCGCTCGCATCTCACCCCGTAATAATGCTGCAATTCGAACGATTATTTTCAAATTTACAACATATTTAAAAAAAGAAAAAGAAAAAAAACAATATCTAACACAGCTGGAAATAATTGTAAAAAAAAACATTTACATAACGAGGAAAAATGTGATTAGACTCTATAAAATAAATAACGATCCCCTGTATTAATTTAATCCACAGGCATGAATAAACCCATTTTTTTTTGCGAAATATCAATAATTTCAACCGTTACTGTTCAACGTACTTTCTTTCGTTTTTAAAGGAGTAGGAACTTCACTGATTTTAGGCAAAATAAATGTGTTTTTTTGGTTATTAATGTTAAACAAAAAATCGTATCATTAATCAAATGCGTTTGATTGTTCCTAAAAAAACTAAGATCTTCAGAATTGAATATAACAAACTGTAGGAGCTTTTTTTGTCACTGTAATTTTTTAATTTTGCATTTAAAAGAAAAATAAAAAAAAAGAATATACAAAAATGTCATGAAACGTACAAATATTGTATATGGAATTGGAATTTATGTGCAATGCAGAAATACTAAATTGATGCAATTTGTAAATATAAAAATAATTCATAATGTATTTTTTTATAATTGTAATATAATTTTATTTAAATTTAACGGGAGTGTCTTAAACAACTAGAAGCAAATAATGAAAACACTTTTTAATACTTAAATATACTTTAATTGCTTAAAATTGCAAATCATGAACAGTCATCCAGAATTTAAGCATGATGCAATGTAAAATTAATAATTAACAATTAAATTTCGCACCTGCATTCTAAAATTAATATGTTCGATATTTAAAAATGACAATATTTTTAATATAATACATAAAACCTATTTTTTGCTTACAATCGAAGTCCTCAATTATTTTTTTAATTTTTTAATTTTAATTTACATTTATTTTGAGCTGTGTGTCCCAATGACTGTTTTCATAAAATTAGCGTTATTTATTCTTTATTTTTCGGCAAATTTTACGGGGTGAGGTTGCCCAAAGTATGTAAATAATTTGAGGTAAAGGCTTTTGCTAAGATAAAAAGGATGCCGATTATTCGAAACGTGCGTGTGTGTGTGCAGGGATCGTCAAGGCGCGAGGTGAAAAACGTGCGATAAATATAGATGAACGCGTCGTCGGCCGGTTTTATCGTTTGGCAAAAAAAAATCATGTCTAACGTAATGAATTAATTGAGTAAAAAATCGACGGTAGGGTTGGTAAGGTGAAAAAAGCGAGCGAGAGTTCTTACGGTGGTGTTCTTTTCACTTTGATTCTCCAATGAAAAACAGAAGATAATAGTAACAAAAAATAATAATAATAATAATAATACATCAGATGAATAATTTTTTTTTCTTCTTAATATTTAATTGCGAACGTTGGGCATTCGTATGGGATCGAAAGGAGTGAAGTTTGTCGTTCTTTTTCTTGTTGTTTTTTTTTCTCGATTACAAAACTAATGCATTGTCGATTGGAAATTTCGTTCGACCAGTTGTGAGCTCCCTTCGGCACATCCCGAAGCCGGGATACGGTCTGGCACCGCGAAGTCACACCTTCTCCTCGACCGGCGGTTCCGTATCTGCTCTCCCTGTAAGTCTTGCTGCACCGCCGTGATATTCGAGATTACCGAAATTGCACCGTGCTCTTAAACGCTACGAATAATCATCCGAATGTGTTTGCACACCGAATTATTCAAAATAATTGTATATTGTATATTTTACATATATATATATATATATAAAAAGAAAAAAAAACAATTAACGATTCTTTTGCGCTTAGGGTGATTACTCGTTCAGCGGAATGGGCGACAAGACGCACAGCACTGACTTTTCTTCTGGCAAATCCGACAGTGAGTATTTGTGGTATTTTGTGGTTTTAAAGAAAAAAGCGAATACTTATCAATTCGAACATGACTCATCGCTCTTTAAATGCCCGTTTTTTTGTTCTCTCTCTCTCTCTCTCTCGAACGCGCCACGCTTTATGTTTATTTTGATCGATTTACTGAACGGTAGATACTAATAACCTAATCGTTTACGCGCCCCTTTTCCTTTGGGCTAGCAAGTTGCCTCGTTAATTTTCAACTTGAACCGATCACTTCCGATTTAGATGCTATTTTTAATCCATATTTTTCAGTAGATAATTTTTAATGTATTTTTCAATCAGCCAGTGATCGATAGATCCATTTTTTTTTTTCATCTTTTTCGACGGTAACTTGCTCGTCTGCTTCCCACGTTTCAAATTCCCGAGTTTTCTTTTACTTTTTATACTCTCGCATGCTTCGCCAATGAATTCTTGGGCTAAAGTGCCACGTGGATATTTCTCACGGTGGATCGAAGCCTTTTTTTTTTTTTTTTTTTTTCATTTTAGTTGTAACGGATCATAACTTGTCTACTATTTCATGCATCATACATTCGCAACGATTCTGTACCTGTACTCTCTGTACATTTCTAAACCCTCTGTATACTCTATATCAATATTGGTTTCACGTATCTCAATACTTGTTTCATACACGGTGAATAATCGCGCTAATAATCAGGTACAGAAAAACGTTGGCGTACTTTGGCAGTTGGTCTGTAATATACGGTTTGACATAATAATCATTTTTCCAAAAATTTAGTATCGACAGGCAGCATCACTGATGTGGACCGGCGGGCACTGGTATGTACCACAACCGCCCCCTTCTACTCACGGCGAATTAGCATGGTTTGTAGCTTGCTTTTGCATCTTTATCGTCGCCAAGCCCACTTTACAAACTAATCGCCGCGTTTCATTTTTTTTTTAATTTTATTTTACATGGCTGCTTCATTTTTATTTTCCTTTTTTTTTTTTATAATATATTTCGTTCTCGGGTTAAACAAATGTTTTTTCCAGAATTATACGAGGACGAAGAATTTGTATGTACATATAGATTTTTATGCCGAACACAAAGCTGTTGGGTCACGTATTTTATTTTATTTTTTCTCTAGCGAGAAAAACTTTGTCATGGAAATAGAGCACTGCATATATTTCTATACAGCACCTGACTCGTAAATGCATGAAACGTTGTAATATTGCAAATCACTGTTTTCAGGCGAGCGGAATCTTCCATTTTTGGCATTCACGACATTTGTTTTTATATTTATATCTCATTAATGAATAATTATTGTAGGAAATATGAGGAAAATGGTTTTAAAAAATTCTTTCCGTCTGCAGAATTTTAAGAAATTTAACATGGTGTCCAGAGTGGTCCTGGAAATCTTTGATTCCCTGGAAATGTGCTTTAAAATATGTGGAATATCCTTGATTTTTATCATTTGTTCTGGAATTTTTCTTTCTCGTACTTTTTTTTTTACAAAAATATTTGAATCTTCCTCTACACACCACAAAATTCCCAAAATGTTTGACTAACTTTTTCACTTTCAAAAACGTTCGAATTATCACAAGAATATTTTTTGAAATTTTTTTTTTTCGAAAAAATGCGATGCTCAAACTGAAACATATTATTTGTTCACATTTTTCTCTATCTTCAAATTTTCATAAACTCCTTTAAAAACCTGAAAATATCCTGAAAATGTTCATGAGTGAGTTCAAATTTCGTCTGTCGCATCACAAACGCATTTTTTAAACCAATATTTAGTTCAATTGTAGAAATTAATTTTTTTTTAACAATAAATAACCACTTGAAATTCTGTGTTTGGTAATTGAAAATTAGTAGAATTGTACTTTGGAACAAATCCGCTCGCCTATTTTGTACATACAATATTCTAAAATTTCCAATATTCATCGATTTACGATTGCACTTGCCGCGAATATTCGTTGTTTAATTTACTTTCGTTTCGAATTTGCACGCGCAACATGAATGTTATTTTAGAACGATCGTTTCCGAATAGCATGGTTTCGTGTGTCATGCGTCATAGTGTGGCGACTGTGTTATTATTAATGAAAAAAAAAAAAAAAAAAAAAAAAATAGTGCCTAAAAGAACGAGAAAATCTAAAATAAATTTTGTTTAGAATGACGGTGGTATCCTGCCGTCGTCGACGACGTACACGGGAGGCCTTGGCTCTGTCGTCGGGGGAGGTCACGGTCATCATGTGAGACGTTCGTTGCCGGACATGGGCGCTGCGCCCTCCGAACCACCCAAATTATATCCATACCACTTGCTAGTAATAACAAACTATAGGCTGCCCGCCGACGTCGACCGGTGTAATCTCGAGGTAAGCATTTATGGCGACTAAATTAAACTTACATTGACAAAACAAAAATTTTCCTTATTTTACATGCTCCAGTAAAATTAAAAAAAAAAAATATAGAAATCGCCTACAAATTTAATTATAGTGTTGAACGAATAATCAATCAATCGTTTTCCGTTCATTAATTTTCAGCGGCACCTGTCCGACGCAGAATTCGAAGTCATTCTACAGTGCAGCCGTTCGGAATTTTATCGACTACCCCAGTGGCGCAGAAACGAGATCAAGAGACGTGCCCGTCTGTTTTAAAGAAGAAAAGAAAAAAGAAACAGAAGAAAAAACGATTGTTAATCAATAACTGCCGTTCGATAATTATTCTTTATTTCGATACACCAAAAGGTCACGCAGCAATTCACCGTGCCAGGAAACACCGAGGCGGTGCAGAGTGTGTAAAACATTCCCGATGCGTATGAAACATTTGTCGCGAAGAAACTGAACTTGAGTCTGCACCCCACCGAAGCGTTAAACACCCACACGAAGACACACACATCACGCGTACTCACGTTTACACGACACACAGAAGAATCATACATAAAACACGTTCGTCGTACGAACTTATCAATAATCCACGAATATTTGTCGATTAGCAGATATACAGGTGTTTCGATGTTAGCCGAGATGAGAAAGAGGAATTCAACGACGAATCGCACTGTTCCGTGCGGCGCGTATTAAGGACGGACAGAGCTGGCACGAGTCACTGCCATTTAACTGTAATCTTTCCTCTCTTCCTCTTCTTCATCCTCTTTTTCTTTCTCATTTATATATATATATATATATATAAATAAAACTCGCTGTCGGCAACGAAAATCACGAGCAGCTCGTAATTAAAAAGTTTTAAAAAAGCGCGAACGTTCCGAACGGCCGCCGAAAAAGTATATAAAGCACTATTAGTTTCTCGTCGTCGTTGTCGTGGATCGTCGGCCGTGCGACGGTCGACGTTGGAAGGTATTAGATTAACGCTTACAAAAAAAAAAGAAAAGGAAAAAATGGAAATTCTTTATACAAATGAAGCCCGCGCAAGTGTATCCTTTCCCCTAACGTTTCCCATCGAGCGGGTGCAAGGGTAATTTTTACTAAAACGATTTAGTCTAGGGACTTTGCATACCCTGTTTTTATTCGTCACTCGACGGTACGTCGTGTTTTCTATTTTTTATCCCGTGCGAATGGGCTCTGGCGCAGAAATTTCGTTCAACAACGAGAGACAGAGAGAGAGAGAGAGAGTGAAAGAGCTAAAATATTATTGCGCAATTAAATAGCAGGGCGCCGTCGTTTGCGTTACCATACCGAAATTGTAAATACAAATGGAAAGCCGGATTGGTTTAAGAAAAAAATTTAATTAAATTTAAAGCGATGGGATTAACGAAAATAGCGGACAAGAGCCGTTAATCTCGATAGCTTTGCTTGACTAAAGTCGCACATACCCTGCGGGGAAAAAGAGCGTTATTATCACACTGTACGAAAAATCTAGACTCGTATTTTGAGTGAAATTCTCCAATCGTTTCCAAGCAAAAAAGCGTATTGTACTTTTCTTTATCGGTGATCTAAAAAAATATCCGATTGATCTTTTGTGATGGTGTTTCGATAATTAAAAAAAAAAAAAAAATTCGAAGACCGAATGTAATAATTTTGCAAGAGTTTCATTTTTGAGAAATAAAAAAAAGGAATTTCCCATTATTTTCCATATTCGAATTTGTACCGAAAATACGCTTCTTTGCTTGAAATCGATGGAACTTTCATGCTGAAAAGAAGAAGAAGAAAAAAAAAAAGAAAACAAAAGCAGTTGTTTGTCCATAAGTTTAGCAATTACTCTTATTATATTTTACCGTAAGTCGAACGAGAAGGAAATGTAAAATGAGAGGCAAATAAAGTAGAATCGAACGATGGTATTAATATGTAGAAAGCGGCTGATAAATAGCGACGTTTAGCGGGCGTCCGGCAAAACGCATGCTGCTTTACTCGAAACTACCGTACTCTGTGTAACGCTACGATGCTGAAAAGAAAAATAACAAAACGAAGACAAAAAGGATAACGAAGTCTTTTTCGATTTGTTTCGGACCTTTTATTATTATTAATAATTTTTTTTTAATTCGCAAAACTCCGTAAGAAAGCGCGAGACGCGCGTAACTTGGAATTTAGTAGAATGATATATTTGACTCGTCGTGCGTGAAAAATAATTGTTTGCTCGCGCAGGACGAGCGACTCACCGCCGAATGTATGCAACTTTGCATTTTCAATAACCAACCGTCACACCCTCACGAGTCATGTGCCTATCGATTAAATGTCCGCCGACGTTTAACCCACTCTTTGCAAAAAAAAAAGAAAATCGTTATACATAAATATGTATTATTATTATTATATAGTATAGGCAATCCAAGTCGCATATTGTACGTTCGTACAACAATTAAAATTCGGTACGATTTTACGAAACGCCGTGTGAGGGTCGCGTTGCGTTGCAAATATTGCCTCGCGATTTTGGAAATGAAATTGATAACGTGATTTGCGATCACGTTTTTGCGAATATCCCGAGTCAATAATTAGCGTCGCAAGCTGCCCAAAATTTCTCTCGCTGTGTGTTAGCGATTCGAGCCGATGTATAAGTTTCCGTTGTATAAAGCACACCGCTTTCGCTAGTCCATAAAGTTCAATTATAAATGCAAATTAAAAGGAAAAAGTAACTATGTGAAATGAAAAATGGCTTTTCCACGATTTTTTTTTTTGTTTTTTCATTCTTCAATCATTATTCCTCGTCTCTCGTTATTTTTATTAATTCTTTTGTGGAAATTTTAATTAGGATTTTTCGCGAAGAACGACGAATCCTTCGAGAATACCGGACAGAGGCTCGTAACGATCGTCAACGAGCTCAGCTCTCTCACTCGCTCCCAGAAGCAACGGAGTTGTGTGGACGTGACCGGCTTTTATCACTTTTGGATTTCCTGCCTTACCGACGACGTCCACCGATTCGCCAACGCGTACAGATACCGGAAGTGCCTGCGGCGAAGAAAATACTTGAATTACTGTTTCTTGTTGAATGAACGACGGATTTTTCGGTGATTCATGTAACGTTGATTTTTTTATTGTTTTACTTGAAAATTTTTATAATTTTTTATTGTATCTTTGCTTTGGTTGAAATTTTTATTTAAGTCGCAGAATTAAATCTAGAGATCTGCTCTAAAAAATTGGATTTTTTTTTCTGGCTTCTGGCCAAATTCAATACTAATTTATAACGTGAAATAGAGTAAAATTATTTTCATGAAAGAAAAGAAAAATTCGAAAAAAAGAAAATGAATCAAAAATTAGGCTTGCGGATAAAAAAATAAAAACCGTTTATTTTTTTGTCTAAATTTCACAACCCAGTATTCCCTTTTAATAGAAATATATTTTCAACGCAGGTGCAGAAAAAAAAGAACTTGAAAACTGTTTAAATAAGTGGAAGTCTTCTCGAATTTTTCGCAAACAATACCTGAAGATTTGCGTCCAGAGTCACCAGCCATCTAGGTTCCATCGCAACAGCCAAGCAGTATAGAAGATAATGCGATTTTCCGAGAATCAAATTTTTGCAATCTAGACACGCTACGAGAACGATCATGAGAGCAGCCAATGCTGTGTAGTCGAGAACCTTTGAGTCGTACCGAAGAGGACACAGCGACAGAGTTCCCTGGGGAATGTTAAAGTAAACATTTCTTTATTTATCACTTCAATCGAGCAATCCTGGCAGATTAAAAAAAATGTAGATTTTTGTAAAATTAAGCAAAGCGAAGCTTATAAATTAAAACAGGAAATATTATCATCAGTCTAATTATTAATATTTCCAAAAGCCAATGAAACCGTTAAAGTTTAATTACTCTAAAATTCAGAGCTCTTAAATGATTCGTAATTATGAATATAAAAAAAATTAGCAATGACAAAATAGCGATTTATAGATTATAAAAATGTCGATTTTTCACGAAATCCAAAATTTCAATCATTTTGAATTACCTCAAAAACGTTTTTTTTTTTTAATTGATTTCGGAATTATTATTTTAGGTCCACGTGAACTGAATTCCTGAGGAAGATCGAAAATCAAATTCATTGAGTTATTTTGGGCCACTCTAAAGCTACAAATTTTTGTTTGTAAATTTTTATTAATAAATGTTCTTTAAATTAATAAGCAGGTGAAATGCAGAATAAAAAGTACAGAGTGATTAATCTCTACCTTGCCGAGATGCACGAGACCCTCGGAAATCCTAACGAGGAAGAGATTCGCCGGATCTTTGGAGTGATATGCAGCTAGATGCCGTAGCATTGTAGCCAAACGTGCGTTATTGGTCCCAGCTCCAACAAGACCAAGTGCTAATATAGCATTGTGAACTACATCGGGATCATTATCGTGGCTGTATTTGTTCAGCAGATCGACCAGCGTCCCCTCAGGATTCGAGAGTGACGACAGAGCCGTTGCGAGTGGAACAGCTCGACGAGCTGCGGAGGATCCGTATCTTGCTATTTGACCGAAGATTCGAGCGTTCTCTTTACCCTCGCCGAGTGCCACTACTGCGACTCCTAAAGAAGCTATCGCTTGCGCTGGTCCAATTTCCCTTGGTGAATGAAATTCAATCAACATTTAAAAAAAAAATAAATGAATAAACGATTGATTCATAATTATTTTTTTAATTTTTACAAAGTTACCTCTACGAGGAAGTATGTTGATTAATTTTCGCTTCTTCATACAAGAAGCTTTGTAAAAAAAAATTCTCTGAAACATGAACTCTTTGTTGGATTCTCACCAAATTTAGTATCAAACGATGTTCAAGTTTCGTTTCAAAATTTTGGATCAGTTGCTTGTTACCGTTGTCGAGTTATAGGATTAAAAAAAAAAATGACAAAAATGCGAATTTCTATAAAATCTGAACTACATTTATTTCCAATATTTCAGAAAAAATATTTTGAAAATTACCCATAGCTAGACTGTGTCTTGAGAGAAGCCGAAGACGTTGTCGACTCGCTTCGAGCACGTTTGGATGGGTTTGCGGAGTCCTCGTGGATGTCGGGACTTGAGGTTGTGCGAATAAAAGAAGTCTCGACGACGGATTGAAAGCTCGAAGTCGAAGCTTCGGATGCCGGTTCTGAGCATATGTGCAAAAGTTCTTGGACGATTAGTACATCGCCGGTGCCGGCGTAAGAACACACTTGCAGCATTGTTTGAGCCGCGAGTTTGTAAGGCTCGGGGAGGACCTCGAGAGCCGTTGACAGTGTTTCTATCGCGTCGCGGCGTCCCATGTAGATGATACCGAGGCCCAACGGTAGAAATCTTTTTTTTTTTTTTTTTATTTTAAACAAAAACTACAGACATTATAATTGCGGACGAATGTTGGAAATAAAATCCGTCAGAAAAACCCAAAAAATATCCGATGAAAAATCCATCATTTTTACATGTAAAATGTGCAATATAACATAAAAATTCTCACCAACAAAATATAAAGTTTTGCTGGTGAGAATCGATGCATGTGTAGAATTGCGAATCTGTTGAATTAAACCATGTGTACAATCGGTAATGTGTAGAGTCGGTTGTGCAGAACCACTGCATTGCCTTGCCTAGACGCCGAGAGACTGCTTACCTGGCGTACGTTACCGCGAGCTCGTGTGGTGCAAGCTCCAAGAGTTTCTGAAGTATCGACGTTGAGACTTCGGGGTTTCCTGAAGCGACGTTTACGAGACCTAAAGAAATGGCTGCGAGTGAAGCGACTTCCAGATTACCTTGTGAAGGAGGTAAGATCTCGATTAATAATGGTAAGGAAGGATGAGAAGGATGAGAAGAATGAGAAGGATGAGAAGGATGAGAAGGATGAGAAGGATGGGAAGGATGAGAAGAATGGGAAGGATGAGAAGGATGAGTAGGATGAGAAGGATGAGAAGGATGAGAAGAATGAGAAGGATGAGAAGGATGGGAAGGATGAGAAGGATGGGAAGAATGGGAAGAATGAGAAGGATGAGAAGGATGGGAAGGATTGGAAGGATGGGAAGGATGAGAAGAATGAGGAGGATAAGGAGGATGAGGAGGATGAGAAGGATGAGAAGGATGGGAAGGATGAGAAGGATGGGAAGGATGGGAAGGATGAGAAGGATGAGTAGGATGAGAAGGATGAGAAGGATGAGAAGGATGGGAAGCATGAGAAGGATGAGAAGGATGAGAAGGATGAGAAGGATGAGAAGGATGAGGATGAGGATGAGGTTTTACACACTTTCCTTATCAAGAAGAACCCCACTCAACAGATCCGAGACATCGCAACGCTGTGAGCCCGCGTACGCTATTCCCAGACCCAGAACTGCACCGATTCGCAATGTTTGACTTGGTGATAAGAGATAATCCGTAAGTAGTGCTAGTGCAGGATCGCACTCGTTACGAACTCCACAATTAACGAGTCCAATCGCCAAGAGAGCACCGGACTTTACGAAGTCGTCGTTTGTGTACAGATATCTGAATTCATGCGGATTAAATAAAATTATGAACACCGCATCAATATTGCTTAAGAAATTAGTATACTTGTGTAAGAAGTGTATGCGTAAAAGCCACGCGTATTATTATTTATTAATACAAGTACCATGTAATATTAATGTGTGATAAATACCGCGTTTAAGATACAAGTATACCAATTTTCCAAATATTTTTAACCGTGAATCTATTTCTTTCAGCAATAAGTCGAAAATAAATTACAACGCATAAACGTGCTTCTACTGACTTGTCGATCGGCACCAATCCACCGTCCACGTCCCACATATGGATGAGTCCCAGCGCTGCAGTGGCGGAAAGCATTCCATGCTCCTGTGTCGACATCCAGGAAACGACAATTTTATAATGTAGAGCCACATTTTTAATTCAAAGTATACAGTAGACTGCACTTGGTTTTCTACAAAGCAATACCAAATTTTTGTTTTTTTTTTTTCAGGGTTCTCTCGTCCGGAGGTTTTCTTTTCGGGGATTTTTTTCACCTACCGCTGAAAAGATTCGAGAGAAACCGATGGAGATGGACAAAAAAACTGCATAGAAACTGATAGGACCCTGTCAGGATAGATCCCATCTGGATCTATGCTCCTCCTGTTCATTTCTATTGATTTCTATCAGAACTTTTTATCAGGAGAAGTATGAATACAGACTTAACACTTCAAAATTTATACAAACTCAATCAATTTCTTTTCAGGTGAACCACAAACAGAGGGTACTCAATCACGATGGGTTGAAAAATTCGACCTAACTTCATCGAGTCAACAAGAAATAAATGCTGTATAAACATTGTAGCAGCTACCATCGGTATATCATTTTCTTGAAAGTTTGGCAAACTTTTGTCGTGCAACTTTTACTTGCTTTCCCTTTATCTTATGAATAAGGGATCAAAGGGCGTTCAGAAAAAAAATGAACTCCAAAGCCAGATCCAAACGTCTATTTCACATAGACATTTGTGCCCACGCATTGGCCATTTATTATAAGAACGTGCTAATAATTAATAGACAAGTGGGTGGATGATACGTCTGTCACGTCTGAATAAAGCCCCTTGTTAGAGAACTAAAAGGGAAGAAATTTATATGGCACGAAAGAAGCAGATCGAAAGTAGGAGACGAAGAATATTAAAGAGAGAAAAATATATAGCTCACGAAATAGGGTAGAAAAATAAAATAAAAAAAAAGGTGGATGTAAAAAGTTGCGTGGCTGACGAGTGGGCGAAGAAGTTGCCAGATGGAACGATAACATAAGAAAAATGCGGGGGATCGAGCCTGTAACTGCAGAGGCAGGCGGAAGACTGATGTTCGGCTATTAAAGCGATGCTCAATGCAAACGGAAATCGCATGTGTGAGATAAAAGAGGATTTCGAGCCCTCCCACAGGACAAGGGAAAGCATCGACTCCGAGGGGGAAAAAAAAGAAAATAGCGCGAAGGAAAGTCATTAGAGAAGAGGCTATGAAAATAGAAGAAAATGGATATGATCGTGGGATAGAAAACATCCGGTCGCAGAGTGTAAATAACTGAGAGGATGATGACAATGGCTTATAAAAAGCTGCTGAGAAGAAGAAACTAGTCATGGAGAAGGATACAAGAGTCCGGATAGTAAATACAGAAATGGAAAAAGGAGATATATATGGATAATGCCAGTAAATTGGAAAGAGCAGCCAGAGGAATAAAGATTTTGAATTGAGAAAAAAGTATGCTTCTATTTTTGGCTAATAATCGAACACGTAAGAACAAATTATCCACCTGACAAAATTTTTTAAAAAGCTTAAAAAAAAAGAGATTATTAAAATTATTATTAAATAGAAACTCGTTTCTACTATTTTCAATCTCATTTACCACAAATCGGTCAATTGTGAAAAAAAAATTACACAAGTAAATCGCTCATTTGATGGAAATGCCTTCAGCATAAGATTTTGTTACGACACTCATATTGCTTCCTCATACAAGAAGCCTGGTTTTTATAAAAAAAAATGTTTCTACAATATCGTTAGTAAAATAAACGATATCTACGATATTAAGCCTGAAAAAGAAGCTCTTGTTAAGAAAGAAATATATTCTCGCCTTGTTTTTATAAATCCAGGAATCCTCGGTCTTGGAGATCAAGCTATCAAGCCCAAAGCCAGCATGCACGAAACCCGAGACGAAGCTTGCGGCAAGATTAGCTCTCGCCGAGTCGTAATGCTCTATCAGGTGTCTCGTTGGTACACCAGTCACGAGCCACGATTTATATATCTCCTCCGGAAGTTTCGGCTCTAGTATATCGAGCTCACGTGCCAAGGTCTGAAAGTGCTGATTGATCAACGCGTTGCTCAAGATCATTTCGATGGTCTTGATTTCTTCGCTCGAAGACTGGCCATTGTCTTCCTTCCTCGGAATTATTAGAGCCTTGAAGAAAGGAGGGCACATCGTGAAAGAAGGAGTGTCAAGAAATGAACGATAGCCGAGAATTTAATGAAATAGTCGAGCTCATCTTTTTTTTTTTTCTCTCTTTTTTAGCTGTGGAATGGATTACCTCGGGCTGACGTTGTTGCTGTCTCGCAAGAATAAACGCCAACTGCTTTCTCATCAACGGATCCTCGCAAGTGTTGAGAGACCTCTCGGTTAGAGACGAATTTCCAAGCTGCAAACCGATCACAATCGCTCTACTGTAATCTCCGAATTTCAAGCAATGTCCGGCGATGCGATTCAATATTCGCTCCCTCTCGGTTTCCTCACTGTGACGTAAGCATTATGTATTTAGCGATAATAATAATAATAATAATTTGCAATAATGAAATATCTTGTTTTGTACTTTCAGTGAAAATCACCTGTAAGAAGCACAATTTCCGAGATAATTGCATATTCGGATGAAATTTGTCTCGTCCAATTGTCGATCAATGATGTCCAGTTGATCGATCTCGAGGCAAAGATCGCAAGCCTGTATTTCAGCGTTGTGCCCCACGTCGAAGCTGACAATCTTTTCGAGAAGTGGCATTAGCTTGTTTCTTTTGAAAATTAAGAGCCAATTATCTTTGGTATCGAAGTAACAAAAATATCGTTGAAAAAAGTTTAAATATTGATAAAGTAAAATGTTGCACATTGCTTGCTTTTGATTTTTCATAGATACTTGAGTCATTGATTTTTATAGGCGAAATCGATAAAATAAGATTTTATAGAAATTTGCATTTACGTTATTTTTTTTTGTAAATGCTATAACTCAAGAATGGTTTAACTGATCTAAATTTGTGCATAAAACTTAAATAGACTGTTTCAACGTTGGATACTGAATTTATGAAAAATCGATAAAGTAGTTAAAATTTAATAGAAAATTGCATTTTCAAATTCCAATGTCCAAAGTTCTACTTTGCATTCTTTTGCTTCCTCAAGAAGCTTTCTTTTCGTGAAATATTTTTTTCACGATTTTCCTGTAAACGTGTTCAGAATGTTCCAAAACGTCGAGAAATCATATTGAGAAAAAATGTCCGGATGAATGTGTGTGACGACCATTTGACATTTATAACTTGAGAACGTCTTGAGATATTGAGCTGAAATTAAGCACACATACTGGGGGGTCAATTATGCTCGCTCGATGAAATTTTTGGCAAAATCCAGTTCTCTTGTTTCCACAAACGCCAACAAAAAAAATCTTAAAAAGAAAGCTTTCTCTAGGAGGAAGTAAAATCTCGAAAGCCTTCACCATAAGGAATAAAAATCGTTAGTCTCGGCTGGCTGCTGCACATATATCTTTTTTTATCTCGGCATATAAAGAGGAATATATTCGGAGAAGTCATGAAAACCAACTTTATATCTGCCTCGCGTTGAATGGGGGCGTTTAGCAATTCCTCGACGATATCCTCCTCGAGTTGTCGCACGTACTCGTGGCCCCAGTCACCCGGATTCTGGTTCGAGCCCTCGAGACAATACTCGAGGCATTCCCGTGAGCCGGGACTCGAGCCAGCGAGCGACAGAACGCTCACGATATCGGCAAAGTCTCTTAGCAACTTATTGGTGACTTGAGGGTTCGTCGCTACCATTCGACTCTTTATCCTCTCGTAAGTGTCCTTCAATTCTCGATAAGAGTTTCTGAGATACTTGAGAGGTTTCGGTACTGCGGTCATCGACGAGGTCGAAGTTCTTATGAGCTTCCCAAGCTGTTCAACCGATGAACCGAACGCCGAGTCCTCTGGGTTAGTTTTCTGCTGATGGACATATACATTATCCAGGCAACTCCTCTTTCTCATGTTTTATTTATGTCACACACGACGTTTTATAGTCTGGAAACTAACCGTGAGAATCTCTACGTGACGAAGCAATTCTTCCTTGAGCCTCTTGTCATCCTCGCTCTAAAAACCGAATCGAAATAATTCATCCTTCGTGGAAATAATTAAAAATTACTTACCATCTCGTTTTCCTTCTTTCTCTTCATCGTTGGTGAATCAAAGTAAGCCTTTTTGACAATTTAATGGGTCACTGAAGTTTGCTTATTATCAATAAATCACCGACAGTCATTGTTTTACGAAAATGAAGGGTTCAAGTTGCCTACTTTTCGCACCACGTGGCATAAAATTCATAATATTTTCTGGCCAAGGAATAATGAATAAGACAATACGTTAAGAACGTTAATTAACAACATTTATTAATGATCGACAAATAAATAGATATGTAAGTCGTAATAACGTCTGATAAAACGTGATAGGAACTTTCATAAATCTAATTAATGGCGCAATTTAATCATTTTGATGCGAATGAAAATTGTGCAATCGTTAGAAATTGTCGGAATTATCAATCCTACGCATATTTATTCTATATAATACATCAGCAGCCAGCCATACATTATATTACAATTATATTCACAGATACCAGTCTAGAAAATTTCGTTTGGGCCATATCCGCGGTTAAATAATAATACATAATAGAGTAATGTTAACGAATGATGTCCATTAGAATATTGGACAATTGGACATCGGACTAGATACATAATCTCGCAATCACAGAGATACCGACAGTGAATAGCGACAAAAAAACATAAAACATTTTTAGGAAAATGAGTAAAATAAATTTTTTTTTTAAATACGTATAATTATATTTATTTTTCTAGTATTTTCCGTCAATCTCGTCACGAGTCGAACTATCGTTGAAGGGATCCTCATCATTCGTATCACCGCCAAGCTCTGCCTGAATTTGCCTCAAACTCTTGCCCTTCGTTTCCGGGAGAATGAAGATTGCGAAGAGTACTGCGAGCGCTGAGAATACACCGAATATCCAGAAGGCTGTGTAATTTCCAAATGCCGAGGCGATGTCGCTGTAGAATTTTGTTATGAAAAAAGCCAAACCCCAACAGGCACACACCGTTATCGAAGAGGCTTTGGCTTTCACGTCCGACGCAAACATCTCACCCATTATACCCCACGGCAATGGACCCCAGCCTATGCTGTAAGTCGCTATGAATACCACGAGGGATACCACTGGCAACCAACTTTTAACACCGTCCAACAATTCCAAACTGTCCGAATCGTCCTCCGACAATTTTTTTAGGTAGAAGAAGTATCCGAGAGCAGTCTGTATTGTAAAAAAAAAAAAAGAAAAGGAAATGAGATTGTAAGAGAATTTTTTTACTGTAAGAAAAAACGATTGATCGACAGTTTTGAAAAGGATTTTTTTAAATAATATTGGCAGAAAAAAAATGATTTTTTTATATGGGGCATTGTTGATCCGATTGGGTTCGCAATTTTTTAAAATAAATCTTCTTACACGTTTTTAATTATCTGCGATTTTCTTTTCAGAACAAATTCTGAAAAGAAAAAAAAAAATTTGGAAAATAAACACTTTTGGTAAAAATTCTTTTTTGGCCTTTTTTCAACAACAAAAAATGGTTGGAATTGAGAAAAAAGGTTCAGAAATTTTTCAGATTTTTCAGACAAAAAAAAATTCAAAAAATTGTATCTCAGGTAACAAGTTTCAAAAAAATGGAAAAAAAATTTGGCGCGCGTTTTTCGATAAGTACTTCTGTATGAAAAATTACGGTAACGATCCGAGATGTCATCGCCAGAACTTGATCGAGATGAGGTGGAATGCCCCATATATATTTAATTTCATAACGAACTTTAAATAACGATTTTAATAAAAAACCCTAATTTGAGATTATTAAAACAAAATCTCAACATTTACTTAGAAAAAACCGAAAAAAAAAATCTCAAAAATCATGTGTTGCATAGAAAAATGTTCTATTTGCTGCCCATCGTAAAATTTCTATTTTTTCCATTTTTACAAAAATTTTTTTGAAAAAAAAAGGTCTTTCAGAATTTTTACAAATTTTAAAAATCTCTCCTTCAATAATTTGTTTAAAAAAATCGTAGATTATAAAAAATGTGTGTAAAATTGTTTTTCTCTCTAAATTAGAGCTTTTTGGATTTATGTCAATCATATTAAAAAATTGCGGATACAATCGGAATGGTCGATGTCGAAATCAGGTGGAATGCCCCATATAAAATGAAGCGTTTTATTGTTGTAAAAAAAAATAATTTTTACTCTTTTGATTTTAACTCACCAAACTCGCGACTTCTCCGACTCCAGATATAACGAGAAGCATCCTTCTACCGAGTCGGTCAACGACGAGTGGCGTAACACAGGATGCAATCAGTTGGACGACACCGACCACTATCGTTGATTGGGATGTTGTAAGGCCGCTGTCCGGATCACTGGCCTCGACGAATATCGATTCGGAGTACAAGAGCACGACGTTTATGCCGCTCAGCTGTTGACCCGCAACGAGGACACAGGTGTATTGAAGAGCCTTGAAATTAGCTCGAACGCTGTACAGATCGGACCAGGACGCATTACTAGCTGCCGCCTCCTCGACGATTGCCTGCATTTCAAGATCATGATCATTGTGACATCTAATCTTGCGAACGTCTGTAGTTATTTTTGATTTTTTTTTTTTGAGCTTTTTTTTTTGTAACAAATAGTGACAAATTTTTATTCAGTCAGAAATACTTCACAAATTCAGCAGAGAATTTTTCAAATTAAGGAACACATTAGCTACATGTTTTCAATTTAAAGTTTTAGTCATTAAAATTTTGAGTATTTTGGCGACGAAACGAAAAATCGTAACGAAATGATTTTATTTTATAACGATGAAAATTTATTTATAAATTAATTTGAGAAAAGATTGAAAAAAAAAGCAAAGTTTTCTTTATAAATTAATTTACAGAAAACATTTTTTTTAGGTTTTGCAGAATAAATGTATGATTTTTTTCATTTTTTTTTCTGGAAATGAAGATAACTTCCGATAAAAGTATATCAATTTTTAGAATTACATTTTTTTTCAGTGTGCAAAGTAGAACCCTGCATTTTGTTTCCTCATTATTTTTCAATTTTTTGCAAAGCTTCCTCTATGAAGAATCCAAAATCCATAAACATCCTCACAGAGGTAACTTAAAGAAAAAAGTAAATAAAAAATGAAAAACAACTTTGCAAAAATCAACTTTGCTTCCTTTTTTAAAATATTTCCCTTTTCAGCATTTTTCAGCTGATATTTTATGTTTAATTATCCTGAAACTTTTTTTTGATATCATTATTATTATTTCAAACCAATATTCTTAATATCTTTAACGAAGTTGATATTCTTAAGATTTTTCTTCCCACAAAATACTCATAAATTTTCGATTGCCGATGTAAGCGTAACGAACATCCATAATTTTTATTTTCATACCTTCAATATCCAACTTGTGACTTTATCGATATTAAATGTTTCATGAAAAAAGAAGAGGGATTGAAGGTGCTGATACGTACTTGCATTTCATCGCATTCTCCTCGAACGGCGTCGACGGATTTGCCACGTAACCTCGCAAGAGCCCGGGTGGCGTCTTCCTTGCGATTCTTTCCAATCAGCCAGTACGGCGATTCGGGCATCATGATGAATGAAGCTAAGAAGATGAAGGGCACAATTCCGCAGGCGATCCATAGAACGCTGTAGGAGACATAGGGACCGATGCAGTAGGACCAAAGTAATCCGACGGTGATGAAGAGTTGAAGAAAAGAGCCCAGTGTACCTCTGATAGATGTCTGGGATAATGAAAGAAGAAAAAACGAAGCAATCGTCAAATAAAGTCAAAGAAAAAGGAAAATAAAAATAAATTCTTGGAGAGGCAATAGAATTTGCAGTAAGAAATTAAGATAAGGAAATCTATCGGCTCACCTCGGCAATTTCACCGACGTACATCGGTATTACCGTGAAGGGAATGGCAAGGGCAAAACCGGAAATGAGTCTGGCAACATAGATTTGTGCTAGATCACCGGCTGTTGCAATAAGGGCCCAACCAATTGTGAACGGCACGACACTACCGAGGAGCGTCAATTTTCTTCCAAACCTAAAACACGCACGTTTCCAATAAAATATTAAGATGCTTACTTTGTTTGTCATAACAAAATATAAATATTGCGAATAAGTGGCAGAAATTTTGCCAATTTTTTGCAAAACATTCATTTGGAAAATGACAATTTTAATATTGTGAAAGATTTTTGAAAATTAACTCACTCTAGAATTATTTTAGAATCATTCTGTTGAAAGTAACGCGCTTTGATCTATTTTAAAACAATTGCCTATGAATTATTTCAATTTGAAATTTCATATTTTTGGCCGTGGCGAAAATAGTAAAATATATTCACTACTCGTCAATTATGATTAGAATAAAATCGATTAATCGATATCGTGTAAATATAAATATAGGACTAGGGCAAATATAAGTTCAATTGGAAATGCAATATTAATTTGTAACCTTTCAGCCAATAAGACAGAAATATTGCAGAAAAATTTCTAATATTTCATTAGAATTCAAATATTCTTGCAACTTTCTCGTGGAATATTTAAATAATCAGGTCGAACCGGAAATAAAAATTTATCAGGAAAATTCTAGAATTTAATCTTTCGTAAGAAATTTTGATGCCAAGGCCAAAAAAGTAAAATTAATTGCCTCGTGAATTATCATTAGAATTAAATCGATTAATCGATATTATGCAAATATAAATATAGGAATAGGACAAATATCATTTCAATTGTCAATGTAATATTAGTTTCTGACCTTTCAGCCACGTAACCCGCGAAAAAACTGCCGAAAACTGCGCCGAGAGCCACGAGGGATCCAATCCAAGAGCCCTCGGATTCGCTAATACTTTTCCCAAGAGGATTGTCATCGGGATTTGGAGGATCTTTCTTCAGATTGGGGAGCACCGGACTGCTCCAACCGAGCATAGCACCTCCCGCAGCGACGCACAGGTTGCCTTTCAACAATTAACATTATTCTTAATTAAAGGAACATGGTAAGAAATGAAAATATTGGAATTTTCAATTCGAAAAAACCAAGTTTCATTGAATCAAAAGTTAGTGAAAAAAAACCTCAAAAAATACGTCGACTTTTTTTCGTTTCTTCACATTTCATTGAATTTTTTTTCTCCTGTAAATTCATCGAAAATTTATTAATTTTAAAAATACCATGAAGGCGCTAAGTGAAATCAGTCATCATTATCAATTGTCAATCTTCTGGAAATATTTTTAAAAAATATGAAAGCCTCTTTATTCGTGTTCGAATTGATGGTCATGAGCACGACTACGAACAGATTCAAATCAGTGTTGAATGCAGCATTGCATCAGATTATCGCGAAGACAATTAAAAAAAAAACACACGCTTTTATCGCGCCTTTCCAAGTTTCTGTAATAAAAATTCATTGATTCCAATCTCAGCGATAACAATTGAAAACAAGCTCCACAGCAAATTGTCAGATTGGAATGCAGTATGTAAAAGTTCTTTTTTTTTTTTTTTCTTTCTTTTTTTTCTTATCGCCTGACGTCATTATCGTATCTGCACGCGCATTGCCACTGTATTTTATTTCCCGTGTTACATCTGCGGACAACTTAGGGCGGCAAAAACCAATCACGCTTCTGTGCGGTCAAAATATTTGTCATCATCACGCTGTCCTATCTCACGATAATATTTATACATCGAGAGGAGAATACTTTGTGTATACATGAGCGAGAAAACGAGAGATAATATATTGGGCAATCAATAACCGTATCGAACCCGGGACGATGGCCTCCAATTCACGGTTTTGGGCTCCATGAATTTTTATTATTTTCTTCCAGCTCTTAAAAGCACTCTGATTTTTTTTCAATTTTTTTTTCTTCAATTTGACTGAGCTGTGAATTTTTTAAAACTAACATATCGTTACTCAAGAATTGAAAAATTTGAAATATCTGGAGCCAGCTTTTCAAAAAAATTGAAAAACATGTAGATTGAACATTTTTTTTTGTATTGAAATTATCAGAAGTAATTTTATTGAAAAAAAAGATATATCGTTGCTGAAAATTTTGAAAAATATCCGAGCAACAGCTTTTTTTTTTTGTCGAAAAAAGGTGGCACAGGATTTTCGAGAAATTTTTTATTCGAATAAAATTTGCACAGAAATTGAAGAAATTTTTTTTCGAAAATCTGTGTAATTTTTCTGCCACAGAGATCGCGTTTGATTAAAATAATTTTTTGTTTTTTACGGTGACAAAAAATTCATCTTTTTGCAATATAATTTTTGTCATATTTTTTATTTGCCAAAATGGAAATCCTACAGTTACGAAAAATCAGCCATATAATTTTGTTTATAAGCTTTTTTTGTTTCTGAAGTTAAAAATAATAAGACATACTTTTTTAAAAAATGTTTAATCATCGAAATCTTTTTTCGCTGCTCAATTTTTGCAATAAAAATGTGTAACTATTATTTTGTGGAATCATCGACAGATGAGTAAACTCCTCTCGCTCCGATAAGTGTTTGTTGCACTTTCGAAGGTCACAATTGCATCGATTATCTCAAAATAGAGATAAGATTCAATTCGATTAAAAAAAAAATAATAATAGAGCTTTAAATTGTAAAATAAAAAATTAGAACTCTAATTCTAACGATTAGCGTTAAAATTTTGTGTCCGAGCTAGAAACCTTGAAAATAATCCACGAGGAAACTGCTCAATGACCTGAGGTAATCACTCAAAATGTAACGCAGGCTTTATGAACCACGTTTCTTCGCGTTAATTCTGTGTATATCAGAGGCGTGCGAATCTTATCAAGCGGATGTACCAATCATTGACACGCAAAAAGTCAAGTATTCGACTCAATAAACTTTTAACGTTCAACTTCACACAAGATTTATCTTCTTAAATTAATAGCCACAATAATTTCGCGAATTGTTCTTAACATTATCTTTTTATACACTTAATTCGAGAGGAAAAAAAACAATTTTATTTGTTAAATTCACTTAAATAAAAAAAAAAGTATATAACAGCAAAAATTATTTAAATAAAAAATCCGATATTTAAAATATTTAGAAACCAATAATAAAATAATTATTACTTAATATTAAAAAATTTTATATAGAAAATAATTATTTTTTTTCAATAAAAAAATTATTTTATCTGTAATTCATTTATATATAAAAAAAAAAGTATTTTATTAACCATTCTTTCTCCAAAAAAAGCCGAGATTAAAAATATTTTGTGATCAATAATATAAAAAAGTGTTATATAGAACATAATTTTATTTCTTGATTAAATAAAAAAATTATTTTATCTGTAATTAATTTATGTCTAAAGGATAAGTATTTTATTAAAAATTCTTGCTGTTCGGATTACAAAATATTTATTTCTTTCTGATTTTTTCCATCTTTTTGCAGGCTTTTGAGCAGATTTCCATGATGATATTGGACGATTGATGCACCAAACGATTTACATCCGGCGAAACTCTCGCGAATCGAATAAAACTAGCGCGCCTTTTGCCGCGCAATGTCACTGCCATCCAGAGATTCAAATCGTAACTATATACAAATTACATCCTTCCACGAGCTTTTTTTTTGTCAATCGTCAACCGCGGAAACGCGCGGTAATGTTTATTATTGCACGTCGTGGTAATAGTTCGACTATGTACGCTCGGAAATGACACGAACACATATTTTCTTTCAATTAACGCAAAGATATTGTCAATGTGGGAGTGCGCGGTGCTCGAGCAACAGCCGAAGGTATATAGCTGTGGAATGTTTCAATTTAATAGGTAAAATGAACGTGAACGTACTAATTGTCGCGCAAAATACTCGTAAACCATTTACAGATACTGCTGTCGTGGAACTTTTATAATTGGAAATATTAATTTTTGTCAAGTAAATTCTTTTAACTATTTAGGATTTTTAAAAAATATTTTATAATCATTTTTTTTAATATGATCTTTTTAAACATTTTTGACGCATTTTATTATTATTATTTCATTTCTTCTTTAGAAATTTTTTTTTTTCAATAGCGATTAATAGAAATGTAAAGATTAGTGAATTAATAATAAATTATTTCACGAATATTATGATGATTTAAAAAAATATATTACTAATAATAAATGACAACTTATTTATTTAATTTGTGATTTATTTTTATTCGAATTATAGACGTCAATCAATATCTTTTAAATACGTTATAAATAATCATTTTTTTAAATTTCGATTGACTTATTTTTAAATTATTATTTCATCTCATTTCTTCGTTTGACTTTTTTTCATCGTAATAAAAATAAATGCAATATTAATAATAAATCTTAGTAATTTTACACTGTCGCTAAATTGTGTCTTCAAAAAATAAAAATTCCAAATTCCCTTGACAGTGAAATAAACAGACGTTACAGAATGAATCCTCTCATGACGCGATTCAATGTTTCAGGTTTCGCACGTGTTCGTGGTCGTCCGTAAAGGAACTCACCTGCCATGGCTGCAAAAAATTGAAGAAATTTCGAGCCATCATCGCCCGTCATTTTGCCGATATACTTCGAATCGAAATTCTTCCACAACTCCCAAGATGTTTATTTAGCAGTCGAAACTTCCGACGAGGCTCTCAAATTCCTCGATATTTCACTCAACGATAAGTAAAACTTGCCTCTATGATTTTTTTTTACTTTTTTTTTTTAATTTACAAAAAAAATTAAAATATGTATCCGATACTATCGGATAGGATATTGAATATCCCGATGCCTAAGGGTGGTCCTATTTGCGTATAGAATCATGCGGCACCGCGCTATGACGATACATAAGTCGTAACTCGCTAATCCACCGCTCGACAGATAGTTTTTATAGTTAAGCCCCTCTGTTTCCCACTCTTTGTACGTAACCGCGTGTAATGTGACGGTACGTAAATTGGCAAGGTGGGGGCCGATTCCACCAGCTTCAAACCGATCAGGAATACCGTGCACGTATATTTACGCTTTGAGTGTATAATTTGCAGACGGTGATCCTACGTCGGGGTGGATGAGCCGCTAGATTGGAGCTTATCACGATTCTCAAGATCCACCCCAGTGGCAGCGACGGATTCCCCTGCCTCCCACGAGAGATGATGCTTCTTCCTTGTGGATCCGATATTATCAGCAACGATCGCACGGATTATCGCTCTAATCTACAATACCGCTCTGAGTGGCTGAAACACTTGACATTTACACGACTCGCTCTGTCTTCGAGACAGCCTCTTGAAATCTTTATGTGGAAATCTTTTTGGCGTTATCGAGATGGAAAAGTCTGATGTGCATTGGAATCTCGGTGAAATATCTCTCGGTGATCATATAAACTTTACTGGGGGGGAATGGAAACTTTACTGTTGAGGCTTAGCTTTTCTTTTCCTTTTTCGATTTTGTAGATTTTTGAAACTTGGAATGGAATTTTTTTTTTTGGAACTTTAGGAGCTTTGATTAGTAGGCTTTTATTTTGTTTTTTAATTCATGGCTTTTTTTTTAATCTCCTAAAGAGGATTAATCTGACAGAGGAATTTTTTTTAGAAATCCAGAATTTTTGGGGGAATGGAAAGTTTACTTTTGACGCCCACTTTTTCTTTTATTTTCGACTTTGTAGATATTTTGGGGCATGCAATGGAATTTTTTTTGGACCCTTCAAATTTTTGTTTAGTAGGCTTGTAGCTAAAAAATAAAAATTTTACTTTTTAGGAACATTGGAAGTATTTTGTTATTTTTTTTTATTAAATGAAATGAATTAAATTATAAAAATCTAGTTTTCCCAAAAATAGCTTCATGAAATTAAACTTGTAAAAATGCTCTTGAGAAACGATGAGCGATGAATTTTCATAGCCAGTGCAATCTCTTAAGTACACAAAAGCGACTGAACTATTTTAAAAACTTGCAATCTGTGACGATTACAGCGTTCTCGCAATTCAAACCTTAGCGTTCATTATTCAACAAAAAAAAACACAAGAATTTTTTTCCAATTTTCTATTTAAAAATTTAAAAAGCTGTCAAACAAAAACAAAAAACCCCCGCAGGATTTCAAGTGGCTATTTATCTTGTTCTTGTAATTCACAGACTCACCTACATGTGCAGTAAAAATCCAAAAAAAAAAAAAGCATTTTCTGGCGACTACCGTGAATCACACATTTTTCCAACAACATGAAATTACAAAAATCGTGAGATAAACAAAATCAATGACGTCTGTTTATTTTACGTGAAATTGCAGAAATGCATTGCGAGAGAATTTCCAGCTCGGCGTGAATCACAAAATACCGAAGAGATAGATTGTCACATTTATTTTTTCTTCTTTTTTCTTCAATTATCAATCAACGCTGATAAGTCGCGATCGCTCTTCGTTCCATCCACTCGTGAGCTCTATTTGCGAAGCACTGTTCTGTAATTTTCGTTAAAAACTAATTTTTAAAAAATAATTGGCTCTTGATCAGCGTGCCAATGAAATATTCACCGTTGTCCTGCTGACATTTCAACCATTTAAACACATAAATTTTGATAATTTTTCATTTTATGCTATTTTTCAATGAAAATAAAGTCGCCACTTTTTTTCCCTCCGAAACGGTGTTTTCGATTTAGTTGAAATTTTCACATTTTCTTCGTTTAAATGTCTAGAATCTCAGAAAAAAATTGGCGAGATGGGCCGACAATTTCGATCCAGTCAAATATCATCAATTAATTTTTGACAATTTTTCGTACATTTGCTACGGAGCCAATATCGAATTAAAAATGCGCATAAAACGTCGGCAATGTCTTATCCTTCGGCAAATAAATCTGTATCGAAAAGTGCAATATATGATTTCCCATCTTCGGAATCGATCCACACAGATACGAGTGTATGATAAGCCGTGCTTGATTACTGATTAATGTTTTTTTTTTTTCTTTTCCAGCTCACAGCCCGATAAACTCGTCTGCTGACCTTGTGCGTCTGCTTCACTGTCAAGGATGAGACGAGGAGCATTTTTTTAAAGAACATTAAAGCGTGCGAAATGCAAGTTTTTAAATCTTCTATTATTCTTAGTAAATAGTTAAAAAATAAGGCGATTCGTTTGCCCATTGACGAGCAAATTAAAAATGGCAATAACGATAATCAAACGAATTTTATTTCTGTCTACAACAAATCTGTACACGCGGATTAATCTTTTTGGTTCAATGCACTGAGAGATCAAAGTTCATTGCTCTTGGGAAGAAATTAAAGTTCAATTAAAGTGAGAAATTTGTCTTTTCCAGCACTGATAGGCATTTTAAAAAAAAATTTGCATTCTCATCAGCATGCAATTTAATTTGAATTTCGATGAATTTATTGTTACTTATACGAAAATTGAAATTCAATACTCAAGATAATTTGAAAATTAAAGCTCGATTTCATTGAGAAATAATTTTATTTTTTTATCTAAAATATATTTATCTTTTTTCATAAAATAATCTATGTTTCAATTATTGCGACAAAGTTCAATTTTTACTTACTTTTGAGATGTGATATTTTTAATTATTAAATCACTCGCATAAAAATACTCGATTAAATTATTTTTAGTCTTCTGAATATTCACTGATTTAAATAATCCCTTGCATTTATTTTCATATTTTATTTTTGTTAAAATCAATTGGTTATTATTTTACTTTTCGATCGGAGATTGCATTTTTTAAATATCCAACACTCTAAATCCAAGCGTATTTTTTTCCCCTTTTTTTAAAATGTAAAAAAAATGCACGCTTTAACAGTGTTTAAAAATGGGGACACAATTTTGATTTTTGGAGTAAATGTGTTTAAATAATAAATTACATACGTCGACGTGATGATCCATGAATCTGACGACCACTTTCGATAAGTCTTTCATATCTAGCGTATCATTTTATTCTTATCGAGCTGTTGAATCGACGATCAGAAAATCGATTAAATCACTGATTTAATAATACTGCATGTTATTTTTTTTTTTTTATTGTTACATCGTAATTTCATTCAATTTTCATGGCATCCACATGATTATTATTACACCTATAAATATGATATTTTTAGATAAAAAAAAAAACAATTACAATCGCAATTTTTTTATTACATCGCAATTACATTCAATTTTCATGGCATCCACATGATTATTATTACACCTATAAAAATGACATATTTTTAGATAAAAAATAATTACAATCGTTATATATGTTACAGAATCGTCATCGGCTTCACAGAAACCGTCGCACATGACGTGCCTGCACATCACACACATTCACATTTCACAGGCTGCTTGTATTACCAACATTGTCGAGATATTTTGAAAGTACATTTCAAGTATATACAAAAAAAAAAAAAAAAAAATTATTGAGAGACAAGAATGAAGCACGAATAAAAAGTATCGTCGCTCAAGTTAAATACAAATGTTCCAGCATATAAAATAAAATTTTCCATCGTATTAATAAAATATCGAACGTTATCGATATTTGATACGATTATTCCTTCTTCTCTCAGTGAAGCTTCTCGCCTTTTTTTTAAGAAACCAAAAAAATTGCAAGCAAGTGTCACAAACTCAGCGACATTTTTTGCCTTTTTTTTTTTTTTTTTTTGACTCTTATCTTAGTGTCGCAAAAAAAAATGGTCTTCAGTCTCGTTGAGCGAAATGACTATTATTATAGTAACGGTAAGGAGACTTGTAATCATTGCGTAACGCAACGTATCAGCAACGTTCGCTGCTTTTTATATTTCTATATACATATATACTAATATTGATTTATACTGTTCTAGGACGTGGACTGATGCCATTAAGCTCCTGCTGTATTTCCTGCAAAGTCTTGCCCTTGGTTTCCGGCACCGCGAATATTGTGAAAACCGTTGCGATTGCCATTATCACAGCGAAGATCCAAAATGTCGCAGCCGCACCCAGGCCTTCCTTCATTGAGGGGAAGGTCTTGGTCACCAGGAAGACGAGGAACCAATTCAGCATCACAGCTAAGCTCGAGGCAATCGCTTTCGTCTCCACTGTGAAGAGCTCACCCATCAACATCCATGGAATCGGTCCGAGGCTAATTTACAGAAAAGGAGATAACGATTAAAATTGCAAAATTGCTTCAATGCCTCTATATTTTCATCGTGAACATTCTGTTAAGCTAGCCCTGAGTAAAGGGTCCTATTAAAAATAGTTCAAAGGACAAACATCAGATTGAAAACTTTTGAAACTTTTGAAACTTTTGAAACTTTTCAATCGAAATTTTGTCCATTTCATCGGTTTCTATCAGTTTTAAATGGAAATTCTAAGCAGGAAAGTCGAGTTCTTTAATCTTTGGTCTTTGCATCGAGGAAGCTTTTTTCTGTGATTAAGTTATATTTCATCTTCGACTGAGTATCAATGGTCTCAGTTATGACAACCAATTTTTTAATCTTTGTTAACCAAATTTCAGATACATGTGGAAAAAGCTTTGGCAAGTTGGAGCAAAAAGAAAGTTCTTTTGAAAAAAATTTTAAATATTTTTTAAAAATTAAAAATTCATACAATTTTAATCCCTAAAGGGATTAAAGCCAAATTCAACCCCAAACCGTGTCTGATGATAGTTGGCTCGTAAATTTAATTTTAGTCCAATCTCTAAAAAATTGTGAAAGTTGGAGTAAACACAAAATTTGTTCAAAAAAAAATTCAAAATGCCATTAAATTTGACGCCCTAAACATTTTTGTACCAGATTCAATCTTAAACCTTGTCTGATAATAATGTACTTGTAAACCAAATTAGATATCTTAAAAATTGTGGAACTTGAAGTAAAAACAAACATTTTTTCTTTTTAAATTCAAAATTCCATACAATTTCAATTTCCAAACGAATTAACGCCAAATTCAATTCCAAACCTAGTTCAATGATACTTATAAATCAAACGACAGTCCGATATCTAAAAAAAAAATGGAGCGAAAACAGACTTTAATAAAAAAAAATTCAAAATGCATGAAATTCGAGAAATTCTCACAGACATTGTCCAAGAAGCTATATTTTCTCGATGTTTAAAAAAAAAGAAGCTTTTTTTACGAGGAAGCAAAATAAAAAGAAATTAATGATCAAAATACAAATGACTTTTACCAAATTATAATTAGTGCTTCTACAAAGTTGTTCAAGCTAATCTGACTAAAATAGATATATTATTTATTGCTATTTATTGAGACTCTGTAATTAATTCTAGCTAAATAATTCTCATTGGCATATTATTTCTAATTTATTTAAAGAATTATTAATCAACATTGTAATGAATATTAATGAATATAATTCTATATTTCAGGGAATCAATTTAGCTAAATAGCTGTTGATAATCTCACCCGACGGAGAAGGCAATCATGAAGATGACCAGTGAAGAGAGTGGCAGCCATCCGAGATTGCTAACGTCGCTGCCGTTTGCCTGTATCTTGAAATATATCCCGAGCGCTATCAGACTGAGGGACATTACGAGGGACGAGAATATTAGAAGAGGCTTTCTGCCAGCTCTATCGACGATCAGAGCCGCCACACCTGCCATCACTCCCTGATAAAAAAGAGGAAAACCATTTTAAAGACTCGCAAATAAAAAAGAAGATCTTCAACGTTTTTATTCTGAATTATAATTTCTTCCACCAGTTCAAAGCAACACTCTTGAATTCGGTGAAGAAAAAAAAGAAGAAACTACAATTCAGAATTGCAACTTGAATGTAAAATAATCTATGGTGGATGCGGACCTGAACGAGTGCGACGATGATCGCGGCAAGATCCGAATTCAAATCGCTGCCAGCAGCCTCGAATATCGTGACGGTGTAAAAAATAACAGCGTTTACTCCGGACAATTGTTGAAACGCCATCATGCCAAAGGAGGCGAGAACGGCTTTTCGGCTTGCTACAGTTTTTATCAGATCGAAAATTGAACTCTTCCTCGAAGCATTGTTCTCTGCCTCCAGTTGCATGTTCGATAGCTCGTCGTTGAGGTCGTAAACGTCGCCGCGAAAGATCATGAGTGCGTGAGATGCATCCGATTTTCGGCCTCGACCCTTGTTTGGAGGAAAAAAAATACAAATTCAATTGAAGATTCTTGTATGAAAAATGGTAGGAGTGCAAAGTGTGTGTGAGTAAAAACTAAATATCCAGACGCTTGTTAATTCGTTTTTATTCGAAATTTGCAGGTAAATAAAAATAAAGAAATAAATAGAAAAATGACTTACGACGAGCCACGTTGGAGATTCGGGCATGAAGAAGAATGTGACGAGAAAGAGAACTTCGACGATTCCGCAAACAACTGCAAACGCGCTGTAAGGAAGTACGGCTCCCAATACGAAGGCTATGACAATACCGAGAGCGAGAAAAAGTTGAAACATCGCCCCGAGGGTTCCACGTGCTGATGGCTCAGCTATTTCTCCGATATAAGTTGGAACCAGTACGCAGGACGCGCCTACCGCCGTCCCGACGATGAAACGGGCCAGGCACAGGAGCCACACTGCTCTCGCGACGATTATTATTCCCCAGGATAAAAGAAACGGCCCCGCCAGGGCCAATAAAGCTTTCTTTCGTCCAAATTTATCCGCCAGTGTTCCCGACGGCAACGCACCGACGATCGCTCCGATCGCCAGCAACGAACTCACCCAAGAACCTTCCTCCTCGGTTACCGGAAACCACGAATCCTTGGCGCTCAATTTTGGCAATACCGGCGATGTCCATGCCAGCGCTGTTCCCACTCCCACAGCCATCAAACTTGCTGTTTTTTGGTAAATATATTGAGCATTATTATTCATCATTTATCGATACACGGTGAAAAATAATTTTTAATTTTAATTCAAATTATCGTAGCTAAGATACCCGCTTAAAATGGAAATGGGTATTTTTTTTTTGGTCAATTCAATTTTTTAAATTTTGCTTCCACATAATAGCGGAAGCTTTGTCTTAATGAAAAACATTTTTTTGATTTTTCAAATTAGTAAAATTTAATATTAAACATTTTTAAGTCATTGCCAAAAAAAATTCCTAATTCTTTATCTGTCACTATTAAACGTCAATATTAAAAAAAATCTCCAAGTGGTTAAAAATTAAACATTATTCTCGAAAAAAAAAAAAAAAAAACTGAAGAAAAATCTCTTTGAAATTGATCATCAACCAATTTATATTCTCGCACATATATCGTTACGCTTTTTATAATAAAAAGCATCCTTTAAAGCCATCAATTGATCAGTAAAACTTTGAAGATGACGATAAAAATAATTGGTAGGCGGAAAAAAACCCCCGAGGGGTTTTTAGGGTTCTTTAGGGTTCTTTTAGGGTTCTTTTAGGGTTCTTTTAGGGTTCTTTTAGGGTTCTTTTAGGGTTCTTTTAGGGTTCCTTTAGGGTTCTTTTAGGGTTTTTTAAGGGTTCTTCAGGTTCTTTTAAGGTTCTTTCTTTATTTTTTTATCTCCTTTTTTCCGCGGGTTTTTTTTTTCCGGGATTCAAAATAATTTAGGGCTGCCTCAACAATTGCGAAGCTCTCCAATTTCCTTTAAGCTGCTCAAACAAGAAAAAACCCACTTAAAAAAAAAATTTCAAAACATTTTCTTTATCCCTGATTCACATTCATATGCAATTTTGTTTTTCAATTACCGATAAATATTTTCCTCGCCATAAAATGAAATCTATAAAATCCACACTAGACCCTTCAAGCGTAACTTTATTTATTATTTACTATTTCCAATTCCATTTGGCATCTCAATATTCTGACACATATTTTTTTTTTTTTCATCTCGGGATAAAACGACGATGTACAAATTGAATTGTTTACCTGAACACGCGGCGAGATATTGCCAGAGCTTTCTGCCTTCCTGTCTCACCGACGATGTAGTACCATCGATCATCCCCGTAGCCTCCATCTCTCACAACCCCTCGCGTTTGTAAAACTCTATTGGACCCTTCGAAACTACGCGTCCCCTCAAACTTCAAAATTCGTGGCAAAGTAAAAACGGACAAAGTAAAAAAAAAAAAATAAAAAATATAAATAAAAAATCGGATATGAGATTCTACGATGCTGGGAAACGAGTTATGGATCTCGAAAATGAATTTTTTCCCACCGATCGGCGTGATAGATCACATAAATCGGATTTAAGAAAACTCGATCGATGAATTCTACATTAAAATGTAGAACTTTCGATATACAACTTTCATCGTTCACAAATTTGTCACTAAAATTCACTGTGATTTATTAGGAATATTGTCTTGACGATGAAAATGATCGATGCTGAATGAATCGCGCGATTAAGGGCCATCCGTATATCACAGCACCGACTCCACTCCACTATCTCCAACCTGTATTTATCGCCAATCGTTAGTTAGTTAGTTATCTCCTGTTGAGCACCAGCAGTGGAAAAGAAATAAAAAATTTTCTTTCTTTTTTTCTTTTTTTTTTTTTCATTTGGAATCGAATCGGCGCCTCGTACAGCCACCGATAAGTGCAACTCTCTCGCCGAGGCGCATCGGCTAATCGGCTTCGCATCGCACCTGCTTCACTTTTCTCTATCTCTCCCTTCCTCCAAACCAAAACTAATACTCGCTGCTACGACTAATCTTCTCTTTGCTGATGAGTTACGTTTACTTAATTGTTTTTTTTTTTTTTTTTTAGCTGGGGTTGATGTTTGAACAGCTAATGCAGCTTCGTTTTCATATACTTCCTGTTTCTTTACTTCCTTTCCTCTTGTTTTGAAACTCTCATTGTCGACGGGTTGGTGATTTTTTTTTTTTTTTTTTTCGAAAAACAGTATTTTGCTTCCTTATTATAAAATTAAATTAATTTAAGTAAATTAAATTAATTTAATTAAATGAAATTAATGTAATTGAATAAAATTAATTTAATTAAATGAAATTAATGTAATTGAATAAAATTAATTTAATTAAATAAGATTAAATTAATGAAATAAATGAAATAAAATTTAAAATTTTGCAGAGAATTGAAGCTTTGATGTTTAGTCGAATTTTCCTAAAAATTTGGACTAGAATAAGGAATGGCAATATGGGACGAGCAGGAAAAAAGAGGTACAAATATGAAAAAAAAATTACTCAAAATTCTTCAGAAATCAAGTTTTATTGAAGTCATATTTTTTTGTTAATTTCGATTTTTCGCCAAGTCGTCTGTATGAGGAAGCTAATTTATCAGTTTTGGTTTCCTCATTGAGGAATCTTTTTGCAAAATTTGTGAATTATAACAAAACGTTAATTTTTCGAAAAATTCATACATAAAATTCGACCTGCTTCACAGATTTTTTATTTCTTCCGGAATATTCAAAATTATTTTAACTCGATAGCTACAAATTTGCGAAAGCTAGAGAACATACAGACATTTTTCTAAATCTTCAAAATTGAATAAAAAATAATCTAATGTTTGAATTTTTTTAAATTTTGCATCCCAGCCACACACAGACATATACATACATACATTTTTTCTAAACCACTTTTCTCCACGTTTTGAACAATTCTGAATGTCCTGATATGAAAATCACGAAAAAAAAAAATTCGCGAAAAAGTGTTTCCTCTAAAAATCTTGTACTTCAAGATTTCTTGTATTTTCACGACTCAAAGCCTCAAGCTCCAATACAAAATCAACCCTCTTTTAGCCTCAGAATTTAAATGTAATAATTAAAAAAAAAAAAAAAAATTAAATTATAGCTAATGTATTATAAACTCTTTATTCCATGCTATCGCTTCCATATTTCCCATAAACATTTGCTCACTCCCAAGTTGCATGACACAGAAAATTTTCTTGCAAACAAAGTCCATTAAACGTCGCAATTTAACGAGATGAAAGCAACACCCCTTAAAACCTTAAAATTACAACCATCTGGACTGCTGGCGTGTTACACGTCGAAAGGGTTGTTCCCTGGTCTACTAAATTGTTATTGCTCGTCTCTGTTAATGCATTCCAGTCGAGGGTTGTACGTTGCATCGACGTGATCCAAGCTTTAGTACCCCACAGCAAAAGAGGGAAAGAGAGAGAGTAAAAAAAAGAGGAATTTTTTTTTTTCTCTCCTCTGCACTTTCCTCTTCCTCTTTTACTCTTGCCACCCTCTAAGGCTTCACCGTTCTCTGTGAAATCTTGTTATTCTCCTGTTCTCGAGTGACTCTATATACTGTTCGGGCACGCGTTTCTCTCTCGCCGGAAACCCGAAGGAAATTTGCAATAAAATTACTCGAACCGCCCTTAGCGCCTCGGCCTCTCAAACTCCCCTTTTGCATTTGCATTTTCCTGCACTGTAGACATTTACGCGAAACGAAAGGAGTAATTAAGTTTTACGTCGGAATATCGGACGAACAAGCCACGAGGAGAAAGGCTTTTTGACCTGCCCCGTGTGCTATTTTCCATATACCCTCCAGATGCTCCGATAACGAATTTAAAAAATAGAACAAAAAGGAAAAGTTTCAAAGCAGAACCTTGGACCATTGCTTCCTCGTTTTTTTTTTATTATTTTTAGCACGTCAGCTGCAGATTCTTCTTTGGAAGAATGTTGGACAGTTTTCGATTTTGTTATAGAAGTAACTTTGTGGTTCTTTCATTTGTCATATTTTTTTTTTTTAGAAAGCAATTTTTTTGCAATTGTTGCAGATAATGTTCAAAATTCGATGATCGTGATTGTAGAATGTGCAAAATTGTCAGATCATTCAGTTGAATATTTGAAAAATTGTTGAATTTTTTAGAAGATTGAAAAATTGTTGAATTTTTAAAAGATTGAAGAATTGTTGAATTTTTAAAAGATTGAAAAATTGTTGAATTTTTAAAAGATTGAAAAATTGTTGAATTTTTAAAAGATTGAAAAATTGTTGAATTTTTAAAAGATTGAAAAATTGTTGAATTTTTAAAAGATTTAAAAATTGTTGAATTTTTTAAAAGATTGAAAAATTGTTGAATTTTTAAAAGATTGAAAAATTGTTGAATTTTTAAAAGATTGAAAAATTGTTGAATTTTTAAAAGATTGAAAAATTGTTGAATTTTTAAAGGATTGAAAAATTGTTGAATTTTTTAAAAGATTGAAAAATTGTTGAATTTTTAAAAGATTGAAAAATTATTGAATTTTTAAAAGATTGAAAAATTGTTGAATTTTTAAAAGATTGAAAAATTGTTGAATTTTTAAAAGATTGAAAAATTGTTGAATTTTTAAAAGATTGAAAAATTGTTGAATTTTTAAAAGATTGAGAAATTGTTGAATTTTTAAAAGATTGAAAAATTGTTGAATTTTTTAAAAGATTGAAAAATTGTTGAATTTTTAAAAGATTGAAGAATTGTTGAATTTTTAAAAGATTGAAAAATTGTTGAATTTTTAATAGATTGAAAAATGTCAAATTTTTAAAAGATTGAAAAATGTCAAATTTTTAAAAGATTGAAAAATGTCAAATTTTTAAAAGATTGAAAAATGTCAAATTTTTAAAAGATTGAAAAATGTAAAATTTTCTAAAACACAGATTCTCCGTTGGATCCTCAATAAATTTAGTATCAAGTATCAACATATTCTATTAGAAGCCTTATGCAAAATTTTAAATCAGTATCTTGAACCGTTCTCAAAAAGATGTAAACGGGAACTTGTATGAAATTTGAATTGAATTTGAAATTTGAATGCACATTTTGAATATACTGGCATGAAAATGTCTAAAAAAAAAAAAAAAAAGTGTTTATGAAACCAAAGTTTTCTCTAAAATGAGGAAGCAAAAAGAAGTGGATTTCGTTTCAGTGAGCAGTTCAGTGTAATCATACACAGACCGTGCGCTTTAGCGACAAGAGAGTCTGGTTGGCAATGAAAATCCGCGTACAAATAAATCTACAATTGGAGATCAATATTTGAGAAAGCAATCGATATCGGAAATCTAGCACAGCCGGATCGTAACGTCTTATCGTTTTATTTGCCATTGGCAATCGAACGGAAGAGATCAAAAAAAAAAAAAGTTTGAAACGCCTCTAATGCTCGGTGCGTCCGAATGATTAGAACAATTTTCCGGAAATGCGAGCAGCTCGTCATTGTCGTCGGTTAATCGATTGCGATTGCTGGAAGGTGATTCAATGATTAATTTCGCAAACCTTTTTTTACGATTTTACGTTTTTTTTTATGGACTCTGGGAAATAATTTCCGTAGAAATAAAACACGAAACGAATAGCAGAAGAAAATACAACAGTTGGAAATAAATTCTGTGGAAAAAGTAACAATAGAAAAAAAAGATATACGACGAAGACATAAAAAGTTTAGTGTAGCGCGTGGAGAACATAAAAAAAAATATGAGACACGCTCAGGATAGAAAAGTACGCATGAGCCGGCAATGAAAAATCATATATTTTTTTTCTTCCACCATTTCATTATTTTTGGTATATTTCTAGCCAATGTTATTACTGGAGATTAGTGAATAATAGACGTTATGTTAGTGAATGCACTTGATCGATTTCTAAAGTATCTTTGGCAATTATGCGCCAATGATAAACACAAAAATGAGTATTTAAACACACATTTTTTTTTAAATGTAAAAAAAATAAGGAAGCAATTTGCAAGGTTCTACTTTGCAGGCTTGTTTTATAATAAATTGAGATGATCCTAAAAGCTAAAAATCCAGAACTGTCAAATCGTCGGATTTCCAGAAGGTTTAATCGCCAATAAATTACACAAACAAATTTTTCGACGCATAGATTTTCGAAAATATCCAGTTTCTTTTTATTGCTTCTCACAAAAGAATAGCCGTATTTACGATAAACGTCGTACTATTTTTTCTGCTCTTAATATAAAAAGTGAATGAAAAAAAAAAAAAAAAAAAAAAAAAGAAACATAGTATCTAGCCTAGAGAGATAGAAGAACATGTTTTGGACGAGCCGCGAGAAACGTGCGGCGAGTCTTGGACGGTAGACGTGTTCTGTTACTGACATGAGAATCCGGTCTCCTTAGTCGAGGGTACATATATATATATATATATATTTCCGGTTTACCGGAAGAAGCGTTGCGAAAAATCGCATGTAAGAACTAAATTTTACTTAAAAAATTCTCGCGAGAAACATTTGAAAAACTTGGGATCCGCTGCGACTGGCAGATAGAGCAAAAATTGACGTCCTATTTTTTTTCGTTTCTTTCATTTTTTTTTTTTTTTTCAGTTCATACACACACATACACTCGCAGTAACTAATAGAGTCGATAAATGTTTCACTTTTCCACTCGAAAGCTGCGTCCGGGGAACGTAAAACATCAATACAAGTTGCCGTGTCGCGAGCTACAGTCAAGTTTCTTTTTTCTTTTTTTGTTATCGCAAGAATTTTCGTCTTTCTTTTTTTCTTATCGTATTATTTGTTCCTGGGTGGGGAAATTTACAACGAAACTAATATCGTTTTTTTTTTTTTTTTTTTTGGTGATTGTACGCGCGCACGCTTCTCGCAAAGATCTCCTGTACAAAATAGCTCTACGAGGCTCGTTTCACCGGGAGGACAGCCGCGGGTTAGGACGTTTGCGTATCGCTTCTTATACGTACAAACTAGTAAGGCCCGTACAATATACACCTGTACGACTTATTTAGAATAGGCTCACTCGTTATCACTGCATGGACAAAGCGCGCGCTCCGGATGTAGCATTCGGCAGGTGGGACTTCGATTATTCGTAGAGAGACCCACACACACACACACACCTGAGCGCACCGACATTCGCGCTTTGCTCGATCGCTTAAAAATAAAAGAATTCGGGCGTTCTCTCCCTTAAAAAAAAAAAAAAAAATACAAAAAATACCAAAAAGAAAGAAAAAAAAACAACAACGACGACTACAGCGTTACGACGTACATATATCTTACATTTGTATCTTCTTTTTTAATCTCTAAAGGATTCGTGGTAAAAAAAAAAAGAAAATGGAAAATTGCTTAATAATAATTACGATAAAATCGTACGAAAAAATTAAATTGCTGCTTCGTTTTTGTCTTCTTTTTCTTTTTTTTCTCTTCTTTTTTTTTTTTTTTGGTCTCGCCGGGATTCCGTTCGTTTTTCTTTTTTTTTTGCTTTTCTTTCGTTTCTGGTTTATACATTAATTATGTACTATTAGAGAGGGTTTTTTTTCGAAAGCGCTTTATTTGCTGCTTCAAGTTCAGATCTTAAGTATCCTGCTGTACTGAAATATAAATTTCCCGGTGTCCGTTCCCTGCAGGAGCTTGTAACGCTTCGCTGAGAGCTTGTCGATGAGCTCCTTCGTTTCAGCTTCGCTGTGATGCGAACCCCACCGGATCGACACTACGGATATCCTCATCTTATCCCAGGGGATTGTGTCGAGTACCTGGAACAGGATATGACGTGATGAAGCTTTCTTTAGAGCAATATATGTATTGCGACAAATCTACGAGAAATCAAAGCTTCTTTTATTCTCATTCGCAAAAGAATTTATCCTTTAAAAGTCTCGAAAAATAGAAGAGTTATTTATATTTTGATTTTTTATCAAAATATTTTTTCCTCAATTTTTTTCATTCACAAAAAAAAATACAATTTTTTTAAAACGTTGGAGCTTCCCCTTAAAGCGTTGAAAAAAAATGTCGGTGTCAATGTGCTGACGTTGTAAAAATCTCACCTGTCCGTCAGGTGCATCCGAGCTGTCTAAACTGAGGTAATCTAAATTAGTCGCGTTGTAAGCGAGCAGCACGCTGTAAAGTGGAAAACACTTGAGTCTCATTGTCGGAAGGCCGTCGTCCGACGAGACGAGACTATTGGGACCTTCGCCCAACTTGGTAACTTGAACCTCCGATTCTTGATGATAAGTTATCTAAATAAAAAAAAAATAAAAAAGGTGTTTCAACGTGTAGAAATAGAATCGTCATCGGGGCGTCTACTTCGCTTCCGGGAGAAGTCGAGCTTCTTTTCTCGACTTTATTCGCCGTCCGCTCACCTCTTTAGTGTCCTTGCTGAGACAGGCGTGAAGGACTCGAGTCTTCCGATGTCTGCTGCTTTTCCGCGCCTCGAAGTAACTACGGAAATCGGTTAGTACGAGAACTCCACGCCAACCGTACGTCGATTCTAGCCAAGAAGTTGTCGAGGGAGCTCCGGCCTGAGTAATATTAAATAATAAAGAAAATTGAAATGAAAAAAAAAAAAATTAAGACAATAAATTGAAGACTGACATAGTTTAATAAATTACAAATAAATTCTAATGATCATTTTCTGCAGATTAGAAAAATGATAAAATTTGAAAAATTTTAACATTTTTTAATCCAATATCGTGGAAATGCAAAAAAAATTTAATTGATTTGAATGAAACTCGTTGTTTCGGTTATTTGTTTGCTAAATTAATTGAATGCTTTTTCCACAATGTTTCAATTTTTCAGTTTCTTCGTCGCTGAGACGGCAATCACGTCTAAAGCTACAAATCTTTATCCGCGTTCCAACAGTTTCAAAGCTTCGTCATCCATTAGTTGAATTACAAAAAGCAGCTCTTGAAGTTAAACACACCGAAGCGTGTCGCAAGACACGGATAGAATTCGCAAGGATAAACTCAGACTGCTCTGCTAGAATACACAAGTTAAAGCTGCCGGATTTACCCGACTTATGTACTCCAAGTAGACGCCGTCACGTTTCCCTTTAAACAGACCGGCTACGTAATTGTCCTCGGTAGTCTGATTGGTGTTCGGAGGATCCTGACGCGTCGTTGGTACCAACTGCACTTGCCGGATGTAGGCGATCAATTGTGGATCATCCATGGATACACTGTGGAGTACATAATCCCTCGTCATATTTGCGTCAAACGCCTGTCTCCTGCAAAGAAAAAAAAATACCAAGAACGTTACAGCTTGTCTGAGGTTTTTTTTTTTGAGGTAAAAGTACAATCCTACGATAAATTTTATTTGGGAGCTTTATTAATCCTTCCATTATGGAAATGTGAAAATATACAAAAATGTGAACAAATTATATGTTTCAGTTTGAGCATCGTAGCTTTTTTAAAAATCTTTTTCCAATGCACATAGAATAAAAAATTTCACGTAAGTTTGTAAACAGCTAAATTCTGCAAAAATGTTGCAAAAATTCAACAGAAATCTACATATTTTTTTCGTTCTCTTTACACTTTTTATAAATATAAAATATATTTTTAAAAATAATAATTTACCAAATTATCTATGAAACAAATCAACAGAATTCGTTTAAAAATAATGGAACAGTTATAAATGTAATAACGGTATTTTCAAAACACAAAAAAAAAAAAATCTGATACAAAATCTCTTTCTAGATCTCTTCTCTTGAACTCTCGAGTCATCGTTGAAGATTAGAAAATTGAGTTTTGAGATTCTCTCGTGAAAAGCGTTTACCGGAGTGCAGCAGCCTCGCTCCATACAAGCAGCAGAGCCATGGCCGTGGAAAAGGCTGCTAGGAAGGCCAGACAGGGAGCCAGTCGCCTCCACCAGGATTTCTTGTTGCCTAGGGATCCTAAACCCACACTGGGTGCGGAAGCAGCAGCGGCTGCTGCTGCTGCTGCTGCTGCTGCAACTGTCCCGACGTTCGGACTCGTTGGCGCCCCTACGCCGGCCATCCTGGAAAAATACCAAAACCCACGTAAATGCCAAGCTATACAAGCGGAGATACCACGTTCATCGCAGCGTTGCAAATCCTTTCTCCAAGATCGATCCGAGAACTGAATTATGCAAGTACTATAGATATATTCCATATATATATATATGTATATTGAACACTCGAACGAAGTTTCTATTCGTTGTAATCTGTTTGAGTGTAGCTTGCCAGGTCCTATGGGCGTAACTGACCTACAGTTTCTTACTCATCATCCATAGTGTACATTGTAGAGAATATCCGAGCTGAGCCAACAGAGCCAACATTGATCTTTCTGAGCCTTTGAGGGACCTTTGAGTATGTACGAGGCATTCCACACACGAAATCAACCACCCCTGTTTTAAAAAGAATGCACAAAAAAACAAAAAAAAAAATTTTTGTTGTAATTTTAGAGTGTCTAGAATGTGTATGAATTTTTTCAGATTTATTAATCCTATATTTCAGGCAGAATTAAATACCGATTTGTTGTAAATTTTTCTTTCGATTCGTTGTGTATGAAAATTGATCCACTGTAGAGACAAATGTTTTAGCTTAAATTTGGAGCCTTGAGTGTAGTTTTCATTGAAAAATTTTCGCGCGAAATAAATATCATACAATTTCTTTGTACTAATTTAATTAATAAATTAAATAAATAGATTTCAACTAAATCGGAAATCCCACTTCGGAGGGAAAAAAGTGGCAACTTTATTAAATTGTAAAATAGCATAAAATGAAATCGGAGGAATTTACAAAAAATGTTGTTGGAAAGTACGCTGAAAATCCAAAATTTCATATTCTTATGATTTTTTTTTACGAGCCGTAGTATTGGCGCTAAAAAATAAACAATGATCATTTTCAGCGATTTCCAATGGAATATGCAATAAAAAAAATCTGAAAAAATTCCTACGTTTTTTCTTCATCCAGACGAACATCCTGAAGAAATGTGAGGACATTTTGTAGACATGAAAAATTGAGGTGGCCGACTTGACGTGTTTTTCCAAGATCCGGAATCTTGTATATTATTATATTCGTTATTACTACATAATCATTATCATTTCTATAATATTCGATGTGCTATTTTTATATAACACATGAAGTATTCGCTGGTGCATTTGATATATATATATATATGCTGGACTATAACGCGCATTGCCCTGAAGGACGCATAAACCGGAGTCTCGGCGTCAGAGAACCGCGAAGGAGAAGAACCGTGGCGTTATAGCCGCCACTCTCAACGTGTCCTACCTTTATATGCGCTCAGTCATATACTTTCTAAGTGGTATAATCATGATTTTTCTTCAGCTCGAAAAACAGCGGTTCGCACTGGCGCAAAACGACCCCTCACGACTTCCTACAGAATTCGCTGATGCACCACATACACCAGATTCACACTGTGTGAGGTGTTTTTTTTTTTTTTTTTTTGAGGGTAAAAAATGCGTTGGGCACCGTAGGTGTGTCGGACTCGGATGTTGTTACCGACTAAAAAACTCCCTCTTCTTCATTGACCTTTGTGTATGTGTGTCATAATACATCATTCGTAGCGTAGCGTAAGGTTCTCTGATCATTTCCGGAGAGTTTCTCTCCCACGCTCTCAACCCACTGCTCACGGAAGACACGTCCTCCTGGGACTATACGGAAATCTTGGTGCTTCCTTCATTGTGTCTTTTGGTTGCTTTAAGATGCACCCTGTATGTATACAGCGTGTGTATTTTGATTTTTCGAATTTGCGCCCAAACTCTTTTTTACTCAGCATGATGTAAACTATTTATTCTCCATGGATCAACCAATAGTTGAGATACACCCTGTACATTGTCTTTGTACCTCAAAGTTTAACGTACAGTGACATCACAATGTCGCTCAATATAATGGAATGTATCCGATGACCGCACCCGGTTCCAATATACACAGCGTGTATATTTTGATTTTTCGAATTTGCGCCCAAACTCTTTTTTCCTCAGCATGATGTAAACTATTTATTCTCCATGGATCAGCCAATAGTTAAGATACACCCTGTACATTGTCTTTGTACCTCAAAGTTTAACGTACAGTGACATCACAATGTCGCTCAATATAATGGAATGTATCTGATGAGCGCACCCGGTTCCGATTTATCGAAGCCCGGGTTACGGTACAACACACCGATTTGCCCGGCTGAGGGGCTACGTAATTACGGTAGCAATAGCAACCGGCAAGAGCTGTATTGCAAGATACCAGGCAGTATATTCCGCGAGGCTCTGAAACCCCTGAGAGATGTTCAAAGTTGCCGAGTGTAGCAGGGCAGCACTCGATAAGTGGATACTACACGTGCCTCGAGTGGGAATGCCAGCGACCAAGTTTCCAACTTGTGATTTCGCCAGGCATGGATAGACGAGTTTCAGACGAGGTCAACATGATGCAGTGCTCTCCGTCCGCAACGATACAGTCGTCATCTCCTTGTTTAGTAGTCGGTCTTTAGTACTGTTTTTGTTTCTACGGAAACAATGGAAACCGTTGAGCACCTGGAAACACTTGAAACATATTTGATTGTTCAGTTTTTAAGAAATCCGAAATTCCATTGGGGCAAAACAGGTCAAGTCGGTCACCACAATTTTTTCTTGTCGACAAAACGTCCTCTCAATCTTTCAGGATGTTCGTATAGTTGAAGAAAAAATGTAGGAATTTTTGATGAATTTCTTATTCCATATTCCAGCCAGTGAAAATCGCTGGGAATAATTTGATTGGAACGTACGCTGAAAATCAAAAATTTCATGTTTTTATGATTTTTTGATTTATTTATTAGAGCTGTTATATTTGCGTTAAAAAATAAACAATGATTATTTTCACAAAATTTTTAATAGCTGGAATATGCAATAAAAATGTGAAATTTTTTTTTTTCGTTTTGTTGAAAATATCAATAAAAAATTTATAAAAATTAGAAGATATTCCTATAGACACGAAATTTCAAATTCGAAAAAAAATTGGATCGATTTTTTAAAAATTGTTTATGTTGAGCGAAATTTATGGTAAAATATCGGATATTTTATTAAAAAAAAGCAATAGTGATTTTTTAAAAAAAAAAGGCTTTCCTTTTTGATCAAATTCGAATGGCAAATAATACGAAGTTTAAATAAAAATGAAGCAGGATTGAATATTTTGGAAAAAAAAAAACTTTAAAAAATATGTACGTACTTTTTCCTGTAATAATTCAATTTATTTCGAGACTGGAAAAGGCTTAAATATTTTGAGAAAAAAAAAAAAACGTTCGAAGGATAATACAAGATTTTTGAAAAATTTAAAAATTTCATTGACTTTGATGAACTCACAATTTTTTCTCGAATCTTCATTATTTTCCAACAGATTTAATTATCTTTTTTGGGGGTAAAAAAAAACGATGGAATGACATTAAAAATACAAGATTTTTTGAATACGAAAAAGAATGAATTATTTTGGGAAAACGAATCGAAAAAAAAAAATAATAATTCGTCTTCTCATAATCATCCCAGAATTTTTGAAAGTGAAAAAAGTGTTGAACATTTTGATTCGAATTTTCCAGTCGAAAGAACATTCGAATATTTTTGTAAAAAAAAAAAGCTAAAAGAAACGAAAAATTCCAGAAGAAAAGATAAAAATCAGGAACATTCCAAAAAATTTCAAGAACTCCCTAAATTTAGGGACATTTCCAGGACATAAAGAATTTCCAGAACCTCTTCTAGGACACCATCTTAGTATGAAAAAAAAAAATCTTTAAAAAAATCAAAATCGTATCAACATAACTGCCGAGCAAAATAAAAATCTATCGATCCCAAAAAAAAAACCCCAAACGAATCCCAACTGAATTCTCAAAACATTCCAAAGAATCTCCCAAAATATTCCTCTAAATTTCATCAGACTCTGCAAAAAACCGCGAATAAAAATCCTTATAACATAAAAATATTATTCCTCAGGCTCATCCTTCATAAACACATAAATCAGCCTCAACAATCGACCTACAGTGACTTTCAATGAAACAATTAAGCGCAACTCACTTGGCCTCAAATCCCTTGGAGGACTCCAGCTTGACACTGTAGACACTGCACGTCTCCACAACAATGGTGAGCAAAAACTGGATCGTTCTACCGATCGATTCGCACGTTTTATTTTTTCTCTTTTTTCAGTGGCAAAACAAAAGCAAAACAGTCAACTGTACATTCCAGCAATTCGTTGATGGTCTTTCCTTCTCACAATGAAATCACGGACATCGTAAATACGCAGAGGTTCATCGACTCAAAGCTGTATGAGAGACAGAGAGAGAGAGAGAGAGACACACACACACACACACACACAGAGAAACGACGCACAACGATCTTATAGAGAACTCCTTCGTGGTGTAAAAGTGGGCCTTGAATATTTTGTCATTTTGTGAGGATTCTTCCGAGCCGTCCACGCGGGGCCGTGAGGGCCTATGACGAAGGCGGCTATTGGATTGTCTCTCGTCTCCTCTCGGGCTTCTCCCACCTTTCCTTCTCCTCTATTTTGTCTTTGTCTCTCTCTGAAAACTTTCCTCGTCCCGTTTCCGCTGGGTCTCTCACTCTCCCTTCGTCATATCTCCTTTCCTCGTCCTTCGCTCTCAGTCTATTGTTTACAATGTAGCAGAGAGGCGAACGCCGGTTTCGACACGTTTCTGTCCGAAGGAGTTTGCGGCGGCCTCGTCGTATACATAAATGGCTTCGGAACAACCGAACAACCGTGGGTATATATATATATATATTTGCACGTTGCTAGAGGTACTGTAATAACAATAAATCCCGGAGGTATATTACACTGTATCTAAAAGAGCGACTAAGATCCAGAGGCTTAAGGGAATATGTCGGTGTTTACGTGTTTTCAGGATTTTCATCCCATCATTTGTTACATGCGGCTGAGGAAAAAAGAATTTTTACAGCAGCGAAGAATATTCTGCAGATAAGTATTTTTTTACTTTGATTACAAATACTATTTTTTTTTTTTTTTTTTTTTTTTTTTACTTGATTAACTGTTTCAAATTTTTTTTTATATCATAATAATTATTCATGTCTTTTTACTCAATGTTCATAAATTTTTATGAGGAAATTTAGGCATCAGCAGCTAGATTGGCAGTGAAAGAAGAATTTTTAAAAAAATTTAAAAAAATACTGAAAAAGAAATTTTTTTGTTTGCCCAATTAAGTTTTTTTTGTTTTCAGCCGGAAGTTTCAAATAATTTTTGTAAATTTTTGTTTATTTTCAAAGTAATTCAAAGACTCTCTCGTATGCGCTATGAAGTGAGTTACGCGTCAACGGCGGCCATCTTGCGATATTTCGATATATTCAGACAGAGGCCATTTGGAAAATTCATTTACCGATGCGAATGAACGTTTTCGTACATTACATTGGACGCTAGTCATAAAATCGACGTGCAAAATTTGGTTAAGTATTTTTTAAATCGTTTTCGAAAAACAGCGAATAAATAAATTACTCAAATCAGCTGATCGTCGTGAAAATCTCATACCACCCGTTTTTAGCCCCAGAAGGTTAGTCGGGGATTAAAAAAATCGGAAAATTATAATTTCTGTATCATTTTTTTTTTTTTACTTAAGCACTCACAATTTTTTAATGAATACATATTAAATTTTGAACCGAGTACACGATAGGCGACATATTCCCTCACCGGCAGCAACGTGAGTCTTTTAAATGCAGATTCGATGTTCCGACCAAGCTGAAGAGCCACATATATTTTAATTACATTTCTGTAAAGACTTGGAAGACATTTTTTTTCCAGATTTTTTGCATAGCATCCAGCAGAAAACTCAACTGTACCTAAAAGAACCCAAGCTGCTTATGAAGGTAAGTGCAATATGTAATTAAATTACACGCTGGAGGAAAAGGCTTAAGTTCACTGCACTTGAAAGCACCGCACTGTAATCCTTGTACTTGAGATGCACCAGAGAGTCTCGTCGACAATATTATCTACAGAGCCACAATCAGTATCAGCCTGGAAGCCCCTTTCACGAAGTAAGAAATTTAAATGATGAAAAATATGCCTCATCAATCTCGATGATCCTGTGAAAAATCTTGAATTTTTTTTTTGTTTTTAGGATTTTGAGAACCGAGAACCAACGTGGATGCTGGCACGCGTTATACTAGATGTATTCGTCGAGACAACGAGAACGCACAACAAAGTGATCGTCGTTTGAGCGGGTCGGGGAGAGGCGTTTCAGCTGCGACGAGCGTTAAGAGGGAAAGCAACAGCAGCAGCAGTAACAGCAGTAGCAGCAGCAAACCGGCGAGGATGAGAAGAGAGGAGCAGTTGCCCAGACGGCAGAGTCCGTATGGTTTGCCAGTCTTGAAGAGCAGCCGGCTGGTTTACTTCTGGTTGCTTGATTTTTAGTACGACAAGACAGAGCGCTCGCACGGCTGCCTGCGTGTGTGACTCTTGTACTCTAAAATACAGTGTAAAACTCTCCATGAAACCGCGGCTGCCGTTGAAACTGAATCGCGTGGAGGCTCGTGCGAGGGCCGACTGACGTCGGGTAAACTTCACCGGGCACCTGGAACTCGAGAATCAGCTAGAATGCAATATAACGCTGGTGGTTGTGTGCAGTAGTGTGCTCTTGCTTGCCGCTGCTGCTGCTGCTGCTGCTGCTGCTGCTGCTGCTGCTGCTGCTGCTGCTGCTGCTGCTGCTGCTGCTGCTGCTGCTGCTGCTGCTGCTGCTGCTGCTGCTGCTGCTGCTGCTGCTGCTGCTGCTGCTGCTGCTGCTGCTGCTGCTGCTGCTGCTGCTGCTGCTGCTGCTGCTGCTGCTGCTGCTGCTGCTGCTGCTGCTGCTGCTGCTGCTGCTGCTGCTGCTGCTGCTGCTGCTGCTGCTGCTGCTGCTGCTGCTGCTGCTGCTGCTGCTGCTGCTGCTGCTGCTGCTGCTGCTGCTGCTGCTGCTGCTGCTGCTGCTGCTGCTGCTGCTGCTGCTGCTGCTGCTGCTGCTGCTGCTGCTGCTGCTGCTGCTGCTGCTGCTGCTGCTGCTGCTGCTGCTGCTGCTGCTGCTGCTGCTGCTGCTGCTGCTGCTGCTGCTGCTGCTGCTGCTGCTGCTGCTGCTGCTGCTGCTGCTGCTGCTGCTGCTGCTGCTGCTGCTGCTGCTGCTGCTGCTGCTGCTGCTGCTGCTGCTGCTGCTGCTGCTGCTGCTGCTGCTGCTGCTGCTGCTGCTGCTGCTGCTGCTGCTGCTGCTGCTGCTGCTGCTGCTGCTGCTGCTGCTGCTGCTGCTGCTGCTGCTGCTGCTGCTGCTGCTGCTGCTGCTGCTGCTGCTGCTGCTGCTGCTGCTGCTGCTGCTGCTGCTGCTGCTGCTGCTGCTGCTGCTGCTGCTGCTGCTGCTGCTGCTGCTGCTGCTGCTGCTGCTGCTGCTGCTGCTGCTGCTGCTGCTGCTGCTGCTGCTGCTGCTGCTGCTGCTGCTGCTGCTGCTGCTGCTGCTGCTGCTGCTGCTGCTGCTGCTGCTGCTGCTGCTGCTGCTGCTGCTGCTGCTGCTGCTGCTGCTGCTGCTGCTGCTGCTGCTGCTGCTGCTGCTGCTGCTGCTGCTGCTGCTGCTGCTGCTGCTGCTGCTGCTGCTGCTGCTGCTGCTGCTGCTGCTGCTGCTGCTGCTGCTGCTGCTGCTGCTGCTGCTGCTGCTGCTGCTGCTGCTGCTGCTGCTGCTGCTGCTGCTGCTGCTGCTGCTGCTGCTGCTGCTGCTGCTGCTGCTGCTGCTGCTGCTGCTGCTGCTGCTGCTGCTGCTGCTGCTGCTGCTGCTGCTGCTGCTGCTGCTGCTGCTGCTGCTGCTGCTGCTGCTGCTGCTGCTGCTGCTGCTGCTGCTGCTGCTGCTGCTGCTGCTGCTGCTGCTGCTGCTGCTGCTGCTGCTGCTGCTGCTGCTGCTGCTGCTGCTGCTGCTGCTGCTGCTGCTGCTGCTGCTGCTGCTGCTGCTGCTGCTGCTGCTGCTGCTGCTGCTGCTGCTGCTGCTGCTGCTGCTGCTGCTGCTGCTGCTGCTGCTGCTGCTGCTGCTGCTGCTGCTGCTGCTGCTGCTGCTGCTGCTGCTGCTGCTGCTGCTGCTGCTGCTGCTGCTGCTGCTGCTGCTGCTGCTGCTGCTGCTGCTGCTGCTGCTGCTGCTGCTGCTGCTGCTGCTGCTGCTGCTGCTGCTGCTGCTGCTGCTGCTGCTGCTGCTGCTGCTGCTGCTGCTGCTGCTGCTGCTGCTGCTGCTGCTGCTGCTGCTGCTGCTGCTGCTGCTGCTGCTGCTGCTGCTGCTGCTGCTGCTGCTGCTGCTGCTGCTGCTGCTGCTGCTGCTGCTGCTGCTGCTGCTGCTGCTGCTGCTGCTGCTGCTGCTGCTGCTGCTGCTGCTGCTGCTGCTGCTGCTGCTGCTGCTGCTGCTGCTGCTGCTGCTGCTGCTGCTGCTGCTGCTGCTGCTGCTGCTGCTGCTGCTGCTGCTGCTGCTGCTGCTGCTGCTGCTGCTGCTGCTGCTGCTGCTGCTGCTGCTGCTGCTGCTGCTGCTGCTGCTGCTGCTGCTGCTGCTGCTGCTGCTGCTGCTGCTGCTGCTGCTGCTGCTGCTGCTGCTGCTGTGGTTACAGTGGAACACGGCTGCTTCGAAAGCCAGACTCTGTGCACGCTATAACAATGCATTTCTACGTGCTATATACCGAGTGCTCTTGTCCTTTTCCGTAGCATTCTTCTGCTTTTGTCCTTTCTCTTTCTCCCTACGGTCGGCGACGACCAGCCACGACGGCACACGATATGTACGGGGTGTAGAGAGCGTTTCAGGCCAAATCGTCGTGGAATCCTCGCTTTGGGAGGAAGCTTTTTGTTTTATTTATTTACTAGTTGATTTTTTAATCGTACTGGGGTAATCGTAGTGAACGAACGTTTAGCGAGATGTTATATTTGTATCGGTATGAATTTATTGCTAGGTAAATAAGCTCACGTGTAAAGAAAAAAAAACACAAAAGCTGAAGGACCCCGGCCGATGGCCTGTTGGCAATTTAAAACGAAACATAATGTATTGCTAAAAAGCCCACGGACTGGGCTAAATTGTAAAATAATTTATATATTTTGATATTTAAATACTTTAAAGATTTCCAAGCACAGACACTATTTAGAAACGAAAACATGGTTGTCTTCATTCATTGATAGGCGTTCATCCATTGGCTGGATTACCCTAGTTCAAAAAATTACAACTATTTGTACGAGTAATGTCTGGATAGGTCGGATATATTTATTTATTTTTCTAAAATACTGTCTGTGGCGATCGCTGCGCCGCCTTTCGGTCACCGAGCGCATAAACAAGGTGCCGTCTGGCGGCAGCCAACGACTGTTTGTACGAGCTTCGACGGAGCTCTGCTTTTTTATTCTCAAATTTTCATATTAATTTCTAAAGGATTTTCTCTAAAAATAAAACTGGCGTGCAACAATTAATAGTTCACTGTAATGTTCGGATATTTAAGCGAACTGGCTTGTGGATCTTTAAATCCAACCAATTCGACTTGGACTGAAAAATTCTCTATAAACGCCCAAAATTCGGTGAAATTAAATATAGATCTCAATAAAACCGGCCAACTATAACTCCATTACCAAATTAAAAAAAAAAAAAATAACGAAGAAGGTATGTACAGTATATACAAAATCTAAAAGCGAAGTAGGCTCTTAGGCGAGGATTCTCCGCGAAGAGTAGCTCCGCTTTATACTCCTGTTGACGGTCGGCTCTACTTTCTTTCTCATTCTCGTGTTTCAGCTTGGCAGACCGCCTCCGCCATCATCATCACTACATCGGCGTTTACCAACACGACTACCAACACCAAACCACCACCGTCACCACCAACACCACCAGCACATCAGCCAATAATCCATTGCGATTTACACGGTACAACCATAGCATATTTTCATATACTATGCTATATTTACAGGAGAGCTCTGGCCGTAGCGAAGATTACCATCACAGTCAGCGAGCGTAACGCCGGTCACAGAATGATGCAGGTAGAGAAAGAAAAGAGCTCTGGCTATCAGAGGTTCTCAATCGTCGGATATCACGCGTATTATCCCTCGGCGTTTGCTCACATATATATTTATATATTTATGTGTAAAGGCTATTTTAAGGACACTATGTTTTAAAAAATAGTATATCGCCCTTTTTTTTTTAATAACTTAAATGAAGAGCACCTAAAGTTCTTATGGAGGTTTTAAGATCCTATGTAGTTTTAAAACAAAGGATTGGATCTGAAAAAAAATCCGGAGATTCTTTAGGGTAGAATAGGAAAAAAAAAAAAGAAAAAATTCCTAGATTTTTGGAGGATAGTCAAGAGAAATCTAGGGATTTTTTAAATCTATTTCGATTTAGAACCAAGTATTGGAACTAAGAAACTCAGAGGTTCTTTAGGTTAGGTTAGGTAAAAAAAGGAAAGAAACATTCCTAGATTTGTTGAGGATAGTTAACAAAAAGATAGGGATTTTCCAAATCTATTTCGATTTAAAACCAAAGGTTGGATCTGAAAAAAATCCAGAGATTCTTTAGGTTAGGTTAGGTAAAAAAAAGAAAAAAAATTCCTAGATTTGTTGAGGATAGTCAAGAAAAATCTAGGGATTTTAAAAATCTATTTCGATTTAAAACCAAGGATTGGATAAAAAAACGCAGTGGTTCTTTAGGTTAGGTTAGGAAAAAACAAACATCCCTAGATTTTTGGAGGATAGTCAACAAAAATCTAGGGATTTTCCAAATCAATTACGATTTAAACCCAAGGATTGGATAAAAAAAAACGCAGAGGTTCTTTAGGTTAGGTTAGGTAAAAAAAGAAAAAAAATCCCTAAATTATTTGAGGATAGTCAACAAAAATCTGGGGATTTTCCGAATCTATTTCGATTTAAAACCAAGGAATGGCTAAAAAAAACGCAGATGTTCTTTAGGTTAGGTTTAGTTTAAAAAAAATCCCTATATTTTTTGAGGACAGTCAACAAAACTGGTTCTTTAGGTTACGTCATATTAAAAAAAAAAAAAAAAAAAAATCCCTAGATTTTTGGAGAGCAGTGAGCCAAAATCTCGGGATTTTCCAAATCAATTTCGATTTAAAACCAAGTTTATCCAAAAATAAAACCCACAGGTTCTTCAGGTTAAGCTAGACAAAAAAAGCAAAAAATCCCTAGATTTGTTGATGATATTCGCCAAAGCTCAATATAAATATATATGTGCATACGACCCGGCGTTCTGCATCGTATACTCTATTTTAGAGTATAGCACTTTATGTACCCACCTATTTCGATTACTTATATTGACATGCATCGAGTGCGAAGAGGTTTGCGATCGAATGCCCGTCGAATGCAATTTGCGGATAGATAACACTTGGCCCACCGCTTGTATTGCCCGAGAGTACGCATGTAGAATTGTGGGAAGCTTTTGTCGAGGAGATGTGTACACGTGTGTATCACAAGAACGCGGCCTCGTGCACGCTCCCTCGCCCGGCTCGCGTTTTATACCACCCGTAACGGCTATTGATCCTGAAACTCGTGCGGTGTCCTATTATTCGCCGTAACTCTCGTAAACCGTATACCACACTCGGATGAGATATATAGCTATATTACAGCAGAACGAAATGTGTGTGTGTGTGTGTGTGTGTGTGTGTGTGTGTGTGTGTGTGTGTGTGTGTGTGTGTGTGTGTGTGTGTGTGTGTGTGTTTGTGTGTGTTGTGTGTGTGTGTGTGTGTGTGTGTGTGTGTGTGTGTGTGTGTGTGTGTGTGTGTGTGTGTGCGTGCGTGCGTGTGTGTGCGTGCGTGCGTGTGTGTGTGTTTGTGTGTGTTTGTGCGTGTGCGTGTGTGTGTGTGTGTTTATGTGTGTTTGTGTGTGTGTGTGTGTGGGGGGGGGGGGGGGGGACAGGGTTTGCACGGGTCAATGTATAGTGATGATAAGTCGTGGTGGGGCGATGGAGTTTGGGCACCACCCCCGCGTACACGCGATCCGTGTGTTGTACGGTCCATTAGGAAGAGCACACCAGCGAGACGACAAATGTCCATCGCGCGATCGCACACAACAGAGCCTCTATTTTAGCACACAGAGACACACTCACAAGTATACACGCTCCTTGTCCAATGTAACGGAGAAACTTTATTTTCGTTCGAGCACACTCCGCAACGCTTCGTCTACCCGGCATTCGTTTCTATATACTTCTCTCGTGTACATACCGAGCTTTTCTTCTCGAACTCGTGGAGTCTTGAAGGCGTCGTTTAACACCCAAATCGGATGTTAAAGATCGAGCATATCAGCGATTTCCAGACGCTGTCGAAATTTGTTGAAGTTTTGAAAGGGTGTCTGGTTTGTGGATTTTGGTCCAAAGAATCCGTTCACTGAATTCGCCAGTTTGAATCTGAAAAATTTGGCATCAGATTCGGATTCCGCAACTTTAAAAACTATAGGATACCAATTTTCATTTAAATCCGCCGTATTTTTTGCAAATTTCACTTCGGATTCAGGAGCTGGAAAAATCTTAGGGCGATGAAATTTCTTAGCCCTATAGGGGTCACTGACAGTGAAAGGGTTTAGCGTGACGCTCTTGATTCTATTACATTTGTACCAGTCGTCATATTTCATAATCAACGACGCACATGGTTATCGCAAGCATTGTTATAAATAAAAGTTTCGACTCTGGCATTGTCCTCATCCGGCGTGACTCTGGAGCCTCTCCTGCGGGCGCCGCACTTCCGTTATTGCCATATAAGTACGGACGTTCGCGAATACAAGTACGTCGTATAATAAAAGCAAAAGCCGATGCCCGTCGGGCAATCCAGCACGGAAGAACGCTCCGCGCCGCAATCGGCTTTTACTGTTTCGCCTGTGGCACTCCGGGCGAATCACACGCCCGAGGCGTACATACTTGCATTGGTTCGAGGGAGACTACGTAGAATTTGCTATTTAAACCGCAGTGAAGTTTCTCCGAGTGTGTATCCGCTACTTGGCAACGACAAAGAGTCGAGGCGAAGGTATATTACGTTGGAATGAAAGGAAATAGCTGTATATACGTTGCGTAGAAACGTCAAGAAATGTTCGCAGCAGCAACGGCATCAGAAATGAACATTGTTCAAATGAAAATGTACTTTTCATACTTCTTTCACTCGTAAGATTGCGTACTTTGTTGCGGCTGGAAATAGTAAATATATTTGGGAATTGTTTTCAAGTGTATATTGAAAATATTTCTGCAATATTATGTTCTATGTGGATGGTTCTCCGATGATAGCGTTTTGTATTAGATTTAGATACAGTGGTTGTCACATGCATTCATTTTTTTTAAGTTTACTCTAGGGATGCGCATGAGCGCTAAGACGCTCGAGCGCTCACTTTTCAAGTAACGAAATTAATGCTCGAGCGCTCACTTTTCAAGTGACGAAATTAATGCTCGAGCGTGATATTATGAGCGATCGTTCTTCTTAAACGCTCATTCTACTCGAGCGCTCAGTTGCAATAAGCGGCTTGAGCGCTCAATTGCAACAAGAGGCTTGAGCGCTCAGTGGCAATAAGCTACTTGAGCGCTCAGTGGCAATAAGCTGCTTGAGCGCTCAGTCGCAACAAGTTTCTTGAGCGCTCAGTTGCAACAAGAGGCTTGAGCCCTCAGTTGCAACAAGAGGCTTGAGCGCTCAGTCGCAACAAGCTACTTGAGCGCTCAGTTGCAACAAGAGGCTTGAGCGCTCAGTTGCAACAAGTTTCTTGAGCGCTCAGTCGCAACAAGCTACTTGAGCGCTCAGTCGCAACAAGCTACTTGAGCGCTCAGTCGCAACAAGCTACTTGAGCGCTCAGTTGCAACAAGAGGCTTGAGCGCTCAGTTGCAACAAGTTTCTTGAGCGCTCAGTCGCAACAAGCTACTTGAGCGCTCAGTCGCAACAAGCTGCTCGAGCGCTCGGTTGCAACAAGCTTTTTGAACGCTCAGTGGCAACAAGCTCCTTGAGCGCTCAGTCGCAACAAGTTTCTTGAGCGCTCAGTCGCAACAAGTTGCTGGAGCGCTCAGTCGCAACTCAGTTGAACGCTTCGTGGAAACAAGCTGCTTAAGCGCTCAATCGTTAAAATCATTTCGAATTTTCATTCTGCTTCATTCCACACTCCAGTGGAGCAAGACTGATATGAACATTCCAACAAAAAAAAAAGTTTTCATGAAATCAAAGCTTCCTCTGTGAGGAAGTAAAGCAAAAAGATTTGAAAGGCTTTTTCCATTCAAATGACTACCATCCCAAACAACAGCTCACATTCCTTTGACTCCCATTGGCAGTACACATAAAAACGGAAGTGATATCATCCATGGAAAGCTTGATTTTAGCCACGTAGGGAATTCGATCTTTTGATCTTCATAGTTACGCCTTCATCGTCAGGGCTTAATGAGCTTGAACGACCTTCCTGCTCCCGGCTCTTCACTGTCTTTGCACACCCCTTACACATCGTTCAATTTACTCTCTCCACTCGACTCACCGCAATCGCCGACATTTCTGCAATCCAATCACGTGGAATGCTTTTCCGATTGGGAAGCGTCCTCGTTAGACTCGAGTTCCGTAAATTACCCAATTCCTCATGCTCGAGCTTCCCCCGTTTTCTCCACTGTCGAGAAGGTGTATATAGACATTTGTATTTTTACAAGAAAACTACGAACAAGGTTACCGACGCGCTCCCTTTTATTACGGGATCGATCCGTCGCGCGTGCTCACCAATATCTTTATTTAAATAAAGAGATAATTCCTCGTGGAACCTCATTGACTTGACGCAGATCAATGTTCCTATTTTTCAGGAATTAGCCACCTAAATTTTGATTTAGAAATTTAAAAAAAGAGAAACGAAAATGGGATCAAAGGATCACCTTGAATAAAACAAAATCGTCGCTTATGATAATTCAATATCAACAAATGCCTGAGGGATCAAAGAGCCACCTGAGAAAACTCTGGAAATGATTGCCCTTTCAAATGTAATTGGCTATCCACGCAAATTCAGGAGGAATATCATTTTTTTTTTTCTTCGTGTTATCCATTACATTATTGAAGCATTAATACAGAAGTACGAGGGCCTTTTATTTATTATTATCGGTAACAGTAATGTAGCCTTAACGATATCATTTATTCGGCCAACATTGATTTGGTCAACGGAGTAACCAAGCAAATAATACATAATATATTATTTCGCTGCTATCGGCGTATAGCTATCCGGATAATATCGACCTAATTCCCAAAGCCACGTATTATCGTTCGTTATAAATCATTAGGATATTGGATGATTCAATTTTTCATAGTTTGCACTTTTCAATCCTCGCTGTCGTTAAAAAATGACTTTTCCTTTTCTGAGCTTGAAATATTTTTATAATTGACCGAGAAATATTAAGGGTTTGCTCTTGAATCCCTTGAAACACAAGAAGATTTGATGTATTACGTTTTTTGTGGCGATTTTCAGGCTGGATGAGGACACTTCTAGAAGATCATTGCCAGGTCTCCCTCAGGCTATGGTGGCAGATTTCTTGGTGGAGATTCATAAGCTTTTATATAGATCGAAGATAAGACGTGAATCCCACGTTGAAAAAATATTTGCTTCAATTTCTAGTCTGGGTCAATAATGGAGTAAAATAATAATTGTTGGAAGTTTGAAGGAGGAATCATTTTTCCTATTACAGATGAAAAGGGAATAAAAAATGAAAATCTGAAAAAAAAAAATTGAAAATAAGAATATTGACAATATTGAGAATAAGAAAATAAACATTATTGTCAGATCGATTTAATTCATAGCTTTTTATATAGACCGAAGTTAAGACGTGACTCCCACGTTGAAAAAATATTTGCTTCAATTTCCAGTCTGGGTCAATAATGGAGTAAAATAATAATTGTTGGAAGTTTGAAGGAGGAATCGTTTTTTCTATTTCAGATGAAAAGGGAATAAAAAATGAAAATTTGAATTAAAAATTGGAGCTCCAAGATGGAAGTTTAAAAAATTGAATAGAGGCAATGAGAGTTTAGAAAAAAAAGATAATAAGGCTTTAGACAAGATATTCTGACAATCTCAATTGCCTGAGCTTTTTAAGACCCTCCTGGGACTTGACTTTTTTGAATTCCCTCATGAAAAGCCTCTGTAAAAAAAATAGACGAAATTTAAGAAAATTTACAAAACTCCGAAAGGAAAATATATAATTATCGTGACACGTGCGCGAAGCGCTCAGGGGGTCTCAGCATAGAAGTTAGTATATATGGGGCAAAACACGTCAAGTCGACCATCCCAATTTTTCGTGTCAACAAAAAGTCCTCACATTTCTTCAGGATTTTGCTCTAGTTGAAGAAGAAAACGTAGAAATTTCTTCAGATTTTTTTATTGCATATTCCAGCCATTGAAAATCGCTGAAAATAATCATTGCTCATTTTTTAACAAAAATCCAAAATTTGATGTTCTTATGATTTTTTTCTGCGAGCCGTAGTATTGGCGTTAAAAAATAAACTTTTTTACATTTTTTCAGAAAATTTTTAGTAGCTAGAATATGCAATTAAAAAATCCAAAAAAAAATCTACGTTCTTCCTTCAAGCAGACCAACGTCCTGAATAAATTTGACGACGTTTTATTAACACGAAAATCTACTTGACGAGTTCTGCCTCATATACAGTAGACATATTTCTTTGCCAAGTATGAATGTTGAGAAGGAAAGCAGAAAGTGAAATATCTGAAATCCGTCTTAGCAACGTTATACGTATTATATGCACCGTGCCACGCTATACAATGTACAACAGGGCGACTTATGTGCTGTTGGATATAATGCAGCTATGTGCAGTCTATATTTTTGCCCGCAGGTCACTAAGTCTCGTATTACTATAGACTGAACGAGCGGTAGAATGAAAGAGAAGGTTTAACAGGCGGTTCAGAAGCAGCAGCAGTGTTTGTACGGGATGTTCCATACGATTTTTTTTTCTATTCTCTCGAAACTTAAAAGACTGTTTGGTATTATTATCCAAAATAGTCTACATATGTAATTTTTAGGCCTCTGATTTTCCCTTAAAACCCATTAAAAAATAAGCTGCAATCAATTTATCCAAAAGGATAAATTTAAAAATAATGTTTCCTCTGTCAGAAAGCCAAAAAAAAAAGGCATGAAAACCAAAAAATCAATGAAACCCTAAAGTTCATCTTTAGCCTCAAAATAACATTTTTGTTTTTTGCTTAAAAAATTTTTTTTAATTATATAAGACTTCAAATATTTACAGACATGAAAAAAAAATTTTCTAAAAAAGAAATTTTTTTTTAGAAATTTCAGACACTTTATAAATAAGGTAAATTAACATTGTCGTTGGAACGTTTTTTCTTGCTTTTAACGAAATTATGACAGTGACGCAATTAAATCTATTTGCTCAATATTTGAGGCAATATTTTTTTGATCGACTTATCTAAAAAAAAATATATATTAAAGATCCTTATTTTAATTAATCATATCGCAATATAGTGGTTTTAGTAGCATAAAAAAATCGTGAAATAATCTTGAAATAATTTCATTTTTTTTATGTTTTTTTTTTTTTCAGGTATATCGGTTTTTTAATTTTAATATTTAATTTCTTTTTGATAGTACATGAAAATTGGATTTCAAGACGCTTCGGTATTAACGCCAATTTATTTCTGGAGACTTTCTATGAGATGAAAAAAAAAAGAGATACAAAGTGGAGCTGAAAATGAAGGACGTTGATCTGTTTTGGCTTCCCCACAGAGGAAGCCAAAACATCTTTGTATCTTTTGTCAAAGATACAAAGATGATGTGGAAGCAATTTGCAAGGTTCTCCTTTGCAGGCTTGTTTATATACACTGTATACATCAGCTGCTCTGAAAATAATTTCAAATTGTTTCCCATCAAAATCAATGTCTCAAAAAATTATTTAAGGGATTATAAGGAATTCAATTTCTTTTTTTTTCAATTTTTTTTTTAATTTTAAATTTTTAAATTAATCTTCAGCCTCAAAATAAATTTTTTTTTGCTTAAAAAAAAAAGTTGAAAATAATATAAGACTTGAAATATTTACAGACATGAAAAAAAAAAAATTGAAATTACAATGAAATTATAACCACTCTATCGATTCCTCCCAAATTTAGAAACGCACTGAAAATTTCTCCAAACCCAAATTTCCCTCTACCAGAAATCCAAAAAAAAAAAGAGCCCTGAAAACCAAAAAACCAATGAAACCCTAAAATGAATGTTCAGCCTTAAAACCAAATTTCAGTCTCAATTTAAACATCTTAAATTAAATATTAAAATCGAACACAAAATTAACATACGTCCCTTGTCCCTTGGAGTTCTCAAAATTGACGAACTATTTTCCATAATACGATAATAATTCCAGAGGAAATGATTAAAAATTCATGTTAAATGTTGGATGTTTCAGTTGGTGCGGAACACCCCATACAGAAGAGCGTGTACACGACGACGACGACGACGTGTACAACGACGCCGACGCCGACGACGACGACGACGACGACGACGACGTCGACGTCGAGGTGGTCGAGGAAGAGGTCGAGAGGGGAATGAGAGGACAGGAGGCGGAGAACGTCGGCGACGACGCAGACGCCAAAGCTCTCGCGTGTGTTGCGAGGGACGGGAATCGCCGCCGACCGCGGCTATCGGTACTCACTTCCGCGACGGTGCCGAGTCAGCATCGAGGCTTTCGCGGCCGCACTGTGCGAGATACGTAAATATTAGGATTTCGCGAAAAGTAAAAATACCAAAACGACGATTAAAGAAAAACACGGTTTTTTTTTTTCCTTTTTTTTTGTTTCAAGTGTACGTAGCTAAATTAATTTATAATTGAGAAAATTCTTTTTCTTTTTTTTTTTTCTCTGCTTGAGAGCGCGTAAATTGATATAAAATAGTGCGATTATAAATCGGAGCGAGAACGAGGATAACGAAAGAACGGCGATAAAGCCACGGCGTCTAAGATGCGCGGCAATAACGAGCTACTCAATAGAATCGGCGATAAAAATTCTCTTGGTTTTTATTCTATCGCTGTTGGTGGTAGTGGCGGTGGTGGTGGTGGTTTTCACCAACCGACAATACCCTCTTCAGTGAATATTCGACGGACTTGTTATCGTCAGGGACATTAAATATACAATGGGTGGAAGCCAATCGACACGGAGTGTACCAACTCCTGGCGAAGAAGGTACATTCTCATTTTTAATATGCAGTGGTTTTTTGTGTGTGTGTGTGTGTGTGTGTGTTTTTTTTTTTGGAGAAATTTTCTATATTTTCACACGGGTTGGTAGATCTTTGGAGAGTGGAAAATATTTGCCGAATGGGATGAGAGTTTAGAGTCACGTGAAATTAAAAAAAAAAAATGTAATTTTTTGGGCTTTTTTTTAGGGAAACTTTTTGCTACCTTTGGTTAATAATGGTTGTAATGCTAGGCCGAAATTTTATTGCCACTTGAAATTTAAAAAGAATTTTAAGTTCTTGAATTTTTTTGGTGGGAGAACAAAGTGAGTCACTGTATTTTTTTTTTAGAGAGAGATTTTCAACATTTTTACAGGAATAGATGAATAAAAATTGCGTATCTTTTCTAAGTCCACTCGCGGTATTTTCAAGTGTTTGAAATTTAAAAAAAAATGTAATATATGAAATTTAAAAAAAAATGTTTTTGGGTGTTTTTTTTAGAGGTAAAATGTAAGGGAAACTTTTTGGTGCCTCTGAGTAATTATGGTAGTAATTGTAGAACCAAATTTTATGGTCACCTGAATTTTAAAAAGAATTTTCAATTTTTTGGGTTCTTTTTTAAGAAATGGGAGAAAAAAAATAAATGCACCCTTTGGTGCTTTTGGATAATAATGATAGTATCACAAATATTGAAAAATATTGAAAATAAACGTTTAGTCATTTGTTGTGGCGAGAAAAAGTTTTTTTTTATACGATACTTTATCGTATAAAAGTTTGATCAATCGAAGTTAATTTTTTACTAAAAATTCGAGTTTCCCTTAGAAAATTATAATTATATTCGCTTCCTTCGAAAATCAAATTTATTTAATTAACCTACATTTTTGTAACATTGCATATTCAATTGTGAGTCGATTTAGCAGTAGATGAACTACATTTTCAAACAATAAATTCACTATTTATTCAAGCCATAAGATTCTAAACTCCACCACAGAAAAATGCAAGAACTTCATATTTCATTGACATTTTAATTGACAAAAATTAGCGGCCAAAGTTGTGCAATAAAAAACCCAAAAAAAAAAAAATCATACGACTTGAATTCAGAAAATAAATAAAACCATTTTGCAGTTTCATCAAAATCGAGCCACTAAATGTTTCCCAATATTACATTACAAGAATTACAATGGAATTGAAACAAGAATATTTCACGTGAATTTTCGTAGCAACACTTTCATGTAAATAGAATAACAGACATGGACTACAACGCTGAAGCAACAAATGTAATAATGGCTTGCATACCGTTAATTCTGACCAAACAATCGTTCGTTCTAGTCGTAATACATTCTCTGGAATTTCCACAGTGAATTTCGATCATTTCCAAATATTGCGAGCAATTGGCAAGGGCAGTTTCGGCAAGGTAAGCTGATGCACCTTTTTAATCCCCTTAAAAACCATTCTTTATCCTCTCGATATGGCAATTAAATTAAAGTTAAATTATGTAATTTATTCGTCGAAGGTTTGCATCGTGCAGAAACGCGACCGAGCGGGTAACATGTACGCAATGAAGTATGTGCATAAGGTTGAGTGCGCTAAAAAGGGAGCGCTAAAGAACGTCGCGAGGGAAGTGGAGATTCTCTCGAAATTGGAGCACCCGTGTCTCGTGAATCTCTGGTTTAGTTTTCAAGGTGAGCGGTTACTACGAGCGATTCAAAATGTCTTTGATAGAAAATTCACCGAGAGCCAAGAATTTCCATCATCGCTCAGACATGCCGTCGTTTCCCGGACGCCCGAAACTCGAGATTAAGATTAATCGTGCTAAGTTTTCGCGGGTAGAACAAGCGCGACTCGAGCGGCTCTTACGAAGTGAAGCTGGAATGGATTTTGTTACCGACTACGGTCGGTGAAAATAGTCGATTTCGTACTATTTCGGTTGAAAACGCAGAAAAATGAGGAAATAGATAATTTTCTGAAATTTTCGAAAAACAATATGGCCGCCGAAATATAAACACTGTTTTGTAAGATATACAAATTTCTTGAATTTATGTTTGTCGAAAAAGATAGCGTGACCTAGGGATTTGCATGAGCGCTCAGTGCTTAATTCAGAAAATTGTTGCTCGAGCGCGCTTGAACGTAATATGAGCGCTAAAGTGCTCGAGCGCTCACTGTTCAGCTCAGAAAATTAATGCTCGAGCGCGCTTGAACGTAATATGAGCGCTAAAGTGCATGAGCGCTCACTGCTCAGCTCAGAAAATTAATGCTCGAGCGCGCTTGAGCGTAATATGAGCGCTAAAGTGCTCGAGCGCTCACTGCTGAACTCAGAAAATTATTGCTCGAGCACACTTGAACGTAATATGAGCGCTAAGGTGCTCGAGCGCCACTGCTCAACTCACAAAATTAATGCTCGAGCGCGCTTGAACGTAATATGAGCGCTGAGGTGCTCGAGCACTCACTGCTCAACTCACAAAATTAATGCTCGAGCGCGCTTGAACGTAATATGAGCGCTATGATGCTCGAGCGCCACTGCTCAGCTCACAAAATTAATGCTCGAGCGCCCTTGAACGTAATATGAGCGCTGAGGTGCTCGAGCACTCACTGCTCAACTCACAAAATTAATGCTCGAGCGCGCTTGAACGTAATATGAGCGCTAAGATACCTGAGCGCCACTGCTCAACTCACAATATTAATGCTCGAGCGCGCTTGAACGTAATATGAGCGCTCGTTGCGCTCATTCGGCTGGATCGCGTGTTCGAGCTACTCGTGTCGAGTGAGCATTCAACCCGCTCGTGTCTCCTGAGCGCTCGAGCAAACTGAGCGCATGAACAGAATAAGCGCTCATACTACGCTCGAGCGCGCTAAGATATCTCGCAAAATAGTGCTTACATTTCAGTCGGAGAAATTGGATTTCGGTAAATTCAGGAAAATACATATTTCTTCATATCCAAGTAATTCTGTACAAACTGAAACATGTATGTAGCACATATATTTAATACGAAAATCGTAAAGTACCAAACCACCGATTTTTATCGACCGATAAAATCGGCAACAAAATCTACGCCTTATATATCGCACCGTATGCGTATAGAGAAGGAAAAAAGAGAGTTCGTAACACGAATCTTACTTTGCAGATGAGGAGGATCTCTTCATGGTGTCGGATCTTCTTCTGGGCGGTGATCTCAGATATCACATACAGCAGCAAGTAATATTCACGGAGGAGAGCGTCGTGCTGTACGTGGCGGAAATAGCACTGGCGCTCGACTATCTTCAGAGCCACAGGATTCTTCACAGGGACATCAAACCGGATAACATCCTGCTGGACGAGGACGGTGAGCTTTTAAACTCCTTGATTCCGCACTCTTTCTCGTTGCACGTGGCCTTCCGCACAAAATGACTCAGTCCTCTTTGAAAATATTACAAAAAAATTTTATAAATTTTTTCGGAGTAATATCGAGTATCTGTAACATATAGAAATTATATTAGATTTTTGTAAAATCTCATATTCGACCGAAAAATTAAATACCGATTTTTCATTTCACTGATTATTTTTCTTTTCTTCGTTTTCCAGCGTATAAATGAAAGTAGAAAATTGCAAATTGCTTTCGCACAATTTTCAATCTTTGACAAAGCTTTCCAGAACTTTTCGAGGACTGCCCAAAATTTAAGGACATTTACAGGACACCGAGGATTTTCAGTACCACTGGGACAGTATTAATTTCAATTATTTTCATACACATTCTCTCGGCTGATATATAAATCAATAGGTGTCGTGTCTTTTGTCCAAACTGCACGTGTCCCCGACACTGAATTCCAATACTCATTTTTTTTTTCTCTCTTTCTTTCTTTCTTTCCACGAGGGAACGAATGGTTACGTTTAACTATTCATATTCACTGATGATTTAACTCTTATTTAAAATAAATAGGAGGATAACGAGATACGGGAGAATTGCCCGAGAAGTGTAAATTTATATCCATCTCCATTGGGCGTTAACAGAATGAATTCGATGCGAAACGATCGCTGCTTTATGGCAAATGCCCTGCGGAGATTCGCGAATGACGAGAGTGGCTTTTCTCGGCGAAAATACGGTTCGCGGTGCGTGTTACGATATATATATATATATATATATATAAGCCCCAGGGGTGCACTTCCGTAGTCGCAGGATCTCTTGAACTAGAAAAGCAATTCAACCCACATCGCAAAAGTCTGCATCGTTCACTGTGATATATAGACTGAGAGAGAAAAAAAAAGGAGCATATCAGATGGACCCAACTGAATTTTGTTTCATCCAATTCGGTTGGCTCAAACTTAATTCAGTTGGCTCTGTGTAAATAGTTTTTTTTTTTATACGAGAAGGAATATATTCAGTACATTTTATAGTGAACAATGAATACTTGTGTCAGAATAATCTCTTTTTTTTTTGGCTCACCCTGAAATTTAGTTTCAATTTTATGGGACTGAATTAAATTGGCTGAGAATCAATTTACACAAACTTGAGTTCAATTTAAATGCTGACTAGAATGATTCAAATAGATGGTCTTGTTTAATGAAGTCAAGTCAACTGTATTTAGATAGTTTGATTCAATTTAATTTGACCAAACTGAAAACAATTGATCGAGTTGAAACTCCAATTCAAATGGCCTGAAATAAATATAATTGAGTTAACTGATTCGGTTGGCTCATGTTGAGCTAACGATATTTAGTTAGCTCAATTAAATTCAATTAGTCAGGAATTAAATTGGCTGGGTTGGAATTAAATTCAGGTGGCCTGAAATTAATTTCATATAACTTAGAAAAAAAAGAAATTTTATTGAGTTAATTGCATGTACTCAATAAAATTTCACACGAATGAATTAAATTTGCTGAATTATCCTCAAAATAATTACGCCAACTTGCCTTAAATTTAGCTGCCCCTAAATTAAATTTCCTGAATGAAAATTAATTTATTAATTTATTAATTCAATAAGCCCAAAGTAAGCCCAAAGTAAATTTAATTGCTATAATAACTAAACTGCTTCGACTGGATATTAATATAGTTAACTTTAGTCGATCCAAATATATTTAATTAGTTTCAATTTAATTGAATTCAATAAAACCCAACTAAACGCAATTGGCTGAGTCGAAACTAAATTCAGTTGGCTCCCCATTTAATTTTCCTCGGTTTACTGCTTCAACGTAGAAAAGCCGCGCCCTTAAAAGCCACTCTCGAAGCTTTAAGAGGGCTGCGTGTTTATGGTCGCAGAATTCTCGGGTTATATATCACGTGCGAAATTTTATTATCTTTCTTCTGTACAATCGTTAGTTAGCATACGTAACACAGACCTCCGCCAGCTTTTTTTTTTTCTGTACATGGCAAAATTAGAGAATTGCCAATATCGCTGGAAAACATATGTCCATATGTTTGTGATACACGGTTTGGGATGCCAGAGAATTTTTCTTCTTTTTTTTTTTTTGCTTTTACACGGGCTTTGTATAAAGCTGCTCGCTTTGGGATTATTTGCCCAATTAACTAGGCATGGAAAGGCTGCTCTCATCTCGCTGATGAGCGCCTTTAAATTTGTGAAACTGAAGCGAAAAAGAGTTTAAGCTATATCGTACAGATAGCAACTTTTTAACGAACTCTATTTCAAGGACTGAGGAATTACTTTTTTGGAAAATAAAATTGTTACATTCTTCGTGCTGGTTCAATTTATCTAAATTTGGAATTGTAAAATAATGAAATTGTAAAATGTATGAGACACTCCAGGGAAAATCGACAGGGTATTTTAATTTGTTTTTTTTCTCCTTTTAGAATGCTGAAGTGCAATATAAAAAAATATTCCATACCAATATTTTGACATATTCTGAAAAAAATTTAGTCAGAATCACCAGAAAGGGGTTTTTTTTTAATCGAGATTTAAATGTAAATATTTTTTTTCGACTTTTTTTTTGTACCGTTCCGAATCATGGTTCTAAAAATTCTTGATGTCCTGGAAAAGTCCTTAAAAAGTGCTGGAATGTCCTTGATTTTTATATATACCTTGAATTGTTACAGCAAAAAATCCGAACATTTTTTTCAAGTTTCTTTTTCCAAAATATCCAATCCCGTTGAATTTTTTTTTTCGCCCTCGTTTATTATTCACCATTCGAACATTATTTACTCACTTTTGCACTTTGAAAAAGCCTCGTATCGCAAACAAAACGAAGAACAAATTTTCTTTTTCAAACTTACATCATTTTTTTTATACCTTGTGCATTCGAAAAGGAATCTTATTAATATTTGATAACAAAAAACACAATAAAAATAAAAACATATTATATGCTCACATTCCACTTTTTTTTCAAATTTCCATAACATCCCTTAATCAGCCTGAAAATATCTCGAAAATCTCCTAAAATGTCCCCGATTTTCTTTTCAACATCCCGACACAAAATCTCAAAAAAAAAAAAAAGAAAAAAACAAAAATTATTTTTCCAAAAAACAAATCTTCCTCCACACCCAAGCAAAAAAAAAAAAAAAAAAACTGAATTACCACAAAATTAGGGATGGACATTTCCCAACGACCGTCAATACTGCCATTCATCCCTCTGCATTATATTAAAAATTGCCATAGTTAAACAATTATAAGGAGATACTAAAAAAAAAGGCGAGAGTAGTAAAAATAAATTGAAAAAATTCTGCCATCGTAGTGATGGAAATAAAGTGCCTGTGGGGCGTACAGAGTTTACACCCCCACACGAGCATCGACGAGTTAACGATCATTAGCCCCATTTTCCCGTGGTGTTCGCACAAGAATGCTGTGTTGCATCGAGAGCACATCGTGTTCTAGCATTACAGTTTGCTCGCTCGGACGTTCACTTCTCTCGTACACTTTCTGTCGGCAAATATCTATCCGCAGTTTTAAGCGATGTCGAGGAGAGAACATCACGAGGGACGAAAGGATGAGCGAAAGAGAGAGAGACTGTTTTATTATCCAATCTAGAAGCTCTATTACAGCAATAAGCACATAATGTCTTCGTAAATAGATGTAGTATATAGGTGAGTTATGTATTGGAAGCGAATATAGGGGATGGCGTAGAATGTGCTGCACTAGGGTGCAGCCAACAGTTTTTCCCGTGAAAGCACCTCTCTCGAGGGCGTGTTTGATGATTGAAATAGCTTTTTGATTAGCTGCTGCATTTTTAAACCAGAAAACTCGTGCACCCTCGAAATTTCGCTTATTTCTCTTCGTTAATCATGCACGCGTAATATCCGGGATATAATAGGGTCGTCCACACACTGAGGCCTCAGCAATATGCTCAGTAAAGAGAGACTATATAGAGGAGAATGATGAATTAGAAGAGTGATGATGGAATAGAACGACCTGAGGGCTCACGAATCCTGTATAAATAATAAAATTCGTATCAAAGGCGTTTACGACAATTTTCAGCGATTATATGGTGAGGATATTTATTGCAAGCTCTTATTTGGGGGCGAAGAAATTGAATTCTTAATGGGGGAGTGGAAATTAACTTGAATTTTTAGTTAAGTCAATTAAGCAGAAAATAAAATATGAAAATTATTGTTTGTCCACGATTATTAAAAATTAAATGTATATGATATGACATTCCATGATATCTAGATCAAAGTTTTTAAAAAATCGTAATTTTTTATTGAAAAGTAATTGTCGATAAACAAGGAGCATATTTTTTTTAGATTTTTTTAAGACTTTTTACCTGAGATATCAGTTTTTGAATTTTTTTTAAAACGTAGGTTTTTTTTTAAATCTGAAAGAATTCTGGAAAATCTTGTAAAATATATTTTTTTTGAGCCCTACGCGAAGATGGAGGTTTCACTTTTCACCTGAGATATAATATATATAAGAATTTTCTCAATTAAAAAAAATTGAGGTTTTCAAAAATTCTGAAATTCGTTTTTTACATTTTTATATATATATATAAGAATTTTCTTCATTTTCTCAAGTAAAAAAAATGGAGGTTTTAAAAAAAAAATTTGTACTTGAGGTTTTAAAAACTTAGAAAAAATGATATCTCATGTAAAAAGTGTCAAAAAAATCGAAAAAAAATGTCGTCCGTGTTTTTCGACAAGTGCTTTAGTATAAAAAATTCGTCAGATCGTCAGATCTTGATCGAAACATCATGGAATGCCCCATATATAATAAAAAATGTCTGCTTACAATTCCACAGGCTGTGAATTCGAACCAAACCGAAATTAAAAAAAAATCATCCGATGTATGAAGAATTAGAGGCAGATTTTTTCTTCCATCCGAAATTTTGCATAAAATATAAAGTCGATCATTTCGACCTTAAATTTTCAGCAAAAAAAAAAGGTATTTTTTTTTCTCGAGCACTTAGAACAGAATAGAAAAAAGTATAAAAAATTAGAATTGCAAAGGGCGAGGTTTGACCGCTCACTCAGTTGCCCGGGAACGCTTCATATATTTTCATACCACAGAACCCGGGGGACATTTTCAAACGCTGAAAATTGTGTAATTCTCGTTTTACAGTATGTTGAACTTGCAGGACACGCCCACGTGACGGATTTCAATATCGCGACGGTGCTGGAGGGCGAACATCTGGCGACTTCGATGTCAGGAACGAAGCCATACATAGGTGAAGGGACAAACTCTCGGTTCGCTACAGTACTACTACTACTACTACTACTACTACTACTACTGCTACTAATACTACTAATACTACTACTAATACTACTACTACTACTACTACTACTAGTACTACTACTACTACCCGTCATATCTGTCGATCGCGCGCGTGTTCCATCAAGTGCCGGGCAATTTATGATCCGGGATAATCGAAGGCATGCCTCCTCTCTGCAACGCAAATATTTAAACGTTATTATCAAACTCTCCAATCAATTATTATAAAAGAAAAAGAAAAGAAAAGAAAAGAGAAAACAGCGAATATCAATTGTAAATTTGTGATGATGTTTAAAAAAAAATCGTAAATTATTGCCACCCGATCAGCTCCGGAGATTTACATGTGCTCGTGCGAGGAGTACAATATCCAGGGTTACGGCTATCCCGTCGACTGGTGGAGTCTCGGTGTTCTCGCTTGGGAGACCCTGGCTGGAATTCGTCCGTATTCGCTGCACGCCGCGACAAGCCACTGGGAGGCTCTTGCGATTATCCAGGCGAGTAGTAAATACATCGTTGTCAAACCAAAAGCCTCTTCGAAAACGATCATGGAGCGAGCTAAACAAAAAACAAAACGAGCGGTTATTGTGTGCAGCAGCCCCAAACGACGTATGCATACCCGTGTGGAAAAGGGTTGTCTTGGAAGAAGCCTTCATAAGGGTCGTGGAAAATGTCGGTGAAATGTTGGAAAGAGTCTGCCTCGAATTTCAAAAAAGAGTCATTTATTCTTCATTTTTCTTAGACTCTTTAATTCTTTCATTTTTCTGAGACTCTTTCAAAGATCCATGAAAGAATCTTTCCGAGATTCGACAGACTCTTTCCGAGACAGTTGTTTTGTGCGCCGGTAGTGCAGCGACGATTCGACTGTGAGAAACGCAGCAGTTATTCGCCACCTAGCGGAGCTTTTCGCAAGCATGCCCGCGAGATGGCAAAGAAACTGAGCGTTTTTCGTTGTCGAATCGTCATTTTTCTATGCGTACAAGTAGGAGGCTGTCGCATCTAGGAATATTAAACAGTCATTTTGTAAATTTGTTCTAATTTTTGTAAGTCAAAACGCCTGTTTTCTTCGATCTTTTTTTATACGCATTTTTTTGTTGCCTTACCAAAGTTGTGGATAAAAATTTGTCTCAACAGAAAGACTGTATTTTTTTTTTTTTTTTTTTTATAAAATGAAAATATCAGTAAAATGTTTACTCCGTATAATTAGAAGCGCCGAGCACTCTACTCGAGAGGCTGAAGCTATATAAACGTGATAATCTTCTGGCTCTTAATCCCTCAAAGATTCGAGATTACTTGGCTCACCCCGTCTTCGATATCACGGGCTTCTTATCTCTTTAATTATATCAGAACGAACGGCAGCCTGCATCCCACTGGAGTTCCTCGATGTGCGAATTACTCGACAAACTTCTGACTCACTCGGCCGACGAGCGCGTCTCGACTCTCAGCCAACTGAAACTTCTGCCGATAATGAGCCGTCTGGATTTCGATAAAATCCTACGAAAGCAGATAAAGCCAGTGTTTACACCGCCAAAGGATCATCTCAACTGCGATCCGACCTTCGAACTCGAAGAGATGATCATTGAGACCAAGCCACTTCACAAGAAGAAGAAACGCCTCGCGAAGCAAAGGTACTCTCGTCACAAATACTGTAATCACAAATAATATAATTGTCAACATTTTCTCAAGACAAAATATCTCTGCACATTAAAAAATGGCTTCATTGTTTTTATTTTTTTAAGAATATTTTTAATCCTATAAAAAAAAAATCGTTCCTTCCAAAAAAAAATGTGGAAATTTAATTGAATCATATAAAATAAATTTGAATTAAATAAATTCTATTAGACCGGCGTTTTAAGTAAGAATTTTATTTAAATTGAATAAATACGTTTATTTAATTCAACTGTATTTTATTTGCTTCAAATAAACTCATGGAAAAGGGCGACCTTTCACAGGGTGTTAACTTGATATACAGTTTAAAAATTTTCCAACATTTCTAATCCGATGATGGATGTTTTGTTATGTGCAGATCTCTCAGAGCCGGTGATTTATTACATCACGGCCAAACTGAAATGGATCAGATTTCGGGCACGGGAAACGGCGGTGGTTTTGGAGCAATGACGGATGGTACGAGGCTCGCTTACATTCCGGAGTACCGAGTCTACAATCGGGAGCGAGAAATGGAGCGAATAGAGAGAGAACGGAAAGAAAAACAGTGGGAGGAGGAGCTCAACACTGCCATGATGGGAGCCGAGGAGAGATTGAGGTAATACTCGGTACCTTTTTTTTTTTTTTTTTTTTTTTTTGTATTTTTGTGAATGAAAAAGCACACAATTTAAAATTACGATTCGATGAGAATTGCTAAAATTTTAATAAATCAATGTATTAATAAATCAGCATAAAAGAGAGTGCTTAACAAATTTTCAGAATAATTATTTTTTTCACGTCCTGAATCCGCTTATTTTTCCAAATTCACATGATTTTTTATTCCAAATTTCTGTTTTTATAAAATTCATTTTTTTTTCTTAGAATAATTAGAAGAGATTGTTAAAAATATATATATTGTCAAGAAAATCAGTGTATTCATTTTGTACAACAATTTTTGAACGATTTTTCTCAAATGATATTTTTTTGAAAATTTTTATCTCCCGAAATATATTTCACAGTAAGCATATTATAGGACCTTTTTTATTTTAAATTGTGTACAGATTTCGTAAAAAAAATAGTAGTATTTAAAAATCCGTAAAAAATTATATTCTCGACCCTTCAAAATTCATCTCGTCCTACAATTTTTAATATTCAATACTGCCTTTTTTTTTTAATTTCATTCCTAAATGAAATTGATGAAAATTTCTACGTTAAAATAAATTGTTTTGTTGAGGGTTCTATTAAAAAAAAAAAAGCTGCAAATTTACGGAATTTCGTAAAAAAGTGTCTTGAGGAGTATCTAAAAACTGTCTAAAAAATCTGAAGAAAATTCAGGGAGGAGTGTAAAAAAAAAAGTTTTTTTTCGACCACCCTTAATCACTCCATTCATAACTCTTGTTTCCAAGAACAATTACTCATCGTATAAAATAAATTATATGAATCCCAAAATTTTTTTTTCATTCCAGAGTAAAGCACCAACGACACAAGCAGCACACGAGACCGGGCAGCCGATTGAGTATCTCATCGGCGAGCGTAAAAGCGAGAATCGGAGGATCCCCGCGGCCGAACAGACGAAGAAGTGCAACATCTTCCTCGGAGATTGATTACATTGACGCGAGTCCCGAGCCCTCGACGTCCTAATCATATTTCTTCTTTGATATCTCTCTCACTTTATCTCTTTAAATTAAAAGCTTTACAAAGCTCAGACGAGTTATAGTGGATTGAATCGCGGGAATTCGCCGCGATGGCAATAGCGCAGTTTTCAAAAGTTTCAATTTTTCTATTCAATTTTTTCACGACGATCTTACTGTAATATAAATATTAAAAAAAAAAAAAAAAAAAAGAAAAAAGAAAAAACAAATCTTGTAACTACTGCGTGTGACGTTTGAATCACGCGAATTAATTTTAATGGGGGCATCGACAGAGACAATTTTTCGGGCACCGGGTTTATGCGGTGCAATACCGAAGGATAATTATTCTCTTCTTCTGTATATGTAACAGTGCCTCGGAAAGAAGAAGGGCCGATCAGTGGACCAAATATAATCGGTATCGGCGACAGGGACAGAAAATTTATAAGTAAATTTAAAGCCGATACGACGGCGAATGAACGCCTTATGTACTTAAATTAGCACCTAATCGATATAAGTGACGAGATCGCACACAACGGCGCGGAAAAAAAAAAAAAAATGCCTCGATTGCGTCCAAATACCGAGCGACAAATTAATGGAGCTCGACTGAACGGTTTTTACAATTTCTCTGGACGACTCTTCGAGGACAATCTCTACATACGTTCTCGTCTCCGAGAAAAACGTCGGCGACACACAACGCACGCATCGTTTTAGCTGACAACGAGTTGATAATCAATCGAAAATTCACTTGTCTTTTACCAGCCAGCCTGCGCCCGCGCGCTTAAATCACTTCCACAATGCTGAGAAATATTGCAAAATTTTCTCATAAACACCTCGATGTAATTCTCGATGTCAATAAAGAGCGCTGTGTGTGATAAAATCCACTGGTTTTGTGAATTGAGGATTGGAGATGAAAACGTAAGAATAATTAAAGGAAGACTTGCAGTGATTTTTTACCCAAAAAATGCCTTTTTTATCACCTTTTCTTAGCAACCTCAACTTTCAGATTTTTCGGTGATTAAAATTTAAATGTTGCTTTGTAGGAATAGATTTTTTTTTTTTTTTTTAGGATGGCTTGGAAAATCTGACTTAATTTTGTTAACATTTTGTTAGAGTTTCAATTTTCTTTTTTATGAAAAAAAAAAAAAAAAAAAAAAAAAATCTTAAAATGCTAATTTTCTACTTGACATCGGTTAAAAAATAAAATCGTTCCAACTATTTTTCCTATCATTAATAATAATTTTTCGACGTATAAATCAAATAATTTCAATAAAATAATTACAACCCCAATTGTTGAAATTTTTTTAAAAGCCAACGTTGAAAATGTTGGAAAATGTTAGTTAAGTCAAAAACAGCATCTCTATGGATCCTACAGTGTGTCAGGGTTTGATCTGAAAAAAATACGAGCTGATAAAGGCACATTTTTGTCGAAAGTATAGTTTTATTTGTTCGTAACTTCCTTACCGAAGAAATAGACACCTGCAACTCCCGCATAACCGAGCAACGAGCAAACTAATAAATGCAACTTTCAAATGAATTAACAATTAAAAACGATATAAAAATATGTGATCGTTTTCGAATTCTCTTAATTATATATATTTTTCGTTTTTCTTCCTTTTCTCTAAGCTTTTTTTTTTCTTTTTTTTCTTTTTTTATTCATCACAATATGTAAATCATGTGCGCATCTGAGTCACAAAATATTGATCTCGTCTGTTGAGGAGCGAGGGTGTCTTAAACGCCGAAAACGTTTATCGACTAATTCGGTATTTTATCTTCGCAATTAGTTCAATTATTCGAGACTAATTAATATCTGTATCACGTTGCGTTAAACTGCGATAAAACGATTAAGAAAAAATGATAATAATAATAATAATAAATCAATTAAAGATAATTGGTTAATCTCTGAAAATTCATTACCACTATTTTTGTTAAAACTAACGTGGAAAAAAAAAAAAAAAAAAAATGAAAATCAATAATATAACAAATAATATACGTTAATATCACAAAGTATTGCCGCTCCTTGTCACTAACGGCTTGGCTCGTAATTGTTTAAAGTTTGCACTAACATTTTTTTTGTTTTTTTTTCTTTTTTTCTTTTTATTTAGTGGCTGCTTCCCCCTCAAAGAGTTAACTACGTGTGGAAGCCCGCAAGGCTAGCCTTGAAGCGGCTAAAGCATCAAAATATAATTTATTATTGCCACTTGTTTTGTTTGTTTTTTGTTTTTTTAGAACCGTCGTTTACGTCTATATTACGAAGGAAAAAGCCGTGTTAAAATATCTCTTCAGAAAAATATAGATAAGTTTCTCACTATAATTATGCCGATGGAGGATTAGCGTGATTTTTAGAGGGTTTTCCACCGATTTCATGCAACAAAACGTATTATTTAATTTTATCGGTGAAAACAAAATCGCGTGAAAAATCTCGTGCGATTGCAAAAGATTTATTTACCTTAAATACCAGTTTTTTCAAAATATTTTCAATTTTCTTTTCATAGTTGCCACAAATTTTAGATATTCGTTCTTGAGAATTTTTTTTTTATTTAATCAAATCAATCGCGTATAAAAAAATGTTTTTAAAAATAAATTTTTGTCTAAATCGATAGAATTCCCTCTTAATTCGTTTGTCAGCGATTCGACTCGCCAACAGCCGAAAAAAAAAACCAATCGCGAATCCCTCACTCGGCGCTTTCACGATGAATGACCGCGAGACACCTAAAATCTTGGGTCATTCAACATAGCCCGGCCGTTAATTAGCCGTTAATAGTAAATATATGTATTAGAATGCTTCGAAATTTATTTCTTTTTTTGCCCATCATTTTCAGTAAGAAATATGGTTTTATCGTGACAATCATTTTCATATAAATTGATCGATTAATATTTTTAGGCTTTTCGAAGAAAAGGCTTTTGCATTTAAATAACATGAAAAAAAAAAAAATACTGTACTTTTCCTTCAACTCTGAACTATTTCGTGAAATTTGGACCTACAGAGCTTTCAAAAAAAAAAAGCTAATTTTAAAGGCCACGAATTAAGCTTGAAAATCATCTATTTGCTCATTTAATGATTGCATCATCCAATAAACTAATTTTAAAAAATTATTAATTTCGAAGAATTCTAATATATATGTATATATATATATATGTATATATCACAAGCACCGCAGAACAATGATTATCGGAGTTATTTGCTTTTTTTTTTTCTCTTTCATTATCGTCTCAACAGTTATCAGCAAAAGTTTGCGCATTACGGAGCAGCTTACAGTTATTTCGAAAAAAAAAATAAGATATGTTGTTGTTGCTGCGAATGCGCACTATTTGCGCTTATCTTTTAAGAAGAAGAAAAAAATGCTTTTGACGCAAATGACGAAAAAGCAAAATATCATTTTGCATCAAGAGGACTTTTCTAACAATGCAGAGGCGGTCACCTTCCGCTATTAAAAATCTGGCATTCTGTGTTTATCCTTAAAACTCTGTTAATTTTTCGAAAAATAAATGCAAAAAAAAATCGAGTACCAAAGTAATTTTTCATACCTGAAGCGAAAATAACGAAATAAATTTAAAGGTGTTTTTTTTTTTTAAATTACTGTAATAAAATAACAAATTTTATATAAATTTTGGTAAAAATTAAATTCCACAACTTATTTAATTTTTTTAGAATACTTTGTAGATTCTTCGTTTCAAAGTGATGATCTGAAAAATTGATAGGCCGCTTTTAAATTTATAAATTGAGGGGAAAAAAAGTGTTAAGAATAAACGAAGAATATGAAACTAGCGGAGAGGCGATCTCCGTTCTAAACATTAATCAAATTTGCATCGAATTCAAACCGCAGACTAGTTTTTTTTTTGTTGTTTTTTTCTTCTTTTTTCTTTCATTAGCAATTCAATTTTGTATCCACCACCAATGAATAAATACGTATCGCAGAAACGTCCGTATGAAGCATCGAGCAAATCGTGTCGCTCGAAAATTCACATCGTCAATCGTTTCCGTGAATGCTTAGTCGATTCGAACAACATGTGTGTACCTAAGATGCCGGAAATCGGCGAGTATATATATATATATATACATATATATATATCTCTACGAGAGGTCAAAAGTTGTCTAAACGGCAGTAACGTCAGTTATTTCGATTCGTGTTATTGGCTTGGCGGGTTCGACGACAATGAACTCGTCGTCGTTGTCGTTGTCGTTAGTGCCGCCGAGTCGAAGTTGTTGCAAATTCGCGACAATTGAGTCCACTTGAACGGGCTGATCGGGTTGTGAATCTTTGTTACGAAGTTTCCAAAAATGAAGATAGCAATAGCCTTTTTGTCCGTGCCAAGTGATGTCGCTGGCGCGTACACCGCGCTCGAGCAGAGCGTTTTTCAAGTGTCTCACGCGTACGTCGGATTTGATGTTTGATAATTTTAACGAGAAATCGATATTCGTTTTCGCTCGTGGTTTCATTGATTTTCGTCGACGGGGCTTTTCCTTTTGAGTTTCCGCTTTATCGTTCTCGTTCGTCGGCGATTCGTGCTCGCCGCCGCCGCCGCCGCCTTTTGGCTCGCGCAAACGTCGTCTACGCGGCATACGATTTCCCTTTCCCTCTCGATATTTCATTTCGTTGGGCTCGGCATTTTCGCCAATTGCCAAAGCCTCCGAATCGTCGCGCTTTCGCCTCAGCCGTCTCTTTATTCTTCTCAACCAATCTCGCTCAATTCTCCGCTTCTCCCCGCTCGAATCGTCCTCCTTCAAAACCACTATTTTACCCGCTTTCTCGTCTATCTTTTGCAACTCCTGGAGTATCTGCATTGACTTGACCCTTCGGGGTGACAATATTTCCCAATAAATACCAGTTGGCTTTTTCAGCCTATCACTCACGATAATCGTCTGCGTTGGCGTTACTATTATGTCCACCGGCACGTCGAACTTCTCGAATAGATGCGACGGCAAATCGTCCACTATTTGGCAATCGTGCACCGTCGTTATCACCGTTGTACTCTCGTCGACCGCGCCCATCTTCAACATCACCGCGAATTCCAGATCCGCGAAACCCTCGCCTTTCCCGATTCTGTAACCCGATCGACTCACGCATACCGCTCCGAGCACCACAAGATCCACCTTGAAGTATATATACAATTTTAATTAAGGTCATGTGATATTCATCTAGTCAGTAAAAAAATATTTAATCCGAATTTATCCACTATTCTTAAGAGTTTGTTTTCATTCAAATTAAAGTACTTTAAAGCGGGAACGATGTTTGAGAAAAAATTTTAAACGTTAGTTTTCAATAATAATAATAATAATAATAATAATAATATTAGTATCAGCATGAAAATGGTCTTGAAATAATATTTCTCTAGCATGAAAAGGATTTTTTTTTGTAGCTTTCGAAGCTCACTGGTGATTAAACAATTATTCCTTTAATAAATAATTATCAGCAATTTTATTGCCGCTTTTGTCCTGAATATAAAATCGTTAATAATTTATATTATTATTAAATATTGTCAAACAGATGCTTAACTTTCTTTAGAGTAAAGTTCTGAAGCAACATTTAAAATTCTGATACATCCAACAAAGAGCAATGCAATTTCAGGACTATTTTACAGCTAAAAATCTAGAAAATTAATTTTAAAAAAATGCAATTTCATGATTTTAAGAAAGATTCCTTTCAGTCCTTAAAAAAATCCACAAAAATTTGAGAATAAAAAGTTGCTGCCTCATTAAATCTGATTTTTTACAAACCCACCACTATGAGGAAAATTATTTATTAATTTCAGCTTCCTCATAGCAGAAGCTTTGTGACAAAAATTTCCAAAAACAAAAAAAAAATGTTCTCAAGTACAAAAGTTCCTCTATAAAAAAGGAAAACAAATCCTAGAAGATCCTGCAAAAAAAAAGTCACCAATTTATTAAAAAACCCCTCATTTTCTCTGCATACCTTAATCTTAGAATCCAGTCCAAGAGGCTTTCCAAACTCTTGCATGCCTCTTTGCGTCGCAATATTTTTCAGTTCGTCTTTATTGGCGCCGGCGCCATGAGTCACGTGAAGAAACAGTCCGGACTTGAGTCTGGGTATTGGCACGAGTATTTCCTTATTGGCTTCGAGAGCCAAGAGTCTCACGGGTTCCTGAGGTTTATCAGGATTTATTTTCACCGTCTTGGCTCTCTTGAACTCCTCGAGATGGAGTAATCGCTGGGCAGCCTCGGCGGCTCCCTTAAAATTGGGAATTCTGCTGTGGACGCTCAGCGGAAAATTGGCTAATTCATTTTTCGTTATATGATCCCAAATTTTTTTCCTGAAGCTCTGCTTCGTCACCTCAACGCCTGTAACTGTATAATTTGATATGACAATTTATCGTCGCTGAGTCTTGACAAATTTTGACAAAAGAACACAAAAATACAGAAAAAAAAATTTGTGTCGATAATATTTCGTGGATCGCAACGCGAATCAAAAGACAATTCTGATTACGAATGATAAAAGCAACGGAAATAATTGTTCGTCAGAAATATCGTTGCGCGATATTACGAGAGCAGATTATTCGGTACTCACGTTTTTCCTTTTCCTGCGCGTCAGACATTTTTTTCATCGTTATATCGACGGCGATTGATACGTTTGCGTAGCAAATACCGCGAATAAGACGATCAATTTTTCTCTCGAGATCGCGAGATCGATGCCGAGAGATATGAGGAGATCCTTCGGTTATTAAAATAAAATGTATATTCACAAAAATAGATTTTTTTACACGGGGAAACAAGGAAGGACTATGTGCGCCTCTATATCTCTGTGGGATGTGCTGCAATCTCTCCTCCCCCTTCGGATTTCTCGTTGAATCGCGCAACTTTGTTATATATGTATATATATATATATATATATAATATATGTATATCTGCCAAGCGAAGCATTTACTATAACGCTTCAAATTCTCTAGAGCCTCTCTTCGAGCTCTGTGTTATATCAGATAGATGTATATTCGAATATAAATATATATGTGATTAGAACGTCGTGTCGATTGCGCGGGCTAAATGAATGGTTAATAATATATTGCATTTTTAACACGTGCAGTGCGATAAACGTAAACAAAAGTGCCGTTTGGAATACGCGAATATATCGTAATTTTTGAAATGTATTTTCTTATCATTAATGGAAAGTGTGATGCATTTAAAGCAACCTCTCTGCTTACCTGTTTTTCATAATGTTGCAAAATGCGATAGATTCGCTAAGATTGGGCACGAAAAGTGACCACGTTATTTAAGATGCTTGAGTAAATTTTCTTACCGACTTTTGATCGGCAAAAACAGGTGATTTCGTATTTTAAACTAGTCGCTGATAATACGCTACGTATATGCTTGAATTTGTACATGATTGTTATATCGTCATTGATTCATGATCCTCCACTCGAATTTCGCTTGAACAGTCACGAGATACGAAGAAATACACGCGTTTTTCGGAATTCCACGAAAAACAATATGGCCGCCTAAAGTGTAAACAACGTCATCTGTTTTGTAATATATATATCGTTTGAACTCGCGTATTTAAAAAAAATGGGCGCATATCTGCTTTTGAAGGCCCTCCGAATTCATTCTGAAGGGTCGGGATAACTGATTCCACAAAAAAGATCCATGCAAAAAGTCATGAGAAAAGTACAAAGAGCTTCTTTGGATTTTTTTTTGTGGAAACGGTTTCCTGGAACTTGTGAAATATTTTCGGAGGTCCTTCGAGAATGCTGTCGCTCTTTTTTGACGAAACTTTTATATTGTAAACTTTTATCATTTAAAAAACTTTTATATTTTACAAAAAACAGATCGTGTTTATATTACGGGCGGCCATATTGCTTTTCGAGAAGTTGAGGAAAATGACCTATCATTTTTCGTGTTTTTTCAAACGAAAAATTCGAGCGAAGGAGCAAAGAGTGCGAAATTGCCTATTTTTACTGATGAGGAAAATCACTTGGAAATGCCATAAAAAACAAACATACGCAAAATTCAACGATATCTCTTATACAGATTTCGAGGCAATTTTTCCGGCGACGAAACCGGAAGTCCTCCTATTTAAAGAAAGAAAAAAAAAATTGCCACGAAATGTGGCCAGAAATGACACGATTAATTTTGATTACATTTTTTTTCTTATTTGCAATGAAAAAACGCACATTTTCGTTTTTTTAGTGATTTCGGTACAATTAATCGTTTTCGAGATATTAGAGATTAAATGAAAAATGGAAAAATTGGCATATTCCAAATTTTTGAAATTTCTTCCATCTTGATACCACTGAACACCTGATTTTTAGAAACATTTCGAGAATTCTTTTGATTTTTTTGGATGCCGAAATTCACATGAAATGCCTCAAAATTGACTATAAACGTTGATTCAAAGTTCAAAGCTAAATATTTTCGAGTACTAAGAATCGACTAAAAAAAACAGAAACCGGAACTTAACTGCACCCGAACAATTCCGAGCTCCACCGAAAGCTCCCGAAAGCCCAGGAGTTCGCGATTTGTCCGAATCGAGAAAGAGAGAGAGAGAGAAATAGAGCCCCGCTGCTGTTTGCCCAGAGAGTGTTCGGTTCGATCGTGAAAAATGGCTCTGCTCGTGAGGAACGTTTGCAAAACTTTATCTCAGGTAAATAATAACGATGCCACTTGTTGTTGTTTCAATACTCTAAGAAGCCCGAGTGTGGTAGACAAAATCGTGCGTGTTCGTTTACCGATTAAAAAAAAAAAAAAAAAAACACCCCACGTCGTTTCGTGCTGTCTGCTCCAAATCGTCGAGCAGCCGAATTTTCGTACGTAACCGCGATGAATATGCGTATCTCTCTAAAAATCTTACGTTCCAAGCATTTTCCGCCCGAAATTTACAAGAAAAAATCGACAATATTGAAAAACACGAAAAATTTGCGATCGGTCGTTTTTAATTAACAGGACGATTTTTTTTCTTCTTTATGCCTCAAATCTTTACCTTCACCTCTAAACACATCCTTCCCCACCCTTCCCCTTTCTCATTCTCTCTTTCTCTCTCTGAAACCATACTAGTTACTTTGCTTTGGCTTATTTCATAACTGTAGCATAAAATATATTTATGTATATATTATGATTATGATTTGCAGGCAGCTCAAAAGGGAAACGTAAGGGCGTTGCATGCCAGTGCCGTTCGTCACCAAGAAGTTGTAAGTTGCGACTGATATCCGTTGATTTGCAAAAAATTACATTTGACGCTGTTTCTTTTTTTTTTTTTTTTGTAAATTAAATGTTGATATTTTGTTGCTTCGCAGTTCATCGAACAAGAGGGCAAAACAAAATGCACTCTGATACCCGGAGACGGAGTCGGACCCGAGCTGGTTGTATCGGTTCAGCATGTTTTCAAAGCTGCGAGTGTACCTGTGGAATTCGAGCCTTACTTCCTGTCCGAAGTTAATCCTACGCTGAGCGCTCCTCTCGAGCAGGTCTCCAACAGCATTGCCAGGAATCGAGTTTGCTTAAAGGTGAGATAAAAGCGCTGCAAACAATATTAAGTCTTTCCCGAATGAATCAACCTTTGAAAAAAAAACGTGAATTATCAAAGTCAATAAAATTTGTTATTTTCTCATAATCACACTTTTGCACTTTCAAAAAAGGTGGAATTATTACAGGAAAAAATGTGATATACATTTTTTTTTCCAAGATAATCCATTTTAACTTTCAAAAAGCCTTGTATTATCCTTCAACATTTTTTTTTTGTAAAATGTTTAAACCTTTTACAGTCTAAAAAAAAAAATTGACATATTACAGGAACAAAATTTTTTCTACTTTTTTTGTCTAAATATCTAAATTTCTCTAAAGATTTGTCTTTTCCACTTTCAAAAACCCTCAAATTGTCATAAAAATACGATCATTTATTTCCAATGTTTTCTTCCCAAGATAAACCTTCGAAAAAGCTGTGAATTATCAAAATCAATCAAATTTCTTATTTTCTCATAATTACACTTTTCCATTTTTTAAAATCATCGAATTATTACAGCAAAAAATGTGATTAAAATTTTGTTTTTTTTTTTCAAGATAATCCGTTTTACTTTTCAAAAAGATGACTTGTTTAGATTTTTGTCTACTTTCATATTTCCATAATGTCCTTAAACAATCTAGAAACATTCATTATAATATAAAGTAAAGTAAAGATTCAATAATTAATTCTCATGATAGTGAAAAACATTTTTTTCGGCAAACACGTAGTTTGTACGCAATTTTATTCCACTGACACAAATATCCTAATGTTTCATACGAAAGATTATGCATTTAATTGTTCACGATTATTAAAATACTTACATTTATTTTTTTCTTCCAGGGTATTCTCGCCACACCCGATCACTCTCACACGGGTGAGCTTCAGACTCTGAACATGAAGCTGCGAAAAGATTTGGATCTGTATTCAAACGTGGTTCACGTTAAATCGTTGCCGGGTGTAAAGTCTCGTCACCAGAACGTGGACTGCGTGATAATAAGAGAGCAGACGGAGGGTGAATACTCGGCTTTGGAGCACGAGGGTGTTCCGGGTGTGGTGGAGTGTTTGAAGATCGTGACGCGCGTCAAGTCGCAGAGAATCGCTAAATTTGCGTTCGACTATGCCGTTAAAAATAATCGTAAGAAGGTCACGTGCGTTCACAAAGCTAACATCATGAAGTTGGGCGACGGTCTGTTTCTTCAATCGTGCCAGGAAATCGCCAAACTCTATCCCAGGTGAGAATAAAACGCCAAAAGCGAACAAAGTGACAAAGCCTCTGCAACAAAGTAATATTATTTTAACGTCGATAATATTTCACGAAATTTTAACATTTATTTTCCAAGAGCAGAATACACTTCGAGCCGATGATTGTAGATAATTGTACAATGCAAATGGTGTCGAATCCTCATCAATTTGACGTCATGGTGATGCCCAATTTGTACGGTAACATCGTCGACAATCTCGCGTCCGGATTGGTCGGAGGAGCCGGTGTCGTTGCCGGAGCTAGTTACAGCGCTGAATGCGTGGTCTTTGAACCGGTGAGAATTTACAAAAATTTATAAAAGGGAGAAATATAATTTTGAAAATATTCTTCAAAAATGCCTGAAAAATCGGGACGCTTTCAGAGTTTTAATTTTATTTTTTTACGGCGCTAATTTCTTCTTTTTTTTCGACATCGCTCAGGGTGCGAGGCACACGTATTCCGAAGCCGTGGGAAAGAACGTGGCAAACCCAACGGCGATGATTCTCTGCAGCGTGAAGCTTCTCAATCATTTGAACATGCGTCGTTACGCCGAGCAGATAAGAGACGCGTTGAATCGCGTCCTTAACGACGGCAAAGTACTCACGAAAGATTTGGGCGGTCAGAGCTCGACGACCGACTTCACTCAGGCGGTAATTCACAGCCTTCGCTAAATCAATGTCCTATAAACTCTCGATCGTCAAGAACGGAGGAGCCCGACCCAACGTAGGAGTATCTAGCCTCAATTAATATCTCGCGATGCCGGACCACCGAGGCCACTCTTCCTCACGAAGCACTTTCACGAAGAGCCGAGCCGTATTTTTTGACACGACCGACCGTTCGAAATAAAGAGAAACAGGGGAAGTCGAAGATCGAAATCCTAATTTGACTGGAAAATTTCTTGAAATTTTCGCAGCAAATGGACATATGTAATTTTAAGCGGTTGTAAAAATACGGCGTGGCTATCAGCAGAACGAGACTCCGTCGCGGATAACCAGTGAGATTAATATGTTCTGCTAAAGTAAACTCAATCCTCCGTTGTATCATAGCTCATTGTAATATATCTATAAATTGTAAAAATAAATTATGACAAATATCTCGTTTAATTATAATGCGTTTATTGGAGTTTACGCAATCTGAAGGCTTGGATAAGATAGATAAATACATAGATTTTTATTAAGATCCTGGGATTTTAAAGCTCTTAAGGAATCTCATTTTTCACGAAGCTTCCTCGATGAGGAAGCCAAAATTCTACTTGTTCAACAATTCTACAAAGTTCTACTTTGCATCACTTTTTTTTTTTCTTTTTTTTTTCAAAATGAAAAAAAATTGGCATTGCTAACCGAAAAAACCTTTTTAAATTGGAGTAGTATTGTTTTTTAAGGTAAACTTTCAATCGATTTTGAATTCTATGAAAAAAAATACTTTCAATTCGTTTTTCGTTTACAAAATTTGAGAAAATTAAATAGGCTACCATACCGAGTTTTCTTGGCTTGAAAAAAAAAAATTGTCTTGATCCGACAATAAAATACGGTTACCAATTAAGATCCTAGGATTTTAAAGCCCCTAAGGAATCTCATTTTTCCCGAAGCTTCCTCGATGAGGAAGCCAAAATTAACGAAATGAACTTCCAAAATTAATAAATGAAAATTTAAGAAAATTTAAACCATCGCCGGTTGCGCGCCACAATTTGCAGAACAGCTGTTTCCTCTCCTCAGCTGTTACACTCCACTGCCGCAGAGCTGTCAAACTCGACAACTCGTCATCGAGAATTTAAAAAACACGCGAATAAATCATCTGCAAACCCAAATTTCGAATCTCCAATTGTTTTTTTTATCTACGTAATTCAACAACGAAAAAAAAAAAAAAAAATCAGATATCGCGTTTTTAGCTGCAAAGCACATTTTAGAAAAAAAAAACAAAAATTATTCCAAAAATGATTGTAGAAGATTCTACAATGTCGTTGATATGTCAGGAAATCGTTAAAAATCATCTTCAAGTTACCGCAATTATTCAGGTACGATTTGCACAAATTTTTTTTTTTTTTTTTTTTCATTTTTACTAATAATTATTGCACATAACCTCAATTTTGTACTAAATTTTTTTTTTTTTCATAATTTAAAAATAATTTATGGCTGTAAAAGATATTTATTTGGCAAAAATCGTATTTGTACTTTTATGCTTTTCCAGGATATTCAAAAATGCGTAGGTCCTTTGGAGGTTCTACAGGATCTAAACACAGAAGGGCGAGCGAGGTTTTTAGCCCTCAGAGAGAGCATAAATCGTCTTGTGTCGTTGGCTGAAACTGAATTTGACGAGAAAAAGAGAGGAGAATTAATGTCCAAAATAGAGAGTCACAGAGGACAATTGAGCACAGCTTTCGCTGCGTTTCGCAAAGCCAATATAGTCAGCGCCTGTGTAATTGACAAAATGTCCAGGGAGGAATTGACTTCAGTATCGGAGGAACACGAGAATGCTGTGAGAAAAAGAAGGGACAAAAAGCATCTAACGGACACTTCCAACAAAGTGACGGACAGACTGCTCAGTATTTCAAGACACTTGGCGGAGACCAATCAGAGAAGTGCTGATACTCTGGACACATTGAGTTAGAAAATTTTTATCTTAATTCTAGATTTTTTTTTTTTACTTTTAGGCAATTCGTTTAGTTTTAAATGTCGTACGTTTTGGGCAGGAATGAGCAAAAAAAAATGGTGAAGAAAAGAGTTTTTATAAATATTTTCATCTCTCTCTGTCTCTTTTTCTCTTGCACTTTTGGGTTTGTTAGATTTTTGCTCCTTTTCTATTTAAAATAGAGAAACTGAGACCTGAATAAAAAGGAATCTTCAAAGTTGAGAAAAAGAAGATTCGGGAAATTTTGATATTGATTTTTGTGGTAATTGGCAAAAATAAATTACCAAAAATCTCACAGCGAAATTAGATTTTTCTATTCAAAATGGAGAAACCGAGGCCTGAAAAAAAATGAATCTTAAAAGTTAACAAAAACTGGATTCCCGTAAATTTTTGTAGTAAATGGTAAAAATAAATTACAAAAAATCTCAAAGTGAGATCGAATTTTTCTATCCAAAGCAGAGAAGCTGAGACCTGAAAAAAAGAAATGAATCTAAAAATTAACGAATTGGTTGAATAGATCATAAAAAGTATTTTTTTATTAGTATAAAAAATAGAATAATTTGTTAACGATTGAGATAAACAATTTTTTTTTTTTTTTCAGTAATGTCCTCCGATAAAGTATCCAGTACGAAAGACGAGCTGGAACACCAGCAACAAGCTATTGTCCAGTCCGGCAAGCTTCTAGGAAAATACGGTCGACGGGAAGTTACGGACAAAGCTCTTTTGGTGTTGGCTTTTGCATTTTTCCTCGCGTGCGTTTTTTACATCCTGCAAAAGAGGCTCTGGTGAGCTGATTATTAAAAAAAAATCATTGTCGCGAGATGTGGAAAGATATTCTGCCTTCACCACCAGAAGCAACGATCGAATATGTTCAGTTGATCGTGAACGACGGTGTCCTGTACAAAAAAAAAAAAAAAAACAAAATGGATTAATTTCCATTGCTGTAAAATTCACTGATTGTCGATTATAAATTCGCAAACAGCACTTGTAAAAAAATTCAGCAAAGCAAAGTAAAAAAATTCCACAAAAAGAAAAAATCAAAGACATTCCAGAGCCTTTCAAGGGCTGCCAAAATTCAAGGACATTTCCAGGACCACTGGAACTGTGAAATATAATTCTTTTTTTTTTTATGAATGGCAGAAATATGTTTGCGTACATTTTTACAGCTCATAACGAATTCCTCTTTCGAGATAACGCCGTCGCCGTTTAAATCCATTTTCTCGAAAAGTCTTTCGACGTGTTTATTAACAGCGCATCTGAACGATCGGGTGCTTTGAATCATTTCGTAAATCGACGATACAATGAAGAGCATTTCGGGTCGCGTTATGAGACCGTCCCCGTTCATGTCGTACAGGCTGATAAATAAATAAATTGAAAAAATTGAATTGAAATATATATATATATTTTTTTTTTTGTTGGGCACTCACCCGAATATCCAGGACAATTTTTGATCCGCGTCACCTTTTACGATGCAAGTCAATCCTGATATAAGATCGCCGAAGCTTATTACACCGTCCTTGTCTCTGTCGAATGAATTGAACACTATTTGGGCATATTTCGTCGAATCTCCCAGGGGAAAAAGCTTCGCGTAAGCTGGTTTTAGATCGTTTGTGGTTGCAGCTCCGCCCGGACAATGTTGCTTAAAGGCGCGGTACATCCTTCGTATTTCCTCTTTGGTGAAGCCAGTTTTTTCGCTCAAAGAACTCAGACGATCGGGAACAATTCGCAGCGGACTTTCATCGTCCGTCAAATAATCAACTGGTTACCGAAAAAAAGAAAACAAAATTAAATAAAATTTAAAAAATGTGGAAAAAAGAGAAACAAAAAAAAAGAAAAATTAAATAAAATTAAAAGAAAAAAGAAAAAATTAAATAAAATTAAAAGAAAAAAGAAAAAATTAAATCAAATTTAAAAAAAATAAAAAAAAATTATACGTGACGAGGCCGTGTGTTGAACACACCTGAGGTCATCCTTTGGATGCTCTTCTTGACCCGCGTGATGCTGCGTCGCATTGTTCGTGAGATACTGGAGGATCGAGTACCGTCGATTCCGTCTTTAGCTCGCTTTCCCGAGATTTCACAATCCGACATTTATTCCACGACTTTGAGACGCGCTTCTTCAATCCAGAAGGCTGATAGATTCGAACGTGCGAGAATAAACTTTAATGGATTCAATGCGGGCTTTCAGTGACTCTGAGATATAAATGAAGAGATTAAACCGCAGCCAAGATTCTTAAAACCCTTGCAAATCCGGTTCCCAAGCTCTGCGCGAAATTCTCTATATATTTTCTTTAATCGTAAACGAGCCTCTCTGGCAACTTTCCAACGCAATGAAACTCGTGAAAAGAATTGTAAGATCGGCGAAACACGATTAATGAACTCGGCGTTGTCTACGAGATCTAAGAAATCGCCCCTTCACTTCGGGCTGCTCTATATGAACTCCTGATATATTCGGAGACGAGAAACGAGAGAGAGAGAGAGAGAGGTTTACTTCGATTCCAGAAAAAGCTTAGCGCGTCAAAATATTTAGAAGTTTGAGTATGTTAGTCGAGTGTAAAATACTCCGGGATAGCCTTGTGGCTCTTATCCATCCGCGTTTCTGTGCCGAGAGCTAAGTGCCTAAGTGAAATAATTTCCAATGCAAGGTAATTTTGGTTCGAACACTCGAGGATAAATTTGATGCAATCATCGCGATTTTCACAGCGATTTATCAATCGAAATTTCTTTAATTTATTTACGCAACACTGCATAAGTTTGCTTTTTTAATTGTTTAAAATACGTTACATTTAAATATTTATTGCTGCATTTATTGCATAAAAAATAAAGTTTTTTTTTTTCACGCTCGTTTTAAATAACTTTACTAATTTTGAGGACATTTTTCTCACCGAATTAATGGCGAAAGGCCTAATTTTTTTTTTCGAATAAATTAAACCCGCTTCTTGTTTAAAAAAAAAAAAAAATAAAAAAAAAAGTTTCGTTCAAACAAAATTCTGTAGAATATGTGAAGAGAATTTTCGAAAATGGAATGATTATTTCATTTAGTAAATAAAATTTGTCGGTTAAAAGCACGCGATTGAAAACAGCGACGATTATATAAGAACATATTTATTAATACTATTTGCCAACTGTACGTATAGCCTTTTGGAGAATTTTCATTTCTTTCGAAGAAAATAAAAGTTGCATGGAATAGTCGCAATTTTATATGTTTTTCCAACACTTTTGCGGATTGTTCAACGACAACGCGCCCGCGAAATCACTCGAGAATCAGCTTGGCCTTGTTTCCATTGACCTCCCTCGTGAGTCCGTGCCGAAGCGCCAATTCTCGCTTTACACTCGCGAACAGAATATCCGTAAGCAGGAAAATTTGCGCTATCGCAAAAGCCAGCGTGACGCCAAAGTAGAAATTGGCGTTTGCCGATCTCGAGTAGATCCATTGGTGCCACACAGTCGGCGCGAAAACCGTGCAGAAGAGCATAAAGCAACCGACGACGAAACCTTGTTGCATATCTGCGAAAAAAAATTACAAAAAAAAATGAATATAGTATGGAAAATCGAAAAATTCGTGAAGAATGTTGGGGAAAAAAACGATGAAATTACATTAATAATACAAGAATTTTTTAATGCGAAAAAGGATGATTTTGTGAAAAAGAAGAAAGGAAAAAAAATATTCGTATTCTTATGATAATAATTCGAGGCTTTTTGAAACTGGAAAACACTTAAAAATTTTGAGAATTTTGTAGTCGAAAAAGCAACAAATATTTTTGTAAAAAAAAAAAAATTCCCGAGCATCCAGATTTTCAATTATCAGTGACCGGGATAATAATTCATTGAGGTCAAAAAAGACTTACTAAAAATTCGCAAAACCGTGAATACTTACGTTGAAACAAATGTTTCCAAAGCGGCAAAAGTGCCATGTAGAATCCAACGTCACCGAGGCAGGGATACGATTTGAAAATCGCACCGATCGCCAAATAGGAGAATGCCAATAGCATCGGATCCTTGCGAAGTCTAAGCGCCAATGGGACAATATAAAGCAATCCAACGTTGATTTGAAATGAAGCGATAAACAGCCATCTAAAGTGCTCGAACATCTCGGTAAAGAAGTACCAATAAAGTCCGATATTTGGCCGTAAATCCGGAACGGTTAGAATGAAACCAATGGTATTACCCAAAAAGCTCCAGCTATCCATAATTCTATAGGAGGCGTAAAAAAGTGAGGCCAATATGCAACAATAGATCGTTGCCATTTTGGCGATAACGAGTAATCTAGATTTTCCGGCTTTTTCGCGAGCAACGTAAATCGTCGCGGGCACCATAAGCGCCATTGGATAAAGACCTTGAAGTGTTAATACAGCTATCAACAGACAGCTCCAAAATATTGAGCGTCTTGTCATGGAATAGAGAGCCGCTGAGTACAATAAATTGGTAAAAACTGTTGTAGTAAGTCCGACACAATTGAGGACTATGTACGGATTGAAGAGATAAGCCGCTGGAACGTAGACGATTGATGCTGCAGCTGTTGCGGAAATTGGCGTGAACGACGAGTTTTCGGGCTCGTCCGGTTTACGCTCTTTCTTCTCTTCCTCCTCTCTTGTAGCCTGCAATTTACATTATTTATTTACGTTTTCTTTGCGCGCGTTTTTGGAATAAAAATCATGAACGATCGTCTGGGAGGAAAAATGAAAAAATCTCGGATTTTATGGCTTGATGAAAAAAAAAAATTGTCTGAAAATCTCGAAAGTTTGTCTAGAGTCCTGATTTTTTTTTACTAAGATAATCAATTTTTTTTTAAATCTAAGCATTCGGAATTGTTGTGAAAAATGTTGTCATTTTATTATTAAAAATAATACTATTAAAAACCTATTGATATCTAAAAAATTCTGAATTCTCTAATTTATGCGGAGAAAAATATCAGAGATATTCAGACTAATTTTCAAAGAAATATTTGATCCAGAATTTAACTTGTAAAGAATAAAAAAAAATTCAATAAAATTGAAGTAAACTTCAAAAATTTGATGATTTAATTCTCAACAATTTAAAATAAAAAAAAATGGCTAAAAAAAAACTCATTGTTAAACAGTTTAATAAGCACTAGGATTACAAAAATTCAATTGAACTGATAATTAATTAATTCATTAATTACCTGTTCTGCTATATAACTCTCCGCAGTAGCTGCAAGAAACCAAGCAGTCGCAAGATCGGTGAGAATGAACAAAGCCCTCAAAGCCCACAAGGACAAGTGTTTGAGCATGTAGGTAAAAAACAGAAGACCTATGGGGCTCTCGTGAAACAAGTCGCCGCTGTAGGGATCTATGCCAAAATTTCTTAGATAAACTCCTTCCGTCACTGAAAAAAAAAAAAAAAAAAAAAAAAAAAAATTGTAAAAACAACTTTTACGACTTAAATCATTTTTTTCTCTTCTCCGCTGCTGCAAAAATATTTGAATTCAATTTAAATTGAAATGAAGTTCGAACCCTCCTGCGCACGATAATTGCATAATTGATAATTACCTCGTTTCCACGAATTCAACGCTGTCGATACTTCGACGCGATCACTGATGACCTTTTGAAATTCCGAATTCATGAGCAAAGGCCTAATAGCACCGGCCAAAGCGCAGTAAAATAATCGCCTTCCCGTCATTGTTGTTTATACACGATCGCTTAACCTCCACGAAAGAAATGTCGCCGGAAACAGTTGTTCATTCGATTTATTTTCGCTAAAATCTCACGTCCTCTCACTCGACATTTATAGTCCTCGACACTCCGGCAATTCGTTAAAGCTTACATTACTTCGAAAGGTGGCTCGCGAATTATCAATCAATTGTTATCCGACAGCACGGCCGAGGAAAACACTCTTTTCCCGTTTGGAGAGCAGTCACCATTTTTTTTTTTTGAGGTTACCGCAACCCTGTCTGCTGCTGCGATCGCGGTATTTGGTTTTTTTTTCGTCGTACTCCTAAACACCAATTTCTACGATGTATCGTTACAATTTCGCGTCCCAACTGTTGAATTAGAGATTTCTCAACGCAGGTAGAAGCGGTGTTTGTATGAATACTAGTTTTGTAACGGTTTTTCGATATTTTTCGGTGGAATTAAATTGACGTTGGATTTTTAGCAGAATTTTGAAAAAACTAACCTCAAATGTGGCTTACTTTCACTATTTTTAAGACTTCTCAACGGAGGTAGAAGCGGTGTTTGTATGAATTCTAGTTTTGTAACGGTTTTTCGATACTTTTTGGTGGAATTACATTGACGTTGGGTTTTTAGCAGAATTTTGAAAAAACTAACCTCAAATGTGGCTTACTTTCACTATTTTAAAGATTTCTCAACGGAGCTAAAAACGGCGATCGAATGAATACTATTTTTGTAACGGTTTTTCGATATTTTTCGGTGAAATTAAATTAAAGTTGGGTTTTTAGCAGATTTTTGAAAAAACTAACCTCAAAAATTTACTTTCGCTATTTTTGTAACTTTTGATTCGTAGATGCATGTTTTCAATGTACAACTGCAATTCTTTTTACTCTTTTTTTTTTAATTCTTCTATCTATAGGACATTCCATGTGATTTCGACCTGGGTCTGACCTTTGACCTTTTTGATTGGGTCCACAATTTCTTATATGATTAACATAAATCGGAAAAACACAAATTAAAAAAAAAAATGACTAAAAATATCTACGATTTTTTTTACCGAATTATTGAACGAAAGATTTTAGAAATCTGAAAAAATTCTGAAAAACCTTTTTTTGGAAAATACAAAAATTTTTCTGCCATTTAAAAAAAAAAAAAAAAATGGAAAAAATTAGAAAAAAGTATTTTTTTTTTTTAAAGTTCTGTTGTCTTTTTTGAACTTTTTTTTCATCCAAAATAAGCATTTTTTTAGTTTAAAGATTCTGATATGTATTAGACAAAAATAAACATATAAGTTTCATTTTTTTTTTTAAATTGCAAATAATCAAGAGGTTCGATTTTTACAAAGACTCATGTAAACTCGTGTAAAAACAGTTGTATATATAATTGTCAAAAACGATATTTTGCGTCTTCCATTAAATATCCATAATGTTAACAGATTTAAGCGTGGGCATCGTGGCAATTACATCGATGGCAAGATTAACGGGATGGAGGTACGGAATGTTTTTGGGAGGATTCTTGGGAATCATAGGCTTAGCCTTATATCCGATAATAATTCAACCAATGATGAACGTCGATTCGTACAGTAAGGATAACCGTTTAAACATTTTCATTTACTTTTTATTATAATTAACAATCCATTGGATTTACCGTAATAAAAATATTTCTTTCAGAGCAAATTCGTACGAATACGCAGTCCCAAATTAGGGAGGACAAACGGCTGTAAAAGACCGATAATGTCGAGGAAACGAAGATATTATCTTTTTTTTTTTTTTTTGTTTGTTCAATCGTGTTGATTTCTGTGTGAAAATGCTCTATATGTTTAGTAAATAAAATATAATTTCAATCGAAATATATATATATAGCTCAAGAAGTCGTTGCTGTATCAAATAAATGCTTCCTACTCTTATCGTTACACAAACTGTACATTTTATACACAAAAAGAAAAAAAGAGGGAGAAAAGAAAGAGAAAATTGTGCACCTCAAAAATCGTCGTCGTCGCAGACGTCGAGAAATACGTCGAAAGCTTCTCTATTGCAGTTGCCGTCGGCCGTGAATACGTATTTGTGAAACGTACCGTCCATGCAAACGGCTGTAAAGACACACATTTTTATATAGATTATTAGATAACAGTAGAAAAGTAAATTTAAATCACAGCGTTTCTACTTAATTCAGAAAAAACATTAACAGTGATGGATCTGCCGAAAATTGGCAGATAAGATTTTGAGAGAAAACGATTGATTGCAAAATTTGGGTACATCAACCGCAATGAAATTCTGAAGAAGACCCGGACTTGGGTCGAAACGCAAAGACTCAATTCTTTAATAAGGCCGCCTTTTTGTTTCTTGAATTTTGTAAGAACCATCAAACATATTTAACCCTAATTCGAATTGTTGAGTTGTCTAAGACACAGAAAACCCCCTTAATTTATTTCTCAGCAACCGCGAGGGCAAATTTTTTTTTTTTATGCTAAAAAAATTACTCGAACTTCATTCTATATTGTAAAAAATAACGGGTCGAAAATATAGTGGCGACCAAATCGGGTGTATTCCCTTAAATACCTATTACTGAGCTTCTGGAGCCGAAGGCACAGACACAAGCGCACTCTGGAGGAACCGTGAATGTCGCAAGCGCCCATTGACTCTCCACGTAATTTCCCAGGAATCCCATTTTCGAGAATCTAAACAATAATTTTTAAAAAATTACAATCGATACATTTGCTTGCAATGTCACATACAAAATACAGTTTTTTTTGTTAATTTACTACTTTAAAAATAAATTCGTAAAAAAAAAAACATTTTGTGGACATTTTTTATTGTTTTTTTTTTAAATATTTATTTAATATTATTTATAAATAAAACGTACGTGGATCTGCGGTTGAGATGAGTATCCTTCAGAGCGAATATGTGTACGGTTCCTTTGTCGCTAGAGGCGCAAAGAAACTCGGAATCTCTGCTGAACGTTATGCTAAAAAAAATAGGATTTCACTTTTGAGACTCAACAATTTTTCCGAAAATTGAAATCTCTCTTTCGGAGATTAAGTTTTGGTTAACATTGCAAAAAGAGGTCTCCGCTCGCAGAATTGTTGCAACGGTGAGCTATTTTTGCGAGTTTCTTACCAATAAAGCGTCGCAGGATCTGCTCCTCTTCTTAATTCGACCAGCAAGTGCCTACGGAATCCGTCCCAGACTCGAACGAGCGTTCCTTGCGCTGAAGCGGTCGCTACCATAGTTCCGCTTGCATTTACAGCTAGACATGCCAGAGCTCCCTATTGAGATAGTTTTAATTTATCAATTCGTGAAATCGTTAAATTTAGCTGTATTCTTTGCGATGACTTTATTCGGATTTTAAGATGATGATGATGCTAAAAAGAAATAGAATTGAGAATCTATTTCAAAGTTTGATAAAATTCGAATCATTTTCAAAATATAAACAAAATGAGAAATTTGTGGGAATGCATTTTTTTTCTTTTCTTTAAAAATTCAAAACAGCAATCCGAATATTTGCATAAATTATGACAAAAATCACAAATCGGTTACTGAACAGTTACGACTTTAAACGATTGCAAAAAATCAGCTTGATTGTTCATTTTGAGATGTAAAACATTGAATCTTCATGAAAAGAAAACAAAAAGAAAAAAAGAATATAAAAAGGAATATTAGGAACCTGATGTGCTGCTAAAGTGGAAGGTGCACTAGAACTTCCAGCCTCAGTCGAGCCAAGATCCACCAATTGTACGCTGCCGAGTTTGTGGCCCGGAAAGGCGAGGAGTTGTTTGTGAGCAGTAGCCAAAGTGGCAACTTCAACCAATCCTTTAGGATTGTCTCTCGTCTCCAGAGTCAATAGTCTTCTCGTTGGCATTGGAAAAGAGAAAACATGAATTTCTCTCTGCAATGCAACGATCAATCTGCGAATAAAGCATCAAACATCAAAAAACCTTCCAAGTATTATCAATAAAAAAATTCACCAAAAGCTCAAAGACTACAAATTATAGAAAAAAAAATACAAAAAACGTCTTACTTGTCTCTGCGAAGTCTTACAGCTTTTATAGGACTGGTAAATGTGATCTCCATAACAAATTTTTTCGCCAAATCGTCGTATATCAAGACAGTATTGTCGGCAAATTTGGGTCTCGTGCCTCCGGCAACCACGGCTATTACATTGGTTCGCCAAAGCATTTCGCCAATCGAAACGCTTCCCAATAAATCATTCTCAAAGTGTGCCTTTTCAACCAGAGGCTCCACATTGTATATCCTTAAGCCGGACTCCATGCAACATGTGAAACATCCTGAAACACATATTTTTGTAGTCATTTCGCGCGATATCGGCTATGTGATAAGTTCAAAATATTGTTAATCGAATATGCAGCTTACGTTTTAATTTAATTTGATTTGTTAACGAATTTCTGCTTTTCAGATTAATTATAATTTTTAATACGAGGTGACAATTTTTTTAATTCGAGATTATGAACAAAGAAATGTATATGGGGCATTCTGTGTCAACTCGGCCACTTTCTTTTTTTTTTTTTTTTTTTTTTTTTTAGATACGAAATGTTTATTATTATCATTATTTACAAAATTAAAGTATCATAAATTTACATACAAAAGTAACAAAGATAATTTTTTTTTTTTTTTTTTTTAATTTTTTTCACTGCTAAACTTTCTGTTTTGTTCTTTATTTTATGCAACCTATAATTTTATGTTAAAAACATCGATAAATTAGCAGAATGGACAACACAAATTTCCATGGAAAAAAAAAACAGTGGCCCCATTTGATAAAAAATGCGCCATATGTGAGATTATTGATTGTCGATACGAGACAATTGTCAATATTGATGTTTGACGAAGTTTTTTAGAAAAAAAAAACACGTACATAACCTCACAATTTGCGCAGCAATATATATACATATATATATATATCTATAGATATGAATTCCAGTCGCACTTTTAAGTCGTAACATTTTCTAAAATATCTGGACAATTATCATTATTATTTTTTTTCTAATAACACAAATATTCTGGTACAACTTTAGACAAAAGATTTTGTGACAAAAATTTCACCAGAAGTGAAATTTAGACGTAATTAAATGAATCGTAGCTTAACGTCTCAAATTTAGGTTCATATATCTCAAAATTCAAGGGGGGCATTTAAAACGAATTTTTAAATCTTGAAAAAAATCGTTCGTGTTTTTTTTTAAATAAAATTTTCAATTGGCAGTTGCAATTCTTGAAAATGAATTGTCTATGGAATAATTCTTCAATGATATTGACACATTTACCAACCTTGATCCTGATTGAATCGAAGACTGAGAATACCTCGGGCCCCAGCCATTTTATTACGAGTTTCTTACTTCGAATAACAAGTCACCAACGCGTTTTCAGCTGTGGGGGGTCTTTGTTTGTTGTTTATATTTCCCATTCCCTCGGAGGAAGCGCGCGCGGGCTTTTGTCGTTGTCGTTGCACCGTCTTGACCTCATCGAGCGGTTGGTTAATGCTTGATAGCAACTTTTTATTATTATTATTATTATTATTATTCATTCATTCACGAAGAGCACGGCGTGACAACACACGAAAAATCACAAGATATACTAACAACACATTTAGCAGCAGAGTCACTGTAATTCACTGAGCAGAACACAATGTGTACAGTGTACATATGTTGTCGCTTGGACAATTGGGTGGGGGGGATGGGATGTGACCTCTCAGAGAGCCCCTCGAGGGTACTTTCCTTTAGGTTTATGTGTGCTAGTAAATTCCTATAGCTTACTAATGCTTATAGGCTGTAGCTTACAGCGACTGTGCTGATTGGTTTAAATTTTATACTATTGGCCAGCTGTGGGTGGCAGTATGCCGCCTTTGTGATTTAATGGTAGGAGAAAGCAGGTAGGAAAAAAGCGTTCAAAATGGGTTTTTCCAGGTATCTGAAGCTCAGGTATCTGAGGAAAATTCTATAACACTGTTATTGAAATTTCTTAAGCCAGATTTCGGGAGTTTCGAGATTGTCGTGTCGCTAAAATCCTTCGCTTTGTATGTCGTGACCAACCTAGTAAAAAAAAAATACTTTTTAGTTTCCTAAAGAAAAAAGTCGGAGTATTATTTGTCAATTTACGCGGGCAAATTTTTTGGAGGTTTTATATGTTTAAAATAATAGATTAAGTTCTAGAATCTACAAAAGGTTTAAGTCAATACATCGTTTGAAACTAAATATTTTATTTATCACATCTTATATGTTAATTAATTTCTCGTTAACATACGAGAAGGCAACATTCTTTCGCGCGTTTTCTACTTTTGAATTAAGAGCATGTGATTGGTGGACTGAGGAGGGCAGCACATGCGCATCGACGCATCAATGATGATCACGTGACGCTCACGTGGCGCCACCAAGCGGCCGTTACAAAACAGCTCTACTGTTTTCAGTGTTTTCACGTCATTTCTTTGTATACCGTAAATAATCGCCGTACAAACGTTTGTGATAGATTTCGCTGTTTAGTTTAAATAAAAGCGGATTAATAAAACATTCGGCAAGATGTCTTACATGCTATCGCATCTCCACAATGGCTGGCAAGTCGATCAAGCGATATTATCGGAGGAGGATCGAGTTGTGGTAAATATTTCGAAAACCTAACCTCTTGCTTTTGTTATTTATCGATCATTTTTATCTATTTTATAGACAAATTTTACGATAGCGATCGAAGGAATCGCGATAGTTTTCTTGGCAACTATTGAGTGACAACACGATTTCAAAAGAAAGTTGATTTGAAAAAAAAAAATTAATCCGAATGTCCAATTAGGACAAATATTAGCTCATTTGGTTTATTAGATGCATTATCTAGATCTTTTTATTATAATTGTTAATTAAAAATGACACTTTTTTTTTTTAATTTTGTAAATTTTTTTAATTTTTTTTTTTTAATTTATTATTTTTTTTTTTCTTTCAAATTCACATTTTCCGGAAAGCCGCCTCCACGAGGAAGTTTATTAATTTTGCTTCCTCATACAGGAAAAAAAAATGGTTTCAAAAAATGGAATGGAAAAAGAAGAAGTTGCATGAAAATAGGAGATAAAGTTCAAATTATTCTTGTTGATAATCTCATTTTTCAAGGTAATTCGTTTTGGCCACGATTGGGACCCAATGTGCATGAAAATGGACGAAGTATTGTACAACATTGCCGAGAAAGTGAAGAATTTTGCTGTTATTTACCTCGTCGATATCACAGAAGTTCCTGACTTCAACAAAATGTATGTATGAAATTAATTACATTTTTTACATTTTATAAATTACATTTTTTACATTTTATAAATTACATTTTTTACATTTTATAAATTACATTCTTTACATTTTATAAATTACATCTTTTTTATTTGCATTATAATTAACATTTCAATTTAATCACAAAAAAAAAAAAAAAAAAAAAAAAAAAAAATGTTAATGATTTAAGATAAGTTGATATTTTACTCTCAGGTAGCTATAATTCTATGTTTTCATTCTCTTTTTTGCTCTGGTTATTTATTCTGCACTAGAAGTAAATTTTTTTTTTTTTTTTTTTAATATGAATTGTCTGTGTGAAAAATTATCAATTTTGATGTAACAAAATGCTCCAAACCCCCCCCCCCCCCCCCCTTTATTTACACATAATTTTTAGGGGTGTCTTGGATTTGCACGAGAATACTATTTGCAAGAATTTACACACAAAACCTACAGATTTTAGAGACAATAAAATGTCTGTTGCAGGTACGAGTTGTACGACCCGTGCACAGTGATGTTTTTCTTCAGAAACAAGCATATAATGATAGATCTGGGTACGGGTAACAACAACAAAATAAATTGGACGCTAGAGGATAAGCAGGAGATGATCGATATCATAGAGACGGTGTACAGAGGAGCCAGAAAAGGACGTGGTCTGGTTGTGTCGCCGAAAGATTATTCCACCAAATATCGCTACTAAGTCAAACATAAATATATATATATATTTACATCTTGTATATTTAATTAACGATACAGAGTGTATAAAAAAAAACAACCAATAATGATGTTTTACATTAAAACATGAGAGAGAGCCGAGTGGAATGAATGAATGAATGAAATTGTCCGATGCGACTCGGTACTTACAAAAAAAAAGAAAAAAAAAAAAAGAGACTGTTAATCACGCGTCGTCGTCTGTATTTGTCTATGAGTAAACGATCACAGTTATTTACATAAATCTTCAATTCTTTGATTTTTAAATATATCGTCTTACGCCCTAATTCATTATTATCCTATTTCGCTCTATTTACACGTAAAATTACTATTTGTAAATCAATAGATTTTTTTTTTTTTAGTGATAATTTTGGAGCGGTAGCGCATGTGATCACAGTGGGAAGACGATTTTACTCACGATTTTTTCCTACTTATTTACAATCCAGTATAATGCTAATATTTCACGGATTAAATTGCTCTCTAAAACTTATTTTCGTGCTGCTACTGAAATTGCTTTGGTCTCTTTTTTTGACTGCAGCCTTTCGATCTAGCAGAGATTTATCACACTTTTTTTTTTCCTGGTAACTTTAACGAATTAATATGTTCCTTTTCGAAGATTAACTTTTTTTTTTCTCCATATTTACAATGTCGTGTCGTGCTCAAGCAGCTCTGAAAATAATAAAAGATATTTTTAATGTCTTAAGATAAAACGTATAAACAGCGCATGGAAAGAAGAATCTAATAAAATTGTGTTAATTTTTACTATATTGCTTTTGACGTTTTTTTTTTCACAAAATCCTTCTCTGTCTATGACTTGCAAATAAATTTTTTTTTTTTAAAAAGACGACAAAAACTTACTTTGAGTCACGCAGAGATCTTCATTCTGTTCCAATGCGTGAGCGGATTTCGAGCGCGAAAGCGGTTGCATGTTCTCGTATATCGATGTCGTGGATCCTTCAGAATCGGTTATTTCCAAGCTGCTGTTTAGCAAAGAATCTTTGCCGATATCGGATATTGGATGATTATGCGTGTTATATCGACCTACGAAAAATTATGCGAATTATCCGTACAGATATGTTTTTTTTTTAAATTTTTTTTAATATTAAAATTCGTGAAATTCGATCGATGCTTACCAATAGTTTGTTGGTACGGTCTCGTGTCAATGGCACCTGTCGATTTGGCGCATCTAAGACCTTCAAAAACAAATAATAATAAAATCTAGTTTTCGACAAATAAAACGACCGAAATTAGGACATCATTTTTTTATGCTTCAACAGATATTGGAGCCAGTCAAAATATACTCATTATTTTTATTTAAAAAAATGAGCCCATTTAAAAACCTTACTTTAAAAATGTTAAAATACACTCATTTTTTAACTAAAATTAAAAAATCATTATTTAATTTAAATTACAAAAATTACAATATTCTAACATATAAACATTTTTTTGCGAAAAAAAATGCAAAACATACTTGTAAAATGTTATAGTGACAAAAAAAAGCGTCTAAAATAATCGGAGCTTTTGTAAAAATCAATAAAACTTTAAACTCCTTTTAGAATTTTATTAACTAAAATATATTAATCAACTGCTCATTTACGTATCTGAAATTAATCCAATAATCGTCGATGATTAAATGACTCTTACATTAAATTTTTAAAAACTTAAAAAAATGAAAAAACGTACCGCTGAACGAATAACACGTTCGAGACTTTGTTGATGATTTTGATGGTGTTTGGTAAATCGGTTCCGCAGATTCCAATGACATCGAAAAGCTGCTCTTCTTCACTGCAAACATTATACAGAGTTAATTTTTTAAAACATAAAATCCAGTCGTAAACTATCAGTCGCATAACCCGACGAATATAACACCAAAAGCAAGAGTAATATATATTATGTTCAATATTACATAAGCTGAAACACAGAAGGAAGCATAACATATATAACGACGTTACGAACATTGTATTTAACGAGCACGAGACGACTAGTGACAAAAAGCGCAAAAGCAAAAGCGCTTTTAATTAACATTGAGCATACCTCGTTACTGTTTTTTTTTAGATAGTCGTTCGCTCTCATTCTGCTGTATAAAAAAAACTTATGTTACTTCTATTATGTTAAGGTTTCAACTATGTTTAATTTTTCAGATATTTCAATCACGGATATAAGCTTATTTTTATTTCTCTAGTTTATTTTGAGGGAAATTTACGTACGGGTCTCAAAACTGCTGACTAGATCCGTGTTGGATTCCGAGGCCTCTTTTTTCTTGTGCGAATTATTGTCGCAAATTGGATCGACGGATGGAGGTTTATCTGTAAATCGAATTAATTTATTAAGTGTATTAATTGAAGGAAAAAATTGTAGCTCGGTAAGAGAGTTGGCTGAGTCATTGATTTGAATTTTGAGACAATAAAAAAGCTCAGTTTGTCAGTTACAAAAATATGTTATTCTTTGATAACGATTTATGAAAAATAGAAAGAAAAATATACTTACAGGTCTTTGAGAAGTAGGGATTTTTCAGTACTTGTCGTATGCAATTATAAATATACGCATATTGGCTCTGAAAATATAATCTATCATCAGAAATATTCATTACAATATATGGAGGGAATTCGGGTGAATTAATATCACAGAAAATTCTTACTTCTCGTTGAACCATATTTATTCGATGATGTCGTAGCCTGTAAACCGTTCCAAACACGTCCAGCTTCCAATTGTCTTTGATATGTTGCAGCAGTATGTCGATCGCTATTAATGTACCAGTTCTGCCGATTCCAGCACTGAAAAATCATCAAATTTCGTGAAATTTACAGATATTCCAAAAATATCTCACTTGGGCAGTTTTAAAAAAATTATTAACTATTGATCTATGCAGCGAAGAATTTTTTGCCAGGCAGCAAAAGCTTGCGGCTAATGCGGGTCACTTACAACAAATTTTTTCTTTTTTTTACATTCTGCAGATTTTTTTAAAGAGAACGTATAAAATCGAAAAAAAAAAAATTATTTTAGGTGACCCGGATTAGCGGCAAGATTTTCCCACCCGGAAAAAAATTCTTCGTTCGACCAGTATTTAAAAAATAAAATACTATTTTTATTTTAAAATATTTGAAATATTTTTATTAAACACAAATAATTTTTTTATTAATAAAGAAAACATTGCGATTTGAAGAAAAAAAAATCTCATAAAATGAAGTTGTAACAATGAATAAAAATGATTAATTCCGAGTTATCCACTTCTTTAATCATTTCCAAGAACCAGAGTCATAAAATATCCGCCACAAAGGCTGGATCTTTCCTCCGGAAGTTAATAAAAAATTTTTTATGGCTTGCTTCTTACCTGCAATGAATAACAACGAGGCCCCTATTGGCTTCCATGTGTCGTCGCATAATCTGACAAAAATTGATCATCGGATCAAAGTCTTCAGGGACATCATGATCCGGCCAATCCTTGAAGTGCAGATGTATGATATTTCTTTTAGTATTTTCCTAAAAAAAAAAAAAATGTTGATGCATTGTTTTAAAAAATATATATTTCTTCCTCTCGTTTTAATTGTTGAATATTCGTGAAATATTCTGGCTAATTAAATGAAATTACACACTTTTTGTAGGACCAAAGTTCTCTGTGTGTACGTTCTGTAATCCAGTTCCATCGAGCATCTTATCGCCATATTTTCGTACGTAAAAGTTTCTCTGATTGTCGGAAAATATTGGTGGCATTTCTCCTGTAATAATAAAATTTTTTCTTTTTTGTTTTAGCTCATCGGAATAATAATTGCTATTATAACGGATATATAATTTTGAAAAGAATTCAGGCGAACCTTGTTCTTCTCAACGAGTTGCGTAAGCATGACGATAAGCTTCACGTCGTATTGGTCTATCATTCTCCAAAAATCGTAAGTCGTTTCTTCTTTCGGGCCTTGACAAGCGATGTAATCCTCGTCGCCAGTGTATCCCTGCAATTCAAATACAAAATTTAGAAAAAAGAAAAAAGGATTTTTTAAAAATAATGAGGGATGAATAGAAGCAGACTATTTTTGAGCATTGTAACACATTTTAAAGGATCACAGATATAAATCCGTATTCCGGATCTTTTTGCTAGTAAACTGCTGCATTTTGGTACAAGTTTTTATATTTAAAAAATACATTTTTTTCATTAGACAATATTTCGAATTTTTGTAACTGTTTTTAAAAGTCCTACATAGATTTTAAGTAACCCGGTTTCTTACTCTAAGATAACATTGATTTTATTCTACTATTTTTTAATTTAAATTAGTTGTGACAGAACAACATTTTTCACCTACTTAAAGTTTTTTTTTTAGTCAATTCTAATTGGATTCTGGAGCAAAAATCTTTAAAAAAATGTTTCACAAAAATAAAGCTTCCTCTCTGATTAAGGAAACGTAGCTTTGTTTTCAAGCCTACCTTTATAAAAGATGCATTAATGTAATCTGTATTAGGATCGTTGTCAATGACTTCCAGCTTGACCCTCGAGAAATCGTCTGAAATTCAATAAATTTTCACACATTTTTCATTTTTTCATTTTTACAGTTTCCTGAGAAAAAGGATAAAAATTTGACGATCCGTTCAACTTACAAGGCAAAATATCGGTATATCGATTCTTCTTCCTATTGGCCTGGAGACATGCAGCATTGGTGGGCATCTGAAGATCAACGCTGAGAGTCTGAAGCAACTGATATTCGTTGCTGAGCTTTCCAGGATTATCAGCGAGCTGCTGGCAGTGAGCGATAAATTTTCGTCTGGTAAACGGCGCCGGTACCGGTGATCCAGGCATGTCGGAATGTAAAAATCTTCGCAATACTCTGCAAGCAAAATATTATTTTTATTTTTAAAAGCAGCCACAAAGTGCAACGTAAAACTTAAGAAAAATTAGAGATTATTTCTTTACTCTCAAGAAGCTACATATTTATTCAACTCGTCCAATAAATTCAATATAAATTATTTACAAATCATTCTCAAATTAAATTCGCGTCCAACTTTGTTTTTCAAAAATTCCCAACTAATTTATTCTGCGGATTTTTGACTAATTACAATTTATGAAAAAGAATTGAGAAGCCAAAAAACGTGAAGAAAATAAAACAGCAAAATAGCAGAGTCTGTTAACGCCGACAAGTATCATCGACACTTAAAGTGTCTTACGAGACTCCTCATCAATCCGCGAGTCTGCCCCGATTCGTTATCGCTCCGACTCATAAATCTCGCGAAGCTTATCGTTTTTATCAGCAATTTCCTGGCGCGCTAACGAAAAAAGAAGAAAAAAAAAAGAGGCAGGATTTCCGTGCTGCCTCGGCAAAGAAACTCAGCCACGTGTCGATCATCCGTGGGATTAATCGGAGCAACCTGGGATTACGAAGATAAAACTCACGAGGGCGAATTCACGGACTCGGTTATAATCGTTTTGGAAAAATTCATCTCAACGATATACGCACTTTGTGAGAAAAGCGAACACAGACTCGTTTCTCCAGAGAAGATCCGCGGCGCTCGTCATATTCTCAACAATCACCGGCAACTGCTCAATGGTATTTATCTTTTTTTTCTCTCTCTCTCTTTTTCTCTTTCTGGTGTGAACAAAAAAGCCAAGAAAAAAAAGAAGCAAAAAAGAAAAAAAAAAAAAAAACTACGTAGAAAATCTTGTAATCGCAGCTAACGCGTACTTAACGAGGTTCAAAAATATCAGTGACTAAAAATAAACCGCTTGTATTTTAGGTATCAGCGAGAGAGAGCGAGGCGACGAAACGATTCGGGTGGCGAGCTACGGGGACTGCACGTGATCGCGAATCCGCCAGCAACTTCTCCGCTTGACTCTCCGTATGCGAGAGGTTTCGACCTTGCTCATTTATGCCTCGGATGTGTATATATAGTGTGCATATTCCTTCTGAGTCACGGGACAAATATTGATTATTTTCCATAAACGGTGTTTTGAGAGCCTATATATATTCATCGCAATCGGTGTGTTGCTGATCAGGCCAAGAGATATAGCTTTGGATTCGTCACTGATGTAGTCTTCAGGCTGATGATCAATATAGTCTTCGTTGTTTGTTGCTGTAGCCGGAATTATTATCGAGAAGGAGGATAGTCGGCTATTGGCGGCCAGGTTGAAGAATAAATTCTTTAATTCTAATTTGAAACTTTTCGACCCTGATCTGGGTCCTGAATTTCAAATAAAAATTCAAGAATTTATTCTTTAACTTGACCGCCAATAGCCGAATATTCTCCATCTCAATCAATGTAGTCTCTTTTGCTTATTGTAACGTATATACTCACGCTTGCAGGGAGCACTTTCGGATGAGGAGCATCATTGTCATGAGAATGCCGAGGAAGAGAATGCCGAAAATCGTGCCAATTATCAGAGCCACTTGCAATTCAGCATCTGAATAAACGAAAATGAGATCAATTTCAAGGACACACATTTTGAAGATCCTTTTCGGGTGCTATGAACGCAATTTATTTTGCGTTTTTTATACGGGTTTGAAGAAATGTTTTCTCACTTGTCTTAACAGTGAAGAGCACAGAGTCTCTGTAACCACCGGCTGTGAATGCCCGCATTCTAACGTGGTACACGGTGTCGGGTTTAAGGGGCCCGTTGCAGTAAGATCGCTCGCCCTTGGTCGACGATATCTCGGTGCATGTTGTGTCTTCGCCCAGAACGAATTTTATTGCTTTGAAACGTCCGTAATCCACAATGTAAGCTGAAACGAATTTTTGGAGATTTAGTATTCAATTTTTGGTAATAAGGAAAACGTGATTTTTTTGTTGCTTTTTTGAGGAATCTTCAATGGTGTTTAGAAAAATTAGGAGGTGGATGAATGAGAAGAATTTATAGGAATTTGGCAAATTATTCGCATGAGATTTTGGAGAAAAATCGATCGGTTATTTAAAAAAGAAAGTCTGTAAAGTAGAAGTTTGTTCATTGCTCGCCTTTCCAAATGTCGTACTAATTAAATTTCATCGTTATTTTACTTGCACAAATTGTTTCACTTCAAAAGCTTGAATTTAAACAAAAATTTGCGTCTAAAAAAAATGGAAACCCTTGTAAGTGTCCTGACATTAAAATAAAAAATAAAATACTACGAAAACAAAGGTGAAAGAAAGGATTCTTTGACGAAGCAATTATAGTTTAAAAAATTATTCCATAATTTTTTTAATTATCTTCGAATTTGTAATATTATATTGTAATTTAGGAACACGAAATTGCTATTCGTAATCATTTTTAAAAATTTTTTAATACAGAAGAAACGAGACTCACAGTGCAAAGAATTCAAGCAGAATCTAGCAGCTTCGTACGATATTGTAAAATCTTTATCCCTGGATTCCGACCAGGTTGCAGCAGGAGGCCTCGTGTTATTCTTCAATCGTCCAGACGTTGCGTTGTTGTAACCAATTTTTGAGACGATTATGGAGTAGCATTTGATATCACCAGCTATGTCGGGAAAAACTGGTAGCAAAACCGTCGCCGTAGTCGTAGTTCTCTTTGCTTTGTAGGGATCGATGCTTATAATGCTCGTGTAATTTTCGTCCGGTTGTGGCGGAACTGCAATCGCAAGGAAAATAAAAATTATTACAATGAAGCGAATTCGGTAGCTTCTTCAAAAATAAATTAAGCAAAAGCAAGCAAAACAGTTCGACAGTCTAAAAAAAAAAAATACTGAACTCCAGCGTCTCGTTTTTCAACACCAAATTTTCCTTTCAAATTTTAAAACACAAAATAGCATTGTTAAAATATAAAAACTAAGTAACACTGTAAAAAAAAATTTCTAGCACCAAAAAAAATGTTCATTCACATTTCCTCCAAGAACATCTTTAAACATTTTATAACTAAAAAAAATAAATAAAAAGATCAGTTGAAAATTAGCTCTCGTAACTTAACAAAGCGAATTTGAAAAATATTTTTAAAAAATGCTGTAAGCTCGCTCGCTTAAGAATGAAATAATTGTATGCTCACTTCCAGGAGGATAAATAATGGTAACTTTGGAGCGTTCACCAAGATCGTTGTAACCGATCCCTTTGGCAGCTACTTCAATATCGTACGTGTATTCATCGCGCAATTCTTCCAACATTATCGAGCACGTGTCGTTTAAACAAATGTCAGTTGTGTAGTTGACGATCTGATTAAATGTGTGCCCTTCGAATCCGTCTCTGTGGCCTTTGCCGAGAACGTAAAAGTACTCGATGTCCTTGGTATTTAACAAGCACGGTGTTCCCCACATTAGATTGCTCTCGAGTAAATTCGAATCCTCGGGATTCTCCTCGATTTTGCAATCGAGATCGGAAACTTGTCCGGGTGCTCCAGGTTTTGTGTGAAATTCCTGAGGCTCGCTAGCCGGTCCCCAACCGGCTTCTGTAGCCGCGGCGATTTTTATTCTGTACTTCGAGAAAGGAGTCGCCGGTAAGGCGTAACTGGTGACCCAGCCATCGATCTCTGTTATATTTTTCGTGCCACCTGGCTCGATGCACCAGTTAGGTAGATGAGTCCAGGAATACTGCCATATCACTAGAATCGTTATGCTTCGCAAAATTCCCGGCAGATACTCCGGCTTTTTCCACTGCAATACGATACTCGCGTTCGTCACGTTGCTTGCCGATTCTGGGAGCAATATCGGAGCCCAGGGAACTGAAAAAGAGAGCTTGTTGTAGCGGTGATTATGTGGGAAGAAATGAGGTGGTTATCGGGGTCAAAAATTTTACTTGTCTAGATATTAAAAAATGTGAATAATTTTGAAATTATACTTTTTCTTTACTTGGCGAAAAAATGTATTTAGGAAGAACATGCTGAATTAATTAATCGGTTTGAGTATAATTTAGATGCAAATCGGTCAATTTTCTATCTTTGACAAAGCTTTTTTTTTACAAGGCTTTCTCTAACGAGGAATCCAAAATCGCTCGACTTTCTCATAGAGGCAACTTTGTAAAAAAATCAAAAAAATCTTTGTCAAAGATAGAAAATTGTGAGGAAGCAATTTGCAAGATTCTACTTTGCAGGCTTGTATATAAATTAAGCTACTAGAATTTCTCAAAAAAATTTAAAAAAATTACGTATTACAATCGAGAAAATGATTTTAAAAAAAGGCTGCACAGATGGTTCAATTCTTACCAGCCTCTAGAGTCTCCGCGGCAATGAGAACGCTCTTTTCGCTGCGACCACCAAAATTGAAGGTATAACTCTGGCACTCGTATCTCGTGAATGGGCTAAGTTTCTCCACGATCGTGTCAATCCTCTCGACCACAGAATGCTTAGATATATCGTATACCGATCTCCCATTCACAGATACATAGCCGGAGCCAAGTGTCTCCTTCCAATGGCATTCGACGATCAATTTCGAAGGAAGACAATTGTTACTTCTGTTTGTACGAACCCACCAATTCATAGATATATCTTTCTCGGTGGCTGATGGTCCCCAAACGATATTCGGAGGATCGGTTACTGAAAAAGAAAATAAAAAAAAATTAATTAGTAATTTTTAAGGGCAGCGATTGTTTATTATTTGCAAAATAAATTCTTTACAATTTTTCTAATAATTAATAAACATGATTACTAACCAGCAGGAGCCGTAATATTCGATATAATCCTGTCTTGCGAACTCTCGCCGTTATCTATATTTACCGCTGTTACCATAATTTCATAAGTAGCGCAGGGTTCTAATCTGTCCAATAGAAGGAAATTATCTGTCGTGTATTCATCTCTGCTTCGACCATTGCGACTTGAAACCACACGGTAGTTCTTTACGCAGGTATGACCCGTTGGTTTTAGCCAGCTAATGAAGAGACTGTAATTTCCGGATATCGTCGTAACCGGCGAAAGAGTTCCAGGTGCTGGAGAGAGAAAAAAAATTCGATTTTTTAAATAATTTTTTTTTAATATTTGATAGTGGATGAAATTATAGAAGATTTAAAAAAAATAATCTGTAATTTTTTATTTTATACCATTTGCAAAAATACATTAACGACCTAAAAAAAAATCAATTACAAATTTTAACACCTTTTATTTAATTTAAAAAAGATATTATATATCTTTTTTAAAGGTGTTAAATTTTGTAATTAATTTTTTTTGCAAATCGTATAAAATAAAAAATTATAGAAGATTATTTTTAAAAAATTGTAGTTAAATTAAAATTTAAAAAAGATATTTAATATCGTTTTGAATTAAATAAAAGGTCTTAATTTTTGTAATTAACTTTTTTTTTTAGATCGTTAGTGTATTTTTGAAATTAGTTTCATGGCTTAAGCTCGACAGATTGACCTAATAATCGACTGTGCCAACCCACAAATTTTCTAATTATTTTTCAATTTATTTTAGAACGTTAGTAGATTTTGCAAAATCTACTTTAAATATCCGGCTAATATCTTACCGAGGAACTCTGTAGTACCGCTGATATTTAAGTTGCCGTATGGTCCCACGTTTCCGTAGACCGTAAGATTAAAATCATACGTAAGACAGGGACTCAAATTTTTCTTCTCATAATAAGTGGTATTGTTTGTTTGGTGTTCAGTGCAATTATCACCATCGCAGAAATTCACGACATAATAATTTACGCAATCGGTGCTCGGCATGTTCCAGCTTATTTTAAGCCAGTCGATTCCCTTATCCGCAACCTTCAAGTTCAGCGTGTCTTTGTGAACTGTTGAAATAAAGAAAAAAATATATATTCTAAGAATTAACAGCGATGACAAATTTATTTGTTTATTTTTTTAATTAACATTCAGCTGCATTTAATTCAAATCAGAGCTGCGTTATTAAAAAAAGTAATTGGTTGATTTACATTGAAGTTACTTTTTTTTATATTTGAAAAAAAAAAATTATATTGAAATTAACAGACTTTTTTAACTGTTAAAATAAAGAGAAAAAAAAAATGGTGATTGCAAAAATATTCTAAAAATTAGCAGCGACAACAAAATTCTATTTTTTTTTATTTTCGTTTTGCTGCACTTAATTAAAATCGAAACTGTATTAATAAAAAATAATTGATTAATTTACATTAGGATTTTTTTGTTATATCCGAAAAAATATATTATAAAATTAATTAGAAAAAAATACATTTTGACACATGCCTCGAGATAAGTAGATTTTTTTTTAGAGAAAAACAAAAAAATCTTTACTCACCGTTTAAACCGGTGGTACCGGAAACCACCCTCTTGGTTCCGTTAGCCATTTCTAAATGTGGCATCACCTTCACGGTGTATGTCGTGCACTGTACCAGCGAAGTTATACGATAGAGAAATGTCACATTGGAGACCTTGCATGTTGAGATTTCTTTGTCGTCGTCCTTGTACCATTCGATTATATAGTAAGAAACGTCTAGGGTGCCATTTGGCCTCTTCCACGATACCGTCAGGGCTGTTGATAACGTGCCCAACACTTCGAGATCCTCGACTATAATCCCAACGTCTGCAATGAGAAAAATTGCAAATTATTGCAGGAAAAAAAACACTTACAATTAAGGAAACTAATTTTTGCATATTTGCACTTAAAATTAAGCTTTGGTGGTAAAAAAAAATAGATTTCTATTTTTTTTTACCACAAAAAAAAAATAGATTTCTATTTTTTTTACAAAAATTTGAAATTTCTCTGCTATTTCTGGGTCAATTATAAATGTTTTACTATAGTAGTCTTATACATATAGAAAAAAAAATTCCAAATTCCAAATTTTATAAAAAGTGTTTAATTTTTTTGTTGCAATATTAAAAAAAAAAAAAAAAATGAGTATAAATATACGATTTTGTACGGCCAAAATATGCAATAAAATTTGTTTTTTTCGACTCACCTTTCGGTACAGTGTTACTGGGAGTGCTCTGAAGATTTTGGAGCCCAAAAGATGAATTACCATCTATTACGTAGTAGCTCATTGACTCACTCGTTGCTGTCATGTCGCATTCTTTTATTTCAATTTCTGAATGAAAAATTGATTAAAAAAATTGTTGTAAAAAAAGCTGGAAAAATATGATTTTTCGATTTTTCTGTATGAACGCTTACTGGGTACTGTCGTTGTGCCTGTGACATTGATGCTCCCATAAGTTCCATTATTTCCCTCAATTGTAAGCTGAAACATGTACGAACGTCCCGGTTCCAATCCGGTCTTGTTGTACCTTGTCATATCGATTTTTGCTTCGACGCACTTTTCATTCTCGCACTGTTTTATTCTGTACGAGGATACGCAATCGGTGCAAGGCATAGTCCAGCTTATCTCGATCCAGTCGCTGCCGACAGCCGCGATTCCCAGCTGCACCGAATCTTCGTTAACTGCGAGATTAAATTAGAGAGATGAGAAAAAGATTCTTCGGGAATAATCAAGTTGATCTGTCTTAAAAAAAAAAGTCAACATATATTTGGACAAGAAAAAAGTATAACATTGCAGTTTCAATGCTATATTTTTTTTTGGGATTTCTTTTTGGCCCGAATATATGTAGAATTTTTTTAATGTACAATTTTGCAAATTATAGATTTTTCATGTCGAATATAATTTTGGCAGCAAAATTAGATTTTAAGCTTTTAGAAAAAAAAAAAAAAAAAAAAAAAAAAAATAGGCTCAGAGAGCTAAAAAAAATGTTGCACATTTTTTAAATTGTAAATCAATAAAAAAGAAAAAACTTTTGCTCTTTATACTTTTTCATATACAAATATTTTACCTTTAAAATATACCTTTTTCGAAAAAAATATAAATTCCGAAGAATTTTGCTTTTTTTTTTCGTTTCTTACATTGAAATTTAATTTGTTTACAATATTTTTTTTTAAATATGTATTTAATGAACAAATGTGTTTGCCATCGAAAATTTAATGACTTTAATGACCTTCTAATTCTGTAGTAGCATTTATAGTAGCTGCTGCTCCAAGATTTGATTCCACAACAGGTTGCACAGTCACACGATAAGTAGTACAGGCATTCAATGAATTGATAAGTACAGTGTGACTATCAATCTTGTCATCGAAAATCCTGCATGCGCCAATTAGTGTCTCCTTCTGGTACCATTGTACTTCGTACTCCTGAACTTCACCCGCGATTTTTATTCCTTTCCAGGACACTGTCAGGGACTTCGTCGTTGACTCAAGGATCTTCAGATCCTTTACAACTTCATTTTCTGAAAGAAAAATTATTTTTTAATATATTGTCAGTTATTCAAATAAGGCTGCAAATTAATACGTATTTTGTGATTAATTTAAAATTGACTTTGGGAATGTGTTTTTAATTTTTATTCAAACTATTAATTTGTTCGTCATTACTTATACAGTGAACTGAGTGAACTTTATTTGAAAAAAAAAAATAAATAAATAAAAATAATTTGTACATTCAAATTGGTATTTTTATGTAAATTAATTGGTATTTTATTAAAAATACAAAAATATCAAATTTATTGGTATTTTAAACTAAATTGATTGGTGTTTCAATAAAAATACTAAAATACCTATTTTATTGGTATTTTTTATCTAAGATACCAATTTTAGATAAAACAAAGTTTTAATTTATTTTTCTGTAAGTAAAAACGGGCTCAAAGATCGAACATGACAAATTATAGGAGTTTCATTATTTTTAATTTCAGAATTTTTTCTCTTCGAGGTTTTTGTAATTATTATTTTATGTTATTATATACAAAAAAATGGCCTAAAATTGAGAAAAATGCTTTAAAATTTTAGTGGACTGATGCAAAGGGAAAAAAAATAATTTTCAGAGTATGAAATAAATAAAATATGAAAAAATAACAAACAATAAAAAAAAAACTATTTTGCTTCAAATTCAGTAGAATCTTTTCAGGGAAAAAAATCATTTTCAGTGTACGAAATAAATAAAATATGATAAAATATCAAACAATACAAAAAAAACTATTTTGCTTCAAATTCTATAAAATCTCTTGAAGGAAAAAAATATAATTTTCAGGGTATGAAATAAATAAAATATGATAAAATAACAAACAATAAAAAAACTATTTTGCTTCAAATTCAATAGAATCTCTTCAGGAAAAAAAAATAATTTTCAGAGTATGAAATAAATAAAATATGATAAAACAACAAACAATAAAAAAAAGCTATTTTGCTTCAGAATTCAATAGAATCTCTTGAAGAAAAAAAAATAATTTTCAGAGTATGAAATAAATAAAATATGATAAAACAACAAACAATAAAAAAAACTATTTTGCTTCAAATTCAATAGAATCCCTTCAGGGAAATAAAATAATTTTCAGAGTACGAAATAAACGCCGAAAGATCTTATTTTATACCTTCAATTTCCTCAACAGAACTAATCGTCGTTGCAGTATTATTTTCATCGCCATAATTCAACTCTGAAAGTGTCGTATAAGTTGGAACAAAAATGCACTGCGGTGGTTCAGGATTTTCAGTAGTGGAGACAATTGGATACTCCGATGTCTGAATGCTGGATTCCCCAAAAGAATCTATAACATTATCCAAATCGTCTTCGAGATCCAACGATCTCGGATCGAAGGCTATTGAATGTGAAGCTTTTTCTTCAAAGTTAATATTCGCGGTCGAAGTTTCCACGAGTTCTTCGGCAGTCCAAGTGACTTCCGGTTCGATGGCTGTCGAGAGGTCGTCGAAAACTTCCGGAATTTTGGAGACCAAACTGGTCTCTTCGGTGATAATCGATTCCTGGAAATTCCCGCTCGTATTCGATCCTGCCAATTTTCTCGACGACCATGATGGATCCTCGACGACCGGAATCACTTCACCGATAACGCAGAGGACGTTGAGAAGTTGAGCGAAGACATGCAAACGATGCCAGACGCGCATATTTGCCTCGAGCTAAATCCTGCAAAATTAAACATTGAGTTAACATTTTTAGTCTGCAGATTCGATTGTAGATATTTTCACAGAAGGCTGCGTGAAATGCAAACATGTAAAAAAGAATTCACGTTGGAGAACCTTTTACATTATTTCGTAACTTTCATAGAGTTAAGTGTAACCGTATATGGGGCATTCCATATAAACAAAAAATAAATAAAAATATGTAAAAATAAATAAAAATAAATAAAAATAAATAGAAATAAATAAAAATAAATAAAAATAAATAAAAATAAATAAAAATAAATAAAAATAAATAAAAATAAATAAAAATAAATAAAAATAAGTAAAAATAAATAAAAATAAATAAAAATAAGTAAAAATAAATAATAATAAATAAAAATAAATAAAAATAAATAAAAATAAATAAAAATAAGTAAAAATAAATAAAAATAAATAAAAATAAGTAAAAATAAATAAAAATAAATAAAAATAAATAAAAATAAATAAAAATAAATAAAAATAAAAATTTTTGTGATGATCGGAATATTTTTTTTTTAATATTAAAAAAAGAAAAAAAAATGTGTATTCGTTTACAGTGAATGAAATGCGCTGGAGATTTTCTACTCATTAGCTACTCATTTACACCGGAAAGCCCCTTTTTTTTAGACGATCAGCATTTCCGCTAGAATCGAATTTTTCTTTGGCTGATTTATCTCGTCAACTCGAGAATTCCTCATAGTTTTATCTGCTGTACTTGAAGATTACGTTCTGCCCCCCAAAGTGCATAAACGTTGACCGCATTGTTCTTTGAGATTACCGGAGCCGCAGGTAGAAAACTCGTAAACTTGGCCCTTTACCCTCTCTGGAGGGTTTCGTGAGAAAACCCAACGATTGTCAAAGTTCTACTACACGAGCCAAAAATTGAAATCTGACAAACTTAATTTTCTTCATAGAAAAATATATATATCTTATTTTGTATATTTATCAATAATAATAATGATGATAATTTGTAAATAATTCATCAATTTTGTATAAATAATTAATTATAATTAATTATTTTAACTATTTAATCATTGAACTGCTCTACAAATAATTAATTATAATTAATTATAATAAATTATTTTAACTGCTTAATCATTGAACTGCTCTACAAATAATTAATCAATTAATTAATTGTAGATCAGAGATTAGCACGAGAATTAAAATTGCAATATTAGGAAATTCATTAAATTACAAAATTAAATACAATCTCCTGATTAAAAATTATGCAAACAGCTCTCGGTCAACAAGTTGCATTCGTAAAATATTTCTTCCATCGAAAAATAACGCAAAACTTGCGCGATCGACTTTCAATTCAGCGTATAAGAAATTTTCAAGTCGGATTAGAATCCTAATAAAAATAAAAGCACCACAATAGTCATCCGTATTATCCACACCAATAAATGCAGCACATAGAAAATGATGAAACGCATTATGACTTACACAGAATCGTCATTGTTTTCTAGAATGCTCAAAACGTTATCGCAGGAGAATGTCATATCGGAGATTACAATAACGATTATCTTTCAGAAGCTGTTTCACATTTAGATTTCACAGACAATATTAACGCATCAGCTACTTACATAGCAAAAATTTTCCAATTCTTCACTCGTCGATTCATCGAATCAGCAATTAATCGAAAATTAAGAGCATCGATTTAATTTCTTTATAGAGCAATTTTTTTTTTTTTCAATTACAGCTTCAATCGTCGATTCAACGAATCACCATTTTAATAAATAAAAAAAAATGAGGATGACGATTAAATTTCTTTATAGAGCAAAATTTTTTTTTTTTCAATTATAGCTTCAATCGTCGATTCATCGAATCACCAATTAATCAAAAATTAAATCGCTTTATAGCGCAAATATTTTTTTTTTTCAATTACAACTTCAATCATCGATTCATCGAATCACCATTTTAATTAAAAAAAAAAAAGAATGATAATTAAATTTCTATATAGAGCAAAAAAATTTTGTTTTCAATTATAGCTTCAATCGTCGATCCATCGAATCACGAATTAATCAAAAATTAAGAACATCCTAAATTTCTTTATAGTGCAATTTTTTTTTTAATTACTTTTTAATAGCGTAAAATTTTAATAATTTTTTTCAATCTTTTTAATTTTTTTTTTTCGATTATAGCTTCAATCGTCGATTCACCGAATCACCAATTAATCAAAAATTAAGAACATCGATTAAATTTCTTTATAGCGCAAAAAAAAAAAAGGAAAAAATTGCGATTTTCAGGCAAAACGTTGTTAATAGTAAAAGACAACGAAGAGTGAGAGTTGTCTCGATAATCACTGTGTTCGAGTCACTGACAAAACTTCCCGGCTCGTCGTCACTCTAACTCATATCGCTGATAACGTTAAAAAAAAAAAAAAAAAAAAAAGCACTCTCCACTCCACCACTCTAACTTGGCTTGCACACCCGGCGACACTTTATTAATTAAACTCGATAAACATTGCCGCTGGTGATATGAAAAATAGACTATACGTCGTATGTATATGAGATTTTCTCGAGGCCCTCGACTGGTGGTTCACTATCCGAGATAATAAAAAAAAAATCTATAGATATGGGGTAATATTCTATGGTATTTCACACAGAATGAAATCTGAGACCCATTTACAAGACAGAATTTTATATCCCTGATTTTTTTATACTGTTTTTTGGCAGTGAATTTTTTTTTCGATTTTTGTCCGATTTTTTTTTGCACCTTTTGGTTTATAAAAATTGTTAATTTTAATTTTAAAAAAATTGGCCATGCAGCGCAATTGCATATAAAATAGTTCTGATATTAAAAAACATATCGACTGCAGGATTTTATATCCCTGACTTTTTTGTATTTTTTTTTTGGCAGTGAAATTTTTTTTTCGATTTTTGTCCGATTTTTTTTTGCTCCTTTTGGTTTATAAAAATTGTTAGTTTTAATTTTTAAAAAATTGGCCATGCAGCGTAATTGCATATAAAATAGTTCTGATATTAAAAAACATGTCGACTCCAGGATTTTATATCCCTGACTTTTTTGTATTTTTTTTTGGCAGTGAAATTTTTTTTTCGATTTTTGTCCGTTTTTTTTGTACCTTTTGGTTTATAAAAATTATTAATTTATAATTTTTTAAAAATTGGCCATGCAGCGCAATTGCATATGAAATAGTACTGATATTAAGAAAGATATTGACCATATTTTCGAATTTTTGCAATTGTAAATTTAATCATTTATTTTTTGCTAAAATAATGTAATAAAAATTGACATTAAGAAATATGAGAAAAATACTGTAAAAAAATTACATCTTTTTTTTTTTTAATTTAAATATGAATTAAAAGTTAAAGGTTCTAGTTTTGAATGCAGAATGTTGTTGCATTTTTTGGAGTAATTTAAAAAAAGGACGTTCTTATTAAAACTTTTAATAATTTTTTTTTAATTTCAAACTACGTTACACGATGATAAAATTGGATGTATTATTTATCTGGAATCATGTTTTTAATTAACATTAGAATTTTTTAAATTGTTTATTTCATTTTTTTTTTTATCAAGAACGGAGCAAAATGAAAATCTAATAAAAATCAAAATAAAAGAAATATTAAAGAAGTAGGATTTCATCCGGTGTGAATTACCATATGGAATGTCCCATACAACGTCGAAATTATTTTCGCATTTTTTTTTTTACGTCCTAATCGAACCGACACTCTGGAAATGCAATAATTCGGGAATTTCATTGAAGCTACCGATAAATATTCACTTAAATAAATAAAGACTAACGATAAAACGAATTTCTCGACGTTTTTACGATAATCGCTTATATCTTCGAAGAATTTTCTTTTTTTTTTTTTTTGTAATAATCATTATTTATATGTCTCATCGAGTCATTTCTATTAGTTTTTTTACTATTCTTATTTATTATTTATTATTATATTTTATAAAAATTTCAGCTTTTGTTTGTATAAATTCGCTTCGATATAATGAATTATTTATTTATTTTACATGTAGAAAATTTAGAGCCCATATAATTTCTCTGTAGCATGTTATTTTTTCCATAAATTATTCAATATTGACTTTTTTTTATAAATGCTTTATTGCATTGACATAACATAACAAATTTTGACGTTTTACTAAAAACCAAACACTTGTCTTTGAAAATTTATTAAAAAATCGATGGGAAGAAAATTAAAGCCCATACTTTTTTCCATCGATTTAAATTACATGATTTAAAAAAAAAAATTAACTATTGCACAAAGTACCTTTTCTTTTTTTAAAACACGAATTTTTCTGAATCTCAAAAAAAAAAAAATGTTAAACATTCCGACAAAAATCCGCAATTTTTGAAATCCTAAAAAACAAAGTTTTCTCTAATTCACAAGCAAAACAAATATTTCTCGAAACCCCATAAAAAATCCCCACAATTTCCTCCATCACTTTATAATTCCCATATCTTCATTTTTTTTAAAATGATCTCCTACAAATTTTTTTTGTATCAATAAAAAATAATGCATTAAAAATGCAGGAAACTTTTTCACTGAAATAACGCTACAGAATATAAATTTTCCCTTACCCAGATGCTCCTTCTCTCTAATTTCTCTAAAACCTCCTGCGGAAAACAGGTTCTCCGGAATTTCCAATAGCTCGTCTTCCTTTTTTGGTCTTCATGCGCCACTTTAATGATAATCACTCTTAAATAATTAATCAATAACAAAAACAGAAACAAAAAAATAACAGGAATAATGTTATTTTTTTTTTTTAAAGTGAATTTAGTGCGGAGGAGGTTGAAGCGTCGATGATGAAGTGCACGAGGGAACTAAACGAGTGAAGCGAAAGAGGCTCTTTGGATCATAAAGCTGGTACGAATGCTGGCAGGGCGGAATACGAGAACCCCGAGCATGAGCTTCTTCAAAGGAGGATATCTGTGGGACAACCCCCACAAAGACGTTCGCTCGGAAATAGCGAGAGAGAGTGAACGATCCCATCACAGCAATGTGTATGTGGACGTTTACCATAGAAGACTATTAAGTGTATTGGTAGGGCCAGGTCGGCCCTACCAATATATGTATCTATATATATATGTATATATAGGAGTAAGAGTGGATTGGTATTGAAGCTGCACTTTGCCCAAAGGGTCGGGTGTATAAAGCGATGCCTGTTGCCTCTCTCCGCGGGCTTAAGGGCCCCGAGGGCCGATATTTCAATGGTGGAACACCTGCGTATCCACAACCCCTTTGTGAGGCGACAAAATATCTTCATTATTCTCGCCTCGATGAAAATTGAGTTGCGCTCTTCACTTGTGATTTCTTCCTTGGAAGAAGAAAAATGCCAATTCGCGTGTACGAAGAATCCAACGTTATCGTATTTCATTTGCATATTCAGCTGAAAAAAAAAAAACAGAAAAAAAATGCTGTAGTTAGAGGGAATAGAATTGTGAGCTAATGCAGACGCGGTGGGAAATTGGACGCTTGGGAAAAGCTGACCATTCCTCGGGGCTTTTACAGACGAGAAAAAGATTTCTGGGTGAGAGAGAGAGAGATGGCAAAGTTAAAAATGTAATTTGGAGTATTTTTGTTTAGGGTATTTAAAACTTTGTTATAAAATTATTTTTAATTATGTAGAATATTTTTTAACACGTTTTATTTTAGAATTTTTTTTTTTTTTTTTGCATTTTCTAAAGTCTTTATTTAAGATAAAAAATGCAAATTAAATTTTCTTTCTCTATGAAGAAGCAACAAACATTTCGGGGCTTTTCTGTAAGAAAAATTGTCTCCATATTAAAGATCAGGTCATTAATTTAATATAAAGAATTGGTTCTAATAAATTACTTTAACTTCCTTAATTCCAAATTGATAAATCATTAACATGAATATCGTCATTTATTCACAGCAAATGTGTATTTTTTGTGTCATTAAAGATAACAAGTAGGAGTAAGAATTATTTCTCGAATTTCCAGCCGAATTATTTATCGAATTTCTAATGAAACGCACGGTTTTGAAGTTGAAAAAGCGACAAAAAAAATAAAAAATGGAGTCCATATTTAGAGATTTACTACAATTTCATGAAAGTTTCATTTCATTTTTTATACTACAAATATAGAACACCAAAGAAAATTATAGCTCAGATGCGAGAAAATGGAAAAATTGAATTTCTTTGCGAGCTTTGATTGTCTCTTCAAGTACCATCGATCTCCATAAACACCATAAAAATGACAAAATTCTTTATATTTATTCGCCGAATTGATTCCTATGTAAATTTTGCAGATAATATTTCATCAAAAATCTATTAAAAATAATTTTCGTTTCGAATAACTTTATAATTATTCTTTAAATTACGAAGCCATTCGAGATAATTCATCTGAAGTATTACTCCGTTTTTTTTTTTTAATTATTATTCAAATATATTCGATCTAAGAAGCATTTAAAATACTTTTTTTTTTAAATATTCCTCCCCAAACGTGTCCCGCATCTCAATCTCAAAAAGTTAGAAGCGATTTCGAAGACGTTGAAGTACTGCCGGATATGCGGAGACACATGTCCTGTTTCTCTGGACGTCTTTGGGAAAGTTTCTCTCAAACATCTGGCGACAGTGTGTCAGACAGGATTTGTTCGGGTTCCGGTTTCTTTAGAGTATTTACACAGGCGAATCGCACGGGCAACGCTTGTGTCAAGCCGTACGCGTTGCTGTACTTAGTTCGAGTATCCTATTTCTTTCAGGGTTTCCTGAAAAGATTTTAGCCTCCTTAATAGCTGTACTTAAGCGGATGTCTTATTTATACATATATATATAATTTTCTTTGCGCGGGAAATTGGACATTGGAATTACCGTGATGGTAAAGTAATATTTGGGAAAGACCAAGATTTTGCGGGTTTTCCATTTTTATTTTTTCATTTTTTTTTCCAAAAAAAAAACGTGCGACAAAAGCTCACATACTGAAAACAGTAATTTAGTAGAGCCTTTGAGGCGGTCCCATGGATGACTTGATGTGAAGTGATCGCACGTTCTGCCAGTGTTTCTTGAGCAAAGACACGAGGAAGTTGATTGACAAATGTACGTTCTGTACCAACTCATCCTCCGACATCTCGACGTGTCCAACTGCCACGGAAAGGCAGAGTACCTGTGGAACAACAAAAATTCAACGTTGTTTTTTAGCAAAACATCATTTGCTTTTGAACTTTTAAGAATGTGGTTACATTCTGCTTTTCCAAGCTGGGAGCCGAAAACGTTTTGAAAAAATGATAATTTTATACAATTCTTGATAAAAGCTGAAGATTGTCATTTGTTTCAACTTTGATTGAGGACAAGGCGATTTAAGCGCAATTTCCACACCCAAAGAGAATTTACTCTGCTTCCTCGCAAGCATCTTCGGAGCCATTAACGATAAAACTATAAAGGTCGCGTTGCGAAGAAGCACACGTGCGAGAAAAAAACAATCAAAGAAAAAAAAAAAACATCTGTAGAATCTGTGGAATTTTGAGTATTACGAAATACTGAAATAGCGCGGGGTTTATACCTTCTTCATCTGGAACTTGATCGTTGCCTTGACTTCGTCAATTTTACCGATCATAGACTCCTGGTGGGAGAGAAGACCAGGGAATTTACCGGCCTTGTTGAGACCAGGTCCGAGCAGACGCGGAATCTGCTTGATGAGAGACTCGCTAGCCAGAAAAGCGTCATACTTCTTGGCTGTAAAACGCAAAAAAAAAAAAAAAGAAAATCGTTAATGCACGTGTCTCACGTATACGTTTTAGAGTTGTAAGCATCCCGTTACTTTTAAACTCATTTTCTTCGTTCATCTCATAACTAGTTCGAGTCATTATTTTTTTTTAGAATTCCGTGAGATTTTAATAAGTAATTAAGGATCTTACTGAAATTTATTTGGGGCATATCACCCGGTTTAGACCATTTTTTTTACGCATAATTATTTACGATTTTTTAAAACTAATTATCGGGCGACATATTTTAAAAATCTGCAAAAAAATTCTGAAAAATATTTTTTGGATTTTTTTTGGGTAAACGAGCCGAAGTGGAACAGCAATTCTTTCGATTTTTTTCGGCCGTTGAAAAAAGAAAAAAATAATAACGACGGCCAGCAACTAGAAATTTTTTATATGTGACACATGATTTTTACAATTTTTTCAGATTTTTCGAATGTATATATATATTTTTTATTTCATAATGAACGAACAAAATCTCAATATTTGGAAAAATCTGAAAGAATTCACAAAAATCATAGTAAAGTTACGATTTTAATAATTTTTCCATTGTTTTGTTGTTGAAAAAAATTTGCATTTTCAAAAAAAAAAAAGGCTTTTCCGAATTTTTCAGATTTCTAAAATGCGTTCGATAGTTTGCAATAAAAAAATTGTAGATAATAAAAAATTTGTAATTAAATATAAAAATAAAATAGTGCTTTTTAGAGTTATACCATTAAGACATAATTTTGCCTTTTGGAGTACTTAACGAATCTACATAGGAAAAAAAATTGTCCCAGGTAACAATTTTCTACAATTTTTTTTACCAATGGAATATTGAAAAAATTGAAAATTATAAAACTATTCACGAAAAAAAAAAAGAACAGATAAAAATAAAAATAATAAGACAAAAATTCTGAATTATTAATTTAATAATTGTCTCTAGACCGATTGAAGTGCAAGGTTATTTATACGCCATGCCCACACCCAGCGAAGATTTAATCTCCTTCCGTTGACGACCTTCAATGCCAGGCAATTGAGCAATGCAGGTGCTTTTTTAGGAAGGTAAGCATCTTTTCCAATAATTATCGATTTACAAATCGGTTGAACGGCAAAATTAACAAAAATCTTGTTTCTCCAGATTATCTAAATTCCAATAAAGTTTTACCTAGTTTCTTCACGAGCTTCTTGTTCTTGTTCAGCTTTTTCAAAGCTTCAGCATCCATGAACGGAACATTGTTAGCTTTAGCTTCGTCGCAATGTTGCTGATCTCCAAGCACACAGACCTGCATTTTTGGTCTCGGAATGTTCTTTAGCCTGAAATCAAAGAAATCATCATAAAATTCCACAATTCAAAGTATTTAAATTACGACTATTTTCCGTTTTTATTAGCATTTTCCGAATTATTCTCAATTTTTTTTTGTAAACTTCGAGCTATCTTGGTGTCTTTTAAAAAAGCAAAAATTCTGTGGATTTTAAACGTTTTTTTTTTTGCAAAGAAAATAAAAATATTATAAAATAAATCGCCGGAATCCATACAAAATTCTAGAATTTTTTTTTTTAATTCCAAAATTCACATTTTTATCCTTCTTTTGAATAAAAAAAAGTCTATGGAATTGTTTTGGTTTTTAAAAGAAGATTATTGAATGATATTTTTTAATTTTTATCACATTTCATTTGTCAGATATAATTTTTTTAAATATTGTAAATATATTAAAGCCCAATGTAAAAAAAAAAAAAATTCGAATTTTTATTTTCCCTTAAAAAAGGATTAAAAAAAAACATGAACTTTAGGTTTTCAAAATATTTTTATGTCGCCTAGGTAAAAAAATAAAAAATTATATCTCAAGGATAAACTGCATTTGCCATTGACAAATGTAAAATGTAAAATACATGTTAAATATCAAAATGCCTTTAAAATTAACTATAATAAGCAAAAAAAAAATTCAAAATTCATTTTTTTTTCAAAAACAGGATTAAAAAAAAACCCAAAAATTTCAATTTTGAAAATGATTTTGCAAACTACCTTTGTCAAAAAATTCAAATTTTTTTTTTTTTTTTTTTTTTTTTTTTTTTAAGTTTCACAAAATATTGTTAAATTCCTTAAAATTGTCAGTATTTAAATTTCAATTATTACCAAAATTATCCCAAAAACTGAAAATTTTAGCTGCTAAATTAGAGCAAAAAGAATTTTTTGTTTTGCAGCAAAGTGTACTTTTATTAATTTTTTCGACACCAAACAACTCGTTGCAACGCATTACGATGAATAAACTTACCAGCAGGATCATCTTGCGCGATCCTGAGATTTCAAATAACGGTAAGAATACCTCCCCAATAATTTTAAGACCCTGGGTGAGGGTCCGCCGAGTTAAGCTCGGCTTCCTGATTCGTAATGAGGCGATCTTTTCGGATTATCGCGAAATTTTACGTTGCAATATGTGCCCAAAAAAGAAAAAAAAAAAAGGCATTGAAACCAAAAGCCGAAAAGAGCCCTCAACATCAGGTGTAAACATACTTGACAGTGCCAGAGAAACGTTTGTCCTTTTGGGGATCGTAGTTCTTCAATCCAATTTGGAGTTCAACGGTTTCCAAGAATTTCCTCTTCTTGTCCGCCGAATGTTGAATAACTCCGTTTACGCACTCGTAGAGGGTGTCACGTGATACTTTGGACCTGAAATAAGGAATTTATAACCAATCAGTTCGCGAGGTATCAAAAATGCTTCTTAGATCCCTGATAAAGAGTTCGCAACTCTGATACTCGATTTTTGATAGTGAAAAACAAAAATAGAAGGTTTTTTAAAGGAATTTTGAAGGATTTTTCATTCCGACGATAAGATCGAGAGAATGGCGAAAGATGTGTCACATGTGTGTCGCAAATTTCGCGCTGTTATCGTCCCAGATATATTTCGTATTTCAAAAATATTGAAACTCGACACTACGTCTACAGGTATTTTAACCTGGTTTAATGAGTATTTCGATTAAAATTGCGGGATTGCTGAGATAAAATTGGATGTAAATACTCACGTCATGATGATCGCGACCGAGGAGGAAGCCGAACGTACGACGAACCTACTCGACGACTCAAACCGGAAAGAAGTGCAATGGAAAACTGATGGAGCGACGCCAGTTAGCTCTGAAGTTGGGAGATTGTCGTGTGTGGTTCAAGAAACACTCGCAATGTCGCTTATTCGTAACGCGGGAATTTTGAATTTAGTCTACGATGAGATTTTTCGCTCGTTCGTTTAGTTGATGAAAAAGGTAAAAATACATCTTGAGTATTTTAGGAATTTATTAATCGAGGAATTGACGAGGTTTTAGAGGGACTCAAAAGAAATTTTTAGCTTTCGTACTTAAAAATTCTTGCATCTTTTCACTGAAAAATAGTCGAATTTTGAAATAATTATTGTAGTTGGATATGAGGCTGGTTTTGGGAAACTCAAAATTGAAATATCGCGAAATATTTTGACGTGCATTTTTTGTGTAACCGAAGAAATTTTTTTTATTAATTATATATTTAAAAAAAATTATTTATGTGTTTAAAAAAAAATTATTATGTTGTACTCACCGGGAGATCGATATAAATTTTTTTTTTCTATCATTTTGATATTAACAATTTTTGTCGTCACATTAAAATATTATCAATTTTATTTGAATTTTATTCATAAGCTACGTATTTTAAATTTAAATTTAGATAAATTTAAATATTACCAAATTTTATACTTTTTATTTGATTACTTTCAAGCATCTATTAGACTTCAATTTTTCATTTCACAACTGCATCGTTAATACGCTTTTTTACGTTATTAAAAAAATGTTAATCCCAGAATAATTAAACATTATTAACATTAATAAACTGAGCATGTAATTTATCTGGCATTTACGAAACCGAATGAAACCGCAAAAAGAAATCCAAATTTAACGAATAATAATAATTCAGAATCATCATTTCTAATTCTCCTGCAAATACAGATCCTCACAGAAATCGATAATAAAATACAAAACCGGCAAATAGCGCGTCATTTGTCATTTCTACGAGTGTCAATTATTTAATTAAAAAAAAAAAAACCAAAAATACGTCAATTTCTCGCTTCATAAATAATTACAAAAAATGCAGAATAATGATAGCAACCACAAGAATTCCGAAATTAACGAAATACCAGAGCCGCCCTCCGATCAAGGAGATCTAGGAGAGGAAATCGACTCGATTAATAACGAAGCCGAGGTTTTTTCGCAGAAGCTAGAAGGACTTTTCGTCGACAGCGACATATGGATTTCGGCCGAAAATTCTCGCGAAGAGGATTGCTCTTGTACAGACGATAATCAACAATCGTCTGCCGCGGAATATCTAGAAATCGAGTATTCCCACGCTACGAATAGTCAGGAAAATCGCTCTGATTTCCGAGTGGAGTCATCGATCGACAAGAATATTCTCTCCGCAACGGATCTACTTCAATCAGTTGTGGAATCCTACAGAGACGCTTTGAACGAGCAGAGAATCGTAATGGCGAGCCAAACCGAGGCGATAAATAGACTGGCAAGAGCGATCGAAGATCAAACGAAAATGATAAGTTTGTTGCGCGAAAGCAACAGCCGTTAGCTGAAAATACTTCGAAATATATTATACTGATAATGACAATAAAAATATATAAATATATAAATTACTTTTTTTTATTTTTTTTTTCTTCTTCTTCTAAGCTTACAGGTACATATATTAAAGCTACGACTGACAAAAGTAGGAAATGAGATCAATACTGCCTCTGGTTCTGATTTACAAAATGTACAAGAAGATTCAGATGCGAGCAGTTATTTTTTTTTTTTTCTTTTTTTTTTTTTGTATATCGGTTGTTAAAGCCTTTTGATTTTTCTGAGATATTTGTATATATATGTATATCTATCAGAGGAAATGCATCAGATCAGTTGCACTGTTACACAACGGCCCATTTTTTTTTTTTTTTTTTTTTTTTTTTTTTTTTTTTTTCTTTTCTTTCGTAAACGAAAATATTTATGGACAGTCTGTAGTCAAGAGGCAAGAGTTAAGACACTAGCTAAAATCCGACAATTGAGTATTTACAGTCGGTTTTTAAAAATTGGTACGAGCATTTCGAGTCTCCGAATGAAATTAAAAAAAAAAAAACGTTATATGTAAAGAGAATGTCAATGAACGTAAAAAAAAAAAGTGTGACAATTATCAATTGATCGAATGGCGAGAGAGGCTAAATTAACTTAAACACTAAAAGAGAGAAAATGACATATTTTCCTAGCGAAATTAATAGCTGGGCGACAAACTTCGAGGATCACGGGAAAAACGCACATCCATCGCGTTTCCCTAAATGCATGAATGTCGATCACAAGGTTCTTCGATACAATTGTTCGAGGTATGTAAGAAAAAATTAAAGAAATGAGGATAAAGAAAACGTCGAAATTTTCACAAGATTCACGCGATCATTTGAAATTCACCGAATGGATTTGGTATGACACCGACACCTACGCCACCCTCGTGAGAACACATCGGCTCCCCGAAGATCCAGGTATCGGTCAAAGGATCGTAAATCTCGACGGTCGATAAATTGAAAACACCGTCGTAACCCCCGACCACCCACAATTTTCCCATATTTGCTACGAGCGCCGCCCGACTCCGCATCACATTCATCGGGGCGACGTACTCCCATCTGTAAAATAATGTTTTCGATTAATTTTCTGCAAAAAGTATTGAAATTATGTGAAAATAATGACAATAGACGAGCAAATATGCACCGTAAAAAAGGAATAATTAGTTTTTTTTGTCAATTCCGTCACTTTTTTTATGATCCTCTTTTGGGTTTCTCATAATTAGTCAGGTTTTATTATTGCGCGAGAGTTTCTATGCATTTAAAAAGAAAAAATAACCACAAATATTGCATTTGAGAAAAAATTATATCTTGGAATCGAGAAATAAAAGAAGAGAAATACAAGATAAATCGCAGTAAAAAAAGAGCCCAAGAAATCTGAAAAATATATTTCGATCAGAACTCGTAAATTAGTCTATGTTTTATACTGCAAATTATTCTGTGGATTTTACACATGTCTATAATTCTCAAAATGTTGAAGTAAAATCGAAGGTGTTGCATTGCGAAGTAAAAAAAAAAAAAATTTTTCCCAACATTTTACAAATCGAACAGTCTCACAACAGTGTATAAAAAAAATGCGATTCCTAAAAAATTTAGTGAAACAAGAATTGAAAAATGTACTGATAATAATTCTCAACTTGTTGTAAAATCTGCCGAATTATGAGAGATATGTGAGATGAGAAAAAGTTCCGAAATTGATAGAAAGTGCCTGGTATTGCGATAAAATTGCATTAATTACGAAAAAAGAGAATAAATAAAAACAAGTCACGATATATTTGAAAGATAAGCAGAAAAAGTAAATAAATAAACGACTCACGTGTCTGTTTTCGGATCGTAAACCTCGACAGATTGTAAAAACGTCGAACCGTCGTATCCTCCGCAAACGTACAGCTTGCCGAAGAGTGTTGCCACCCCGAGTCTGCATCTTCGTGTCAACATTGGTTTAACTTGAGTCCAAATGCCGGTTTGAGGGTCGTATCGTTCCACCTGAAATAATACGATTTATTAATTCGCGTCGGTGCAGTCGAACCTGAGTAATTTCAGGCGCGTATCTTTTTTTCTCTCTCTTTTTTTTTTTTTTTTATATCGTTATTTCATTACCGAATTAAATATCGAGAGGCCATCGTGACCACCGAGAGCATAAACATATCCTTCAAAAGCCACTACTCCGCCAGCGGAACGGTGCTTGTTCATAGGCCGTATCATTTGCCATTTGTCGGTAACAGGACAGTATCTTTCGGCCGTGTTTAACGATGTTTCGCCGTCGTAACCTCCGCACACGTATATGAAATCATTCAGAGCGGTTGTTCCCACAGCACTGTAATGAAGAATCTTTTTTTTTTTTTTTCGTTTTCTCTCGATTTTTGTTTTTCTTTCGGAAGTGGAATTCTTGCAATTTTTTAAAATTCTTATATTCGCAACGGGGTATTTTTTTTACATAACCAAAGATTTAAAAAAAAAACCCCTTTTTTGTCTGCATTTCTAAAAAAAAAACGTGCATACTAAAAAAAGAAAAAATCCATCGCATTTCTAAGACTTTTTTTTAAAGTTATTTCAAAGAATTTCATAGGAAATTTACACTTTAAACCAACTTTATTCAGTGACTTCGAACGCATATTACTTTCATAATTGAACACCAATTTAATTGCAATTTTATGTCATTTCCAGTATACAAAAATTTCACGATATTGACGATTATAATTAGACGACGATATGGAGATATTGAAACAAAAGAAAAAAGCTGAGAAAGTCTCTAATATGTACCTTCGTTTGCAGTGCATATGTGCTATCAATTTCCACGTTTTCAGGCAGGGATTATAAACCTCGACGGTGGATAGTCTCTCGAAACCGTTGTAACCACCGAAAGCGTACAATTTGTTTCTATGAACGGCTACGCCAACTCTGCTTCTGTCCATTGTCATAGCTTCCGATGTTTGCCATTTTTCTAAAAATCACAAAATCCACAGTCACCCGTTTAGAAACCGCAAGACGCTGAAATATTTAATTTTGAAAAATAAATTTCCCCTACCGGTAAACGGATCATAAACTTCGACGGTGCTTCTGGAGCTTCCAGATTTTGAGAGCCCGCCAAATGCGAAAATATGACCCATTATTTTGTAACAGCATCGCGGTCGAACTTTGTAAGATTCCAACATGTGTCTTCTATCAGGAATGAGATGATAGTCCTTAGCCTCGTCCAATAGATCTCTAAAAAAAAAAAAAAAAACGAGTCAAATTTCATCGTTGAAAAGGACACAAAAAAACGTACAATATTTACAATTTTTTTTTCTACACATTCTGCAAAAAATACCTGCAAGCATGAGAGCTCTTGATGAGCGTCTCTTTTGCAACCCGATCGGCCAAATATTCAGGACTGAGAAGCGGCAATCTAACGAAACTAAGTAGCTCCGGCAAATGCGAAGCTCGCTGTTCAATGTCGTGATTCGTCCATTTAACAACAGCCTCGAATACTTGATTTTCCGAAACAACGTAGAGCTCGTCTTTGGACACGAGTTTCTTGAGATCGGCGAAGCTCAGACTCAAAAATTCCTCGGACTGTGCCACTTGGTAGAAATACTGATGAATGTAGTTCGTAGCTTCGGCTACGAGCGTCGCGCAATTAAGCGTATCCGCAAAGTGACTTATGCCCAATGCGTTGTGAGGATTGAAGCGTTTTTTCAGAAAATCAACGCAAGCATCTTTGACCTTTTGTAGTTGAAGAAAAGACGCTCCTACCATCATGTTCTGAACGTTGTCGTTGTTTAGAGTTACTTTGCCGCTGTAGGCAAAGTTTATCAGAGCTTCCAGAGTTCTGCGAGAAAAAGAAACACAATTTTGGTCACGTTAGAGGAAGAGATTTATGCTTTTTTTTTTTTTTTTTTTTAGTACTTTAGATATACTCACGCGGCATCGAAACCCTGCAACGTTATATCCTTTTGTTTGCTCTCGATCATATTGTTCAGAAACATTGCATGGAAGTAGGGAATAGTGGCCGCAAGGACTAGCCTGTGTGCACTAAAAATTTGGTCATCCGCCTGTAAATTTAAGGTTCTATTATTGAAATTTCCGACAATTCATTGGTGAATACATTTCTTTATACAATTACATTTTTTGTTTTTATAATATTTGTTTAATATAAATAATTACACACTCATCTTGCAGCCTAAAATAGTGGAATGAAAAAAAAAAAAAAAAACAGGAAAAGTGCTCTAGAACTCGTGTCCCAGGGCCTCATTTTATCATTATTGTTTGATATTTTATTTTTATTGCATACTTATTTATCTTTAGTATACTTTTTTTATGGAAATTAAAATTTAGTGCAACTTGAGTAACCCAAAAAGAAATGATTCTTAAGAAGTCATTTTAGGCAGAAAAAAGTTTTTTTTAAATTCCTAATTTCTTTAAGTATCTCCCTAGAAATTTTTTCCTTGGAGCTTAAGAATTTTTTTTACACAATCCGACTACTTCTTTAAGCATAAAATTTTTAAAAAATGCTTTCATCTCAGAAATGTTATCAATTCACCTGAAAGCAGAACGAACATTTTATTTCCAATATACTCCAAACAGTATCAATTTTTACAATTTTTTTTTTCCTTCAGCATTTCCCTAGAAACTTTTACGCCTGATCTTAAAAAAAAAATTTACACACGCTGCTATTTTATTCATAAAATAAAAAATGCTTTCGTGCGCATAAATTAAGAAACACATTAATCCAGAAATAATATCCATTTTTCCAAAATCAAAATGAACAATTTTCATCCGAGAATCCTCTAAAAACTCTCGACTTGTACAAAGTACATTTTTTATTCCCTAGAAATAAGAAATATATCGTTCGCCAAGTAAAACTGACGATTAATGTTGAAAAAAAAAAGAGAAAAAAATTCTCTACAGCAAAAGTCTGGGCTTTGTTGTGATCGTTCTTTATAACCTCTGTTATAGACACACTTGGGGGAGGGGAGGGGGGGAGGCGTACCTTGAGAGTGACGTCGCAGAGTTTCCCCTGTCTCCGTATTTCCTCAAAAACTGGATATCCCTGTGAGAACAAATCGTCCTGTTGATAAACGACCTGTTTATCATGTTCCTCTTCGATGTTAAACGATTTAGGGGGGCCTGAGAGACAGGCAGTTTTACAATGACGTTCCCAGTCCGTCATAACAGTCGCTCCAAACAGCCTGGAACGCACTGCCCTCGAAGGAAGCTGTATTCCCGCGGCACTTGCACCGCTAGGCCGTCTCAAAGTACGCAACACTGGCGTTGTATTGAACTGATTGGCCGTTGCCGCTGCTGATCGCCTGTGGACATTTCTCGCTGCCATATCTTTTATTATTATTATCAATTATTCAATTATCGTTGATAAGACTGGCGCGAGATCGTAATATTCGATGAATTTCAATTGTGTTTTCGTAACATTCGATTGAGGCGCGAGAATAAAAAAGAAAAAAAAATAAATGAATAAATAAAAACAAAAGTTTTAGGTGTACCGGACGACCTTCGAGTTAACAGAAATCGTCGATTTTCTCGCCGCGATTTGCATTAGATAGTTATTGCTCTAATTTTTCACGCCCACTTGTGATTTATCGCTGTTTTTCTGTGCAATTGCAAAATACGGGATATTCTGGGTATTTGCGATTTTGCAATTAAACACAATTTCGTCTTTTTGGGCTCGTGAAAACCGGCGAGTGCAAAAGTTTCGAAGTCGATCCGGCGACCTCGCCGCACACGCGTCGATGTAAACAAAGCGAGTTTAACGACACACGCTCTTTGTCAGGCTTTCGAAACGATACTGAGAACAACCGAAGCGAAAAACAACTGACGCGAGATTCGAGCGGGGATGAGAAATTTTGAAACTCGGAATATTCGTTACACTTCTTTTGTCGATATCGTAGACATTTGATTATTGATATATATTCCTCAAATGCTTTTTGGAATAATCGCGCAGATCTTTTTTATTGTCGGAGTCTCGATTAACCGTTTTTTCACCGAATTTTAAAGCGATATTTTTCTTCTCTTTTATTTACATCTTTTTCGTGTAATTAAAAACTCAACGACGCTTGAATCGCTGCTAAATATTTTTTTTAATTCTTTTTACGAAATTTTACTGACTACTTTTGTCAATGGAAAAGCAAACTGAAATTTTTTAACATTTAATAACGATTTTTGTTCACAAACGAGTGCAGAAATTTTTTATTTATTTAACAAGAAAATTCACTTTTTTTTCACAAAATCTCTCGAAACGAACAAAAAAGTTTGCTAGGGAAGTTTATGTTAAAAAAATATTCTACAAACAAAATATCCATTTTTCCTCAAGAATTTCTGTACAAAAGCCAGAAAACGAAAAAAAATTTTTTTTTCATAGACTAGAAATGTTTAATCGAATGAAAATCGATGAAAGTGCAAATAATTGAATTCCATTTACGTTTTCTAATAAATAATAGGAAAACGTAAATAAGAATTTTTCAATTAGAGGAAAAATTATGATTTGGTAAAAAAAAAAAAAAAAGTCGATCATTTTTTCCACTGTTTTTAGTGGCCATCGTGCATTCTTGACTCTACCGTAGATTTCGTTATACCCACATCGATACATTCCGAAATAATCTAGAAATAAAGTTGGCTATTTTTCAAAAATATTTGTCAGTATTGAAAAGAACATTTTTTACTCTCGCGCTGTAACGTTTTCGTTCTGTTATCTCGACACTCACTTTATAGTACGAAGAAAAAAAAAAACCGTTGAAACTCGAGGGAAAATTTATATGATTTACGCACCTAAGTGTATGATAGGTATGGAAGTCGCGATATTGCACTACTCGCGAATCTCGTTGGCGGACAAATGAATCACGGAAAGCCAACGAACTCCTTTTAAACTCGGCTTTTTCTTTGTGTCTAAACTTGGATCAGTACGATAGATGCGCCTAATGCAGAGACCCGTTGCTTGATGCAGTGATCACACCAATTATAATATAATGTTCAGCTGCGAGAGAATGCGCATATATATATATATATGTATATATATGTATTTTTCGGAAAGACGATTGCTCACTATTTGTCCCGGAATGCTTTTATTCCAGTCGCAATTATCGTATTTGCGTCGAATAAGATCTGAGCGCGAGCGAGTTAGGTCTTTTGTTTCGAGCGTTTGGAAGGAGGCTTTTTTAGGCACGAGTTTCTTTGTCAGCGATGAATATGTGTATTTTACGTTTATATTTATAGTTCGCTGATGATGGCGAGTGCTGCGCAAAAGCGCTATTTGGCTTTTGTCGTCTCCGTTATATCGAATTGCGACTAACGCTTCATTCTCCAACAAAACGATGTAAGATGTATTCGATTGCATCGATATCCTTCGAAGCATCTTTTTTAAATCAGGGGTATGTAAATCGCGTGCCGATGAATGCCGGCGTCACGAGATGCGTTCGATGACATCAGAGATGGCGTTGTATGCATTTGCTGGTGTTAGTCGATGAGTTATCTGCACGAATTTTGTAGGTAAATATGAAAGTTCGTGCATTTGACATGTTTTCGTAGGAAATTGAAAGAGAGCATCTAATTTGATCGGCAATTGTTAGGAAGATTTGTGCCTGGAATTCTTATCACATTTCTCGTCATAATTGATTACGCTGATGGATAAGAGATGGGAACGTTCCGAATTTTTAGAATAAAACGCAGCGGAAGTTCAGTTTTTCTTACCGATCGAGTAGTATCACATCTCGAGGCGAAATCTACTCAGTCGATAACAAACAAGGTTAACAATAATATCGACTCAGTCGGTAACCGAAATCTGTAACGTATGCAATTCTGAGATCGTTGAAATTTCGGGGGACATCAAAGCATTATCGAATGTACAATTTAATGCCGCGTTCGATGATGCTTCCCTTTTAATCGAAATGTCAATCGTTTTTAAATGTCATTGATTCAAAAAATGCAACTATTACAGATTTTCTTATCGACCAAGTAGTGTCACATCTCGAGGCGAAATCTACTCAGTCGATAACAAAAACGGTAAACAATGATCGCGACTCAGTCGGTAACCAAAATCTGTAATGTATGCGATTCAGAAACCGTAGACATTTCGAGGAAAATCAAAGCATTGTCAAATGTACAATTTAATACCGCCTTCGATGATGCTTCCCTTTTAATCGAAATGTCAACCGTTTTTAAATGTCATTGATTAAAAAAAAAATGCAGCTATCTCTCTCGCACTCACGCGTCAAGTGGCAACATTTTTCGCACGGCCTTACATAAATCTTTTGCCTCCAGATTTCGGGGCATAATTAATACCGATAAACAAGACATCGCGAGATTCATGAATTTTGTTGAAAGATGTCGTACAATGCGCTTTCCGTGAGCGTCCATTGACATCGTTAACGTCCGTAGTTAATTTAATATTCACTTACGTGGATGCGACTGCATATCAAATTAGGATATCACTGCACCCATTAATATCGATAGAGGCCGTTTCTATCAGGCAACATAAGAGCCTTGTCATCGTAACAAAACCACTAAGTAAACCGCTACTTTTTTTTTTGTTTTTTGTCAATCACTAGTGAAACCGGCCTAAGTTTAAAGTTCACGCATAGTTGATCTGATCGTTTAACTGCCTACAAAAAAAAAGAAAAAAAAAAAAAAAAAACACTCGCGATTATCGAGAAACGAGCGGACAGTTGACTGTGTCACATAACACACTGGAATTCTTGAAACGCGTACGTTTTTCGTTGAAACAGGTAATAATCAACGGGGAGAAAGTATATATTCGAGCGTCGTTTTACCGCCACGAAAGCAGGTGTTTCCCTCCTTCTCGTAAGCTTTCACTCCTCATATCGTTACACGCAAACACACATATATTTTTTTCAATCGTTTCGTAAATCACGATCCACCCAGAATACCATTAAAACGTACGTACTTTGACCTTCGTTATCTGTGACATATTTCAGTAAATAAATCAACGAAAATGGTCCAAAAGCCAAAAGTTTACGTTGTGGGCGTTGGCATGACGAAATTCGAGAAACCCGGTAAACGCGATGATTTTGATTATCCCGACATGGCTAAGGAAGCTGTTACCAAAGCTTTGAAGGACGCTCGCATCACTTACAATCAAGTCAAGGCTGCCTGCGTTGGCTACGTCTATGGCGACTCCACCAGCGGACAACGAGCTTTGTACGAAGTTGGCTTGACCGGCTGTCCTGTCTACAATGTCAATAACAATTGCTCCACCGGATCGACCGCCCTCCTAATGGCCAAACAAATCATCGAAACTGGAACAGTCGACTGCGTACTCGCTCTGGGCTTTGAAAAGATGGAACGAGGCTCTTTGACCACCAAATTTCCTGATAGAACGAATCCCATGGATAAACATGTTCAACTCATGGCTGAGATTGCGGGTAATGTAAATTGTTACAGCGTAAAATTAGTGTGTTTGGCAGTAAGAAAATGTGCAGTTTTTGGTGTTGTAAATAAATGTTATTATTATTTATCTGTGGGATAGTTGAATAGCTTGGAATTCTAATTTTTGGGCTCAATTGTATATGAGCTATTTAATTGGAATTATGATCTTTGGAGCGAAGATAATGTAATCACAAATTTGAATTATCAAGATTTGTGCTTGAATTTGAGATAGTCATATATCTGATAATGGAGAAAAAAAATTTGATCCTTGATTAAGGTGATAATATTGAGAACTTGAAAATTTATTTGTACACTGTTAAAAATGTTTAGTGTAAATTTGTGTAATGGGTGAAGGAAGCTCTTTCGCAGAAACTGGTATTATTAAATTTGATATAATAGTGAGATGTAAAATTACAATACTTTCTACTAAATCCTATAAAAATTCGAAAATTTTGTAAGTTTATATAAAATTTTGTAATTTTATATAAAATCTTGTAATTTTATATAAAATCTTGTAATTTTATATAAAATCTTGTAATTTTATACAATTTTATATAAAATCTTGTAATTTTATACAATTTTATATAAAATCTTGTAATTTTATACAATTTTATATACAATTTTGTAATTTCATATAATTTTATACAATTTTACATAAAATTTTGAAATTTTATACAATTTTACATAAAATTTTGAAATTTTATACAATTTTACATAAAATTTTGAAATTTTATATAATTTTATATAAAATTACAAATTTCGAAAGTTTATATAATTTTATATAAAATTACAAAATTAAAATATAAAATTGATAAAATATGAAAAATGATGAAATATGTATATTTTTATTCTTAATTATTAAGTTATCCGTGAATTTGACAATTATGTATAAAAAAAAAAATCATTCAAATTATAAATAAATTTCTATAAATCTTGATTTCCAAAATTCGTTGAATGCTTTTGTAATTTTTCAAAAATTCTCACATTCATTAAAATAAAAATACGTTAATTTCTGTGTATAAAATGCAATAAGACTGGATATTATTGAATGAAAAATGATTCTAATTACAAATCGATTTTTCGTAATCGTGATTTAAAAAATTCGTTTTTTTTTTCCATCATCATAATACGTTTTTTTTTTTCTTTGGCAATATACGTTGAAAAATGATGTAAATATGTATATTTTAATTGCAGGTATAAATGAGAGTCCGATAACCGCTCAATTGTTCGGTAACGCCGGTATCGAGCATATGAAAAAGTACGGCACAAAGCCCGAGCACTTTGCCAAGATTGCGTACAAAAATCATCTTCATTCGGTGAATAATCCGTACTCTCAGTTCCAAGAGAAATATACGCTGGAGCAGATTATTAATGCTCCAAAGGTGTTTGGTCCGCTGACGAAGCTTCAGTGTTGTCCAACATCGGATGGCGGAGCGGCCGTCATTCTCGCCAATGAGGACTTTGTACACAGGCACAATCTCGAGTCTCAGGCCGTTGAGATTGTGGCAATGGAAATGGCGACAGACACACCGTCGACTTTCACAGAGCGTAGCAGCATTAAACTCATTGGGTAAGCAAATTTTTCATTAAAACACACATTTTCACACGCAATTATTATACTTTAAAATTAATGAGATATACTCAAAATTAATTGCAATTGTTTTAGGTATACAAGGTGATTTTAAGGTCATAATCAATATAAGCAATTATGAATATTTTGTCTGGTTCGTTGATTTTTTTTTTTTTTTTTTTTAGAATCAATATAATGTAAAAAAAAAAAAATAGTTTAGATAAAGTAAAGTGAATATATTTGCATCAAAGTAAATCTAATTGACCTAACTTGATATACTATTTTTTTTCAACTTCACGTCGAGGTTATTTATATACGATGTGTCTAGCGGTGAAATAGAGAGAATTATATAATGCAGTTGAACTAATGGAGCGTGATATTCAGAATTTAAAAAATGCGGCAAAATTACGTTGACATATTACAACATAATAACACCGAATACACGAGAAGATAAGAGTTTAAATTAATGCTGTAACATAATAAGTCGAGGTTAAATGTTATAATCTTGTTCTTTGTTCTCTGGAACAATTGAGACACTAAATAGAAATTTGAGACAGACTTTGCGGGAATTAAAAATCGTTCGTATCGTTTTTGTAGCGAGGGTCTTTTAAATATTCTATGAAAACAATTTTTTTTATCTGTAAAAAGAATTTTATAAAGTATTCCATACGATTGTTATTCAATTTTTTACGCTTTGATTAAATTGTTTATTTTGTAACGTTAAAGTATTTAAAATTACCCAAAAAGTCTAGAAATCACTTTTTTTTTTTAAATTGATGGAAAACCTGTCACACCGGTTTACGCAATAAGTTGTCGTTTATTTAGTACATTTTTTTTTGTTAACTTGAGTGCAAAGTACAACCTTGCATATTGTTTTCTCATTATTTTTCCATTTTTCACACAGCTTCTTCTATGACGAAGCTAAAATTGGATAACATATTTCCTTATATTTGTTTTATAAAATAAAATTAGTAATAATGAGGAAGCAAAACGCAAGGTTCCAGATTGCATTTTTCTAAATTTGAAAGTAAAGTGAATTTTCTACAATTCTAAACAATCAATCGCCTCTGATTTTCCATACAAATTTTTTTTTTTTAAACGCTGTCCAGAGGTACTTGAAGTACTTGATATTCTGGGAAGTGACCTTGATTTTTACCTTTTGCTCCGTAATTCTTCTTATACTTTTTTTTTATACTTGGCAAATCCAAGTATAACACGACAAAAATGAAGAATCAGAATGAAAATTTTCACGAATCCCTCTTTTGCAGTTACGACATGACGCAAAATGCAGCCGAGAAGGTATTCACCCAAACGAGATACAGGCCGATAGACGTAAACGTCGTGGAATTGCACGATTGTTTCTCAGCCAACGAGCTAATAACCTACGAAGCTCTGGGTCTTTGCCCTCCCGGCAAAGCCGGCGAGCTCATAGACTCCGGTAACAACACGTACGGTGGAAAGTACGTGATTAATCCGAGCGGTGGATTAATATCAAAGGGTCATCCACTGGGTGCCACAGGATTGGCGCAATGTTCGGAGCTTTGTTGGCAGCTTCGTGGGGAGGCTGGTAAGCGTCAGGTTCCAGGAGCACAGCTCGCTCTTCAGCATAACATCGGTCTTGGCGGTGCGGTTGTCGTTGGTCTCTACAAGCTCGGATTCCCGTCGTCCTCGGGCATCCGGAGAAACGACGTTGCAGCGGAGGTGAATCCGGAATTATTCAAAGCAAACGTGCTGTTTAAAGCGTTCGAGGGGGCGATGCAGGAGGACGAGGATAATCTTATTGAGAAATTCCGCGGTATTTATGGTTTTCAAATAATAAACGGACCGGGCGGTGCCGAGGGTTTTTGGGTGATAAACGCTAAGACCGGAAAGGGAAGCGTTGAGTTTAACAGCAAAACGAAACCCGAAGTAACGTTCACGATCAGTGACACTGATATTCTTGATTTTATATCTGGAAAATTGAATCCACAGCAAGCCTTCTTCCAGGGCAAAGTCAAGATCAAGGGTAATATGGGTCTTGCGATGAAATTGCCGGAGTTGCAGAAACGCGCGGCTAAAAAGATCGAAATTGTTCGCTCAAAGCTGTAAAGCTTTAAGCGTGAAAAGCCTTTGTTTAATTCCATGTTTCTTCTGTTCACGGCCGGTTGAAAGTACTGAAAAGAGTCTACGGTAATTTTCTTATCACGGGGTCGTATAATTAGGTGTTGTGACTATGGCGCTCGCGATTTAGCATATACATTCCTAAATGCCGAAGCGCCAAATGGGTGTTCATATACTCGGCTCGCAACAAAAGCATTATCGGGTCGGTAATTTCCGTCTAAATAATTTCGGGAGTATCCATTTATATGCCAGTTATCGATATAAATATATGGATTAGCATGATAAAATGGGTGGGAAGGAGGTTTTGGGTACCAATCGTCGTATATTTGTGAGTCTGGTTCAAATGTTCTTTGCGGTAATTTGTAAATTTTAATACGGGATTTGTATGAGAGAGAATTTTTGCAAAATTTTCTTCATTACGACAAACGCCTTTAGCATCTTGTGTGAAACACAAGATGAGCTGTATTGATCGTATAATGATGTTATATATATATTTTTATAGATGTTTAACAATTGCGTTATCCGTAATTTCTGGAATATCGAGTTTTTAATAAAAAAAAATTAAAAAAAAAAAAAAATAAGAAAGGGTTACGAACATGTATGCTGGTCATTCGTATTTATTTGTTTTGTCAATTGCAGCGCAAAAGATTTTTGTGACGATTCTTTAATCCTCGCGACAAAGAGAGCTTGGCGAAAGTGTCGCGTCGGAGAAACCGGAAAGCTTTGTGAAGCCGAGAAAAATGCAACGGTGAACAAAGGATGAGAAGAAGAAGAAGAAGAAGAACAAGAGAGCGGAATAAAGAGAGAGAGGGAGAGGATGTGAGATGGTTTCTGGGCGTCGCGCCAAGTCGGAAGGGTTCTTCGGACTACGTTGCCAGCGAAAATTTTCTATAAGATGGTAAAACGTATTTTTATCGTCGAGTCGTCGGCATCGTTCACTCAAGAAAAAAATTGCAAACGCTATGAAATTTTCGTACGCTGAACGATGATCACGTTGTAGAAAAATTTGCATACGCTGTCTTGTCGACAAGAAAACGTTATCACCGGTGAAACGTACCCAATGGGCATCTTTAGCGAAACATTAATTTTTCGGTGTTAGATGAACAAAATTTTTTAATTATTTTGATTTTGTTTTCATATTTTTTAGGTGTTACTAATTCCTACGATATTGATAAGAAAATGTAAAGACGTTTTTTTTAAAGCAAAAGGAAAAATGCACTCATAAATTCATTTAAAAATAATATCAAAAAAATTGGTAATTGACAAAGTATTGATCCATTTTCAATATTTTTAAAAATTAATCAATTAATTTTTGAGGATCAAACCTTTTATTTTATTTTTTATAAAATGTTTATCCTTTTTTTATATGTAATATGAGATGTTATTCAGTCTTTTACATTGGCCTTGATTCTCCAAAGAAAATACTTTAGAAATACTATTTTAATGCTACATTTTTTGTAGAAAAAAATATTGGAATGATCGTTTTGCCGAAAACCACTGAATCTTCAAATTGCCAGAATTTAATGAGACAATTGTTTCAAATTTCGCCAGTTTGATCATTCGTCAAAGATGACGTTTGGCAATATATTTTTTTTTTTCCTGACAAAAGCTTTTTCGACGATTCGTCTTAATGTTTCAGCAAACAGAAATGGCCTTCTCACGTATAATGCACAATAATTGTGCGGTAAACAAGCGACTTGACAATAAAAAGAAAAAAAAAAAAAATAAGCAAATGCGGCACATCGTTGGCGTCGCGTTGGCCCAGTTACCCGAGTTCCCCCGTGAAACGGGAAGCGACTTATGGCTTTTATTACCGCAACGGGGGATCGCGCAGTCTGACGGACAATGGGGCCGTGTCGTGCTATGCGTTGCTTGCGAAGGCGAAGGTTGCGAAGAAAGGCACGAAGAGAGATGCTCCTATATACGTGTAGACGATCGAGAAGCTACATATACTCAGTACTTAGTGCGTGTGTAGAAGTACGTGATACATATAACTAAAGATACTCCGCTACTTTACAACTGCACTTAGTATATATATATATATATATGGGATATTCCACGAAAAGTGGAAATTTTTCAATTTGATCCAACAATATTTTTATATTTAAAAAAATCGTGATTTATTTTTTTTTCAAACGAATTTTCTTTTTCATTGCAATTTTTTTTTTAGCTCAATTCATTTTTTTTATTGTAATTTTCTTTTTTTAGTTTAATTCTTTTTTTTAATACAATTTTATTTATTGAAATTTTTTTTTTAATTCAATTAATTCTTTAAGTACAATTTTTTTTCTATTGACATTTTTTTTTAGAATTCAATTATTTGATTAAATACAATTTTTTTTTTTATTTAAAAATTTTTCTTTTTTTTAGTTGAAACTTTTTTTTAGTGCTTCATAGAGTTTGAAGAATATTACAGAAAATTGGGGAGGAAATTTGTGAGCTCGAGGGTCAGATTTGAATCGAATCGTTGTGGAATTCCCCATATATAAGTCTGTTATGAGAGAGGAACTTGGATATAAAAGTTAACCGAGAGAGGGTAAGGCGAGCACACACTTAGGAGCTCGCCGGTTGTTCTACGTGACACCTCCGTTAGCGAACGAAGCTGTCCCACATTCGTCGCGTCCATTATCAATCTCTCGCTGCTTAGCCTCGATCTTGCGAGTATTCGAGCGTGTATACGTACACGTCTCCTTAACGTAAAACGTTATATATTGCACGTATGCATGCAGACATTTGCTCGAGCGTGCCGAAAGGGTTGTCTGTTCCTGGGTATTAAAAAACCGTGCTACTATCTCGCAGCTATGTTTCCCTTGCTTAGCAATACGGTGCTTAATGGCTAAGTGGCGTTCGTGGTTTAGGGTCTCCTCGTCTCACTTTTGCTTCTATACACTTTTTCGCTCGTTTCTTTCGCCACTTTCGACTCTTCTTGAGCTCATTGCCCCTCGCATATTGGACACAATATAAATCTTTGGCTACGAAAAATCACACGTGGGAGAGATCGCGATATATGTTATAATTTCCGTCAAAAATATAACATATATGTTATATTTTTGACTCAAAATTTTAAAAAGAAATCCCAAAAAATGTTGAAAAATTAAATGATATAATTCCAACAGAAACTAAATTTCGAAATTAATTTGAAAAAAAGTTGGATGATTTTTAAAAATATTTATTACTTTCGAAAATTAACCTTTAATTATTTAATTAATCGAAAATTAAAAAAAAAAAAAAAAAAAATGGAAACATACATTTTTTATTTAATATTTAATAAAATTTAATTTAATTGTCTTATTTTCAAAGAAATTTGTGGTAAAATAAATTTAAAAATTCATGCATTCAAGGTGAAAATCTTCGGATACTTGCACTGATTTATTTCATTTAAATTATGTTAGTAAACATTTTAAAAAAAATTATTTCCTGGTATTTAAATTTTATCAAAAAGGAGAATCATTTCATTTTTTTTTAAATAATAAAAATGACTTTGTTACCTTTTAAAATAAAAAAAATATGAAGAATAAGTTTTTTCATCTACAAAATTTAATTGTCGCTCAAAATCTATGTAATAAAAAAAAATCAATTTATCCTTTTCAGATGATATTCAATATTTTTGAAGAATTTCTATTTAAATATATTTTCTTTGCCTTTTTTTTTGCAATTATCACTCCTTAATCCCAATTTTTTTAGAAACTTAATCAGCAATGATTCTTTAAAAAATTTCAATGACATTCTTCACAGAGAAAAAAAATTCTAATTTTCAAAATTAAATATACCTACATTTTATATTTCAATATTTTTTCGTTAACAATGTTTTGTTTTTAATGTACAGCGAAACGAAATAAAAAAAAAAAACTAAAAATCATTACTTAATTATTCAGCGAAATGATTTTAAAAAATTTGAAATTTTGTAAATGTTCTCAACACTCTATAGAAAGCTATGAAAAAAAAAAATGTATGAACCCTTTTTTGAGACAAGTCGAAACTGGGTGGCTCATTTTCTATGGAATACCTTATACGTATCTAAGAGACTTTACATTTCGCCGTGGCATAATGCTCCGGCAGCGAAACCGCGTAGACACAAAGGTGAGCTACCCTCCCATTTTCATGTTTCATGCTCTGCGCTTTACTTCTTTTTTTCTACTTTGGTGAAAACGTCCCTCCGGGCTTTTGAGATTGTACGTCAGCGTGGACCCCCGGCGCATCATTCCTCTCTTTTCCCAGCTACACGGCTCATCTCACTGCTTTCGTGAAATCGTCGAAACACACTCGTAACTTTAAATGTTATGGCGTTCCGGGCTACGATGCTTGCTGTACATCATCATCCGGAGAGTACTGAAAACACGTCTACACGACTGTTCCGACTATATGATTTCTCTGCACCTGTATACTGTATTGTAAAAGCCGTAAATATAGGAGACCGGGGTTTATTGCAACACAGAAGATAAATCTTTGAAAATCTACGATTATTATACTTATGTTTAAAATATTCAAAAGCTTTTAAAGAAATACCCAGAGTCTGAAGTGAATTTTTGTTTGAAAGAAAAAAGTAGATTTTTGCAACAAATAAAAAGGAGATAATTGTTGTAAAATAAAAATGAATTTTTCGGTTCTGGTTGCTGTGAATCAATCAATTATTTTTTAACGCCAATACTATACGGCTCACACGAAAAAAATAACATGAAATTTTGCATTTTCAGCGTACTTTCGAACAACATTTTTTGTCAAATTCTCCGATTTTATTTTATTTTTCAATTGTTCAATTAATTTTATTAATTTTTCAATCAAATAAAATCATTTAAATTTAAACTAATTCGGAAATGTCGTTTCGGAGGGAAAAAAACGTCAATAAAAAAAACGAATGGCGAAGGGAAAAATTCGATATCTCAATTTTTGCGAAAAAAAGTTGTCGTTTGCGGAATTTTTCCTTGAAGGTTTGGCACCGGCCATAGGCCAAAAAATGGGGATTTCGACAAAATGACTCAAAAAGGAGTTTAGGGGGTAAATTCAGTGATGCCATATGCGACTTGAAACGAATGGTGAAGGAAAAAATTCGATATCTCAATTTTTGCAAAAAAAAGTTGCCGTTGGCGGAATTTTTTCTCGAAGGTTTGGCACCGGCCATAGGCCAAAAAATGGGGATTTCGACAAAATGACTCAAAAAGGATTTTAAGGGGTAAATTCAGTGATGCCATATGCGACTTGAAACGAATGGTGAAGGAAAAAATTCGATATCTCAATTTTTGCGAAAAAAAGTTGTCGTTTGCGGAATTTTTCCTCGAAGGTTTGGCACCGGCCATAGGCCAAAAAATGGGAATTTCGACAAAATGACTCAAAAAGGATTTTAGGGGGTAAATTCAGTGATGCCATATGCGACTTGAAACGAATGGTGACGGAAAAAATTCGATATCTCAATTTTTGCGAAAAAAAGTTGTCGTTTGCGGAATTTTTCCTCGAAGGTTTGGCACCGGCCATAGGCCAAAAAATGGGAATTTCGACAAAATGACTCAAAAAGGATTTTAAGGGGTAAATTCAGTGATGCCATATGCGACTTGAAACGAATGGTGAAGGAAAAAATTCGATATCTCAATTTTTGCGAAAAAAAGTTGTCGTTTGCGGAATTTTTCCTCGAAGGTTTGGCACCGGCCATAGGCCAAAAAATGGGAATTTCGACAAAATGACTCAAAAAGGATTTTAGGGGGTAAATTCAGTGATGCCATATGCGACTTGAAACGAATGGTGACGGAAAAAATTCGATATCTCAATTTTTGCGAAAAAAAGTTGTCGTTTGCGGAATTTTTCCTCGAAGGTTTGGCACCGGCCATAGGCCAAAAAATGGGAATTTCGACAAAATGACTCAAAAAGGATTTTAGGGGGTAAATTCAGTGATGCCATATGCGACTTGAAACGAATGGTGACGGAAAAAATTCGATATCTCAATTTTTGCAAAAAAAAGTTGCCGTTGGCGGAATTTTTTCTCGAAGGTTTGGCACCGGCCATAGGCCAAAAAATGGGGATTTCGACAAAATGACTCAAAAAGGATTTTAAGGGGTAAATTCAGTGATGCCATATGCGACTTGAAACGAATGGTGAAGGAAAAAATTCGATATCTCAATTTTTGCGAAAAAAAGTTGTCGTTTGCGGAATTTTTCCTCGAAGTTTTGGCACCGGCCATAGGCCAAAAAATGGGGATTTCGACAAAATGACTCAAAAAGGATTTTAAGGGGTAAATTCAGTGATGCCATATGCGACTTGAAACGAATGGTGAAGGAAAAAATTCGATATCTCAATTTTTGCAAAAAAAAGTTGCCGTTGGCGGAATTTTTTCTCGAAGGTTTGACACCGGCCATAGGCCAAAAAATGGGAATTTCGACAAAATGACTCAAAAAGGATTTTAAGGGGTAAATTCAGTGATGCCATATGCGACTTGAAACGAATGGTGAAGGAAAAAATTCGATATCTCAATTTTTGCGAAAAAAAGTTGCCGTTGGCGGAATTTTTTCGTCAATAAAAAAATCGGAAAAAATTCCTACGTATTTTCTTCAACTAGATCAACATCCTGAAGAAATGTGAGGACGTTTTGTTGACATGAAAAATTGGGGTGGCCAACTTGATGTGTTCTGCCCCAAATATTTCATTAAAAAGAAATGGAATTCCTACAAATTTTCGTAGTAAGATCAGAAGATTTTTTGCATTATCACAACACTATTACGGATAGTTGAATTTTTTTTCGAATTATCCATAAAATTTATTACTCTATTTAAAAAAAAAAAAAAAAAAATGTTTAAATAAAGCAAAATATTTCTTTACTGAAATCGATGGAGACTTAAAAGACCTTCTGCGCCAGATTCATGAAAAAAAAAAAAAAAAAAAAAAAAAATCGTGTAACAAAGTTGATGCAATTAGCCCCGGTGTCCCTATTGGTACACTTTACGCTCGCTTATGCTTCGAGCTCGACGTTGTGTATCTATGTATATACAATATGTGCTCCAGTGCGGTTCGCCCTATGTTTTACAAACGTTCTCCGTTACAGCGCGGCTTCTCGTCGACGGCTTAAAAGCCTCGTGAGTTTCGCGATATACAGAGCTACCTTATAGCTATAATGCCTATATCTGTACAGTTAAGCGCTCGTGCAAACGTCACCCGAACTTATACCGCTCGGCACACACAGCGATAAGATCCTTAGCGAGTCAGTGTACGAAGGATCGCGAACGATTCGTAAAGATAGACACATCATTCCTATAAACTTTGTTGTTACTATTATTGTTATCGCTAACGATAAAGGCCGGTATTGCTTACACAGTAAAGTCGGTATACATAAATAAATAGATCCATTGATTGTTGCTGACAATTGTACTCGTAACGGTCTCTCGAAAAATTCATTTAGAAATTTCTTCACTGAAGGAACTTTTGTCTTTATAATTTTATAATTTTGTAATTTTGTAATTTTGTAATTTTGTAATTTTGTAATTTTGTAATTTTGTAATTTTGTAATTTTGTAATTTTGTAATTTTGTAATTTTGTAATTTTGTAATTTTGTAATTTTGTAATTTTGTAATTTTGTAATTTTGTAATTTTGTAATTTTGTAATTTTGTAATTTTGTAATTTTGTAATTTTGTAATTTTGTAATTTTGTAATTTTGTAATTTTGTAATTTTGTAATTTTGTAATTTTGTAATTTTGTAATTTTGTAATTTTGTAATTTTGTAATTTTGTAATTTTGTAATTTTGTAATTTTGTAATTTTGTAATTTTGTAATTTTGTAATTTTGTAATTTTGTAATTTTGTAATTTTGTAATTTTGTAATTTTGTAATTTTGTAATTTTATAATTTTATAATTTTATAATTTTATAATTTTATAATTTTATAATTTTATAATTTTATAATTTTATAATTTTATAATTTTATAATTTTATAATTTTATAATTTTATAATTTTATAATTTTATAATTTTATAATTTTATAATTTTATAATTTTATAATTTTATAATTTTATAATTTTATAATTTTATAATTTTATAATTTTATAATTTTTTCGTTTTCTTATTATTTTTAATACTTTACAATTAAATTTATTTTCTTATTATTTTTAATTCCCTACAATTTGCTTCCTCTATGAGGAATGCAAAATTAATAAACACACTTGTTCATAGAGGTATTTTTAATAAAAATTCAGAAACAATGATCAAGCAATGTGCAAAGTTTTGTCTTGCATCACTTTTTTTTTAAATTTATTTTTACCATAATTTTGAATGTAAAACAATGTTTTGTCAATGGCGAATAAATGTTAATGTCCTTTTTTTTTGTTTTACTGTGCAACACATCACCTTCGAGAACATTCTCAATAATGCACATTGATAACATTCAATAACACTTTGTCGCATTATTTATCATTATAGATAAGACAGAAAAATCTGGCGCACGCAGACGGGAGTTTAAGCATTGTTTACACTCGCGTAGCTCACAATGTTTAATTGCCGATAAGAATACGCACGATATAAACACGACTCTCTGCCGAGTCACGAATATATCGATCGCAAAAAGTGCTTAACAATAGTGAAACATCTACTCTGTACAAATGTCTGCCACTATAGAGATAATAAAATAAATGTGTGTGTCTAGATAAGAGATAACGAGGGCTTATCAAGAGGAAAATATAATGCACGGTAGTTTACAAAATTACAAAGCAATACATAACGAGAGGAATTTTTATTTTTTTTTTAACACCTACCAATGAATGAACACAAACATGTTTTCGTTTATAAATAATTTCTCTGCTTAGAAATCTTTAAACGAGCATTGCTAAAGTTTATTCTTCACATTGGAATCCGACGCTGGCGATTCAATCTTTTTTCATTTAGGTATAATAGCACCATCAACCTTAGCTTCAGGTTACGTGCAGGAGAACTGAGATGAGCAGCTGATTGATAATTTGAAAAAAATCTTTTCGGTAGAAAAACGCTCGAAACTTTCCACGAAAAGTGTTAAATACTAAAAGTGTCGTTCCAAAGTTTATTTTGTTACCCTGAGAACCCGATTTAAGCTGCTCAAACGTTTGTTTTTCGAAGTTCAGACATTGGGTTGAACATTCAGAGAGAATCCAGTGAATGAACGGCCGTTCATTCACTGGCATATCGTGTTTAAAACATCGAGCCAATAAATGAACGATACGATTGAACAGAAGTAAACCGTGCTGCGTTATAGCCGGATTATCTTTGAATTTATTACGATTAAAGGGATCAAAGAATAGACAAGCAATGAAAAAAGTAATAAGCATATAAATAGTACTAAAAAAATTAGAAAATAAAGAACAAGAGCTAATAGCGAATACACGAGTCCACGAGCTTAAAAAAAGCCCGAAAAAAAATTAACACTGATAAAGTAGATGCTGAACCCTTCAATCAGTAAAAAGTTAAATAAAAAAAAAAAAAGAAAAAGAAAGAGCAACAAGACTGGCAAAATTTAGTATTCAAATGCCATTTACTTGTTGTAAACTTTGTAATATCGTTATTACCTTCTATAAGACCTTCTATTAATTAAAAAAAAATATATTTGTTCATTAATTGGATTTCATCCGTTCATTCATTGGCCTAAGTCACGGTGTTCATTCGCCGGGTTTTTGTAGCACCTTTACAAAATACGTATTTTTTCGTATCACATGCAATTGCAATCGTCTATCGTGACTGCAATGGCTTGTTAGTGATCTAACTTATCAAAAAGGACTTTATTATCTTAGCTATATTTACCCAGCAACACATTAATACCGATAAAAATAATGGCGTCTCGCTAATGCGCTGCACAAAGCTGTAATGGCTGCCTCGTATTGTGGCTTCCTATACTCAACGATCCGTTGTCCTTAAAGTTAGCCCCGATTCGAAAATGGCAGGCTCTCAGACGGTCGGTGAGTAATCCGTTCTCGGCTAGAGCAAAATAGTCTGTAAATATTTAGCCGTCATCGATCCGCCGCTGGTTTTGAGGCGAGCCTGGAATAGATACGGAAAACTTTCTCGCGGCGGCTGCGGCACACAGTTCGCAGCGATACCGCAAATAACATGGTTCAGCGCACGTCGGCCAACAGAGACTACTGCGCGAGAGTCCCGCGTGGTCTCTTCGTAAGACGCCAAGAGGAAGGAGGAGAAGAAGAAGAAGAAGAAGAAGAAGAAAACAACAACGACCCTTAACCCAACGAAAGTACAATATACACGAATGAGGAAGTGAAGCTGTTATATAACTCAACCGGAATATCGTTTAATAACGCTATTTCGATAACATACATCGTTATCTATCAAATCCCATTGTGGCTTGTGGGACAACAAATTTTACATCGGAATTGTGTATTTTACTTCGAGTCCCGAGTGAACCTCTGAGGCAAAAAAAGATGGCAGCTATGAGTTTCGGGTCGATCAGCTGTTTTCAGTGATTTCGTTTGTTTGATTGAAAACGGTAAAAAAGTTACTTAGTCAAATTTTGTACGTCGATTCTATGACTAAAGTCGAATATTTGTTTCTATAAAATGAGGTAAATTGTTGATTCGCGTTTGTTTTATGCATTTTTTTTTAAATAGATGAATATACCGAAATATCGCAAGATGGCCGCCGTTGATGCGAACTCTGTAACTCAGTTCATAGCGGATATGTAAATTTGTAAAGGATGGAATAAAAATAATTTTATACACTTTTTTTTTTGTTTATTTATAGATATGGGTAAACAAAAAAGGGAGAAATAATTAAATAACCATTTGCATATATAGTGAGGAACAAATCTTCCCACTGTGATACGCGAATGGTGTTATTTATTTCTCTATTTTTTGTTTACCTTTATTGTTTATCAGTTAAGCACTTTTTTTAGTCGGAAGATTTTTAATTTTTGGAAAATAATTTTTTTTTCATGAAATAAGGGCATAAATTGTTGATTCGGATTGATAAATGCATTTTCCAAATAGTTACTATTTGAATATATGAAAATATCGCAAGATGGCCGCCATTGATGCGGTTTTTTGATGGATGAAATTTTTTTAATTTTACAAAAATAAAAAAAAAACTCAGGACTGAAGAACAATCTTAATTAATGAACAAATTGCGTAAACAAAAAAAAATTGTGAAATAAATAAACAAGAAGCTTTTTTAAATTTTTGTAAAAAAAAAATTTTTTCCATAAAATGAGGTGATAAATTGTTGATTTGCATTGGTAAACAAATTTTTCAAACAGTCTGAATATATCGAAATATCGCAAGATGGCCGCCATTATTGCGGTTTTATGATCGATGAAATTTTTTAAATTTCACAACAAAAAAAAATCTCCCGACTGAAAAACAATCTTAATTAATGAACAAATTGGGTAAACAAAAAAAAAAGTGAAATAAATAACCTCTCGACAATAAATGGTTATTCAACTATTTCACAACTTTTTATTTACCAAATTTCTTCATTAATTAACCTTCTTTTTTTCAGTCACGTGTTTTTTTTTTAAATAAATTTTGTGAAATTATTTTTCGTTAGTCATTAATACACTTCGATAATGCTCAATAACGAGAATAACGGTCATCTTGCGATTTAAAATATTTACATACTTCAGGAGATACATACATATATATATATATATATACATACATACATACATACATACATACGTGAACAGAGGGACAGAAACGGGACGGTTTGTTAGACAACGAAAGATAAACGCGGGAATCAAACTCGCGACCGGCTGAACTAAAGGCTATAGCTCTCGCGTTAGCCGGTATATACACGACTCTCCGTGCTATCCCTTCAATTTTCTACATACATAGTTGAATACTTGCCGGCATTCGTACGTACAGTACCCGCGCACACTTCTCGAGAGAGAGAGAGAGAGATAGTCACATCGAGTAACAGCGCCGCTTCGCGTCTACCCGCCACGATGTTCGTTCCCCGCTTATTCAGTTGAGCCGAGACCGTCGAGCGGGTGAGTCTGACGCGCCGCGATCTCCCTAAAAAAACATTACGGAAAACTGAGTTTCCACGAATCTCGAAAAGCAACAACAGAAACACGTATTAACGGGTTACCATCAAGAGTCGTGTATTTGTGCGTTCGAACAAACAGGAATACATCAATTAGTGAGTTTGTCCTGCGTGTTACCACGCGAAAATAGATAAAACGTGAAAGATCCGAGTTTAACGAAAAACAAAAGCCTGCGGTATATCGACGAATTGTTAAGTGCTTCGCGATTGGTTCATACACACGAGTTTTTCGTAGTAAGCTCTAGTTCACTTGGAGTTTTCTTTTTAATACGTTTCAACAGTGTTTGAAGAAGACGAATTTCGGCGTTCGGAAAACACGAGGCTTTTTATACAGATATTTGTCAGGTGAGTTTAGTAATAAAATAATTATGTACGTGAAGTTCTTGGAAATACAGCTGTTTGCACTACCTGCTATATATATATATATATAGAGATCGCTTCGATCGCAGCGACAAAGCGACTAAATTTTTGCCCTCCAAAACAAAACACTGCTCTCCTTCTTCAATAACACCGCAACGGCAGTATTTGAAATTCTGTACGATTATCGGGAAGAGCGTTACTTAGGTAAGCTCTCGCGCGACTCTATTTCGGCCGTTGTCAGCGTGTATATATATATATGTATGAAGGCATAAAGATACGAGCGCGTGTATCCGAGACGGTGTCCGGTGCACAGCTGCTCCGACTATGTCACACACACGCGACTGTCGGCGGCGATCGCGCTTGACGGTTTTTTTTCTGCTTCGAAAGCTTTGTTTTGCCGACTTTTTTTTTTTTCTTCGAAATTTTGATATCAGTATAGTGAAAATAATGTGTGAAACGTCGGGAGAAAAGGTTCAGAAAAAAAAATTTCCGATGTTTTTATAAACATTTTATCAGATTTTTTTTTTGTTAATTATTCTATTAGTTTATTAATGAAATTCTTGATTTCATTAAAATACGGTTTAAAATTTATGGATTTAAAAAAAAAATAATAAATAAGTTTAATAATATTAATTTTAAATTTATAATATTAAATTTAATAATTTAATGATTAATAAATTAATAAATAAATTTTAAACCGTATTTTAATCGACAATTTCATTAGTAAACTAATAAAAAAAATTAATTAATTAATTTCGTGTCTTTAATAAATTATATATATATATATATCTTTAATGTATTATATATATATAATACATTAAAGACACGAAATTAATTAATTAATTTTTTTTATTAGTTTACTAATGAAATTGTCGACTTCATTAAAATACGGTTTAAAATTTATTTATTAATTTATTAATTATTAAATTATTAAATTTAATATTATAAATTTAAAATTAATATTATTAAATGGGAGTCTAGGGATTTTTTTTTAAATCCCTAGACTCCCAATTTAAAAAAAAAATATATATATAAAAAAATTGTTTGCCCCAAGTCGAGTCCCTCTTAGAATTATTTTACTATTTTCCTTCGTCTATAATCTTTTTCGTGATTGTATATTCGCTAGGATAAAATCTACTACGTAGCTTAGTGAGAATAAGTATCGGCTCGTATTTTGCGGTCCCGGGGGGGCAAAGTAATGTTCGCGTAGAGTATATTTCTCGCCGTTGGGTTACTTATAAGTGTACTACATACTCGGACGGGGTATATAAACGCGTGTATATTCGTGATCGCCATCTGCTGCCGCGCGTTCTGCCACGGCTTTGGCTCCTTGGCTCCCTTTTTTGTCGTCGTCTCTCAGTGAGTCGAGCGAGCGCGCGAGCCTAGTGTGCTCTCGTCTCGAATCGCGCGGACACCACCGGCATTGCGTATAACAGCGGCTGTTTGCTGTGCTGTAAAGAAAGAAGAGAGAGAGAGAGAGAGAGAGAGAGAGAGAGAGAGAGTAAGAGGGAACTTAAAAAATGGAAGGAGAGCCCGAATATCGTCCCGCATATAACGAGACGAAGACGTGAGAGGGCTTCCATCGGCCTCTTTTGCCCTTCTCTTCTTTCGTATATTCGATGCTATTATGTATGGGACATTCCATGGTAATTCACATAGAATGAAAATCGAGCCCTCTTCAATTTTTCTAATATTATCGTTTTATTGACTTTATCACTGAAAGGAGGATTTAACGATTTTTATTGTCATTTTATTTTGTCTCATTATTTATTTTCTGTTAAATAAAATATATTAGATTTATTAAATACATTGATATTAATTTATCTAATAATTATTTTAAATTCATATTAATAAATAAATTATATTAAATTTATTAAATACATTGATATTAATTTATCTAATAATTATTTTAAATTCATATTAATAAATAAATTATATTAAATTTATTTAACAATATTAAATTTACAATTTAGAAAAATGTAATCTTGAGTCAAAAACATGATTTTTACATTAATAATGTGGCCAATTATTTCGATATGAAACGCGGTTTAATAGAAAAATAATAGAAAAATTTTTAAACATCATTTGGAATTTTTTTTTAACAATGAATATGTAAGGTATTATTTAAAAATAATAGCAAATTAATATTGTAAAATTGAAGGACAAAATTTTGTTTTAAATATAAAATAAAAGATTTATATTTCCACCATGACAAAAAAAAAAGAATAAAAACGTTAGTGAAACTTAATATTTTTTTACTTTAATAAATTTAATATTTGTTTAAAGTAAAGAAATATTGCAAAAAAATGGCTGTATTATTTATGTAAAAATCACGTTTTTTAAAATTGAAGTTAGCATTTCTTAAAATGCAAATTAATTTTTAAAAATAAATCAAGAACGTCTGGAAATAAAAATGTAATAAAAATCACACAATTTTTTGTATAACAACAATATAAAAAAAATTAAAACTATTAAACTGCGTTAAACAACCGAAAAATTGGCCGTATTATTTACGTCAAAATCACGATTTTTTAAATTGAAATTAGTATTTTAAAGAATGCAAATTAATTTTTTGAAATAAATCAAGAACGTCTGGAAATAAAAATGTAATAAAAATCACAGATGTTCTTTTCAGTGATAATATTAAAAAAAAAAAAAAAAAAAAAAAAAAAAGAAACTAGGGAAATCGAAGAGGGTCGAATTTCGTCTCGTGTGAATTACCATATGGAACGTCCCATATGCTGATGCTGCTTGTGTACATACAAGCTTCATCCATGAGGTGGTCTCCAAAATTCTCGTCACTTATTCCAATTATTCGCACATCGTTGAATGCCCACGAAGTCTCATCGCTCTCAGCTATATTAACGACGAGGTAGAAGCGAAAAAAAAAAAAAAAAAAAAAAAAAAAAGCAAGCATGTTAGCTTCGCAGGCGTTATATATATATATTAATCCCTCGAATGTTTACGCTCCTCAACTGTTGAACACGAGGATTTTTCGCGAAGGGCGTAGAGAGAGGACAACGAAGTAAACGAAGGCCTGTGGCGCGTAGCAGGTGCCCAACAACACGCTTATAAACACACTCGTTTCTTCTCGAGTCGAGTAGCACGAGAGTAACACTTCAGAGTCGACTGAATTCTGGAGAAACGAGCGCTGGCAAATGCTCGCCAAGATGTGTTCGAGAGAGAAACTCTATATCGGCTCAATGCTGCTGCTGCTGCTGCTGCTGCTGCTGCTGCTGCTGCACCTGTGACTTGTTCTCGTCTCGGTATCGTTCTACGATTCTCGTGTAATATACGGCAGCTTGTGTTTTACAAATTCTGCTTTCTCGAAAATCTTGTACATGTCAGGGATAATATTCGCAGTTAATTCAAGGATAGCTACGGATACTAATTTTCTTCTTTAATATTTTGTCGGTAAATTTCAGTAATTTTTGTTTCTTGACATAAATATACTGATACTGGTCAAATTACTGTACAAAATTACTGCGTAATGGTGACGGCATTTTTTTTTCCTCAATTTTGCTAACACATAGAAAAAGCTTTGTTTTCGTAATTTTTTTTTTTTTTTTAGGTTTTCATGTCAGCTTACTCAGAATGGTCCAAAACGTCGAGAAAAGTGATTTGTACGAAATGTCGCAATTTTTCATGTATTTTCCTCAAATTTGGTACGCAAGTTGACTATCATACAACAACTTTTGGGATTGTATTTTTTTTACATTTTTTACATTTTTTACATTTTTTACAGCATTTTGAAAATTTGTAGACAGATTTGTAAATATATTAAAAATATTTTTAAATATTTTTTTATATTACATACAAACAAGCCTGCAAAGGTAGAACCTTTCAAATTGAAAAAAAGAAAAAAAAAAAAAAATGTTTACATGTATGTAAAGTAGAAGTTTGCAAATTTTTTTTGTCTACAAAGCTTCCACTATGAGAAAGCCAAAGTAGATAAACGTACTTCCTCGTAGTGGAAGCTTTGTAGCGAAAAGAATTTGCAAACTTCTACTTTGTATACATGTAAACATTTTTAAAAAATGTAAAATAATCAGTAGTAATCAGCAATTTTCAAGGTTCTACTTTATTTTTTTTTTTTAATTCTTTAAGAAAAAAAGAAGCAGCATTTCGCCCACTTTGGGTCCAACCTTAAAAATATTGATATATCTAATACAGGATTTTTTTTTTTAATTTTTTTCAAATTTTTACATTATGTCGAATAGGTATGGAATGCCCCATATAAATTTCCATTACCGCGCTACACACATTAATTTTCATGCTGTTTCTTTTTTTTTTTTTTAACTCATCTATCTCTTATCACTCAGGTAAAATATTATTGTCGCAAAAGTTTAAATTAGTGTAAAATATTACAACTGCGAAAGCAGTTATAACATTTTGCAGTCTCGTTTGGGATCCTTGAATCGATAGAACGCAGTGTGTGTCTGAGAGTCGAAAGACCGCATCGACTTGAATGCAGATAAAACCTGGCAGACACATCGTGTACCTGCATATCCGTGTATCCGTAAATTTATAACGCCTGTACAATCGATTTGATTCCGGAGTTCGTTAACCACGTTTTAACCGCTGGCGAATTTCCAACTAACCGGCGAAGTCATATACAGGAGTGATACGATATTATACGATATATGCAGAGTCAACCGAGGTTGAGAGAGAGAGAGAGCGAGAGCTTGCTAGGACGAATGATGAGAAACGATTTGAGGCTTCGGGCACACACAGCCGCCAGCTAATATAAATACGTTTGCGAAGATCGAACGAGGATCGAGATAAGAGGCTCTTTTGCTCGCTTGCTCACTTCCTTTTCTCCTCCTTTGTCTTGCCCATTGCCAATCCGACGGCCACTTCCGGTTTCCCGTTCCGTACACTTTAGCTGAAGAGCTTACACACCGGTTTATATACATGTCACGTCGACGCTTCTTGTACGCAGTATAAACTGTAGATTTTTTTTTTTTTTTTTTTCTACGTTTTAGAACAATGTTGATAATTTTATTTATTTCATATTCGTACAATTATTCATTTAATTTTGTGCGTAAAAATGTGAATTAAAAAATGTTATTTTGAAATGAAAAATCTTGTAAACGGGATTATTTTTGTTTGTTTCGTTTTATTACAATACTTTTGCAACGAAACATATGAAAATTTTTGTAGAAATAAGAAAAAAAATTCAAGTTCTCTCAGCAATATCTAAATATTTATTATTAGCAAAAACTTTTTTTCACACAAAATGCAACAAAATTAAAAAATCAAGTATAAAAAATTGAAATATATTTTCGGGCTAATTTAATGTTCATTAATTATCGAGCTTATTCATTTTTCTCCAGTATTTTTGCAACGAAACATATGAAATTTTTTATAAAAATTTAAAAAATTCAAGTTCTCTCAGCAATATCTAAATATTAATTATCAGCAGAAATTTTTTTTCACACAAAATGCAACAAAATTAAAAATCAAGTATAAAAAATTGAAATATATTTTTCGGGCTAATTTAATGTTCATTAATTATCGAGTTTATTCATTTTTCTCCAGTATTTTTGCAACGAAATATATGAAATTTTTTACAAAAATAAAAAAAATTCAAGTTCTCTCAGCAATATTTAAATATTAATTATCAGCAGAAATTTTTTTTCACACAAAATGCAACAAAATTAAAAATCAAGTATATAAAAATACAAACATATTTTCGGGCTAATTTAATATTCATTAATTATCGAGTTTATTAATTTTTCTCCAGTATTTTTGCAACAAAATAATTAACCTGATAGAAAGTCTGAAATTTTGTTCAAAAAAATTTTTTATCCAATTATTTTATCACCAGAAATTATCGGCAGATTATTATGTCGATTTAAAAAAAAAAAAAAAAAAAAAAATGCGATGAAACACACCGAGGACGAATATTGCTGCACTCTGTTGGAAAGAATGACGAAAGACGTGAAAGAAAGAAAGATTAAGATGTGTCGTACATTAGTGTGTATATCACAACACAGCATGTACAAGTTTGTTTTTTTTTTTTTTTTTTTTTTTTTTCTCGTTCGTTCGTCGTAGTGCGAAGCACACGTGAGTCACTGTTGGAAGTGTCCCTCGCAGAAACGAAGATCAAGAGAGACATAGCAGTTTAGACGCGTATACCGTACGCGACAAAATTAATAATACCTCTGTGCCACATGCAATATTGTCCAAGTCGACCTTAGGAGCGAGGGAGTACAACGACACTTATACGAGTACTCTCACCTGTGTCACTCACTCCGGCAATCGGAAATGTCTTTATGTTGCACATATTGCAGTGGTCACGTAACTATTACATATTCAATGAATATTGCAATAGACGCACGGCGAACAGAGTGACGAGAGGCATCGAGATTTCTCGCTTACGGAATATTCGTTCATTCGCGTGAAATTTTTAATATGCTCGATTCAGGCGCCTGTACAATTTTTTTGTACTGTTTGTCAGAGAGTGATGAAATTATTTTTTGAGGGTTTGTATGAAGGATGGAAGTCAAAAATCTTGAATGATAAAAATTTTTTTTATTTTAGAGGTTTTTTTTTTAGCTGGTTCTTCCGTGTCAAAAAAATTCGATATTTTGGAATTCGTTTTAAATATAATTATTCGTAATTTTCAGGCTCAAGATTTTTTTTTTTTTTTTGGTTCTTTTTTGAGTTCTTTAGGTTCTTTTTTTTGGGTTCCTTTGTATTCTTTCGGTTCTTTTTTTGGGTTCCTTTGGGTTCTTTAGGTTCTTTTTTGGGTTCAAAAACCCTTTTTGGGTTCTTTGTGTTCTTTAGGTTCTCTGTTGGATTCAAAAACCCTTTTTGGATTCCTTTGGGTTCTTTAGGTTTTTTTTTTGGATTCTTTGGGTTCATTTTTGGGTTCCTTTGGGAGAAGAAGAAGTGTATGAGGGGATAAGGTAAAAACTCTAACAGGAATACCCAAAATAAAGCATCGTGTAATTAAATTATACCAGAGACGTTGTAGCCAATTGAAATTTTTAATTAATTAATTAATTTATTAATCCCACTCGGCTGAAAATATTATGTATTGCTTGTAAGTAATCACAAAAAAAAAAAAAAAAGCAAACTATGTTAAACTGCGTTGAAAAAAAAAAAGTTAATTTCTTTTACTCACGAAACATTTATCAACTGCATTGAATTACGAAATATAAATTAATTTTGTTGATTGTATATTTAAATGGTAGTAAATGCATCAACGCAATGAATTTATCCGGGAAGCTGCATTTAATTGACGGCTTTCAATGAGTTACTTCCAATCGATTGAATTACGCACATATTTGTGCTTTAAACGCACGAGTATCTACTGAAAAGCAGACTTGAGAGAGACTCCCGGGAGAGTCGATTAGCTTGGTTGATTCGATCGCGCTCGATTGCGCTCGCGAACAGATAGAAAAAAAAAAAAAAAAAAAAAAAACAGAGCGCAATACTATATATGCCCGTCGACACAATTACTAACGCTCAGTAAACGTATGTCTGTAAAATCCCGAGTGTGTATTGTGGAGACGAGGATCGTGCGAGGCTCGCGAAATGTCTCAGTCTTTAATTGTGAAATCATCGCCATTAAAGTTCACGTACATATATTAATACCCACACTCACGTGGGCTACAAATTCGCGGCTATAAAATTTACCATAGAGATTTATTTTAGAATGTAATATGGACACATTCACAACAAAAATATTGATTAGATATTTTTTTAAATCAGTATTTTGATGAAAAATTTAAATCATCCATTTTTTATAATAGTAATAATAATATCAACGTCAAAAAGTCATTTTCACATTCTTTTTTATAATCCTTTTGCGATTGTGTATAATTTTCGTTTTCGAAATTTTTTTTATGCATGACGACGGATTTTTGGATTCTTTTTACGAAATTATGGAAAAAAAGATTTGGAATTTTAACCATTAAAACAGAAAAAAAAATTAGAACAATATTTTTTTTTACAATTTTATTATCATTTTTATCATTATTATCATTATCATCATTATCATCATAATCATCATAATCATCATAATCATCATAACCATCATAATCATTATTATCATCATTATCATCATTATCATCATTATCATCATTATCATCATTATCATCATTATCATCATTATCATTATTATCATTATTATCATTATTATCATTATTATCATTATTATCATTATTATCATTATTATCATTATTATCATTATTATCATTATTATCATTATTATCATTATTATCATTATTATCATTATTATCATTATTATTATTCGAAACTTTTATATTGGTGAAATGATATTAAATTAGCAAACAAAATGGCGTTGAAACATTGAAATTTAACGATGTGCATTTATTCTAACAAAAAAAAAGTTAAGGAAAATATAAAAAAATCGGTATAAAACCGACGTTGATGAAAAATTAATCACTGATTATATTTGTCTAGTGTGAATCATTGAAGGTACTTAAACTCTTTATTATCTTCGGAATATTATTTTACAGCGGTGGAATAACGTTGTGTAGTTTTGTTATCTGTTGGAGACAACGATAATAATTTATTCGCGTGCCGTTTTTCGAGTCTCTTCTCGTCCATTCGTGTATCATATACGACGTTCCTCCGAGTCTCTGAGTGTGGAATTTTCGGCGATGATTCATCCCCGCGAATATAAAGCTGAGCGAGACGAGCCGGGCGTACACGATTTTGCGTGTGTTTCGTAGCTTAGGGAACGAATGAAGGAAGCGAGCGAGGAAACGTGCTGCATCGGTTCCTAACCGAGTTATTCGGGTAATTGCACAGTTATTGGCCATTTAGATGAGGCGGAATTATAGTTGTTGGCATAGTTGGGTCCTCTTTCTGATTAATGGGATTCAATTCGGAGACTGCCAATCACTGTGTACTCTTTAGTTTCTCTTTAGTTTAGAATTTTGTGCTGTATAGCGATGGAAATCGTCGATGTTGGATTTATTCCTTTTATTTTTTATGAATAAATGATGTTTTGCTGTTGTAACAGAAGAAATTAAGGATTATTACACAATGAGAAAAGAGTTTGTCACGCGGTGCGAGAAATAGGCATTTCTCGCACGCTGAACGAAGCGAAACGTGTGAGAAGTCGCACTTTTCGCACTCGTGTAATAAAGTTTTATACGAAACTCGTGCGAGAAACTTTTTCGCAACTCGAGTGATTGCAAAAGTCTTGAAGAAAAAGTTTAATCGCACTCGTGTCGTAATATACTATTATGCCACGCGGTGCGAAAAGTACCTACTTCTCGCACTCGTGAAATAAAATTACATTACGATAACGAATGCGATGAAACTTTTTCCGGACGAGTGTGATTTTTCAGCACGAGCCGAAGTTTCGCTTAGCGTGCGAGAAATCGCACTTCTCGCACTCGTGACATAATTATATTATATTATATTATATATAATAATTTATAATATAAATATAATTAAAAAAAAAAAAAAAAAAAAACATTCCATAATTTACTGAAGTAAATTTTTTTTTTAAATTTCTCCATTCAATGGATTTTTTGATGTTCATCGATGTTGTGCTGTTTGAGGCAACATCAACAGTAATACTGCTGAACAGTCAGCAATATAAGCACAAAACACGAGTGTAAATAGGCGCCTGCAGAGCCAGACCAGACGATACGTAATGTATCGCGTTGTACGAGAGACGAATGCGCCACATACTCCCTGGCACATAGCCCGCCATAAACCGTTGCAAATGTTTTATAAATGCTGCTGGACTGATTGCCCTGATGGTTGATTCCTGCGTCGACCGGACACGGAGATATATCAAGAACGAGCCTACCGGAGCCTTGAGTCCTAGATCGCGAGGATTAATTCACGGACTCTAGCAGACTTGTCGGCGTTAGCGCGCGGAGAGAGAGAAGCCACCTGGATCCGCGTTTGATTCACGGTCTGATAATAAATTCGTCGTGCTTGTCGTTATCTTCTCACCCGCATCTTCTTCTTATCTATGATGACTGCTCTTAATCAGAAAAATATTGACCCTGTGGTGGTCACTGAAAGTCACCAACTCAATTTATTTCTTTGATTTTTTAATTTTTTATTTATTTATTTTTTTTTTAATTTGTCTCAAGGAATGCTTGATACAAAATTTGATAAAAATCGATGGAGACGTTAAAATCTCAGAAAATATTTTTTTTTTTTTTTTTTTTTTTTTTGAAAACATCCTAAAGTAATTATATTTTGAAGCACTTTGACTTTTCTATTTTCTGAAGCATTATTTTCCCATTTTTTTTTTTTTTTACATAACTTTCTCTACGAGAAAGCCAAAGTTTACGAACACACTTTCACATTGTGATGACTTTGTACAAAAAAAAAAAAAAAAAAAGGGAAAATAATGAGGAAACGATGTGCGAAATTATTTTAAAGACACTTTCTCAAATGTATACAAAAAATAGACATGAATATTAAAAATATTTGCTTAGTTTGTCTAAAAAGAAAAATATATCTTAACACAAGAATTTGTCGTATCAGGAAAAAGGTGAAAAAACAAAAAAATGAATTGATTCTTAAATTTTGGTATTGTCAAGTTTAGTTTCCGTTTTAATCAGCCCAACTAAGAAATATTAATTGATAATTAAAGTGAGGATAAAAAAAAAATCTCTTACCTACTCGACGGACTGACTGAGATTATTTTGGTAAATGGGTTATTACACCCTTTGGATCAGTTGAGAGCTGAATTTTACTGCACCTGTACCTTTAGCTTCACGCTCGTATGCTTATAGGACAAGCATCCGGCCAGCAGTGCTTGAGGCAGTAACTCTGCGTGCTTGAAGCTCGCATAAATTATGCACGAAAGAGCTCCAAGAAGAGCCACATCCATCCACACTGTACGTAGGAGATGCATGGCTGTGTGGTGATTAATTAAAAAGTCGAAAAACACACAGTTATTGGCACACTTGTGTTTCTTTGTACCGAGTACATTTCGGTATACAGAGACTGCCAATAACTAGAACCTCCAATATTATGTGACCAACGCTCAAAAAAACCTCACTGCGCTTGTTCGCTCTCATTTCATAATTTTGGCGCGTTGAACGAACGCCTGGAAAATGAAATAAAAGCGCAATTTTTTTTTGCTTTGAAACTCTCGACCTTATTTCAACGTTCGCACGTTGATACACAGTGAAAAATAATTTTGTAAACTTGGACTGCTGGGATTTGTAAATAAATAAAAAATGATTCGCTTCATTTTTATTGTAATTTGCGGGGGGCTTTTTTTTAATATCAAAATAGTGGAGTAAAGTAATAAAAAAAAAAAGTTAGAAGTAACAGATAAATTGTCAGACACTATTTTTATGTTGTTTTTTTTATTTAATAAAAATAAATTGTTAAACCTTTTTGGGTCATACATTTTTCGTTTCCAATGATTTACTTAAAATTTGATATTCCGGGATTTTTTTTTTAATTCCGGAAATTCAAAATGGGGTATCTAAAATCAACATTCAGAAATTCAAAATGGCGGATCTAAACTCAAAATTCAGAAATTCAATATGGCGGATTAATCCCGATATTGAGAAATACAAAATGGCGTATCGAAACTCAAAATGGCGGATCTAAACCCAAAATTCAGAAATTGAAAATGGCGGATCTAAATTCAAGATTCAGAAATTGAAAATGGCGGATCTAAACTCAATATTCAGAAATTCAAAATGGCGGATATAATCCCAAAATTCAGAAATTCAAAATGGCGTATGTAAATTCAAGATTCAGAAATTCAAAATGGCGGATGTAAATTCAAGATTCAGAAATTCAAAATGGCGGATGTAAATTCAAGATTCAGAAATTCAAAATGGCGGATGTAAATTCAAGATTCAGACATTCAAAATGGCGGATGTAAATTCAAGATTCAGAAATTCAAAATGGCGGATGTAAATTCAAGATTCAGAAATTCAAAATGGCGGATGTAAATTCAAGATTCAGAAATTCAAAATGGCGGATGTAAATTCAAGATTCAGAAATTCAAAATGGCGGATGTAAATTCAAGATTCAGACATTCAAAATGGCGGATGTAAATTCAAGATTCAGAAATTCAAAATGGCGGATCTAAACTCAAGATTCAGAAATTCGAAAATGGCGGATCTAAACTCAACATTTAGAAATTCAACATGGCGAATCCAATATGGCGGAACAAAATACAAAAATTTACTTGACTACATTTTTGAAAAATAAAATTGAATTATAATTAAAAAAAAAAAACACATAAATATTCTGAAAAAAAAAAAAAAAAAAAAAAAAAAAAAAAAAAAAAAAATCCAAATTGTCGTTTTAATATTATTTGAAGTTAATTTTTACTTGCAAAACGGACCAATTTTTACGATTTGTTTATTTATAATACTTTTGCAAATATTATTGACAAAATTAGTTTAAAAAAAAAAATCAGTTTTAATTTTGACTGTACAAAATCCACATGTCTGGATTTTTATTCAACGCAGATTCTTTCGTCGTGATTAATTGGACATTTTTAAAATCCTTCTTCACACCAGTGTATGTTTCATGCTCGAAGCCAGTACCGAAATTTGAAGGCTTTTGAGTTTAATATACTGGCAGGCGACCGACCGTGATATTACGGTGTATAACGAGCTTTGGTTAAATTGTGGTACTTGTGCCTTGGAGTCCAACGAGTTTGTATACACACTGAGAGAGTGAGAGAGACAGACAGAGTGTGTGCCGTTTGCGTGCGACGCAGAGCGAGAGATATAATTTTCGGGGACGTTCCCTTGTTCCACGACGGCACAACGGGCAGAGCTTTCGGTCGATAATTGAAACGAGAGAGGGGTGTTGTTTGCTGCGTCGAATGACTCGCCGGTTCACCATAGCACGGGGGGATCTCATGGGACTTTAATTAACGAAAAAGTTTGGCTCGCCAAGTGCGCGAGAGGAAAAGGAAAAGTAATATAAACCGTGTAATATACATAGAAAAGGGGAGAAATGAGGAATCGAGTATAAAGTATGAGAGAAAGAGAGAGATAAAAAAAATAAGGGAGATGGCAAAAAGTGCTGAGAGGGAGGGATTTTACGGAAATCGAGGGGGGTACCTCCTGTGGCGTAAAAACCTCGACGTGGCCTCGATCAGTATATTTATGCATGTACAGAACGTACCAAAAACCGAGATTAATCGATTTGTCAATGAGAGCTGTGAAAAGGAATATATCCAATTTTTCATAGAAATTTTGCTTCCTCACAGAGGAAGCTTTGTTTTCATGAAAAAAAAGAAAAAAAAAATTTAATACACATTTTTTTTATCCTTAACACAAAATTTCGCAACATTGTATACTGAAGATTGGTGAAATTATTAATGTTTTTATTATCTGTGTATTTAAAGTGAGAATTATTGTATTCTAATCGAAATTTTGATAGATACTGTATAATTAAAAAAAAAAAACAACAATACTTATGTATATGGGGCATTCCATGACATCTCTATCAAGATCTAACAAGCACGAAAGTACTACATTTTTTTTAGATTTTTTTTTAAACACTTTTTACCTGAGATACAATTTTTTGAATTTATTTTTAAAAAACTGAAGAAATTCGGATAAATCTTATAAAATATAACAAAATTGTTGAGCCTTAAATAAATTTGAAAAGGAAGATAAAAGATTGGAATGCATTTTTGGGATAAAAATGAACAAAAGAGTTTCTTATAATACAGAAACGAAAAAATTATGTTGTCAATAATTATTTTTCAAATTTATCTTTGTTAATTATGAAATCTCCATCTTCGTAAAAGGCTCAAAAATTTTCCTATATTTTTTAAGAATTATCCGATTTTTTTCGGATTTTTAAAAACGCAGCTTATAAAAAAAATGCAAAAAATAATGTCTCAGGTAAAAAGTGCGAAAAAAAATGGAAAAAAAATTTGCCACGTGGGTTTGGACAAATAATTTTGTATAAAAAATTACGGTACCGATCCGAGATGTCATAGTCAGATCTTGAAATGACATGGAACCTCCCATATATATATAAGTATAGGGACACGAACAACCGTCGCAGAAGAATCGTGATTGAGCGTGGCGTGCCAAAGGGTGGGGATGAAATTTTCTGACTCTACGTATTGGTCTGGTGTCTCTGGGCGTGTAATCGACGTCCGCAGTCCCGAGGACGATGGATATTACACACTAACGACGAAGGGATCCCCCCCCCCCCCCCCCCTCCCCGCATATAGTACACGTGCTTTTCGAGAGGGTCGAGTGCGCTCACACGTACGCTCTCTGGTGAGGCCCTCTGTATGTACTACGCCCATTGCCCATCACTTCTCTCGTTCCCTTGTGCCTTGTTCACTACGCTGCAAAGAGCGGCTCTCAAAATCCTTTCAACATGAATTTTTGTTGTTTGGTCCGTGCGAATGTGACGCACGCCGCTGGCCTCATGAAGAACAATATCGGCAGGGTGGTTTACGCTGTCGGTAGAGAGAGAGAAAAAAAAAAACGAGGCTGAGCCTCGAAACACTTTATCGAACGAAATTCTATTGAGAGATACAGAATATTACACGATGAAGAGAAAACGGACAGGACTTTTGGTTAGGCATTCGATATGCAGATCTATATGGACAAGCTAGTTTTACATACTGAAAAGAAAAAGTGGTTATTGGCAAATGGATTTTATCTGTGCCCACTGCATTTAGTAAGCTGAAAGAGCATTTTGAGTGAATTTTATTATTGCTTTGGGTTAGTTGTCTTTTTTTTTTTTTTCATTTAATTTTACGATGAAACTATATTGTTTTTTTTTAATAAATGACCATTATTTTAAGAGATCATTTTTTATTGGGTCCTGCATCATTTTTCTTTCATGAAAATGTATGCTTGTAGTTTTGGTATATTTTTCGTTGTGATTTTGTGATTTTTTTTTATCTTTCAGGTATTTTTCATAATCAGCCAGATTTTAATACTTCTTTAAAATACTTTTTATACATTTTTTTTCTTCTATGTTTAGTCATTTATTGTTTTACGTGAATAAAACTGATTTTTTACATTTGACTACTAAGTAAAAGTTTGTTGAAACGAAAAATCATTTTTACAATTTTTTCCGAGAAATCGACATTATTAAATCCATTGAATAATAAAAAAAAAAGTTAATTGAAAAGCTACTGTAAAACTATAATATAAAAACATCCCAGAAATAAAAAATAATTTTTATAAAAATAACTAAATAAAAGTGATGTATAAAAAAAAAAATGTTTACCATTTTTGGCGAAAAATCACTGTCACTCGAGGCCCATAACATTATTAGAACAATTTACAAAACCAGAATATACCCCAAAAATAAAAAATCAATTTGTAAAGTTCTTAAAAAATAATTATTACAATGTTTGCTGAAAAAATAAGCTCTTCAGGTCCATAAACATAATAAAAAAAAAATTAGTTGAAAATCTACTATAAAATCATCAAAAAAAAAAAAGCTTTGTAATTCACTTTTACGAAATAATCGGATAATAAATCGTGGAAAAAAATTCCAATTTCAAAGTCAATGGACCCTTGCATTAAAGACCACCTCTTACTGCTTCTCAATCCAATTTTCATTACAATTACGTTTCAGCGACTTCCTCCAATTTCCTCGTGTTGTGTAATCACTTTTGTCGTCGAGTAAATCTTGGCGAAGTGAATACGAAAGCTGGAGATGAGTCATTGATTTACAAAAACACATGTACACTATAAATGTAAAGAACAAATATTTTAAGGGATCTCTCTTTCTCTCTCTCTCTCTCTCTCTCTCTCTCTGGATGAGAAAGAACGAAGGTGCTGAAAGCACGAGAAAAGAAATTGAAAATAACGTTAGACTTCATGGAATAGATCGCTGTCGAAGATAGTCGACAAGTCGCTCAAGGTTTCCTGGTGTTTACCTCCGAGCTTTTGTTTACATAATATAACATATCCAACTCAACACCACTCTCTCAGAGAAGGTTCTTTTTTTTTTTTTTCTTCTTCTTCTTCGGATCCTACACTCTGTGCTATGGTTGGTGGAGTATAAGAAGAGGGAGAAAAGGGGAAGCGGCATAATGAAATTCGAGGGAGAAAGAGCTTTGTGTGGCAAGCAAGCAGCAAGCCTGTGTATATGAATTTTGTATTCGAGTTTATATTACCGCGTATAGGTAAAGGTCAGCTAACAAAGGAACAGTGAAAGGCAACAACACGCGGAGTCTCTATCTCGACCACGGCAGGCAAAATTGTGGTCGTACAAATAGCTTCTCACTGTTTCGAGCGTCTGGTGCGCGGTCTGTAGCGTCGTGTTTTGCTCTTGTACTTTGTTCCCCTCGTCAGCACTCGATTATTGTCATAATCGGTGTATTACACGGGTTTATATCACACTTGCTACAGGCAGTAAAACTATCTGTTTGTTCATGCCAACAAATTTTATTGCATGTTGCAGATTTATCTACTGCCATTGACAAACGGTCGATTAAATATAATTTTAAATCATTTTTAATAGTTTTCGGAAATAATTTATTCAGGAATTACTATTTTTTTTTTGTTGCGGAACGAGAAATACTTTTTTTGTTTTTGAATTCCTCGCATTGTATTCCTGATACTTGTGAGCAAAATGCCAAGAGGGCATTTTTTTTTTTTGGCTTTCAAATTTTTTCTTGTTTCTATAGAATTGATTTTTTTAAATATTTTTTTAACAAATATGTTTGCTACTTTAACGAAAAGTGGTTTGGTAGTTTCGAATCGTTTTTATTAAACTAGCAGTAGGAAAATAGATTTCGAATCCGTCTGTTGATTAATTTCCTGATTTTTTTTTTTTAAATTTTTTAATTTCTTAAATTTTTAAGAAATTGTGATTTTGGTGTTCATGGTTGTTTTCTTAAACTTGTAAATTGTCGAAAATTCAGTCTGGTAAATTGTTGAATATTAAATAAAAAAATTGTCATGGTAAGAACATGTAATATTTTTTAAACAACATTTTAATTGCTTTTATTTTGATATTAATACTTGTCAAAAGATGCTGTCGTTCGTCTCGATCTTCTCGACAAATTCTTTGTCAACGAATATACAACGCGAAATAATCGGTTTTTTTTTTTAACATGACAGACCGATTATTTATCGTTCTCGTATCACTTTTATCTTAGAATAATCATTGACTCTTCCAGTTACACGAATCAATCGAAGTCGACATTGTTCGAATGACTATTGATTCACTGTAACGGCAGTATCAACTGTACAACCAGAGATACGTGAGCCTCAAAAGCAGGAGATATATATATATATATATATATATATAACAATAAGTGAACTAGACAGTTACAAACACTATTCTCTTAAATCGATCATCAATCTTATTGTCTCTAGCGGAGCTTCTGAAATTCCGTCGCACAAAACAAATTCCTTCAGCACATCCGTATAGTGTCTACAACTGAAAAAAAAAAACGGTTGAGTCTGTCTGATTCTGACTTGAGTTCAAACTTAAGTAAGAAAAATCACTCAAGTTTGAACTTTAACTGATTTTTTAAAAAATCACTCAAGTTTGAACTTTAACTGATTTTTTAAAAAATCACTCAAGTTTGAACTTTAACTGATTTTTTTAAAAAATCACTCAAGTTTGAACTTTGACTGATTTTTTTCAAAAATCACTCAAGTTTGAACTTTAACTGATTTTTTTCAAAAATCACTCAAGTTTGAACTTTGACTGATTTTTAAAAAATCACTTAAGTTTGAACTTTAACTGATTTTTCTAAAAAATCACTCAAGTTTGAACTTTGACTGATTTTTAGAAAATCACTTAAGTTTGAACTTTAACTGATTTTTCTAAAAAATCACTTAAGTTTGAACTTTGACTGATTTTTAAAAAATCACTCAAGTTTGAACTTTGACTGATTTTTAAAAAATCACTGAAGTTTGAACTTTAACTGATTTTTAAAAAATCACTCAAGTTTGAACTTTAACTGATTTTTAAAAAATCACTCAAGTTTGAACTTTAACTGATTTTTGAAAAATCACTTAAGTTTGAGCTTTAACTGATTTTTCTAAAAAAAATCACGTAAGTTTGAACTTTAACTGATTTTTCTAAAAAAATCCACTTAAGTTTGAACTTTAATTAATTAAAAAAAAATCACTCAAGTTTGAACTTTAACTGATTTCTAAAAAATCACTCAAGTTTGAACTTTAACTGATTTCTAAAAAATCACTTAAGTTTGAACTTTAAATAATTTTAAAAAAATCACTCAAGTTTGAGCTTTAACTAATTTTAAAAAAATCACTCAAGTTTGAACTTTAACTAATTTTAAAAAAATCACTCAAGTTTGAACTTTAACTAATTAAAAAAAAATCACTTAATTTTGAACTTTAACTGATTTTTAAAAAATAACTTAAGTTTGAACTTTAACTGATATCTGCAGAGAATAAAAAAAAAAATAGAAAAAAAAATCCAAAACAATTGGTAAATATTCCAGACACTCTGAAGTGTCCTCAAGAAAGTTTGAGGCCACTGAAAGAATGCCTCATGTAGCTGAACCAAAGGTATGAATCATAAATATAACGTCATAAACAAACATGAACTTTCTGCCTGAAAAAAAAATCTGAAACATTTTCCGCTTCTTTGATTTGCTGCTCGGCGATTTTTTCTATTGACTCTTATCATCATACACGTTGAATGTATATATTTATTACACTGCACAAAAGTGTGTAGGTTTATATTCTCTCGCTTCAAGGAAATTGAAAATACACTCGTAAATACGTGCGTACAGTCCAAGTTCAAGTTCAAATATACCAGGAAGTGTGAAGATTTGTTTCACGGACACACGAGGCTTCGATGGCTCTAAACACGTATGTAGCCACATATTGCATATATATCGGTAAGACTTATTTGCTATTTCCTTAACGCATCAGAGAACTCCTAAGGTTCTGTGCTGAAGATTACGATTTCCGCGTCGATAATTACGACGGGTGGGTCTCACGGGAGGCAATCCGTACTTATTATATACAGCGCGGATAACGTATATTATTGTAAGATATAATACACGCATTTGGTGTCTGTGTGTGTGTGTGTTGCACGAAAGCCCATCCAACTCCTTATCTACACGCTATAAGCTTCGCACTCGCGAGTCGTCTGCAAGACGCACCGTTTGTGTTTTTTTTTCTTTTTTCTTTTTTCTTTTTTTTTTTTTTTTTTTTTACCGTTGAGAATTTTTTGAGCTGTCTCAGCAAACTCCAACGAGAGTTTGTATAGGATTCATTCGTGTTCGACGAAACTGAGAAAAAAACAAAAAAAATGAATCATCGTTTATGCTCGCAACAACTCGAGAAATGGAGAGACGCTCGTGAGACACGTTGTGTGTGTCCGTGTGTATAAACGAGAGTGCTTCGATTTCGATTGGAAGATTTTACTTAATTATGTAAAATAAAAAAAGAATTTTTAATGCAATTTAATTTTTTTTTTTTTTTTTTTAATACTTGGCTTAAAATCGTTATAGCATTTAGTTGCTATTTTTTTGCAGCCCCAATTTGAGCGCTAGTCTCAAAATTTTTTTTGTTTTTCGGACACAGAATTTACTGTACATTTTCTTGGAGAAAAATCGGTTGGAAGTACTTTTTGAGAAATTTGAATTTTGGGGAATTATTAGAATACAAATTTTCGGAAAAATGTGAAAAAAAAATTGCAGATGGCATTTCTACATTGCAGTACAATATCCCAAAAGGATTTGTTTATTTATTTATTTTTTTATTTTTTTAATTCACAACCCTGTCGATAATCCGTGGAATGCCCCATATATATACCTGCACCCATTTCAAGCGGTCGTAGTACTTTTTGAGAAATTCAATTTTTTTGCAACCGCAAATTTTCAGAAAAATCTGAAAAAAAAAAAAAATCTCTAGATGGCATTTTTATATTGCCCGACAATAAATTCCAAAAGGATTTTTCTTTTTTTTTTTTAAATTCACGATAAACCGCAGAATGCCCCATATATAGTGCACCGATTTTATGGCTTTTCTGTCGTCACCCAAAATACAGACCCATCTGCTGTTGCATAAGTGCAGGAAAGACCGAGACCGAGCGAAGGAAGAAAAACACAAGGGCCAGATTTTCTTTTTCCTCTCTCGGCTTTCTCAACCCCCTTAAGTACACGCAAGGGCAGCGGACCACTTGAGGCTCTCTCTCTCTTTCTCTCTCTCTCTCTCTCTATATATATATATATATGCCCGAAGAATCATTGTCGGAAGACGAGTGTGCGGGAGTCGAGAATGCCGCGCTCGGCACTCCTGAGAGCGAGCAAGCATAACGAGACGTGAGAAGTGGTAAGAAAAGGGATAACCAGAGGATTGAAGAAGGAAGAAGAAGAAACGACAGAGTCAAAAATCGTCGTGATGTTCTACGACCCCAGACGACTTATAACTCTACACCGCTTCTTCTTTCCTCTTTTGTCTTTCCTTTTCTTCTCTTTCACTTTTTTCACTCGGATACGTGGAAAGAACTTTTTTTTTTTTTTGCTATATCTCTCTCACCGACTATTCGCTTGCCTACGATTATATCAGTCTTGTCCGTCGTGTATAAATACCACCAACCGCGCAATTCACTGTCTGAAAGTTGTGGACTATGATGGTACCATAAAACGTTCAATTAAAATAAAATTCACTTTCATTCTGTAACCAGAGAAAGCATAGTCTTAATTTTAAATAAGACGTGTGTATTAAAGTTACTTGCGGTAGGTAAAGCATGCGGTTGTTGTGGATTAATAAATTCATAAATTTGTAATAATACAAGTATTGTTTTATGGAAATTTTTGATAGTTTGAGATGAGAGAAATATTTGAAGGAAAAATTAATGACACCGAGAATATTATTTTAGAATAATGTAATACTGGCAATTAATTTGTAAATTAAAAAAGAACATTTTTGATAAAAGACTTTATTCTTAATAAAATTAATACTGTGATTTTAAAAAAATGTTTTTTTAATTGAGCGGAAATTCTCAAATACGAAAATTACAAAATTGTGGCAAGAAAATTCTGCAAATCAGAAAAATACTAGAATATTTTTTAAAAAGAGGGGTTTTATCAAATATATTAAATGAGGTTTTAAAAACGAAATTTATTGAAAAATTTATTGGTATTGGTATTGTACAAATCCAATGTTTTTGGTATTTTAATGGTGCGGATTTTTTTTTTTTTTTTTTTTGTATTTTTTTCATCCTTAATTAGAATAGTGACAAAAGTATTATTTTATTGCAATTTAAATACTTTCAGACGAGAGAAGTATTTGAAGAAAAAAATAATGACACCGAGAATATTATTTTCGAAAATAATATAATAATACCAATTAATTTATAAATTAAAAAATTAAGTCACAATAGAAACCTTTATTTTTAATCAAATTAATACTGTGATTAAAAAAAAAGTGTTTCTATAATTGAGCGGAAATTCTCAAATACGAAAAATTCAAAATTGTAACAAAAAATTCTGCAAATCATAATAATACTATATTATGTCTATTTTAACATTTTTTTTTTTTTTAATATGTTAAATGAGTTTTATTATTTCATTGCAATTTAAATACTTTCAGACGAGAGAAATACTTGAAGAAAATATTAATAATATCAAAAATATTATTTTAGAATAATATAATAGTAATAAATTAATTTATAAATTAAAAAAGAAAATTTCAATAGAAATTTCAAAGATAAATAAAATTAATACCGCGATTTAAAAAAAAATCCTATAATTGTTAAAAAAAATTCTCAAATACGAAAATTTCAAAATTAGAAAAAATAATTTAATATTTAAAAAAAAAAATGATTTTTATCGAATTGGTCAAGTGACTTTTTAGAAACCTAATTTATTTAAAAAATCGTAGATATTGGTATTCTACAAATCCAATGTTTGTGATACTTTAATGTCGCGAAATCTTTTTTTTTTTTTTTTACAAAATTTTTAGCCCATTTGAAAGTAATTAAATTTCCCTTAAACTTTCGTTTGTAAAATGTACGAGCATTGCATCCTTAAGCCGTATATGGCTGATGTTAAAATAGTTAGTCGAGAAATAAGCCGATTAATTTGTAATTTATTTGAGATGTGTTTGACACGCTGGGTGATATGTATTAAAAATCGAAAACATTTCTAGGACCATGACTCAGTGGGTTTGTAGGCCGTATAACCGAAAGGAGATGAAACTGCCTCCTCGTCCGCCTTCTTCTTCTCTTTCCTCTCGTTTTGTCTCGACTTTCACTCTGACGGGGGGGGGGGGGGGGGGGACCTCTGAGCGTGCAACGCGACCGATGACGATATAGGTAGACACACCGAGAGAAAGAGAGAAAGAGAGAGAGAGAGAGACCTTCTCAGGATCCTCCAGAGATCTTTTACTCTGTAATATACGCGAGCCTTGGCGCGGAAAAGCGCTTCTTTCACTTTCTTCCGCTCGGATGCGGCGCGAGCATTCGTATACGGACGATAAACTCGCGGTTCTTGAATATCCTACTCCCGTTTCCTTTCGCGGGCCCCATATTTTACACGATGAACATGGCACTTCAATAGATATGTGTTCACATTGATCGGCATTAAATATCGTATGTTTGTCATTTTATGTACCCTCATTTTTTTTTTTTTTTTTTTTTTTTTTTTTTAAATATCCAATGGTCAGCTTTGTGGAAAGTGATAGTATGAAATCTCGAGTATATTTGTTAGTGTGGCCCAAAATAACTCAATGATTTTTTTTCTTCTCCTTTTTTAATTTAATTTTAGAAATATTTTTTTTATCCATGCGAAATATTTTTTTTATCCATGCGAAATATTTTTTTTATCCATGCGAAATATTTTTTTATCCATGCGAAATATTTTTTTATCCATGCGAAATATTTTTTTATTCATGCGAAATATTTTTTTATTCATGCGAAATATTTTTTTTATCCATGCGAAATATTTTTTTATCCATGCGAAATATTTTTTTATCCATGCGAAATATTTTTTTATCCATGCGAAATATTTTTTTATTCATGCGAAATATTTTTTTTATCCATGCGAAATATTTTTTTTATCCATGTGAAATATTTTTTTATTCATGCGAAATATTTTTTTTATCCATGCGAAATATTTTTTTAACCGTGCGAAATATTTTTTTTATCCATGCGAAATATTTTTTTTATCCACGCGAAATATTTTTTTTATCCATGCGAAATATTTTTTTTATCCATGCGAAATATTTTTTTTATCCATGCGAAATATTTTTTTTATCCATGCGAAATATTTTTTTATCCATGCGAAATATTTTTTTTATCCATGCGAAATATTTTTTTATCCATGCGAAATATTTTTTTTATCCATGCGAAATATTTTTTTTATCCATGCGAAATATTTTTTTATTCATGCGAAATATTTTTTTATCCATGCGAAATATTTTTTTATCCATGCGAATTATTTTTTTTATCCATGCGAAATATTTTTTTTATCTACTTTTCGCCTACTTCTCGCACCGCGTGGCATAAAATCATAAATGCAATTATTGCGTCCAACTCCAAATATCGAGAATTTCTCAAGTTCCACTATTTTCAGATTTAATTTTCCTGTACAACTTTATTTGACTAGTGCGCAAAGTTCGGCTCGCTTAGCGTGCGTAAAGTAGGCACTTTACGCACCGAGTGAAATAATAGTACATTACGATACGAGTGGAATAAAACTTTTTCTTGACGAGTGTTACAATCACACGAGATCAGAAAAAGTTTCTCGCACGAGTTTCGTATAAAAGTTTATCGCACTAGTGCGAGAAGTGCTCACTTCTCGCACCGCGTGGCATAAAATTATAAATACAATTAATACGTCCGATTCCAACTATCGAACATTTCTTAAATTTCACTTTTTTTTTTTATATAAAAAATTTGTTGTCTTTTAATAATCATTAAAAAAAAAAATCTAATTGTACATGTGTCGAAAGTCTGAAAATGTGGAAATGTATCATAAAATCGACGAATGCGAATAGAGCGTCGCGCCGTTCTGTCTTTACGACGTGCTCTGGCGTCGACCAGGCTCTATCGAACAGAACTGAAACATCGATTCCTTGCGGTATGTATCTACTATATATACGCGGTTATACGCGGTTGTTCCAGCTATTTTGAGCGAGCGATGCGCGCACACTCATCCTCGAATGGTATATAGGAAACGAGATATCCCCTTAATACATTTCTCCGAGACGAGAGAGTGAGTCCGAGAGGCGCCGAGGAATATGATTGTTGCCCATTATATAGTAATACCGTTCGTGAAATTCTGCAAATCGAAGAGTTTTTTTTTTTTTTCTTTTTTTTTTAAACGTGGAAAAAGCTTGTAAAAAAAAATTTACAGGTTTGTGGAACTGATATCAGCCACGGATAGAATTTTTCAGTAGACAAGAAAAATAAAAATGAGAGAAAGATTACATCGATAATATTAGGAAGATAAAATGTATATATATATATAGCAAATATTTAAAAAAATAATATTGTAAATTCAAAATGTTTAGCAGAAATGAAAAAAAAAAAAAAAAATAGTTACAAATCCATTTGTTAATTCAACAAAAAGCTATTTTGTAATTTAGAATTTAAAAAAAATTTTATTTTACAAATCTTGCGAAGTGACAAGAAAATAATAATAATCGTAATTCTAATTTTAGCAGAATTTTTTAAAAAATAATTAATAAATCCATTATTTTGACTAAAAGTTATTTTCTAATTTTTAGGTTTATTTTAAATTAAATTCACTGGATAAACAAAAATTGTCATATTATATAAAAAATTAAATATTATAATATTCACAAAAAATAAGAATTTTGTTTTCGATAAATGACTATAAAAGTATTCATTTTTTTTTTTTTTCAAAAAAAAAAAAAAAGATTATTCCTGAAAATAATGTGGAGCTTTCTCAAAGTTATCTAATATTTTTTAAAAAATTTCAAAATTACAAAAATAAAATGAAATTTGTTTGAGAATCACTGTGAATGGAAGCACGTTCGCATCCCCCATGTTCATCCCGTCGTCTTACGCAGCTGAAAGCACGTTGTTGGTTCTCCGCAGCATCCACACGTACCTCGGTGTGTTCCACCCGGAGCACATCGGGGCTCGAGTCTCTCGCGTTCGAAGGAGGCCCCGAAGGAGTTGGAGTTGGCTTGGCATCGGCTCAACCAAGGAGAGAGAAAGGACCTCTTCTCGTCGTCACTTTTCTGTACTCCACCTACTATATCTATGTTGCCTCTTCCGCTCATCTATATATATATATATATATATATATATATATATATATATTTTGCACTGTGTTATTCCTTCTTGGATTTGTATTGCCCGCGACTGCTCCGACATCCTGGCCGTGTTTTATGCCGCAATATACCCGGCGGGTGTAAAAGCATCATCTGCGAGGGAGATACACACGTCACTGACTGTGCGTATTATATATCTTTGCCTCTCGGATTGGATCCAACGGATGATTCGGTCCATTACTAAAGTCGTAATAATAACGGTTACAAAATAACAGCAATAAGAGCAATACTGAATTTGTGTTATTATTATTGCTGTTGTCTTATATTATATTTGGTGGAAAATTTGATACTGGAAGCTGTAGTGTTTTAATTTTTTTTTAGTTTAATAGTAGAGAAATGTTATGCTGAGGTAATTTAAATCGTAACTGACTTGAGTTAAAATAATTGCACTAATTTCGCAGTGTTCGAATTTATTGAAATTTGAGGCAAATTGAAATGATCAGTCGTTGAAGATTTTGTAGAAAATCACAAAAAAAAAAAATTGTGAGGAAGCTAATAGCAATATTTTTTGGAAAAGCTAAAAAAACTTACTAACATTATTTCGTGATGTCCTGGAGATGTTCTTAAATTTATGACGTCCTTGAAGAGTTTTAGACTGATCCTAGATTTTTATCTTTTGCTCTGCAATTTTTCTTTCCTCCATTTTTTTATTATTACAAGAATATTTAAATGCTCCTATTTCGACTACGAAATTCGCAAAATGTGGATTTTTCCAATTTTTCCAATTTCAAAAACCTTTGAATTATCACAATAAATACGAAAGATGGCTTCATGACCAATGGTATTGTCTAAAATTCGAATTTCAAAGTCATTTCATCAAGTATCTGAAAACGAGAGAGAGGCGTGCACCGACTCAATCGAACTTTGTCGACCTTTCCAGAGTAGACTTTGGGTGTCCGTTGACTCGTGACATT